>JAWNKV010000170.1:2715000-4056666 GCA_035041805.1 Amiota mariae | reverse complement strand
CCATACAAAACACAGATTCAAATTCATGTTTTTATCAAAAAAAACTATTTTGTTTTTTGTATTATGAAACTGAAACTGGGGTACTATAAGTGTGTGACCCATATCCACTAACTATGTATATTTCAAGACCCTCAGACCATCAGGAGGGGTACCTCCCATACATAACATGGACTTAGAACAATAATGAATAATAATGAAAGATGCGTGAAGAGTATTACAACTTCTGCATAGCCAAAACTAATCTTCTTTTTACTTGTTGAAGGCAATAATGAAAAATCCTTTCCTTTTTTGACAATTTTTCTCGTATATTCTGTACCCACTTATGAGGAAAAGAAGTTAGGTTTATGAAGAAACAGAAGCATCTATTAAAATAAAAGTATGAAAATCAATAAACTTGTAGTCGTGTGTGATTGCAGAACGATGAATTTAATTTTCAGAAGAATTTATTTACATTACGTGATCGTTTTAATGGGGAGTTCAGGCCTCTGTCGATCAGGACATTGTTTCCGATTCAGTCAATCAAAAGTCAATCAATCAGTCATAGATAATGTTATGTATTTTTATTAGAAATCATAAATATTATGGAAAACTATGAAATGAAAACAATAATTTTGATTTATTTGTAAATTTACATATATGGAAGTTGATATACATAGTTTTTTCAATTTTATTATAAAAATAGAATTTTGCTGCACATTACCTTAATTCCATTTTTTTAAAATTGTTGTTTGTCCAAATTTTTCTTTCTTTTTTCTTTGGTTTTTCCGTATTCAAAAATTATGAACCAATCCTGCTCAAAAATCACAACAACAACCACACCAGGCACGTTTCATCCGCTCATGTGTATAACAACAACACTGTCAACGCAGTTGCATCAGCTGCAGGAGCTAATGCAGGTGCAGCGACATCCATAACCACAAATGCCATGCCAAGCAGCATAGTATCATCAGCAACAGCAGCAGTAGCAGCAGTAGTAACCACTGGTGGTGGTAGTGGTGGTGGTGTCGGTAGCAATGCGGCAACAACATCAACAACAAATGCACTACAAACTATAAACATCAATAGTAATAGTAATAGCACAATTAATGCATCTGCATCAACAAATCGTCTTAGTCAACAGCAACCACAGCAACAATATTTGCACTTACCACCACAACATGCCCATTTACCTGTCTCCAGTTTAATGGCACATCAACAACAGCAGCAGCAGCAACAGCAGCAACAACAACATACATCTGAACTTTTAGCCGTGCGTCCAATTCATGGTAACAACAACAACAACATCAGCATCAACAGCAACTCTAATCTTGGTGGTGTTGGCATTGGTTCTGGTGCTACTGGTCTTGGTGGCAGTGGTGTTGGACGCATCACAGCTAGTGGAGGTGGGTCAATAACAACTGGAACTTCAGCAGCAATTTTAGGAACAGCAAATGTCTGCGGTGGTGGTTCACTAACAACAACAGTAACAACAACACCCTCACCAATATCAACTGCGTTTGGTGGAATCAGTATAATTAGCAACAACAACAACAACACAAACATTTTAACTACTGGCAATGGAACATCACAACCAAATCCTCCGGGTGGTGGTGTTGGTGTTCATATTGGTGGCCTTATTAGTAGTATTAGTAGTGGTGGTGTCAACAATAACAACAATATTAGTATTAACGGTGGTCTTGGCCTTGCTGGTGTTGGTGGTGTCACCATTGGTGGTGTTAGCAGTGCTGGTGGTGTTGGTGTTATTGGTGGTGGTAGTAATGGTGATGACATCATGATGCATGCAGCACCAGCTGTTGCTTATGCTTTATATAATAATAGTATACATCATTTGCATCATCATCATCATCAACAACAACAACAACAACAACATGGACAACACCATCATCAGCTTCACCACCAACATCATCAGCAACAGCAACAACAACAACAACAGCAGCCGCCGCAACAACTGCAGGCATCGCAATTGCATCAGCAGCATCAGGTAGTTGTTGATGTATGTGTTGATGTATGTCAATCAATCAATCAATCAATGTTTCAATGTTGTGTGTGTGTGTGTGTGTGTATTTGTGTGTATGTGTGTGTGAGTTCAATGTTTATGTGTATGTGTGTTTTGGTTGTTGTTTTTCATCTATAAGAGAAAAAAAAATAAATTGAGTTTACCTTTTGCACGTTTGCTATTTTTTCCACTTGGCCAAAATCATCATCACCAACAACATTAACAACAACAAACACCATCCACCACATTCTATTATCCACCACATTCTACCATCCACCACATTCCATCATTCACCACATTCTATCATCATCCATCATCATCTCATCTATCGTTCATTATCACTAGACAACATCATTGAACATTAACATCATTTTTCATACACTTTTTTCATTGTTAAACAATTATTCGATCAATCAAATCATCATTCAGCTAATCAATCATTTAATAAATCTAATACATACTCTTTTTGTACATCAATCAACATTATAAGTCACAATCATTTAGCATTATTAACACTTTCATTAATCAATCAAACACTCATTTCATCAATCTATCAATCCTTTTGTCCATCATCATATAATATGATTGCTTCGTATATATTTAAAGCGCTTTCATGTTCACTCTCTTTCTGTCTCTCTCTCTCTCTCTCTCTCTATCATCATTAATAAATACAATATGACCAACATAAACGTTATACTCACTACACATTTATATGTAATAATAATATACAGCTCACCATCTTCTTCATCAACATCATCATGAATAAAATGCGTGCCAGCCAAAAAATTGTGTTGTGTTGTTACTTTCTAATTTCTTAATTTTTAATAAATGTCACTATTCTCTCTATATACATATATCTCTCTCTCTCTTTGCTCTCTCTTTCTCTCAATTAATGATAACTAACTGTACATTTTATTAATTGTTTAAAAATTCCCTCGTTTCTTTTTTTCATTTATTGTTCGTATGTATAGTCTCAAGTAAGACGCGACGATAACCTTAACAAAGCTAGCTGAGTGTCGTCATACCTAATTCAGGATTTGGCAAATCCACAACAATATCAACAAAATTGTGAAGCAACAATAACAACAACACAAGGTTTACTCGGCAAACAAAAGGAAACATCCACAATAGCAGAAAATTATAATACATTAACAGAGGCAACTTATGTTGCTAACAGAAGCCAAGAAGAAAATCAACAGCACCAACCGCAGCAGACGACAGAATTGTCAACAATTAATGAAGATTTGGAAGAAGGCAATCAAATGTTAATGTTTCATAACAGCAATGATAATACTCTTCAATATGGCGATGACGGCAATGATAATGACAACAATGATGATTATGACGATGATGATGATATTGATCATGTAAGTTTTATGGCTTAATGCTTATCATATATTCATATTATTTAATACTAATATTGTCACTATTTATGTTTATTATAGTACAGCAGCAGTTCATCGACATTTTCCTCATCATCACATCAACATTCGTTGAATTATGAGGCTGAAGATGAATATGAAGATAAAAAGAAAACTCATGAGAGTGAAAGTTTAAAACAAGTGCAAAATTTCCTTAAATGTTTTGGTGGACAACAACAAACAATAAAAAAGAAACAACAATATCAACAGAGAGTATTAACAAACACTTCAGTTAATAGTAGTAGTTCTACTGTTAATAACAGTGGGTTAACATTAGCCAGTTATTTAAGCAGTGTGATGTTAGATAACAGCAGTACTAACAGCAGTTTCATGCCTTTAGATGGCGACTGCGGCAATATAAATGATAAAGAAGATTTAACAATACAAGCAAGAATTAATAACACATCTATTGCGACACCTGTTAATAATAACATTAATAATAATAATAACAGCGGTTTAACACTTGCTAAATATATAGAAAATGCTTTATTAGAAGATATAAGCAGCGATAGCAATAGCAGTAGCATAATGTCAGGAATAACATTAAGTACTGTGATACCAACGACATCAGGAGTATCAAAAATACATTATGCACAAAAAATACCTGAAACAATAATTAAAATACCAACTACAGAAATCTCCGATATTGTAACTGTTATTCCTTCGGCTTCAGCTACATCAACAATAGTACAACCTACTGCACCATCATCATCATCTACAAGCCTTGAATTACGTAATTATCGTATCAATTATAGAAATCTACAAACTACAGTAGCAACAAGTTCTTTATACTCAACAACATCTTCTATAGCAGCATTATCATCATCATTATCATCTACAACAACAACAACAACACCATCATCATTCACCACATCATCATTGTTCCCCACATCATCATTCACCCCATCATCATTGTTCACCACATCACCCTCATCAGCATTAAGACCTCAAAAATTTCAAATTTCTACGAAATTTTTACGTAAACCGCGTAATAAATTGAAAATATTGCCAACATCACAACAACAACAACAAAGATTAGAAGATCAAATTCTTATAGATAATGAAATCCAGCAACAATATGAACAACAAGAACAAATGTTTCCAGCTGATCTAACAACAACAACAACACATTTATATAACGATGATTCCAATACCAAATTTAAAGATTTCTCCATTGATGCATTATTAAATAAATAAATAAACATATGAAGAGAAGATAATTTGATAAGTATAGATAATTTATATAATAATAAGAGAAATTTGAGCAAAATGATAAATCACATTGAAATACAATAAAAAAAACTTTTTATACGATTTCAGTTAAAAAATATTAAATACATAATTTACAAAATTTCAAAAAAAAATTCATTATATCATATTGCAAGAAGAAGAAGAAGAAAAAAGTTACACTTTGTGAAATAAAAAAACCAAAAAATCGAGAAAATGCACAGTAGGCAAATGCAAAATTATATCCCTAAAAGCACGCAACACTTTTTCTAAGCAACCATGAGAACACTCTCAATATTGTCTTACTTATTGTTAAAAGCAAAACTTTGTAACTTTGCAAGCAATTTGTTATTTAAATGAATTTGGTTTTGCATTCTGAATATTGATTTGCTTATTGTTAAACGCAAAGTTTTGCAACTTAGAGCAATTTGTTATTTAAATGAATTTGGTTTTGCATTCTGAATATTGATTTGCTTATTGTTAAACGCAAAGTTTTGTAATTTAAGGCATTTTAATACTCATGGCTGTTATTTGAAAACTCTCAATATTGTTTTGCTTATTGTGAACAGCAACAAATTAATAACTTAAGACACTTTAATATTCAAATTGAATGAAAATTTGCTTGCTGTGCATTTCTGTCCGCCTGTTATTTTAATAAGTTATGACAAAATTGCCTTCGACTTCGCAAGTGCTTCGTCGATCTCTCTCTTTCTCTCTCTCACTCACTCTGGTTTTATATATAAAAATGAGTAATTGCGATAATGTGATGAATAGATAAATATTTGGTCCGAATTCTCTTTATTATATAAGATAATGCAATTCAATTTTATAATGTTTATATTTATATATAGAGATAAATGATAATTAATTAATTATAGATTCTACATATAACTTTAGATAATTAGTATTATTATATAATATTCTATATACATACATATACATATGTATATGTATGTATTAGTAGAAAGTAAACACGTTTATATATAAAAATGTAAATAATATTAAAAATTAAAAGAAAAGCTGAAAAAAATAAAAATTTTCATATTCAATTTCGATTTGTTCCATACTCTATAGAGAGATACATGTTTACTAAATTAAATGTGATTTTGGTTAGTTTACGATTAATGTTGTGAAAGGCTTCGCAGCTCAGCTTAACATTCTCAGATTTCCATCAGTAGCACTTCTTTATATGATGGACTCCTTATAAAATCCTTTTAATATCGTGATTATTCCGAGTTAACAAGTTGAGTTCTTTGGTTAAGACGACCACCATTGTTTAAAGATTCTACTAGTCTCCTCGAAACAGTTGCTCCTTTTGACTTTTGGTTAGATAGGACGCAAGTTGTTTGACTTTAATATTTGGAATCGAAAGTTTTAACTCGGAATCACTTAAGTATTCGAAATTTTTGTTTTTCTTTGCCCTTTTTACTTTTTTTACTTTTTTATCTTGTTTTACAAATTCTTTTTGAGTACCTTCAGTTTCTAGTTCCCGCTTTTCCTTATCCGATAATTGAATTGCAGTTACGACAAATTCATCTAAGTATTTTTCTTTAAAATATATAGCAACTTCAATTGCTGTCATATCCGATGGATATATTAAAGGTTCATTTTTTCTTATGTCATTCATTTTTTGGTCCCACGAGTGGCGGAGAATGTAAAAAGTCAATTTGCACAGAGATCCGCATTATGCAAATAAGGCAACTGTTACTCTTTGAGGTGGCCTGATATCAAAGAGGCTCCGTTCTAATACAGCCTGGACGTAACCCCCCGGCTGCAAACCAAAACCAATAGACACGGGATAGAGCTTAACATCTTGGTTTAGGGGGGAAAAGAAGCTTGATATTCTTCAATTTTAGATCTTTTGTAGACTCATCATCATTATTTAGATCTATTATGGATGGTACTGTGGAGTTACATTACATTTATTTCAACCTTCAAAAGTAATAATTTTCTTTAATTATTCAAAATTATAGAGAATTAAAAATTACCTTTTATTGGTTTCTCTGCCACCATGGGCTAATGCACATTAGACGATCCTGATTGAAACAGTTTCTTCAGGAAACAAAGGTCTAGTACGTGTACTCGGTACTTCGACGTTTGTCTTTGCATGACTTCATTTACTCTTAATCCACCATTGAGAATCCACATAAGGATTTCTTAAAGTTTTTAATTCAATCCATTGATTAGTTTATCATTAAGAGCGAATAGTTTAGAGCTCGTCTTTCTTTCCTTAAATCTATAAATAATATTGTTTTTTTAAGGTATAAATTATATCTATATACAAATATCTCCATATAAAACACATAATATACATAAATATTCTTTATTTTTTAACCATTAGACTTCTATTTAAATGGTGTCCTAAAATTCATTTCAATTGGTATATTGTTGTTCACTTTTTGTGCGAATCATTTGTATAAAAATAACAGTTCCTCATAAGGGGTCTTCAACATACTCTTTAGTCACATCCCCTTCTGGAAACTTTTGAGTTTTATATAAGCCCTCTATGATAAAAATTGTTATCTAAGAAGGTAGAAGGTTATATACGAGTATATCTCTTATCATTTGGTATTAGTGGATTTTGTCAATAATTTGGATTACTAGGCGTGGTAGTATAAGTGAGAACATTCTATGTTACCAACCCGGGCAGTTTGGTAATGTTTTTGGTTGACACTGGGAAACCAATCCAGGAACTGTTTGGAGTTCAATTTGGAAGTACCTTTGGGTATAAAGTCTGACCAGAGACTGTGTCTGCTACCACGGGTGGTCCAGGAGCCCACGGAACTTGTTCCGTCCCCCCACCCCTCCAGTCACAGGTGGTCACATTTCTGAGACACTGTCCGCTCCCCTCCCCTCCTGCTCTAACATCACATATTTTGCAGTGCAAACCGATAATTTTTTTTTACTTTAGTTTCTCCTATCTTTGAATGTGCGTCTCCTAGGGTTTCTATTAGGGCTTAGAGCCTAAAGATAGTTTGGGTAATAGTTTCTGGGTTAAAATTTTTAATATTTTAGATTTTGACATGTGAACTTACAAAGCTTATAACCACCCATCTCCCTCCCTGTTACGTCACACGTAACGTGTGAATGGCCCCTAATACAAAAAGTTTATAGAGTTTTACACCAATAGACTTCTAAACTTGGCAAATAATCAAGGAACACACAGTTTTAATATGCAAAAAAAAAAAATATATCGCTTTTTATATAACAAAATATGTATTTCACAATTTTAATTAAATTTTTTTTTTCCATCTGCCCAGCTGAATTTAAATTTTTTTTGAAACTTGATCAATTTTTTTTGCTACTACTTGCAGAAATTCTTCAATCATCAACATCAATAACTCAATTTTGCTTTCTTAATAATTTTTAAAACATCTGTTTGCTCTCCTATTCCACTTCCTCCTCCATGTTTTCATCCTCTTCATCAACAATTTCAAAAAACGGTGATTTTTTAGTCTCAGTTGAGACAAATTCTCTGATTTTAAGTAACATTTCTTGCTTAATCTCTTTAGGCACCAATGAACGTGCCTGCATTAAAGCGATTTAATGATAATATGTAATTTTAATATTATGCAGGAAATTTCAGATAGATCAGAGGATTATTAACAACAACTAACCTGTGGTGTCACTTCAGCAATCATATCTTTTACTTGAGAAGCACCGACGCCGCGTTCGGTTAACACGTTATGACACATTAAACGCACCTCATCACGCCAACCGCACTCAGTCAAACGTTTGGAAAGCAAATCCTTTAACCTAAAAGATAAGATAATACATATATAGAATATTTATTTAATTTTAACTATAGAACACCATGGTGTTCTATGTAATGTCAGCATTTTCTAAGGGGGAAGGCAAACACATGAATCACAATAAGTTTGTCGTAATATGATTAGTTACGAGGAGCGAGGAGGTCTTCGAAAGAGTTACTTTGAAGGAGGGTAGTTGGCATTTCCAACTACTACCCAGCAGAATAGACAAATAATAAAATAGTATCACAAATGAATCCTAATGCAAAAAATTGCATACTTATTTTTTCATCTTTTAAAGTTTAATATACTATTTTTTAGTATTAAGTGTTTGGAAAACAACTGCACAACTGCAAGACTAAGCACAAAATCTTTTTTACGTTTTTCATTGCTAATTCTGTGCTTCTTCTTTAAATTTCTTTGATGGTTGTTATTGTTGCATTTTTTCCTCTCATTTATTAGCGCATCTGAGTACGCTCGCGAAATTGTGTTTGCTCTCAAAATTGTTGTTGTTATTAATTTGGCAAATCCATACACAAACATTTTATTAAGCTTTTCTGTCGTTATTGCTTTGTTGCTTTGCTACTTCATGAATTGTGAGTTATGGTGTCGTTAATGTGTGGAAACGCAAGCAAAAGAGAGCAAATGTGTGTCTTTCTCAAAGCACGCACAACGATCGATATGAAAATTTCGATTGAGAGCGGCAACAGGCACAAGACCGAAGATAAACATTAGAAGCACAATGCTTGTTGTTGTTCTGTTTTTTTTTTTCGCTCAATTGTGTCGGCTGCAAAACGAAGTTTGCCGGGCAAACAAAGCAAGCACCCGCTAAACCAACAATCGGCGTTCCTATGCATGCTTTAATACATATAAATTTACTTACTTGACATGATCACCCGGTTGAATTAAACTTGGTTGTTCATTCACAATGGCATCAGTGCCAATATCCTTACTTTCTGTCATGTTTCTTCTTTCTTAGTAATAATAAAATAAAACACAAAAACAAGAATAAAATTCTACTCTACTCAAATTAATTCACAAGCTTCTACGAAGCAAAAGCAACTAAATGCTAAATGTCAAGCTGATGTGATTCACAAACTTTGAATGTCTAAAAAATGCCAACTCAGTCATTAAATTGAGAAATCGGATTGCTTTGTGAGTTCAGTGTAGATTAAATATTTGATATTTGACAAACACAACCGATTTAAATCGATATTATATTTCAGTGGTCCACATACATATTGATGTAAAATTATTTTATTGAATATTAATAATAATGTAACAATAATAGTGCAATAACATTGATAATTTAATGACATTAAGAAATAAAACAATATAATGACAACTAAAAAAATAGAATGAGCACAACAAGAATAATATCACTTTTCACAAACAACTTGACGACTTCTCAACTTATTTACTTCTGATTCTTATATCAACTCCTTCATACATTCTTCTCTCTTCGCTCTCTGCCAATGGTGACCAGCCAATTTTAGATCACTCTTCCTGTGTATGGCAAGGCTCTGTTCTCTTCTCTTCAATTAATTTCTTTATTCCTTCGTTCTTATAGGCTAAATACACGATCAAATTATTTGATCAAATGGTTTGATTTGAGCGCGTTTTGATTCGTGTATGTCTTATGTTTGATGTTTGTCAAAAATTTTTCGATGAAATTACAAATTTATTATGAAGAGACGTGCGTGAGGAGAAAGGAAAAAAAATATAAAAAAAGACTAACTTTGGCTATGCCGAAGTTGTAATACTCTTCACGCCAGTGGTCCGAGGGTCTTGAAATTTTCATGGTTTATGGATATGGATCAGATACTTATAGTGTCCAAATTTCAGTTCAATAAGTCTAATAAGAACTTTAATTTAAAAGGCGGTTTTCACTCCCGTGAAGAGTATAATAAACTTTTGCGTGTGTCTTGGGCAGACGTGTAACCGGAAAAAGGAAAGAAAAGGTCGTGTTTGGTTTCGAGAAAAAATCTGTGCTCATTTTGGCACGTGTTCACTCTAAAAATAATTTTTACGAATGATGTTCGTGCCATCGTTGCCATCCACGTTCGAACATGTTGCAACGAACACACGCAAGGTACAAACATTTCTATTCTGTGCGAACAAAACGACGAACACTAAATTCTGTCGCGAACACCCCCACTAACGTTGAACATTTCTTCGAACACAACAAGTTTGACGAACAAATTCGCATGTGAATGGCCTGCTTTAAAGTTTATTGGTGTGCGATGCTCATTATTACACCACAAGGCTCTCTTCACTCTCTCTCACAATCTATTTTTAGCTTTATTCCTACAATAGTCCAGACATTGCTAATTATACCCAACACATAAACAGAGCACATTACATTTTCCAAAATTTGTTCAATATAGAACACAGAAAGAAATTAATAAGGGCTGAGAATGTACATACTACAAATATGGAAATAATCGGCATTAATATATGACAATTGGAAACATTTCCTTCTCGGAATCTAAAGTAAAAGATGTTGTTTGTATTGTAAACCATGGTGGCTGATTGCGGCTCTGCAAATATCAATATAAAATGGATCTTTAGAACACCAAACATTAATTTTCATCCATTAAATTTTGATATTTTGATATTAAGATCATGTTTGCCTTCTTGATAAAATTAAAGGTAAAGGGTATACAATAATTGGATTGTATGTCTCTTTTTTATTGTCTTTTTGTTTATGAACATGTAACGGTAAAAACTGAATTTGTTTCTTTTTTAATCTTAAGAATGAAACTTAAAAAGAAAATAGTAATAATAAAGCGAGCGTCGTAAATACATATGAATCTAGTTAAAGATTCCTTTAATAAAATAGAAAAAAATACATATGTATGTATTAAAATTTATAATGCAAATTTATCTTGCCATGGTAATTCATATTCGTAATTAAAATAATTACAATAATTGTCTCTTGTTATTTCACCCACAATATTTTTTGTATCAATTGTTGAATATAAACTCTGAAGTGGAGTTATAGATACTTTAGTTCTCCAAAAACCTGGAAGTGTCGTCCCGGTTTTAGTATCTTCAGCATCTATTGCGGGCTTTGGCACATATTTTCGTCCAACGCGTCTCCGTAAATAATTATGCAAATAGCAGCAGGCAAGGACAACATTTTTGGCTTTTGGTGGCGACAAAGCAATTGTGCGTTGAAGTACTCCAAATCTTGAAACCAAAATGCCAAAAGCATTTTCTACCACGCAACGTGCTCTTCTTAAACGATAATTGAAAATAAGTTGATCATCAGTTAATTCTTCATAATCATATGGTGTCATCATGTTCTCAGACAATTGAAAAGCATCATCTGCAACAAGAACAAATGGCAATTTTTTCGCACTTAATGGCAAAGTCTTTTGTTCAGGTAAGTTGAGTTTATTGTTTAGAAAAGCTTGGCCGAATTCACTATTACTGAAGACACCAACATCTGAATTATTCTCATCATTATTTCCAATGTCAACCATTATGAATTCATAATTTGCATTTACTACTCCTAGTAGGACAAGACTATAAATCTTCTTATAATTGGGATACATGATTCCGCATTTTGTAGAATTCTTTATAGCCAAATGTATGCCATCGATGGCTCCCATACAATGTGGAAAATTCCATGTATCATAAAATCCATCTGATATTTCTTCCCAATCATCTGGTGTTTGAGGTACCTGTAATTATAAAAGTAACATAAATATAGTTTATATTATTATTTTATATTATATTATTAATTTTAATATTAATGACTTATTTTGAAGGAGGAAACAACTGATTTATATCAGATAATAGAACACTTATACATTTGCTGAAAACAATTATATCAAATACTAATTACTTCCAGCTTGGCTCAAGTAGCCAACATAGAAAATCTCAAAATACTTGGAGTCACTTTTAACAAAAGGTACCGCTGGAACGATCATATTAGCAACCTATTATTGTCCTTAACAAAAAGACTCAACATTATTAAGTGCCTATCAAACAACAAATATAACATCAGTTATTAATTCCCTCATCATATCAAAAATTGTTTATGGGCTTTATCTTTACGATAAGGCTCCAGCTTTCCAATGTAACAAAGTAAATATTCTTTATCACTCCGCCTTAAGAAAACTTGCCTTAGGCGGACTTAAGTCCACCCTAATTAACAACATTTTATATGAAACCAAGAACATAGTTTTCAGTTTCTTATCACTAAATTAAACAGATCAATTCTATCTTGAAAAGATTCTCTAATGTCTGCCCCAAACTCTAAAATCATAAAATCCAAACACCATCCACCCTTCATCGGGAAATTGTCCTTAACAATCATCTAGGCCTTTCAATCAAACTCCTACGTATTCCTAAATGTACATATCCACCATGAACAACCAGTTCAATCATCAATCAATCCCTCCTTCCTCCCAACAGCACAAAGTTCTCAGCTGAAATCATCACACTCCTTCGTTCATCCTTTTCTACACTCATTAGACTTTGCCTTGGCCACACTTGGCTTTCTCAAAAACATATTTTTAACAGTACACTTCCTATCACTTGCCCATTCTGTAACACTAACCAACACATATCCATCATCCATCATTCTTACAAGTTGCTCATTCTTCAATAATCTAAAATTCCAGTCATTCTACAACTCAAATCCCATCTCATTGCATTATCCGTTCCTTCCTGGGATAATATAACATCAATTATTTTAACTTGCTAAAAAAAGGCAAATATTTTGCAGACAGATTGAGATGCATACTTAATGGAAACTCATTCACTAATCTAAGGCTTAGAATCTAAGCCATTCAATTGACCCATATTCCTGCCTCGTTAGCCCCAATGTCATCTTAACACAACCGAATGCTTCTCATTTAACAAAAATAATAAATAATTCAGCATGCGATAGGAAACGATACCAATCTCTCTTTGTTTTTTCCCAAGATCTAAAGATAAAAAGAACAAGTCAATCCAATATTATTTTAGATAATAACCGTAGACGATCTACATTCTATACTACAACATAAGGGACAAAGATGGCATTTTCTCTCATATTTTCAACCTTCCCGATTCGTGTGTTTCCTGTAACGCTGGCGACAGAAAGTTAAACAAGGCGTTATATGCATTCCTTTTCATATCAACTAATCTACCGTCGCTTAGCTTATCCTTCATATCTTCCTTTTCTAGGCATCACAAATATTAAAATATATAATAATAATATTAGTAGTAAAATGATTCTTCATTGATTCTTCATACCTGAATATAGTTTTTTAGACATTTTATTATAGCCTCCGCAGTTTCCATTATAATGTTTCCCAGAGATGGTATCGAAATGGCACTGGTCGATCTTAATTCATCCAAATTATCACCAGTGGCCAAATATCTTAGTGTTATTAACAAACGTTGTTCCGGTTTAATAGCTTCACGCATGATGGTGTCTTTTTTTTTAATGTGCGGTGCCACCCAACCGAGTAACTGGTCGAATGCATCTATATCCATTCTCAGAAAATTCCGAAAATCCCAAGGACATGAAATTTTTAGTTCATTTATGAAATAATCATGGTTAAAATTACTTCTTTTCTCTAAACATTCCTTTACCCAAATGCGTTTTTTACGCTTTTGTTTTTTCCTTTTTTTCATTACTAGTGCCAATGCCATTAACATATATGGTTTTAATCTGGTACTAGTTGTTAAAGGCGTCATGTCAATGTCCATTTTATTTAAATTTTCAATAAAATTGAGCTCCATCCAATTATTGTGATTTTCAATACAAATTTTTTTTGGTTGGTGCTAAAATTTGTTTACAACCAACAAATGGCATAATAAATATGAAAACAAGTTGGCAGCCCTCATATTACCAACAACTTGAAACTAAGTGTAATTGGCAACCATTGTATTAATCGATAATCGATAACCATTAAAGCAACTTGGCAGCACTGTGTTTAATTTCATTATTGAACTGGCTTATGTTACCTTGTATTGACAAGCAATATAAGGTACTACATAATTATATGTCAATCAATGAAATAAATATAAAAAAAAAAAACTTAAATTATGACTAAATTTTTTGAAAATATCTTTTAAATCATAAATTTTATTATGTACAAGTGCATAATGTCTTGTCATGCTCTGTTAAGAAAACATCATGTTTAAATGATCATGTGCAAGTTTCCCAACAAATCTGCTGAACATTTTCACACATCAGTACCTCCGCACAACTTTGTTATTTCAAGCTGAGATTCATTCACACACACACATACACAGATTCTCTTATTTATTTATAGACGCCGTTATAGTCAACACATTATTATGTTGCCATATAAAGTCTACTTGAACAACACCCGCCCACACTCATTGAAGCATCATATGCTCAGAGAATCAAGACCCACACTGGGACGACACCGGTTGAGCTGATTCAATTCAATGCAATCATAGCTTTATAAAGCCTTGTACAGACATACATATATCATTGTAGCCCCGCTTACTTTGCCACACCTTTGTAGCAAGTAAACAAAACTTATAAAGAAACAGGTTAATTTTTTGTTTTTGGTTTATATTCATTTCGACTCTTTTTTAAAGTCTGACGGCATTAAATGTGTAGGTGGTGGAAAGACAAATCAAATTAAATATACTCGTATATGGCATTCATTAATTTTTTCTTTTTGCAGTTTTTCAGTAAAGAAAAATTACTTAATCATTGACTATTTGCGTGTGTTTCAGCGACGTCACCTAAAGCAAGGTGTTTTGTTTCTTGACAGATCACCACCATCACCAGATGTTTCCGTTCCATGTCTTTGCTTTGAACCAACAGACAGATGTTTCTTTTATGTTGGAAGAATTTGTTGTTTTAGGTATGAAATTCATGTTTATGTGTCTGGAGAACAGGTTATTCTTAGTAGAATTGGGTTGCAATGAATTTATTGATAGTTTATTAAAGGAAATGCATATCATGATGGGTTATTTTATGTTATAAAGGCAGAGGAAATGCTTTTGGCCCAGATTATAATTGAGTTTCTGTTCAATGTGTGGCATGAATACCGGACCCTGAGATTAAGAATCTCATGCTTCATTGGCTTAGCTACTTCTAACTAAAAGAATATCATCATGTTAAAAGAAAGTTTTCTGTATCTAAAAATCTAAGACTACGATTAAGTACATTACAGGGGGTCATAAACCCCTAGAGAATAAATATTTCAAGGATAGCAACATTAACATTGTTACAGATCCATAATATTGTACTTAGTTTGACAATTCTATATTATTCATATCATTCAAGTCTTTAATAATATCTAAGAACATATTTGGTCGAACAACAAAATCTTTGTTTTTACCAATAAATCTAAATTTTATTAGAGAACTTTAAACATATTTTGTTAATTTTCTTTAAGGTCTTTAAGAATATTTGCACAAAATTGCATTTATCTATTATTTCTTTTAAATTCTCTTGAAAACTAAAAACATCTGCTTTGATTTTCATTTTTATTGTGTAAAGAAAAAACCAATAAAAAATCTACAACAAAAAATTAGAGTTGATGGACAACAACAGCAACAGAAATAACAACACCTTAACAGAAATAACAACAACACCACAGAAACCAGAACAAGTAAAACAAAAAAAAAAAAAACTCTGTTTACTGACTACCAGATTTTTTGTCTCCTACAATTGTATTGTGTGTAGTTTTCCTATTAGATTGAGTGATTTGGTTTGTCTTTTATGAAAATGTATGATCTCAATAAGCCTGTGAGCTGATCTTAGTCATACTCCTACTTATGGATCGTCAATAAGAGAAATAAATACTGATACATCCATATATTAAGTCACTCGAATGTTACAACCCTCCCCTTGTCAAAGATGGTCATATTTCTGTGAACCAACTACCCCTACCCCATCCCACCCGGTGTGACGTCACATATTTTGCAGTGGAAACCAATTATGTAGTGTTAGTTTAATTCCTCTTAACTTTAAACGTTTGTCTCTTAGGGCATAAAGATAGAGTTGGGAGATAGACATGTGACGTCACAAAGCGTAAAATCCCCCACCCTCCCTGTCACAGGTGGTCACACTTCCTAGACCGCCTCCCCGCATAACGTGACATTACATATTAGGATGGCCCCTTATACACTCCTCGAGAATTGCTCTTGCATTTGGTCAATGCAATAGAAAAAGATCATCGAATTGAGTCTCAGTTCAGAAACAATTCCTTCGTGGTCTAAACTGGATACTTGTTTGCCATCTTACTCTGATATACTCCTTCTTATCAATGTTCCATCTTTGGTGCAGTGTAGGATAGTTCTAGGGATTAACTTTTTTCATTCTTTTTCATGAGCTATTAAATCAGTTGAACTTTTGTATTCCTAGTAGTCCTACCAGAAAATTCGTCCATCTAGCCTTGAATAGATGCATTACTAACTACGCCCTACACCATTGGTCTTCAAACTACGGCTCGCGGGCCAATTGCGGTGCGCCAGTGTCATCAATCCGGTCCCCGATAGCTAATGGCTTATTGTTGTTGTGATAAGTTGGATAAAAAAACACACTGGCAGGAAAATTATAACGGTGTTCGCCCTTGGAATTCACTGAAGTAATCAGAATGAAGACCAATGCCCTACACGATCCTTTCAAAGCTTTATGCAAATCATATAATAAGTTTTATCACATCCTCGCGCCTGAGATCTCACCTTCATCGATTATACCATTATCCTTCGTTGCCTATGGCATTAGTAATAACACTGCAGGCTAAATGTACTGGATTTCACTGATTTGGTTTATGTATTTTGTCTGCATTATTATAGCTTATATGTCTCTAACCACACATGGCTGTGAATTGGGGCATAGGTAAGCTATCTTGGCAAATAAATTTCCTCCAACGAATTATAAGCTGATTTTTATTTATACTAAAGAAATTTAGTTTTAAGTTTAATTTTTGTTATTATAATTTTAAATTTAAAAAAAAAAATTGATCCATTAATTCCTTCCTTTTTCAGTGGTCTGATCCGCACCAAACTTTACTCGAACATTCTCCAGACTATGCTACAGTTTCCCTAAAAATTTCATCAAAATCGGTAATGCGGTTTCGGAGTCCATAAGTCCCATACATACAGACAAACATTTACTTATATACGTATATGTATATATATATAGATTTCAAAGAAACTGTTGCCCAGACATGGGTATATCGATTCGTTTCTTTATACTCATCATAGTATTGTCCTCCATTTGGTTGTTACATAAATTTAAACAAAACTAATATACCATAAGTAATATGTATGGAGAACAGGGTATAGGAAACAAGCAGCAAAAATGTCATAGCAACAACAAGCATTAGTAATATTACATAATTTCACATATACTAGAGATAAACAACCCTTAAAAAAAATCCATAATATCCTAATTTTGTCCTCCCTAGTATATACATACATACTTATGTATGTAGGCTTCTATCTTCCTCTCCCATTGTTGTCTTATTGTGTTTTCCGAGTAGCCTTTTTTTAGATTTTTGAATGCAAAGTACAGAAGCAATAAAATAAACATACAAACTTATTATGCATATACATACACATATATACATATATATATATATACAAACCCATGAAAGTACATAAACTACTTTGGAGACATTTTATATAGAAACATTAATCAATCTCAACGGCAACAATAACAAGTTTAGTCAAGTAAATGAATGAATGAAGTCATCGCTACATACTCGTATATAGTAGTATTTCTTATTGTTGATTTGTTGCCAAACATCATGTCTAGTATGAGTAGTAGTACAACAATTCAAGCCTACATATCTTCCAAAAATTCAAGCCACATGATGAGTCATCATCATTTTTTATTTTTACTTCTTTCTTTTAGTTTTAGCCAACAAATCGATTCACTTTATGATGATGCAATGCCATCTGCAGCAGTACTTGAGGCCTAAGACCTCTATTACCGGAAAATGCATATAAATTTACAGTTAGTTAAACATGATACTGCTTAGATAGAAATGAAAGAGGAAATGCTCATAAAAAAAAGCCACACGAGAGTTTCTTATTGTGTAGGTATATGTAGTATATAGAAACTGGCACAGACAGGCAGGCAAAGGCAATCAGAGATTTGAGTATTGGAGAAAGGCAGAAAATAGATGAACACAAGAAAACAGAAAAATGCATCATGGGGTATATTACACATATTATTTTTAGATTAAATTAAAGCAGCTTGTCTCGGAACAACCCATGGGAATGGGAATACTTTGTACTACAAGAAAAAGTAGTTCAATGAACTGAACCTCATACAGTGCAAGTGAATGAGTGAGTGATATTCATGATAAATTTACTATTGAGCAAACTGTACTTTAGACTTGCGTTTGAATATCCATTATTCTAGAGATTGATATATGACATCCAATCCAATTTGTCTTGAACAACAATTGACTTGATGAATCTAATTCGATTCATTCATGATGTCTGTCTGTCCCTCCCTCCCTTTCCCAACTAAGAGAAATTGAAATAAAAACATGATTTATATATCTTTTGCTTCTTTTGATCATTCAGAAATTGTTTGGAAATCGTTTTTATTATTTATGTTGCTCTGAACAAATCTTTAAAATTCGTAAGCATTTCAAAAATATCAATTGTTTTTTTCCTTTTTTTGTTGTGTTCCATTCTTTTATATAATATTTTTTTTTTTGTGGGTTTTTTTTTAGATTAAAATATTTAAGATTAAAACAATTAAATTTTTGGATGCTTTTTTTGTCGCGGTGTGAGTAAATTGTTCTGGAGTGTATGCGTTGTTGTTGGTTGTTTTAAATGTTAAACAAATGTGGAGCATAAATTTGTTTTCTTTAGAATAAATAAAAAAATCATCAATCAGGAACAAGCGAAATTTTGTGTTTGTTTGGTTAAGTGATTGATAGATTCGTTTATCGTCTCTCTCACTTAACCAACAACTTCTTTGTTGAATGAATACTTCTTGGTTTAGTACTCTTCGGCACCTTCGCCCTCACCATCTCCAGAGTCCATGCCGACCTCCTCGTAATCCTTCTCAAGGGCAGCCAAATCTTCACGGGCTTCAGAGAATTCACCTTCCTCCATACCCTCACCGACATACCAATGAACGAAAGCACGCTTGGCATACATCAAATCGAATTTATGATCCAAACGAGCCCAAGCCTCAGCAATGGCAGTGGTGTTGGACAACATGCAGACGGCACGTTGAACCTTAGCCAAATCACCACCGGGCACAACAGTTGGGGGTTGGTAGTTGATACCAACCTTGAAACCAGTTGGACACCAATCAACGAATTGAATGGTACGCTTGGTCTTGATGGTGGCAATAGCGGCATTGACATCCTTGGGTACAACATCACCACGGTACAACATGCAGCAGGCCATGTATTTGCCGTGACGTGGATCGCATTTCACCATCTGGTTGGCTGGCTCGAAGCAAGCGTTGGTGATCTCAGCCACGGACAATTGTTCGTGGTAGGCCTTCTCGGCTGAGATGACTGGAGCGTAGGTGACCAATGGGAAATGGATACGTGGGTAGGGCACCAAATTGGTCTGGAATTCAGTCAAATCGACGTTCAAGGCACCATCGAAACGCAACGAAGCTGTGATCGAAGACACAATCTGGCCGATCAAACGATTCAGATTGGTGTAGGTTGGGCGTTCAATGTCCAAGTTACGACGGCAAATATCGTAGATAGCCTCATTGTCAACCATGAAAGCGCAGTCCGAATGTTCCAAGGTGGTGTGAGTGGTCAAGATCGAGTTGTAGGGTTCAACGACAGCGGTCGAGACTTGTGGTGCTGGGTAGATGGCGAATTCCAATTTGGATTTCTTGCCATAATCGACAGACAAACGTTCCATCAACAAGGAAGTGAAACCGGAACCGGTACCACCACCGAATGAATGGAAGATCAAGAAACCTTGAAGACCAGTACATTGATCAGCCAATTTACGAATGCGATCCAAGACCAAGTCAACAATTTCCTTGCCAATGGTGTAATGACCACGAGCATAATTGTTAGCAGCATCTTCCTTGCCGGTGATCAATTGTTCGGGGTGGAACAATTGACGGTATGTACCGGTACGCACCTCATCGACGACTGTGGGTTCCAAGTCGACGAAAACGGCACGGGGAACATGCTTGCCAGCACCAGTCTCACTGAAGAAGGTGTTGAACGAATCATCGCCACCACCGACAGTCTTATCAGATGGCATCTGACCATCAGGTTGGATGCCATGTTCCAAGCAGTACAATTCCCAGCAGGCATTACCAATCTGGACACCAGCTTGGCCAACATGGATAGAGATACATTCACGCTATAAAAAGAAAAAAAAAAGAGACAAAAGAAAACGAGAAATTAATCTTGGCACGTAAAGTCAAAGAAAAGAAAAAAACGATGACGCGTCGCACAGCATAAAAAAACAAGCGCAGCACAAGCGAAAAATCGATGACGCAGGGCGCGGTCTGCTAGCTTATGGCGGCTTACTTGCGTAAGAGAGAGATGACAAATTTTCACGAAGCGACTGTCGCCGGCCGCATGAAATTGGAAAGATCACGAATTTTGCAATAAGAAATACACACATTTTTTACAGGAAATTTAAACAACAAAAAAAAGAACTAAAGGACAAATGGAAAATAGAAAATTTGACAGAAATTTGAACAATAAGAAAATGACGTCAGTCATCAGTTGAAAAAAAAAAATGGAAATTTTAATACAAAATGTATGCAAATTGGAAAAACAGACGTTTTGCAAAAGAAACTCTACCAATTAAAGGACAATTTTATTAATTTTATAGAGAATTTACAATATGACGTCACCACGCCCGGCTGAAAAAAAAAAAAATCTTACTCTGCTTCCGCGTGCAAAATTCTTTCAGAAGCCGCCACTGACGCCATGTTTTTCACACACACAAACTTTCTTTTTTTCTTTTAATTTTACACATAAATTTTATGCACCAAAATATTTGCATTAATATTTAAATGCTTTTTACTATATTTCCTTATATATTTTAGCACATAAAATTCTTTTTTTTACTTTTACTTACCATTTTGATTTATTTTATTTTTTCCAATTTAGAACAATCGAGAGAAGTTGATGCAAGCGTACGATGTTCGCAAATGCCAGTTATGAGGCTTCAACGAAAATACGAATACGAATAGAGCAAAATTTCTACTTTTTACTATTTATATGCTCGCCAGAACTGAAAACTGAAATGATTTTTCGATATGTGAGTATTGGAAGATTGAAATATGAATATTGTGAATGAGCGTCGCCTACTTGGCTAGGAAAAAACAGAGTTGATATAAATGGTGTAGTTTAGTGAAATTTAATCGCTAGAGGGCGCCAGCTTAATTGCAATAAAATTTAGTTAGTTGGCAACGTTGCTAAAGCCAAGTAAATAGAGGGCGCTTGCATCGATAACAAATATCAAATCAAATATAGAAATTAACCGTTGCCTTTTATTTCTCGGTGCGTAAAGTCGTTTTAAAAAAAATTTCGATGAAGTATAAAGCCAAACGTCATGGTTTAATAATTCTTGATTTGCTTGGCTATACTTGCGAACGACCATTGGTCAATTGAAATTGACAACTTTCAACTTTGAAATCTGAAAAATGGATCGCTTCTTTGTTTATGACTTGTCTATGATTTTTGATTTTGAAAATCTTATACATAATATATCGCTATTTATTTTATTTGAACGTTGATTCATCATTGATACGAATTTTATTTCTTTTGTTAAGCTTTATCCTCATTTTCCATTTTAAGTGCATAATATTTAATATTCATCAACAATAAAATTTTATTTCATTTAATGATAATTACAAAAAACAAATTTAATAATCATTACAATATAATTGAACTATCTTAAAATTCTAAATTCTAAAATTCCAGGAACCAGGAACAAGTGACAGTAAGGGTTACAGGTTTTAAAAGATAAGACAATTATTGTCCGTCTTCTTCCATCCCATTGTTGTGGCCAGAAAACGATATTGATTTTTCAATGTGTGAGTAGAGGAAGCTTTAAGCTTTAAATATGAATATTGTGAATGAGCGTCGCTTTCTTGGGTAGGAAAAAACAGAGTTGAAATAAATAGTGTTGTTTTAATGAAATTGAATAGCTAAAGAGCGCTAGCTTTATTGCAATAAAATTTAGTTAGGTGGCAACGCTGCTAAAGCCAAGTAAATAGAGGGCGCTTGCATCTATAACAAATATAGAAATTGAACGTTGCCTTTTTTTCTCGGTGCGTGAAGTCGTGTTAAAAAAAATATGGCGTGCGTACAATTTTTGAGAGAAATTTGCATTAAATTTGCTATGAAAATACCGCAAAAGCGTGCAAAAGTTTCGCGTTTTAATTATTATTCCAATTTCAATATAATAAGTGTCCAAAAAGAGTCACATAAAACATAATTGTGTGTGTGTAAATAATTTTTGTAAACTTTACTGGTTATTGCAATACGTATAAGAGAATCTTTTTCTCTCGGATTTTTTGTGCAAGTTTAGTATTATTCTGTGATTAAAGATAGTGCCTATCCAATTTTAAGGGTCTTGACATAATAGACCCCCTTCGTTGGGGGTCCTGGTTAATTGCGCTTTTGCCTAGACAATCGAGCGGTGAAAATGGTAAGTGGTCATTTTTTTTTCGAAAATTGTATTTGCAATATATAATATTGTTTGTTGATTTGATAATTGGGTATTCTACAATATACATATGTATGTGTTCTCAAATACCAAACATGTGTGAATTAACTTTATTTCATCTGTCCATATTTGCTAATAAATTTGAAATTTGACAGCTAAAAGTCTTATTAGAACAACGTTTTTATCAATTATACATATTAAAATGGTATATTAAGCATTCTACATTTATACAACATAAGTCATTTCAATACTCATATGACTTTTCCAATTGGTTTCTGATTTGATTGAATTCTTTCAGTCATTTCAATATTGAATAGAGCGAGATGGTTGGAATTTAAGTAATTTTTTCTTTTACTAACATATTGTTTTATATTGTTGTTTTATACTTTCCAAATAGAGCAAAGCACCTTTTAAACGAGTACATGACCTTTTTTAAGGCCTTTCAACATTTTGTGTCTTAGCAATAAGCAACATTCATGGTAGAAACATTTAAGTTTAAGGAGAAATTAGTTTTTGAGATAAGCAACATTTTTAAGTTTCACCAACATTTTGATCAACATTGGTTTTATAGCTTTTAGATAGAGCAAACAAAGCAACACCCTTTAAACGAGTACATGACCTTTTTTTATGCCTTTCAACATTTTGAATCTTAGCCACATGCAACATTCATGGTAGAAACATTTAAGTTAAATTAGGAGAAATTAGTTTTTGAGATGAGCCACATTTTTGAGTTTCAGCAACATTTTCGAAAATAATAAGTGTGTGAGAGTGTAAATGAAATAACTATAATGATATGTACATACTTATTTGAAATAACACAATGAGGGGAAAATCAAATTGTGTTTAAAGTGCAGGAAAATTCAGATTTTTCCTATTCTAAGCAAAAATCTGGAGACGTCCATTCAGACACGGCTACCGTCGTCTTCCCTCAGCATTTATCGAACACCGTCGAACATACGACATTGTCATCATTTCGAAGTTGTGTGAGACAATTTGATTGTTAGATTCTTGAAGTTGTATGAGACAGAAATACATATATAGTTTACATTTTCCTTTATGGTTTAACTAAGTCTTGGGTTTAACTGTTTAAACTGGGTTATGACAAAACTATATCAATGATCATTAAGTTTTGTTAAACAAAACAAAACAAAAAAAAAATTGATTAATGAGAAAATATCGAGAATAGGTGAAAATTATTACAACAACATGACAATGTCTAACAACAACAATAGCATTAGAGGGAGAAACAGAAGAAATAATAAGAAATGAATTCAACGTATCAACAATAAAATGGTTTAAGTCTTAGATTTTTGGTGTAAGTCAAACACAAAATCCAATTGTGTAGTACTTAGTTAAATAGCATTTGACTTAAACCGAAGACCAAAGACTCAAACCAATTTATTGTCTTTGCTTAAGTAATTTACGCTGCCAAGCTGCAACGTTGACTCTCTCTCTTTCTTTGATACAGAGAACAACCGACTCAAACAAATTGAGTGACTTTTAAAGAGTTTTTAAGCTTTTAGCAACATGTTGATAGATACAAGTAAATGTTTCTGTTTGCGAGAAACATGATTAAATTCTGTTTTGAGCAACATTTGAATCTAAATCGAAACATACAATAGTATCGATTGTTTCAACCCACATTCGCCATCTCACCAACTAATTTTCTCTCTCGTTCTCTGTTATGTTATTAATCATAACAAATGTTATCCGACTGCCTATAACGAGAGAGAATGATTTGTAGACACAACTGAATGGAATAAGACAGAAAATATAGTTAACATTTTCTTTTTTTTAAGTGACATTCATTCATTGACAATCGAAAATTCAAATATTGACGAAGTTGACGAAAGTGTTGTTTTCAGTCAACATCAAACTGTACCCTCGAAAATTTCCAACAGCTGTGTGTTGTGTGCTGTAAAATTATTTTATATTGCATTGCGTTCAAATCATTCTCTCTTGTTCTGGCCAGCTAACAGCTGTGAGCTGAGAGGAAACACCGAAGAGAGAGATAAATCGTTGACTCTCTGCTATCTGCACTCTCTGTCCCATTGACATCAAAATTATTGACGAAGGTACAAATAACGCCGGTCAATAAATTTGTTTGTCAATGGATCGACGTCAATGAAAAAAACAAAATTTTTTTTTTAAATTTTTTTGAATATACGTTTATTTTATATTGTTGTTGGTGAGGAGAGAGAGAGTAAGTGATTGTTTACGCTCTTCAAATTTTCGAGAGTACACACAGTTTGATATTGGCTGAAAACAAAACTGTCGTGAACTTCGTCAATATTTGAATTTTTGTTGATTGTCAATGAGAACCAAACGAGAGAGAATGATTGAATGTTTCCTGAGAGTAAAAACACGAAAGGAGAGATGTAAATCGTTGACTCTCTGCTCTCTGCACTCTCTGCTCTCTTCAATTGACATCAAAAATATTGACAGAGGTATAAATACAAAGTCAATTCAAAAAATATCGTCAATAAAAAAAAAAGATTGTAAGAAGAAGACGCGGTAGTATGGTGTATGAGTGCGATTATTATTATTATTATCTAAAGTTTAAATTCTATAATTAAAATAATTGAAAATCGTCAGTAAATCCAAGTTGCAAATAAATAATATTAAATATTAATATTTAAAGAGAGAAATCGTCGTCGTGAAAACAACAATATAAGGGAGCTGCTTGAGAAATAATTATTATTTATTATTTAAATCGTCAATGAAAAAAACAATACGCGGTGCCTAGTGTAATTACAATTTTTGAAAATTTCTGAAGTTTAAATTTTATAATTGAAATAATTGAAAATCATCAGTAAATCTATGTGAATTAAGTGTTGCAAATAAAAATATTAAATTATATTTAAATATTTAAAGAGAAAATAATAATTTGCACGAGCGCACAACACAGAAAGCGAAAAATAAATAATAATAATAAATAAATAAAAGCCGAATTTGCCCGTGTTTAGACGTATGACGGACGCGCGTTTTTCGATGTTATAATTTTTCTACTTCTTTCGCGGCGTTTCGAGCCAAATGATATTGGATGAGGATTTTTTTTTTGGTTTTACTGAGTTCGTTTGTATATTAAACAATTAAACAACAACCGACACCGACGCGTGTGAAAAATAAATAAAAGCCTTTGTCGCTGTGCCTGCCACGTGAGCGTGCGGATGAAATTTTTAACGGGGCGCTTAACATAAAACGCAACTTGCGGAAAATTTGTTATTGTGGTTCGTTTGTTTTTGTCTGTTTGATAATATGTGTATGTGTGTGTGTGTGTGTGTGTGTGTGTGTGCATTATGATGATGAAAGTGTTTAAGGAAAAATCTAAATCAGAATAATAATAATAATAAAATAGAAATAAATCAAGTGAAACAACAACAACAACGAAAGAATTTAAAATAAATAAAATAAGAAAATGTATAAGCAGCAAGTGCGTTGTTGTCATCATCATCAACAACAATAACAATAACATCAAGGGGCTACAACAACAACAAGCTGTTGTATTGTTTTTGTTGTTATTTTGTGGGATGCGTGTGTGCGAAAATTTTTGGATGAAAGATGCAACTTAAAATCAAAATCTAATATGTATACATAAAAAAATAATAAGAAATCATCAGAAATAAAAAAGAATATACAATAAGAAATAATCAAAAGAATAGTATAGAATGAAATAAAATCAAATCTTAAAGAAGCATATTTTTAAAAATTTGCGGCGCAAAAGAAAAAAAAATTATACCAAACCAACAACAACAAGAAAAGAAGAAAATAGAAAGCATAAAAGAAATCAAATGAAATAAAATTAAAAAGTAAAATTAAATTTTTGTGTAAAAATAAAATTTTAAAATTTTGTTGATTTAAGTGAGGAATGAAGAAAAATATTTTGAAATCGATACGAAAATAAAAATAAATTTTGTATGAAACAAAAAATAAAAGAAAATAAGAAATTTATGCAAAAATAACAAATAAAAGCAAAAAAAAATTGCTTAAAGCCGCTAATCAAATAAACATATACACTCACACACGCACACACACTAACACTCTTATACATACGTGTGTATATATTTACATATATGTATATATGTATGGATGTATGTGTATAGTAGTGTTCTATACATAGAAGAAAAATTCGCATAATAAAGCAAATAAAAAAAAAAAATACAAAAATACTCGAAAAATTACTACGCAGCAGCAATTTATGCGAAGTTGTTCCATATCTATCATATCTTTTTCTTCTTTCTGTGTTCACTCGCTCGCCTTCTTCTTGTTTTGTATTTTGTGAATGAGGAATGAGAAAAGAAATAAAAAGAACCGCGGCGGGGCGCGATGTTGTTGTCGTTTTGTATGAGAAAATAAGCAACGGCAACGACGACGACGGCAGCAGTAGAGTGGCGGCATTGTCATCATCATCATAGTCTCAATCGTGTAGTATAGTATATTGTTGTGTAGTGTAGTAGTAGTAAAATGAAGAGTGCGAGCGCGCCGGTCGGTCAATTGTCGGCATTTAGAGTCAGGCATCAGCAGCAGCAAGCAGCAGACAAACGCAATGAAAGTGTGTGAGAGTAGTATTTGAGTCAAGAGAAGAGAGTGAGTGAGAATATTGTGTTGGTGGCGGCATAGCCGGCATCGCCACCGTTAGTTGGTTAGCAGCGCAGTTAGCGGCATAGACCGACCTACCAACCGACCGAAATCAGCAACATAAGTCGAAGTTATCTTTGGCGAGAGTACAAAAACAAGAGTGGGTGAGCACAAGCAAGAAAGCATAGTCAACCATACAAAAATAGAGAGAGTGAGTTCAAAGCAAGCAAGCAAGTGAGCGAGTGTTGTATGTGAGATTTATGAGATTGAGGCTTCATGTGTTTACTTGGGCCTGTATGGTGTATGTTGTGTGTGTATGTGTATGCTAGTGTATGGTGCGCGCCTTTTTCATTTGTTTGACGAAATAAAAAAAAAAATAGTATTTTTCTTTTATTTGTGTACAGTAAAAGAAATATATAAGTATAATTGATTTTGAATAAATATACAACTTAAGCTAAATAAAATAAAAAAAGAAAATAAAATGCTAAGTGAAAATAAGAATATAGAAGAAATTGAATAAATTACGTGACGCCATGTTTTCAACTAAGGCGGCGGCAACTACAACAACAAATACTAAATGTAACAGCAATAATAATAATATCAACAGCAGAATGTTTAACATCAGCAGCCGCCGTAGACAACTAAAACAACAACAACAATATGTGACAACATTAAAGACGACGACAACGACAAAATTCTTAAAAGTACGCAAAGTAAGTAATCAAAAAAAATAAAACTTACACACACATAAAAAAGCATAGTGTAAGAAGAGAGAGAATGAGTTAGCTAGTGAAAAGAGAGAGAGAGAGAGAATAGCAGGCACATGCATATAAACAAGAATGCCGCATCTCATGCTGCTGGATGCTTGCTTCTGAAGATTTCCTTTCCCTTGCTTATGGAGAAAGAGAGAAGAGAATGCGAACGTTAGCTTGCCACTCTCTATTGAGTGTGTGAGAGCTTTCTGTTGTTATTATTGCTTAATATATATATTTTTTTATTATTATTATTTTAAAATTATTCAAGAAAAAAAAAATAAACAAAATTCAGTAGAAAAATTAGACTCGAAAAAAAACAAGTATTAATCATTTTATATTTTTGACGCAATGTTGTACGAGTATGTGTGCGAAATAAAGGAATGCTGTGCGCAAAATAGGAAAAAAAAAAAATAAATAAAAACACAAACCAATAATAACAAAAAAAAAACACAATTTTTTTTTTTTTTTGTATTTAGCTTTAGTTTGTGTAATTTATTTATTTTTAAATCAGCAACATTATTTTTTGTTTCTATTTTGTTGTTTCTTTTCATTTTATTTTTGCCATTTATTTTTCTATAAAAAACAAAATTATTTTAGTTTTTGCGTGCGGCTTTTTGTTTTTTTTTTGTTTTTGTATTTCTTGTTTTTGTTTTTATAGTTTCTTTCGAAGAAAAAAAAAAAAAATTACACTGTAGATAAAAAAAAAAAATAAAAATATTTTTCTATATAGTAAAAAAAAAAAAACAAAACCGGAAATTGTTTGAGTCTTCATCGTTGGTTGTCTTTTCTTGGTGGCGGCAGCGATGTGATGATTTCTTTTTTTAAAATTATCTAATTTTAATTTCATTTATTTTGTTTTGTGAGCTTTTCTTTTTCAATTTATCTTATTTTCTATTTATTTTTAAAAATCGCATGCTATTTATAAAATTGAAGATTTCTCATTTGGTTTTCCATTAGTTTTATTTTATTTTTTTTATTTTTTTTTTTTTTTGACATTTTCCATTTAAAAATAGAGCAATGATTTATTTATAAATTTCTTGGGAGTTGGAAAATTTAATAAATATTATTTGTATGTCATTTAATCATCACTTCTTCCAAATCTATAGTTCCCACCAGTGGCATAGGTCTATTATTTTTGGGAGTAGAAAACCTTGTCACTGGAAAATAAAGATAAAAAGGTCTTTGAGAAATACGAAAATTTAAATACAATATTCCAATGTTTTGTACATATTATCCCGCAGAAAATTCTCTGAATGACTGAGGAAACCGTATCAAAATCCGTTGAGCGGTGTAGAAGTTGTGCCTATCGGAAGAGACAGGAATTACGACTTTCATTTATACATACTATGTATTTATGATATTGATATAGACTATACTATGTATAGATTCTTACTATGTATAATATAATAATATAGATAGATTTCAGATTAATCTAAAACCTAGAAAGCGTCTTTCTTCTTATTGACCTATTAGAATTTCTATTGTAATCAGTTTGTCTGTCTCAACAAATGCATAAAAGAATTAAATGATTTCCTTTAATTTGTAACAATTAATTATTTTAGTCAATAAATTAAAGGGATTTCTTTCCTTCATTTGAATACGATTTCAATGATTTAATCTTTCAAATTAGATCATCTGTCTGAGACTGTCATGATTGCATATTTTTTAAGTTTTAAACCATTAAATGAAAAGGTAATGTTGTCCCCTGTTTAAATGATCGATCCACTGTTCCAGAAATGCAATTGAAAAAAAAATAAATAAAAATAAAACATTAAATAATTAATTTATATTTTAAGCAATTGTCAGCAATTTTGTATTTTTTTTTTTTTTTTTTTTTTTAATGAAGAACGAAAACGAGTTTTATTTACCAAAGCAATTTGTAGAATTCTGCACGAAAGCGAATTGAAGAAAAAGGAAAAAGATGACGACAGACACACCCATTTTTTCGTATAATTAAAAAACTTTTTTAAGTATAATATTTTTTTTTACTTAAAATTTGATGAAAAGGTAAATAATTTTTTTTTTTTTTTTTTTTTTTTACGAACTTTGGTAAATCCAAATTTAGAAACAATAAAAAGTATGTATTTTGTTTTATTCTCTTTTAATTTCCTCATCAATATTTTTATATATTTAATTCAAAACTCCTGAAATAATTTTAAAAAATCAATCACAGAAAGTGAAATTAATAATTTAAAAAAATAAAAAAATGTTCTTCTCTTTCAAAAAGAACTAATTTTTCTATTGTGAATCCCAAATAAATAAATTTGTGAATACAAATAAAAATAATACTAATTATAAACATTAGACTAGCTAGGAGTTCTTTGACTTAACCTGAAAAAGAATATTGAGTTCTTCTATGAAGCCCATAAATTAATGTCTTTTGATATCCTCTGAAAAAGATTTCTGAACATTTCTTATTTCAAAAAAAAAAAAAAAAAAAATATTAATTTCCCCCAAAAATTGAAGATTTTGATTTCTTCTGAGAAATAATGCAAATTTTAGGAGAGTTTAATAAGAAAATAGGACAAAACTAATTAGTGCAAATAAATATATAGTACATAGAAACATTTTGTCCTATCACACACACGCGCACACACACACACACATACACTGTCACAATTGTCCAACTGTTTTTGAATTGGTTTGGTTGGTCATATTAAAAGGCTTTTTTGGTCAGTTCAGACAGTCCTCAAATACACAGATTAGATCAGATCAGACAGATATTCATATGCATTCATGCATACAAAAGAAGTGAGAAAGAAGGTAATCAAAGTTAAGACAGCAAAGCAAAGAACAACAACAACAACACCATCAACAATAAGAATGAACGTCAGCAATCAAAAGAACAGCAATAACAGCAAACGGCAAACAGCAAAGGCAAAAACGAAAGACTAGCAAGCAAAATGAAGAAGAAGAAGATGAAGATGAGGGAAGAGTGTGTAGATAGATAGAATGAAAGAGGAGTGGTGGAGTAGAAAGGAAGGCAAGTGAAAAAGAAGGCGGCGACGGCAGAAGCAACAGTGAACTGCGAACAGCGATGAACAACAAACAAATAATAACACGACCAACGAAGGCAAAGCCGAATCAGGTGTCATTGACCTTTTTATTTTATTCTTTTTTTTTGCCATTGCTTATATATTGCTTGAGCAGCATTTTTGTTGTTATTTTTTTTTTTTTGCAGTAATTTTATTTTCATTAGTTTTTTGTTGTTGTCGATTTGGTGAATTTGGGAATTTGTTTTTTTTCGATTTTTTTTGTATTAAATATTTTTGTTTTATACTTTTGACTTTTATTTATGTAGATTTAATTGTTTATTATTATTTGGTTTATTTATTTATTTATTTATTTTTTGTTAGGTATATATTTTTATTATTTAAATTAAAATTATTGTTATTTATTTTGTATTGCTATTTTTTTTTTCTAATTTTTTTTTTATTATATTCAATATATTTCTTTTTTTTATTTTATTACTTATTTTTTCTGTTTCTAATTTATTATAATATTATATTTTTTATTTTATGATAATTATATGTAAGTAATTTTATTTATTTATTTATAATTTGCACACTTTTCTATAGTTTGTTGTCACTTTGTCGTGATATTTGAAACGCGTGGAATCGTGTGTCAAAAACCTCATAAAATTTTTTATGGATATGACCAAGGTAATGAGGAGAATCTATTCTCCTTCTTCGGTTTCTTTGTAAACAATTTTCTTCTTGGAATTGTTGTAAACAGCTTATTGCTCATATTGGAAGTAAACCTCCTTCCCGATTTAATACGAAAAATCATGATTATTTTTTATTGTTTATAATTTCATACTCTTCACATGTAGTGAATAGTATTATAAGTTTGTCATGAAGTTTATAAAACACAGAAGGAAACATCGGAAACACCATAAAGTACTATATATATTCTTGATCAGCGCGAGATAACGAGTTGATTTTATTATGTCCGTCCGTTGGAATCAGTCGAATCGGACCATTAGGATAGAGAGAGAGAGAGAGAGAGAGAGAGAGGGGGGGACCAACTATGTCAATTTCGATATCCTAGGACTACCAGGAGGGGTACCTCCCATACAAATCCAGATTCAAACTCATTTTCTTATTAGAAAAACTTTTATGTTTTTTGGACTAAGGAACTGAAATCTGGATACTCTAAATGTCTGACCCATGTCCACCAACTATGTAAATCAAGACCCTCGGATTACTAGGAGGGGTACCTCCCATACAATTCCAGATTCAAACTCATGTTCTTATTAGAAAATCTTTTATGTTTTTGGACTATGAAACTGAAATTTGGACACTAAAGGTATATGACCCATATCCACCAATTAAGTAAATTTCAAGACCCTCGGATCACTAAGAGGGGTACCTCCCATACAAAAAATGAACTTAAAGAATAATAATCAGAGTATATAAAAAGTGCGTGAAGTGCGTGTAATATACCTTCGGAATAGCCAAAGTTAATCTTCTTTTTACTGGTTATTATTAATTTTGGACCAATACTATATGGAAATGCTATGATTTTTGTTTTTAAAAGGTAATTCCATATGATAACAGTCTTTGGTTGAAGTTGCCATACATAAATTTGTGTGTGTCAAATAATGGAAATCAATGAAAGAGAAAAAACATTCTGACTATTTAATATAAAATATAAACTACTGAATTTGTTAAAAAAGTCCAATTTCTTGAGACCGCAGTGAAAAAATGATTTGCTTCCTCCGACCTTCCATAAGCTAAACCTTTTTCATTTCATTGTAAATTCTTGATATAAGAGAATTAGAAAGAAATCTTCACTAAAATGATGGTAATCTTCTAATCTTTCCTACTTTTTAAGTAAGTACTATGATCATCACAATTTTACTAAAAAATCCCCAAAAAAGGCTTCTTCAGTTAGCAGTGAGAATTTATTTTACATTGTTCAGTGTTTTGAATACAGACAAATTTGTTATTTTGTTATTACATACAGAGTAGTTTTTTTTTTTTTTTTTTTTTTTTTTTTCAAGAAAGTCTTAACCTAGGATGGACACGAACATCAAATACAATACTTTAAAATTTTTACAATTACCTTAGTTCTATTTTTAATAACTTTTTCGGACTTTAGTGCCTTCTTCCACCTTTGCGTTTCTTATTTCTTTTCTTTTTTGTTGGAGGTCGTGGTGGTGGTTGGACCGGTGGCTTCATCAGTTGTTCGATTGGTGACTCGTCTGGCGTTTCGACTGGTGACTCGTCTGGCGGTTCGACTGGTGACTCGTCTGGCGGTTCGACTGGTGACTCGTCTGGCAATTCGACTGGTGACTCCTCTGGTGGTTGGACTGGTGACTCCAACGGCGGTTGGATAGGTGCCTCAACCGGCGGTTGGACAGGTAGCTCGACCGGTGGTTGGACTGGTGACTTCCCTGGTGGTTGAGCTGCTGGTTGGCCCGATTCTTGGACCCGTGGTGGAACTGGTGTTTGGGGCGATCGTTGAATCCTAAGTTGAATTCTTGGTTGGATGATTAGCTGGACCCGTGGTTGCACCGGTTGTTGAACTCGTGCTTGATCCTGTGGCTGAACCGGTGGTTGATCCTCTGGCTGAACCGGTGGCTGATCCTGTGGCTGGTCCGGTGGTTGATCCTGTGACTTGGCCGGTCGTTGATTCTGTGACTGGACCGGTGGTTGATTCTGTGACTGGACCGGTGGTTGATCCTGTGGGTGGACCGGTTCTTGATCCTGTGGCTGGACCGGTGCTTGATACCGTGTCTTGCCCGGTCGTTGGAACTTTGGATCTAGTGGTCGCTCTCTTATAATCACGTTACCTTCATGTCTAGGCTTTAACAATTGCGGATCACTTATCCATGGACATATCAGTAGAGACAACTGCGATTTTCTTAAAGCCCTATAAGCCAAGTTAATTGCTATGAAGAGCTTCAAATAATACATCAGATCTGATACTATAAACAGAAAAACGTCTGGAGAGGTTTTATTTATGTTTTCGCCTATTGTTGAACGCATCCAATGAAGTAAATAATACTGCAAAATGTTTCCAAAAATTTCCCAGATGAAATAAGTCGCCATGTCGGCAATAGCCATATGGAGAAATATTTCAATTAACCTTATAAAGCAACCATGGCTTCCTCTATAGCGGAACGTATCGAGGCCCACGACTACTGCGAATACAAAAATTGTCGATGTTACATCCGGATCTTGTCCATATAAACGCCATTTATAAAGGTGGTTAATAATCGTAATCGAAAGTGTTAAAAACAAATGCACATGATCCATAAACGTCATATTCTATATTTTTTTTATTATATTTATTTTGTAACCGATTTAATTTGATTCTTTGATTTGTTAAATTTTTGGACAACTAAAATTATGAAAATTTTGATACTTTTGACTTTAATGCAACTGTTTTTTTTCTCCTTCTCCTTCTTCTTCTTTTTCTTTTTCTTTTGATTTTGTTTCTGTTATTCTTTTTTGATTCTTCTTTATTGCCGCCGTTATTTACATATGTATGGGCATGGGTCTGTGTGTGTGTCTGTGTGTGTGTGTTCATGCCAGTTCCGTTCGTGCATTAATACATGTACATACATATATATGTATATACCGAGCTATGTGTGTTCCTCCGCTACTTGGCCTTGAACTCTCTTTTTTAAGTACATTTGACGACGACGACTAATAATAATAATGTTGTTTATGATGTTGTTGTCCCAAGTTTAATGATCTCTTAACTTCCATCGTCGTCGAAATAATCTTTCTGAGTGTCAGTGTCAGTGGCTGTGTGTTGTGTTTGTGTTTACGAATTACGCAATATTTTTTAAATCGGAGGAAACAACAAACCCATAAAAACCAAGAAAAATAAAAAAAACATTGATGACCGACATGACTTGGGTTGCCTCGAATTTTACATACTTTTCACATCTTAAGGAAGAAGATTTCTTTCAAATACATAAATAGTTCATCAAATTATTAGTTGTAATAGTAATCCGATTATTCCGATTTCCTACCTACGGATTGTGAAGAGAACTCATCACTGCTAATTGATTGCCGATAAGTCTTAGTGAAAGGTAAGAATCTGAAGATTATATACTATATCTAATATATTTTTCCCTTGTTAAGACAGAGAAGATCATCATCATGATCTCCGATATATGTAATTGCTGCTCAATTGTGTTACAAACATCACGAACAAAGTATTAATACTCATTGTTTTGCTGTGTGTGTGTCTATGTATGTGTGTGTGTGCATGAAAGTTTTCTAAAAGAAAAAGTGAAGAAGAAGACACAAAAGAGTCAAAACTGTGCGAATGCCCACCTCCGTTATTATAAGTAATTATTGCTTTCTTTGCCTTTGCATCCATTCTCTTGTGTTCTGTGCTTGTGCTTTTCATATGTTGATGGATGGTGAACCTTAGACTCACTCATACATACTACTCTCTCTTAAAATGTTTTCATACTCCCCACGCGGCGTTTGTTCGTTTGCATTTATGTTATTTGCGCCTGATAAGTGTCACTTGTTGTTGTGTCGGTGTTGTTGATGCGCTTCTGATGAAGTGTGATTCACTTTATATACATACATATTATAGTATATGGTAGTGTATATTTTGGTATGTTATACATATTATAAAATTGTTGTTTCTGTTGCTTCTTCTTTACTTTGTTGCAATATTTTGCTATGCTCCACTTTGCTCTGTTCATGTTGCATCGTTTTGTACTACATAAGTATGTTCTTTTATAAAATATTGTTATTATATATTAATTATTACCTCAATGTTTGAGTTCCTATAATGGATGTTGATGTGTGACTTTAAAATATGCATATATTTTTAATAAAATATGTAATACATAACATGTAATAATAATAAATAATAAAAATATATTGCGCTTGAGGTTTTTATTACGCACGGTTAATACGAATGATGCGGCTGCCGGCAACGGTAGCGACAAAGCGTCAACAGCAAAAGAAAAGAAAAAAAAAAAAAACAACAACAAACACACAAATAAAAGTAAAAACCAAAGTCTCTGCTGCTAAAAGTAGAAGTTGTTGAAGGCGGCGCAGTCAGTCAATGAGAGAGGCTGGCAGTGAGTGACATAGACAAGCATGTACGAGAAGAGTGTAGGAGAGAGTGATAGATAGAGAGAGGCAGTCAGAGTCAGAAGTGAGCGAAGTCGTACCGTGAATGGTACATGTGCTAAGCGAATGATAAGCAATTCTGGCTAGCTTCCTTTCCTGCCCAACTCTGCCATGCCTTGCTTCTGTTGTCTTAATGTGCTGTTGTGCTATGCTTCTTCTTCTTCTTTCACAATGTACTATGCTTCTTCAGTATGTGTCTTATTTATGCTGAGTGTGTGTAGGAGTTGTTCTTACTGTTGTTATAGATGATGAGAGAAAGAGTGGGTTAACAGAGCAAGTGAATGAGTAAGTGTCTGTCCACTGTTGTTGTTGTTGCGGGTGGCGGTGGTGTTGTTTCTTGTTATTATTATTTTTTTTTATTATTGTTCTGTGCGTGTTCTATGGTCATGATGATAATGTTATTGTTGATGATGAAGTAAAGAGCCGCCCGCAGCCTGACCATAGTTCACATTGTGCGTGCAAATTTTACGATTTTTATTTTTATAAATTTTATTTGTTTTTATTTTTTGTCAATAACAAACGACAACGTCGACGGGCGTGTGACTTTGTTTATAACGCTGACGTACTTACGTATGTGTATTCATGTGTGTATTAACATCCACACAAGCATATGTTGTATGTATGAACATGTGTATATGAGGTATGTTGATGGTTCTTCATTCGTTCGCTTGCTGCTGCTGCTTATACTTTATAATAATAAAGACCTTGAACGAGGTGAGAGCGAAAAGTTGTTGTTTTTGTTGCTGTTGTTATTATTATTATTGTTTGCTATTAAGACTTGTTTTGACTTTAAAAAGTTCTTTTAGCAAAAAAAAAAAAAAAAAAAAAAAATACTTTGTAGATTCTCGGTTCTCTTGGTTGATTTCATACATTATTTCATCGTTGGTTTTGGTTTGGTTGGGTTTCGTTTCATTTGGTTATACAAGCAGCAACAGCAAAACCAAAAGCAAAAAGCACAAATTTGTTCTTTCAAAAATATAAAAATTTTTATGTTGAATTGAATTTGCGTCATTGGACGATTTCAATAATATGTGCCCAGGCATATGATCTTTTGTTGACAAATCAAATAAAGTAGTTATTTTTATGATTTCATTTCATTCATTTTTCTTTCTTTTGTGTGTGAAACAACAAAACAATGATAAATTGATTCAGAAACAAAGACTAAAAGATGTTAAAAAAATTAAAAAAAAAAATATTTACAATACAAAAAATGGGGCATTTGAAGGTGGTGGGGTATATACCAATAACAATATACTTATATACATATGTATTTACCAAATGAACCCATTTTTAAAGAAGAGAGAAATGGAAAATTTACAGCATATGGATTCAATTATTTGTTGATTTTCTTAGGCCACTAGTCATCTACTATTTATGTATAATATAGAGACCACTTTCTTTGTTTGTAGATCTTGAGAACAATGTAATCCAGACTTTTTCTATTGTACATAGATATTCTTCTTAGTTAATTCTTCTGAAAATTTGTTACATTATTTTTACCCTTGAAATTTAAATATATTTAGACTTGTAGTATTAAGATGTCACCCCGCTAACAAACAACAGGAATATGATCTTTTGTCCTGCGAAAAACCTGGAAAAATACCTGCCTATTTGCTTGCTTTGCCTGCCCTACCATCTACCTAGAAATTATCAGAATCTGTGTTACGACCTCGCCTACATATTCATTGTATGTACTAACATTCAATGCCATTGATCTGAAAAAGAAAAATGGCTTTTCATGTATAAATTAGTTCAACATTGGGGTGCTAAGCTATAGACCGCCCATTAACTCACTAACTCATTCACTTTTTCTTAGAATAGTCCACTCTTCTTTAAGCTAACAAAAGATGCATTTTTCTTGAGAAATTGTACATAAATGAGGTCAAGGTCAGAAGTACATGGCCTCAGTAGCATGACTGCGACTATGATCATCTATCAGATTCTTAGAATAGTTTCTCACTTAAGAGGAGATAAGAATATGCATGATGATCATGTTTCATCGAAGGAAGAAAGGATTAGTTCATTCTGAGAATTGTTTGTGTCAAAAACTATAATGAAACATTTTCTTGAATTTCCTTTTGATCTTTTATCTTTAACATAGACAAAACCACCTACTACATCAGAGAACTAAGTATACAATTTTTCATAAGAATTCATGATTTAAGGTACATAATTGCAATGAACTGGTATCTTAGTAATATTAACTCGTATACCTTAAGGGAGGCATCACCACGTGAAATATTTGAAAATTTTAAGAACATATTTGCTGTGTGGATGCCAATTCAATTTTGATCAAAGAAATATGTATGTTGTCATTTTAAAGTTCCAACAAAACTCAATTATCTATGATCAATGACTGACATCACCACAAATGTCTCTAAAAATTCTATTATACTATTTGAGAGACATATAGATTCTAGTCAAAAGAGCAGCCAAAACCCAGACAAACCCAGTCCCTATGCTCTAATTTTTATTTCTAATTATTTCATTATACATTTCATAATTAAAGTTCTGTTGGACTTTTTCCCTCTAAAATAATATGTACCAATAATCAAGTTAGAACTAGTTTTAATCAGTTTTAATTTCTTCTTCATTTATCAGATTTTTTTTATTAGTAATTTTTAATTTATTTTTAGGTTTCTTCTACTCGTGGAACTTGAAAGTTCTTTCTTATCATAAATGAGGAGGAGTTTCCCCATAATTTTAAACTAAAAAAAGAAAAATAAGAAGAGCCAGTAAAAAGAAGATTAACTTTGGCTATGCCGAAGTTGTAATACTCTTCACGCATCTTTTAAATCTTCTAATTATTGTTCTAAGTTTTGTATGGGAGGTACCTTTACTAGTGGTCAGAGGGTCTTGAAATTTTCATGGTTAGTCGATATTTATAAAGCTCTTATAGTGTCCAAATTTCAGTTCCATAGTACAAAAAAACAAAAAAAAATTCTAATAAAAAGATGAATTTGAATATTTTATTTGTATGGGAAATATCCCTCCCAGTTGTCCGAGGGTCTTGAAATTTACATGATTTGCGAATATGGGTCAGATACTTATATTGTCTAAATTTCGGTTCAATAGTACACAAGCCAATGAAGTTTTCTAATAAAAACATGAATTTGAATCTGGGTTTGTATGGGAGGTACCCTCCCTATTAGTCCGAGGGTCTGGAAATTTACACATTTGATGGATATGGGTCAGATACTTATAGTGAATCTGGGTTTGTATGGGAGGTTTCGATCCCAGTAGTTCGATTCGGCTGATTCCGACAAATGTATGGCTTAAGCTTCGTGCAAATTTTCAGCTCTCTAGCTCTAAAGTTTTGGGAACTAATTGCATACAGACAGTAGACGGACATGGCTAAATCAACTCGTCTTGATAAACTTTATGACAAACCTGTAATACTATTCACTGCGTGAAGTGTATAAAAAAAAATAGAAAGGAGAAAAACCCTAATTAAACGCATTCCACCCACAATGAGTGATTCGATCTTAGATAAGTTGAGAATGCTGAAAAATGATGATAATAATTTATAGTTGCAATTTGATAATATTGAACTAGTATCTGATAATAATGATTTATTGTAATTGAAAAAATACCACAGAAGAAGTTAAAAGGTCTTCATTAAAAATATGAAAATTTCTGAAAATACTTCCTATTTTCATCATGTTTTTGACTTGACCTCTTTCAAAATTATTCATACATATTTAGATTTTATAATTCCTTAAAATACGATTCTGTGTGCTGTTCTTTGATTTGATATTGAGAACCCCAGTTTCTATTGTCCATTACCAAATCTAGAAAAACGAGAATAGGATAGAATATGCTCTCTCTCACTGCAATAATGATGGGTTCAGGATAAGATAGGATAATGGCGGGGTCATCCAGAACACTTATGTATGTCCCATTATGATGTCTTATAGTACATAGGATAAGCGGTTATTCTGGTCGCCCTACACCTTTTTGTTGCCATTTTGCACTCTCTGGTGACAAATCTTTCAGAAATCAGTGGAAATTTTGATCCTAGTTTATTTTTCATTTGTTGTTCTTTCATTTTTGAATATTGAAATTATGTGCTTTCTGAGAGGCAAATGATTCCTCAGAAATTGGTGGAAATTTCTTTTCATCATAACAATAAATTTTTCTTTTCTTTTTAAAAAAACAAAGTGGCGGCAACAAGAAATACTTTTATTCAGGTCAAATTCCAATGTGAAAAAAAGTTCCGTTAGAAAGCAACAGTGTATATTTTCCGTTACACAAGCATTATTATCATCAGAATCATTATTATTATTATTAACGTCATTACCACTACCACCGCCATGATCATCATCATCATCATGACCATCATCATTGTTATTGTCATCATAATCAAGATTATTGAACATTGTTCATCATCTTGCTTTGGATGATGATCTTTATTATAGATGTTTGTAACTCACTCAATCACTCGAATGACTAACTCATTGTGAACTTTTTGACTGTGTGAGTGCAAAAGTACATAAGTGAATGAGTGAGTGAGAGAGTGAGTGTGACTGTGTGTGATTGGTGAAAGGCGTTCGTTGTCAAATGAATGTGAACCACAAATATAATGATGATGATGATTCTTATGCTGCTGCTGCTGCTGCTGATGATGAAGAGGTATTGAACTTACCACCTGAGCTCCCAAATGGACTGAACTCTCCTCCCTCTCTCCCTTTCTCCCTCCATTCATTCATAGATTTATTAAGACAATAACAATAAAATAAACGCTCGCGCGTCATTTATAATTTACATATTTTTGCTATTTTGCTCTATTGTAAATCTACATTTTATGATTATGATGATTATGACGACAATTATGATGATGGTGTCACTGTTATCATCATCATTATTGTTTGTTATTAAGATGTTTGTACTAAGTATTTGCATTTACAAGAATTTCATATTTTTTCTTAATAAAAATTTAAAATAGATGATAAAATGTCTAATAAAAATAAGTACTTGTGCACTTTCCCCATATTTAGAGAGAAGGTATAGGGAGTTTAAGTTCCTGTCAACACATGAGTGTAGTGCATGCACTCACAACCAACCCCACCCCCTTCGACACTCTCTGACAAAATTACAATAACAGTTGATGGATGATTTACTCACGACAAATGAAATAAATAACCAGACAAATGTCGTCACAATACCTCAAATAAATGATTACAGTGTCGTGCAAAAGCAAACTAACTAATCTAATGTGTATATATTTTCTTCTTGGTTATGATCCCATTGAAAATTTCATTTTCCGGAAATCCTTATCGGTTTCAGTAAGGACTTATGTATAACGTAAATTTTTTTAAAATTGTTTAAAAAAAAACGAAAAATATAATTAACAAAAATTTCGTAATTGACTACAAAAATTGTTTTGCATTTATTTTGTGAGGCACTGTATGTGTAGTAAGTGTGTGTGTGTGAATCTGTTTGCGTGTGTGTGCGTTTTGTTGTTTTTGACACTTTTGATATTTTTTTTTTTTTTTGGCATTCCGTTTTGTGCACTTATTTGTTTTTCTTGTTTTTTATGATTTCATTTTGCATTTACATTCGTTTATATTAATTTCTTTTTCTGCCCGTATTCGTCTTCTGATATTCTTTACTTATAAAAAATCTTGAATAATACCTATAAGAACGCGATGACGAGCCGCTTGAATAGTCTCGATTCGATCTCTCATGAGTTTTTCGAATTTCGTTACGTTAATTTGTATTAAAGTGAATTGAGTTGAGTTGACTGAATAAACGACGAAGACGTCAGCGATGTTATTGTCTGTCGACGTCGTCGTCGGCATTGTGTGTGTTACCTTACCGATGATGAAGACAACAGCAACAACAACGAAGACTTTGTCGTCGGACTCATCTCATTGCGCTTATAGCGAAACAAATGTTGGAGCTCTTCTTTTTGGGCTCAAATGATTACTCCGAGTTGTTGTTGTTGTTTGTTGTTATTTATGCCCGCAAATTGTTGTTATTGTTACAACGTTTTCGTTTGTTCCTAGTTTCTCAAATCACTTGCTGCTTTTGCCATTTTGTGTGCATGCACTAAACAAAGATGATGATGATGATAATAATAATGGCGATTATTGTGATTGTGGTGATGATGACGACGTCTGACTCTATACACGTGGTTGGTTTGGTTGGTTGCCTTGCATTTTTATGGTCGTCATTGTTATTGTTGCTGCTGCTGCTGTTGTTGTTATTATTATTGTTGATACTTTTTGCTTTGCTTTTTGCTGCTGCTTGCTTTGGTTGGCTTTTGAATACATACCTTTCATTTGTGTTTTAAGGTTGTTTGTTGCTGTTGGGTTGTATGGGGTTGTTGGATGAGCAAAGGGCGCCGCCTGTGGAATGTGGCGCTTTTCTCGTTTGTTGTTGAATTCACTTCACCATTATTATTATTATAATTCTATTTATAGACATCATAGACGACTTGAATTGCCATAAATGATGATGAATAAAGATGCAAAAGCTATTATGCTCGAATATTATATAGTGTTTGTGTGTGTGTGTATGAGAGAGAGAGAGAGAGAGAGAGAGAGAGAGTGATTGTGAAGAAAGAGAGTAGTGAGGGAATGAATATACAAAATAGCGTGCGGCGCTCAAGTTCGTCGCTCGCTTACTTAAATTTCTACAAAAGGTGAAGAAGTTAAAGCTGCTTGGGAGCTCATGAACTTGTTTCTCTGTTTTGTGTTGTGTTGTGTTTTGTTGAAGGAGTTTAAAGCTATTACTTTTTGTTGTAGTGTTTTGGTATTGTAAAAGAGAGTGCAAGTTTAGGTGAATTTATGTGTATTTATTTAGTTGAAGTGAATGAAGAAGGTGGTGAACTTGGTTGGTTGGTGGTGGAGGTTGGCGCCTAGTGATCGTGGGAAATTTTTATTTTATATTCTGTGTTGTTTATTGTTTTTGTTAAAAAAAAAGAAAGAATAAAAGATAAAAAGAGAGCAAAAAGTTGCCATTATTAGAAAGTTTATTTAATTAAATGTAATTTATTTTGCAATACCATTTTATATCATATTATGTACATGTAATATTTATACAATTTATTGTATGTAAGAACACTTGATGAACTTGTTGATGTCTGTACTTTTAACTTAAATAATAATACAGTAAAATTTTCCGGCCACGGGAAATATCCGTCAACCGAAATGTACGTACTTACTTGTTCTAAAAACATAACTTAGGACTAAGAAATGTCCCTTCTGAGGGAGATGTCTGCGACTATAGATTTTATTGTAGATTGTAACATTTACAAAAAACAACAACATTAAAATATGAGATGATGGGGCAACATTAAGTCAGGAAGGAAGGTAGGTAGGCAGAAGAAGTACACACTCCAGTCCAGTCAGGCAGGCACAGGCATGCCACGCTATGCATGCCATACAAAGTCAGTCACCTTCGATGAGGTATTCTTCTTCAGTTCTCTCTCCTCCACTCATCTGTTTGCATGCATGCTACACTTGAACGAATGTTGAAGCTCATCATTCCCAAGATTTATTCCTTATTTTTGTTGAAATGGAAGAAAAAAGCCGGCATATACCTATGTACATAAGACCAGAGTTCAGGCATATTTACAGGTGAATAATGGAAGCTACACTCAAGCACATTAATAACACAAATAAACAATACACACACAAATAAATATGTATACATACATAGACATATATGAAAATACATATATGCAACACACATGCATAATGAAGCAAGTAAACCTTTAATAGTAATGTTCCTCTTTTTGCTTGCAAGTTTCTCTCTCTGCCTTTACTCTCCACTTGAACAAACTCCTTTTCTTTTTTCTCGCTCTCTCCCTCTCCCTCTCTCTCTCTCTCTCCTCTTTTATCTTTAAAATGTTCCTTTCGTTGTTGAATAGTATAAGTTTGTCATAAAGTTTGTAACACACAAAAGGAGTCATCGGTGACCCCATAAAGTATGTACTCGTATATATTCTTGATCAGCGCGACGTGACTAGCTGATTTAGCCATATCCTTCTGTGTGTCCGTATGTATGCAAAGTAGTCCCTCACGAAGTATTTGTCAGAATCAGCCGAATCGGACCACTAGGATGGGTACCTTCCATACAAACCCAGATTCAAAATCAATTTCTTAATAGAAAAAGTTTTTTGTTTTTTGTACTATGGATCAGATATGTGGACACTATATGTATCTGACCCATATCCACCAATCATGTTTATTTCAAGACCTTTGAACCACTAGGATAGGTACTTCCCATACAAAAAAATGTACTTGGAACAATAATCAGATAATATAAAGAAGGTGTATGAAAAGAGTATTATAAATTCGGCATAGCCAAAGTTAATCTTCTTATTATTACTTGTTTTTATTATTGCAAGGATCGGCCAGTGGTCGAGTTTCGTCTACCCCGCCAACAAAAAAAAGACGAAAAAGTATTAAATCCAAGTGGTTTGTATGTAGTTGTATTTGTGAAAACTTATCATTGTTTTTACACCCAAAATATCCTACAGATTTCAATAAAAAATCAGATTGTGCACAAAAATGAAAATCTATCGAATGGTTTTTTTTTTATCAAAATCGATTAGATAGTTTAGGCGTAAAATTGATGACAAAAGAAGTGTTCTCGTATTTATATTATGATGATGATTTGATGTTGTTTAGTTGTTGATTATTTAATTTTTTGCATTTGTTTGTTTATTTGTTGGTTTATTTATTTTTACAGTGGCGGACTAATTCCTTAATGTATTAAGTAGTTTCAATGAAGATCCTTCGAAAGCAGTTTTTATAGGCTTTTAACGACATAACATCATCTCTTATTTTTACAATTACCCTGACCTTAATTACCATTTCCTTTTTGTTGTTTTTTTTTTATTATGCTGTCAATCCTATTTGTTGCCGTTTTGTTGTTGTAATATAGATCTCAAACATCATTAACACATCTCAACATTATCGTTGTCGGCGTCATCGCCTTCGTTGTCGATTACCAAGGAAAACCACCACTCAGAAGTGAATAATAGTACATACTGAGATCCGACATCCCAGCAACAGCAGCAGCATACATAATAACATCATAAATATCTCGTGGTTGTTGTGTGTTGTTTGTTCTTTTTCGTAAAGAAATAAACAAGTTAACCACAAAACAACAACAATAAAAAAATGTGCAGAAAAAAAGACAATAATAACAAGCAATAAAATTGCATTTTTATGATTTTATTTTGTAACTGTACTCATAAATTTAGTGATTAAGTGTGACTGACTTCATTCACCACTACTGAGTGACTGCATTTTTTTTCCTCCTTTTTCTATTCTCTTCTCTTATACTATAAATACAAAAAATACATATTTGTTTGTCTTCACCATTTTAGTGCATAATCTTCGTCTTCAGTTTGGTAGTTGGTTTTTTGCATTGTCATAGTCCCAAGTAATTCTCTTTATACATTCGATGAAGTTCTCTGCTGCTGCCTTCTTTTCTACCTACCATTGAACCTTTTCCATCGAAACTACAATGCTACTTCAACTTATTGCCAACAACCTTTTTCTCCTAACAATCTTTTTATGCGATTTTTGTTTTGTTGCTATTGTTGTTGTTGTTGGTCTATGTCCATTGTCTGCTGAGAAGCAACAGCGGCAAAATCTCATATTCTCCCGATCTCCTTCTGTTTGTCTCTCCTCTCTCTGCATCTGTGTGAGTTGGTCTGCTTGCCTGTGTGTTGGTTTGTTTGGCTGCTGCCTCTTTGTTTGTTTTGTTTTGTCTGCTGCTGATGCTTTTGCAATTGTTATTGTTGTTGTTGTTGTGTTGTGACAGTGTCGGTCGGCGCTCTAACAATAAAAATCCACCACACATCCAAAAATAGTAGCATAAAATGTAATAACTTGGTTAAGTTATTTTTAGCCATTTTCGCGCTTACATTTTCACGCTTCTTCTTTATGTTAGGCGTCTCTATTTATGTACTACGTTATTTTTCACACTTTTGAGCTTCTTTCTTTCACACGATTCTTCTTATAACATATTTTTATTATTGTTTATTATAGTATTATTTATTATTACATATTTTGTATTTGTACATAATTTTTTTTATGTGTAATAAATTAAACACTTATTTTTAATTTAGTTTCTTAATTAATTTTATTATATATATTTTATTTAATGTATTTGTGGTCTCCACTTCGTTAAAAAAATTAATATTTTTATTGTAAAACGAAGTGAAGAACTTCAAGAATTAGAATCCACATAAAATAAATACTTATCATATTCAGTGATACATTGAATTTCCAAATCCAAAGTTACCAGACGTCATTAAATGGGTCAAAGATCACTCAGAAGAGGTGTTTATTTCAGAAGTTCTTCCAATATGTCGTCGTTTAATGCAAAAAAAGACTTAATACTGTTGTTTACTCAGAATTAGTTTGGTTCACATTACTTCGATGTTCCTAGTCGTTGTCAATTTTTGTACTGTTGCCTTTCGTTGTGATGTATCTTTCACCGTTGCTAAAGCCTCATAGCTTAGTTTTTACCTCGCTCATATGCCCTGGAACTTACTGGCATTACGATGTCTTCTTAAATGAAATTTTGGTGGGCCCCGATGGCTCCAGAAATCAACCTGTTAATCAGCTAATTCAAACTATCCGGATTTATCCGGATCTTTTATGGATAATCATAGCTTAGGGCTTTTGCATTGGTGAACAATGTTTAAGGGTCTTCTGTACTTCAAATTTCTCCATCAATTTAGTTCGGAGTTTTTATTTATTAAAAAAATCTGTTTTGAACTGTAAGTTTGTAACAGAACTTTAAATATACTAAAAATTAGAGATGAAACGGATACCGAATATACGGCCAACCTTGTAGCCGGATATCTGTCCGAAAATAGCCAATTGTTGCGTCTTACAAGCGAACTTTCGAGCCTTTTCATTAATGAGCCGAGTTAGTGCTTCATTGTCTTATTAAAAATATACAATGATGGACAAAAGTATTTTGACAACATATTGCTGTACAAAAAAAAAAAAAAAAAAAGGAGAAAGGCAAAAATTTATAATAATAACTGATTAAAATAAACCCTCCTTTGAAGTCGATGAATTTTGAATTGTTTCCAATGAAATATCCTTCTAAAGTCCTTCGACTTCAAGAGACAGAGTCGGCAGTATCTCACGAAGCTCACGACACCTGAGACTGCTTTCATGAGGTAGCGAATGATGATGATTGTTTTCAGTCTCACGATCAAGAAAAGAACACGATTGCAACGGAGATTGCTTTTTATCTAAAGTCATTGTGCATTGATCACGATCGTGATCCTTATATTTGGTGGTCAACTAATACTGTGCAATCCCCAAACTTATCAAAGTTTCCTAGAATTTATTTTTCAGCGCCCTGCAGCTGTGTATACAGCGAAAGACTTTTTTCGAAGGCTGGTCTTGTATATGAAGACTAGCCAAACCGTTTGTTGCCTCTTAATGCAGAGAAATTGGTATTTATTCATCATAATTTGCCCTTAGTACAGACAAGTATTAATTTTCTTTTATTGTGTAATAAAAAATAATGATTTTATTTGTTATATGGATATTAAATAAAGTGCCTCTAAAGCTTAAACGTAGTTGTTTTTTTTTTTTTATAAATCGGGCCGGATATTTAATTTGGGCCGGATATCTGTTACATCTCTACTAAAAATACCTGAAGTGAATTTTAAGACTAAGTTTTTTTCATAATCTACTATACTTGAAGCTTGAGCTCTAAGCATTGATCATACAACTAACAAATAAAATAACATTTTGATCGAATGCGGGTCCATGAAGTTGGCAATAAGATATACATATATTCCCATTACATAGGTTTATTAGGTCGCTGAGGTGGTAATTTAAATCAAGGATGACGTCTTGAAACGTTTCTAGAGTATTGATGCTGCACTTGTTTGCATGAACTGTTTTGGTCTATTTTATAAATTATGCCTTTAATGTAGAACCCAAGTAAGATCATATTTGGAAGAAAGGCGAAATTGCGGGAAAATTTTGCACATAAAAAATTGAGTATGATTGGACAAGTAGTGAGTGAGTGAGCTTCCTTATTATCGAGTGCTCTTAAAATAATATAGTATTTCTTCTGCAGAAAATCTCTTGAAATTTTGGGTGCAAATTAAAGCATTTAAGGGATGTAGCTTTCATATCAAGCCCCGTTTGTAGGTCAACCGTATTCCACATATCATTTGGGCTAAGAATTTTTTTCAGCAAAAAATTGAAGTGGAATATTGAGATATGTTGTTGAATATTTCATTTGTTTAATAGACTACGAGTGATGACAGGCATCTCATCCCTCCCGCCTAAGTCATAAGATCACTCAAATTTATCGGGTGATTGCAGTAGTTATATATATAATATATATATGATTTCGTTGATCTCCAGTTGGAGCATAGGGCGTCTTCAATTGCCATCATCCATCGGATTCGGTTTTGGGCTATCTTTCTCAACTCGTTCCAGCTTAAACCCAGGGATTGCATTTCGGCTTCTGTGGATCTTCTCCAGGTGGTACGAGGTCTTCCCACTTTGTGTCCTGCTTGATGAAAAGGATTCTAGCGCATTGCTTGCTTGGCTATGCTGCTGTCGTTTTTGCGGCAGAGCGTGTGGCCAATCCACTTTCATTTTCTTCCTCTTATTTCGGTCGCAATATCAATTAATGCCTAGTTCTGGCAAGCAGATCATCGTTAGAGATGATGTGCAGCTAAAAAAAAAAGGTAGTTATAGCTGCATCCCAAATGTAAATGAAGCCCCTAGACAGAAATCATATCTTAATACTAAAGCATTGCACGAGTCAGCACTAAGTAGTGCTAACTGTCAGCTGCCCAAACCATGGTAATGAGTCATGTGTGTTCTTAAAACGTATCATACCGAGTCATGTGAATTTTTGTAACGAGTCACTCATTGTCTCGAATTTATAGTGTAGTGCGTGTCGGGTCTTATGGTATGACTCGGTAAACCATTTTCGTGGAAATATACTGTTGTCGCCTAGTGTCTTATGATAGAACTCTGCATTTATTTAGGAATTCAACTAGTTCATCAATACACAATACTACACGAGTTAATTTTATAGTGTGCACTAGGCAGACAGTGTGAGACTATTGACAGTGTGCATGTAGTACAAGTTTCTTTTGAGCGAGATAGGATAATTTTAGTGATTAGTGTTGACTCGTGCAATGAGTCAATCAAATCAAATATTAGTGAATCTAAATTTCTGAGCCAAAAAAAAATCTGTAATTTTCATCATCTTTTTCAAAATCTATACATTTTTATTTGTTTTTTCACATTCATTCATTACAATTTTAATTTGTATTTATTATATGTATATAATTTTCCTCATAAAATATTTTTTCAAACTATGTACACACAACACATATGGAAAACATAAATCGATAATAATATGCGAAAAACCCAAACCAAAATTAAAATCCCGAGGTCATCGTTGATGTCTTGATTCATTAAAACAAAAAAACAAAAACAAAAATAAAAGAAAATTCATTCAGAATTTTAACTTTACAATTTTTACTAGACTACTACAATTATTACTACTACTCTAACATACTATTACAACCTACTACTACTACTACTATCACTATTAAAAAAAAACTACTATTACGTTTACTATACAACACTAAAATGTACATTACATGTACATATATTGTTGATGATGGTGATGATGATGATGATGTAGTAGTGTATGCAGATACATAAAACCACCCCATTAACAGTAGAGTCAAAACCCCTATTACTTACTTGTTGTTAGTTTCATTTTTACGCATTTCTTCTCGGTTTTTCTTATTACAAATGAAAAGTTTTTTACAAAATGTTAAAACACACACACACACAGCAGCAACAGCATAGACACATACATATTTATAATAGATGAGAGAAAGCTTATGTTTTAGTACAGCGCCGCCCAAAACCAACCCCCAAAAAATGCAAGGCTGCTTGCTTCTATTTCAGCGGCCTTTAATCTAATCATTACATCCTGGGGTTTGCCAAACAATTTATTCACTATTAACATACACATATTCATTATTTTTTTGTGTTTTTTTTTTTACCAATTTTTATGCATTCAATGGGAATTAAAGGAGAAGAGAACAGATCGGAAAAGGATAAGGTGTGGTGCGTTTAGTTTTCCTTGGCTCACAATTCTGGAAGTTCTGTAAATGAAATGATTTTTTGGAAGACAATTGGGACGCTTATAACAATATGATTTCTACAATTCTCGAATTATCTCATCATCTACCTAGGAAAGATCAGATCTACAGAGAAGCCCTGGACATTCTAAAACCTCTATGTGTATAGATAATAATAATACTTAGAGTAGGGATAGGGAGAGAATAAGCTTAAGAACTACTGTTGTATAGCATCATGTAAAAAATTGAAAGAAGAATAAGAAATTTAAACAGCAACAACAACCACCAACCCAAACAACAATAATAATGAAAATTTTGTTGTTTTGTTGTCGTCGGGCCGGGCGGCTGTTGTGTTTGTCTGATGACTGACTGAGTTTATGTCGTTTGCGCCGCTTTGCTTTACTTTTTCGTTGGGTTCGTTCGTCCTATGTCTGCTGCTTAATTGTAAAGCAGATCAAAGGAATTGTAAAAAACACAGAGAGTGAGATAGAGAGAGAGTGAGTGAGTTACAGCATTTTGCACTATTTTTGGAGCCGCCTGCTGTACCACTTTGCTAATAACAAACAATAATACAAGGGAAAACAAAAACAAAGTGTAGCCGAAAGCAAATCATTCGTACGCATGCATTCACGCACATACACACGCACTCTGTCATGCAAACAAATCGTATAGTATTGTGTAGAAAGATTGCAATAAGAGAGAATACTACTACTCTATACTCTCATGATACTCTACTATTACTGGTGCTTCAACTATTGAATGCTGTTGTCTCTCTGCCGCCGTCGTCGTCGCCGCAGTCTCGTTTCTTGTGCGGCAGAAGAAGTAGAAGCTTCGTTTGTTGACGGCGACGGCGCCGTTGTCGTCGTAGTAGTTTATCGTATATTCATTCATTCATAATCATCATCGTGTGTTTTTGTTTTTATGCTATGCACTTTTCGGTGCTATTCGTGAGTAGTAGTGAGTGAGTTTGTTTTCTTTTTTTTTCTTTCATTCTTTTGGCTTTTCTGTTTACATGTATTTTCGTTAATTTTTAATAGGTATTGCTGCGTGCTGCTGCGTATACTTATTTTTATTTAATATAAACAAATTTTGCGTTTTTCCGCCCTTATCATCTTAGAAGAGTGAGTATTTTGTGTGTTGGCGCGCAATTTCATATAAATATTGAGTGAGATTGTGAGAAGAGAGTTTAAATAAAGTAAACTTCATTTAATATTTAACATATTAGAACAAAATCGAAATATTAATTAAATACTATGTTTCAATTACAAAGCTAATGTAGCTAAATTCACTTTTGAATATAAACAAAATTTATTAATGGCTAACATAGTAAGGGAAAGGGCAAATAAATATATAAATGTATATGTATATATTTCCTTAAATTGTTTTTCGTTTATACGCTTTAAACGCATTTTCGCATTTGTTTTGCTATTGCTGTGGTGGTATCTTTGGTAGTGTAGTCTCTCAAATTGTTTTGCCTTTTACTATAAAAATGTTGTGTTGTTGCGTTTAAAAAAAGCTAACGTGACGCTCTGCTCTCTCGTGTCTCGTTTATTGAATACGCCTGTTCATGTGCGCCATTCGCTCATTCATTCACTCAATGCTTAGCACTCAATACTCAGTCACAGCACATAGCACTCAATACTGCTCTCTTTGGTCATGCGCAGATTTGAAAGCAGCCGGCGTCAGTGTTTTTGAGTCTCGTTGCTTGTGTTCGTTCTGTCGTTGGTGTTGGTTGGTTTGTTGTCTGTCGCATTAACCACTGCGTCTGCCGTCACCAGAATTTGGATCATTTGTATTGTTGCTTTGGTTTATTTTGTTTTGTTGACTAGTGCATTTCATTCTTCTGATGTACATTTTTACAATAAATACATGCATATACACATAGTGACTTTTACTCTCCCTTGTATCCACACACACATGTGAATTTAAGTTTGTGTTTATGTAGTTTTTTATACGCATTGCTCTTTCGCCTGTCTGTCCTTAATTTTTGTTTTTTGTATTGTGTTTTGTGTTGTTTATTCCCGGCAAAGTGCGCGTAATCGTGTTGTGACTCTCACTCGAATAATCTCATTCTCTCAATAGTATTTTCTGTCTGGTTTGATATGTATGTGATGCTTCCCCTCGCCAGCTACCATTCTCTTTGTCAATGCACTCATTTTAAGTTATTTCTGCTTTTGTTTTGTTATTAGATGCCACTTTGTTTTCAACGTCATTCGTCGTTTATATGCTTGCTTGGTTGATTTGTATTGAATATTTTTGTTTTGCTTTTCTGCTCTTCGCTCTCTTGGTCATTTCATATCTTGAGTGTATTGTGTGTGTGGTTTTGTTGTTGTTTTGGTTGCTGCTGCTCCTGCTGCTCTTCTCAAATTTTTCTTTATTATTTTTATGCGCATTCTTTTTCATGTCATTTTTCGGGGTCAACGTCATCTTGAGGGTTGCTTGCACGCTTCTCACTACTCTTCTCTGGTACTACTATTTTGTTGCCGCTTTCGTCTGTTTGTCGGATGTTTCGTCAGTCGGTCGGTTTGTCAGTTGTCTGACTGTCTGTCGACGGATGCTCTTCTTCTGCTGTTTGGGCTGCTGTTGCCGCCTCCGTCACCATCGCCATCACTCTCTTCTTTCGTTAACTTTGGTTGAATTGTGTTTTGTTTTTGACTACGACAGACGATTGTCATCTCGGTTTACTTTGCTCGCTTTTTGCTCTCTCCCCGTTTGTAGCTTTTCGTTGCTTTTGTATACATAAGACTAACGTGCTGCTGCCGTCTCCTCTGCTGCTGCTGCTGCACAGGCTTGCATGCATGCCTTTGCTTTGCTTTGTTGTTGTTGTTTCGTAGTAAATTTTGTTATTTTTTTTTTTTTTTGGTTTTGTGTCTGCATTTTTGCAATTTTTTGTTTTATTTTTGTGATATTTTTCATTTCTTTTTTTTGGTTTGCTTTCGTTTATTTTTTTTGTTCGGCTGCGCTTTTTTGCGAGTTTGTTGTTGTTTTTGTTGATTTTCTTATACATTATTGTTGTTTCTCTTATTGTTTTCTCTGTTGCTGTTATTGTTGTTGTTTTATTAACATCTGCCAGCTGCAGTCGAAGCAGTTTTTTTTTTAAACTTCTTGGTTTAATTTTAGGCAAAAATAAGACATGAAAAGAAAAATAAGAAAATTGCAAAAAAAAAAAACCGATTAAGCGCGTTTCAATTTTGTGTAGCTTGGCATTTTCCTTATTTTGGTATAATATTTTTTTTTTTTATAATTTGCATGTCAAGAATAAGTGAAGAAGAGACCTCTTAAAACGAAATTTACAAAATAAATTTGCTTTTTGCGTTCTGTCTATTGTTCTTGTATGTACATATTATGATTTACATTTATTGCATATTTTCATTAGATTTTTAATTTTTTTTTATTTTATTATATTTTTTATTGAGTTTTTATTAATTTTTCTGCATTTTTTGTTGAATTTGAAGCGTGAATTTTTTAATATTCTTTTTTCATATTTACACACACACACACACACACACACACACACACACACACACACACACACACACGCAAATAACACACCCTGCACTTCGTTTTTTCTTCTCTTTATCTTTGGTTTTTTTTTGTGTTTTGCCAGGGTTTTTTTTTTCTAGAGCAGTACGCGGCACGCGACTTTTATACTTCACTGTTGTTTTTTTTTTTTTGTCTGGTTACCTTTTTATTTTGCCTCTTTTTTTTATTATTTTATTTTTATGTTTTTTGTTTTGTTGTATTTATGTAATATTTTTTACTACCCAAATGGTGTTTTGTTTTCCCCCACAGTTTTTGTTGTATTATGCATTTTTATAGGCGTGGCACTCTTCTGTTTTTGTTTTTGTTTTTATTTTCAATTTTTATTGTGCTCGTGCTCGAAAGCGCAAAATGACCAAATTTTTTTGAAGTTGAGGTGGTCGTCATTGTTGTCGTTTGTTGCACTTTGTCTTTGCCTTCGTTTAATTTTATTGTTTTTGTTTTTGGCGGGAATGATGATGATGATGATGATAATGACGACGTTTTGACCCTTTTCGGGTTAATTGAATTTTATAGTTTTTTTTTTGTTTTCAATTTTTGTCACTTTGGCACTAATGATGAGGTCGAGACGACAAACCTCTATCTTTCTCATCATCATTGAGTCATTTCGTTGGTGTCAGTAGGGAGAGAAACGAATCCTTAACCCTCTTAAAAATACATACATATGTTTTTAGTCTGCACTTGTTTTTCTAGCGGGGTCTGTCTCTAAATGATATATAACAGAAAATTCAGAAATTTAGTTTAAGGAGGGAGGAGGAAGCATACTTTAGTTTAAGGATCAAAAGGTGGAGACAAATTTTATTTTAAGTCAAAGTGAATTCGTACGGGACCAGAAAATCACCTCATATATAGAAAGTTCATTTTATAGAAACTTCAGTATATAGAAACTTTATTGTATGGAGACTTCAGTATATAAAAACTTTATTACATGGATACTTTAGTATATAGAAACTTTATTAAATTGAGACTTCATTATATAGAAACTTTATTATATGGAGACTTCAGTATATAGAAACTTTATTATATGGAGACTTCAGTATATAGAAACATTATTATATGGAGACTTCAGTATATAGAAACTATATTATATGGAGACTTCAGTATATAGAAACATTATTATATGGAGACTTCATTATATAGAAACTTTATTATAGGGAGACTTCAGTATATAGAAACATTATTATATGGAGACTTCATTATATAGAAACTTTATTATATGGAGACTTCAGTATATAAAAACTTTATTACATGGATACTTTAGTATATAGAAACTTTATTAAATTGAGACTTCATTATATAGAAACTTTATTATATGGAGACTTCAGTATATAGAAACTTTATTATATGGTGAATTCAGTAAACAGAAACGTCTTTATATAAAAACTTCTTTATATGGAAACTTCAGTATACAGAAATTTCATAATATAAAATCTTTATAGAAACGTCGTTATATAGAAACTTCATTATATAAAAACTTCACCATTTGGAAACTTCATTATATAGAAACTTCATTATACAAATTATGATATGTATGTATATTTTTCACACTTTTATTTAAAATAATCAGTAATTTCAGTTTGAATTACATTCTTCCATTTTTCATCCTCAAGAAAATGTTCTAATACATTTAGAGACTGAAAAACATTAGTGGGTACGTTACTTCTCATCTCCACAAAGATTAGAAAGTAGTCAATTGATGAAGAAATTCGTCCAAATGTATGAAGCTAACATCTTATTAGCATCCGACAATTCTTCTTCACCGGCTATCAGGGATGACAGCGTGAACTCCATGAGGTTTTTAGAACCACACCTGATCTTCATTGGACTGGTGTTGTCCCTGGTCTGCACATCAATGTCAAAATTGACGTAGTCTTTAAATGATGCATCAATGTTTGCTACTGCTTTAAATAAAGAGTGTAGAGCAATCAAATAATGAAAGGAAGTCAGTCCTCTTCAACCCAATGCGTAGTATCAGTCTACATGTCAACTTTCGAAAATTCTGCGTTTCTAAAACAGTTTGTAATTGTTTCTGGTTTTACATAGATATTCCTAGGGCCAGATTTAGGCGTGTGGACCCTGGCCAATGAAGAGGGTCTTTCATGTTTCAATTAGTAAATATCTTTCCAAAACAAAAAAAAAACAAAAGAAGGTTTGTGATGAGCCAAAGAAAGTCAAATGAAGGTTTGTGAATGCCCTCAAAATTGTAAGAAAAAAAAAATAAAACAAAAATGAAATGATGGTTTGTGGAGGCCCTCAATGTGTGTTACCCCCCGGTAAATCCAACCCAGGATATTCCATATCATGCTTAAAATTCGAATGACTTGTAGTACATCTATGACCAAAACAGATTTGTTCTTCTCCATAATGTGTCAATATGCTTTCGCTTACTGTATCGGAATATCAATTTTGTACGGTTTCTAACAACAAAATCGACGTGACTGTAAGTTTGGCGAGATATTCAACAATTTTGGTAGCGAACACGATTATGTTGTACTATTTTCTCGATACACATTGTTATATTTATTAATATGGAGAAAAAACGCATGAGAGTTCAATATTCAGTTCCAAAATGTAGTGGAAAATTCACTGTATTAAAGATATCAAATCAATTCATAATAGAAGTTCACTGGATATATAAATTACTAGATACCCGGACAAACGTTGTCCTGCTTCTCCTTTGCAAAAAATTAATGGGTACTGTTTGGGTGACCTAATGAGATGCTTGTCAAAGGTGATTTGATTGATTTTAAAAAATTCCTCTAAGCTTTGTATGCATCTGACTATACATACCCCTCTCTTCTAGAATTTTTTAGATTTTTGGGATGTGCCTTTGGGGTTCGTTGAATTTTCATTTTTCCTAAACCTTCCTCATGAATCACTCAGTGTATTGGTGAAAGCTGATGAAAATCCGTCAGGTAGTTTTTGAGTACATCGCGCTTAGACAGACAGACGCGGCGGGACTTTTTTTTTTTTTTTTGTATAATATGTATAGATAATACGAGTATATGCCCAGGGTCTACCATGGAAATAGATTAAACTAAAAGTTATTATATATGTAATATCTTGAATTCTTATTTCTTTCCTTCTCCTCCTTAGTTTAATTACAAAAATTCACCTAGAAATGTTGATTTTTTTTTAATAATAAATGAAATATGCGTAATCTTAGTAAGTTAAGACATTATTGAATTCAATTTCTATTACATACATTTATTTTGCCCTTATCGATTCTATTCATCGCCACCATTAAGACCAAGTAAGGTCAGTAGTTTGTACAAACCTCATTCGTGTCTATAATTAGACAAAATCAATACAAATTTTTAAGTAAATATGTTGTAAATAAATAATAAATAGAAAACAAAAAAGAGGTTACGGTTTACTTTAATAAAGATTTTTAATAAAAAAAAAAAAAAAAAAAAAAAAACATATCTATCCATCTATTATTATTAGTAGTCTAGTCTAAAACTTAATCTGTGAACATTGAATGCTCCAATAAATTTTTATTTACCAATATTTATTTCTATTATTTCTCTTTTTCTTTGCAGGTTTGTGTGAAAATGTGAAAATCAATGAGAAAACACGCTCTAAGAAACACGAACAATTGAAAATATTTTTTGAAAAAAGAACCAAGGAAAAATTATGTGAAAAATCATTGAAAATAATAAGAGAAAAAATATGATAACCTGAATAAAAATAAAGAATTATTAAGAATTTGCTAGTCAAAGTTGATCAGAGAGAGAGAGAATTAATTAGATAAGAACAAAAAGAAAGGAGTGTGAAAGAAAGAAAGAAAGAAAGGTAGAGAGAGCGGCGAGATAGTGTGTGAAGAGAGAAAGTAAGACGAAGGAAATAAAGTGAACGACGAGTAGTGATAAGTGAGAGAAAGTGAAAACAAGGAACAGCGTGCGTAAAAGCTAAAAAAAGTAAGTCAAAATTTTAATTAAAACTACAATAATCTTCTAATATTATGTAAAAATGAGTGTTTTGTTTGTTCGTATGCTATGCGCTGCCATACTGTTTATCTGATTGCATTGAAATTTTGTGAATGTGTATGGTTGGTTTCCGGCTTGAACATAGGATTGTTTTGGTTCCGATATGTGTCCCCGTTTCCGTGATTCGGAATATTTAAATAACCTCTAAAAGTATACTACAAAAAACACAAACACAGCCTCTGGTCAGACTTTGTACCCAAAGGTACTACCAAATTTAACTCCAAACAGTTCCTGGTTTTGTGACCCAGTTTCAACCACAAGCGTTACCAAACTGCCCGGGTTGGTAATGCAGAATGTTCTCACTTATACCTCCTTACCAGGAAATCGAAATTATAGACTACATCCAGTATAAATAATATAATAAGAATCTACCTTCTTGGATAACAAGCATAGATTGCTTGTATAAAACTCAAAAATTCCCAGAACGGGAGGAAATAAGTATTATATATACACGTACATAAGTATATCTGTTATCTGGCATTTGTTGTCGTTCCCTAAATCCTAGCCGAGTGAGGAAAAAAACTGATGCAACCCGTGCATAGCTGGGTCGGGTACGCTACAGTTAGTTATACGAAGAATAGATAACTTTTCCCATGTGTAAACTTGAGTATATTCACAGGGACTTAAACAAAATAAGGGGGCCACGAATACCACAAAATAAAATTCTAAAGAAAACGCCTCAAATAAACTACTGATTTATGGATTTGTCGAAGACCAATCGGGAGGGGACTTTATATATGCAGATGTTTTTTTCAACTGTTTTACATATTTTAGTTGATGTTAGGAGGGGCCTCAAAATTGTGTTTTCCCATGGCCCCCATAAATTAAAACGCGACACAGTAAAGAAGAAGGACATTGGGATGGAGTACATGAACAAAAAGAGAAAGATGAAGAAAAATTGGGTGAAGAAGAATAAGAAGTAGAAAATAATATTAACGAAGCAAAACAAAAAATTTAAAACAAAATTAAATTGAGTTAATTCACGAAAAACCAAGAAACAATAAACGAAACAAAAAACGAACGATGATGTGGACGAAATAAAGTAAGAAATACAAAAGCAAAGAGTAACAACAACAAAATAACAACAACATTGAAGAAAAGAAGAAAAAAATCAACTGAAAACCAAAAGAAAAGAAAATAAAAGAAAACGAATAAAAAACAAAACGAGTTCACGAGTCGTCGTCCTCCGATTGCCTTTTGCTGCATTTTTATGTCACATAGTAGTGCATTCGTTGTCTTCTTCATTGTCTGCCTGTCTGTCTGTCCTTCAGTCAGTCAGTTAGTCTGCTTGTTCGAGTGTCGGTTTATTCGTCGAATTTCATCATCATTATCATCATCATCGTCATCATTGTCGTGTAGTATGACTTCGTCGTTGTTTTCTTATAGCAAGTAAGTAGCAACATAGTCAGTCGGCTTTTTGTGGTGTTCAATTGACACTTTTTGCTTTTGTGTTAAGTTTTTCACTTTTTTTTTTCTTCAAACGAATGCTGTGTGATTGGTAACTTTACCTCCAATCCACCATACCACACCTCACCTCTCCTCACCTTACCAACTGTATTAAAGTGCACTGTACTGCACTGCATTGCACGTTACTACACCCTCCTTATATACCCTTCATACTTCTTATCCATTGAAACAATAATGTGTAGTACACTCAACTCATTAACAGCTAATAAAATGAGGCGCCGGTGAGACAAAGTTTTTTTTTTATTATATTTTTCTTATTATGTATGACAGACATTATTATATAAGATATAACGACAGCAAAAAAAAATAATGACAGCAACAACAATTTCGTATATGTAATTATATGAGGTGTTTCAAGATTATGTACATACTTACATATTTCAATTGAAGAATAATATATGGCTCTGTGTTCGATGGTAGCCGCCAACCGATCATCTGCATGAGTTCAATATGTGAGGCCAGAATCATTTATATCCAGTTTAGTCTCATGGGTTATTTCATTCAAATGTTGGTCGCATCTTGAAACATCAATTATTAAGAACTGTATCCATTGTTTCCTGGTAAATTTCGACAATTGCGGCTCGAATGTTCTGTTTCAACTGATCAATTGTTTGGGGATTGCCGGCTTAAACTTTATCTTTCAATGCGCCTCACAGAAAACAGTCTAGCGACGTCTAATCGACAAGCCAATGGACATCGCCAAAATGGCTAATCACACTGTTGTTGAATCTTGTGCGCAGAAGGTTGATGCGGTATGGTAAGTTGCTCTTCTCCGTCTTGTTGAAACCATAGCTTATCGACATCAATATCTTCCAATTCCTGGCACAAAAAAGTCAATTAACATGTCTCTCGATAGCTTTCACCATTGACAGTCACGGTGCGACCTTCCGCATTTTCGTAAAAGAAAGTGCCAATCACGCCACAATGAATCAAACAGGATGCATTGGCCGTTCCCAAAATTCTGCAATATTCTTTCTTTACATTATCGCCGAGATGAAAATACCCTTTTCTGACTTTTCTTGCAAAATAAGTTTGGGTTATTGTTGAACTCATTCTAAGTCGTCCACTGAGCGAAGCGTAAACATTGTGGAAGGACATTTGGTTTCAATTCCTGAACGAGTTGGACTTTGTAATCAAACATATCGAGGTCTTTGTGCAAAATCCTCCTAAAAGTGGTTCGTGAAATGCCGACTTATTACCTTCTGCGCAGAGTCGATATTCTGAGGTTTTGGTAAACACTTTCGGCCACAGCAGCGATTGCTTCAGCTGTACGCACTGGACGAGTATGCAGCACATGTCTTTCATCAACTAGAATCTCAGTTTTACGTAATTTATCCACCAATTTTCGAATTGCACGCTCGGTAGGCGCTTCATTTCTTTCAAATTTTGTAAGCAATTTTCGCAATGTTTTGACCATTATGAAAGATTCACATCCAAAATAAATATTTGTTCCAAAGAGAATCGATCCATATTCGTTCAGCCGAAGGTTACTGTTAACAATTTATGGCGCTAGAACATAATCGGACGAATAGATGGCCCACCCATTTAGTTGTTTGCTGCTGCCTTCTATTTTTTTACGATCTCTCGTAAGCCGAGCCTTAAATGAACTTTAGACCATGAGAATTTAAGGGATTCTAATAGAATAGAGCAAAAGAATTTGAGTTTTTAAAGGTTTCTCCTAGTTATTAGTTCCCACTGGATCAATCTAATTCTATATATTGTTTTTTTAAGAGAAAACTCTTTAGAGATCTTATAGAGCTGTCTTCTTTTACAATATTTATATTTATTACTAGCTGTCCCGACACACTTTGATACTCCCCGGCATAATTTCATATAGAAAGAACGATATTTATTTGTTGATGACTATGACTCATAATTCAAAAAATAGATGTTTGACAAACTCTACTTGATTGATTTTAAAACATGACTAAGCTTTATATGCAAAATTTGATCCAACAATTTCGACCGATCCTCTAGATCGATTTTGATGAAATAAACGCTATATGTAACTCACAATAAAGTTTCTTAACTTTTAGTAATTCGATTTTAAATCCAATGAGTGGATATTAAGTGATGTGCGCACAAACATTCAGAGAGTGTTTACGATTTTATTATATAGTTTTCTTAAGGAAACAATATATTAAAAGGAATTTTGTTAAACAAAATTTGGATAGAAAAAGAAAGGTGTGTTACGATTGTATGCATATTTAAAAAAAAAACCATATAAAGCTACAATATTTTTCCTATTTATTTTTGGTTGGTTGACTTAAATGTCACAAAAGAAGAAAATGATAGAAAATGATTTGAAAATGAAATGAAATTTTCTTTATTCAATCCAACTCTCTAAAACTCAATATCTCCCTCTTCCAAATCAAACAGAAAAAAAGACCATGTCAGTGTAATTTATGCTCTTGTCGAAGACTTTCGACTTTAAAGCGTAAAATTTATAATATGTACTTTATTGTCGTAGTTTTGTTGTGGCTTGCTTTGCTTGCTTGATTGCCTTGCCTTGCCACGCTTCAACGGAAATCGGAAAATTCCGGTGAAAAATAATGTGTAACAAATGGCGCTTGGATTGCAGCACAACAGCAGCAACAACAAGAAATGCAACTGAAGCAGCAGAGTCATTGCAAGAACAACAACAATTAGGCACATGAAACGGGAACACAACAACAATGAATATAAAAAGATAATGGAAACGGAACCACAAACACACACACAAATAAACAGACAGACAGAAGACTAGACACAGACCCCAGACCCAGACCAGACCCCAGACCAGACTGTTGTCTTTCTCGTAAACAACGACATACAAAAAAAAGAAAGAAAAGAGTGGGACATACAGGCAGATAGATAGACAATCGTTGCAGTTGTTGTTATTGTGGAGCAACGCGCATTACATTACAATAAGCACAAACCAGAACCCAGACTCCTCTAATGCAGAAAGCCGAGCAGTGCAGAGCAGAGTAGAGCAACAGCAAAGCTCTGAGTAGCAACACAATTTCAGACAAAGTTACTCATTTAGACCAAACAGACAAACAATCAACCAACCAATCGACAGTCAGACCGACAGAGCGACTGAATCAGTCACTCACTCATTGTCTGAGCATTTCATTTCTGTTTTTTTAATTCTGTTTTTTTTCCGATTTTTTTTTTATATGTCGCTCTAATTTTTACCATTGTACAAAAGTTTTTTCAGTTGGTTTTTTAAAGAATTTTTTACTCTTTACTCTAAGAACAAAGATCAATTTTATGGATAGTTTTTTTTTCCCAGTTGAACATGATAAAAGTTTAAAGAAATTCTATACTAAATCAGAACAGTTGATGAAGGATAATTGTGTTGATATCCAATCTAATTAAGTTTTTAGAGAAAGAATCAATATTTATGATTGATATCATTGAGACCTCCAGAGGTCTTTTGCTACTGAAGAAGAATATTGTATTTAACAACTATGTATTTTTGAATTTGTTTTAAAAACAACTGGGTTGTGGGTGGTGGGTATAGACTCAGTTGGGGTGAAAGAACCGTGAGAGAAGGATTCATTGGTTTGTCTAGGCCAGGGTTGTTCAACCTTTTTAGTTCCCTGGGTCACATTGGAAGAATAGTTGAAAATAAAAAGGAAAAAAATTTGTGGCCACAAAAAAAAAAAAAAAAAAAAAAATTACAAGAAACGTTTATGTTTCTCCTCTGTTGTCACTTTGAGTGCGTCTGGGCCATACCCAGAGGAGTTTAGAACCCAAAATTGTAACATTAAAATAAGGAAAACTATTCAAAATTCAGTAATATTGTCTAAAGTTAAAATCTAAAGAATTCAAAACTCCTCTGCTACAATAAAACCAGAAGTGCGTTGAATGTTGTGTGTGGGTTTAAAATGTCACTTTAGCCTATTTCTAGACAATACTTATTTTTATTTTTTTTTTTTTTTTGGTATTTGGCTTCTTTGACACGCTTGGAATTTTATTTGTCATAGAGAACTAGAGCGACATAACTTACTATAAATGCATATGTCTCCATGTCTATGTCAATCTCTCAATGTGTGTGTGTGTGTGTGTGTATGAATATATTGTAGTCACAGCATCCAGTGAAGCTAAATAAGCGTATAAGACAATAACAGAGGAGAAAAGTGATGGGAGGGAGGAGGAGGGGGAACTTAGACAAGAATGAAAATTCTTGATGTGGCATATTTTATTTTTCATTTTTCTTTTCGTATGTATTTTTTATACACATTTAATGACTTTTAAAGTAGAGAGATGCGCGTGCTTGCAACTTAGTTGTTGTATTATTGTTGGATTAAAACGGAAAAGAAAAAAGCAAACGCAGACAACAGGCCAAGCACGCACAAAAGCACGTGTTTACTGTCACTCAGTTTACATTGTATGTATTCAAGTCTTAAGAAGTACTAAAGAAGTGCGTGAGTGTGTTTATAAGAAGGGAATAGAAGTGGCAAGGAGAAGAGTAAGGAGGAAGTGGCTAGGAGAAGAGTAGGGAGAAAGCAAGTACAAGGAGTTGGTAGGGAGTTAGTAAGTAAGAGGCTGAATAGGAATACTCTGGAATGTAGAGAATACAAGAGTTAGGAGGAGGAGGGAAGTAGAATAGGGGATGTTAGTAGAAGCAATTAGAAGAGCGGGTGGTAGGGAGTTAGTAAGTAAGAGCCTGAATAGGATTAATCTGGAAGGTAGAGAAGACAAGACAAGAGTTAGGAGGAGGAGGGAAGCAATATAGAGGTTGATGGGTAGTAGATAATGTTTGTAGGAAGATAATAAGTAAGGAGGACGAAAAAGAGGCTGAATATGAAGGACAGAAGGGAAGAGGGAAGATAAAGAGAAAGCTAGTGGTAGTGTGAAGATACATACATAGTTGGTTCAAAATTAGTAGGAAGAAAGATGGTAAGTAGTATGCAAGTAGAGGAGAAGAGTAGATAGGAAGAAGGATGCAAGCAGAAGATTGGATGGGTGGCAGTGCATAAGTTGTTGGTTGAAGGGAAGAGTAAGAAATAGGAAGGTGGCAAATATTGAGTTAGAGTTAGTGATTAAGTGAGAAATTAGGCGAAAGATGCCAAGTAAAAATTAAGTCGAAGATAAAGAAGAGAATAGAAATTGGTTGTGCGTAAGGTGGTTAGTTGGAAGTTAGAGAGGATGAAGTAAGTAGGAAACAGATAAGTAAAGAGTTAACCCTTATGTGGACACCATGGTCAGAATATTTTTGACTTTGAGACGATTTTAAAAGTAGAAAGAATTAAACTACAGTCATGAGGTTCCCAGGTAAGTCTTAATGGATTATTATTGAGTGAGTTGGTGAAAAAAAAATGGAAAAATTAAGTATAAATGTGGGATATGAGCATCTTGAATTTGTTATCTCGGTCTTCTGTTGCTAGACCCCTTTGCAATTCTATAAATTTTGTATGGAATTTTTTACTTGGGGATTTATGCTTTTTTGATACCCCATATTTACCTGAACGCATAATGACAATGACATACGCACATACAGCATCGAAAGCCGGATGAGTGCGGGACTTTAATCACGTTAAAACCTTCCGCTCCAATTGTCTTCCCGGAACTGTTGTCAGATATTATGTCGGGAGGAAAGGTGGAGTATAACTGATCAAAAGTCAATCAGTCCCAGTTCAGTGCTATTTTGCCTTATTGTACTGTTATTGTCAACATTCTGGGCAGACCGTGGTGTCCTTTAATGTTGGTGTAGATTGGTGTCCACACAAGGGTTAAGTAAGTACTAAGTAGGAGAATGAGGCTGAATAGAAAGTAATTGGAATCTATGCAGGAGACAAAGAAGGAAGGAAGCAGACGATGTGGATCCGTAATTGTGCGTAGATAGTTGGTGGTTGGAAGTTAGTAGATGAAACAAATACTAAGTAGAGAGTTAGTAAGTTTCAGACGGGGAATGGAAAGCAATCTGCAAATCGGTTGGCAGTAGTGTGTAGGTAATAGTTTGGAAGTTAGAACAAGGAAGTTGTTGAAGGTTGTAACTTGGTAAGCAACAGAAAGATGGAGGATAATATAAAGTACAAAGCAAGAGGGAGTGGGTAAGAACAATGTAATGTGATATCAAACTATGTATAATAAAAAGTACATGAATCAGCAAAAATTAGAAATAAACAAAACCAAAAAATATAAAAACAGAAAGGAAATTAAACGGCAGATAGAATTAGAAATAGAATAGGGTTGGGCGGCGGTCGGTCGGTCGGCCGGTCGGTCGATTGATCATTAAAAGAAAGAGTTGGTAAGGAAATGAAGAAGGAGAAGGAGTGGAGTAGACAAGAGTAGAGTAGAGTATTTTAGATTGGAGGGTAAGATAACGAAATAGAGTGAGTCAGGGAGTCAAGAAGGAGTGAGTGAGAGAGTTGGTAAGTAATAGTAGGGGGTCTGATTTAAGCGACAAATGGGAATTTAGTCAATTATTTATGTATCAAAATTAAACTGTTTTCTGTTAATGTTTTCTGTTGCTGTCGTTGCCGCTTGCCGCTGTTGCTGTCAGTTGCTCAATTAGACGCACTTCCGTTTACATGTATGCATATGCTTAGGTATACTCGTATATCTGTGTATGTATTTATGAATTGTGCGTATGAGTTGTGTCACTATTCCTTCCTTTTTTTCTCTCTCACTCTTGGTCTTGCTGCTGCTACTTTTCTGTTACTATATTTATTTCCGTTTAAAGTGATTGATGATTGCCTGCTGTTGTTGCTTCTTTGCCGCTATTTATTGCGGCTGTTTAATAAATTATGTAATGCATAGCAACAACAACAACAACAATAATAACATTAATAATAAATTTAAAAAAAAAAAGAACCACCAGCAGCAGTAACACTTACAACAACAACAACCACGACAAAAGTTGACAAGCAACAAAAAAAGCAACGGACATAGCAGCAGCAGCATTAAAAGCAGAGTAACAAACGAAATAAACAAAAACCAAATGTAAAACAAGAAATAAAAGAAAATGTAACGACGATTAACTTAAAACAATTTATAAAAGCCAAAATGATTAATCGCTCTTCTCTTTCTTCACGCACACCACAATCATTCATTCATTCATTTATTTATTTCCATTCGTTCCTTTGCTCAATCGTTCGTTCGTTGATTCGTTTGTCTTGTTCGTCGTTTCATGCAGCACGAAGTTTGTTGTTCCATGTATCTTTTATTTTTCATTATTTTTTTTTTTTTTTTGTTTTTTCTCAGTCCCCATTGAACTGAGTTGATCTGATCACTTTATGAGTTACACTATTTAACATGCCGTTAAATTTAAATTGTAAAGACATAAACTGGTAGCAACAGCTGCCTGCCTGCCTTCCCTGCCTTCCTTGCCTTCTCTACCTTGCTTTTAGCTGCCCTGTTTCCCATCTGCCTCTGACTGACTGTAATAGAAGAGAGAGGAGTGGAGAGAAGTGAAGTAGATGGTAATGAGAGTAGGAGCTGATGCAATGGAGGAGAGTATTTGGGGAATTTTGTGTTGCAGTTGAAGATTAGTTGAGAGATGGTGGATGAAACTGAATGATCTGAGAGTGTAGTTTAGTGAGGTATGATGAAGGATGAAAACAAGGCAGGGATAGTGATTTCCTATTGACATCAACACAGAGAGAGTAATCAGTAGTATTCATCATCATCATTTATGGCCAGACAACCCATGTAGGGTCTGTGCCTGCTGCAATAGGCAGGCTTTTTTGCAGCTTCCATAACTAATTGTTTTTTCCGGGGTGGAGTAGTTAGCCCCACGCCCAACCCTCCTCCTTTGCCCGGGCTTGGGACCGGCAAGTTACCCTCCAAATAAAATTACTATAAGTAAGTAACTGCAGAATCAGCAGTATTGCAACATTAAATTTCGAGTCGTCACCCATTCTTAGTTTCTGCCATCCCTTCGGAGACATAATGCCAAAAAAAAAAAAATTCTATCAGCTACAATTGAATACATTTATCACATAGGATACAAGTCTAAGAAAGATTTGGTAAGCTCCACTGATAATGGGAGAGGCGGTGATGAACTTCGAATGAAGACTTTTACATTATACTAGATACCCGGCCTTTCCTTCCTACAAAATCAATGTATACTGATTCGCTGATCTGATGAGATGTTTGTCAGAGGCGACTTGATTATTTTAAAATATTTCTCTAAGCTTGATATGTATGCATCTCCACACACTTTTTCGATTGTCTTAGATTTTTTGGCTGTTCTTTTTGGGTTTTTCTTTTTTCCGAAACCTTCCTCATGAATCACTCTATCCATTGGTGAAAACCGTTTGAAAATTCTTTCAGTAGTTTCAGACAGAGACACAGACAGACAGACAACCGCGTTGGACTTTGTTTTATAATTAAATATATGTGCAGGCTCTACCATGGAACGGCTACACCACCTCAGCTTGCCAAAAACCCTCTAACTCTAACTGAATATTTGTCACTTTAGTTGGTAAAAATCAAACAATTTTTAAAACATTTGCACATTTTGGCGAGTCCTCTATATAAAGTATATATAAATCAGCGTATTACAGGGTGAAAATATGCACTTAGTGGTGGTGACCCCTTATCGTATTGCTTTACATCTTTGAGCTTAAGTTGGAATGGCGAGCATTTATTGATCTCATAGTTTGGGATTCATTTGATTAGTGTTCGAGGGCACCTTTTGCTCGGGGGCCTTGGGAAAGGCTATGAAAAGGTTGGCCCAGGAAGAGACATGAGGAAAATCGAAACATGACGTTGTCGTTTAAGTTTCATTCTTCTATATACTTATGTTTTTATAAATGTGTGTTTGTTTTGGTAAAGGGTGTAAAGTGGTGTTGCCACATTCCAATGCTCATTTACAGAGACAGACAACCAGACACAATCCACTAACAACTATAACTACTACTACTACTACTACGACTAAACAGAATACTACAGCATCCAAGCAAACTCATATGAGCATACAAACAAATATACATAGATACACATAACTCTTCGAGTTGTCTCAAGAAGCAAATAAAGCACGCGACGTCGTCGTCGTCGTAGTCGTCGTAGTAGTAGTAGTTGTCGACAATCGTCTCTCTGTCTGTCTATCTGTCTATCTGTTTATATGCCCTCTGTTTCTTTTTATTGTATTATGTTGGTTTTGGTTGCTTGCTTTACTTTTGCTCAGAAGAGTAGTTAGACCCGACGTTGCTCTACTCTATTCTCCTCATTTTTGTGTGTTGTGTGTGTTTTTGTTGTTGTTGTTGTTGTTGTTGCTGCTGCTGCTGCTGTTATTGTAGTTTATTTTAAGAGACTTCTCGTTGTCGTCGTTATAGTCAGTCGACAAATCGAATCGAATGAGGCTAAGATTGAAAAAAGAAGCTAAAAGTAGTGAAGTGGTTGGTTGGTTGCTTGGTTGGTGGTTATGGGAGATGGAAATGGAAATGGAAATGGGAGATGGTGATGGTGTTGGTATTAAAGTTTACTTGGAATTTGTTATATTGAGCGAGCGAGTCTTGTATATCTTCTCTGCTACTTCTAAAGATACAAATGTATCTAATAGACTGTCAGACAGACAGACAGACAGTCTGAGAGACAGTCAGACATCAAACTAAAACGCAAGCCAAAGAATAAGAAATAAGAAGAAGTATGATATACTCCAGTGATGATGATGATGATGGAAGATTTTCTCTTCTCTAGAGTAAAAATTTCTTGTGGACTACTACTACTAAATACACTCAAAGAAGGAGAATAAGTAACTCATTTTGAATTTAGAACGCGAGACAATACTCATAATAGTGATGATTATGATGATGATACCATCACATTCTGCTGCTGCTTGGTTGAGTTTTGACTTAAAACCCCCCATAATGGAATATGTACTATAATAGCAGACATGAAATCACCTACAGAAGGAGGCAAAAACGTCCTTTGAATTCACGGACGCAAAACGTGACGTAGGCCCCTTTTCTTAAGTATTCTAACATTTCCTTGTAAATTTTCTTTTAGGCTTTTTATAGTCGGAGGTTTATTATTGTCCATTAAATGAAGAAAAGATTTTCTTTCCCTGAAAAAAATTTCATCAAAATCAGCTTTACAGGGAATGATAGAAAGAATAAGATTTCTTTTATTTTGTTGATGACTCACAATTCAAAAATAGATGTTTGACAAAAACTACTTGATTGATTTTATATGCATAATTGATTCACCAATTTTGACCGATTCTGTAGATCGATTTCGATGAAATAAACGCTATATGTTAATCACAAGAAAGCTTGTTAACATTCAGTAATTCGATTTCAAATCGAATGAGTGGATTTTACGTGATGCGTGTACAAACAAGACAAAATCAACGATTTTATTATACGTATGTATTATGTATATATTGGGAATCAGAAGTAATTTCATACAACCTGCAGCAGACTTGTGGTTAACCTAACTCAACAATCTATTCATGGATATATTCCAAAACTATAAATGATTTTCACACAACAAACATGGAGAAATAGGGGCAGGGTGTCTAGAAGATTTTTCTCTGATAACAAACTGTGGTAACTGATGAGGTTAATACAATGGTTTTAGGTCTAATTGAGTTCTCTTACCTAGCCTAGTAAGATTAAAAGAGATTAAACATTAGGACTGGAACTAAGTATTATACACCTCGTCACTGCGGGTACCAGTAGAACTAATGTGGCAAACCCCGTAATCACAGTTCTTTCCAAGTCAGTATCCATTTTGGAACCATCCGTATACCAGACATGGGAATTTCGAGAGTGTTTGGGCCAACATCTCTATCCGGAAATTACACTATACATTTTTTAAGAAAATTGAATTTATTAGGACAGAGATACATGATTTCTTAGGTTGGTTCTGCTCACATTGAGCTCATCCCTTAGTCGGAATTGAATAACAAATCTATTCATTCATGATGATTTGGTAAACAAATTCCAATTGAAGGATTCCAAATGATACTTTTTTATTAAAATTTTGTCATTCTTTTTATCATCTCTCCACATTCTGTTGTGTATCTTTCTCACATTCCAAAACATTGTTGCTACAATAAAATAACAACAACAACAACAATAATCTATTACATTCTTATTGTTGTTGGTTGTTGTATGGATGTTGGTTGTTGTTGGTGCTGCTGCTGCAGCTTGGTGGTGCTTTGATGATGTTAAAGGTAAAAGTAAAACAAAAAAAGAAGAGAAAGAGTCAAAGAAAGATTTAAAGAAAAAAAAAACAAGAAAAAAAATGCATAAACATTTTATGCACACACATACACACAGATACACTTATACATACATACATATGCATATATGTATATTGGTTAGTCTTCAATAGTCATTTCAATCAATACAACACAAATACTCACACTCACACAAATAGTTCCGCATTCTTTTATCTCATTGGGTGCGCGCGCAAGCGCAAACGACTCTTGGGGATAAACAATAATAATAAAAAAATGAACATTATTTAAGCATCATTAAGGAGCAGATAATGATCATTATTGTACAATACAACAATATTAACAATAACAATAAGAACAACAACAACAACAACAGAACATGATTATGCATAAACAGAAACACAAATTGTGCAAAAGATCATAAAACTTAATGCAAAACAACAAGAACAAAACAAGCGAGGCAGCATCATCAGCATCTTTATTTTTCTCCTTAATGTTTATGAGAGAAGATTGCCCAAAGCACAAACTTAGTTAAACGCGTGAGAGTAAAAATATTTTTTAATGGCTTTTTAATTGGTTATAAAAAAAAAAAAAAAAAAAACAATCCCAAGGAAGATAGGAAGGAGTGAGCGAGCTAGTGAGTGAGAACAGAACAGAACCGTTTTGTGTGCAGGGAGGAGTATGTAACACAAAGTGAGAACAATGAATACCTACTACATTTTAAAGATCAGCTAGTATGTATGTAGTAGTTTAGAGTATTAAACGGACCTTTGACGTACAATATTATTGTCCAATAATTGGGTTTGTACCGTAAGATTGATCATTTTTGGATGAGATTGTCTTGAAGTCCTTGGTTATGTGTTAATTAAGAATGCGATCTCCTAAGGACTATTTAATAACCCCTAGCAGCGCCTCATATTCCAGAATTATCTAGTCACCGTTATGGAGTCATACACATATTATGTCACACTCGGGTGGGGGGTGGTGTAGTGTGTTGAAAGAAGTGTGACCACCTGTGTCTGGGGTGGAAGGGGGTTATAAGCTTTGTGACGTCACATGTTAAAATCTCAAGTATTAAAACGCAAATCTTTAAACGAAAAATTATTACCAACTCTATCTGTAGGGTTTGTGACCTATTAGTGCCCTAATACATTGGTTTCCAAACTTTTCAGTCTTGGCGCCATACTGATTACTTCAGTGAGTTCCTCCAAGGGCGGCCAACACAATTTTAATTTTCATGCCAGTGTGTTTTTTTATTCAACTTATCACAACAACAATAACCCATTAGCTGTCGCTGGCCGTATTGATGACACTGGCGGGCCAGAATTGGATCGCGGGCCGTAGTTTGGAGCCCAATGCCCTAAGATACAAACATTTAAAGTAGAGAGAATTTAAAGTAATACATAACATAATTTGTTTCCACTTCAAATATGTGACGTCACTCCTGGAAAGGTCTCACAAATGTGCTCACCTGTGTCAGGGGGACTTTTAAAAAAAATATTGAAATTCGTATGATTATCTAATCTTATGTCAATTATTTCATTACTGGAACAACAATTATTAGATGTTCCAGATGCTAAACGACATCTCTTCATTGATCCACAGAATACCCAACTATAATAAATACATATATTTAGGTACATACATGTACGTCTACTGGCCGCTTAAAGTAAGTAGTTTGTAATGTAAATAGTAAGTGACTCTGGACTGCTGCTGAGATTTGAGTCGTAAAGAAAAACACTCGTATATTGAACGACAAAGGTGATGAATATTTGTTATTGTTCATTTTTTTTTTATGATGTGTTTGTTTGTGCAGCCCTCGTAAAATGGTAGCATTTACTTAAAATATGCAAATACATACATACATTCATAACAAAAATGTATTCATTCCTTGACACTGCAGGGGTTCTAAAGCTTATGTAGTTCGCTGACTACCCCTTGTACAATATACATATGTAGTTATTTTCGGGGTAACTGGCTATTCCAACCCAATGGATTTTATGTCGTTCTTTTAGACTTAATTTCTGCTACGATAATTTCTTAGGCCAGAAATGACAAACCCCTTTTAAATCCCTTCAACTGACGGTGGTTTTTGTTCTTTATATTATTGAAATTTTTTAACTACATCAACGTGAAAATTCCACCTGTTTCAGGATTCGACCTAATCGGATTTGGTGGAGGTAAAGAATTTATGATTAAATATGAAAAGTTTCACCTGGTCCCATCCTTAGAGAAATAAAGTCTAGCCCCAAGTAAGAGAGAAAGAGAGACCTATAAATGCACAGGGAAGAGGACTCTTGAAAAGTAGATTCAATTTACCGGGGAATCTTTCTGTCAAATCAAAATCATTGCGAAGATCTGAACCAATAGAAATGTTTTGTGAAGGTCCCCTGTGACCTACAAGAGACCACATGAATAGAGAGAGAGAGAGAGGGAAAAATAGATAAATTGATTACACATACATACATATTTATGTCAAAATGGTTTAAGAACCTCTGCCTTAATAGTTGTTATTGGTATGAACTATGATGAATTCTCATGGTTCCTCAGAGTTTCGTTTGAACTCTTTGAGCTAGGCGCACTTTTTTGGTGTTGTAATATTGACATTGACAATGTCAGTCGTTGTCGTCGTTGTTGTTGTTGTTGTTGTTGTTTATGTATTTCCTTGACCATTAACACTTCAAAAAAAGAAAAGAAAGAAGGTAGTTAAAATAATTTTTATGTGCATCTCGTTAGGGGCGGGCTTAGTAATGCTAATTCTCTGTGGGTCTATGGTTTTTCATGTTTTTTATTATTGTTGTGGTTAGGTTTAAGTGTTGTGTAGTTGTTGTTGTAAAACCAAATGAGTTTTTATATCTTGTTTTCATATTTTTTTATTTTTCCTCGAATTTATATGTTTATTAGTTTATTTGCCTCCCTGCCTGCCCTGAACTGCCTGTCTGCCTGCTGCTTGCCTTCTTTCCTTTCATCATTGCCCCTTTTTTCGTTCTGCTTTGTGTTTCCCCCCTCCGATTCTTAAAAGACTTACAACATTTGTTTTTTATGACTTAATTTCATGAACAATAAGACAAACAGCCTCATTCCTCATGGTTTCTGTATCTTTTTGCGTTTCTCTTCATTAATTCTTCTTCTTAGAAATAGTTGTGTTAATTGGCGCTACATGTGGTGCATGCAATTATATAACACACACATACATAAATATATATCTATAGATATACCATGCAGTAGAAATCACTGGGTCAAAACTGGTTCGTGAATAGTCCCTTTGGAATCTGTACTTACTAGTATTCAACTGATGTATGAATCCAATGCCATTGGAAGGAATCAATTGCCACCTTTAACCATTTGTTTCAGTTACCACTTACCTCTCAATTATTCTCACTTACTGTCTCGCATCTGCATTACTTACTAGTGGTCTGTATGAATGCATTCGCTTGCTTAGCATTATTGAGTACCATTGAATTACTTACTCACTTTCGACAACTAAACACACAAGTAATAAACATTGCAAGTCGACTGCAGCGCACAAGCAGATGCTGCATATACAAGTGCAAGGTTCTAACAAAAAGAGAAAAGTTTTCTTCTTACTGCACAACATAACAGACGAGTACAAACTCAATTAAATTCGGCGCCGCTTTGTTTAAATGAATATTCAAAATATTCAATCAACTAGATAGATTCATTGAAATGAATTAAAATTGAATGAATGTTAAATTTATTCATTTGATCATGAGTACCGAAAAATGACGTTGTGAATTCATTCGTGCAGGCCTCTATTACATACCTGCATTTACTGAATTCACTAGCCATCAGTAATACGAAAAGGTCCTAGTGAATTACTATCGAAATGAGGAGTATTGCCAGCAAACATAATGCAACATTCAATAGATCAAATCACATACACAATAGATCAATTTCAAAAAAACTAGTAGTAAAGTATCTGAACGTATGTCTTTGTATTTCTTTAGTTTTCCATATTAAAATTTGTTTGTTTGTATACTTGAATGATAGTTTTTTTTTTCTATAGCATGAATGAGCTTAGTTCAATCATTTTTGTGGTATGTTACTAAGTATTATGATACTAGTTAGTTGTCAATGTATATTTTTCTATGGAATGTATCTGTTGTTCGTTTGACATAATGTTGTGTATCTGTGTTATTCTTGATTGTGGAATGTTTCTTGTTATTATAATTATTATTGTATTTTTATTTTTTTAAATTATCTTTTATGTGGTTTCACAATAAATTTTTGTATTTCTTAGAAAATACCCTCTATCTATTAATGGTATATTAGCGCGCATTAGCTTTGAAATTCTCACTTTTAAAAAACATTTTGAAGTTGAAAGGTTTTCGTTTTGTAAAGAAACATAATAATGATGCAAATAATGTACTAAAAAGATAAAAAATAATTAAATAGGTACCTACTAGGTACCAATTATCACACCACTTTCCTTATCAATGTAGAGCATTGATCAGACTAAAATAAAATCATGAGGCCAGTTGAATTTCTATTGCATATTATATTATCAATAGAAGTAAAGGTGTATGGAAAATTTCAGCTCAATCGGATGTCAAGATGCCGTCCTAATTCAGCTTACAAGATTTGACCCTCCGATGACAGAACATTGTGACTGTTTCTCCTTTGGGGCGCACATGGGCCGCGGTTTGAACAGTCCTGGTCTAGAATGCTATTATCTTCAGTGCTCGCTTTTGACTTTATGGGCATGTGAGGTAAGGCACTACCAATAGCCTTAGACAATCACAGGCATTGTTCTCATGGTCCTCACATCCATTGAGCCTCCATACTAATAAATATATTTATTAATCTTAGATATTTCGGTGAAATTGTCTAATTTTTTAGAGGCGATTTCGTTAAATTTTTCATTATCTAAAGTTATGAAAGACACAAAAAAAAAAAAGATTTAATAATCTAATTAGTGAATGTTGGCATATCTGCAATGTGTTAAAGGGGAGTTTAGGGGAGTGAACAGTATCAAAATATTTGCTTTACATCTGTCGCTGAGTGTAAACACTAGCAAAAGAGACACCAATGAATAATCAACGATAAGTATCGCTACAGAATCGATACGTGTAAACAGTCTTCAATCAGTTGTTTAAGCGAACATCAAGTGATCAAAAAATGAAATCTGATTCCTATGGTTTTTTTTTTTTTTTGGCGAAATTGAAAACAACTGACTTCAAAACCGTCGAAGATTTCTTGCACACACCCGATTATATATCACATTTGGAATGATGATTTAAACACTTTGAAGGCCTTTAATTAATTTCTCTTTTAACTTATGATGATGATGTTTAATGAATACTAGAACAGTGGGGGTTAAGAGTATTTATCAGTCGGTGGGACTTTGAATTAGTTAAAGTTAGTTTGTTTTTAGAAATAAATTTTAATTTTATAGTTTGTCGCCTTTTCTTTTTAAATTTTTTTATTATTTGTTTTTGTGGTTTAATTTTATTAAAAAAAAAATATCAATTTTTTATAGTCTGAGAATTTTATTTTTGTTTTTAAGAGTTTTTTTTTTTTAATGGATTTTATGGAGTTTTTCTTGTTGTTTTAATGCTTTTAACTGGTGAAAACTGTTTGTTTTTTGTTTCGTTATGATCGTAAAAACAAAATGTCATAAAAATTTAATTTGTTATTAATGAGGTTTAGTTTTAGTTAAGAGAATCTAACAAATCATCTTCAATCCAATTTTTTTTGGGTTTTATCTTTAAAATATGTAAGTAATAAAAACAAAGATTTATAGCTCAGAGCATTGAAATTTTTCCATCTTAGTTTTCATTTTTTGGATCAAAAATATAGATAAGAAAACGAATACAGTCGAACTCCTCTATAACGAACTCCCCAACAGCGAAAACTCCTCTATAACGAAGTCTTTCTGAAGACTCAAGGTTTTTCATATACGATCGAACTCCTCTATAACGAACTCCGCAATAGTGAAAACTTCTCTATAACGATGACTTTTGAAGTCTCAGGTTTTTTTTTCGTATATTTGATCCTCTATGTAGCGAACTCCTTTAGCGAATTACCCCTCTGTAACGAAGTGATTTTCTGCCTCGACGGATTCGTTATAGAGGAATTCTACTGTATTTGAACCTATATGTAGTGAACTCCTCTATAGCGAATTATCTCTCTGTAGCGAAGTGATTGTCTGCTTCCAATGACTACGTCATATAGGAATTCGACTGTATTTGAACCGCTCTGTAACGAACTCCTCCATTGCGAAATACCACTCTGTAGCGAACTCCTCTATAGCGAAATACTACTCTATAGCGAACTCCTCTATAGCGAAATACCACTCTGTAGCGAACTCCTCTATAGCGAAATACTACTCTGTAGCGAACTCCTCTATAGCGAAATACCACTCTGTAGCGAACTCCTCTATAGCCAAATACTACTCTGTAGCGAACTCCTTCATAGCGAATTACTTCTCTGTAAGGTATCTGCCCCCAATGACTTATTTATAGAGGAGGAGTTCGACTGTACGTAATAAAAAATTTATTCTAATTGGCCTTTCATATGGAATTCAAGTAATAAATAGAAAAAATAAAATAATAAAATTGCTTGAGTCATCAAATATGTAGTAAGAATATTGTAGGTAGACAAGAGATAGATAGTGAGTGAGTGATCATAGCACAAATATGTAAATAGATAATAGATGTTGAATTATAGTAAATAGTTTGCCGCCTACAAACACAAAAGTGATCTTTAGTTGAGCATCAATTTCAAAAATTTTACGTCTGGCAGCAATAGTTTCTGAAATGAAAAAGGAATTGCCGTAAAATTAAAAGAATGCAGTCAGAAGAAGAAACATATTCAAATGGCCCATGACCAAAATTTGTACAAACGATGCCAACAACAACAATGAAAATATGTAGTAATAATAGCTACAACAAATACATAATAACAGAGAGATGCGCGCTCAATTGTAGAAGAATCGAAAGACAATGAAACGAAGACGAAAGCATAGAACCAACTATGTACATACATATTAAAATTCCTATTAGAGTTCGATTCTAAGTTCCGACATCACTCAGTCAATAGAAACAGTTTTCCCAAAACCACTCATTCAATATAGTAGCGTACACCAGCAGGAGTTCTCTTGGATAATCAATATTTACGTTCAAGTATTTGTTCCGTAAAAACAACTGATTGTTAGGGGGCCAGGAGTTTGAAGTTTTGGATTGAAATTAAGCATAAAGATCAGAATAAGAAATGCATTGTTTTCCGCATTCATCTATATGTTCATTTTCTAGTACTTTGTTGACAGAATTTATTTCAAAGTCTTTGTAAAAAAGTTTGTGACCCTCCTGCCATAGATGGATTACCAACCGATGTGTTACTGCAATAGTTCGATCTTCGATCCCCCACTATTTCTTTTGTTGTTATTTATACAATTTTTTCCTCATCATCATGATCATCGTCTCATCAACATCGTCATCATCATCATCATTTTGAACATAAAAACACATAAAATTTAGATCAGTTGAGCTCATTCATTCACTTTTTTTTTCTTGTCACAGATCTTGTATTGTTTTCATTCGTTGTGGTTGTTGTTATTGAGTGGGTGGCATTTGTCTTCTCATTTGACTTACAATGTCCCACATACTTTGCATGCCACACCAACCCCCATAAAACCCATCCAAACGCTCCCGTACACTTTTCTTCTACACTATATTTTATGTTATTGTTATTGTTTTTTGTATATTCTGTGTGTGTGTGTCTGTGTTTATGCATAGAAATAAAATAAAACATAAGAGTCAGACTAAGGACTTAGATGATCCAATGCAATTCCATCCGAAACGATCCGATCTGTCAGTAAATGTTTCTTCATCATCATTTTAACAACCATTAAAACGTAATTGATCGTGAACTGAAACATGAAAATCAAATTAAGAAAAATTATTTATGTTTTTGTTGCGTTTTACTCGTGATTATACAGAAAAAGATATCCAATTAATTTTTACTAAAAATATACTTATATATATGTAGTAGGTATAGTTTCCTACAAATAGAATAAAAATTTGATCAACAAACAACTGCAACATCAAAATAAGAAATGCAGAACTAAAAAAAAAAAACCTCGGTTGCATCTAGGAATACATGCCTTTCCATAATGGATTGATTGTATTATGAAATACTAGCATTCTCGGCTTACTTTCCAACTCCCCGGCAAAATGACTCACAATTCAAAAATATACTTATGTTTGGCAAAGACTACTCTAAGCTTTCTATATAATCCACCAATTTTGACTGATTCTGTAGGCCGATTTTGATGAAATAAACGCTATATGTTACTCATAATAAAGTTTCTTATCTTTCAGTAATTCGATTTTAAATCTAATGAGTGGATTTTATGCGATGCACGCACAATTAGACAAAGTCTACGATTTTATTTAATTAAACTTTAGGCAGTGAAGAAGTTGATAATAAGTACTTATATCTATTAGACATGTGCAATGATTATAATTAAAAGTATTATACTTTTGAATTATCTACTCTAAAATGCTTACTTGATTTTCACACTCATTTGAAGTGATTATAAGTATATGTAGTACATATATGCTTCTGCAGTATGAATGGTAATCATATTCACTTTCTTATGTACTAACTTAAAATGATTGCTAGTAGTAATCATACTCTTTCGAAAAGATTACGTGCGTAAAAAAGTTGTTCTTATCGCTTCAGTATAGTTAGTCTAACACGAGCACAGTGCAGTGAGCGGAAAGAGTATGATTACAACTAGTAATCATTTGGAGTTAAGTACATAAAAGAATTGTACCTTTCTTCTCGCATACGTATTTTACTGGTACAATGAATATTGATTACATTGATATAGTATGTAGTACATTTTCAGAGTACATACATAAGTGGGAAATGTGATTATAATCATTGCACATATCTGATATGTATGCATATTGATTGATGAAATAGAGATGTTGATAATACAATGTTCTTTTAGATTTGATAAGTCAAGAACTAAGAGAAATTGATGATTTTCCTATGTGTATTCTTAATGGAGTCTCCGAAGACTCTCTGTCTCTGTCTCTCTCTATCTCTCTCGATCAATGGGTTACAAATATCATGACAAATTGTCATAATTCCTAAGTATTAATACCACTATACATTTGTGAAAGATATAACGAAAACAATCTACACAAATACTTACTAGCGTGAGGTTGCTAATGCTCTTTTTGTTGGATTCTGAATTGGATAGAATTTGTTTGTTTGTTTTTGGGGTGATCTTTCTTGATGGCTGATGGCACGCAGTTTGGCAACAAATTCTTGATGCAATACGAACAACAACAACAATGAATACGACGACGACGACATTAACAACAACAGGCAAAAAGCATCTATTTCTAAATTAAACGAACCAAACCGAACTGAACCATTCTAATCTCATAGAGGAGAACGAACTATATAAATATAGGAGGTACATATAATATTTACGAGTCAAGAATATACATCATCCTCTTCAATAGATCTTTCTTTATTTATTTCTTTCTCTCTATCTCCTCAATTTCTTTATATCTCTGTCATTCAAGTGATTTGTTGTTTTCAACGTTGTTTTTCTGGTATGGCATGGTATGACTGACTTTACACGGATGGATCTTCTTTACAGAGATTACAGATTTCCAAAAATAAACACATCCGAATGTGTAATTTTAGCAAAACACAAACCCAGAGAAGATATGTATTAAGATTGTCCAAGGGTGATAATATTATGAAGGCAAAAGAGGAAAGGAAAAGTGATATATATAGAGAGTGAGATAGAGAGAGAGATAGAGAGAGAGATAGAGAGAGAGGGAGAGAGAGAGAGAGGGAGGGAGGGAGGTAAAGATCTTGCGTTGTCTTTATTGCATTTTGATTATTCTTGTTGTTCTTGGCAACAACATTTACATACCTTGTCTTTGCCCGCACCCAACCGCCAAACTGTCTGCTGTTAAATCTTTAGTTTCCTAGGTTTGATCGAGTTCCCTCCTCAAAATAGTCTTCTTCATCTCATCTAGGTGGGTTGATGGGTTGTTGTCGTCATTCTTCGGATCTGATGATGATCCCATTTTACATGTTTGTAATCTTCAGAGTGCGAGTGCCTAACCCTCGTCATTTTGGCCTGACGTCGACCGATCCGACCGCTCGACCGATCGCTGGCTGGCTTGACTAGCTTCTTTCCTCATCATTATCATCCTATTCAACATCTTCCTCACCTTTCTCCTTCAAGAGTCTGTGATAGTAGTGATGCTGATGCTGATGCTGATGGCGATGGTGATGTGACAGTTCATGTGACACATAAAATGTGATCGATGTAAATAACTTTTAGTGTTTTAGTGTTGTTGCGTTGTTTTCGTTTGTGTCTGCTGATCTTTTCCTCCTCTTTTCTTTTCTATGCTTTTTATTTTCAATTTTTTCTTATTTTTCTTTTTTTTCTGTTTTTTTCTTGTCTAAAAATGTTTTATTTATAAAATTCAAGAAGAAAATAATAACAAAAATAAAAATACCATTTGATGTCGCCACCATATTTTCATTCTCTTAACATTTTAATGTTTATTATCATGATTATGATGATGATGATGATAATGATTATTATATGATAATTTATATGATATATTGATTTTTTTTTATAGTGTTTAGTGTGTGTTTTGTTTTGTTGTGTGTTTAGGATCAATTTTTGTGATTCAATTTTAATAATTAATGATCAAAAGATTTGGTAAAAATTTGAATAGATTAAATATTGAAATTTGAGATGCTGAGAATATGATGATGATGATGATGTGGGAAAATTGTGTTCAGGAATTTTAAAATGGACCAGTTTGATGATGGAGATGGGATTGTTTTTCTAATACTTTAAATTTAGAAATCAATGAAAATTTTCTTTCATTCATACATTTCAGAAAAAAAAATTGTCTCAGTTTTAGATAAATACATATAAAATTGGGTATTTAATATAAGAAGTATTTGCGAGATGGGATTTATATTTTAAAGCTATTTTTGAGAAACTCACTGGATAACGATAGTTTGATGGACTACTTACAAAACTGCAAACCCAGGGAATTCTCCCAAGTATTGTACATACTTACTTTCCATCATTCAGTCCCCATTCGACTTGTTTAATATTTCTCCGATTAATAATGAGTATGGTTAGTTTAAACAAACATATTTAGACAAATGCACTAATATTTATCCAGCATTAAGAACTCAGAATTTCAGCCATTCTTTTTCTTATCTATACATAGTATTATAAAACAAAGTAAATACGCCGCGTGTGTATGTCTGAACGCGATAAACACAAACACTATTTAACGGATTTTCTTGCGATTTTCACCAATGGACGAAGTGATTCATGAGAAAGGTTTAGGTAAAAAGAAAACCACCAAGAAACAGCAGAAAAATCAAAACAAATCGAAAAAAGTGAGGTATGCAAGTGATAATCATATAAACTTAGAGATATATTTTAAAATCAATCAAGTCTTCTTTTTCAAACTTCAAATCTGGACAACCAATCAGTATCCACTAATTTTTTGTGACAAAGAGGCAGGACAACGTATGCCCGGGTATCTTATGTAATATGTAATCTCAACTCTAAACTATTCTTCAGATGAGAGTGGGATTGATTTGTTCAGTTGAAAATCATATCTTACCAGATAGATTGATTGAATAGTTAGATGGATAGATAGAATGTAAAATTTGTTTAATCTTCTATTTATTTTCCATTAAATTTTGATATTCAAACAAAAACAAAGTCACACTCTCTCTTTATACCAGTATAAACTGATCTCTGATCATATTGCTTAATAGATATTCTTTTTACATGACTAAAGATTTCTTTAAATAGAATAGAATACATTTCAATTGCCCTCCAATTTAAGGGCGATCTAAAAATAGCAGCAGCACACACACAACACTCATCACACATTTGTTGAAATACATTTGACAGTCATAAATCATTGACGAAAAAATAGTATCTATAAATTGTATACTTAGTTCCGGAATCACATACATTACATACATATTTCTTTATTTCCATGTCCATGTATGTATGATTGTGTATGTAAATGTGTGTATCTATAATCTTTTACTAAGTTTTACGACAGCAATAAATTTCCAAAGAGATTCGTCAAAGCCCAATTGATGTCAATAAATTGAGGTTTATCACATTGTGTTATTGCCATTATGATTGAATGGAGTTTAATTATAGGGGAGGATAATTGTATAACAATTTCTGAACAACAGTATAAGTTATTTTTTAATGTTAGGTAAATAGATCTTTGATAATTGGAAGAGATAGGATAGGATATTTGTTTTGTTTCTTCTTTTAATTTATGTATGTATGTTCGTAGGTCTTTCTCAGTTGTAGGGTTGATTAAGATCGATGGCCCTTTAGCAATGCAATACGCTGCTTTAACTGCGCGCTCGTTCCCTATGATGGCTGGGAACCCAAAACAGAGAGATTTGTTTTTGGGTCTTGAAGGGAAAGCTTACGGATGTCAATGATTATATTGTTGTACCAATTAAAATTTTGTTGGATAGGCTGTCGGTGCAGATTGAGAAAGATCTTCTGTTTTCGTGAGCAAAAATGCAAGCCTTCAGAAAGCAGATAAAGAATCTGCAGTGAAAACTGGGAAGTACGCAGGGTGTAACCACCAGCGATGATGCTTTGCTATCGTCAACTACAGCAAATCCTATGCATCCATTATTTTTTAAAGCGTCTATGTAAAGCCAATTGGTTCCATTCTGCTTAGACGACTCTCTGAACAATTCTTCAATTTTCGTTTCGGAGGAGGTGTAGTTTTGTAATAAGTATATAAAAATTAGTATTTTGTTTGTTCGTATGTTATGCGCTGCCATTCTCTTCGTCTGATTGCATTGAAATTTTGTGAAAGTGTATGGGTGGTTCCTGGCTTGAACATAGGGTAGGATTTAGGCCCTGTTCTCGAGATCTGGGATATTCAAAGATCCCCTAAAAGTATACTATAAAAATTAAGTAAAGTATAATTTTCCTTTTCTGATATTAAAACTGTGTTGATACTGAAATTTTAGCAGAGAGAATAATGTGTGATGATAAGAAAGGAAACATATTTGGCGTACCAATTTGAAGTGATTATAAGAATTGTATGTTGTATTTTGCGTCTGCAGTATGAATGGTAATCATATTCACTCTTTATGTAATAACTTCAAATGATTACTAGTAGTAATAATACTCTTTTGGAAATAATTTCGTGCATATTTCACATTTTACTTTTGTACTATGAATAAAAAAGTTGTCGCTCAAGATTTTACCCAGTCTAAGATGAGCTGTACCTCGCTCATGTGAGCGGACTATGCGAAATACGATTATATTCATTGCACATGTATATTTTATAACCATACCTCGTAGAAGATTTAATTTTTTTTTTAATTTTAATATAATTAAGTGTTCAATTCGAGTGCGGCGAAAACAAAACGCAACTGCAATAATAACAACACCAACAACAACAACAACTATAATGAAAACAAGAACTTTGCTATGTGACAAAGAAAGCAAAAACAAAACAACAGCAGCAATAGCAAAAACAACAAAAACAATGTCTACAACAAATGGCCGAATGACGGACGGACAAACAACAAATCAAGAAAAACAAAATTCCAAAGCGTGGCTTTTAATTTAAGCTTACATTGTTTTCTTCTATTTTTTAGTATATTGGTTGTTAGTGTAGATATTTTTGTTGTTATTATTATTTTTGTTGTTGCTATTTTGTATTCACCTTTCAAAGCCGCCTTTAAAAAAAAAACAATAACAACAATTCAACAAGTCTCAATCGATCGCCGCCGCTGTGCATGCATATAAATAATTTTACAAAGGCAAAAATATACTTACTACTATACTAAATACATATAAAGAGAGCATCATCACCAAGTGGAGTTAAGCTTAGGCAATAGAGCAAAAGTGAGTGATCAAAGTATATACTTAACTATCAAAAGTAGTCAGTATCTCTCCCTGTAGTGTTTTACTCTTAGTCACTTTTTATTTGTGTGGAATGATTGTTGCTCGCGTTGTTGGTCATGTTTTTGCTGTGCTCCAGTGTGCGTGCGTGTGTGTGTGTGTGTGTAAGTGATGGTGGTGGCGCTCGATCATCGTTCGGTCAGTTTTGTTTAACTTCGGTTTGTTTCGACTCAGTTTGGTTTAAGCTTTGCTCCCATGGCTCCACTATAACGAAATTGACTCTCTCTCTCCCCCCCTTTTGGTGGATTTGATTTGCGGTTGTTTTGTTGTTTAGTTCAGTGCTGCTGCTGTTGGTGCTGTTCATTCAACTTCTATTTGTGAGAGAGGCTGCTGCTTAACAAAACAATAATAACAAGAAAACTAAAAACAACAATAATGCATTGCCTTTGTGCTTTTGCATGGTTTTTTTTTTTTGTTAAGTTTGTTGCTGTGCTTGATTTAATTTTATTTTATATGTAGTTGTTGTGTACTGAGTTATTTTGCCGGTTGCTGCTGCTGCTTCTACTTTGTATTGCTTTGCTTGTTTAGTGTCTCCTCCGTATACTTTAACTTACTTATTCTCTTTATTCGCTGCCTCTTTCTTTTTGTATCTTTCTCTATCTCTCTCTCTCTCTCTCTCTTTATATAAATCTATCTTATTCGGCCTCTTCCTCCAACATTATGGTTTAGCATTTGCTTATTTTTATTTATTTTATTTTTTTTATTGCTCTTGACTTGATTAGTTTGTTTTTCTTACATTATAATTTTCTTTTCCTTTATACTTCATTTATTGTCTATTTTTTTATTATTATTGTTATTGTTGTTGTTGGTGTAAATCAGAAACAATTTAGTGTTGTTTTGCTTAGGGCGGCGCAACGATTATGAAAATGAAGCAAATACATAACCGCACAATAACAACACAACAAAACAATTTAAACGGAACTTAATAGTTTAACACAACCATTTTCACTTTGTTCTTTATTTTTCCATCTTTATTATTGCACACTACAAACTATGTGAATCTCTGTGTAAATTATGGCTTTAGTTTGATGTTTGTGACGCTTAATAAGTTTTGGAGGAGATCTCTATAAAATGGCTTAAGAAGCTTTGTGTGGGAAAATCAGTTGTATGTGTATATAGTATTTTCAGCATCGTGATATAGGAGTTGAACTTCTGTCCGGTTACTTTTGTTTCAGGGATTTTGATTCTCTATTCAGCTTGAAGTCTCTGTCAAATTTTCGCAATATTCCTCATACTTTCGTCTATGCAGGGAAATATCTTGGTGATCCAAAGTTGCTTATTCCTTAGAAAGCTTGAAATTTGTTGAAGAACAAAGGGTATCTGATTGACTAATATGCCCGTTAGTATATTTGAGCATGGAAATGAAAATATTGCGTTTTATTGTCTTTATTCCCTACAAGCGCCCTTTGCCCCATTATAACTACACCAACAACAAAAACCACATTAATACACGTTTATTTTTCCTTTTCTGTTTTGTTGTTTAATCACCTTTTATACCCCACCACCATCCTCTCTCTACATACATACATGTGTATCTGTTCATATTTTTCAATGAATGCAATAATTTTATTTGTTTTTGCTTTGCAATTTTTTTTTTTTTTTATTTTTTTTATTTTTTTTTTGGCGCCAACGCATTCGATAAGAACTTTGGTTTTGTTTTAGCCTATGCCTGGATTCGTTTGTCGTTTCTAGTCTTGTCTCACTTCTCTTCTATGTACATACATATGTATATCTCCCATTTAGTCTTACTTACTTACTTACATATGTATGTGACGCCATTTTGTTGTTGTTGTTCTTGTTGTTTGGGATTTTTTTTTTGTTTTTATTTTTTCATTGCATAAAGCAAAAATCAAATTAATTTATTAAGCGAATTAATGAATAATAAATGATATATGTATGCGTGTGTGTGTGTGTGTGTGTGTGAGAGAGAGAGAGAGAGAGAGAGAGAGAGAGAGAGTATGTATGTGTATCTATGTATGTTTGTTGATTTTATTTTCGATATTCTTCACATTCGACAACGAAGCTCCAATCTGACTGGCGCCTATTTTGACTTTTTCCTTTTTTTTTTTTTTGTTTCTATTTTATTGACTGACAGCAGTTCATCAAATGTCAAAATTTTGACAAGCCAAAAGCAAAACAACCAACTAAGCAAAATACAGTAAAGCGAGCGAGCGCACCACCTCAAGATTTAAGTGTGAAATTAAATAACAATAAACGGGAGGGGGAGATAGTAGAGGAAGTCAAAGTACATATAAAGAGAAATACGCCGCCGCGTTAGCATAATGATTAGAAGCAAAGGAAACAAGCAGCAATGCATAGCACGGTATAGCAAAAGTTTAAAGCAGGGATTCTTAAACATACTTATGTATACACATATGTAGTCCAGCAGAAAAATTATGTTATGTGTGTTGTCACTAGGGCTGCCAAATTTTGTTTTCATCCTGTAAGGGACAATGATCAATTTGGTTAAAAAAAAAAAAAAAAAAAAAAAGGGATTTGGTAAGGATGTTGCTATCTGAGAAATAGTACCGAGATGTCAAATATTCTACCAAATTTTTGTAAAACTAACTACTAATACTTTTCTTTGGGTCTACTCGAAATCGCGCTGCGTACTTGTCAATGTCCAACCAACCGTAATATGTTTCTTAAAAATAAATCAAATAAGGTAAGGGACAAAACCTGCCCCGGCGGGCCGTTTAAAATTATGCCTGAAATACGGGATGTCCCGGGAAATACGGGACGTCTGGCAACCATATTATTCTATATGAAATTCACACTATAACAGTGAAATACTACAGAAAAAGTCATTCAAGGGGTTTGCATAGGATGTACTTCTGGCGTATTTAGACAGAGTTTGCATCACAATTTTTAAGCTAAATGCAGAAAGTTGCTTACTCAGGCCTTCATCATGAACAGTTTTTTTTTGTTTTGGTTGGAACATTATGGCAAATTGTGAGAAATTAAAATGAAAATTTTGTGAAAAGTACATGATTAAGAACAATTCCTGCTATGTGTATTATTACAATTTTAACAAAAATTCTACAATTTGGAATTTACTTAGAATTGTTTTGTCCAATGGTTAGCTGTTTAAAGAGTTGGCAACAATGTCATCAGGGCCGTAAGCTTCCTTGGTCTTAACACCTTCTGAAGAGTATTTTGTTTTCTTTATGATTATTCAACACGTTAACATGCAACGGCATATCTAAGGGAATCAATCACCTGTTCATTTCCTGCACTAGAGAATGCATCACTTATGCCCAATTAAAGTTTCTGAAACGCTGGTTTAGAGGATGATAAAGGAGAAGTCTTTGAAGTCTTTAGAGTGTCATTATTGTTGTTATGTAGTATAGTAATTTTTCCTTTGTTAGTGATAAGTTCATCTTATTTGTTGTTATTGTTCTGATTATTATATGATGTCGTTTTATTGTTGTTGTGTCATTTTCAAAGCTTTACTTTTGCTCTACCTTTTGTAATCTGTCAGAAATGTCCAAGGCCTTCCACAAAAGTGAAGGGGAGACCCCGAACATAAGCCGAAAAATCAACAAAATAATATGAATGGATTGTTATAATTTTTCAATGTATTAAATGTGACAATTATTTACTTGAGATTAGGGACCCAAAAGACCCCCAAGATTCCATCACTAGTAAAAAGGTGCCACTGACAACTAATACTTTTTTTGATGCTTTACTTTATAGTAGATCCACTTAACTTTTCTTCTCTGTCTGTAAGTAAGTTGATTCTTTACATTCTCTCTGTTCTCAATAGTAGGAGGCTTTTATTTCTCTTGCTGCAACATTTTATTCTGCTGGATGCAGTCAAATTCCAAATTGAAATTTATTATTTATTTCATTGTAATTATCAATTAAATGTTTATTATTATTTTTATTTTTTTTTTATACTACATTACCGCTGCTGCTGCCATTTTGTTATGTTTGCATTTACATACACATGTGTGTGCATTCATATACTCGTATGCATGTGTGTGTTCGTGTATTGTATTGTTGCGCATGTTTCATTCATGCGAATCGAGATTTTTTATTATTTTGTTCAGATTTGTTTTTACTGTGTGTTGTGAGTTCATTCATAAAACCACCAAATGACAATAACTACAACAACAATAATAATAAATAAAAAACCAGTAAAAAGAACTTTGGTTATGTCGAAGTTGTAATACTCTTCACACATCTTCTGATTATTGTTCCAAATTCATATTTTGTATGGGAAGTACCCCTCCTAGTGATCCGAGGTTCTTGAAATTTTCATAGTTGGTGGATTTGGGTCAGATACTTATAATGTTCAAATTTCAGATCCATAGAACAAAAAACAAATAAAAAAATCTAATGAGAATATGAATTTAAATCTGGGTTTGTATGGGAGGTGCCCCTCCTAATAGTCAGAGAGACTTCATATTTTCACAGTTGGTGGAGTTGGTCAGATACTTATACTGTCCCAATTTCAGTTTATTAGTACAAAAAACTAGAAAGTTTTTCTAATAAGAAGATGAATTTGAATCTGGGTTTGTATGGGAGGTACCCCTCCTGGTGGTCCGAGGGTCTTAAAATTTATATGGTTGGCGGATATGGGTCAGAGGTCCGATTCGGGTGATTCCGACAAATGTGTTGCTTACAGTAGGTAAGAAAGCTTTGTGCAAAATTTCAGTTCCCTAGCTCAAAAACTAAGGATCTGATCAAGAATATATCTTCTACTTTATGGGATCTCCGATATCTTCTTCTGTATGTTACAAACTTCATGACAAACTTATAATACTATTCGCACACATGCATTAGTCATGATATTTTTACACCTTCCATACTACTTATTTTGTTAATAGAGCAGATATAAAGATGTGATCAGTGTGACAATAAGTAATTATAAGACTCCTAGTTCTTGAGCTATCAAACCCAAAAATACGAAAAATTCATTTGAAGTAACCTGATTCCTGGAATAGGTAGAGTCTCAGCACTAAGTTTTAAAACAATGTCAAATTAGGAAGTTTGTTTTTGTCCATTAACTTTTCTCCATTTACGAAATAAGTATCTTTAGTTTAGAGCTTAAGAAATTGTATACATATCTAAAAATTGGATTGATCGTGTGTAATAACTAAGTTTTTTTTTATCTCTAGCATCCGTTTGTATTATTTTTATATTAAGTATTTTGAAAAAAAATGTCCTATCAAAAAAATATCTAATTTAATTATTATATTTACCTTTGAATTCATATTGATTTTCAAATTCTTTCTTTTATTTTTAGGTAAGACGAGTTTTCAATTTTGACTTCATAATATGCTATAGAACAAGTTTCTCATAGGAAACAAATATTTTGCTTATCTGGATTATTAATTGTGGTAATTATTAATAAATTAAGTTCACATGTTTGGAAATGCCATTTTTTTTTTCTACTTTATTTTGCAATACCAAATTTATGAAATTTGGTTAATTTATTGAAATATTTTATATCAAATTTATGATGAGTAAAATTAATTAATTAAGAATTCTAGTTGCTGTTGCTAAAACATAGAAAAATGAAAACCTTGTTCAGAATTACCTCTTAAAATCTCAACAACTGAGGGTCTTAATTCTCCTGCATCCATCATTAGGATACTCGTCTTTTTCTTTTAAGAATGAATTGTTTCTAGGATTCTGAAGTTAAGTTCCAAATATGAAAAGGTTATTAAAGATACTAAAGTCAATATTATTCTTGAAAAATCAGAAACTTTGATCCATTCACAATACATCTAGAACAAATACATAACTTATTTCATTCACTACAAAAATATTATTTAGCAGAGCAGCAAGAATCCAAATTGTAGCCTTTTGAGTTTTCGGATTGGGGTTGCATTGATCAGTAGTCTGACCAAACTGTTGTTGTGAGCCAACAAACGATCGTTATATCGGGTTGTGTGAAAGGTGATCTAGTCTTCAATTACCGCCATGTTCTTGTCCCTATGCAAGGTTGAGTTACTAACATACCATAATCATTCTGTCATTAGGTGCAATGTCCTATTCTGCAAAACTTGTACTCTGTTTAGTTCCACATATCTGCATGCCTTATCTGCATACAGGGACAATGATTTGTGCATAAACTGTGCACTTATTCCCGAGAGAGACAGAGGTTCTCCCGTTGATCAGCCAGTGAACCATGTTTACTTTGTTTTGGCAGCTAAGTAACACTGAAAGTAAGCCTTTGAACCAGTATGGGATCTAAGTATTTCACCTTTTTTTCATTGTGCAATGGTGTCCCTGCAGAGATGTATAGCCGGTGGAACATTGCTCCTCAGAGTAAAACACACCTTGGCGCATTTGCTGCTATTTACTCTCAAGTTCCACCGGTTATATCCCATCTACAGCTTCGTACTCACAATGGAAGCAATAAAAGATGCCAACGTCGTCGGCATAAGTAGCTTAGATCAGTGCACATCTCATCAGCGAAAGGGACTGGCATATCTACTGAACATAGAGAGTTTAGTATTGGACCCAGAACGTTGCCGTGGGGCACGGTAGACAGAACTGGGTGAGTGTCCGACAGAACTGTCCGCAATTTGACTCAGAAAAAGTGCCTCTCTAGGTATGAATGAATAAGTCTGAAGGAGAAGGAGAAAGAAGGATAGACTTCACTTTGGCCAAGAGTTCAAGATGCCACACTCGGTTGAAAACCTACTCGAAATCGATGAACACAGCGGTACAATACTCTCAAACGCTTGAAGTATATGGTGTGTTACTTGGTATAGTTGTTCGGTACTGCTGTACCCAGGAATGAGTCTATGGGATTCCAAGACATTCATCAACCTGGAGGCGAGCAATTTTTCCCAAACCTTCGAGATTGAAGGCAGGAGACTGATCGGCCGCCGGTATGAGACAGGGTCGCTCTCCGGCTTACCAGATTTATGCAAACTTCCACACATTAAGAAAGTGATTCCACTCTTAGGAATGCATTGAATAACATTACGATAAAGGGCACATAAATCATCGTCTAATCGTCACAATTTCATGGATTTCGCATTTCACTTTTAACGAAAGTTAAGGACTAGACATGACCGGTAATTATTCGGTATCCGGCCCAAATTTAAAATCCGAAAATGATGAATGAATACCAAATTCTTTGCATTAAGAGGCAACAAACGAATTCGGTAGTCTTCATATACAAGATTTGGCTGGAAAAGGCACAATTGCGCCCCCTAAGAATGATCGCTTGTAAGACGCAACAATTGGCTATTTTCGGACGGCTATCCGACGGCCGGATATTCGGTAATCCGGCAAAACAGCTATCCGTTTCATGAAACTTAGTTGATCTTATAACCGATATATGTATGTATTTAAGAAAGTGGAAAGTGGACTTTTTGGTAGAGCATTTTTTTTACAAAATACACTTTCAAAACTTCTTAAATATAAATATTCAATCAATCAATGTAATCAAATCAATCAAAAATCTCTTTGTTCGTTAAATCATAGTTTGAGAAAATTACTTCAAAACAAATTACTCTTTGCTTACTTTATTAATGTGATGGTAAATAAGACATTGAGACTCTACAATGTAAGTATTTGTATTTTGGTAGTTGAGGTATGTTTATTATTAATAGTGAAACCAATAATACTTACTTTGTTAAGCAATAATTTGTACTCAGTTTCAGTCTAGACAAACCCACCAAAAAAAAAAAAAAATTATACAATATTATTGTTGTTTTCCCAGAAAAAAAAAAACCCCCGCCCCCTCATAAATACATAAATAATGCATAATCATAACAAAAGGTCTACATACTTGATTTGTGTATGATTTAAGTATATTTTCATTCATTCATAGAAGTTAAAATGAAATGTTGTAACCTGATTTCTTTTCATTGATAATAAGTAGAGTAGTAGTACAGTTTAACAATGAACTCACTAAACTTGGAACAAAAAAAAAATCTATAACAATTGATATTATTGTTGTTACATATCACCTTTGTAAACCAAAAATTAGGCAATAATTGTATCATAAATACAAAGCAGACAGAAAGACAGACCCTCCTAACTAACCCTAACCCATCATCATCATCATCATCAAAACCAAAATGCAGACCCTTTTCAATGGAATAATAATACTTAATAACAATATCGAATATTATCGGAAAAAAAAAAAAAATCACATACAAAATAAACACCACACCACACCAAACAAGAGTTTCCAAGACTTCATAAATAGTAAGTAAATAAATAAATAAATATACACTATACAGTATAGTGGCCCAAATTATAGATTGTGTTGTAGTGTAAATGAGAATGAATGGCAAATAGACAGGCAGACAGACAGACAGACAGACAAACAATATGTAAGTAGTTTAATAGAGCCTAATGTGTTGGTATTATTTCCTATACTATTCTCACCCTCTCTAACCAAGAAAAAAAGATATCATTATTACACTTACTCTTACTACTCACAAACTCTCATTCATGTCAATAATAATAGTATGTGTACAATATTTACCTACGTACTACTATACTATGATATTTTCATATTTTAGAAATGACGATAACCTAAATGGGGACATATTGAGTGTAAGTGAGAGACAGTAAGACAGACCCCATGTAAAGAGGGGAGTCCAAGAGTAAAGTCAGAGGGCAAACAAACTAAGTGTAAATAGGGAAATATATACAGACAGACAGACATATAGAGAGGCAGACACATACCCTTTTATCATCATCATCATCATCATCGATATCATTCATGATTTTTTGTTTTGTATTTTTATTCATGGGTTCACTTTTTTGATTCGTTTTCGTGTTCATTCATTGATTGCTCATTCATTCATACATACATTTTACTACTCATGGAACTGACTGAAAGAAAAATAAATATTATCAAAATCATCTTAAATAAATATTGATAGCATGTAGTGTATGTAAGTAGTAAAGTGAGTAGGGTGGAGTTATAAATGGGTCGCTTATTATGATGAAATGATTTAAGAGATTTAAGGTTTTTTTTTTTTTTTTTTTTTTTTGTTTAATCAATTTAAGGTTTTTCTTATACAATTAAAAAAAAAATAATAAATTTAACAACAAAATAGAAAAATTAAAGAAAAATTTATTAATAAAAATTAAAATGCAAAAAAAAAAAAAAAAATTACAAAAAAAAAAATCAACAACAACAAAAGACGCGCGCTAAATTCATTCACACATTCATTCATGCATGCAATGCGCCGTTCGCTCATTCGCTCGTTCGCTCGATAGTCGAGTATTTTGAATGAGTATCTGAGTGAATGAATGAATAAGTATTGAATGAAGTGATTAAGTAGAATAGGGGAGCAAGAGGTGGAGGATGAGGGGGAGGCTATTAAATGTGTGTGTGTGGGTAAAATGCAGGCGGCAGCGACAGTAGAGCAATGTACGTCAGTCACGTCACAATGATCGTTCGTCGGGTGTTTTTCGAGGGCTAAACAACAACAACATTTTTCACCCAACGCCATCGTCATCATCATCATTATTATCATCATCATTATTATTATCATCATCATCATCATCATCATCCACATCGTCGTCATTCATACATTCATTGAGTAATAATTTTTTGTAATTTTTTTTATTATATTTTTTTCTTTCATTCGCTTCATATGCACACACACAGAGATACGCATGCACACACACACACACACACACACACACACACACACACACACACACACACAGAGAGATATGTACATTTTGTTATTTGTTATTATTGTTGCATTGTGTAGATATTTTCCACACGTTTGCTGCTCACGTATCTATAAAATGTACGTGGTTTTGATGATAGACAAATCCAACCATTGACAACGACAATGACGACGACTTAAATAACAACAATATCAGCAGCAACAACAACAACAACAACAATGATATATATTTGCTACAATAACTACAACAACAACAACAACAACAAAACCACAATCTTTTTTTTTTTTTTTTAATTTTTTTCCAAAACAAAATTCCATAAAAAGAAGAAAAACAAAAATATTTATTTATTATTATTTATTTATTTTTTTTTTTTTCCATTTTTCGCTTTACAAATTAAGATATTTCCGTTTCGTCATTCAAAGTCGTCGTCTCTCTCACTTATAATATCATATTTTTTCTTTTTGTACGTCAAAGATTTGCGTAATTTACATCAAAAAGACTCAGTAGTCAATCTTTCTTGCACAATTGTAAGTGTGTGTGTGTGTGTGTGTGTGTGTATTTGTATTTAAAGAATTTAAAAATTTTATTATTGAAAGTGATAAGAATTGGCAGTAGCAGCAGCCGCAGATACAATAGAATGGAATGGAATGATATTTTTCCTGCTCCATTAAATTGTTAACACAACAACATAATAAAAAAATATAAATGATAATCTGAAGAATTTCTAAAGATTTTTCTTCTATCAACTTGAAATTATGATGATGTTACTTTTTATTAAAGGAATTGATGATGCATAATGGTTTTCTTGATTGATTTTAATTTTTTTTTTCTTAAATTCTCTTTTCGAAGAATCCTAAATATATAAAATAACCTAGGTGAGGTGACAAATTCATATGATCAACTATTATTAAGACTTTCTGTGACTACTGTGTACCAGAAATGAAATGGAATGACAATTTTAAAAAAAGATTCACGGAGAGAGATAATTGGAAGCAGGGTTATATCACTATACAAGATGAATTTTCAATCTACACAGATGGTTCCGGACGGAGGGGCTACAGCTCATCTACCGAACTGCTGCAGTAGATAGCCAGGCTGCCATCAAAGCTCTGTTTCCAGCACTCAAATACTCTAATCTGGGTGTCAGGTCATTCGTGCCTTACAGGTAACGAGATGGCGGATGAGTATACCAGAAGGGGATTGGCAATGCATAGCTCTCTAGCAGATGCTGAAATTCACAGACCCATACAATCAAGACTGAAAGCAAGTAGCTAGCTGACATGAGGTGTGCGAAGAAGCCTGGCCTGAGATCTCTATGACCAACTATTTTACTCCAAGACCAACTCCCACACCAACCCCTTTCCCCTCTTTCCCTCGCCCTTCCATAATCAAGTATCACATTGGGCCGCAAGGCTTCTGGATAAACTCGCGTTCTCTTGACCACATTAGCAGCTCCTTTTCTAACGAGTTTATCTGCTTCTTCGTTCCCAAGATATCCACTATGTCCATGTATCCCAACAAGATTGACATAGTTATTTGAAACTAATCTCTTAAGTAATACTAGGCGGTCCCGAACCATCTTCGATTTGAACTCAAAGGCGTTGAGAGCCGAGGGCCTATAGTGTTGCCTTGCTATCTGAGTGATTAAATATCTGCTTATTAGCAGTAGCACATTTAAATTCTTCTCTAATACATATTTAGTTCTAATGCATGTACATCTATCTGGAATAAATAAAATTGAGTGATTATATATAGATATATATTGACAATTCCATACCAGAATTACCGTACAATTATTCAAAGTTGTTCCAAAGTTCCATATTTGCCACAACTTTGTAAGGTATATTTAGCCATGTATTTTGGGTCTTTGTCGTGAAAATCGAATGATTTTTTTACGATATTTCTTCAAATATTTATACTGTAAAAAAACTGTACAACTGTTTCGGGTCTTTGTCCAAACAATTGAACTAATTCCAAATTATAATCTAGTATTGTATAAACTGTGCCTCTGATGATCCCCATTCTATCGGATGTCTTAAAACGAAACCAGAAATTGAAAGATTTTCCAATGATATCCATACAAATCATAAGACTATGATCTATGGTTTTAAAAACCAAATGGAAAATCGGAAAGTGTATGTAAATATATCAATGAGTAATACTTATAATATTGGTCATATCAGTTAAACTTTACTCTTGCCATGTGTTTTTCCGAGTCTTGGTCGCTATACTTAATTTTTTTTTGCATTAAAAATCACACAAGTGCGTGATGAGACCAAAGTTGAATCTTCTGTGTTTGTTTTTTCTATTGTTAAATTTTATAGATTTTGCACTTGAATAAATTAGAATTGATTTCATGTTTTTCTGAGAATTGATTTTGTTATTTCAAGTTGTTTTTCTTTTTTAAACGAATTGCATGCAATCCGTGTGTTTTTGCGGACAAATTCCTCGAAATTTACTTCTAAAATATATATTTTTTTTTTTTATAGTTAAATGTTTTGTTTTTTTTTTCTTTATTTAAATATTTGTTTTTTTTTTAAATAAATTCTATTTATCATTGATAGGCATTTTATACAAATCCTGTTGTTCTAGTTTTATGAATAATACAATATTTCCGGGAAACATTCCTCATCGTTTTTAATGAAAAAATAAAAAAAAAGAAAGGTTTCAAATTGAACAAACAAAATAAAAATTTTTACTGAATAATTTCTACTTTTATGACATTTTTTATACCAATCAATCTGCCATCAACATTGGCATTTCCGGAGCGTATTTCAATATTGTACTACCAGAGAGTTTTTTTTTTTTTTTTTTTTTAAGTATGCATCACTCCACTTATTGTTACAAGGAAATATTTGTGTAACACAAATAAAAATTTCTTGGATTCCGATGAAATGATAGTTTATTTATGACTTATTATGGTCATAAAAACAATTTGATTGATTTAAAATCGTCACACAATCGAAAAAGGAAAATATGTATGTACATATAAGAAAATCAATTTCTCGCGGTTATAGTAAACTTTAAATACACTTCACATTAGATAGAATGGCATATGAGATATATGATTTAGAACTCCAATCTACTTCATCAAAATGACACTTTCTGGATGTCTATCTGCAGACATTTCTGCCATTGTGATCCTGTTCCAAAGAATCGTATGAATACTAATGTAAAGAGCAGAGAACTGCAACGAGTATACAATTTTTGAGTGCACTCGATCATTTAATAGAAACGAAAATTCCGAATTTAAACGAGTACCAGACGCATCATTCCATTTTCATATTCGAGTGTGACTCATTTTGTTCAACACTTGAAGTAATTCAAACTCAAATTGATTCAAACTCGAATTGATTCAAACACGAATTGAATCAAACTCATACTCTGAAAAAAATATGTGTGCGTACAATGTTCGAATTTCTGAGTACATTGAACGAATTTTATTAGTGGTTTTCATCCATGAATTGATGCACTTAGCTATACTGATCGAGCCGGCTCGATACTACTCGATGCAGCTCTCTGTTATAGAGCTTTTTGATTCATATATTGTACAATTTTCTATAATTATTATTATTGAAGAAACAATCATCAGATCAAATGGAAAGACAAGAACAAACTCATGATATTCGAATCCAAAATAGTACATTCGTATATTCAAATAGAATAGAATCTTTTTTTAAGCGGCATTACAAACATCCAAAACATATTAATAAGTATGAGCAGTGAGTGTGTCAATGTTGTAGGGTATGAAAACAAGAAAAAAGGGCGGCAGATAAATAAATAAATGTGGGTAACAATAATAATAGAAAAACAAGAAATAATGATTCATTATTCTATAATTCTATACATTTTAGTTAACCACATGACTGACTGATTTGACTTACTGACTTACTAAATGAATGAATGAATGACTGTCTAAATGACTGATTGACTGATTGAATGACATCAAAAGCAGCGCTACAGCAACAATTCAATGTTTTGTTGTCGTCGCCCGCCTCCTCATATCAAAATATGTAGTAGAGAAAAAAATGTTTTTGTTTTGTTATGAAATTTTATTAATCTTGATTTTTTTTTTTTTTTTTTTTTATTTTTCATTATTTTTATAAAAGTGTGTAAGTATAAAAGACAATGAATAGTGTCGTTTGTTGTGTTGTTGGTTATCCTATGATGATGGACTAAAGGAATTTATAAGTACATAGTACTAGGAATTTAACCCCAGAAAAAGAACCGCACCACCATCACATATCACAAGACATAGCCACCTGCGTCAGTCAAGTGTCTATTGGCGCCAAGCAAAACAATTTTGTATTATTTTGTAGTTGATTTTCAAATGTAAAGTCAATAAAAATAAATAAATATTGCATGAAATGGCATGGCATGGCATGGCATAGAATGGAATGGAATTTCAAGAACCTCTCAAGAAAGGTCTATTAAAGTATTAATATATTAATTCTTCATTCTTCATATCTAAAGCAGACGATTGTGAATTATTGTGTTGTGTTGTGTTGCGTTTTGTTGACTGACGTTACATTTTTTATATGTATATTATTATTTAATATTGGCTTACTTACTTGATCTACGTATTGTCACTAATGTCACATATAGTATTATTATACATAGAAGTTCCACCTTGTCATTTCTATAATACTACATTGTTGACAATAAAATCTATGGTGGAAAATCTTCATCATCTATGTATATTTTGTTTTGGATTTTCAATAAGTTTATACTCTTCACGCAGTGAATAGTGTAGTATGTATGATAGTCACGAAATTTGTAACACATGGAAGGAGACATCGGAGACCCTATAAAGTAGAAAATATATTCTTGATCAGCGCAACGAGACAGTTGTTTTAGTCATGTCCGTCTATCCATCTGTATGTATGCAAATTAGTCCCTCACTTTTTGAGCTACTGGGCTGAAGCTTTCTTCTCACCATACGCAATACATTTGTTGGAATCTGCCGAATCGGACCATCAGAAGGGGAACCTCCCATACAAACCCAGTTCAAAATGCATGTTTTTTATTAGAAAAACTTTCTGTTTTTTGTACCATGGACCTGAAATTTGGACACTTTAAGTGTCTGACCCATATCCACCAATTTCAAGACCCTCGGACCACTAGGAAGGGTATCTCTAATACAAAATATGAGCTTAGAACAATAATTAGAAGGTATAAAAGGGACGTGAAAAGCATTACAACTTCGGCATAGCCAAAGTGAATCTTCTTCTTAATGATTTTATTGTACAATATATGTATTTTTTTTTTTTTACTATATTTCTCGCACGCATTTCTTATCAATTACGACGCTCCCTTCACATGTCAACATGATGATGATAATACAAATTCATACATAACACATAATAAATACATATAACATATTTGGTGATAATGATTATTATAATAATGACAATGATTGTGAAATATATGAATATATGAATCCAATTTCGAAGAATGAATGCATGACATCGAATAGTGGATTCCACACTAAAAGTATAGTATAAAGTGTGACTTCATTGAAGAGAAATTTCATATGAAAAAAAAAAAATTAATAAAGAAAAATTTGAAATAATGTGATAAGATTCTCGATCGATAATGACAACTGGAAGAAAGAAAGAAAGAAATTAATTTCTAACAGTTTATAATTCATATGCAGCATGACCTAAGGGTGTCTAAATGAGGAGATAGCAGAGAGAATAGGTTAAAATGAATGTATTGCTGTGATTTGATAATATTTGCATTTAAAGAAACTCTCACAGTCTTTGGTTTCATTCACTACTATGTTGCGAGTCAACAAATGGGATAGAGGTCACTATTTCTCATATGATATGATTTCGATATTAGTTACACATACTCGTACTACTGGATGTGGATATACTAATGCAGATGTCATATAGTTCGTGGATTCAGGGCCCTTTGGCCTACTGATGTCTTGTCTTGTTGACATAATCGACGTGGGTCTTGAAATGCAATCGGTTATCCATCAACACTCCAAGGTATTTCATTGAATTTTTGGGTTGACCCCTGATTATGAGTTTTCCAACTTGGAAACTGACCTTCTGTGTTTGATTATTAGAACCTATTGTCGTCTTTCTCCCTGAGATTCTTTGCTCTCAAATGTTTATGAGTAGATGATTACTTTTTTCATAATGATGAGTGGCTGCTTTGGATCTTAGTCACTTTGTTTGTTACAACTTGATAAAATGTATGTAATAATGAAAAAAAAATCATCATCACCATCAAAGTTTAATGGGGAAAAGCTTAGTAAATAAAAAATGAAAACAAATAAATTAAAATTGAACTGATGATGTTGTACGTCATCGCTTTGGTATTTCCGAAGGCGGCAACAATGGCGCCGCCGCCGCAATGTTTAAAAAGTTACTAAAACGACGACGACATCGTCATTGCCATCACTGCCAGCAGCAGCCTCCTCCTCCTCTTCTTCTAGCACCTTCACTTAATGTTCAAGTAAAAGTAGTGATCTTTATGATCAAAGGAAAAAAAAAAAGAAAGAAGTAAAGAAGAGCATAACTTTTGAAAGTCATTTCCAGAGGAGTTGAATGAGGCGACATACAGTTATTGTATTGTAAGCGGGGCGCTTACAGATTTCTTTTTCATTTTGCATTCGCATTGTTTTTGTTAAAAATTTAACTTTGTCATCATCAACGAGACAGCATAGAAAATAAAAACACAACCCAGTAAATCAAAGATTTCAATAGCAGAAAAACAAATCAACATTTACAAAAATATACAGTAAAATCTCCAATAAATGGACACTCAGGTGATCAAGATGATTTAGTCCACTTACAATTATATGGAGGGTAATTTAAGGAATTGAGACTACACAGCCTTGAGTTATCTTTATTTAATAAGCGTAGGAATTTTCCTAGGGGCAGCAAAATACCCTAAAATAAGAACTCATCTCATAATTATATATACATTATTTATAAAGAGCAACCTCACATGTTCAAAATATGTTGATGTGCTAATTGCTTTTGTCAGTTTATCACAGAAATATGTTTGATGGAAAGTTTCTTAAATTGTAGTATTGTACGTCGATTAGGGTCTATCCACATATTACGTCAGACGAATTGCATAATTTTTTTTAACCAATGACACCCCTCCCACTTACAGTCAGAGGGGCGAGACCTACCCGGTGTGACATTACATATTTTGGAATGAAAACCGATATAGTGGTTCCTTAAGTTCTCTATTCTTTCAATGCTTGTCTTTTAGGGTCCTCTATTAGAGCTCTATATAGGTCACTAGAGACTTGGTTTCTATTAAGGGCTCTCTATATATTATAGCTTTGTGACCTAAGCCTAAAGATAGAGTTGGTAATATGTACATATGTTTCAATTTTTCGATTTCACATGTTAATACTTAGTTTAGATTTTGACATGTGACGTCACAAAGCTTATGACTCCGGTCCTATCACAGGTAGTCACACTTCGTTGAACCCCTCCCACCACTATAACTTGTAACGTAATAGTATGTGGATGGCCACTTAGATGAATATCCGCTTATAGGATTGTATATTCTATGGAACTACATAGATACCGAGGCAGACGGTATCCTTCGCAAAATATTAGTGAATATTAATGGGTTAACCTGATGAGATGTTTGAAAATGAAGAATTGATTGATTTTTTTTTTGTCACTAAACTTTATTTATAAACAGCTCACTTGCACACCTAACTTTTTTTTGTTTTCTTAGATTATTCGAATGTTCCTTTGGGGTTTTCGAATTTTCTAAACCTTTCTTATTAATGACTCCATCCATTGGTGAAAATCGTATAAAAATCCGTTCAGTAGTTTTTGAGTTTATCGCGTTCAGACAATCAGACGCGGCGGGGGATTTTATTCATATCATATGTATAGAAATATAAGAGTGATTCACTAATAGGAATATACAAATTTGGTAAGGGAAACATAAAAAATACCACTAAAATTTTAATTTCACAAAAAAATTTGTCCCAAATCAGTAAAATTATAGAAAGACTGCGAAGTTTCACTGTGTTTTTACTAATATGTTTGGTTGCTTTTATTGTTTTTACATGTTCAAACAGATTCCCCTTTTTTTATTTCTTTTCTCCAACTCTTCAAATTCTCTATTAATTTTATTGTCTTGGCATTTCAAATTCATAAGAAATGCAGCCCTGAACTTGTTTCTGTTTTTAAGTTTTTTTGTTTTTGGCTTTTTAAATTAATTTTATTGGAATTTTTGTTGTGTTGTTGTTATGATGAGTTTTTAACGTTGTTGTTGTTTTTGTTGGTGTTGGTGTTGGTGTAGTTGTTGGCCCTGTTTATGAATGAATAAATGAATGAATGTTGTTGTTATTATTGTCGGAAAAAGTTAACACAACCTGAACACATAATAAAATTTAAAAACGCATAAATTTCGAAATGCCTTTCTCGTGTTTCGCTCTTTAAAGAGTTTTTTTTTTGTTGTGTTTTTTTTTTTTTGTTTATTCTCTGGTATGTATTTCTTCTCTACTTTTGCTGCTGCTTCTTCTACTTCTACTTCTTCTTCATCATCATCATCTCCATTATTAATAGCTGTGTGTGAGCTTCTATACGCATTTGTATTTATATGCATGCGTAACTGTATGCGTTTGGTGCATTAAAGAATTTCAAATAAAATGAAAACTGGTCATAAAACATAATAAAAAAATAAAAAAAAGCAGCAGCAATACGAAGAAAAAAGTGGAGTTGGGGAGCTGCATTCCACATATCATCAACATGCATTCATGGAATTCGTGGAATTTAACTGTTTTTGTTTTTCTTCTTACGTTTTTTTTTTTTTTTTTTTTTTTTTTGTATAAAAATGTTTTATGCAAACAAAGTAATAAAAAAAAAAAAAAAAAAAAATCATAAGTTTCGATTCTATCCAACATTTTGAAAACCCTTTAAACATTCATATGTGAAGAATATAGTTTATGAATGAATTGACATCAATGACCCGAAGAACTTTCTACAATTCCTTCTCATACAGAAAAGTCTCGACTTTGTGGGGTCAAGAATGAATAACATTTTTTTTTTTGTTTGATACAAAATGCTTCCAAAAATTATGAATTAAGAAGAACAATAGCTGAATCCTATTGAGTCGGCTACACCCATTATCAACTAGAGTGTAGCTGCTGGTCCATGGATTGAGCCACCTAAGGAGCTAATTAATATATTAATATCGGCGGGCGTTTCTACTCCCCGGCATTTATTGGATCATCGATGAAAACGTTCAATCTACTTGTAGAAGAAGATATGTATTTTATGAATATAGATTCAATATTTCTTTGAGTTTGAGTTAAAATTGAAATGAACGACGTTATCGACACTTTAGTTATATGTTTAACACAGTTAACTGGGTTGATTTTGGATAATGATTGAAATGATCATCATATTTCAGTTAATATCCGTAAAAACTTAATAAATTATACACCTATAATCTTCCTGATGAATCACTCTGTCTATTGATGAAAACCTTATGAAAATCTATTCGGTACTTTTTGAGTTTATCGCGTTCAGACAGATAGACAGACACGGCAAGTGGACTTTGTCTTATAATATGTATAAAAATAAATTATACACCTATAACCTTCCTGATGAATCACTCTGTCCATTGGTGAAAACTGTATGAAAATCCATTCGGTAGTTGTTGAGTTTATTGCGTTCAGACATACAAACACCATATTAAGTATTAATCCATGAAAACTGTCTACACTACTTATACTATCTATGTATGTAGGGTATAAAACTTAAGAGAAAAAACCTTACAACATACAACAACAAAGTATCTGTAGTATTATTTATTATTTGTTTGTTTGCTGTAAGACATTTTGAAATTAAATCTTTTTTTTTTTTTTTTATTGAAGTATTTAAGATGTTTTACAAAGCCTCACGATTCCGATTCTCTTACATATATTCCTCATTATCACTTCATTTTGCATTGTAGGTTGATTGGTTGGTTGCTTGCTTGCTGAGAAAGTCTTTATGAGAAATTTTCTTTTTCATTTTCATCTTTAACAAACTCACATCATCACCACCACGACTTTACTTTTTGTTATTATTGTCTTTATGTATTTGAAAAGATTTATTTTGTGTTAAAGTGTGTTTTATTATGTTTTTATTTTGATAAGCGTGGAATTTTCATGTTTGGAAATCAAACATGAAATAAAGATTCATAAAAAGAAAGTAAAATATTTAGGACAAATAATAAAAAGTTATAAGTCACTTGGCGCTGGCGCTCTCTCTTATCATCAACATCCAAAGATTGGTCAACATTAGCTTAGACTTAGTAGGCTTCCATGTGTAATTTATAGTCGAGGGATTAAAGGTTAAAGAAGTATGTAATACAATTTTTAAGGAGGAAATTCTTGAAATGATTCAATCTGTGAGGTCTAGTAAAACAACAAAAAAAAAAAAAAAAGGAAATTAACATCCTAACCAATGTGTCTTTCTGATATTAAAGGAAAAGATCTTAAAGGAATGGTGACTTCTGAGTAAAATATATGATTTTAATAACATGCTTTCTCTAAACTTACACAAAATTCTGGAGTCTTATATTGTGAATCGAGTTTTTGTAGTGAAACACAACAATATCAAACGAATATAAAATAAAAGGTGACGTTACGCAAGCCAGTGTCCTGAGCCCAATTCTAAACGATATATGTATATTATACTAGATACCCGAGTAGACGTTGTCCTGTCTTTCATTCCCAAAATATTAAAAGATATTGATTGCCTCACCTAATGAGATGTTAGTCAAAGGCGATTTGATTGATTTTAAAATATTTCCCTAAGCTTTATATGCACACCTCACCCTTTTCAATTTTATTTTCGACTGTTCCTTTGAGGTTTTTGGAATTTTCCTCAACCTGCGTCATGAATCACTCAGTCCATTGGTGAAAACCGTATGAAAATCCGTTTGGTAGTTTTTGAGTTCAACGCGTTCAGACAGACAGACTTTGTTTTATAATATGTATAGATACATAGACACTGCTGATATACCAACAAATTCTTGATTCTGATGACACAGCTACTATAATCTGCCGTAATCGCTGCCCAGACAATGAATCAGACCTGGAGTGGTTTCTAACTGAAGGATAAAAGTTAATGAACAAAAATGTATGCATGTCACATTTTCACTAAACCGTTAACTTAGATATGCGTCTCACTTCGCGAAAGCTTAAGGGAAAAAAAAAATTCACTAGAAACATAAAGCATAAAGTCTTCACTGGTTAATTAACTCAAGGTTTGGCCTGCGACTTAATTTTAAGGTTCTTCTGTATAACTTCATCAATAAATAAATCAATTTGGACGTACGATTCAGAATTATGACAAACCGCAAGTGCTAGTAATGTTAAGGTTATACAAATCTTTAATTATCAGAACAATAACAGGTACATCAGAAATGAAGACATCGGCAAAGATCTTAATGTACTGCAGTTAAAAGATTGAGTGCTCGAAGCGGAAACGTAACTATAGGGATAAACTTGCGTAGCATGTTTATTCACTAGCCGGAGATCTTGTTCATAAAAGAAACTCATCTTGTCTCCGTCGCAACGAAAGTCCAACCCTTATTATGTTAAGAGGCCCGTAGTAAGAAGCAACTTCCTCTTCCACTTGTATATAATAATAATAATTATACCTGATCCTGCTTCGCCGCCCGGATTCTTTCCTTTCTTAGCATCACTATATTCTTTCTTCTACACATTGAGTATCAACAAAGAACACAGTTTGAGTATCAGAATATTATATTTCTATTTTATTTAATTTTTGTAGTATACTTCTAGGGGTTGGGGGTTGGTTTAAAATTCCAAATCTCGGGAATGGGGACACATATCGTAACGAAAACTATCCTATGTTCAAGCCGGAAGCCACCCTTACACATTTACAAAATTTCAATGCAATCAGATGAACGGTAAGGCAGCGTATAACATACAAACAATTTAAAACACTAATTTATTTATAAGTATATACATATGATTTTAGTATGAAAGAGGCTTAACTGTTGTGTTAGTCGTAAATTAATATACTAGTAGGAGGTACAAAATATCCTCAAATGATTGGACACTAAAAATTTTTAAAGAAATTCTTCCAAAAATGAGACCCTTAAAGATGTGAAATAATTGATTCCTAGAAAGCCAAATCAAAAGAAATATTCCCACGAATTGAACAATTTTTGTCTCGAAATCACCTGACTACTACGCTTTCCAATAACTATTATATTTAATTTCCTTTCAACTCTAGATTTTTATGGGACTTTTCAAGACTCTAAAGAATCATCTAAGTTTTGAGTAATAAATCTTCTATTATAAAATATAAAATTAAAACAAATGGGTAAATTAAAAGAATCGTAACCCAATTTTTATGTTTAATGTATTGTGTTGTGTGTGGTATATCTTTGAATCTAGTATTTTTATGACACTTGACAAAAGCTTTAAATATAATTTAAGTATTTTGTTTTGATGATGATGATGATGGTTATGATGACGATGTGATTTTAATGATGTTTAAGCCTTTGTGTCAACATGGCAAAACTTTCTTAAACTAAATGTAAACCTTAAATCACTTAACTCTACTAGTATAAGAGAGTTTTTCCATTAAACTATAATAATATGTAGTGTAAGTATTATCTGACTGGAAATATCTTTATATAACTTTGAGCTAAATAGTTAATGTGTCTGCTAATGCTTAGGGGAATTACATTAATGGCTAATTATAGTATTTTCTCTATAGGGGATTCCAATAGATTGTATTGTATTTATTAAGTCATTTAGAACTTTACCAAGTGACAACCATAAAAGTAACATTCGTGATGACCAACAATCGCTGAAAGACAACCAACCACCAAACAGTATCACATCACATCACATCACATCAACATCACATCAAATCGAATCGTAACGAACCAAATTTGGATTTCACAAATCAAACAGAAATAGAAAATTGCCATTTAAAGAGTTAAATGTTCATTCAATTCAATTGAATTGAATTGTGGTAGCGCCTCCGTTCGCCAACTTCTTTTTGACCAAACTCACAAAACTCTTAAGGCCAAATATCATACACCATTCAATTCAATTCAATTCACTTTAGTTTAGTTTAGTTCATAATAACACAACGATGAACGCCCACTGATCTGATTTACTTACTCATTGAACCTAATACTATTGGATTCGATTGGAAGTGAACTAACTCATTATGTATGACGCAATGTTGTTGTTTTGTTTTGTTTTGTTTTTCATTTTCTTTTTTAATTTTTTTTTTTTTTTTACGATAAATAACAGAAAATTATAGTAGATACAAAATAATAGTATATTTTTCACACATTTTGTTAGAGACAAGGATTGATAATGATTGAGGGGGGGTAAAAGAGCGGGAGGGCGGATGTACGAAAGCCCCTGAACCTTAGACATTAGTAGTATGATGTATATACAATATTAATGAATACTTTTGAGTACATTTGTATCTAAGCAAGTTATTGTATAGTATGATATTTGTGTCGGAAAGTTTAATGTGCTTTACCTCTTGGTCGTTCGCTCTCCCCTTTTTCACATGCCCCACACAACATTTTTAGTTATTTATCTCGCGTGAGGCGTCACGTTGCTTATCATCATCATTAGGCATAAACACAAGAATAATAACAGCAAAAACAACAACAACAACAACAATTATTACTCTTAAGTTGACTCAGTCAATCGTTCAGTCAGTTAGTCAATCAGTCAATCTTCCAGTCGTTTCAGTTCTACTCTATATTATAGTACTACTCGGTCGGTCGGTCGGTCGGTCGGTCGGACAGTCGGCGGTACTCATAGTACTTTTACTACACACGATGGATTGATGATGATGATGTTACTTACACACATGACTTGACTGATCTCATATTGTTGATTATTATATTAAATTATACTATCATAAAACTACTACTACAACTAACAACAACAAATACTAGAGGTAATAATAATAATAATAATAATAATGATGATGATGATGATATTAATAATTGTATGTGAGAGGGGGCCAATGCTTTTAGTTTTCTCTATGTTTTTTTTTTTTGTTTTTTCACAAAGAAAAACAAAATTATGATGAAATTCATGTGAAATTTTACGCTAAATGCTACATACATTATACGAGTACATATGATGATGAATCGTCGGTAAATAACTTTTGATAATAATGAGTTATGTATTTTCATGATTAGTGGTATTACTTGGTAAGTGGTTACTTACCTGCCTGCCTGCCTACCTGCCTATGAATATGATATTTGCTGTTACTATGTTAAGTTTAATTTCACAATTATGATATAATGAAGATCATTTCAAAAAATATACTTCATAGGAAAGAATCAAGTCTAAGTTCTATTTTCTCTTTCATACATATGTATATTTGTAATGGGGGTATTGCATTGACTGTCCTTAGATTGAAATAGTGCCAATTGCCATGGACGAATATAGTTTTAAAACCTTCCTATTGTGATTGTCACTGAAGGTTGCGATTTTGTTGGTCAAGGATCACTAATATCCTGTTTAGATATGTGATTTAGGAAACAATTTTTATGTTCATCAAATTCTTATACATCTTTTTACTATATGTATGTACATCATTTTTTTTTTTTTTTGTTTTTTCAAATTTTGAAGGTCAATTGTCATTTTCATTCATGTAATCAGTGTCTTCATTTTTATTCATATGGAACTGCAGATTTCATACATACATCATATGCAGTACACACATCAACAATGAAATAATTAGTGATGTGTTACACCATCATTCACCTTCACCTTCAGAATCTTTTCTCACCATTATTATTTTCCCTAACATTATTTCTCATGTATCATCCTCACTCAATATCATTCAAATCTTTTTATTATTATCTTTAATGACAGTAAACTGTATCAAATCATTATTATGTCATCACATTTTAATTATAAATATTATTGTTTTATAAATCATAATTTTTTTTAATTCTCAGTCTTATGATCTACATTTATATTTATAAATTTGTATGATGACATTTTCTTTTCTTTTCTTTTTTTTTAAATCACCTTCATTCTAATTATTTCATCGAAATCACTATAAAAATATCATGGCTGTCGGATTTATTTACATACATAATTATCTTAATCTTTATTTTAATTCATATGAATCATCAATATTGACATCACCATATTCAATGTATTCATAATTGTCATTACATGAGGATTCATTAGTTCATTTCGATACCTTTGACATCATTAAGATTGTCATTTTTATTGATATCGATATACATATTTCGAATCATCATCATCATCTATTGTTTGTTGCAATAAAATTATCATTCATCATGTGATCATGATATTTGTATTCAGATTGAGGATTTATTATTTTTTTTTTTTTTTTTTTTGCAAATCGGTCTATTAATTATTTATTAGGTGTGAAATCGTTGCTCACAATGCTCATAAGAAACCTGGTATCTAATTTAAATATCACCAGATTTTTAACAGATCAAAACATTTTTATTAGTTTAATTAGTTTTAGTAAATATTTGTTTAAAAAATTGAATTAAATTAAGGAAGAAGTCTGCAATGTTCTCGGTTCAGCATTCTTTCTAATAGCGACTGCATTGCCCAGAGGTTGGGCTAATCTGTTTTTTTGATCTTTAATAGTAGCTAAGGTTGAGGTCACGATGTAGTGTTGAGTTACGGACAAACAATTCACAGCCAGTGAGCATTATGTTCTATCTTCTGGGCCAATCTTTTAAAGTATGAAGGTATTCCTGCTGCCCGTCCAAAGCATCGTATTCGCAACTTGTAAAGTAAAAAACACTCACAGGGCTATGATTCGAATCACTCATGATGCAACCATTGATTCGAAACACAATCGATAACAATCACAAGGAATATGACGTCATTCAGGGGTTGTTGTTGTAGAATATGATTCGAATCATCGTCGCATTGCCTGTCTAAACGCCAAAGTATATAATCGTGATTTAGCCCTGTCTAAATCGTATATAAATCATTGGTTTATGATGTTGTGATACCCAGGAATGAGGAGTTGTTCTGCAGTGAATATGATGAATAGAATGGGTTCTAGGACACTACCCTGAAACACTCCAGCAAGAATTGGCACTGTGGCTAAATTCAACATTCTCACCTTAACTTTGATTTTATGCTCCTGTGGATTTATTAAATAGATCATTGGTACCATTGACTTCGTTTTAGTATATACATACATATTCCAATAATAATCTCTTTTTGATTGATTATCCCGTGATGATCGAGCGAAATTGAATCTCAGACGAATCAAATATGTATGCCACAAATCTCAAACCATGTCATCCATCGTATTTCGATGTAATCTCCATTCAACAATAATCTCCATTCTCAAATGCAATATTTCTTCATCTATAATTTTGATCATCTGATCATCATAAATAAAAATATACCAATTTAAAAAATCTCATAATGAATAAGTCAAGATAGTATTTTCATTTCCATATGATGTATGTACATCATCATTTCCATAAGATGTATGTATATACATCATTCTTCTTATATCAATGATCATTATAAGTTGAAATGTCATATTGATTCCATCATCATCATCATCAGTTGATTATCATCATTGTGCTAATGATAATTTGTACTATTTGTAGTATTTGATGATGACGCCCTCGATGATGTACTTGATTTCAAACAAAATTGAAATCTTTGATTGCAAAACTTCTGTTTTAGGCCCGTTTTTTTTTTTCAATGCTTATTAGTTGATTTTGCTTTGCTTTTACTTCTACTTCTATTTGTGTTATATTCTGTTGTTATTGATGTTGTTTGCGCAGTGAATCGGCAAAAACCAAAATAAAAATATTTATTTAACAATTTAAATTCCGCATAAATAAAGCTTTTAAGTATGTGCGACGAGTGAGTGAGTGAGTGAGTGTTTTTGTATTATTATGATTACTAAACGTAAGCAGAGCGAGAGAATGAGTAAACGAAGCAATGTAGTCATCATCATCATCATCATGATCATGATTATCATCATCATTGTTGTCGTTTTCTTTAATAATAAAAATGTTAATGATGATGATAATTTTGTTTATGATGTATGATTCTCTAGCAACATGCTGCGCATGCGTGGTTAGAGTAGTCAGTAGACTGACTTCTTAAGACTTAAGATACTTTTCTTTTTTTTTTGTGGTTCTTATTATTAGTACCAAAATGCATTTGCTGTGTTGTTTTAATGTTGCATGATGATGTAGTGTTAGTTGTTTTTTTGTGTGGATAAAATTATCATTAACACACTATTCTACACTAAGCTGCACACTACTACACAACAATCATCATCAACATCATCATCATTATTATTATTATTCTTGTTATATATATTTTTATTATTATTTATTATTGTATCTTTTTAATTAGTTTAAAAGGCGCAAGTGTTACTCGGTAGTTCGGTTTCGCTTCGTTAGAAATTCTTGAAATATTTAATTCTCATTTTGTGTAAAACTTGAATTTTTAATACAAAAAATACATATTAAGAAGAAAAACAATAAGTACATATAACAATAATAATAACTAAACAAAAAAAAAAACAAAAAAAAAGGGGAGTAAATTAAGTGCTGCGCTGCTTTAGTAGATAATTGAAAAACATGCGGCGCTGGCAGCTCTGCTTATTTCTCTGCTCCAATCTGTTTTTTTGAGATACTTAAGCTTTCTTTAACTTGACACCTGACGACGACGACGATAATATAATAATGATGATAATAATGATAATTAATAATGATGATGACGACAAAAGCGCATATCTCGTGCTTACTCTTCTACACGCTTTTTACGTTTGTACTACTTACTTACCCCTTAACCCAGTGATTCTTAACATTTTTTTTTCATCAAGGTAAAATACTGTTGAACTTTTCTATTGGAACCATCATAAACCGACTACATTTGTTGGACTAAATACTGCTAAGTGGTTGATGATTTAACTATCACTTTATTCTAATACCTATTTTTTCATTCATTTTCTCTATTAGTCGTGATTTATCTTTTGGATCGCATATCTCTTGTATCATCAGTAAATCTGTAGGTGTAAACATTGGACTAAAGAGTTTAATGATCCTTACACTACTAAATTATTAATCACTTCTTTGTTTAGACCAATTCTTGAATAAATATCGTGTGTATGGGACCCACAGTTTAAAAAGTATAGTGATAGTTTTGGGTTCGTTCAAAAACAATTCTTGCTTTTTACATTGCATGAATTACATTGGGATCCAAATATTAACCTTCCATCTTACCAAAGACTTCTTAAATTAATCCGCTTCCAGAAATTATCGAGTCGTAGAACGACTCATGGTGTCATAATCTAATTTTAGGCAGCATCTTTTCCCCATCCTGGCTGATGAACTTAGGTTTATAGCCGTAAATTTGACACTTAGTTTGTATTGCATATCCACTAACTCCAGTAGTGTTCAGTCAGTACAGAAGTGACTTGTTGTCGATACCCAGTCTTGTTCGGTTTTTAATGGATCCCAGCTCGCGAGGACTCTGTGGGGAAGGTGGCGTGTGATCGAAAGTAGAAGAACACGGAGCTAATGACTCGGGAATTCCCCTTTTATTGATTATGTAGCATGTTTTAAGTATCAAATTCCATCATCTGAATATTCAAGCGCTATTACTTTATCTCAATCATATGATATCTAAAAGTATAAGGATGAGTTCTTATACTATTCTATCTGAAGATGAAATCTTCAACAGCAATATGAGCTTAAATGAATGAAATATGAAGAAAATTATAAGGAAGAAAGGTCCAAGTCTATTAAGACAAACAAAAGTGTCACATTATATGGATTGAGAATTACTGATTTAACCATTCATTTAATAGAATCGTGTGCACGAGGGCTTTTTATCTGCCCCCTATCTCTAATTCTCTCTCTCTCTCTCTGTCTTTCATTCTTTCACTCGCACATCATTGAAAGCTTTTTAGACCTTAGTACCCTAGTACTTTACTACTCAGTCATTCAGTCATTCAGTCAGTCAAATAGAGTCACTCATTCACTCACTCATTCATCACACAATGTAATGAGTGGCGCATGATTATTTGATTTACTTTTTACACTTTGTTATTCCTTCTTTTTGTTATAAATATTGTTGTTGTTGTTAGTTTTATTATTTATTTGTTATTGTTGTTGTTGTGTATTATTAGCTTGTCATTGGTTCTGTATTCATATGATTTTGTGAGTTGTTGTTTATCACTCACTATATTTTTTTATTTTTTTTATTTTTTATTTTTCATGCTGACTTAACTACGAAGACAAAGGGATGGTTGGGAGTGGGGGAGTTGCTTTATATTGTTGTTATTACAGTAGATTATATATTTGTTGATATATTTTGTTTTTTTGTTTTCTTATTTGGCATCGGAATTTAACAAAATTTCATTCATATTTCACCTGATAAAACGTTAAAAATTGGGTCATGCGCACGTTTAAATGATTGTTACATTCTCCTGTTCCCTTCTCTTCTTTCTCTTGTTATGTAGTTCTATTTGATTAAATTGCAATAACTTGTTGCCATACTGTGAAGAAAATACAATACATATGTAGTATAAAAAAAATTTTAAATGCAAAAACGTATATGAATACATCATTTATTGATAAGGGGGGAAATGGAGATTAAATCATATAGGGAATTTGATCAGAGTCTCTTAAGGGGTGAATCAATTGTTTTTGTTATGTGTGAACAGGTAGGTAAAAATCATCCAAAAATACTTATAGCCCGTGCCACAAAATATTTCGGACTCATTAGCCTACCGACTAAAAAACATCCTATCGCCTCAAATCCCATTTAATGCCTATGGCATCGCCGAAGTATTCCTTCATAGGGCAGAATAGTAGGTTTATTTAAACAAGTGCCATTATTCGCTCGTGCATTTGAGAGCCCCACATTATGTTGACAATTTCTGCGGAGAAGATTGCCCAATCCTCTGTAGATTAGGGATGAAACGGGTAGCTGTTTTGCCGGATACCGGATAGCCGTCCGAAAATAGCCAATTGCTGCGTCTTATTAGCGAACATTCGTAGAATGCGCTTTCGGGGCTTTTCATTTATGAGCCAAATTATAAAAATAATGATTTGATTTGTTATACATATGCATTAAATAAAGTACTACTAAAGCTTAAAAGTAATTTGTTTTAAAAACCGGTATCCGGCCGTGACGGACACCGGATAATAAACAAGTATCCGGTATCCGACCGGATAAAACAAACTACGATATCCGGTAACTATCCGGTATCCGGCTGGATTTTAAATTTGTGATAACATCTACAGTAGAGATGAAACTACGATACCCAGTAACTATCCGGTATCCGGCTGGATTTTAAATTTGTGCCGGACACCGGATAGTTACTGGGTATCGTAGTTTCATCTCTACTGTAGATGTTATCATGCTTCTTATAATCTCTTGTAAGCTAGAAGGAGGTCCAAGGCGTGCATACGTTCTTCGTCGCTAGACTTCAATATGGGATCCCAATTGTTTCTATGCATATGTATTTATGTGTATCTTTAAAAGTATCACCATAGATTTTAAAGTTAGATTTTCAACGTGGATAAAATAAAATTGACATCTATATCTTTGTTATTTGGTCGCAAGACGACTTTTTCCTTGGCTGCAACCGATTGTATAATGTAACTCCACATCGTGTTGCAAACTTTATACTCAACAACAGCCACTACGATACTCTCATAAAGCAGTCGCACCCTTTGGCCTGGCTAGGACAGAACAAGTTCCGTGGGTTCCTCACCAAATGTGTTATTAGAAAGAGCCTCTAGCCTCTGACTTTATACCAAATTAACACCAAAAACAGTATTCACTCATTTTTTACCAGTGCCAGAACAAGGTACTCCATAGAATCACGGGAGCCCCTTGGTTCGTTCGAAATACGACGCTGCACAGAGACCTCAAAATCCCAACGGTTATGAAGGTGATCAATTCGTTCCAACAGACGCCATTACTCAAGGCTTTTGACTGACTACAAGGCGAAGACCAAAAATGCTACACCGGAACGATCTCTTCCTAAGAAGGATGTATGTAATAGACTTCTCTTTCACGTGACTATTCTTAAATCAATAAAAATGTGTTAAGCAGTTTATTTTTAATAAAATAATATTACAAAAAAAAAAACAAAACAGTTCTGATAGGCCAAATTTCTATAAATTTCTAAGGCCATTGTGGGCTGCAATATATCCTGTGAAACGCCATTGCTAAAAGCACCTTTCTTGCCTTTCATCTTAGGCATCCTCTAGAGCATATTTCTAAAGCGTATACTCTCCTTAGAAAATGCAGGATTGGGATAAAACTTTATTTGATTATTCAAGAACTATAGTATCTATGTATGTAGTACCGATTAACCTAATTGAGAATTTGTATCTACAGACATCTATAAGCGTCTTTGGTTCAAGGTAACCTTGTATTTCTAATTTCAACAATTAACTAACTATTAGTATTTTGAAATGGATTTTTACATGTATTTGTATCCTCTTTTTTTTATTATTATATTGTAGGTCGACACAATACACCTTGGGTGGTGGTGGTGGGTTAGGTAGAATAAATAATAAAATTGGAAGGTAGAAAAGTAGGGTAGGTACATAGGTGTCAAAAGCCCTAAAATTAGTTTAATTTTGCTGTTGTCTATTTTTGAGTAATTTTTGCGTCGTTGTTTATGTGAATGATGATGATGCCCCTTCTATTTTATTATTTATTTTTATTTTACTGCGCAATAACAAAAAAAAAAAAAAAACAACACAAAAACAAAACAACCACAACAATAATCAACAACAACAACAACAAAAACAATTGAATAAGAATAACAGCAACAACAACAAGAAGAAGAACACACCAACAACATAAAGAATAAGAACACAATGACAAAAGCAATAACAACAAATAATAAAACATAATAAACAACTAAAATACAAACAATAATAATAACAAGGCTGCCTCATTGACTATTGCCCGACTCTGCCTGCCTGCCTGCCTGCCTCCCAGCCTATGTGCCCATAGCCCCTTGCCTAGTGATGACTTGACTTAAGCATGAGAAAAATTAATAAGAGAAGAATGAGAGCAAAGTGTGTGAGAAAACAGTGAGAGAGTTGAAAGGTAGAGAAAATAGTAGGAAGAAGAGCATAGCAGAAGTAGAAGCAGCAGCAGCAGCAGCAAGTGCTTCTTGCTTCATTTGGTTGTGAATGAGTAATAGATGGATGGATGAGTACAGTGAGTACTTTAACCAAGAAAAGGCTAAGAAGCAGCCCATATAGTACATTCAATCGTATTGCTCAATAGTAAAATCGTTGGGTTGGGTTCATGGAATACAATTGATCGTTTATAGATGAGTTTGAAATTAATCATGGAATTCATGGTCATACATACATATTTTCGCCAATTTAGGCCTTGGATTTGACTTCTTGCGGTATGTAAATCGTCTGAATTCCATGAGAATATGGCGATCATCTTCAGGCGATCAGACATTATGGTGGATCATATGCATGCTTGACATAGATATTTTCGGAAACAAGGAAGTAATAATATTCTACTTTTATGAGTCTCTTACATAAGTGAAGGCGATTTTCCCACACATAACAAATAGTGTGTGGAGCAACGATAGATTGTTGTTGTGGTCTTCTCTTCTCACTGAAATTCACATAACAGTGAAAGGCGTTGGGTGTTTAGAGTATAATGAGGAAGAGGAAGAGGAGGAGGAGGATGAGGAAGAGGAAGAAGGCAGAAGATAAGGCGTGAGCGCAAAAAAATCATGTTGCGTGTGTGAATGTGTATCTTTTGTTATTGTTGGGGATGTTTAAGTGAATGTATCTATATAAGTATATGTATATGTGCGTGTGTATTGATTGTGGGTGTTAAAGAGTATTTAGGAAGAAGTAAGGAAATATGAGTAAATAAGTGAAAGAAGAAAGAAAACAACAAAGCAAAAGCAAAAATATGCGTAGCTACGCAAAAACGCAAAAAGCTAGCAAAAAAGGGCATAGAAGACAAATAATAATAATAATAACAACAACAACAATAAAAACAACCAATTCAAATTCAAGCCATAAAAATTTATGTAAAACAAACATGAAAACAAATAAAAAAGAATAAAAATGAAAATAGTAACAAGAAATTTGTAAGGAAAGATAAATAAGGCATGGGAAGGGAATTGAAGTGAAAGAAATGAAGAATCACAATACATAATAAGTATGTAATGTAATAACAAATCCAATGAACATTTTTAATAATAAAACTATATTTAAGTATATTTTTTCTATTTTTGTTGTTGTTTAAATGTTTACTACTTTATTAGTTGTTTTTTCTTTTCGTTCTTCGCATTTAGAAAACAATATCATTTTGGTTTCAAAAATTTTTATTCTTTAAAATTTTTTATTTGAATTTTTTTTTATATATTTTTATTTTACATTTTTTAAAATTTTTTTTATTTCATTTTTTTTAATTTAAATTTTTTTAGTTTATTTTTTTTTTTTTTTTTTTTTTTGTCTGTGAGCATACCCGGTACCCATTTCGAACAAAGCTTCCTCATGCTCAAATTTTCATGCAAAATGGTGAAAACACTGCCTTTTGATATCTTTAAAGTGTCAGCTAACTCACGCAACCTCAATTTACGATAGGCCAAAACCTTTTTGTGGACTTTTTTTTATGATTTTTGGAACAATTGCTAAATTTGGGTGACCAGAGGGTTCAGCATCATCAGTGTTTGTTTTGGCACCGTTTAAAATCAGCAAACCACTTCTCTACCATTTGTCTCGATGGAGCAGATTCCGAGTAACACTTTTCATTGCCATTAGTTTTCGGTATTTTTTCCCATTAAAAAGCAAAGCGAAGTTCAAATTTTGTCCATTGTTTTGAAAAGGAAAAAAGTTGCTTCACTAAAACATCTGTAACTTTTAAAGTAATTGCCAAATTGTCACAAAATTTTGAAACGTATCGTTTGAAAGTTGGTAGTTCCTAAAAATCATATGGATTTGTCAATAGTGGCGCAATCTATATTTCATCCTATTAACTTATTTAGCGATATAATAAATCTTAAATATTTTTTTTTTATAAATATTTTGTTATTTTACATTGTTTTCTTTTTTATTTAAATTTTTTTTTTATTTTACATTGTTTTTTTTTTTTTTATTTCAATTTTTAGTTTTGTTTTCTTTTTAATCTTTTTTTTCCTATATTTATTTTCTTGTTATTTATTTATTTATTTGTCTTTTTTACTGCCTTTCAGACATAAACTGAGACAATATTTATTTTTATTTATAAATAAGCATAACAACGACAAAGGAAAGGAAAGAGAAACATAACAAAATATGGGGGAAGGGAAGGAAAGCGCTAACAAAAACATATATGTAAAAGATACAATTGTATCTTTATATCTGTCTGTGTGTTGGTGTGTGTAACGTAATTAACGCAATTGATGTTAATGTAATTATGATGTATTAATTACATTTCCATTGCGCTCACCATTACACTTTATTTGAGATACTCATTTTCCTCATTAGTTTTTTTTTAATAATTTTATACATCATATTTCTTAGTGGGGTTTATTTTTTTCATTATTTTTTTCCATAACTGGAACTTCGAGTTATAGAATTATTCATTAAATTTGTGAATTTGTCGAAAATAAGTACAATTATTTAATTACACATGTTTATTATACTCTTAATTTAGCCATGTCCGTCTGTCCATCTGTATGTAAGAAAACTAGTCCCACAGTTTTTCAGCTAGAGAGTTGAAATGTTGCACGAAACTTTCTTTTTACCATTCGCAATACATTTGTCGGAATAAGCCAAATCAGACCATACAAACACAGATCCAAATGAAAGTTCTTATTAGGAAAAGTTTTATGGTTTTTGTACTATCGACTTGAAACTTAAACGCTATAAGTGTTTGATCCATATCCATTAACCATGTTAATTACAAAACCCTCGAACTACTTGAACGGGTACCCGCCCATACAAACCCATATTCAAATTGATTTTTTTGTTAGAAAAACTTTTTTGTTGACACTATAGGTGTCTGACCCATATCCACGAACCATATAAATTTGAAGACCCTTGGACCACTAGAACGGGTACCTCCCATACAAAACATGACCTTAGAACAATAATCAGAAGATATAAAAGGTGCGTGAAGAGTATTAAAAGTTTGGATTGTCAATTGTATTACTATGCATTTACATACATAAAATTGTCAATGAATCTGCTATATCATTCATTTCATTAAAAATTTCCTGATTATATTCATCCTGCGAACTGTTGTCAACATCTTTTGCATCGCTCTAAACGAAAATGATAATTAATGTTTTTATCTGAAAGAAAACTCGATTTGCAATACTCATTTATTGTTCACATCATCATAATTATTAAGTTAAGTGAACTACTCTTATCCAAGCTTCTTAATTAGCTTCCATTAAGTTTCGAACTTCATCAATATTAATAAAGAAAATTATTATTATTATTATAATTAATTATTATTTTTATTATTATAATTAATTATTATTTTTATTATTATAATTAATTATTATTATTATAATTAATTATTATTTTTATTATTATAATTAATTATTATTATTATAATTAATTATTATTATTATAATTAATTATTATTATAATTAATTATTATTATTATAATTAATTATTATTATTATTATATATCGTTGTCCCATTAAAACTAAACCAAATCCAATAGAGAAATACAATTTTTTGACACTTGACATTAATATTCCATGCTTTTACATAAATAATATTCGACATAGTTTGGGATTTACCCAAAAAAAATTCGTCTCAAGATTGCACATGACAATTTTATTATTTGGATTATGGAAATACATACTCGTAAGTATATGAGTTATGGAAGTTCGAATTGTAGAACATAAATTGTAGGGATTATCACTCTAAACGCTACTGCAACTTGATTTTTGGTTCGAGTTATAGAAAATTTTAGTAACAGAAGTTTGAATTATGGAAATTAGACTATATTTTTCGAATTCTTTCTTTAAATTATGATTGTTTACAATTTTCAATTAAATAAGTTCTTGTCCTTATGTTTCAATTTTTTTGTTTTTATTGTTTTTTAAAGTATTTTCCAAATATGTTTTTTTTCTTGTATTATTTTTTAAATAATATTTACTATATTTATATTTTAAAATTACTTTCCTTTGATTTTTTTTAATGATTTTCTTTCAATTAATTTTTCCTTTTCTTTGTCCTTTTTTTATTTTTTTTTTTTTTTTACAAATTACCTTTTTTTTAATTTATTTGTTTTGTTCCTCTTTTAATAGTTTTTGTTTTTTTAAATTTTGTTTTGTTGCGGCGCATTACATTTGCAACAAACGACGCAATAACTTAAGTTCGACCGACCCTGGCTGGTGCTACGACATACAACAACAACAATAATAATAATAACAACAAAAACAAAAAACAATAAGCAACTATACTATAAATATTAGTAGTAGTAGTAAGTAGTAGTAGTTGTAGTAGTAATATAGTATTAGTCGTAGTATTTGTACTTAGTATAAGTTTATTCTTTCGTCTACTGCATACATACATACATACATACATACATACATACATATGTGTGTATATAATATTTTTTAGGAGGCGGGGCGGTGTCACGCCATGGCATTTGGCTTGGCGCATACTCTCTGTTCTGTCTGTCGCAGCGTCGTTGACGTCTGACTTTGCTGCCGGTGGTGTCGCCGCGCTGCCATTCTACTACTGTCATTGCTTTTGCCTCTGCCGCCTGGTAGTGGTGATGATGGTGCTGTGTTGATGAATTACTTACTCTGCTTGTTGTAAACAACTGCAACAACAAGAACAATTACTATTACTATTACTACAACTACACGAACAACAACAAAATAATACTATTTTACTACATACAACAACAATAACATAACAACAAATATTATATATATATATGTACGTACTTATAGTAATAATAATAAGAACAAGAGCAGCAAGAACAAGAAAAACAACAACTACTCACTATCTACTACTATAATTTACGCGTAGTTTTTACTACGTTTGCGCTTTTTGTATTTTGAACAAAATTTTAGAGAGAGAGAGAGTGAGTGAGAGAGAGTATGAGAGATAAATGAGAATGAGTAAATGTATCTTCTCTTTCCACTCTTATCTCGCATACAATTGGTTTTTCTACTCACGCAATTTTGGCAAAATGACGGAGGCAGCGGAAACATAAGCTTAAGCTCTCACTCTACTATCTCTCTTAAATATGTAGTACTTTCTCTTAAGTGTAAATAAATACATATCTCTTTTAATGTTTCTTAGGTGATTTATTCATTTTTGGATGTCGTTATAATAGTCTGTGTATGTTTGGAGGATTTATGATCAAATTAAACTTTAAAATCAGTATTTCTGATGATGATGAGGAAACTTCCTCAAATGTTTGTCAAATTTTTTATTTTGTAATGCTTTCAGGCAAAAGGCGGTGGATTCCATGGCGGAAGAATTATTTCTTCTTCGAAGCAGTGACTCATATTAGGTTTATAAGTTTAGCGACACTAAAACAGGTCACACATTATGGGACCAAGACCAAGTACAACTTTATAAAATGGTTCACTATGGGGAATAGAGTAGCATGCCAGTTGTTGTTGTGATTGTATAATAAATAAAAAAAGTTTCATTATTGGTTGTACGAGCGATTTTATAATGTGTGGGGACCTTATGGTTGTGTCTTTAGTTTGAATTCCTCAAGAGAATGAGGATGATCGTAAATATTGGTGCCTTTCAGCACTTTGGTAACGCTTACTCTCCTCTGACTCTTCGTCTAACAATAGATAAATAGCGAGTAGTATAGTGTGGATATAAAACAATGAGATTGATGATTCTACTTATGAATGCATCAAAATGAAAAGGCTTGGAGAGCGGATGGGGGGATGTAGGCCTTCTTACTAATTTTATTCTCTTTCATTTAGTACAAAACCCTAAAACCAGAGTTATTCGGTCTTCTTGCCACATTTCTTTGCTAGTGCGGGCGCACCACGGCGGAGGCTCGATGGAGAGTATCTTGGCTCCTCTGTCTGTCATTCAAACGAATAAGTAGGACTCGGTCAATGAGTAAGTGGATATACATACAACCGGCTCCTAGATTAATTCCTTGTGGTACTTGGAGTCAGTGAGCAAGTTCTTCAACTTCTTCAGAGAGCGTCTTGGAAAAGACAGACTTGAAGAACACACGCACAGTGTTCTTAGCAGGACACTGGGCTTACTTGTCCTTCTTCAACACTGCGGAGAAGCCTTTCTTATTGCCAGTTGCTAAAATGCCAACGGTCTTGTTGTGTACAAGATCACTGTAGCTGTATGAGCTGACATTGGTCAAGTTGCTGGCTTCATTACTAATGGGTTTCTTGACATCATGTTTCTTCAATAAGAAGTCATTGTTGTCGCGAATGATCAATCAGTTACGATGTGATAAAGTGGCCAACTCACGTCTTTCGTTTGGTAGAGTAAGAGACAGGAAACATGTTTTATGATTATTAGTTAACTCCTAGTCTGAGAAGGTTAGTTACGCTTTATAAGGCCATAGTTATACCATCATACACTTATGGTATTCATCTCTGGGGACTTGTCCACAATTAACCGAGTCCAAGCCATGCCGAACAAAGCTCTTCTTAACATCACAGGTGTCGCCTGATATGTCAAGAGAATCTTTACAGCTAATGAGCAAATTAATTGTGATACCAGTCGATACAATGACGCACTGAATGTGCATACCAATCCTCTAGCTTTGACCTTCACAAGAAATGATGCCCGAGAAGGTTAAAAATGCTCCTCCCATTGGATCTACTACATAGAAGGAATAATTAGAATTAATTAAATAATTGTTAACTTAATTTATACTCACTTCTCAATGTATCAAAACTATCTCTTCCAAACGTTCTACTTCCATTTGATCGGAAATAAAATTAAATGATCTCAATAAAAGAAAAAAAAAAAATAAATAATAATAAAATTAAATCCTTTGGCCTTTTAAGTAAATTAGATACATATAACAGTTTAAATATTTCCTTTTATTTTTGATTCTATTTGGAGGTTGTTGCTTCTTTGTGTTGCTAAGTTGTTTAGTCAACCCAACCGTCTGTGTTTCTAATTCTAAGTACTACTATGTGTCATCATCATACTCCCCTATTACACATACTTATTTATGTATATGTATTGTCTTCTACGTATATAAAAAGTAATGATCGAATCTCGGGTGTTCGAAAACTGATCTTTTACGCTTTAAATACATTAACTTTTTACATTATTAAATCATTGAAACTTGTTACGCTTATAAATGTCAGAGGTTTTTTTTTTTTTTTTTATTATTCTCCTTTGATACTTACGACGTCGAGTATGTAGTATTTATTGTATTTGATTTTTTAATTGAAGGCCTTTTTCTTTTTTTTTACTTTGCTACTTAATATCCAACAACAATTACAACAAGAAAACAATAACAACAACAACAAATGAATTTAACAATAGGAAAAAAAATCATCATCATCAACAGGCAAAATAATAAGCCATGACCATTTTTACGAGCAACACGTGCGAAACCTTTTGGCGCCCTTTTTGTTGTTGCTGTCTTTCCCCATATTTGTTGTTGTTGTTGTTGTTGCTGTTAATTTTAATTTTCAATTTTATTGCTTTATAGTTTTTTTCCAATACAATACAATACAATACATTAAGTACTTACTTACTTTGAAAATTGAGTATTCACCTTTATATTTTGTTTTATTTCATTTCATTTCATTTTCAAGCATGAAATTAATCAGTTCTGTTGTTTATTCTCCTTCTCTTTTCAGCTGCTTTTATTTTAAATGCATTCCACCAAAACAACAACAACCACAACAACATCAAGAACAACAACAGCAACAACAATACCACATAGAAAAAGAAGAAAAATCAACTACGAATTACAACAATAACAAGAATATCAAGAATAATAAACAACAATAATAACAAGGGGAACAACAACAACAATAATAAAAAAAAATAAGTGTGGCACTTAATTATAAAAAGAAAAAGCGAAACAAAAGCAAAAGAAAATTGTCGCTAAGCTTTCAAGACAACAACAACAACACAATTACAATAATAAATAGAATTACAATAATAAACAGAATTATAAGAATCTGAAAGAGAAGAGAAATGCAAACTGATCTTTATGATGATGAATCCATGAAAAATTTAATAAAATAAACTTTTTTAAAACAATTCTGAATTTACTTATTTTATATTCAGAAGATTTAGAGAAAGAAAATTGGAGAATTTGTAAGAAAAAAAAAATAGATAATCCAAATTAAAGTTAATAACAGAATGCAGCTTACAACAAAAAGGGCAACAACAAGAACCTTGACAGACGACGACGACAAGAACAACGAAAATAAAGTAAATAACAATAATAATAAAATGAAACAAGAAGAAAATTATGCAAATCATCAAAAAATATTCGAAATGCTCAAAAAGCGCACAACAACATCAACTACAACATCATCAACACCAACAGCAACACCAACACCATTAACAAAGCTCAAAGTAATGTGCGACAAAAACAAGAAACATGAAAAAATAGAAGAAATACTACATGATGAGATTAATAATTATGCTACAGAAAATAAAGAATTAAAGAAAGTGGTAAAAGTAGTAGTAGAAGAATTGATAGAGAAAAATGATGATATGTTTAGAAGAAAGCACAGCAACAGCAACATAATGAGAATGGAACAAGATTCCGCTCTGCTTTGTCACTTGAAACGAAGACTGCGACCGAGAAGAAGAAGTAGCAGTAGTATGCAACGAGAAACTGTATTATCGACAACATCACAACAACTACAACAACAATTGAAGACGACAGTGGCAGCAGCATCAACATTATTAGTTAACAATAATATGAAACGAAATGGTGATGATAATGAAGAACAAATGGAACGTCTGGTAATGAAACAATATCATGAATATAATAATGCTAGAAGAATGAAGAAAGTAAACAATGAAAATGAAGGTGTTGAAGAGGACATTATAAAAATTTGCTTAATATGTCGACAAAAACAACAGCAACAACAACAACAACAACCATTGGCAACAACAAGCAGCGCAAGAAAAATTGTAACAACATGTTGCTGTTGCTTTTGTTACTATTGTAGTAGCAACAATAAGAATAGAAGACGACGGCAACAACAACAACAACAGCAAAAGCAACATGTTCAGCAACAGCAACATGTTCAGCAAGAAGAACAGCAAAAGCAACATGTTCTGCAACAGCAACATGTTCAGCAAGAAGAACAGCAACATTTGCTGCAAAATGCAATGGAATTGCAAGAAATCAATCAACAAATGTTGCTATTGAAATGTTGTTGTTATCATCAAGACATTGATGAAGATAGTGGAGGAGGAGGAGGAGGAGGAGGAGGAGGAGGAGGAGAAGAAGCAGGGGATCGAAAAGAAATAAGAAAAACTAAAAAAGAAGAAAAAGAAGGCGATAAACGAGCATGTTGCCGAGAAGGTGATGATCATGGGAGTGGCGATGTCAGTAATAATCGCTGCGATGTATGTAAACAAGGTTCCTATAAACAACAACAACAACAACAACAAACTATAACCGTAACAACTAAAACATCAACAACAAATGCAAATTTACCAACAGCAACAGCTGCAACAACTACAACAGCAGCAACAACAACAACACAAGTAATGAACACTGCACAAAGTGACAACAACAACAACAACAACAACAACATGAACAACATCAATAAGAATAATAGCAGTATCAGTTGTAATAGATTTACAACAACAACAAATAACAACAATTCAACCACAACAACATCAACACAATCAACAACAATAACAAACAACAACAATTCAACCACAACAACATCAACACCAACAACAACAACAACAACAAATATGACAAGTGCAAGTAACATTGCAACAACATTCCTACAACATAATAATTGTCATTGTGAAGCAGCAACAACAACAACAACAATAAGAACTACAGCAACATCAATAGGAGCAACAACACAAGTGACAAAGTCAGATGAAGGCAATTTGTTGTCCTCTAATATAAATTGTTGTTGTTGTAGTAGCAACAAGAACAACAACAATAGCAGCTGGTGCTGCAGCTGCAGCAGCAGTAGAAGAAGTTGTTGCTGTTGCATTCAAAAACAACAACAACGACAGCAAACAAAAACAAAAGAAGAAGATGAACAACAAAAACCCGCCCACAATAGCAAAAATAGCAACAACAACAATAACAATAGTAACAATAACATTAAGAACAACAACAGCAACAACTCCACTGCCGCCTGCGTCAGTACAAATGACAATAACTTCAATAATCATCATAATAACAACAACACAAACAACCAAATAATCAACAATTATGTTGCACCAACTACAACAGCAACATCATCAGCAACATCAACAGCAACATCATTTGCAACATCAAAACCAATTCTACAATCCTCAGCAAAAATAATAAATAAAGAAAGCAGCAACAGCAACAAAAGGCGTCGTCATCATTATTTGAATATTTTGCAATTTTTTATAATTTTCATACAATTGCAAGTGTTGCCATATTGTAGCAATATTTTCAAAAGACACCAACAACAACAAGAAGAAACCGATCAACAACAACATCATCCACATCAACAACAACATGAGGATAATTTTGCTGCTACTTTTGCTTCATTGATGACAACACCAACAACAACTACAACAAAAACAAGACTGAATAATCATAATTATAATAATCAACAACTACAACAACATCATACAACAACAACAATATCACCACAACAACAAGCGAAATTAGCAAATTGTGCCACAACATCATCAACACCAAGGAGAGGAAGAAGTAGAACAACAAGCAAAACATCATCAACAACAACATCACTTAGTGCAATGCAACAACACCAACAACAACAACATCATCATCACTATATTAATAACAAAGAAGAAGAACAACAACAAGGAAGTATGGTAAATGAAAAGAAGGCACAAAGAAGCATAATAATAAAAGAGGAAAGAGAGAAAACTCGTCACCATCATCATTATCAAATGTATTATCAGCATCATCATCATCACTATCCTAATAATCATAATGAAATGCCAAATTTAATAAACAACAACAACTACAAAAGCAACAGGAACAACATTAAAAATAATCATAGTACATTATTTTATTATGTTGTTATGTTGTATATTACGTTCCTAACAACAACATCATTGCCAACAATAAATGCACAATTTGCAACAGCAACAGCAACAGCAACAACGATAACAACACGTTCAATAACATCAGGAGAACAAGATACATTAGCATGGCATCAACAACAATTTGAACAACACAATGAAGAACAACAATTTGTCAATGCTTTATCAATGCTTAGAAAACATGTTGCAGCTACACCACCACCACCAAGAGTAGCTGCATCCCATATGATGAAACGAATGGCAATTCCAGCACGCACAGTGGGCTCCGCATCATCATCATCGTCATCTTCGTCATCATCAGCAACAGTAACAACTGCTGATGGTGTTGGACCAAAGAAAAAAGAACACATGAAACTATCACGTAATGAAACACGTAAGTACCCAGAAATAATACATACAAATATTTAAAGTACAACGTAGAACATTGGAACTTAAACAGTAAAAAGTGGAAGGATAGAGAAGCTTTTCTCCATAAAGACGAGTTCAATCTGAAGACATTGTGATGCCTGACTTGGACTCTGTGTTCAGTGTTCATCTTTAACCTTAATTACCGGCATGGAAAATCCTACCGAAAGACTCTGCTTGCACTATCAGGATCTCTCTCAGGGGCGGCCTTACAGCTAATGAGCATTTTTATCACATCATGATGGCCATCTATGTATCAAGGGAATTCTGCAGTCTTAGTCTGTCCAAGTTATTACAGAATTCAAAACCAACGAGGGAATTCTGCAGTTTTAGTCTGTCCAAGTTATTACAAAATTCAAGACTAATGTGTATCCTGGGTGTTTGGGTCTCAGTAATAATGACTAAATTTCAATTTAAAGAACTCCACTAGAAGTTATGCTAGGTTAGGTAAGAGAGGCCTGTCGCGAATACACGCGAATTCACCCAGAAGCCCATTTGATGTCTGATTGTGGAAGGATGAGAGAGAGAGAGGGGGTATGTTGAACGTCTGACAGTACCAAGAGATCTCCCTAAACCTCTAAAACCGACCTGAAGATTCTGCGAACAGAGCCAGGTCTCCTTTGCAAAACTGCCCAATTCCCCTTTTCCCGGATTATCTTCATCATCACAGCTTCGACAGAAATCTTGGTATGTAAACGCATCCCTTGGGCCATCAACCCAATGGCGCAGTTCCCTGTTAAGACTCCAGTCATCATCCGAATCATTTTCTTATGAAAGTGTAGGAGCTGGGAGGTATGTTTTGGTTGATAACAAGACCAGAGTGTCCTAGCATACTGTTTGCTAGCTCTATGGTACTACCATGCAGACTTGAAAGAATATTTTGTATTGGTCTATCAATATTAGCAACCGCTAAAGATCTAGTTACCATTAACAAAGAGTTCAAATGCCTTATAGGTGGAGATGAGAGATATTTTATTCATTTGTAAATGGTAAAAAGTTACTTAGTAGGCGAATAGAAAGGAGATATATAATATAATAGCTAGAGCGACTGACTCGTTGGCTCATTGGTTAGTGCGCCAAACTGACATCCTAGAGTCGCGGGATCGATTCCCGCTTAAGTCTGGTCCTGCACTTTCCTAATTTCCTCCAGTCCATCCTAACTCTCCCTCTGAGCTGAAGGCCTTTGTCGGAATTGCTTATATTAATAACTAAATTATAATTTGCAATTATACTAGGTTAGGTTATATTAAGTTTCAAATGAAATAACAGTATTATGGATTCCAAGGTGCTTCCTTCTAGAACCTGATAATACAGTACTCACAATTAAAAGCTTTTGACTGTCGATTTCGGATTCATAGAGAATACATATGACTATAGCACATTAGAGGGGGAACTTTATCTAGCACTAGTATTTTTCTATCAAAATATGTACTTTCAACTTTGGTCAGATCAGAAGGGAGTTTTAAATAGTAGTAGTAGAAGCGATCGATATAAGATTAATGACAAAAATTTTACATATATATTTTTAAAATGTTCATATATTTCTTCTTCTTTTTACAGTTTGTAAATCTATGGATATACGAAATGATTTAAATTCCTTTAAACAATTGGAAAATTGCACTGCCATTGAAGGTTTCTTGCTCATTTCATTAGTAAATGCGCGTAATCTAACTGAGACATATCCATTATTAACCGAAGTCACTGAATATATTGTTGTCTATCGTGTTCTGGAACTCTATTCGTTATCACAAATTTTCCCAAATTTACGTGTCATTCGTGGTAAATCATTATTCGATGGTTATGCATTGGTTGTGTATTCCAATCGTGATTTACAAGATATTGGTTTAGCACAATTAAGGGCGATTGCTAATGGAGGTGTACGAATTGAAAAAAATCTATCTTTATGTTATCTTAAGACAATAGATTGGAAGCAAATTGTTTCATCGAATGCAACAGATGTTGTATTGAAAGCAAATCGTGAACCAAAAGAATGTCCCAAATGTCCTGGTGAGAATAAGGGAAACGAAGCATCACAAGATATTGGTGAAGGAGGAGAAGGAACTGAGAATTTGGTTTGCCGAAGACATCAAGGTCAGCGCTTCTGTTGGAGTGACAAGGCATGTCAGATAAGTAAGTATTGTGATGATGACTAGTGAGTGGGTGGATTCTATTCCATTCCATTCCATTCAATCCAATTTCTTTTGTTTGTATCCACTTAATACCATTGACTTACTTTCTGTCACGATTTTAGTTTGCCCGGAACGCTGTCGCAATAATTGCATCAATGAGACAACTTGCTGTAATGAATCTTGCTTGGGTGGTTGCATCGATGATGGCAAAAAGGCTCAATTGTGTACAAGTTGCCGTCACTATTCCATATACAATGATACGTGCATCGATAAATGTCCATCGGATTATTATAGTGTAAGTATTTAATTAGATTGGGTTGGCTTGGCTTGGCTTGGGTGAAGGTCATGGCTATAGTCACATTATATTAGAAGAAGAAATCTTAAATTTATTTTCTTTGTTATATTTTACAGTATCTCGATCGTCGTTGCATAACAGCAGAAACTTGCGAACGTATTGGGACTAAATTTGAAAAAACCAGTGATGTGCCTCTCGTCCATTATGATGGCCAATGTACAACACGTTGCCCGAAGGGTTATACCAAATTCAATTCGACTTGTCAGAAGTGTGGCGATCAATGCGAAAAAATCTGTGAAGGTGGCACCATTGATAGCTTTGAACGTGCCAAAGAATTCAATGGTTGTACACAGATTGGATATAAGGGTCTGACCATCAGTATCAAACGTGGAGGACGTAAGTAGTACATTCCAATAGATATTATTTCGTTTTATACTCTTCACGATGTGAATAGTATTATAAGTTTATCATGAAGTTTGTAACACACAGACGGAGACATCGGAGACCCCATAAAGTATATACATATATTCTTAATCAGCGCGCGAAGACGAGTTGATCTAGCCATGTCCGTCTGTCAGTCTTTCCGTCTGTATGTATGCAAAATAGTCCTTCAGTTTTTGATCTAGAGAGCTCCATGAGTTTTCTTTTTACCATACGCAGTACATTTGTCGAAATCAACCGAATCGAGGGGTGCGGGTACAAACCGGTATCTAAATGAAAGTTCTTATAAGAAGAACTTTTTAGTTTTTTGTACTGTAGACTTGAAATTTGTACTCTATAAATGTCTGACCAATATCCACCAATCTTATAAATTTCAAGGCCCTCGAACCATAAAGAGGGGTACCCCTCATACAAATCTGCATCCAAATTCATGCTCTTATTAGAAAAAGTTTTTTGTTTTTTGTACTATCGACTTGAAATTTGGAAACTATAAGTGTCTGACCCATATCCACTAACCTTATAAAATTCAAGACCCTCTGACCACTAGGAGGGGTACCCCTCATGCAAATCTGGATCCAAATTCATGCTCTTATTAGAAAAAGTTTTTTGTTTTTTGTACTATCGACTTGAAATTTGGCACTATAAGTGTCTGACCCATATCCACCAACCTTCTAAATTTCAAGACCCTTGGACTACTAGCAGGGGCGTGAAGAGTATTACAACTTTGGCATATCCAAAGTTAGTCTTTTTTTTATATTTTTACTTATATATTTATCCTATTTGCAGCTCATTTAATGGAAGCCCTGGAATATGGTTTTGGTCAGGTGCATACAATACGAACACATTTAAAGGTTCATTTGAACTTTGGTTTGGTTTCCTTAAGCTTCTTTAAAAGTTTGAAAGAGATCAAGGGCGAGTTACTCTATGAAAGTCGGTAAGTGTCACAGAACTTCTGATTTTGAATCTTCAGATATTTAATCTATTAAATATTAAATATTTTTATTAACATTATTATAGATTTGCGTTTTATGTTTTGGAGAATAATGATCTACAAGAGATTTGGGCACCCAATCAAACTGTTTATCTTCGGAATGGCAGCGTCTTCTTTCATTTCAATCCAAAACTTTGTTATTCGGTGATTGATGCCTTGCGACCCATGATGGCAACAAAAATCGATTCATTTAATAAGAATGAAGTCGCCATGGATTCAAACGGCAATAAGGGGTCATGTGAGTTGGCACTATTACACTACTATACTTTAATCGAATCTCATACTTTTCTTGTGTAATGAAATCATTGCTCAATCCTAATTCATATATTTTTATCAATAATTTTAGGCAACACGGAACGTTTAAATACAACTGTCATAAGTGTGGCAACACAAGTGGCCATGGTCAGGATATTGAATCCAATTCGATATGATGACGAACGTACATTTATCGGTTATCAGTATTTTGTTGTTGAAGATCCTTATCGCAATGCCACAAAGCATAGTTATCGACCATGTGATGATAAGTGAGTAGTACATAGTTTTAACTCATAAAGGGTTATCCATTTATTACGTCACATGAATTTCATGATTTTGTACACCCCCTCCCCAGTGTCACAGGGGGTCACATTTCTGAGTCAACCCACCCCCTTATGTGACGTCACATATTTTCTAGCACTTAGGTTAGAGTTGGATTTTGATATGCTACGTCACAAGCCCCCCAACCTCTTCCCTGTAACAAGTGGTCACACTCAATCACATAAAGTGTGACATAATATGTGGATGACCCCTAAGCCTCTTAAACTAAACTAAACTATACTAAACTTTGTGCTTTTCTATTCTTATTTCATTTCTTTGCTTTTGCTTTGCAGTTGGAGTGCTAGTGATCCCGTTAAAGATATCACCCATCTTATAACCAATTTGGAACCTTATAAACAATATGCATTTTATGTCAAAACTATGACAATTTCATCAGAGACCCGAAATGCTGAAAGTGAAATAAATTATTTTAGGACGAAACCTTCAAAACCACAATATGTTCGTCAATTGAAGGCTATTGCTAATTCCAGTTCTGAAATTGTAAGTACCATTGATTTTATATCTGTAGATCAGATATCTTATATCTGATATCAAAAACTTTTGTTTTTCACTAGATACTCAGTTGGAATCCTCCAGTTCATGCCTATGGCAATCTGACAATGTATATTGTACGAGCCGTGCTATATAATCGAAATATACGTCTAGAGAGTCGTAATTACTGCAAAGATCGTAAGTTATTGTGCACTAATTAAAAGGCCCACCGCCCCCAACCTAAGTTATCACTAATCATATTTTCCTTGAATTTGTACAGCACTCAAGGAAACTTTTAGCGAAAAAGAAGAAGGTTATGTGCCACCAAGCGATAAGAGTGGTAAACCACCGAATCAAGAACAATTACCAGCTGCAGATTGTCAATGTGAGAAGGATGAAAAAAAGGCTTCAACTCCATTCGATCCAACAAATGAAGCTACACGTCAGGATGAAATTGAATTTGAGAATACATTGCAGAATTTTGTTTATGTAAAGTATGTACAGATTTTAATCCTTCCGCTCTCCTATCTTAGCATTGTTTGAATATGTATATTAAATATGATGGCTTATGATTTTCATTCTACAGAGACCCCAATCGCACAAGTCATCCTCCAGTTCCAGCTCATATTCGTGCTCAATTAAATAGTCGAAGGAATAAAATGGCACTTAATTCTGCAACAGGTGGTGCTGGTTTAGGAGGAGGAGGAGGTGGACGTGGTGGCCTTGGTATTGGTGGTGTAGGAGGAGGAAGCGGCCCGGTTAAGAAACGCCGTCGTAGCATTGAAATGATGGAAGTCAATGAAGGCAATAGTGTCACTGATGGTAGTTTCCTAACGCGTCATATGCGTTCTTTAAGTGAAGATCAAGCAGATGTTAGTGATTGGAATGCATCATCAATGGCTAAATGGCCACCAAATACTTTGAATCCAAAGACCTCATTAAATGAGACGCGAATGAGTGCCAATGGTGACTATGAGATTTATGTGGGCATAGTGAATGCATCAACAACGGAGTTCGTATTCAGAAAGTTAAAACATTTCTCCATGTACACCCTAGCGGTAGTAGCGTGTCGTGAGACATTTGAAGGGGATGTCCAAGACACATGCAGTGAGGTTATGTTGATTGATAAAATAACTCTTAAATTGGGTAAGTACATCCATAGTATTTGTCTGTAGATAAGAGTACTTAGTTTATGAGATATGTATTAGAGAGCTGCATGAGTGCACTTAAACGGCATTTGAGTTACTTACATCAAAAATGAGTGAGTGAGTGAGTTTTGTAACAGGTTATCAAAGTATTCATACTAGTAGTAACCACAACCAAACGAATGAATGAATAGATGCTTTGTCACACACAACATAGTATGAAACTCAAGTTTTTGATTACTTCTTTGAGTGGGCATATGCAGATCTCTCTCTTCATTCCATAGAATATTACACACAAAAATAAAAACAAACATTGCCTATAATAGATCTCATTTTAACATACATATCATCAATATCATCCATTAGATCATGTGGATAGAGCTGAGAACTTGGATGCAGTACTTGAGAATACAAATACATCACGAAGTAATGTCCGTTTGCATTGGGATCCACCACAACGACCCAATGGTGCCGTTGTCTCTTATACAATTTCATATGAGAAACAAGATCCTGATGCTGTAGAAGAGCATCGTTGTATTACCGAATTGGACTTTCAGAATCTCACAAATGGTTATGTATTAACAAATCTGCCAGAAGGTAATTATAGCATACGTGTACGGGCCAATTCCCTAGCAGGTGAAGGCGAATATACGGAACGTGTCTATATTGAAGTACCGGTAAGTAAATAAAATATGAAAACTTTATTGATCCTGAATTCATTCATCATTTTTGTATTATTTTTTAGCCCACCCGAATATCACCGGGAGCCATAGCAGCGATAGTCATAAGTTGTCTTCTAGTGGTGTGCATCAGTATAGTCATGTGCGGTTATTTTGTACGCAAGAAGAGTGCACCATCCGATTTGACAATGTTCCCGACAGTGAATCCCTTCTATATTAGTTTGCAGTATATTCCCGATGAATGGGAAGTACCACGTGAGCGTGTCATACAACTCAGTCCGCTCGGTCAGGGTTCATTTGGTATGGTTTACGAAGGAATACTTAAGGGTTACCATAATAGTACGGAAGATACACCATGCGCCATTAAGACAGTCAATGAGAATGCTACCGATCGTGAGAGGATGAATTTCTTGAATGAGGCTAGTGTTATGAAACAATTCGATACTTATCACGTGGTCCGTTTATTGGGAGTTTGTTCACGTGGTCAACCGGCATTGGTGGTCATGGAGTTGATGAAGAATGGTGATTTGAAATCATATTTACGCGCACATCGCCCTGATGAACGGGAAGATGGAGTAGTTGATACTTTCCCAGCACGCATCGGTGGAGGAGGAGGAGGAGGAGCTGGTGATGGTCAAATACCTCAACCACCAAAATTAAGTCGCATCTATCAAATGGCCATTGAGATAGCTGATGGCATGGCGTATCTGGCAGCCAAGAAATTCGTTCATCGTGACTTGGCGGCACGTAATTGTATGGTTGCAGCTGATTTAACAGTCAAAATTGGCGATTTCGGTATGACACGTGATATCTATGAAACGGACTATTATCGTAAGGGCACCAAAGGCTTGTTGCCTGTGCGTTGGATGGCACCAGAAAGTTTACGCGACGGTGTCTATGCCAGCTCAAGTGATGTATTCAGTTATGGTGTCGTACTCTGGGAAATGGTTACACTTGCCTCACAACCTTACCAGGGTTTGAGTAACGATCAAGTGCTACGTTATGTCATCGATGGTGGCGTCATGGAGAGACCAGAAAACTGCCCAGACCGCATGTATTATTTAATGCAGAAATGTTGGCATCATAGACCTTCAGCAAGGCCAACATTCTTAGAGATTATAAACATGTTAATGGATGTGTCAGATCCGCAATTCGTAGATGTATCATTCTATCATTCAGATGAGGGTCAACAAACGCTAAGCAAAGAGCTTGCCGAGCATAATCAACATGGTAGTGATGCCTATAATGATGTTGAGAAAGAAATTGAAGATGCCACAACACCACTGCGTGTGGGAGAATATCAGCAGGGATATAAAACGAATATGGAGAATAATTCATCGGTTGAAAATCAAGGCAATAGCCCTAAAGTGGGTGGTGGTGGTGGTGTCGGTGGTGGACAAGAACATCCAAATTCACCATACAGTTTACATTCAGCTTTCATTGTAAGCAGCACTCCGGATCGTCAATCGAAAAATAGTTATAATAATACCGGCATGGGTTCGGCACCTTCAACATCAGCTGGCGGAGCCAGTGTAGCGGCTACTGCTGCTGCTGCTGCAGCGGCACAGCAACAACAACCAAGACCTTATTACTCCAGCGGACGTGCAGCAACCAGTCAAGGCGATGATGATGCCTCTGCGTATGTTTTACCTGATGCGGATGCTTTGGCCGCAGCCTATGAACAACAAACACGTGAGACTGATGAACGTGGCTATGAATTGTATGATCCTAGTCCCAATTATGCTAAAATGTCAGCCTATGATAACAGTGAACTGGATGATCTGCCAACAAGTGGTGGCAAATTAAGTGGTGAGCAGCATTTGCTTCCACGCACTCGTACTGCGCGTGGTAAGCCCACCATTATGCCAATGTCTAGCTCAGTACCAGATGATGTAATCACTGCACCTATGTCGTCATCATTGCATCCATCAACTGCTTCGGCGGCCTCCTCGAATGCATCCACAACTGGAGGTGGCGGTGGTGCGCCAACTGGCCGCTATCCAAGTCTAAAGCGAGCCATGGCAGAGACATTCATACCGTCACGTTTCCGTAATATTAATCGTCATTTATTCAACCACAAGCGTTCGGGTAGCAATACAAGTCACAAGAGTACTGCATCGAATCCAAATGCTGCCCTCAGTAGTAGTAGCAATGTTAATTTAACTTCAGGAGGAGGAGGAGGAGGAGGGGGTGGTGGAGGAGCAGCTTCCACCGGCTATGGTAAAAGTGTGAGTGGTCAGAATTTGGGCACAATCGAGAGTGGCGGTAGTGGTAGTGCTGGTAGTTATGTAGGCACACCACGATTCTTTACTCCTGCAACATCAAGAACTGGTCCCTCAGCCCCCAATATAAGTGATAATCCCAATTATAAATTGCTCGATGAATCAGCAAATGCTTCTGGTTTCTCTGCAGCACCACCACCATCAACAACAACATCAAAAAAATCAAAACCTACTTCACCAGCGGGAGGAGGAGTAGGTGGTGCCTCTGGGAGCAGTTACAAATTGCTCAATGAGTCTTTGAATACAACTGGAGCAACGAATCCAACAGCAAATCTAACCACAAGTGATAATCCAAATTATGAAATGATGCAAGCACCGCCACCGCCTGGTAGTAGTCCAGGAGGCCTTAATGCAAGCGATAATCCCAATTATGTCATGATGAATGAACCTTCCTTTCAACCACCAAACGTTAGTGAGAATCCCAACTATCAAATGATGGGACCAACAGTATCATCTGCTCCCACCACATCAGCGGCGCCCTCATCATCTTCGAAACCCTCATCGAATATATCCGCTTTGTCAGCGCTCAATGCAGCGCTAAGACGTGAACAAAGCGCCGAACGTTTGGACAATTCATCGACATCATCATTGGCTGGTTCACCGGATGAAGAACCCGATGATATGGATGATGATGATGAACACACTGAACACATCAAAATGGAACGTATGCCTTTGAGTCACAAGGCACGTGCCCAGTGGCGTGGTAAACAACAACAATCATCATCTGCAGCTGCAAAGCAACGTAGTCGCAGTGCAAGTCAAAACCGCAAGTCACAGGAAACAGTGACGACACCAACCTCCGGAAGTGGAGCACAACAGCAGCAGCAACAACAACAGCAACCACAATCACGCACGGCAAATACGTTTTCATTGAAGGAAAGTTGGTTAAGATCACAACAACCACCGCGTCCACCGCCACCAAATGGTTTCATTGGTCGGGAAGCGTAAGTTTATTTTTTTTTACCAAAATGAGAGATAAATTGAAATTATGTAAAAGAAGATAAGAATAATTATAAGAAAGGACGAATGATGATGATGATGATGATGATGAAGACAAAACAAAACAAAAGAATCCTATAAACAAGAAAAGTGAAACGAGAAGAAGAGACGTTGAAAGAAAGAACACTCATTTTTATTTACAAAATAATTTTTTTTTTAATTTATAATTTATATCATTTATATAAAGAGAGAAGAAAGAAAAACAAATAATATGCATACATAAATCACATGTATAAGAAATTAAAAATTTATATAAAATTAGTTTGATAATTTGACCTTAGTTAAGATTTACAAATTTAGTAAAGAAAACAACCACAAAACGAAACAAAAAACATCAACAACAAACTACAACAAATACATAATTAGAAATGCATTAAATAAAATAATAAAAAGAAAAAAAGAATACAAAATTACATACATAAGTTTTGTAGTTAAACAAAAAAAAAAAAACAGTAAACAAAACGGAAGACAATTTTAAAACGAAACGAAGAAGCAGAAGAAAAAAGAGTAGATAACAAGAAATGTAATTATTTTGAAAAACTTAGTGGAGAAGACAAATTATTTGTAGTTGCTGCAATTTTCTGCTAACTACTACCACTGCCGTTGCTAATGGTGGGAAGATATGCAAATGATGAGAAGGAGAATAAGCTCAATGGAAGTAGGTAAAATGATCCTTAGCTAAATGAGAGGAGCGAGCTTAGTGTGAAGTGTGCTAAATAGTAATATTGTAGAGCAGAGAGTTTCATAAAAATGTTTAAAAGGGGAGCATTTTTAAAATACAAAAGCAGAGTTTAAGAAAAATTCGGCTATCGAAAATGAGAGCGAGAGAGAACTTACATGCAAATAATTTGCAATAGCAACAGAAGCAGAGTAAGCTTAGGCTTTTTATCTATTGACTACATGACAAGTGTTATGCAAGTTATTAGAGCTCGTGTTCGTGTTTATGACTAGAAAAACGAAGTTCACTTAACTAGCAGCAATCTTAGTTAGGCGGCAGCATGCATGCATGCAAGCAGAGAAAATCCAACAAAGTGCAGTCCGTTGTGTTTGCTCGTGATCTTAACGAAGGCAACTAAGTTCTCTTAAGCTAAGTAAGCAAGCTTAGGTACATGCAGAGATCATCTAATGCTGACAAATGCCAATCAGTTGTGTTCGTGTTCTTAAGCTGACAACAAGTGAAATGAAGATCGCGGATATTCAAAGTTAGTGACTCTCTCTCTCTCTCTGTCTCTCTCATTATTTGTCTCTCTAAAACTATAATCAAAGTATTAAATTCAAAATACCGGCGCTTTTTCAAAGAATTAAAGAAGAATGTATCAAAATGAAAATAAACAAAACATTTGCCATTTCCAACAAAAACAAAAGCAAAAAGATAAAAAGTAAATAAATTGTTTTGTTTTTATTTTTTTTGGGTACAAAAGTAAACTAAACAACAAACACACACACATACACACATAAACCTAAAGAAAAAAAATCATGCATACGTACATTTTTTCAACAAAGAAAAACAAAAAATAAAAACAAAAAATTATTATTAAATCAATTAAATAATTAATTAAATTGTTTTTAGTTTTTATATAATATAATAATTTATATTTTTATAAGATGATTATTTTATTTTAGTTTAATAAACAAAATCAAATCAGAAATTAAATAAGCAAAAAACATATAAAACAAAAAAAAAAAACAAAAAAAATGAATAATAAAATTAAATTAAAAAAAAAAAAAAATAATATAATATCTGTTTACAACAACAAAAAACAAAAAAGTCCTATATACAAATAACAAAAGTACAAAAGCCAACAACCAACCAACATAAAGTACCGTTTTTCTTAGACATAAATAAAATTAAAATTAAAAAAAAAAAAATACAAAATACATTAAACATTAAATAAAATTAAATTAAAATAAATAATAATAAATTAAATACATATAATAATAATAATAAATATATACATAGACATTTACATTTACCTATTATAAAAAAATAATAGACATAGACGATAATACTATATCCTAAATGATATATGCAGAAGATATCTAGCGATGTATAAAAAATACATAGATATTAAAAAATACATTTTATACATAAATAAATTAAAAATAAACACAAAAACTGAATCAACAAACAAACAAACAAAACAATAAGAATTAAATCAATAAATAAATTAATAAATGACATGAAATAAAATAACATTAATTAATTATATTTTATTTTTTTTCTTGTTTGTGTCTCTTCTATTTATTTATTTTAAATTTGTTCGTTCACATTTAATTGAATTTCACTCAATTCTTTTTTCCTTTAAAAAAAAAGTACAATTTTTGTTTAAATTTTTAAGCTTTGTACACACACACACACTAGGCGAACACAAACGAAAGCACGAGAGCAAACGTTTGTTTGCTTACCACATTGCAACGAAGGAGGAATGTGTTCTTCGCGTGTATTTCGTATGTTCGGTTGTGCGGTCATGTTCCACCACCCGAGCGAATTCTAGTGCAGGCAATCGGATCGAATGTGTCCACTCTTGTGCTTTCGTTGGTATTTGCTAAGTGTGTACAAAGCTTTATATTTTTTTTGTTTTTTCATTTGTTAAGAGCCTTTCTTTGGCTCTTCACACCAAAGACAAGACAAATGTCTCAAAAAAAAAAAAAACAAGTCTCTCTTAAATTCTATTTCTTTACATTTGATTTTGATTTCTCGGGATTTCGGAATCAATTTCGCACATTATTTGAAATAAAAAGCAAATGCAAGGAAATAGAATATAAGAGAAACCTGCATTTGTTTGTGTATCATTTGTCTTGTCTATAGAATATCATAGTCTTTGTTCACATTACACTACACTACTCCAGCCTCTTCCCATCAATCCACAAGGAAAAAATTTTGTTTCTTATTATTTTCATTTTCTTTTTGTGATTGTGTTTGGATATTAAACTGTTTTACATTTATCCTTGTGTGTTCCTTTTTTTCTTTCTTTATTCTTCGTTATTTTTTTTTATTAAATAAATTACAAATTATCATAAAATCATTCAAAATTCATTAAAAAACTGAGCACAACAAACAATAACAGAATTTATTATATTCGAATCAAACACTAAATATTTACTGCCTTTCACATTGACATACAAACATACATTCATTCATATTTATCACCAATAATCATACAAGATTTCAATAATTCGATTAATAAATGAAACACGATTTTGTCCGATTTTTAAAAATTTTATTGCTTTTGCCAATCACAAGAGAAAGGCAATAAATATTGTGTGGCTACTATGAGTTAATCTTTATAAATCGTTTCTGTGACAGAAAGATAAAGATACGAAAGAAAGGAGGGAGTATCCATAAAATACAGTTTCAATATAAAACAAAATATATGAAAGGCTTTACAGCTAAACAATTAAGCGGTTAGAGTTTGTGCAGACAGACAGAAGATTGATGGCTTCATTTATTAGGAAATTACAAAGCTAAAGCATCTCGGATGAGATAAGAAAGATAAACTTAGTAAAAACTTGACCGTAGACCAAATATTTGGCTCTAGATTGGATTAATCTGGGTTGTTATGGAAATCAAGATGGAATTATTTTTTTATCGGAAGTCTGCTTTAAAATGTTGTCATGAAATTCAATCAGTTTTATCTTTTTCGAGCTTAACAAAATCCATGTTCGAATCAAGTGTTCTGCTAACAATTGAGAAGTTTGAAAAAATTTAATGAGGCCTCGACACATTCAAACTTGGTTGGATCAACCAACGTCATCATAGTGATATTGTGCGTCTCAAATACGATGTTTGATGGATTTTCCAAAGTGTTTGAATATTTCGTCCAACATGAGTGAAATTAATGTTTGTCCAAATTTGTTGTATGTTGGATCAAATACACGTACACAAACGTTGGTCCAACCGGGTTTGACCGTGTTTAGGTTGCATAAGAATTATATTTTTAAAACACAAAGAAATAAAATGAGAATAATAAGTACATATGAATGTAAATGCAAAATGACAACTGCCATGGTAGCTTCTTTGTTGTTTATTGAAATGCTATGTAAAATCAGAAAAAATCTTAAATCTATTTATTTATTTATTTTTGTGTTTCATTTATTCATTTTTTACATAGAACAAAACAAAATGGGAAATAAATTCTGGCTTCTTGATAAAAAACCCATGAAATCGGTTTCATGACATCAATATTCCGATTGAAAAATATGAAACCCATCATATCGAAATTCATGACATCAAAGTAAATTTTTTATCGGTTTTAATTCCAATTCCGACAGCAATCTGATTCCATGATAACCCCAAATACATGATTATAATTTTTCTAGATTCTTTAATGGGTTCTCACCGATCATAACAAATTATTGTTGATAAAAATATGTGAAAATTAAGAAGTAAAAGTAAATTTTTAACAAATTTTTCTTTTTTTCTTTTTATTTTTTAATTTGTTTTTTTTTTATATTTTTAAAATGGAATGGAAATGGCAAAAAGTTGTCAAATTTAAATCAAATCCCGGTTAGAATAATCGATTAAACTTATGAAAAAATACATTTCATGAATTAAAAAAAAAAAAAAGAATAAAGAAACTTAAAATAAAATATTAAAAATCATGGTACACTACAAAAAAATAAAAAAAAAAACAAAAATTGTCAAAACTCTGCAACTTCATTTTTTTGGTACAAATTAAAATATTAAAATTGACAAATTTTATTTTATATACAAAATATAATTTCCTTACGATATAAGAATAGAAGAAAAAGCATTGCAAGCTTAGCATAGCTTCCCTTTATAAATCGAATATAAACTCGAACTTAAATATTAATTTTGTATACAGTAAATAAATTAAAATTTGTCTCAATCATCATCGAAAAATATAGAAAAATATAATGGAAAAAAATATACTTACAATATTTTAGGCGCAAAATTAAACAATTTCTCTCAAGGCTTCTATTTGAAATATTTTAATAAAAATTCATAAATGATAATTAAAAAAAAAAAAATATTCAGAAAAATTAACAAATTAACAAAAGGCCAAGCAGACACAAACGAAAAAAAAAGAAAAAATTATTAAAAGATTTAAATATCTTTATTATTAATAAAAAATATTTTTAAAAAATTAATAAAAATTGGAATTTCTTTACAATGAAATTTTTCAACAAAAATTAAATAAATAAATTTGAAAAATTATTCGATTTTTGTCTTTTCAACAAAAAAAAAAAAAAAAAAAATAAATATTTAAAAAGCCTTTTCAAAATTCTATCAAAAAATATATAGAAAAAAAAAGCATTTTCAAAATTCTATCAAAAAGAATATAGAAAAAAAAAATTAAAATAAAAGAAAAATAATGAAAAAAATTAAGAGACAGAAGATGACTAACTTTGGTCCCATCAAAGTTTACAAATGAAATACACTTCACATGAATTAAGAATGAAACTTTTTTGAAAACACATGATTTTTACATAGGAGGACATGAAAACATTTCATTTCATACAAGTGAAAGAGGAATCTATTAAATAAATACAGAAAAGAACTTATCGATTGTATCTTCTTATACAACAACAATTGATTTTAACGAGTCAAAGTGAGTCTTAGTCCAGAATTTCACTTGACAAGAATTACTATTCATTTTAGCCGTGAGGGTTCAATCCACTTGCCACTATTGATTTGTATATTTGGCTACATATGTATGTAAGTCTTTTTAGTGGTCAGTTGAGGTTGGAAGAAATTTGAGGGAACAACATGTATATAAAATTAATTGGGTACAAAGACGAAAGGAAGGACGGGCGGACGGACAAATGGTCCAATGAATGAAAACGATCATTGAAATCTTATCATTAGATTTCAGTGAAAATATACACATAGTACTATATTCCTACACTAGTGTTGTGAAGTGTATAAAAAATTTATGAAAAAAAAAAACAGAACATGGAATATTTAAAACAAAACAAATAAGAAACATTTTTTTTTATATAAGTATAACAAAGACACCAAACAAATTAACAAACAAACATAATATATGATAAACAAACGATAAATATAATGAGATGGAAGGGACTTCAAAATATAAATAAATAAAAATAAAAATTATTAAATTAAAATACAATTATATATATTAAATTAAAAAATAATAAATCAAATATAATCAACACATACACACAACGACAAATGTATATTCACACAAACACACACACATACACATACATACACACACACACACACACACACACATACATCACACACACACACACACACACACACACACACACACACACACACACACACACACTTAAAAAAGACTGAAATTTATAGTTCCTTTTGTTTTTCATTTTTATGTAAATAAATTTTTATAAAAAAAAAAATAAATAAATGAAATCATAAATAATAAAAAATTATAATAATAACAATATTAATAAAAATAAATAAATAAATAAATAAAAATAGTAATAATAAATATAATAATAATTAATGCAATAACTTAAACAAGAAGAAATTTACTATAACAAGGAAAAACAAAATATCAAAAAAACAAAAGAAAAAAAAAACGCCATCAAAAGAAATTCAAATTATGAAATCAAATGAATGGGAGAAAATAAAATACAATTTAAAAAAAAAATATATATAAAAAAAGACTAACTTTGGCTATGCCGAAGTTGTAATACTCTTCACGCTCCAACTAGTGATATGAGGGTTTTGAAATTTATAAGGTTGGTGGTCAGACACTTATAGTGTCAAAATTTTAAAGCGATAATACAAAAAATCCAGGTTTGTATGGGGGGTACCTCTCCTAGTAATCCGAAGGTCTTGAAATACGGTTGGTGGATATCGATCAGAAACTTATAGTGTTCATATTTTAAGTCGATAGTATGAAAACCAAAAAAGTTTTTCAAATAAGAACTTTCATTTGGATCCCGGTTTGTATGGGGGGTACCCCTCCTAGTGGTCCGATTCGGCTGATTCCGACAAATGTACTGCGTATGGTAAAAAGAAAGCTCAGCTCTCCAGCTCAAAACCTGAAGGACTAGTTGGCATACATACAGACAGACAGACGGACATGACTAGATCAACTCATCTTGTCGCGCTGATCAAGAATATATATACTTTATATGGGGTCTCCGATGTCTCTTTCTGTGTGTTACAAACTTCATGACAAACTTAAGTATAATAATGCTAAAATGCTATCACGTATGTGTAAATCAAAAGGGCTAATGGTATCATTTCCTAATTCCTTCAAAACTCCTGTTCAATTTTTCTCTCTTATGCTTTTTATCTGATTTATCTCTCTTCAACATCCAGCAATAGTCTGCAATCATGTTTGCCTCCCACCTTCTTTGATTTCTGTTCTCCATAACCTTAATATTTTGATGGAAATGCTCACGTAGATCTTCACCACCACGGCACCAGTCAATATGAGAACGCAGACAATGTAATTTTATATTCATAGTATTTCAACCCAGTTTATGGAAATTGCTAAACATATTATTCACAATATTGTTACAAATTTTATATTTGTCTTTATAAAATGTTAAAATTGCAGATCAACGAAAAGATCCAGCGGCGACAGACAACGACAGCAAAAAACACAACGGAATCAAATCACGCTTTCACATACCACAACACAGAACAAAATCTGTCTCCTCACCAGATAGGAAAAAAATAAGGAAAGCCGCCATATGTTTTTCCTTGTCAAATAACGTGGACTTTTCCCTCTTTTTTTTTTTTTCACCAAAAACTTTAGTTTTCTCCAAAAGCTCTTCCTTTTATTGATCATCAGGACAACAAGGCTAACTGCATTAATAAAATGATGCCAAGGTGTCCTAAAAATAATCAATTTCGTAATAATATTTTCATAATTTGGGTTTTTTTCTGTATCCAAAAAAAAAAATGTTCACTGCCTCTTTAAATTAATTCCAAGCGTTTTATGCTGTTTTATTCATATTTTTTTTATTAAGTTCCTTATCTCAAGACCAACAAAAATGCCTTCTTTGATCTTTGGATCCGATAAATGCTTAAATTTATATACTTGAAAGAGGGACTGTCTTTTTTAGGGTAGTGCCTTTACAAATTGCTTCATAATACAATACTTAATTAAATATAAAGTGGAGGTAGCAAAATTTTTGAGTGATCAACTTTCTTTTACAACATTTTTGATTCCAGGGGTTAATATTTTTTTGATCCAATGTTGTGTTCTATTTCTACTTTTTTCTGCTATCTAGGAAGCAAGGATATTTTATATAACCTCCTTGTTGACCCAGAACATTCACTGTTATCAAAGAAATTGGAAATTAACGCTGGTAATATAAAGAAAAATTAAAAATCTCAGAAAATTTACCTAGTGAAATTTTTTGTATTATTTTTTTCGTATTTTTTACTAAGTTTATACGACAGCCAAATCGGAATTCACTGATTTCGAATTGATTCAGACAATTATTTTTTTTTTTTTTTTGTAAGGGGAAAACCATTGCAGACCTTAAATTAATTAAACAAATACATAAATAAATAAAATTCAAATAAATTCATGAGTAAAAAAATTTATAAAATAACAAAAAATTAATACAATAATAAAATATTTAAACAATTAATGAATGAATACATAAATAATACAATATAAAAAATTTCCAGTAAAAATAATGAAATAAATAAAAATAACTAAACATAATAAATTCAAAATAAATAAATTAAATAATCGATGAATGAATAAATGAATTCAATTAAATTTCCAAATAAAATATACAAATAAAAATATTTATAAAATAAAATATTAAATAAATAAATAAAGAATAATTAAAGCAATCAATAAATAAATGAAATTAAATATATATATAAATATTATATTATAAATAAAAAAAAAAAATATAAACAAAAATAAATAAATAAATAAATTATTTGGCACAAATTGAACTGAAAATAAATTTTCATGAATTTCTATAATTAAAATCATGTGTTTTTGAAAGTCACCAATTTCACTAATTCTGCATAATAATCTCCATTAGATTATTGTTTGGGTGGTCCAATTATCGATCGCACTAAAAATGGATAAAAAAATATTTAACAATTTTATGTGAATAAAAATATTCAAAATTAAAAGAAAAAAAAAATTATTTAAAGATTAAAATATCTTATTATTAAAAAAAATATTATTAATTTTTTCTATGTAAATAAAATATTTTTATATAAAAAAAAATTAAAAAAAAAAAAAAATTGAAAAAAGAAAAGAAAAAAAATTCCAAAAATAAAATTTGCTTAATTTTGTAATTTCTTATAATTTTTACAAGCAAAATTTAATTAAAAAATGTAAGCAGAGAAGAAAATCCTAAACAAATATGCAACGCTTTTTTTTTAGCTTAAATTGTATAGACTAAAATAAATACAAAATATTAATCAATTTGTAAACATAATTAATATAAATTAAAATAGTAAAATAAAATAAAATAAATTTTTTATATTGTAAACAAATTTAGAGACATTTTTTGAACACACGCAGCGCCTAGAAAAATATTTAATATATAAATAAATATATATGTATATATTATACTTACACACACACACACACACACACACACACACACACACACACACACACACACACACACACTGCATATGTATAAGTAAATGAGTGTGTGTGTGTGTGTGTGTGTGTGTGTGTGTGTGTGTGTGTGTGTGTGTGTGTGTGTGTGTGTGTGTGTGTGTGTGTGTGTGTGTTATAACAATGAAGCTTCAATATTTTCTAGTTTTGTAAGTCATTTTTCATTGTTTTCCTAATTTTATTATTAAGCAACTAAATTAAATATAAATAATTAATTAAAAATATATTTAAAATAATAATAATAATATTTAATACACATTATACATTATGAAAATACCAAGAAAAACAAACAAAAATAATTAAATTAAATGCATGTAAATTATATGAAAGTCCAAACAAACTTTGTAATTAAAAAAAAAAAAAAAAAAAGGAAAATATTAGGGCTCTTCATGAAAACATATAAATCGACACAACTCGTATTTATGTACATATGAAGCAATGGTCACTTAGTTTACGCGCTCTTAAATTTATGCCATTTAAACGGTTTTCGTGAAGACTCCTGTTATTATATTTATTAGTAAATTGTAAATTGAAATTTGAATGAAAAGTCGCGCGTGTTTTTACGGAAATCGCTTGCGACTATGATGCGTTTTACCATCAAAACAAACCATCTTGAAAATGACACAACTCGAGATCAGCTGGACCAATCTCATTGAAACAAAGGTCAAGATGATTAAACTTTGTCTTATGTCTTCTTAAATTTCTGGTAAGTTACTTAAAATTAATTAAAAAATATGAAGAAAGACTAACTTTGGCTATGCCGAAGTTGTAATATTCTTCAAGCCCTCCTAGTGGTCTTGAAATTTATATGGTTGGTGGATATGAAACTTATAGTGTCCAAATTTCAAGTCGATAGTACAAAAAACAAGTTTTTCTAATAAGAACTTTCATTTGGATCCCGGTTTGTATGGGGGCTACCCCTCCTAGTGGTCCGATTCGGCTGATTCGTCAAATGTACTGCGTATGGTAAAAAGAAAGCACCGAGAAAAAATTCAGCTCTCTAGCTCAAAAACTGAGGGACTAGTTGGCATACATACAGACGGACATAGCTAGATCAACTTAAATATCAATTGTTTGATTTCTTCCAAGGTCAAGTCAAGGTTAACTGACCCAAGGCTTGAAAGAGGAACTGATATCTTATCCATCGGTAAAACTATCATTTAGATCGGTTTAGCCGTTCCAGAGATATAAGAATTTAAACATTTTTGAATTGACCAAATCCACCTTCTGTGCATTTCTGTTCGCCTGGTATTCCAATCAGAATTTTTTATGAAAAGTCGCGTGCGTTTTTAAAACCGCTTGCGACTATGTAGCGTTTTTCTATCAAAAGAATAAATTTTTAAACTGCTATAACTCGAGATCGACTAGATCAATCTCATTGAGACAAAGGGCGGGAAGATGACGAAAGGATAAGTTTGCAGTATGTGTTCTTAAATTTCGGATAAGTCACTTGAAACTAGTTGAAAACTGAGTTTCAAAATTATATTTCAAATTTTTGACTTCTTCTAAGGTCAAATCAAGGTCAAGTGATCCTAGGCTTCAAAGAGGAACTGTTACCCTTTCCATTGGTAAAACTGCCTTTAAGATCGACTTAGTCGTTTCCGAGATATAAGCGTTTAAACATTTTTGAATAGACCAAATCCACCTTCTGTGAATTTCTGTTCGCCTGGTATTCCAATCAGAATTTTTTATGAAAAGTCGCGTGCGTTTTTAAAACCGCTCGCGACTATGTTGCGTTTTCCTTTCAAAAGAATAAATTTTTAAACTGCTATAACTCGAGATCGACTAGATCAATCTCATTGAGACAAAGGCCAGGAAGATGATGAAAGGATAAGCTTTCAGTATGTGTTCTTAAATATCGGATAAGTCACTTGAAACTAGTTGAAAACTGAGTTTCAAAATTATATTTCAAATTTTTGACTTCTTCCAAGGTCAAATCAAGGTCAAGTGATCCAATGCTTCAAAGAGGAACTGTTACCCTTTCCATTGGTAAAACTGCCATTAAGATCGACTTATTCGTTCCCGAGATATAAGCGTTTAAACATTTTTGAATTGACCAAATCCACCTTCTGTGAATTTCTGTTCGCCTGGTATTCCAATCAGAATTTTTTATGAAAAGTCGCGTGCGTTTTTAAAACCGCTCGCGACTATGTTGCGTTTTCCTTTCAAAAGAATAAATTTTTAAACTGCTATAACTCGAGATCGACTAGATCAATCTCATTGAGACAAAGGCCAGGAAGATGATGAAAGGATAAGCTTTCAGTATGTGTTCTTAAAATTCGGATAAGTCACTTGAAACTAGTTGAAAACTGAGTTTCAAAATTATATTTCAAATTTTTGACTTCTTCCAAGGTCAAATCAAGGTCAAGTGATCCAATGCTTCAAAGAGGAACTGTTACCCTTTCCATTGGTAAAACTGCCATTAAGATCGACTTATTCGTTCCCGAGATATAAGCGTTTAAACATTTTTGAATAGACCAAATCCACCTTCTGTGTATTTCTGTTCGCCTGGTATTCCAATCAGAATTTTTTATGAAAAGTCGCGTGCGTTTTTAAAACCGCTCGCGACTATGTTGCGTTTTCCTTTCAAAAGAATAAATTTTTAAACTGCTATAACTCGAGATCGACTAGATCAATCTCATTGAGACAAAGGCCAGGAAGATGATGAAAGGATAAGCTTTCAGTATGTGTTCTTAAATTTCGGATAAGTCACTTGAAACTAGTTGAAAACTGAGTTTCAAAATTATATTTCAAATTTTTGACTTCTTCCAAGGTCAAATCAAGGTCAAGTGATCCAATGCTTCAAAGAGGAACTGTTACCCTTTCCATTGGTAAAACTGCCATTAAGATCGACTTATTCGTTCCCGAGATATAAGCGTTTAAACATTTTTGAATTGACCAAATCCACCTTCTGTGTATTTCTGTTCGCCTGGTAGAAATCCAAAAATTTTAAATGAAATTTGTTTTCGTTTGCCCCCCAAAGTATGCAATGCATTTTACTAGTAAACATAAAATAAAAAAAAATGTAACTTTTTTGGTTTTTTAATGTTTTTCTTTATTTTTTATTTTTTTTTTTGTTAGTTTCATATAATTTTTTTTATTTTTTTTTTAACAGATTTTACAGAATTTTGGTTTACATAAGAAATTTTGGAAAAACATTTCAGTTTATTATTTAAATTAATGAAAAATTTTAGCTATTGTTGTTCTTGTTGTTGTTGAAGGGGGTTGTGGTGTTACGAATTCAAACTAAAACTCGATGACTTCTTTCTGTTTTGTTGTTCCGTTTCTATATAATAATTCATACAATATTTGAGCGCTGCCCAAAATGAATTAAAGTAATCAAAAATATCAGTAGAATCTAACATATATATAAATCATCATCATATAGTTAGTTTATAAGACAAGAAAAGAGTTTCACTCTTTCTTGTTTTTTAATTTGGTGTTAATCTATCGTTGATGATGACGAGATGATGATAAAGTCTATAAGAAGAGTGTCGTATTCATGGTATCTGGTATCGGTTTGTTTAAATCTATTAATCCACTATAATTTTATTAACTGCTTCCTCTCCTTCGCCGCCGCCTCTCCGTCAGCGATTCATTCAAATCAATTCCCTAAAACTGTACTCAAACTTTAATAAATTCACATGCCCTTGATGTTTTTGCTGTTGTTTTTTTTGATTTTGATGCTGCCTTTTCTATATTTCGTCCATGTTGTTGCTTTTGCTTTTGTTTATTAATTGTTTTTGATGTTGTTTCTGGAGTTGTTGTTATTGCTGCAGCTTGGTTACTTTTATTTGAAGATGATGATGTTGGTGATTGTTGATTTTTTGTTGATCAGATATTATCAACCGAATCGGCATCATCATCTGAACTGAAATCGTCACCGAATTCAATATCCTCATCGAATCCATCCTCAACAAAGGTAACAGTTTCGTTGATGCGTACTGATTCTGGGAATTCACCATATGTTTTCAGATTTCTAGCCTCATCTGGAGTATACTTCAAGATGACATCGGCCTTTGAATCCTGATAGTCACGGAGACCAACCAAAATGATATCACCCTGATTGATCCAGACCTAGAATAGAAATAAGAGAAAGAAATTTATTAATAATCATAATAATTAATCTACTTCTACTATATATATAAAAGAAAGTTGAAAATGTGTATGTTTCCCTCTAGCGCCCGTAATTTTCAACCGATTTATTTTTTTTTTTAAATGTAGATAATTACAGTAAATGCTTAGATATATTTCTATACAGCAAAAAATGCATCCGACACGCTGTGTTTGTGTTGAAACAAACGAAGCATACACAAACATTCGTGAACGTTCGATCATTTCATTTAATATTTCAGAGACATTAGCCATTGTTCGATGGTATGATCAAACGCTTTATGTTCGAACAAGCAATCGAACGTTCGATCATTTCATTGAACTTTTCATAGACAATAGCCATTGTTCGATGGTATGATCCAACACTGTATGTTCGAAAGTGTTCGAACCAACCCAATAAAAATTACTCATACAAAATAAATAAACCGTTTCTACTGTGGCCTTGAACAAACTAAGTTTCACATGTAGATTGGGCCACAGCAAAGCGGGACTGGGCACAGCTAGTAGATCTATAGATTTGAATGTATGTAACTATCTGTTAATTTAAATTGACGTTTGAGTCTCCTCGAGAATAGGCATCCGAAGGTCGTTGTGAATTGCAGAATTCCGAACGTTGCCTAGAGCATTTGTGATTCGACGCAATGCTTTATTCTGCAGAGTTTGAACTTTTTTTTTGCTCGATGCACATGCAGTGCCCCAGAGTTTGACACCATAGTTCCAGGAGGGACGTACAATTTTACGGTATACCAACACTTTGTTGCTCAGGCTTAGTTGCTGCAGTAGTGGACGAGATGTGTGTTTTCCAGGTAAGACGTTTATCAAGAGTCATTCCTAGATAATTAACACGGTCAACTAGCGAGATGGCAGTGTTGTTAAGCGTAACTATAAGACATGTGACGTCACAAATATCATGGCCCCACCCTCACTGTCACTACGTTGAACCACACATCTTCCACCCCACCACTAAACGTGTGACGTAATATGAGGATGACCCCTGAGTGTGAAACTGCCATGGACAGATTTACCCCAGTTTATGACCATTTCCACCTTCTTGTCCAGTGTCAAAATCGATTGAGATATTTAGCTGTAGCCTCAAGGGAGCTATTATTGCAAATTATGGTGGCATCATCCCCATAAGTAGCTAGTAGGGAGCTATTGATAGCAGGAGTGGGCATATCCGTAGTGCACAGGACTGGTCCTACTACACTGCCTTGCAGAACACCAGCTTCGATATTACTGATAGTGGATTTGGCATATTTTACTGCTACATAAAATATGCGGAAAGACTGCGAAACTGTATTTTTTGTTTTCAAATGCCGTGAGGATATGTTTAATGATACACCGGAGTACCATCTTGTTTCCTGAAGATGGATGATCAGAAATAGCTCTTTGGACACCTGTTGCCCCATCATTTTAGCCAGAAATAATCTTTCTTTAATCGGTCTATATGAATCGACACGATCTTCTAGCTTACCAGGTTTCAATAGCATAATGAAGTGACGAAATCGTAGCATGATATTGAAAATCAATGTCAGGAACAGGATACCCTTGGTTGGGAGAGCCTTAGCAATACTGCCGTCATTTCCATGCGAACTTCATGTGGCGAAATGCCGTTATTTGGCAAAGCTCATCTAGGAAATTCTTAGTTTCCGTGACGTCTCGCCTATCAGGAAGATTCAGTGTAGTGAAACAGTTTTCAAGCTCATCAGCAAATGCTTCCACTTTTTCCAGATCAGTACGGCACCATGAGTTGTTGGTATTCTTGATTGGGATTTGTCTCAGAGGTTGGTGTTTAACACAAAGAGTCGCCTTCAATAAAGTGAAGACCACCTTTTTATTTAGATTAGCAAATTGATGATCAGGAATAGATGTAATACATACTACGCAGTCAGTAACGGGTACTGACATGTGTTTTACTTTGTTAACTTTATTAACAAGAAAATCATAATCAATCTACATACATAAGTTTTGAATGATTTATGGATATACCTAAATGATAGATTGGAGACCCTGACGCCCTCCTGAGTTCATTAGTTCGTTTATTTTACTAATTATTTTATAATTATGTGGGGGTTGGGCCTAAGTTATATTAGTTAACCAAAAATTCAAAACATTATTATCAGTAATCAGTTAAGTTTGGTTAGGTGTCGAGGCCTTCATGATCGCCAACAAAGTTGTGGTGTTCTTAACTAATAAGAAAACGACGCAGTTATAATCTTTATTGCTGACTCACAGTATCTAATTAGAGATATTGAATTGGTCCCGTGTTATTTTAGATGATGCACTTGTAATAGATAACAAAAAAAAATCAGAAACTCATCTGATAAAATCTAATTTTAGAGAAAAAGAATTCAATAGAATCAACTGAACGAATATTAGTAGCAGCACTGACTAGAGGAATTTCATAATTTTATGAAAATGGAAGAAATATTTTAAGACACCTCACCATATCTAAAATCATAGAAACAAAATTAAAAAGACTTCTTCAGTCTTCTGAAACTAAATATGATTTAGTACTTAAAATTTTAGTATAATCAAAGACCTTCTATAAAAACTTTTTATTATTATCTCAAGATTACAAGAATGTAGTGGTTCCTCTATCTATAGAAACTTAATTGGTCGTCACATGTCTAAAATCAACGATTAGATCAAAAATTCTTAAAAAAAAAAACTCATGAATTGTGAATTACTAAAACATAAAAAAATATATAACTTATAAATCATATTACCCCAAACTAAGTTAAACAAAATATGGGGAGGTTAGGGTTTTAGAGTATAAAATCATGTACGACGCTTGGTTATATTTATATAGATAAGAGAAATATATACCCTATAAACAGATAGAGAGAGAAACGAAGCAAACAGACGAAATGGCGACCTACCACAACCAAACAATCAACTTCCCGTTTAGGGTAAGGTAAGACTAGGCAATCCCTTATGACACATTTTTATTATATGTATCATCAATAAAAATCCCATTAAAACCCTAGTGCGAACATATAAGTAATTTACTTCCTTTGCGTCATAAATAAATATCAAATACAATATATAAAATCATATGTATGAAGATTGTCTTAGTGGTTTATTTATCAGTAATATCAATCATTTAGATAGAAATTCATTGGAAAAATATTTTAGTTATGTCGTAACTCTCTCATATAGTTCAAATACTTATGTCTATTATCAGTCACACTAAACACCGAACAATCGAACTTTGAATTATGCATTAATCATAAATAAATGAATAAAAAATTATGATAAGTAGGACAGAGATGTTACCTAATAATACTCCCTTCTATGGGCAATCCTAAGACTTGGAACCAGGTTTTTAAACATTAAAAAGAATCCAACGCAATGAAACAGAAAGTCATCGGCCGCTGTGTGAGGCTTACAGAGAGCATGCTCCATTAATTTTAACTTGCGAGTACTGGTACCGACGTTTCAAAAGTGTTTGATTTTGACACAACAGACAAGGAGCGCGAAAGAAGGGCACAAACGTTTGTAGGCGCCGAGTTGGAGGAAATTTTGGACAAAGACTCGTGCCATTAAAAGCCATTGGTATGATCCAGAAGGTCGGAAATTGGGTGCCTCACGAACTCAAGCCAAAAGATTTCAAACAGCGTGTCACTTCTTCCGAAAAGAAGAAAAATTGATTCATTATGACAATCCAAAATGAAAGAAGGAGTATGTTAAGCGCAGCGAAACCGGACCATTGACGCTAAAACCAAACATCCATGGCAACAAGGTTTTGCTCTGCATTTGGTGGCACCAGAAGGGAATCGTGTACTAACGAGCTTCTGAAAAGTGGTCTGGCGAAATGGACAACCAGACGTGAGTCATTAATCTTTCACTATGACCATGCCCGGCCACATGTCTCAAACGTGGACAAAACCTATCTTGGTGGTACCGGATGGGAAGTCCTAAGCTACCTGCCATACAGTCCCAGACCTTGCACAATCAGTTCCGGTCGATGCAAAACGCCCCTTCGGGAATACGCTTCACTTCAATTGAAGATATAAAAAATTGAAGTGATATTTTCTTGACCTCCAAACAGTTTTATTGGCACGGAATCCATGCATTACTAGAGAAGTTGGGAAAAGTCATAGCTAGCGATGGGCAATACTTTCAATAAATTACCATGTACCAATTTTGTATCCTTAAAAACTTATTACCCAATAAAAGTCATTGAAGTTCTTAATTAATAAAGAGATCTTATTGATCCTTACTATATATTTGAACAGCTGAGAGTCATTAAATTCTTAAATTTTCAGATATTTACTAATTTTTCTTCCCTAATTAGAGGATTTTATATTTGAACTACTTAAATGGATAAGGGTTATTAAATTCTTAAATTTTGATCTGTCAAGACAACCATCTATAAATTTATTCTGAAGTTCTGCCTCACCTTTTCCAAAAATTAATGGATACTGATTGATTTTAAATTATTTATCTAAGCTTTATAAACATCGTACTAACTCGCACCCCTCCCTCTTTCTTTCAGATTTTTGGGATGTTCCTTCGTGGCTTTTCGGATTTTCTTTTTTCCTAAACATTCCTCATGAATCACTCGGTTCATTGGTAAAAATCCGTTTGATAATTTTTGAGTTCATCGAGTTCAGGCGACTTTTATAGATATTCGATATTTAATCTACATTAATCTTTTTTTTCCATATTCCATATTTGACGCAGCTGTGAGTATGCACCCAATGTCTTGCTAATTCTGATTAGTATGTCTTTTCTTGCGCTATCTTCTGCGGATATTACACTACCAACGTAGGTAAAATCTTTGACCTGTTTTATTGCTTTGCCTTGTATCGTGAAATCATTGTGGTTTTTGATTTTAATTTTTAAAATATGGAACTCAACGAAAATATCCTTCTTCACAAAAATGAGACTATTTAAGTCAAACATCATCTCTGTATTGCTCTATGAATGTGAGACCTGGCTTGTAACCGACTTTCTTACAGGAAAAATTCAAAGTTTCGTCAACAGATGTCTCCGACGCATTCTTAAGGTGTGGTGGCCAAATACCATTAGTAACTCTGACTTATATGAAAAATGTAAATTGGAACCAATGGCCAATTACATAAAATTACGAAAATGGCGGTTGTTAGGTCACACATTACGAAAAGATGCTAAATAGATTTGTCGACAGGCTCTAGATTGGAATCCCCAAGGCAGCCGTAAGAGGGGACGTCCTAAAAACACATGGAGAAGAACATTGCAAAAAGAAATCGAGGAGTCCGGTAAAACGTGGAATGAGCTAAAGATTTTAGAGAAAAACAGAACTCGGTGGAAATGCTTTATTGAGACCCAATGCTCCAGTGGGAGATACAGGAACTGATGATGAATCTTTCTTTTAAAAAGGAAACTCATAGAGGAAAAGTTTTTAGGGAAACTATTAGTTGTTTTTGATCTACCAAATAATTAACCCATGTGATGGCATATGGAATTTTGTTTTCAATTGAAAAAAAAAAAAAAAAAAAAAAATGGTTTTTCCTAAATGTTTCTCATATCTTTCATATGGAAAATTATCATGTTCGAACATGTTTCGCATCGTGTGTGTTTGACTGACGCCCGAAAAAACTTATTAAGTCATAAAAAGGCATTTATATGAATGGAATTTGATAAGATTTACAATGATAAAGAACGTGATATGGAGAAGCAAGCAGCACAACACTTTAATCAAAAACCAGAACTCAATGAGTGTGACTACTACGATGTACGAGTACTATGATGGGGGAAGCACCAGATAGTAGTTAATTATTAAATTAAATGGAGCAAATTACTTAAAGTAACTTGATGCGTCAGTCTTTAGGCATCCGCAGCAGTTCACACATATCGTTCATATAAAGAAAATTATAGGTAAAAATTATTAAACAATGAGAAATTGGGTAATTGAATGAATGAGCAAGCGCAAGCAAATCACATACGAAAGTGGGGAATCTTTATCAAAAGTGAGACCCGAAGTATAGTCTGATAAAAAGTCGTCGTGCGACGACCGATAAAGAACCGCCGCCTATAAATAGAAGCAATTTTGATTAGAATTTGCCATAAGTAATAAAGGCACTAAAAGCAAAAGAACTCAAGAAACTCGGTAAAAAAAAAAATAGTGAAACATTTAATGAGAAATACAATAGCAGATCTAAATGCTATAGAAAGCAATCACTTGAAAAGTGAGCGAGCAGCAAAAGGCTCTCATATCAAAGTTATACAAAATATAATCGAAACTTTTAAATCGCTACACAGTTACAGCGACCCTCAAAACGGATACATCGTGCGCGTGTTATAACGAGTCCATCATGTTGATCTCTTATCGTTTAGTTTACACTATGATTATTAGTACCATAGCCAGTATAATGGTTGTACTATCAACAGCCTCGGCATCATCGTCCTCATCCACATTTCCTTCAGTACGGAAATGTCAGAGTATAGCTGGTCTTCAAAACCTAGGAGCTGCCTATGGTCTCCTAGAGAATCGGATTAGTACTTTGGATAAACCCAAACAAACACATTGGAGTAAAAAATTCTTGGCAAAACGAGAAGCTACTCCACATTCTGCTCCGTATGCCGTATCCATACAAATGATGACACCCGATCAGGGTCTAGTACATTATTGTGCTGGTACCATAATCAATGAAAATTGGATATTAACAGCAGCCCATTGCCTAACATCACCACAGGCAGTGGCCAATTCAGTGATTGTGGCTGGTCGTCACGATATACACGATAAAAATGAAGCTCCCAATGTACAAATGCGGAACATTGACTATTATGTACGTCATGAACTCTATGTCGGAGGTGTGGCCCCATATGATATTGCATTGATTTATACAAGGACTCCATTGCAATTCGATAAATATGTTCAAGCAGCAGTTTTACCAGAACAAGATTTACTACCCGAAGGTTATGGAACTCTATATGGCTGGGGTAATGTTTCGATGACTGCCATACCCAATTATCCAAAGAAACTACAAATGGCCAATATGCCAATTTTGGATATGGAATTATGTGAACAGATTCTGGCACGTCAAGGTCTACAATTGCATGAGACAAATCTATGCACGGGACCCCTCAGTGGTGGTGTTAGTATATGTACAGCTGACTCTGGAGGCCCATTAATTCAACAATGTTGTGAGGATTTCTTTGATCAGAGCAGTATAGTTATAGGCATTGTATCATGGGGTAAAATGCCATGTGGACAAAAGAATGCACCCTCGGTTTTTGTACGTGTCTCGGCATTTACCGATTGGATTAATCAAATTATAGAGACCTCAACGCAGATCATGTAAAGGAGAGAAATTAATATACATAATTGAAAATCCCCCAAGGGGAGAGAGAGAGAGAGAGAGACAAAACAGATGGACTCGTATTAAAATCTATAAGGAAACTCGAATTGGAAAAATGACTCAAAAAAAAATATAAAGTAATGGAAAAATCTTCAACAAAAAATAAATGAAAAAAAAAAAAATCTTTTTTAAAAAAAAAATTACTCAAAACACAAAAAAAATTACAAAAAATCTATTTAGATAATCTCAATAGTTTTTAAGTGTTAAAATGATAAGAGAGAAAAAAATTAAAGAAAAGACGCTGCCAATATAATTTTAAGTTATAATTCTGTAGTTGCTAAGCATAATTTTAATGACGAATTCTTTGTTCAAAAAGAAATTATAATAAAAAAAAAGAGAAAATATTTAATTTACAAAAAAGAAGAAAAAAATTACAGGTTTTTTTTTATTATCTTTGGCTTAGATTTTATAAAGATTTCTGATGAAATAAATATTTATTTAAAAAAACGAAAAATAGCAGAGATAAAATCGTAACCATTTTTTGCACAGTTTACCATACACAAACAAATGGTAAGAAAAATCAAATGACATAAATCAAAATAAAACTGTGTATTAGAGATAAAATCGTAACGATTTTTAGAAGAGTTTACCAAAACAGATAAACGAATGGGAAGAAAGTCAGATGACATAATTTAAAATAATTCTGTATGTAACAGATAAAATCGTAACGTAATTTTTTGCACAGTTAACATTATCAAGTTTACCATAAATTCATTAGTCACACACCAAACTCGTTGGAAAAGACCCATGAGTAAAAAATTTTACAAGCAATGAACCATGGGATTATTTAACCATTTTGGCACAACAGTAAGTGAACAAGGGCAGAGAGAGGTCATACGTTCTACATAGAAAAAAAAATTTAGTTCAAGAGGAAAATTTCAACATTTGAAATTAGATAAACAAATGGTAAAAAAAAATTCAGATGAGACAAATCAAAATAAAACTGAATATAAGAAATAAAATCGTAACGATTTTTTTGCTCAGTTAACACTATCAAGTTTACTATACATTCATTAGTCACACACCAAACACGTTGGAAAAGACCCATGAGTAAAAAATTGTACAAGTACATAAAGCAATGAACCATGGGATTATTTAACCATTTTGGCACAACAGTAAAAGACAAAGGGGAGACAGAGAGGTCTAACAAACTATAAAAAAGAAAAAATTAATCAAGAGGAAAATTTCAAGACATTTGGAATTTTGAATTGCTGAAAGTATTGAGGGCATGAGATTATTTTTTTTTTTTTTGCATTATACTCGTATCTTAGTCGTGCTTTCATTTATCATCTTAGTGAATAGTGATTGGTAGTGAGTTATTAGCCACTGACTGTTTTAGCTTCTAATCTGAAAGTCATATAACCCGATGAGTCTTTATCAGTCAGTCAGTTAGACTGGCACAGACAGACAATAGTAGTAGTCGTTATTAATATCTTTCGGTCTGAAGAGATTTTTCTTAGTATTACATATTTGTATTCATTATCATTGATACAATTATTATTATCTACTTCTGTGAACTACCTTCAAAATATTATATGGGGAAATCAAAATGTAAGGCGCACTTTCTTTCTGTTTTTCCAGTAATTGGACTTTGTACATTGGGTTAATGGTCAAATATATCTTTCTTATCAATCATCAATTAATTGGAAAACCACTTATGTACATATATTTAATCGAGTTGTCAAAAATAATCTCATAAATCCATTCAGGTGCGCATATATAATTTTTTGTTTTTTGTTTTTATTACACGTAACGATGAATTTTAGGAAATGAGACTCATATGAGTGAGAAAAGTTTTTTAGACGCACAATGATTGGAATCAAGCTGAGCCCCATGACTATAATATAATCATTCAACACAAGTTAGTAGGTTCTAATTTTCATTGTTTTAAAGATCCCAACACAGTCAACCAACCACATAAATAATTTGAATACTGCCAATTCTAATTAATGAATCAATTCTAATAAGAATATTCTTAGTATTCCCTCATATTACTTCCATCAAGAATCAAGTTACCAAGCAATGCAAGTAGTTGGCTATTAAAAAGATACAAGATAAATCATTATGCAAATATAATGACTAAATACGAGGGGGGACAAAAAAAAAAACGGGAATTACTCTGTGGTGGGGGCACCTATTGTTTGACCACATGTCCGTTAGTGTCACGCCATCTGCGTCAGTGTGCAAAGTTGTGTCGCTGTGAGTGCATCGGCTCGCCTGTGAGATTTTTTTTAGTAAAACAACTTTTTACATTTCGGTGAAAACGTAATGGCAGATTGTCGAGAACAACGCGCGGCTGTGAAATTTTGTGGGGAAATCGGCCGAGGAAACTATTGTAATGCTTAAACCAGAGTTAACAATTTGTTTTCACGTTTTAAAAATGGAGAAATGTCTATCGAAGACCAACTTCGTTCAGGACGCCCCTTAACGTCAAGAACTGATGAAAATGTCGACAAAATCAATGCCCTCGTTCGTGGAGACCGTCGCCGAACCATTGATCAACTCTGTGAGATGTCGGGAATGTCATGGAGTTCAATTCAGAGTATTTTATCCGAAGATTTGCACATGAGAAGGGTTGCAGCGACTGGTTCTTCCATCATGACAGCGCGCCGGCCCACACCGCACTTTCCGTGAAGCAATTTTTGATCAAAAACGCCATGACACCGCTTGTCCAACCCCATACTCACCGGATCTAGCCCCCTGTGACTTCTTTTTAGTGAAACAAAAATCGCTGGAAGGCTTAAAGGACATCCCGATGAGTGAATTGAAAAACTGTTTTGAACAATGGAAGAATCGTTTGGAGAAGTGCGTTGTGGTCAATGGCGAATACTTTGAAGGTGATTAAAATTTGGTGTTAAAATATTAAGAAATAAAGAAGTTATGACGAAATTCCCGTTTTTTTTTTGTTGGTCCCCCCTCGTACTTAATAAAATTTCACAAAATACTGAAAATCATTATTTATACTTTGGCGGCATCTTTAATTATCTACATAAATATGTATATCAATTATAGGTCGGGTTAGCTTACCCACTCCAACAGTTAGACAAACAAAAAAAAAAAAAAAGAACATGCTTTCTATGAGAAGACAGTCTAATATTCTTGCACCTGACAATTCGGCATGAGTCTGTAGTTTTTTCTTTAAATAATCAAACACCAGAAACAAAAATGATATTAATGATAAGATAGAAGTGTCTCTGTATAGAAAAATTGACTCGATCGGGCATAGAGAGAGAGAGAGAGAGATAGAGAGAGAGCGGAGCAGGTAGAACTACTGTGGTAACTACGCAGTGGCAATGGCACAAAAATATTACAAAGCGTGCCAAATTATTATGAAATTGTGTATATAATTTTGAGAATATAAGAACTTTTATAGTCCAAGTTGGGGGAACACGTTTGTTCCATCATCCAAATTTGTTTATTATATGCATGAACAAGTTCTCACACTTGAAATATCTTATCAAATTCTGATGTGGACATATTGATAATACATAATTACAACTACTTCATGTAGTCCGATTTTTATCTACTATAAATATAATAAATGGGTATAAGTATATCATGGTCTATGATATATTGGCGCCTGTAATTTGTGTGAAAAGTTCACTCCCCACGCAAGATAAGAATTTAACAGTTTGACAAGCATACACCACTAAAATAAATTCAGATAAGTTCCACAAATTCTTGGTGGTAGACCTTAAAAAAGCACATTTAGAGCTTGCGTAGTTAGAAAGCGCCATCTTTCGGTTGACGAATGAAAGTTAAATTTAATGAATACTTATTAGATTCAAATAAACATGCTAATTTCATTTGGATACCTGGGAATAGCGGGTACCCTGGGAACGAAGAGGCAGATGAACACACCAAAAAAGGGTCTGAAAACGTCCTCATTGGACCTGAACCATTCTGCGGACTGCCTTGGAGCTCGACTAGGTCTAATATCGAGAAATGGTTGGCTATAAAATCGCATTAATATTGGGTCAACACTGACAATATCAGAGTGGCAAAAACATTTATGACAACCAGCTCTAGCAACAGAATACGAGAAATACTGGGACTAACACGGAGAGGCATACGGTTAGTTTCGGGATTCTTAACAGGTCATTGCAATGTGCTGAAGCACCTACGCAATACGCGTATTACAAACAATGATAATGTAGACTATGCAATAAAGAGGAGGAAACAGCAGAGCACGTGCTACACCTCTGTGAGGGTCTGGCATGGACAAGACTCCAATACTTGGGATTCCAATACCTAGAACCAACCGATATCGCAGGTCTATCTCCGAGAAAGATTCTAGAGTTCTTGATGAATAATAAAATATCGGAGGAACTGTGATCAAGAGGGTTGTTACAATAGGTCCATTAGTGGCCGCAGTGAAGAGGTGTATTCTGATTCCCGCCCTTTCCTCAATGTAAACTAATCTAATAGTGAATATTTATTTTTTTTTTTTATTATTACTATTAGAATTATTTAAACATAAAGCTATTAGTTCAGGGGGTATGGGTAGCCCTAGATGCTAGGGCCTTAAGCTGGAGAAATATGGTAAATAGATTTGGTTTATAGGCAAAGTTGTAAGACTACAGGCCTATTTTATATAGTAGAAACCATAAGATTTTGTTAAAAATTATCAAAGTAAAATTGAAGCATAAGATTTACTCTACTTCGAGAATACGAGGGGTACTATTTATATTTCTGGTAAGTGTTGCTAAGGAATGAATCACTGATGTTAAAAAAAAAAAAAAAAAAAAAAAAAAAACAAATCTCATTTTCTATTCCTAATGTGAAGGTTTATAGATGCTCCATACATCGCATGGGAACGGGCAGCGTTCCCAGACTCATCTTGTACACACTATACACCGTTGATATGCCAGTAGCCGAGGATGAAGACTCGATGATAGCAATATTTGTTGACGATACAGAGTTCCTAATAATAAACATCTACATCGTTCAAGCTGCGACTAATACCGAAAACTATCAAGATAAATTTCATAGATGGGCTAAACATTGGAACGTAGTAAGGTTAAACTCTGCAAAGTCTCAACATTGTTGCTTTACGCTACGTCGCGACCGGTGACCTACAGTTAACATGGGTGGAATTGACATCCCCTATGCCGACAATGGAAGATATCTCGGTATTGGACAGACACTTGACATAAAAACGACACATTACTGTGGCTATTAAAACTGTTATTACCAAGTAACACAGGCGAAATTGACTATTACGCACGAGTACTTTAAACCTTAAATGCTAAATTTACAATCTACTAGTCAATCAATATTCAAGTCGATTTGGAGATACATATAGTAGCGGACGTCAACTCCAGACTGAGCAAGGCAAGATCAGCATTTGGACGACTTAAATCAGTATGGGCAAATACTCAAATTTCTAGACGCACGAAATTACGAATATTCTCCGCATGTGTGAAATCAACGCTCTTATGTGGAAGAGAAACATGGCTTATCTCAAATTCCATTACGCAGAGATTGCAAGCTTTCGTAAATAAGTGTTTAAGGATCATTTGTAGAATATTCTGGCCGACAATTATTTCAAACGAGGCGCTATGGCGTCTAACAAATGAGCAACCTACACTATACCATAGCGCAGGAAGTGGAGCCGGATTCGGCACACATTGAACACCTTGAGAAGATCAATATGGCGGGAGTTAGCCGATGCAAACATCACATGGGAAGAAGCAAAAATAACAGCCCAAAATCGTGTTCAATGGAGATGCCTTGATGCCCTATGCTCCATTTAGGAGTGATAATAGGAGGAAAAAAAAAAATAGTATTCAGCACTGGGGTCTGAGATCTTACACACATTTCAATCTCCCAGACTAAAGCTCTACGGAAAATAATAAATAAAACAATACATAGATGCCTTCAGTTTGAGGGGGAAATTAACAGAAACACTATTTATATATCTGGCATTATAACAGAAATCACTGACATTTCCAAAAGATAATTTGTTGTATTTAATCATCTTTATAATATTTTTCTTTATAGGGTGATTTGTGTTGTAAATTAAAAAATTCATCTTGGTCAAAAAATGGAATTGATTCGTGAACAATTTTCGTGCGATTAAGTTTTATAATTTTCGATGTGGATTATCAAGACAAGATAAACTTAATTCTTTATACAGTGATACATCCTACAGCACTGTAAGAAAAAAAACTGGTATAACGAATTTAATCGTGGTCGATGTTCGCTCCAGGACGAATTCCATGAAGGTCCTCCAAAATCACACTTGTTGTGCCAGAAAATATCGATACTGCATGGGAATTGATAAAGCAAGATCCTCATCATGTGACATACTGTGAGATAGAGGCATCTTTGGGGTTTAGTAGGACAAGCATCAATAAAATATTACATGATCATTTGGCCGTAAAAAATATGTGTCCGCGTTGGATGTAGGATCCAATAATCCGACAAACGCTCAAAAGAAGGCTTGTGTCGATTTGTGCATGGAAATGTTAAAAAAAATAAGCATCAAATAACATCAATCACAGGTGACGAATCATGGATCTATGCATATGAGCCTGAAACAAAACAGCAATCGACTGTATGAGTCTTCAAAGAGACGAGCCACATCCAACAAAAGTTGTTCGCGGAAGAAGCACATCGAAGTAAATGATTCCCTGTTTCTTCGACATTACATGTCACGTGGCGACAGTGGCGTTAAAGCAACGGTGGACGACCAATTCTGAATGATACACAACCATTTGTTTGCCAGAAGTTATTATTCTTCATCACGAGATGTGTGTGTGTGAGCTCCCACACAAAGACTCAAACAAGGGAGTTTTTGACAGGTCAACACATCAAAAATTGATGGGTATTCCGCTGTAACAGTCCTGATTTGGCACCTAATAATTTCTTTTTTATTCCAACACATCAAAAATAAATTACTTGATTAACGATTTTCGACACCCAAAGAATTGTTTGATTGATGCATTCAAAACTCATGTTTTGGAGTTAATTCATTTGGAGAGGAAAAAGTGCTTAAAATGCATGCAAAAGTGTATTAAATCTTCATGGAGAATATTTTGAAAAACAATAAAACCAATGTAAATCATAAATATGTATTTGTTTTTTGATTATTAGGCTAGAAATATAAATAGCAATCCTCATATTGGAATAGATGATTTAAGAAGTTTAGAAATATCCAATAATACCAAACCAAATAAAATTTGATGTATGAGAGAAGAGTTCAAGAAGCAGATTAACTAATTACAACTTTCTACCTGAGAAAATAATTTTTATGCAAATCACATCTTCATTTTCATCTCCTAATTATTAAGTGTAAGAAAACGTTTTTTTTTTCTATGAAATTCGGGAAACTTTTACCCAATCTTTCAACGAATGCAAATAAAAATTTAATCAAAAATATGTTTCATAGAAATTCTAAATAAAAAATAGTCAATAGAATGCAACTTTCTACCTGATTTCTAGGAAAGAAAATACTTTTAAGCGCAGGTTATACTTTAGATATTAAAATTTTGAGGATAATTAATAATTCTGAAGAACAAAATTTAAAGTATTTCAAAGAAATGGAACATGAAAGGCGAAAACTACAAATTTTAGATACGAAATATGCTAACAAATTGGAACTTTTCACTTGAAATATATAGAAAACTAGATGTTCCGGCGTGCTTTTTCTACGCTCCGTCAAAAAAAGATGTTTGACAAAGACTACTTTTTGAATGATTTGAAAATGTGTCTCTAAGCTTTATATACCAAAATTTGATCCACTAATTGCAATCTATTTTGTAGGTGAATTTTAATGAATTATATGCTATAATATACAGGAAGCTTGTTACAATATACCAGCGAAAAATGCATTCAAATGGGTTAAGCCGTTTCTGAGATTAGCGTGCCCAGACAGAAATATATAAAGTTCTAAATTCAATTATGCTTAATGTAGAATATCCACAAATTCTATATTGACCAAGGTTAATATATAAGAAGTTTCCCCCAAGTCTAAAATTTACTATACTTTTCAATAATTTTTATAAACAAATGGGCAAACTAAATCCGAAAAGACCAATAAATTGATATCATATAAATTGTTTATAAACAAAAAAAAAAAAAAAAATTAAATGCAGGTCATGACAAAAAACTAAGACAAATTACTCATATTTATTTAAGTGCCCCACAACAGACGGAACAATTTTTTTTTGGATTTGTTATTTTAATAAAGAGAAAATTGATCTACATTTTGTTTGTTGTTGTTGTTTTATATATTTATAAATATAAATACTATATAAACATTTGCCTACGTACGCATAAGAGAGTCTGAGAAAAAAAAAGAAACAAAATAAACAAAAGTTCATTGAGTTTTCTTTTCTTTGTTTTGCAAATTTTTTTCTGATCAAAGTAGTAAACCCTCCTCCTCCCCCAACAAATAAATTTATGTGGAAATTTCATAGAAAAATAAAAAAAATTAACAACAAAATGACATTGATAAACTGAGTATTTTTATGAAATGAAATGAGAAACATTTTAAAAGAGGGAAAAGGTTTCCGAGTTTGTGCATGCAATCTGCGTCTCCATGGAGCACATTTTTCAATTTACGCACATGACGACGCAGACAAGAAAATGCATACATACAAACAAATAAACTAACAAATATACGCAGCAGCAAACAATTGCACGCGTTTTTTTTTTCTTGGTCATCCACCTATACTAACACAACTCTATCTCTTCTTAATGCAAATATATATAATGTATGTGTATTTGTGTGTATGTGTGTACATACCTTCTTACGAAGTTTCCCCCGAATGTGACACAGGCGTTTTACGCCATCAAAGCACATCGCCTCCAATCGACCATTGCCCAACATTTTGGTAACTTGTGCGTATTCCTGTTGATCTTCCTTGAAAATCAATTCACGCTTCTCGAATTCATTTTCGTTCTTTCCACGACGACGATTTTTACCACCTTTACCCTTATTCTTAGGCATATTGCTGCTGCTGCTGGTTTACAGACGAATTAAGTTGATGTTGATTTATTTGAAACGACACTTTTGTTCGTTTGTTTTCGTAACTTTCAATTTCCTCACTGCTTTAAAGAGAATATATTGAATAATATGTCAACTGTTTGAAGTTTGAAAGTGAATTGATTTTAAAATATTTTCACACTTACGAGGTAGGCAGTGAGAAATCTGCCTTGAGAAGAAATTTGCGGGGCTGGCGAGCTAATGACTTTTTTTTAGGGTGACCAATCTATGTGATTTGACACAGCCTTGCCATATTTTAGTTTTCCAAAAAAAGCATACCCTCATATTTTAGTTTTTTTTTCTGCATGGTGTGTGAGCGAGAAGCAATAATAATTTGTGTATAGAGTGACCATATTTTTAAAGTTATCGATAATTAGTGTAAATAAAATTATCGATATTTTAAGAAAAAGTATCACACAGCTGCTTGAGAAATTAGGCGGCGACGACGGCGAGCATGGCACCCAAAAAAGATGCAAAAGGTGGAAAAGACAGCGGCAAAGGTGGTGCCGGTGGGAGTAAAAAAGGTGGCGCTGCCGGTGGTGCCGATGATAAAGGTACAGCATAATTGGTTATTTGTTTCCTCACTGATTAGATACATAATTCGTGTATGTCTCATAGGCAAGGAAAAGAAAGGCGGCAATGCTGTGAAAGTTCGCCATATACTCTGTGAAAAACAGGGAAAAATCATGGAAGCACTCGAGAAACTAAAAGCTGGACAAAAATTCCCTGAAGTGGCGACAGCTTACAGTGAAGATAAAGCACGTCAGGGTGGTGATCTTGGTTGGCAAATTCGTGGCGCCATGGTGGGACCATTTCAGGATGCAGCTTTCGCTTTACCCATTTCGACTGTGAATAATCCTGTGTACACAGATCCACCAATAAAAACAAAGTTTGGATATCACATAATTATGGTAGAGGGGAAGAAATAAGAACTGAATTTTTGCATTTTTTTTTCTATTGTTTAAATACTTTTTTAAAGTATGTAGTATGTGTGTAGTAGAACATAATATAAAATCAATCATCTAAATCAAGTACATAGCTTCTTCTTTTTCCTATGATTTGTTATTTCTTGCCGGCATCCTCTTTAAGACCAACAGTTCGGTTAAAAACAATATGATTCTTGTTGGTGTCGGGATCCACAGAGAAGAAACCAATTCGTTCGAATTGGAACTTTTCATATACTTTGACATTGCTTAGCGCACGATCAGCATAAGCGTACACAGTGTTTATCGATTGTTCGTTGATGTCGCTAAGGAAACCACCAGGAACTTCATTGGGGTCTTCGGGATTTTTGTGCTTAAATAGCAGTTCATAGAGACGCACTTCCAGTTCAATGGGCTGTGACACCCACTGGACAAAGGCTTTTGGTTTTTCAGCTTGTTCGGCAGGCACACATGTACAAATGAGTTCCAACACTGCACCAGTACTAGGATCCTTTTTGACTTCTTGCACTGCTATGACAAGACCTGCATGACGCAAACCAACCGTTTGATTGGGAGCAAGACGCCGGTAACCTTTTTCAGGTGTCAGTTTAAAGTCACTTTGTTCGATATACAACACACGATCCAGTGTGATTTTGTGTGAACCCAATTCTGGATTTTGCGGGAAATTTGGAACATCAATTTCTATTGGCGATGAATGTGGGAAATTGCTTAGAGTCACTTTCAGTGGTTCCAACACAACCAGTCGTCGAGGAGCCGTAACATTGAGCACATCACGAACTGCTGCCTCAAGCATAGTAGGATCCACAGAAATTTGTGCGCCTGTGACACCCATTTGAGCACAAAAGTTATTGATTGCTTCGGCAGGGAAGCCACGTCGGCGCAAAGCGGTCAAAGTAAAGAGTCGTGGATCATCCCAATCATTGACAATACGTTCCGTAATCAACTTGGCTATTTTACGTTTCGAAACAAGTGCATAATTCATGTTTAGACGTCCATATTCCCATTGTACAGGACAATAGATCTCCAGAGCATTACAAAGCCAGTAATAGGAAGAACGACGGGACTGAAATTCTTTTGTGCACAGCGAATGCGTTATTTCCTCTAGCGAATCACAAAGACAGTGAGTATAGTCATATGTTGGATAAATGCACCATGCATTGCCAGTACGATGATGAGGTATAAACTTAATCCGATATGCTACAGGATCCACTTTACCTTCTTCCAGAGTCAGTTTTAAACGTAATGTTGCGGCACCTTCATCGATTTTGCCATGTTTCATGTCATCGAACAATATCAGTGATTCTTCAATGGGACGCTCACGCCATGGACTTGGCTTTGGATTGAAACCTTTCAGCTCATCAGCTGCCTGATGACAAACGTAGGCCAATCCTTTCCTTATCAAGACCACAGCCCATTCATAAAGCTGCTGAAAATTGTCAGATGAATGCGTAATCTTGTATGGCTTATAGCCCAACCATTCAACCATATCCTTAATGGCAACGAAAAACTTTTCTTCTTCCTTTTCGGGATTCGTGTCATCGTAACGCAAATAGCAAACACCATCGTGTGCAGCAGCATAACCGAAATTAATATTGATCGCTTTGGCATGGCCAATGTGCAAGATGCCATTAGGTTCGGGGGGAAAACGTGTATGGACCTTGCCACCAGTGCGCTTTAGATGCTCTTTGAGCAGGCGTTCCGTGTGCTCGGTAACAACATAACCATCAGTTTTGTAATTCTCACCTGGAGCATGGAAATGCACTTTGGTTTTCATTAGTTCAGCAATTGTGCGAGCTCCATCACTTTCTGTTACCGTCGTTGCTACTGCTGCTGCTGCATCCACAGACTTCTTTGTTTCAGTCTTAGTAGTAGCTGCTGTTGATGATGATGGTGCCGCTGGCGCTGCCTTCTTTTTATCGCCCTTGGCCAATGGCTTTAAATCAGCTTCGGTTTTGGGTCCCAACAAATCAAAGATTTCAACATCAATTGCTGCCTTAACACTCTTGGCATCAGCCCATTTCAATTGCGAACGCACATCCTGCATTATTTTAAAGGCATTAAAGTGATAGCGCTGTTCCAGCAACGCCTCTTTGCATTCCTTGATTTTTGCCTGGACAACATTTTCAATTTCTTCGGGTGTTACCACAACACCAACACCACATTCACTCTCCAATTCGGCAATGTTTATGCTGATGCCTTTCTTTTGGCCACACTTCAGCAAATACTCAAGTGCTGCATCAATGCGTTGTGTATTATCCAATTTACGATCCACCACATAAGCCACCAACAGAGACAAATGTTCGGCAATTTGTGGTTTCACTTTACTAGCCAAATGGTAGAGTAACATACCCACACCATCTGCCAACACGGCACCATTTGTCTTCTCGAGGGCCAATTGCAAATTCTTAGTCACATTTGCATTTTTCAAAGTTTCTTTTGCCTTTTGCTCGCTCATACCAAGCTGCTGGAATTGTGCAATCAGCGCTGTATCCGCCATATTCTCTTCGAATGCAATACTACTACTTTAAATGTTGTAACTTTGATAAATGATAGATAAATGACAAAACTAGCTCGAATGCAACAAATGCCTGATGAAATAATATTTTATAAAACAGATGACAGCAATTGAATAACTTGTGCAGATCTCTTAGCAAAGAAGCGTGTATTTGTGAAAAGTAGCGTGTTGGCGTGTATCCCTGGCAACAGGGCTGAAATCAAACTGCATGAATAAATGCAAAAGCATACATCGAGTACCGGCAACAAATCTTACAATATGTTATGAGTAAGGAAGATATTTAGTTGATTTCTATTAAATTATGAATAAATTACAATTCAATTAATATGAATCAAATTCAAATCTTCCATCAGTTAGTCACTCTATCTCTAATCATCCATCTTCCGGTGCATTGAAATCTTCAGAATTTTCAATCATTTCTGTTTTCTTGGATTTTATTAGTTTAACATCGAATGATAGCCAACCAGTGCCGGGTTCATCTTGTTTCACCTCTATATTCTTAGCCCAAACCGTACAGATAATCGGTATATTAACATTCAATGGCAAATCAGTTAATTTAATGCCAATGATTCGCTTATGCTTGGCGGGCACAATCAATGTTATATTATTCTCATTCCTAGTTAAGACCTTCGGTTCATCATCCATTAACGACGAATCAGCTAACCAATAAGGAGATGGTACATACGATATATTCGGTACAACACCATTATTTCCTTTATCACACAATAACCAAATGCGTTCGCCTTCGCCATATTCTGTAATTAAAGTTTTTAACTTTTCCGGTGCATTTTTGGGTAATGATTCTAAAGTATCATAGGTGACTGGTTTGAATTTTGCTATACGATTTAATTTTATGAAAACACATGGTTGCTGCGTCATATAACCATAGAAACCATCTTTATTGCACTCATTGAAGCGACTCATATCGTGGTCATCACTTTTTTCCAAAAAATTTCCAATTCCATCCATAACCGGAGGAATAGTCATTAACATATCGGAAAATAGTTCAATATTTGATATCTCCTGGGGTGTATATGATAAACCCGGTTGTTTATTAGAGTATTTTGGCTCGCCTTCGGGTACAAAATATTTTGTATATAAATAATAATATCCAATAGTAAATGCAACGACAAAGATGAAAATAAGTAAATAGTATAAGAAAAGCTTCAAACAATTTATTGGAGTTAATCCACAAAATTCATTTTTCTCAAGATTCAATACTTTTGATGACCAACGTTTAGAGCCTTTACGTTGACGTTCTTGTTCCCCCCCTATATTTTCCTCCTCATAACGATTTCGCTTGCGTAGAGTATATGCCCCAGCGAAATCTTTGGACTGAGCCATATTTATTTCTTTGAAAAACAAAATAAATTACAACAAAAAAAAGTTAAAATTTGTCTTGATTTCTTAAAAGTTGGAATGTAAAACTTTTAAGTCTGATAAGCTTGTCAATTCGTCAAACTAATCTGATTTAAACAAATGGGAAAATTCTTTAAATCTTAAAAAAAAATTATGTTTCTAACGTCTCTTGTATTGGAAAATAATAAGTTTAATAAAATTATTTCAAATGGCTGTGTTTTTTTTCGAGGGTACACGTTACTTTTCAAGGGTACTCGCTACTTTCGAACCAGGGATAATGAAATAACAATTTCTTGTGTGAATGGCATAAATAAATTAATTTTTGCGTGAATAGAAAAACAGCAAAAGAAGAAGATTTGAATAAATCAAGTTTTTGTTTAAAATTACAAGTTTGTATGCATTGCCAAATAAATAAAAAGCAACATTAAATCAATAAAATTTATTAAATGGATCCTATACCACATGCACCACTGAGTAGAATCCCTGGCACAACAGTTGTGAAGGAGAAACACACCAAAGATCTCACAAAATTAACACGCGCTGAACTTTTGGAGATAAAAGAACGTGAAAGTAAACTTCTTGCTAATAAGTGAGTTAATCTCTCTAAACACAAATATTTCTAGATCAAGTAATAATTCTATACAATAATATTTAACTAGATCACGTTTAAAACTTTTACCAGATAAAGGGAAACGTATTCAAGATTATTACGATAAAGTTGTGGCTGAATTAGAGGCGCGCGACAATGTGGAAGAAGCTGCAGCTCTATTGTCTGAATTGAACATAGCCTCAAAAGGAAAAGAAGTCCTAAATAAACTGGAATGGAATGGACATCTAACCAATGAAGATACTGCAGATCCCAGTGTAGATTTGCTTGATAGTGATGATGAAACTGAAATGGATCCTTTACGGGTAATTGCCCAACAAACTATGCATGAAACGCGTCGTGTGAATATATTACCGCCCGAAGTCAAAAATCCATTAATAACACAACAAGATTTGGCAGAAATAGAATCTTTTAAATCTGAAACACCCGATTCCGGGGTTGGGCAAACAGGAGACTCATCGCCCAATACTAGCAATGAATCAGCAGTAAGTACAACTGATGTGATCGAAGCGCAAATTATAGATTTAATAGTAAGAATAGATAAAGTAAAACAAATATTAGAGAAACCAATTGTACCACAACAAAAACCACATTCCAAAGAAATCATAGAAAATAATATTAATTTAAAGGATAAAATTGCGCCTTCGGTTGATCTGGAATTGCATGCACGCTATCTTATCGATAAGACTGAAAAATCGGAGCCACAACGTGAGAAATTCAGACCGTATAAATCAACTATCAGTAATGTACACGATCCGGATAAGGAGCGTATACGCAAAATGGGTAAACATTGGGAAATAACAGCAGCCACACCTCCACTGATACAACGGAAACCTGTGCAATTGTTGTCCCTGACAGATTCAGTGGAATTACAATTCAATTATTTAACTAAATTAAAGGTGAGTTGAGTGAGTCGTCGATCATCAATGATGAAGAAGTAGCAATAAATATGATTCTCTATTTTAGACTTTACAAGAAAAGCAAGCAGAAGAGCGTTTGGCACGTAAATATGAACGTCTACGTAAACTGGAATTGCCTGAATCAGCACCACTTAGTGATGCATTTAAAGTATATCGCACACCACGTCCGGAATTTGCCATTGAAGGCAGTATGCGTATACCGGATGAGTTAGAACAAGTACATGATCCTTTGGATGTGGAACGTGCCAATGGAAGTGTTAGTTATTCCTTCACCGATTAATATAATAAGTACACACACACACACACACATAAACACACATACATATATATAAACAACAATATTTATTCCTACTAAGTATAATAATATAAATTCTGTTACCTCTTCCTTCCTTTTAAGGGCAGAGCTCAATAGTTTTCTAATAAGAAAGATGGTTACAATGATGTATAATTAATTTAGTTTCATTTATATTGAATAGAATTGTGTTGCGGTTGAGGCTTGAAGTTCAATTTGACCCATTTTAAATTGAAGGCGTTGCAGCCATTTGAGTAATGTTTCGGATCTGTAAGTTTGTTGCTCTTCATAATCAGGAGCATAATCACGAACATTCTGAAGACGCACATGTAGTGTATCAGAGAGCTGAAAGAATTGATTAAATTGAATGGAAATTAGAAAATCTAGAAAGAATCTACATTTACTAACTAACTAACCTGTGTTTGTGATGATAGCACTGGACTCCAAAGTGGTAAAAGTCTACCCAATATTGTAGAGTTTGTTTCTTTCAAAGCTTCCAATAAACTTAAGAAATGCAAATTAACCATTTCCGAGAGTTTTGTATTTGAATTCTGTTGGAAATCACCAACTCCACCACCACCACCACCACCACTAAGTCCAGCATTAGAATCTTTAGATGATGGCTTTGAGTGCGATACCAACTGCAATATGCATGGTGTGACTTTGGCCCAAAATTCAAAAAGTATACCCAAAGTGTTGCCCTCAGGATTAGTACTTGTTAAAGCCATTTGCTCCAAATAGACTGTCCACAGTTGGCATAATGTAAATGCATGGAAAAGCGAAGACATATGAAGAACTGAAGTCTTTGATTGCTCAGCAAAACCAGCAAAAATGACTTGTATATGATCGGCAATATGACAAGAAGCTTCTTGTGGTACAGGCTGGGAATAGGTAACTCCTTGATGGTGATAATGAACTTGTGCTGCACTGGGCCCTGATGTAGTTGGCTGCAGTGGCTGTGGCAGACACTGTGATTCGGCACGTCGTTGCATGAGAGCCATATGAGTCAATGAGCCCAAGAGTAGCCAAGATAGTAAACGCATATGACCAACGCATTCAGTGAATTCCTTGGGACTATAAATATTTTGAGTTATCATTAATGAGAATAGTTTTATTTTAAGAATCCTCACCCTTGCTGTAATGAAGATGGAGCATTATTGAGCCATGGTAAATAACGTGAGACTGCCTTGTTGTCTCGTGGATTGCCACGTGACATTTCCAATGCCAAATACTGTGCTACACCTCCTTTAAGTACGCCACCCAGTGTATCCTCACCCAAACCATTTGGTGTTTGACCATTCTTAAAGTTCTGAATTAAGATTAGTTTCAAAGAGTTGGCTTTACTTTAAGGTCACCTACCTTGATTTTACTAAGAGTATGAAAATCAGCTAGGAAATCAATGACATCATTTATATATTGACGCAAACATTCTGCTGCATTTGTTGTTAAAGTCGGTGCACCATCTGGTATGCCTGGCAATGCACCCGGTGGCAATGAGCCACCGGCATCGAGCAACACAAATCCAATGATCATCAATAGATTGTGATCGGGTATGTTACTCTTGAATTTCAGCGCCTGCACAAACTCAAATATCAACTGACGACAAAGCAACATCTTATCACGATCCTTGGAAAAGGAACGAGCATTTAGTGTGCAAAGATCGTACAGAACTTGATACTCGAGATTTGTGTGTTGCACGCAATAGGCGAAGATTTTCGAATAAGGATCCAAGAGGGTTTTGGGTACACAATTTAAACGCAGTGTAGCACCTATGATGTCCAGCATATATTCGGGATTAGTTAGATTAGGCATGATGACAATAACTTGACGCAATAAGGATTCCATGGCCTGCATTGCCTGTGACCAGACGGCAATGCCGGTGCCAGCCTCCGGTGGCATACATTGTAGATATTCAGCCATATTACGGAATACTACAGGCAATTGATCGAAGGGCAAAGCTTTCTTAGACTGCAGTGATTCACAGACCATATAAATTGGACTGGTTGCATTTAGATCTTGGAAATCTTGAAGAGCTTTTGCAATGCTACGGAAATGATTCCGGCGGATTTTCACTAATCAAAAAAAAAGAGGAATGAAATGAATGAACTTATATGCGGATTAAATTTAATTAACTTACTCTTCATTTGTGTCTGGAAGACTTGTAAGAAGATGCCATTTGGTGCCAGCTGATGAAGAACGCAACGTATGAACTGCAAGGCAACTGCCTGAGCACTACTGGCCAAAGGGGGACCATTTTCGCCTTGCCAGGCATGTGTGCAACTCAAACAAATTCTATACGAATAAGTTATGGAGAATAAAAATGAACTTCACTGAATCATCATAATCATTCATTCAATCTACTCACCGTGATGTCATAGTAAGTATTTCCGGTAAAAATGGTGCCGCCATTGCTGGTTCACGATGTATGAATGTACCAAGTATAACAATTAATATGCCAATTTCCTCATCTGTGTACTCCTCAATGACAGCGCCACAGTCTGTGCAACGTTCACAGACAGTATAATCCCCAACACGTTTGGAACTCTGTTTCAACAATTAAAATAATCTGAGGTTACTATCTCTGCTATACATAGTACATTATAATAATAACCAACTTACAATACGATTGACTTGTACTTGTGTATGTCCATTGCTGTGTTCTGGACCATCTTCAGCTTCATCTTCATCCAAATCATCGGGACGTGGAGGACATGGTGGTGCTGCCGGTGGTGGCCATGAGCCAGCATAACGTGCTCGTACATCTGACATTGCAGTTGTATCCATGGTGAATGGAGCCAATTTCTGACGTGGACGTTTGCCTCCTGTACCTGTAGCACCACCACTATAACCACTATGACCGGCACTATCCACTGCAGCAGCAGCAGCAGCATGTGAATGATTCGATTGAGTATTTAATCCTCCACGCAAATCGTGTGTAACTGTCTTTAATATGGAAGTATGCAAATCCGAATTATCTTGGGTTTGCGGCTGTTGCTGTTGCTGCGATTGTTGAGATGAAGGAGCATTGGGATTTGGTGGTGATTCCAAAGCAACTTGTTTTATTAAACGACGTGGTGATGTTGTACGACTGCTTGGTGTTATATCATCTTTTGTGCTTTCTGAGACATCGAGACTATCCTGTTTCAGGTGACTTATATCGGGTAGATTTAAGCCTTCACGAACGCGTTCAACTAAAGCGCAAACAGTGTCTTGTGTACCAATGGGTAACAAACGTTCTGGTGTTGGTATTTCCAGTACTGCAATATTTTTAGAGTTTGGCAAACCAGCAGCAGCTGCGGCGGCAGCAGCGACAGCTTCCTCTGTCAGTTCATCCCGTGGATTTGGCATGACGCTCATCTTTGAGAGGGGAGAATCTGGTGATCCGTAAGTTTTTTCCACACGCTTCAAAGATTTTGTTTGGGATTTCTTATGATGATTACGTGAATCTTCTGTTGTTGTCGTTGGAGAAGATGACGTAGTACCTGCACTGCACTCAACGATGGTTTTATGACGTCCAATGGTTTTCTTTTTATCTTCTCCTCCACTCATTGATTGCTGCTGCTGTTGTAGTAGTTGGCTAGCAGCAGCCGCAGATGATGTCGATGCAACCGCCGTTACTGCTGCCTGGGTACTAAGACTGTGTCTTTTCTCCGAAGTCTCAGTGCTACTGCTGCCATTTGTAGTTGAACGACTACCATTACTTGATGTATGCGAATGCTTAGACTGACCTTTGTCACTAGACTTCTTGCCCATTGGTTGCTGCTGCTGCACTTCCTGCAAAGCTCCAAGTGCCTTCAAGTGATTTGTTGCAATGGCAGCAAACATTTTCGATGTTGAAGCTGCTGCATTCTCAATAGATTTGTTGCGAACTGTTACAGCGCGATGTACATCAACTGGTGGACTTATTATAGCGGTTTCTGTGGTGTCAGGACCCACGAGTGGGGTAACAATCATGCGAACGCCCTCTTGCAAACTATGACGTGTGTGTGTGGTGACCACAGTAGTGCTAACAGTTTCATTGGCAGAGGTAGCCTTTATTTTTGTGGTATAAGTGTCTCCTGTTTTTGTAGTAATCATGGCTTTGTGGGTCTTTGAAGATTTCTGCAAAAGATAAACGCATTATTATACTATAAGGTTACAACATATTCATTTACTTACTGCTGCCTCTTCCATGTATTCCGTAGTACGTTTTCTCAGGGTTTCCATTTTACTGGGCGCTGCAACCTCTTCAAAGTGTGTAGTATCATCAAATGAACCTGGTGCACTACTACCATGTAATGTACTATCCGAAAGATCGCTTTCTGGTATGGCAACCAATTCTGATTCGGTCTCATCGGCATCCAAACTGGAATCATTGTATTTACGGAAAGCATGTTGTAATTTTGGTGTAAAGGCAACATTTCCTTTACTTTTTGAAGCCCCACTTGTACCCTCTGACGGAAACATGGGACTAGCCGGTGGACTTGCTTCTTTGTCATCAGGATCAGTACCCAATGATGGTTGACTAACATCCCGGGAACGTGTTGCTCCTATACCCCCCAGGCCCGCTTGAATATCCAAAACAGTAGTTGTTGGTATGCGACGACACTGATGGAAGTGACCACGTAGACTATTAATAACAATGCGTATGGCCGAAATTATGTAAGCACTTAAAGGTGGCTGAGTATACGAATATTTATAGAGCACGACCATTAAGGTAAACAACCAATTCCTTCGAGGATATTGTTCCAGTTGCCATAGAGAGTAATTAAATACTATATTCTGATAGCAATCTGCGGCTCCATTAATTGGATTCGGTGCATAGAGTATAATTTGCATGACCGATGGCAAAATGAGTCCACCGATTAAATGATTTTGATCCAAAACTTGAGGTAAATTTGCCAAGAAGGCATTAAACACTGCTGAAACCCTGTGGTGAGACAGAAAATTATGTAAGTATCATGTACATAGACGCTCTATTATTTTATAGTCACCCACCTTAAACATTCCGGTGTTGTATGGAATGTCTTATCGATCTGGTTATGTCCTAATAACAGAAATAGATGTTTTAGTACAATATTCTGGGTCTTTGTCATAGGTTTATCCTCGGAAGGAAATGCTTGATCCGTGCGAGACATAAATTGCATAAGTAGGAATACCAACAGATGTATGGTCTCACGATCGGATTCCTCAAGTTCGGTAATACGACTTAGTAGACCAATAAGGTTCTCATCATTAAGACCGCCCAGGGAATGTATATGACCATCTAGATAAATTTTTTTTTTTTTTTTTTGTTAAATAAGTAAAATTTTAAATTCTCGTTTATATTTCTGTTTTTGTTAGAAGTTCATGTTTGAACAATTTTGGAACAAACATGGACTTCCATACATTACATCACATCACATGCCATTTTCACATATAATTTTTAGTATTTTGTTTTGAAATAGGTAAATGAGTTGATACATGTATGTAGATATATACAATTGTGAAAAGTTGAAGCCAATTAATTTAGTAAGATGTTTATAGTACAATTCAAACGAAATGAAACTTACAATAGATCTTTAGCATACATACCAGAGTTCGGAAGGGTACATTTAATAAGTATGTTATATTGTATTTCATACTATAGTATAGATATGTGTATTTTTGTATTTGATATTATGAAAGAGAGCAGACACATTTAGGGGGATAGACTACAAAGACTATACAATAGAATAGATTATATACTAGATAGGATCTAAGGAAATTAGATAGATAGATAGATACTACAATAGATACAATTATCATAAGAATACAAATTTGATATGCGAAATATTAAATGGAGATGATTGGATGATTTAAAAGTTTAGTTACATAATAAAGAGATCCATAGAAAAAATAGAGATAAGTATGTATATAAATAATGGATAAGCAATATAACGATGTCCAGAATTTGAGAGTCGAAAATAGGTTTTACTGACATTTTAGAAGTATTGAAATTAGAAAATTTCAAAGGGATCAAAATTATTTTATGCATTTAAACACTGTAAATCGGTTTAAGATATCGTTTTCTAAGTTTTAGTATAAAAAAAAAATACATATAAAGGATTTTCATAATAACGGACAAACCTCACAAACATATAAACGCACGAAGTTATACGGTCTTCTAATACTGTGTATTTTGCGCCGGCTTTTGAGTAGAGCGAGTGGAGCGGCCACTCTAGGCGCCAGATGGCAAGGGGCGCCAAAAATCCAAATTAGAAAAACAGTTTCCAGTTAAAAGCGCCGAAGTAGAATTTAAGTGAAGTGAAAGTGTCGATCAAAGAGCGCCAAAAGACAATCTCGCTCTACCCTGATCAAGCGCTAGGGACGGCTCGGTGTGTATTTATGGTGAATGCTCACAAAGTTATAGGTTAGGTAATACTGGTTGGCCAAAGCCATGCATAGGCTCAAGTTCTCTTGCGATACCAGATGGAGTATCTATTTGATTTGTTTTAACGGAGGCATATATCATTTAAAATGCTCGCATTTTTGGAAAATTTTATCAATTCATTTTCCTCAAGTTTAGCATTATCGCTTAGATCTGTAAACTGTGAAGCTTCTGGGTACTTTTGTTGAGTTCTCGTAAGTGCCGGGCAGAAACATGAAAACACAGGAAATGGTCCAAGTTCTCCCTATCTTCCATACACTTCCAGCATCTTTCACTGTCAGTAAGGTTTAATTTGAATGCGTGCACCGCTATCATGCAATGACCGGCTAAGATGCCTAATCAATGTTCTGCAGCTCATACGACTTGGCTCTATAACAGAATCATCGAATTTTCCACTATAGCCATTACACATGGCTTTAGTTGTTCTGCAGTTGCTCAGATTTCGCCATCTAAACTTCGCTTTTTCCTGTAAGCGCATTTCTAGATTGTTGTACATATTATTGAGTGGCACCAGTACGTCGCTTATTTCATAGCTTGGTAACCTGCATCCGTTTTTCGCATTTTCGTCAACAGCTATGGCCTTGTGGCTCGGTACCCAATAGATGCACAGCTTGCGTTGCGCAGCACTGTAGAACATTTTTGGATGATGACCAGTATGACTCACAAAGTTATAAGAACGCACACATATTTTTTTTTTTTTTTGGTATAGGGCAACTTTCAGTTACTTTATGAGGACACAAAGTTGTGAGGTTTATGCGATTACATTCTTGTAGGAATTTGTGACAAGAATACCCATTATATAAACTCTCACATCCTAGACATCATTTAATATTTGAGATTACATAAAATTTATGTTTAGAAGGAGATGAAAAAGTACTTTTAAATTAGTATATAAAGATATTTAGCATGCATATTAAGATTATGAAAACAAATAGGGAGATGAATTATGTCAAACTACTGTTTCTGAAAATGAAGATATTCTTTCACATCAAGAGATAAAATGGAAATTATATTATTAAATTATAGAAAGATAATGGAAGACAGACAACGTTGATATAATCACAAAGTTGCAGTAGAAAAGTTGAAATATGTTATTATTTTTAGTAGATAAAATTCATTATAATACTTTTTTTTTGATATTTAGTGTAGGTGGTACAGTTAAAAAACAAACATACACTGACCGATAGAGACAGAGAGACATAAACACAGACAGACAGTGATAGACAGTCAGACAAGTGACAAACATGCTCTACAACATACCTGGATTTATGGCCTGGGTTGCATTGCCACCAGCGGCAGCAGCAGCAGAGGTGGATGCGGCTGCAGAGCCAACAGAGTGTGGTGGAACGGATGCTGATGCAGAACTGCCGCTAACATCGCACGTGCAATGCATTGGAAATACCATAGCTGAGGGACTGGGACTAGGTGCCGGTACTGGTGGTGGTGGAGGTAAGAGATTTGGGGCCGAAGGATGTTTTTGGAAATGGGAATGAAGGGATGTTGTAAACGAGGTGGTTGTTATATTAGCCGAGGCGGTAGTAGACGCCGCCTGGTTATGGTGTTGTTGTTGTTGATGTTGTTGTTGTTGCAGCAATACTATTTGCTGTTGTTGTTGTGATGATGATGATAGCGACGATGTTGAGGATTTTGGCTGCGTTTCAGATTCAGGCAACGTTGGCATTGGACTGTGATGAACTAACGTGGCTTGGTTTGCCGGTACACAATGCACTAAATACTGATGACTTTGACTATGTACTGAGGCTAAAGTTGATGTTGTTGGTACTACTGGTGCACTACTACTACTACTGCCATGGTGATGTATATGGTGATGTTGGTGAGGATATGCCGAATGGGTGGGATAATGGAATATGTTACCAGAATTGGTTGGATGGGCTGCCAAATAGTATTGAGGATGGTGAACGGGACAGGGTGATTGTTTGGATAATGGAATATTTGAGGTTATGGTTGAGGCGGCGGTGATGGTGGTGGTGGTGGTTGTAATGGAATTGGAGGAGTGTTGGTGTCCCGAACGTGTATTACTAGATGTTGCAAAACTATGACTAGCTGTATTGGCTGTATTTTGATTACTGCCACTATTGCCTAAGAACTGACCCAATCCAAAGCGGGATGTCTTCCTTTTAAGTATAGGCGCTGATACTTGGCGACTATAGATTTTCTCCTTTTCGGGTACTGCAAGAAAATGATAATAATTTCGCTTGAACAATCCGAAAACAATTGTGCATACCAAATTTGGAGTCCTGACGAGGCACCATACTTGCTGGTGCTGACATAGTACGCTTATAGGGCCACTTCGTGCCAAATGAAGCACTCAGAGTCTTGGCCATGCCACCGCTGGTATCCGATTGACTGAGTGCCTCACGTGCTTTCAAAATTTTTGCTGAAAGCGCCTCACTGCCATTATCTGAATTGCGTAGATCACGGAGATATGAAATATCACCGCATTTCTCCAAATTGATTTGTGCCTCGACAAAAAGAGTATCGAAACGATTTAAGAAGAACTCCCATGAAAGCATCTTACGGTCCGATAGGGAATTATGCAATTGATAGACCGATTGCAACACTACAGGACGATCGACAATAAATAGATCGAATTGAGACTCCAAGCAGAAGAGCAGTGACCGTATTGCCGTATCATGTATGGTTCCGATATAAAGAGTTGCACGTTGTGCCACATAGACATTAATGTCATCCATGCTGGCGATCAGATGACAAAATGCTGTGGCCAACGCTGTCTGTAGGCCAACTTCCGTACGAAGTGGCGTCGAATCCATAAAGCGTGTAATTACGGTTACTCGTTCGACTGCTGTGAAGCGGACACGCCAATCGGTATCATGAAAGGCCTCCTGGACGACACGCCAAAAGACATCCGAACCCAATGGAAGAGTTATGCAATGCAACAGAAGTGGTACGCCGACTTGACAGATGTGTGAGTGTTCAGCATTGCAAAGCTCCCAAAGGCTATAAAGTTATTACATAAGTTTGACACCTTAACAAAACGAGTTCCATAATAATACTCACTTCTTAATCAATAGATTTTCCTGACACCAAATGAAAAATCCACGATGTTCACGTGCAGCTTTGGCCAAAGCATCACCATGCAAAGCATTAACATTAAGACAATGTAAGACATAGTAAAGTATTTCGGGTTTTTTAATTGTAGGAATTTCCTAAGTGAAGAATGAAGAATAAACTTTATAATAAAAATATAAAAATTTGGGGTTATATTTCTCAAGTACCGTTAAAAGTTGATGTATATATTGTAAGGTTTGAGGCAATTGATCTAGAGTAAATTTAAATTTGCCCACAGATGTGTGCCAGAAATCATCGCTATCCTCTTCATCTTCATCATCCTCAGAGCCACTACCATTTTCACCACCACCATGACCAGTACTGCCATTACCACCATTTTCGCCCATTACAGAAGCTTTGGTAACACTTACATTGGCACTGCCTGAAATTGTAATTGCATTTAAATAAGATTAGGAATATGCGTCTTACTAATAATATGCATAAACATACTAAGTTTATACGATAGCAAAATTGAAATTCACTGACTCAGAAAATATATTTTTTTTTGGTGTTTATACTTGCAAAGTCATTGCGTGCTTATTGAGACCGAATTTATGTTTATTTACAGTGCAGAGTTGTCCTACACATAAAATAAGATATGTATGTATTTTTAAAAATCTAAGCGTATACACTGCATGTCAATGCGCATTACAAAAATAATGTCAGATTTTCAATGCGAGCTTAGTGAACTGGCTTCGTGTGTTCAATGCGCATTAAAAAAATGTTTACACATGCAGGTTGAGTCAGTGAATTTCGATTTTGCTATCATATAACCGTTGTGATATATTGTGCTTACCCACATCCGCATCGGATAATGTTATTGAACGTGCTATAGCACGATCTGATGGTAATATTGAAGCTAAATCTAATTGTTCTGAAACTGTTTCCACGGTTGCAGTCATAATCTGTTATTAAATAAGTTTAAATTTAAAAGAAACCAAATTAAGCTACATTTTGTATTGTCACCAATATAACTAAATAAATTTTTTGATATACACAAATTAAATTTACAAAATTTTTTATATATAAAATATATTTAGCATTTCTTTTTGTTTACACATAATTTACACAAATGCAATAATCCGGCATATATTTTTAATATTTTATTAAGTAGTGTAGAGCAGAGTAGAGTATTAAAAAACACACAAGAGACTTACACAATCAGTTTGATTTAATATATTATTATATATATAAGAAATTAAAAATTTTTAATTATTATTTTTATATTAGTATGTATATAGTAAAACATTTAAAGTATTTTTTTTAATATTTTGTGCACTTTGGTGATATTTTTAATAAATTAAAAAATTATTAATATTATAATTATTTATATAAATTATTATGTCATATAATATAAAAATATTATTATAAAATTTATGGTGAGGTTTTTTGTGCTTTACACCAAACATGCGCTTCACATTTACAAAACTGCGATCTGAAGTACATATTTTATAAAAAATAAAATAAATACAGTTGAACTTGTCTATAATGAATTCTCCATTAAAGCAAAGACATCTCTAAAACTATGTTTCAGAAAATGGCCAATGACTTCATTATAAAGTAGTCAAACTGTATAAATAATTATACAAAATAGTAAAAAAAATTTAATAAAATATTCAGCAAAAAACATAAAAATATAATAATTAAAAAATTAATATTTACACAGAAATTTATATAATAAATAAATAAATTATTAAAAATTGAAAATATAATTCATTTACATCGAGTTAAGAAAATTATTATTATTTTAATTATCATATATTTTTTTTTTTTTTTTTTTGTTAATTTTTATTCACACACATACAAGATACTTTGAGACACAGTAGGATAAAGAAAGAAAAAAGAATATTTTTAAATAAAAAAAAAAAGTTCAGAATAAAACATATTTTATAAGATAAGGAAAAATAATGTAATAGTTTCAAATTTGTAGTATAATATACAACTATTTTCTTATAGCAAAAATCTATACATGTCTATTAAAAACTCTGGAGATCGTGAACTAAGTTCAATTTTAAGAGATAATCTATGAATGAATACATTGACTTCGATTCCACCGAAGGTTTAATAACTTTCACAAAGACGGTTGTATGAAGAAAAATTATATACACCAAAGTTATATTGAAAAAATTAATGTGAATACACAATGATCATCATATCATACAAATTTTGGATTTTAAGTCAAAGATTGATTTTTTATTATTTAATTTATTTGTCTCCTTTATACTTTGCAACATATTCACATCAAATCTTCCATCCCTAAGTATATCAATTTTCGCGGATGATACCGCAATCCTCTGCTTAGGAACTCTATCTCCTGTAGACTCGCTTCAGAGAGTTTTTTCCACTCTCATTGCCTACTTTACAAAATGGAAAATACAAGTTAGCTGTGACAAAACTCAGACTATATTTATCTCTAGGATGCGTAAAAACATCGTGTAGACATGAGATGGGAAAGTTCGGTTAAATATCTTGATGTGATTCTGGATACAAAACTATTCTACAGTGAACACATTAATTGCATCAATAAAAAAAATTATTATCTTAATAAGGACATTGTATCCCCATAGCTTCTACACCATAGAACGGATTTTGATATAGTTTTCACTGATATTAAGAGAATTTTTTGCGGAAGGATAAACATTAATAATTAATTCTAATTAAGGCTTTGTACATTGAGTGTATGGTGGCTTAGAGACATTTTTTTAAAATCAATCAAGTCGGCTTTGTTAAAACCTCCTCCTTTGTTTGTGCGTAGATAATTTTATCAATATTGAATCAATTTTATTTTCAAGCTGTTTTATTTTCGAAGTCGTAGAACAAGAAATGCAAACACACATCGTTGGTTTCAAAGTGATGAATTACGGTGAAGAAAAAAAGTAAATCAGTTTCTTAATGCAACAATGCAAAACATGGACGGGTTTCTTTATAAACATTATTCACGACTTTGTATGAAAGTTATAGAAAATACTCTAAAACTTCTATTAATGTTATTCTACTATATAAATAGTGTATTCTTACGACAGATTACTTCAAGATATATGTATAGTCTGAACTCTGTGGCATTTTTAATATGTGAAATTCTTTATGTTATCATGAAATTGTATTGACTGAGTCATATTTTATTTAGTAGTACTTAGATGCTAACTAAATGTCTTTATCATAATCGAGTTAAAATCTTTTTTTTAAGTTTTAATAGTTTTTTTTTACCACAAAAATTGTTAAAAATTGTGAAAAAATGTAAATTTTTTTAATTATGGAATATAGTATATGAAATTGTAATAAAGGAATAATATAGAAGTTATATATTTTATAGTTGTCATTTTTTCTAATCAAAATCGTTGTTTGAAACATAAAATACAAAACCTTCGAAACTGTCAAATTAATGATTGAAAATAAATGAATAAAATGAGGTCATAAGTGAATGATTTTTTGAAGATTTGCATATGTCTAATACATATTTCTACTTAGATCTGATAATTCCATTGAAAGTCGAGTTAAATGTTATAACAAAAAAGCAGAAGTTCTAATTATGGTCTCCTCTTGGAAAAACAAACAGAAATTGTATGTTCTAAAAGAAAATGAAATATGTATGTTTTGTCGAGGGGATATAAGATCCCTCCTGAACCTAGGTATATCGTTTTATTTTAGTTGTATAATCAAAGGAAAAAATCTAAAAATTTAACCTAGGTTAGCAAAAGTCTTTCTATTCATAAGACGCCTATGTAGTAAGTATAGTATATCATGAAAGATATCTAAAAACAAATAATAATTTTATAGAATTGGGAACCAAAAAGTTATCTTAAATTCTGTACAATTATATACACCATTTAACATAGATTTGACACGAGAAAATTTGCACAAGAAAAACACAAAAAATTAAACAACAAAATAAATGTACAAATATCGAATTAATTGATTCATTTTTTTTTTTTTTTTTGAAAAATTATTAAAAAATTAAAAAAAAAAACATATATAATATATTGAATTTTAATACAATATTTGTCATATTGAGTTTTGGGTTTTTGAGTTTTGCGAAATGTTGTTTTGAATGCACAAAGTACCTCGTCTGTGGCGTGAACTTTTCTCAATTCAATACTATCAACTGAATGCCCATTATCGTTATTCTATAATATATGGAAAATATATAAGAAACAAAAAAGACAATTTGTTTAAATATATCGGATTTCTTATTGTTGTGAGCAATGGATATAAATTAAAAAATAAATTTTTCTTAATTTTTTTTCATTTTCATTATACAAAATTAAAAGAAAAATGAATTAAGAAAGAAATTATGGAAAGGAAAATTGTTGAGAAAATATTTAAAAAAGTTTGATTTCTTTTCACAAAAATACGTTTTTGAACTTAACCTTAATGTTTTGCTGTAATATAAATGATTTTTGAAAATAAACAAATAATATTAATAATATTTGGTGTTTATTTCAAAAGTTACCTACTCAATTAATTATGTATTGTATGTAGTAATTATATATTATTATTATATTTGATTATATCATTTGATTTGGTTATTTTAACTTTGTGTGTTGCATTAAAAATCAAATTTTATTTGTATTCGAAATTTATATCGATTATTTTATTTTTCTTTCGAAAATCAACTCAAAGAATACAAAAAAAAAAATTGTAGTTCTGTTAAAATATATTAATGGAATAATTTTTATTAGTATACATACGGAACAAACATGAGGCATATGTACTAGAACACCACCCACGGAATGTGGTTCTGGTTGTGGCACAGCGACTGGCATTGGACCTAATTAATATCAATATTTTATTTATTTTTTTTTTTGGGGAATAGGAAAGAAAGTTTTAAAATAAATTAGCATAATACTTATTTAGAATAATACTTATAATATTAAAAAACAATCAGCTTTCTGCTATAGAACCAAGAACGTAGCATCATCAATAGATCCAATAATATGCATTCACTAAAAGTTTCAAAACAAAAAAAAAAAGGAATCGAAAATTACATGCACGGGAAAAAGTCCTAAAGAAGTGGTGTTTTTTAGTTTAAGTTAAAGGATCGTCTAGTCTAAGGAAAACAAGAACGAAGCTAACCTCATGCACAGTTCTCGTACTAAGAAAAATTTTAGTTGATTTTGAGTTTTGTGTACAATTTCGGATACAAGAAAAACTTAGTAAATTGGAATTTTGTATTAAATCTTTGGATTCTGAAATTTTTTGTCTTTTCCCATATTCACTAAATTTATATGAAAAGCTAAAACGGAATTCAATGAATTCGGATTGACTCAATCCAAATATATAAAAGTTTGTTTTAATGCGCATTGAACACACAAAGCGATTTCACTAAGCTCGCATTGAAATGTAGTGTAAACCTTTAGTATGTCGCACTTCAAAATGTAGTTTCGTGCAGAGTTGCCAGTTGATTTAAATACTTTGTTTTATTTTGATTTTCCTAATGATTTTGTGAATTATATGTACTGATAAATCCTTGTAAAACGTTATTAAAAATGAAGATATGTATTATACATTTATATGTTATTTTATGCAATGTGATTTTAAAGAATAACTTATTTTGATGGGCTAATCACATTATATTTTATGCATATATCAACTCTGCACTATAAATAAAAATAAGTTCGGTATCAATAAGCACGCAATGACAAAAAAATATTGTCTGAGTCACTCCGAACTCAGTGGATTTCGATTTGGCTGTCGTATAAACTTAGTAATTATCAATTAATTGTTTTGTATAAAGTCTATAGTCACTAAATAGCGAATATTCCAATAATGTAATTCTATTTTGGAATTTGATTCAGCAGATTTTGCTTCTACCGTGTTACTAGCTTCGAAAGTATCTAAATATTTTGGTATATCGATTTAATTCATATCAATCACAATCAATAGGTATCACTTAAATCCAGTCTAAGCCGAAGGTTTAGTAGTCAATGCTTTATCATTAAGTTATAGCTTTTTCACACTGAACGTGAATCGAATCGGTGTGAATAGACTATTAGTTTTAGTTTTTTAAATTAATTGTTATAAATAAAGACAAAATTCCGGTCTATAATATTAATTCAATTCATGAATCAATCGTCTTTCAAAATTGTACACAATTGTTTTTTTTGATTATTTATCGATTATTCTAAGAATTTAACAGGCAGGGTTAGGAGTTAGTTATGTAATAATGTGTCACGAGTGTTTTAAGTGTGTCATAAGTGTCATGTTAACAGTGTTATAAAGCGATACAATTCTAGTATAGCGTGTCAGAGTTTAATTTACTATACATTCTAGACTATAAAGGATAAGTAAGATAAAAATATAACTAAGGAAGTGGAGTTTCTAAGATTTTTTTCTACTTAGATTAATGTCAAGTGTCGATAGAGAAAAACAAAAATGTTGTTGTTTATAAGTAGTTGATCAAGAAAGATAGTAGAGTTACGTGATTAACCAGAGAGAAACAGAGAGAGAGAGAGAGAAGAGAGTGGTAAACTTATAGAGAGCGAGCTTAAATAATTGTGTTTAAAACAGATCGAGCGAGTGTGAGTGTTTCTATTGCACTAAATTTGAAGAAGCATAGAATCAAAGAAGAACAAAAAAAATTATAATTCAGTGTTGTTGCAATGTGTGTGTTTTCTTGTCTCGTAGTGTTTTTTAAAACAGTGTTGAGAAGGTAGAGTATTTTGTTTTGTATGTTGTTTGACAGTATATTTTGTGTAGTAGTATAATTTTCAAACTGATTAACACAATTTTTTTGTTTTTTTTTTTTTCGATTAAACAAATTTCAAAATATTTGGTTTATGATATCTTTCCCTTATATCTTATAAATATATATGTGAAAAACTTGTTGTTGGTGCTTCACCTGCCATTATAATAATTTTTCCATCGTCTGAAAAGAATTGATCTAGCTTAAAGATATCTGTTTTTTTTTTGTTGGTTTAAAATTTTTTTGTTTTTATAATAAAATATAATTGTAGAATTTTTGTTATTGTAGTTTGTTGTAAATAGTAGTAAGTAGTAGTTAGTATGAGTAGTTACGTGATAAGTTATTAGTAAGATAGATAGATAGACAGATAGAGAGCGAGAGTCAAGATAGTAAGTACAGTTATGTAAATGAGAGCGAGCGATCGAAATATAGAGAGACAACAGAGAGTTTGACAAAGCGTTTCGCGCGTTTGTTTTTTAATATAAAAGTGATCGAGCGAGTGAGCGAGCGAAGAGTGATCGAGACGCGTTATAATTATTATTGATTGTACGAGTAAGAGAAAGAAAGAGAGATATACAGAGAGAGAAAGAGAGAGCGTGAGACAGAGAGAGAGATAGTAGTAGTAGTAGTAGTAAGAAAAGAAATATTTAATAATAATTTACAAAATAATAACATAAGAAAATAAAAGTACAAGAAAATGAAAAATAGAAAATAGAAAAGAAAAAAAATCATTTTTAGATTGTAGAGTGAATGTTAAGATACTTTGATTAATTTAATTGATTATTTATTTAAATGTTTATTTAGATTAAGGAAAAGGTGAAGATGGTGGTTTCTTTGTACAGAATCTTACAGCGCAATGCACAGTGCAGATTTTACTAAAATTTTTAATTTATTTATTGTAGTATCATATTTTTATTTAGGGCATTTTATAAAACTTTTATATTTTAGTTAATAGGTTAAGTAGGTGAGAGTGGTAGTTGGCACACTAGGTTTACTAGAGCGAAATTATTATTTTCAATATACGTATTACGTGGTAAGTACTTTATATTATTATTATTTATTATTATTTGGAACGCGTTGCACTTGATGAACTTACTAGTTTTTTTTATATACAAACTAGATACATCTACAGTGGTTTTAAAAAAAAAGTTCATCGAAATTACTTTAAGGTGTTGATAGGTTGGAGTTTTTTTTTTATTTTATTATAAGATGTTATTTTGTTGAGGTTTCTGTATCAAGAGGAAGTGTGGAGAACTTTCTCTCAGGAAGTTCTTTGATTTATGATACAACTTTTTGTTGACACTCCTTCAGTGTGTGAGAGAGAGAGATAGAGAGAGAGGGAGTGTGAACAAAAAGGTTTTCTTTGTGTGTGGAAGTATTTGGATGTAGGAATAAATAAAATATGTGCCTCACCAGCAAAACCACCAAGTGGACCAAGTGGTATGGGTAAAGGTGCCATAGACAGAGAGACATCACGATCACGTGATTTTTCCTTATCTGATTCAGGTGGTGATTTGCGTGAGGATTTCTCTTCTTCAATGATATCTTCAATGGGTATCTGATTATGATAAGAAGACAATTTAAACTCTAAAATATTAAGTTAATACTTTTGTAAGAGACTCACATCTGGTGGTCGTATGGGATTAAGGGGAGCCATAAATTGTACCAATTTAGTGGATAATTGATGCCACATGATTGAAGCCTCACAGTAAGCGCATTCAGCAACCTGAAATCAATGGAGAATTTGTAACAATTTTTGATATGTATTTGTTTATCCCAAATACTATAAGCACCTTTAATGAGCAAACATGGCTACTCAAGCCAACACGTGCCGCTGTTACCATGCATTTGAGTAGACGTGAGACATTCTCACAAACCGATGTATGTATACCCATATGTTGTTCAATATCTTGTAGTTCCATTTGTTTTAATAATATATCCAACATGAGTATGCAACAGGTTAGATTATGTTCTGCATCTGTAGAGAATTCAGTATGACGATTGGTGGGAGCCTCATCATCAGAAATGGCTGAAGTATTGCCAGAATCATCCTCAACAACAGGAGCTAAAATACAATTTTATAAGTTTTCATTATTCTCAAGATTGAATAAGTTTTCATACAAATAGAACTTCGTCTTGGTGGATTCACCATTTCCGCTTTAGTTTCCTTGCATGGTGTTTTAGGTGCTTTCGATGTTGTTGGATCTTTTTCTTTTTCACGCATTAATTCATGTTGTATACCATATTTCATAATGCGAACACCATCGCCAAACATTGCAAATAATTGTAGAAGAGGTATGAGTATCTCTAATTTAGTAAGTATCTGAAGCCAATGTAATGCTTGTTGTTGCACTTTAGCTGTGGTCTTCTCAAATCTGATAGCAACAAAATTATACATAGTTTTGGCATCAAAACCTAGGGGTGACATTTCGGGATCGAGTATTTTGCTTAAAACAATTTTCAATTCATTCAATTCTTTTTCAGCAACATCATTTGTAATGGCTTCCATCCAATGTGGCATTACATAATCCCAAATTTCAGATGTTATAACTTCATAGGGAACCAAACAAATGAGTCGTTGAAGGCCTTCTTTCAGATGACTAGTGCGTGAGGCGAGTGTTTCCCAGTGGCCACCAACACGTGCATACTCGGGTGGATGTGGTAGAAGGCATGAAATGAAGACCTGAACAATGAGGAGTTAATAGTTAAAGATAAAGTTATATGATGTAGTAAACTTACATTATAATGTATGCGACAGATATCCTTAAGCCAATTGCAAACATGATCAACTTTTAACTTTTCAATGGTACTCTCAATTTGACCAGCAGCTAATCATATGATAAAATATTTAGTAAAAGGCATTCCGAATAATAAATATTATATCTTACCATCATATGAATAAGCAGTGACATGGAACCAATGAAATAGCATGCTTAGTATACGTCCCAAGACTTCAACTGGGGTATCAGCTGTTGGTGTACAGCGTCCCACCAACAACCATATACCATAGCGACCCAACATTTGACGTTCTTCTAGTGATATATTGTCCGGTGTTCCATTGCCACCATTTTTCTTACACTCAGACATATCACGTCCCGGTTCGAAATTCAAAGGTTTGGCCTCCCGCAATAAACTCACTACGGATTCGACCATATGCATTTGCATTTCGGGATCCATTTGCCAGGCTGGCTGCAAGCTACGATGAACAACATGATCACCGCCACGACGTGAATTGTGACGGTTACTGTGACATTGTGCACAATAGCGTATCGGATGATTGCCATTGTAGCTGGCACACTCAGTCGAAAAACATATGGAAAATGCAGATTTCTCTGAAGAACGACAATTCTTATTCTCGCACACCATTGAAACCTGCTGCATTGGGTGCAATATATCGCCGAATTCAAGATTAGCATGCTCCCTATGAATTTCATTGGCACATTCAATGCAAAGATAAAGAGGTGGTGGACAGTCCGGGGCATAAGTAATACTAATGCTGTGATCATAACAAACTTTAGCTGCCTCAGCATTGCCAGCATTCGGACAATGTTCACGTTGACAAACAAATGGTACAAGATCATCTATGATAAAAAGGTGGTGAGAGAAAAAAGTATGATTCATTTGGAAAATTAAGGTTTAATGTATCAAAAAACCTACTTGTCAACTTTGAAAGCAACACTTTACGATCAAAGAGATTTGCATCGAATGCAGGCCAATAGTAGAAGAGTAGTTTGGCAGCAGATGAACGTGAGACAGCTGTGCCATAAGCAATTACACACAATAAATCCTTGACTACATTGTGTTTAAGAGTCATTAGACATTCCAAAAGTTGGCAATGATGTGCTACATTAGAAGAGAGCAAATAATTTAGTTTAAACTTTGCTTGAATAATATTATGGTATACTTACCAGGATTATTAGAGTACTGCAGCACCATCATAATGACCGATGAAACTGATTGACAAGCCTGACATTCTTGTTCATCGGCGCTGCGACGTGCTACATTTTACGAGTATAAACACAATTATAAAGAACTTGTCTAGATAGGCTGAGGCTTAATTAGATCTACTTACTAATAGTAAAGGGTAATATGTAATAGCAAAGAGCGTTGACGATGTCTTGATGAAGTGCTGGTGGTAGTACAGATATAGTAGAGCTTACAAGGTAGGGTAAGTTATCAATAAGATCTTTATCTAAAAAAGGTAGTATGCAGGATAGACACTGCAAGAGAGCTTTGCCAAATACTAAAAAAAATAAATAGAAGTGACAATCATAATTGAATTAGATTAAAATGATGGTAAGAAATATTATTACCAATTTGTCCATATTGTATACAAGGTGCCACATCAATGAGCATAGTTAAAGCATTATAGAGATTGCCATATTCAAGATTTGGATAGGCAGACATACGTGTGGGATCTTCAAGAGGATCGCGTATAAGTTCGTGCGGAGAAGTGCGCACATCTTTAAGGACAGCTGCAGTAATAATAATAAGAAAATTAAGGTTTTTTTTTTTGTAAAATTATTATATAAATTATACTATTCCATAGGTTGTTACTTACTTAATAGAGTTTGAGAAAAGTATTTGATATTATTAGCGATATCAATGCCAGAGGGCGCGGGTAAGACATTGTGCAATAGACGTACATGATATTCATGAAGGCAACGAAGTTTTGCCTGAACTAAACATGAGAAGAAAACCAGAAACAATTACACATTAAAAGAAGAAGATACAATATTAAAAATATGAAAAAAGACTAATTTTGGCTATTCCGAAGTTTTAATACTCTTCACGCCCCGGCCAGTGGTCCGAGGGTCTTGAAATTTTCATGTTTGGTGGATATGGTTATAGTCAGATTCTTATAGTGTCCAAATTTCAAGTCGATATTCAAAAAAACAAAAAAGTTTTTCTAATAAGAACTTGAATTTGGATCCAGGTTTGTATGGGGGTACCTCTCCTAGTGGTCCAAAGGTGTTGAAATTTATATAGTTGGTGGATATGGGCAGCATCTTATAGTGTTGAAATTTCAAGTCGAAAGTACAAAAAACAAAAAAGTTTTTCCAATAAGAACTTTCATTTGGATCCCGGTTTGTATGGGGGTCACCCCTCCTAATGGCCCAAAGGTCTTGAAATTTTCATGGTTGGTGGATATCGGTCGGAAACTTATAGTTTCCAAATTTCAAAGCGATAGTAAAAAAAAACAAAAATGTTTTTCTAATAAGAACTTTGGATGCTGGTTTGTATAGGGGGTACCCCTCCTGGTAGTCCAAGGATCTAAAAATTTATGTGGTTGGTGAATATGGGTCAGATTCTTATAGTATAAAAAACAAAAAAGTTTTTCTAATAAGAACATGAATTTGGATCCAGGTTTGTATGGGGGGTACCCCACCTAGTGGTCCGAAGGTCTTGAAATTTTCATGGTTTGTGGATATAGATAAGAATAATAATAATAATAATAATAAAACAGACGGACATGGCTAGATAAACTCGTCTCAGCGCGCTTTATGGGGTCTCCGCTGTCTCCTTCTGTGTGCTACAAACTTCATGACAAACTTATAATATTTAACATTCACTACGTGAAGAGTATAATAACCAAAGTTGAGTTGTGAAAAAAAAATCCATTGCATACTTACAGGCAGCAGCACGAGTGCCCATGTTGATGAGTTGCACCTTAAAGCTGCCAGTCATTATATCAGACAAATCCTTTGCATTGCCGAAACTGCTGCCGAGGGACTTGGCATTCTATGAAACATCAACAAAATAACAAAATTTAAAGGAAAACATAAAAATTTTTTCAACATTTTTTCCGTAACTCGTTACGTGTTACGTAATCACGCCCTTTGATGCCTTGATGCTGCTGCACCAGAAGCAGAGTGAAAAATTCTTCAAAATCACTTAAATTCATAGAATTCTTAAATATTTCATATTCTACTTATAAAATGAATGTTAAATAATTGATTTTTATAAATTTTACCTCGAAATTTGTTAGTTTTTTCAATAAATTTGCAATTTTCGTATTAATTATCTGCGTCCACTGTGTCAAGAAGAAAAAAATCTCTATAACTAAATTGTTTCGCTGTGAAGCAAAAATTTTCATACATTTTGTGTGTATCTCTGTGAAGTGAAGTACATACCCCCATCATCATTTGGGGTAGTAGCAGGCGTCATCTGTGGTGATTGTCGACCCACTTTTATTGTGGTGTCTCTGTGTGATAAGAACTCAAACTACCACATTTCCTGAACCGTCAAAACAAGTAAATATCAGCTGATAAATGCTTACAAGACATGCGCGTTGATTGTGAATGTGTTTACATTTTGAATTTCGCGGTTAATGAAACAACAAGTTGGAAAATTGTTTATTTTGATGAAAAAACTGTGGTTGACAAGTAGAAACATGCGCAGTTGATCATTCAGTTTTAGCAAACAAAACTCAGCTGGTTTTGATAAGAAATGTGCGTGCATCAACAAGTGGGAAAATGCAATGAGAGAGGTCGGAATTTTATGGGTAAACTGCTGTACAAAGTGGTCATCAGTCACTCACTGAAAAGGTTCGATTGGGGTTGGTGATATCATTATTGTTAGAAAGAATTAAAAATTTTAATATTAAATTCATGTTTATTAGATTTTATATTGAGTGTGTTCAAAATTGATGTATTCGACTTTTTGTTGGACCATTTCTGCTCATCTCTCGGGAAGTTTCATTATTCCGTCCTCGTAGAACTTCTGATCCTTATGGGAAAAAAAACTGTTCTAAGTGGTTTTTGACAGTCTCATCGGAACCGAATGTATCACCAGAGTTTTGAAGAGAGCGGAATACATGGTAATCTGATGGTGCAAGGTCGGGGCTATACGGTGGAAGTGCTATCACTTTCCAATTCAGCTCCGATAATTTTTGACGAGTGACCAAAGATGTATGTGGTCGAGCATTGTTATGGTGGAAGATGACACCTATCTGATTGCCTAGTCCGGGGTGCATATTTTTAATTAATCAGCGCGATGAGACGAGTTGATCTAGCCATGTCCTTCTGTCCATCTGTCTGTCTGCATGTATGCAAACTAATCCCTCAGAATTTGAGCTAGATAGCTGAAGCGTACCAAGAAGCTTTTTTTCCCCCATACGTAATACATTTGTCGGAATCAGACGAATCGAACCACTAGGCGATACCCCATACAAACCAAATATTAAATGTTCTTTAGAAAAACTTTGTTGTTTCTTGTATTATAGACATGACGCTATAAGTATCTGACTCATATCCAAAAACTATGTAAATTTCAAGAGCCTCGGACTACAAGGAGAATTACCTCCCATACAAACCCAGAACCAAATTCATGTTCTTTTTAGGGGTCATCCACATATTATGTCAAACGTTTAGGGATGGTCAACGAAGTGTGTGGCGGAAAAAAAATCATGAAATTCGTGTGACGTAATATGTGGATGACCCCTTAGAAAAACGTTGTTTTTTTTTTTTGTACTACCGACTTAAAATTTGGACCCTATAATTATTTGACCACATCCACCAACCATGTTAATTTCAAGATCCTCGGACTATTAGGAGGGTTACCTCCCATACCAAACATGAATTTAGAACAATAATCAGATGATATAAAAGGTTCGTCATAGCCAAAGTTATTGTTTTTTCTTGTTTTAAATTGGGTTGCTTTCTTCCCTTTTTGGAAGTAGTCAAAATATGGAAAATGCTCACATTTACTTTCCATGTTATCGAATATGGATCAATTTTATATCGATAGTAGTTAAGACTTAAACCTTTCAAATAACACATATATCATCTATATGACTCACCTATATTGAGACTAAAGCCATATTCAAATTTAGTGTCAAATAATGCCTTAAAAATTTTTAATATCTTACCTTTCCTTACCCAAAACTCACCAGCAATTGATGCCTTTAAAAATTTAGTCCCCATCGCTCTATTTGTCATTTTAAAATCTTGTCTTCTAAAATATCTGAATGCCTTCTCATATCTTCTCCATAATATTAATACCAAAATTTCAATCAATTAACAATACTTCATATGAAATCTTTGTCAATAAAATCATGAATTAAAATTAGTTGAAAAGTGTTTTAAGTCATAGTTTTTTTTTTTTTTTGTCTACTAAGGCTTCTTTCCTCGAATGAATGGTTTACAATTACCAAAATGTTGGATTTAGTAAAAGAAGGGTAAATAATTTAGTATATTATAGTAGCATAAGCTAAACAAGATTTTAAGGGATAATACCTACACTCATGTCTGGTTTAACTAGACCTTTTAAACTTTAGTTTGGAAATATTCAAAAAAGAAACAAAGACAAATGTGCGAATAGATACCTTAAAAAATACCTCTTTTAACAGCTGATTTAACTGACCCATGAACTATTATTGTTATTTTCTCCCCCAAAACCATGATGGGTATAAAATTACTACTACTTATATGAGGTGGTAAACAAAAAAAAAAGTGAAAACAGATTTTGGTTTTTCATTCAAGTATTGTTTTTTTTTTGTATTTTGTTGGTAAATTCGTATAATGTTTATTTGTTAAACTGTATAGTTAAGAAATTCTTCATGAATACGACAATTTATATGCAAACTTAAGATTTGGTTTCGATTTGGATGTTAGGATATGAAACTGGAACGTTATAGAATAAGAATAAACATTATACGAAATGTTATTAATATGAAATAAGAATGATTTTCTGAACAACATTTGCTTATAATAAAGCATTTATAATGTTGTCTTCTTGGCGATCGACGACTGGTCTATCTGATCTTCTTCGACATCCTCGGACAGAGCCAACGTTTGAACTTCATCGACCATATTAGCCATGCGCAATTTGTTCTTGGTCATTTCTTCAGTCATATTCAATGGATCCGAGGTGGCATCTTCGTCATCATTCGAATCAGCTCCACCAGAGCTTACAGCCTTAGCAATGGCATCAGCTGCAGCATTGGCCTCAGCATCGGCATCAGCTTCATCCTTGTTGACGGCAGTCGATGAAGCCTGATGGCGTTTGAAAAGATTGTGCCAGTAAGAAGAGATCGATGATTTTAATGTCGCTTTTGGTTGTATTGGCGGTAACGACGATGGTCCTGCCGCTAAGTCATCAGCGCAAACTGATGTGTCAACTTTAAAGATCGTAGATGAATTCATTATAAACTAATTGTCGACTTGAGTAAGACTTACCTGAAGACTTATTTGCTCCACGTAGACGCATATTAAAAATACGCTTCATTGTGCCACCGTGAGTAGCCTTATTACCCACAGCAGCTCCTAGGCCAATTGCAGCATCATCACTGTGCGAATTGTCAATTGCCGTGTCACGAATGGCACACTCACTCTGAGTTCTCTTTCCAGATATCTTAAACAAACGCTTGAGAGAGTTTGTTTTGGATTTAGGCGAATCAGCAGCAGTCGATGTAGACACTTGTTCCGCCATCTCTTGTTCTTGATCATTTTGCTGATTTTCCTGTTGCTGAATTCCTTGATTCTCTAGAGGTATTTCTTCCATTTTTAATATTGCCGAAATTTCGCAGTTTTCTTTAAAAGATTTAAGCTATAGCGAATTTATGAAATATACTTCTTTATCGTTTCTCTATAGTAATTTTTCAGTTGTATAGCAATCAATGTGTATTTCGGAGTTGATAGAAACACATTTGTTTTGTCCATTAAAAAATCAAAGCCTATTTTGTTTTGAAATTTTTTATTTTATTTTTGTGACGTCAGTGTTTAAACATTTTCACAGTATTAAGTCTGCTTTTAGCACTGGAATTAAAAAGAAAAGTGATAACCATTAACGTAAATATTGTCTTAGGAAGAAATCACATTTCGAAAAAGGTTAAAAGAAAAAAATGATTTCGGACACTAGTGAAAAATAAAATATAAATGCGAATGAAATTGAATTAAAATGGTAATAAAAGGGGGGTGGGAAAAAAGCCACCACTTAACTAATGGGGGTAATTAAGTCTAATTTGCCAGACAGTTAAAAAAGTGAGGAGTATCATGTGGAGAGCCTAGATACTGTGAATTGCAGTTCTTAGCAGTGAGAGAATTGGATTCATACGAGTGGGTATTCATCCTAGACACATCTGAGTTCAATGGTCACGAGACTGTAAGTAAGTTTCAATAATTAGTGGGTCGATCAATAAGTCCTTACAAAATTTGAGAGGTGGTGCTTGTAGCATCTATAATTTTTTTTTTTCTGTGTTTAAAAACCATCACTGAAACCAAGGAAAGACTTGATAAATTTGTACTATGGGGACTCTGTGTCATCAATTTCAATGGCTAAGAAGAGTTTTACTGAATTCCTTATCTTCGTACCAGCACAAATGACGCCGAACGTTCAGTCCACCCAAAAAAACGTGGTGACGCCAGAAATTGTCGATAAAATTCATGGAATGAAATTGGATGATCGGAAACTAAAGGTGCATGAGCTGAGACTTTAGGCAACTCTACTGAGTGGGTACATAACATTTTATATAAATATTTAAATATGATAAAGATATTCGCGCGACTGCTCATACTCGACCATAAGCGCAACTGTGTGGCTACTTTGAAACGATGTGTGGCAATGTTCAACCGCAATCCAAACGATTTTCTTCTATCTTGGACGAAGCATGGATCCTTCATAATACACAATACTCTTTCCTGTTTACAAGCTCGAAGAAATTCCTCGGCTGTAAGAGATTTGGGCCAAATGAAGAGGTCATCACTGAAACAAACGCCTATTTTGAGGACCTTGAGAAAATCTATTATTTGGAAGCTATAAGAAGAATATATTGACAAAAAAAAGAAAAAGGAAATTACGGGAACAAAATGTTTTTCTATCTATTTCTAAGGACTTTCCACGTACATTATTTTGATCCTGAAAACACCAATTTTTATGTACCTGATTTAACTATTACTAGTAGTTACTAATAATCATTTCCCACAGCTTAAACAGAGACTTCTGTTTAATGAAATGTGTTAATTCCCTCTAAACAAAATTTCTTTTTTTCTTATAAAAAGTTCATCCACCAGTCACCAATCATAAAGTAATAGAGAGGCACACCTGTCTTTTATTGTATTTTAAGTTCCCTTTATTTTATAACTCATTTTACAAGTTAAACATGAAAAATACAATGCGAATAACATTTGTTAACAATATCTTGAATGTGACGACAATTTCGTTTTCTTTTCTTTTTTTTTTTATTTTTGTTTCTAAAAGAAAACCGGTTTCAATTGATTTAATTCAAGTGAATGTTGCCGCAAGGATACGTCAACACATAACAACAATCGATACCAATTCATTTCAATCCATTGAATTCAATTGATGTTGTTTCCTCTGCTTATTGTTCAATAACAAAACACAATTGTTGTAGTATGTAGTTACTTTGCTACATATTTCTTTTATTTTTTTTATCCAATGACCAATGGCCACCAACAAAGAGTATTGGTTGAGGTTGGTAGAGAATTTTGTTCTGGACATTGTTCTGGTGAAAAGTGGCAATTCCTGGTGTCGACACTCGTAGGAGAACTGAGTTTTGAGCCTTTATTATGTGTGTGTGTGTGTGTGTGTGTGTGTTCTTCATGTTTTATTTAAGAACGAAAGACCATGAACATGAAATGGAAACAATACCCATCCAACAATACAATTGGGTGTTATTTGTTATTGTTTGTTTGAATGAATTGAAGTTTTCTTTTTTTTATTACATATTTTATTGATTTATTTACAATAATTTTAAAGAGATCCCAGAGACTCAATCATACCATAAGACTTATTTGAATTGAATCGAAGATAATTTAATATAAATCGAAGTAAGTTCATTGTATTTATCATAATAATCATTATCATTATCACATTTGATTACATAATGATAAGGTGAAAGTGTGAAATCATAAAATTTTATATTTATCATTGGTTATAGATACAAAGATATTGTACTTGCTAGTGACAAATGTGTACTAGTTGTATGTCCATAGTCAGTAATCGTATCTAGTATCAAGTAATTTATGATTTATTTAAATAAATAAAAAAAAAAAAGAGAGAAAAATAAATGCAGTCTGACGGTCTTTTAATTGATGTCTGGCACAGTCAACGACCAAACTCAAAGCGATTGAACTCTCTTTATCATTCAGTTTGATTTTCTATTTACAGTAAATAGAATTATAAATCTATAAAACTGGGTTTAAGAGTTTCTAACAAGACGCAGTAAATGAAGTTCATTGGGAAAGGGTGAAATAGAATAGAATAGAATAGAATAGAGAAAAAAACAAAAAAATAGAAAATTTTAAACAAATAATTATTAGGCTTAAGAATAAGATTTATGACTTTCGAATTATTATATATAATTTTAGTTTACTTTTCTCACCAAATTTTTGATTAAAGAAAAGTATAGAATATTTGAAGTTTTACAAAATCATAAAAACTTTTAAGTTTTTGAGTGTTCTAGATTTGAACTCAAAGTGAAGCACAAGTTCTTATATGCTTAAAAAATGAAAGAAAGCTTAAAAAGATTATAAATATTAGAGAAGTTGTAATAATATATGACTTTATCAATGGGAACAAAGAATATTAAGATTCTTTGACATTTAAGTTTATGAAGGGAAATATGATAAACAATACCACGTAACAAAAGTGAAGAGTAGTTTCGCGATACTGTTGAGACTAATAATAATATTCGTAAAAACTGGACAAAATTTAGCAACAGATCTAATCCAAACGGTGACATGGAGACGGTCAAATACCTTGGAGTGTTTCTTGACAATTATTTTAATAAACAAACGCATGAAACACCAATTGGTCAGAGCAAATAAAACACTCTTTCTATATAAATATATGTATGTGCCACTCGAAGCATATAAAAAGAAAGTTGAAGATTACAGATTATCAGGCTTTTGTTCGTCCCATTATTACATTTTCTTCTGGTTTTACCCAACCAATGCGTAGTTTATATTTCTCAAACACAGATCCCCTTTCCATTCTTTCCTATCCTACGTCTCATAATATTAAAATCATTTTGCAATTCTTAAAAAAATCTAATCTCTACAATCTAATCAAAGTCACCCAATGTATGTATTCTAATCTTTAAGTACCTAATTATAAGTATATATATAGTTTTGTACAATTTATTATCAATATTTAATTTTACATTAATTTTCTTACATAAACAGCTTTCTGAGCTGAAGAAGGCCTTTGTTGCTATTGCTCATAAATATATCTAGGTTATAATTTTATTATTATAGTCCTAGTTTCTTTGAAATAAATAAATTAATAAATATGCCTGTCCAATATGGTTCTCAATTTCGCCGTTATATATGGAGAGATTGTGAATATTTAAAAGAAGATGTCTAAGAATCTGCACAGCCATGTACAAAACATCGGAAAGAAATTGACAAAAAAATTTATTCAAACAAACAATTATATAATGCAGCAAATATTATAAGAATAGAAAATTTTATAATCTAATCTAAACTCGTATTAATACGGAGACATAATTCTCTCAACACTGTTTTTCCCTACTAAACGTCAAAGTATTTTTATGAAAATTATATGGTTAGAAAGGTATTTATCTCTAGATTGGTAAGCTGTAATTTTTATGCCAATATATTGATGTTAATGCAGCAAAAAATAGGTGAGAAAATAAAGCATTTACAACAACAACAAGCTTAGAAAAACCAATTCATTCTTCTGGCAAGTTTTTCTAATAAGAACTTTAATTTGGATCCTGCTTTGTATGGGGGTGAGTATCCCTCCTAGTGGTCCGACTCTGCTGATTTCGACAAATGTACTGCGTATGGTAAAAAGAAAGTAATTTCAGCTCTCTAACTGAGAGATTACTTAGATTTGATAGACGGATAGATGGATATGGCTAATCAACTTGTCTCGTCACGCTGATCAAGACTATATTATATTTTATGGGGTCTCCGATGTCTCCTCATGATAAACAAGAAGTATGATGTATAAGAGTAATCAACTTGAGACAGTGTACGAAGTAATAATAATTATTATCAATTAGAGCATGGTTGTCCAACCTTTTTGGTTCCCTGTGCCACATAGGAAAACCGCCGCAAATAAAATAAAAAAAATAAAAATTGTAAAAAATTAAATTATAATTGTTTTTTTTTTTATTCCCCTAATAAACAAATTAAAATAAGGATAGTAGTTTCATAAGTGTTTTCCTTTATGTTGCACATCATTTTAGGGTTTTTAATAAAATGATTTATCATTTATTTAAACCTAAAGATGTGTGATCATGGGTGATAACGATCACTTTTAACTTAAATAGTAGATAAAGTAATAAATGTACTTGTACTTCCACTACTCTTTATCTTTACAATCAAAAAGTGAGAATCTTCTTGCCACACTTCTTCATCCATTATTACATATTTTTTAATGTCTGCGGCAATAAGAGTCAATTCAAAATGAAATGAATGAATGAAACCACACAAAATGTAAAGTGCAATTGCCAACAGCAGTTCGTTTGTTGTTGCTATTGTTGCTGCTGCTGCTGCTGATATTATTGTGGCAATGAATACAAGATGAATCCATGCAACACAATAGTAAAATGTTGTATATAAGAGTATACTATAGTAAGAATGTAAGTGTTGTTGGCAAGCCAACGTAGTAGATATCGATAACGTTTTGCAAGTTCAACTTTGCCAAAAGGCAAATTTTGTGGTGGCTGCTACACCTTTTCCCAATACATTGCAATCCTTAACTTGCAACTCCTCAGTGTGCATTTCCATTGTAGTAACAGCTTCCGAATGAATGAATGAATGTCTGTCTGGTTGTTGCTACTGCAGGCATTGTTGCTCTTAATGGTTCTTAGTTTGTTGATGTTGATATTGCTGGTGTTGTGGTATTACGTATAAACCCTTCCAATATGATGTTGCACCCTCAGGAATTGAAATGAAAGCTAAAGGAGAAAAAGATTCAATTGCTCACTGTCTGTTATATCTATGTTTATGTTTCCATGTTGTTGTTGGCAATGAATTTGTACAACGGGAATGTCAACAGCATTTCCGGTTATTAATGCTTTGCTTAGCACTTCTTATTGTTATACGTAGTATTTTGTATGTATTTATGTACTTGTAGCTGGTGGTGTTGCATGTTGTTGACATTTTCACACTTTTGTTGCTCATTGTCATTTTATTTGATTCTTGTCGTATTATCACTCACTCTCCCCTTTGCTAATATGCCACTTGGGTCACCCGTTTCTACTCCTTACCTCATGGTATCTCTATCTCTATCTCTTTTCTCGACTTATTGATGATTCCCGTTCCCTATCATTATTATTGCTGCCTTTTGCTTTGATTTCAATTTCAATTTGAAATATGCAAATTCTTAACCCTGCTTTGTCTCTTGGCCTCTTCCTGTGTGTGTGTGTTCATGATTTATTTGAAATTCTTTGTTTTCAGTTTGTTGAAGTTATTAATTTTTCCTTCTGTGGGTGTTTGATTAGTCGTCGTTGTGAGAACATTTCAGGGTTTGTTGTAAATTTGCTCCATCCGTGCGTTTGTGTCATTTGTTGCATTGAAATGATGCAATAATTCTGCAGTCATAAATCTGACTTCACTTTTTTATATCGAACTAAAGCTCACTCATTCATTCATTCAATGTGTTCTACACTTCGATTGTCTTCTACATATTTATAATGGGGGAGGTACAAATTATTACAATGTTTTGGGTGTGAGCTGTTTGAATTATGGTTGACAATGGTACATTTCTATGTTTCTGTGTGGTTTAACACTTCACAATGACATTAATGTGTTGTTATGAGCGACTGGTTGAGAGATTCGTTTTGCTTTTCAGAAAGTACTTAACTACAATATAAATTTTGGAATAATTTAATTGAACTTTGCTTTAAGATATCAAATGAAACATAAATTATTAAAAAAAATAAAAGGAAAAGTAATCTTCTATGGAACAACTTTTTATTGATTATCAAAGATTGGTTATTAATTATAATATATTGGGAATAAACTAAGTATTTTGTGGAACAAGGAATATACAACATTCAATATTTAAAAGATCACTGATCCTTGTTTCATGTTCCTTGCTGCGAACTAAAATCAATCAATACGTGAGTAATGATTTGGCCCACCCTGAAAATCCATTGTAAAGAATCCTTTATCGACTCTTTTAGTCATAACTCTTCTCTTAGTTGTTTAATGACTTAAGCTCAATTTGAACCGAACAGCGCCAAATCATATTGAATCCCATGCCAATCTTGGTCTGAAATCTATCTCTCCACCATCTCATCTTATTTGTGGTAAAGTAAACCTCAACCAAATGTCAACAGTTTAATAAATAAAATCACTCAACACTCTACCAGAAGCCACAGACACACAGAGACCAGAAGATAAAGAAGGCACAGGCACAGGCGGTGGTGGCTACGGCGCCGTCATCATCATTGGCATTGACGGTATATAAAAAGCATTCAAAAGCGCGCAGCAAACACAATTAAAAGCCACAAAGATCAACGAGAGGAGATCATTCAATGTTTATATGTATCTGTGGTGACTTCGTTTTGTGGCAACTTTATCTGCAACACATGTGCGCGCGCATGCGCATAATTGTGGCAATAAGAAAAAGAAAAAAAAAAAAAGCACACACCACCAGCACCGCACAAAACCTGAGTTCTCTGCATGTGTTTGGAAACACACATAGATAGTCTGAGAGAAATCAAACGCAAGAGTGAGCGATTGCAAAGATACATAAAAGTGTGCATGTGTTCATCTGCGATCATATCTTGTAGAACGCGAGCATTTTGATTTTTGCGACAGCGACAATGTTTGCTTACAGCAAATTATGATCGATTTATTATGCGACGACACAAGACAAAGGCAACAACAACAACAGCAACTACTACTTGCAGCACCAACTTGGCGACATAATATCAACAACACACAACAACTGCCAACGATGCGTCGACAACTTGCAGCAAGTGCAACCAACTTAGTTGTCTTTTTGTATCTTGCAGTTGTCTTCTGTTGATTCTCTTGGTGCTGATGCTGCTGCTGCTACTTCTGCTGCATAGCGCGACATTGATTTTCGCCAAGTAATGAGGAAACTCATTAATCATTTTTACTTTGCAACAACTATGTTGAGTTAGGTTAGCCTGACGTGTTTCTTTCTGTTCCTATCTGTTAAGTTCAGTGTGTTCTGGACTTGCTGCCTTAGCAACATTAACTAACTGACGGAATGTTGCTAACCATCGATGCTTACTTTTGGGGCATGCCAGCTGCATCTTGGGGTGCCTTACTCACTTGGTTTTAATTCTGCCTTCTCCCTGTCACTTGTAGAATCTTTTCTCATCTTGTATGCACACACTCTGCTTGATTTTGTTAACCTTTTGACCGTTTTGTTGTTGGTTTTATATATACAGACATATATACTTTACTGCCAATTTGGTGGTCATTGGCCATACACTTGTGCGTTGGGTTGTTGTTGCTCCATTCGATTGTGTTGTTGCATTACAACTTGTGGCATCATGTTTTTTGGCCACATGCGGTACTACGTCAAGTTTCGCGCTGTTTCTTCCATGCCATGTTCTTTTTGTTTGTTAGTTTGTACGTATATTTTGGCCAAAGATTGATGTCACTGTCTTTGCATTTACTCATGAAATTGTTGTTGTTTGTCGTTGTTGTTGTTGTCGTCGTCGGTGTTGTTAGGTGCGTGTGTCTTATATTTGTTTACCCTACCACTTTCTCCTCTTCGACATTCACTTGCTGTTTGCTGTTTATTTTGTCTTTTAGACTCATCACTTTGTGTATCCAGGAGTTCAGGAGTCCAGGAGAAGAGAGTGAGTGAAGTGCATAGTATCTCTAACAAAATTTCTTCATTTGCTGTTGAACTTGTTGCCAGGTTTTGCCAGTTGTTGGCAATTATTTATAAAACGTTTTGATGTTTTCAATTTATTATTTGGTAATTTTTTTTTTAAGATTTTTGTTGTGTGGTTTTTCATCGTTTGGAAAGTTTCATTTCCTAAATACTTGTACTTGATATATGACTGAATCTCTGGAGATATTAATGAATTGCTGTTTTTTGGTTGGAAAGAAGATATGGCATCTTCACGGAAGTTGGACGTTGATTTCGGAAAAACAAATGACTAATTATGTTGACTGGGAGTGAAGGTGATTGCTCAAATTTATCCTCCTAATGATAAATGAAAATGTAGCCAACAAATTGTTTTATTAAAAGATCGATCATGTTTTGGTGATTATGACAAGAAAATCTTAAAGGAATTTCTGATTACTTAAGTGAATAGTTAAGATTATTTCCTTCTGCTAACAACGACCATTACTTGTATTGTCTATCAAGAGATCAAGTAAACATCAAACATTATTATAAAATTATTTTAATAAATCTCACTGAAATACCTTCACATATTCTATGAATATGTTTTTACATCTAATGGTATTTATAGGGGAGGCCCTGGGTACATTTGGATAATGGGGAACCCTATGACTTTGACAGATCACTATTTTGTTAGAATAGACAATGAAAGTAGTAGATAAGCAAGGTTCTAGATATATTTTTATTTCTGTACAGTCACATTAAATGAATCCATAAAAGTACCTCTTAGCATTCACAGATTAGTACTTAAAAATCTATGCTAATTGAAGAGGTACCCTTCTAGATTTTAGATGGGCAAAATCGTTAACCACTTCTTCAAAATCTATGTTGTCACATTATATAGACATCAACGACAAACTGGTTAATCTCTCTTCATAATTCATTTTAAATTCTTTTCAATTTGGAGGAGGAGCATTGCCCTCTTTACTCATGCTTAAAAAGATTCTCAATGTGATCTTTACATTTGGAAATGTGTCTTCAATTTTGTTTTTTTACAAAAGATGATATACTAATTTCCAATATAATATTAGTTCCTTCATTTTCACTATAAACAATTTTCAACTATTCGGTTAAATGCAGACATTCAATTTGAAATTCGTTCTTGTTAACATCTTCATAATTGATTTCAAACAAATTCTTTGCAACTTTGTCTTAACCTTTCAGAATTCTGAGTTTTCAAGCGAAAAAATAAACCAAAACGTAGACTAATGTTCTTATTAGAAGTTAATCGCTGTTTTAGATTAACGCTAAGGGCAGGGCTTTCCAACCTTTTTGGTTCCCTGAGCCACATTGGAAGAATCTGTGGTGTGTTGGGCCGCTGGTGTAATGGAAAAAAGTTTTTAGTGACAAAAGTGGCGAGCAAAAAAAAAAAAAAATTCATTTCGCTAGTGCCAATCAAATCTTTCACCTGGTGAAAAGTGGTGATGAAATAAAAATCAATCCATTAACCAGAAAAAGGACCATTGACGCCAAAACCAAACATTCGTGGCAGAAAGGTTATGCTCTGCATTTGGTGGGACCAGAAGGGAATCGTATACTACGAGCTACGTGAAAAGTGGTCCAACAATCGAAGAGGCTTTCTACAGGCAACAACTGTTATGATTAAAGCGTGCGATTTCGGAAAAACGACCGGTATGGGCAACCAGACATGAGGCATTAATCTTTTACCATGACAATGCTCGGCAAACTGTCGCAAACGTGGTCAATACCTATCTCGATAGTACTGGATGGGAAGTCCCAACCCAGCCGCCTTATAGTCCAGACCTCGCACCATCAGGCTATTATTTCTTTCGGTCGATGCAGAACGCATTTACGGGAATACGCTTCAATTCAGTTGTAGGCATCAAGAATTGGCTTGAGGTTTTCTTAGCCTCCAAAGACGAATAGTTTTATTTGCGTGGAATCCATACATTGCTAGAAAAGTGGGGAAAAGTCATAGCTAACGATGGGCAATACTTTCAATAAAATACCGTGTACCAATTTTGCACAACGAAGCTTCTAAATCGAGAAAAAATCATTTAAAACTTACTTGTACTCGTATACCCAATATTTTAATTAATCTAAACATATTGATATTCAAAATCCCGATTTTCGGTCGAGACTACAGTAGCTCGCGCATGCAAAACCTAATAAGTAAGTAGGTATTGTAGTCAGCGATTATCGCTGGGTTTTTCGAAATAAATTTGTTTTTCGGTAATAAATATTGGTTGTCGTTTAGTGAACTCTGTCAGGAACTAGGGGGCCTGAGTATTTAGGGATCAAAGTTCACATTGTTTAATAAAAAAATGTTTTGTATTATAAACAAACAAGAAGGAGTTTCTTGATGGATAGACAAACAGTGCATGAATTCATGGACGTAGGGGATCGTAGTTTCTCCACTGAAAGGACAAACTAAGTACTAAATGTTACATGCTGAATAAGTTATTAACAAGAAATTCTTGATTTACCTTCTCTTACCAATGGGAATTTTCTGATTTGTCCTCCTCGGGACCAAAAGCTGGGTACGTCCATGCTGAAACAATATAAAATGTCCACTCCTAAATCACTTTTCAAACAATTTTTAGGGCTTTAAATTAAGTTAACATTATTCAAAAGTTTTAATCTCAGATATCTTTATATGCAAAAACATATTCTGTTACAAAAAAAAAAAAAAAGTCAATTCAATTTCGCAAACAAGATTTATGTAGAAGCCAAAGTCATAAAATACTTAACCCCGAACAGGTTTATCTGCAACGCATAAAGTTCATCTATTTTTGAACAATATACTGTTAAATTGGCGACAACGCACATTTACACTTGCCTTCAAGTAAAACTAATTAACAACATTTTTCATGAACTCACCAACTTCAAGCAAAATGGAGACAAAAAATGTATCCTATAGCAAACAAACAACTTCATTTTGTTGAGCTTAAAAATATTTACTGAAGTAAACTAAGCTAAGATAATCATAGTATGTTGGCCAAGTAAAACTTAAGTCAAATGGTAACGTAATTTCTAATTTATTAATATGTTTAAAATAAGAAAAAGATATAGAAAAAAAAATAAAATAAATACAATATACTTATTGTACTCGTATAGTATAAATAGTTAAGTAAACTATTAACTTAACAAGCGGCATTGACAGGCTACATAAAAATGGCGGACAAAAAGTTAAGAAAAAAATTTGCAAAAAATATATACAGTAAAATAAAAAGAAATAATGTTTAAAGGCATTTAAGATCAGGCCGACGCGACCATTAAAAAGCGATTAGATAGCGATGTAGATACAAGATACATATGTAAACTGTTTGAATGCAGACGCGACCACAACAAACAACACACAACAAACAATAAAGACAACCGGACAGAAAGACAGACCGAAAGATACAATAAGGAACAACACAACAACAGAAGTAGGAAGATAAAAGAAAAAAAAAAATTGAAAATGCAACAATGGCCAAACTAAAGTTAACAGTTTAATTTTCAAAGGAAAGACAATACAAACGGGAGCAATGATCCAACAAATAAAAAAATACAACAACAACAACAACAACAAAATGCCGCTATGTATCTCTCCCATATTGTTTTGAGATATTCAAAGATACAAATGTATAGTAAAACAAAGCAAAGCAAAGCAAAGCGAAGCAAACCTAACTCAATCTCAGGACAAAAACTGCAGTTATCGCTCATTATGGATCTTGATAAATGTGCCCGCGTAGCTAATGAAGAAGTTGGTTGATATAAGCAACAATAAGAGGGGGTTAGGCGGGTGCAAAGTTTAGTTTTTGGTTAAAGAAACCGCAACCAGCAACGCACATGGAATACAAATACTGATTGAGGTTATCCTATAGATAGCCTGATCAAGGCAAGTGTAGTATAGCGGTAGCTTAAAACGGGGGTCTGCAGAACAAAAAAAAAAAAAAAACAACAAAAAATAAGTTGAAAATAATCACACAGTTTCCGTTTTGGTTACCCGTAATGATCCTTCCTGGCTTGCTTGCTTGCTTGGCTGGCATGCAGCATTTCAACTAAATTGTTATAGTGGTATTTTGTGTTCCGTTTTTTGGAGTTTTTATATTGTACGAGTATTGTAGTTGCCTCCACCTTTTAATGCTTTGGTTTTGGTGCGTGCGAAGTATGGTAAATTTACAGAAAAAACAAAGAAATAGAAGCTGTAGAAGTAAAAAGAAATTCATAACCACAATTATTTTGTCATGCAATGGTGATTCTTGTGGTTCTTTGTTTATTTTTTCATGCTTCTTTCTATTGATCTTAAAATGATATAATTATGCTTGATAATAAATGTGTTTATAAAAAAAAAAAAAGAATATACAGACATGCGGCCTTTTATATGAAAGATTTGATACAGATAAAGTTTCTAAAGACAAAAAATTATCATAGTAAATAGAGAATCTGTTTGCAGAAAATCCTGTAATTTATAAATTTGTACAAGAACTATTGTCAGACATTTCAATAAAGCTCATATTTTCATTATTTTTATTTTGGGGGAATGCAAGCTCAAGTAACGTCGAAGTCATCCAAAGAGCAAAATCGAAGATAGTTCGCTTTATAACAGATGCTCCCTGGTACATGTCAAAAGCGAACATCTACAGAAACTTCAACGTTCCTTTAATCAAAGCTGAGCTGGCCCAACTAAAGCAGAATATCACTTTAAACTCTTGCAACAGCCTAACCCACTAGCTCGCTTACTCTTACACACGAGCAGACAAACGCGTTTACGTCGGAATGACTTTCCTGCCCCAAAACCCTCACCACTAAAGGAATTTAAAAAACGAGCCAATAGTTTTGAAGATTTTTAAATTATTGTTAGGCTTTGTGTTGAATACAAAGTGATTCAATAAATAAAAAAAATCCAATTTCTTGAAGATTGCCTGACCTTAAAGGTCACTATCACAATTCTGCTTGGACCATGAATATAAGCCTTAAGCCTTTCCGACTCTCTGTTGATCAAACAATATTTCCATTCGGAAATGAATGTGTTTAAGAACATTTTCTTTTTATTCTTTTCTTCAGAGGTCGCAAATAGTAATCAAACTTTATTTTCAATGTGATCTGCTCGGAGAAAGATTGAAAAAATTGAAGCAGAATCTCTCCCTCTTCGAGCAGAATCTTTTGTTTTTGTTGTTTAAAAATCATTCATTGTCTTCTTGTTTCTTAACGGTCTCTGAACATGAATAGTTGCCAAAAACATTTAAAAATGGAGGAGTGCTTTGGTGGACCACTCACTTTGGGTAACCTAGTGCCGCACAATCATCAGCAAAATGGGACGCTGTGAAGACGGCCTCAGCCACAATCATGTGTACCCTCCGTGTAACAGAACAGCTGAGCGATTGTGAACACAGGCTGACAACTGAACGGGGGATCGTAGGTTGTTGACGTGCAGTTGCGGTCTAAGAACAACACAGAGACAATAGAGACCCTTTTACTTGTAATTATGCTTCTCTTTTCCTCCCGACGAAACATCAAACGACAATTCCGGGGTAACAATAGGACACGGGACGGAAGCGTGGTTAAAGTCTCGCACTTTAGTTGTAGACCGAGCAGGCTTTCGATGATTTCTTTCCGAAAAAAAAATACATACACGCAAAAGTGATTTTGAATATGTTCTCCCATCGAATCGGTCGGTGGAAGACAAGTATGGAAAAAATAAAATTTATGATGATTTATTCAGCGATGACAAAAAAAAATCATGAGTGAGTAAATCTTTTGCAATCTATACGCATTTTCTCTAAAAGTGATGTCTTTTATTTGTGACCTCTGCTTTCCTTCCTCTGCAGCAATCACTTGTTCTGGTAAAATATTCAGCTGATAAAAAAAAATACTTAATATTATTAGGTACATATTTTTATTAACATTATTTAAATGAGTCTAAAAATACACCTTAAAGGTCATCATCTTCATTACTAATGTCTATCACATTTGAATATTCCGTAAAATCAGCAATTTAAGAAACTTATTCAGAGTGCAACTAAGTTCTAGTAATAATCATTATTTCAAAAATCGCCTACATACCCCTCCCCTCCCAGAGATTTTACATTGACTTCTGCCAATCATTTTATTAAGTATATTTTTTGTTTTTATAATTATTTACGGTATCATTTGTCATGTGCGCACTTATTTATTAAAAAATACCAAAGCTTAGATGAGTTCACATGACGCCTCTTAGGCGAATATCAACTAGCGACATTTTAAAAGTGCTGCTGCTGCTGCTAATGATGATGATGAAGATAAGCAAATGACAGCAACATACACGCCCGCCCTCTTACTTGCACACATACGAGGGGAGATTAAAAAGTAATCAAACAATCACCAGCAAAGGTCAGAAATAAGTAAAAGCAGTCAAAAATGATGTTAGGTCCATTTGATGACGTGATTAGTTGGCACCTATTTTCAACTAAACAGACAGAATTTTATGGATCCAAACGTGGTTAATACCCAAACGCTTTCGCCTCATCTTTAAATTTAAGGAAATGTGTATTTAGACAGAGTCTGCATCACAAACTTTGAGTGGAATTTTTTCATTCTGAACAGCTGTTTTTTTGTTTAGCTTATACACAACAAACGAAACGTTGTGGCAAATTGTGAGAAATTGAAATGGAAATTTTGTAAATTTTTGCAGCTCTCTTTTCAATTTTACAAAATTTACAATTTTGTTTTCGCATCCGAGGTGGATGCAGCATCTGTTTTGTCTAAATATCAGTTATCGATTCTAGATTTTTATTCCAAATAAAACACAATAACAAATATCCGGGTGCTAAAGCCTATTAAGAACCTAAATAAATAGATAAACATGGACAAGTGCAATTTCATTGGTTGTAGTGTAGTCAAGGGCAACTTTAATAAAATACTACCAACCCGCCCCGGCTTAGCACACGTAGCATAGCATATCGTATATGTCTACATTTTTGTCTGTCTTAGTCTGTTGCGTTGAGCATGTGAGTTAGATTAAAATGTAACTATTTGGAGAATGTATGTGAATGTGTATGTAGGTCAACTTGTTTTGAAATAATTTTTAATATATTATACACCTATAACCTTCCTAAAGAATCACTCTGTCCATTGGTAAAAACCGTATGAAAATCCATTCGGTAGATTTTTAGTTTATCGCGTTCAAACAGACAAACACGGCAAAGGAACTATATACTATACTATATGTATAGATGAAATAAATATTGTTAAAAAAATTTTCAATGCTCATCCAATTTGAAAGATGATACATCCCAGTAATCTGATTAGTCTTCAACTAGTATGTTTACTTATTGATCCACCCTCAACTACAATAAATAAATAAAGATAATGTTACTTGTTAAGAGTTACTAGGTACTAACAATGAATCGAGTTTTTAACCTTGTTGTGCATGATGCATGGGGCTGGCTAACAATACTAACAAACATCAAAACGTCTATAAAGTTAGACGAACTGAGATGTGCTCATCCTAATTTATTAAAGCAGCAACAGTAACAACAACAACAAGATACTTTTAAATGCATATTGTATCTACTAACAATTTTAATAGATTCTTTTTATTTCATGTGTGTTTGTGTGTTTTGTTGCCTATTTGCATAAACACTTTTTATGCAAATTTGTTGCTGTTTGTTATTTTTGTTGAGACAATTGAAAATGCATTTTTCATTTAAGTATATTTTTATTTTTCATTTTTTTTTTTCAACTATTGTAAAATGCAAAAAAATCTTTTGTTTTGGTTGCAATTAAATTGCAAGATTGTTTTTTAGTTGCTTGTTGTTTCTCATCTTTTTTTATACTATATTTTATTTTTGTCGCATTTAGTGAAACATGAGTTGTTGCTTTAATGGGTTTTGTTTTTCATGTTTTGTTGAAAGTGACACACAATATTTACTTGATTTTAAATTGTCATTAGTCACTGAGTTTTATGTGTGTGAATTTTTTTTCTCCCGACTAAGTTGATTAAAAAGCGATTTACTTATGAAATGTGTGTATGTAATGACATTTGAAGTATCTCATAAAACATTTTTTATAGATTTGTCAGTTATATGGATTCGATATGGTCGATAAATCATAATTTTAATAACCAATAATTAAGTTTTAGTCTAGTTGTTTATCACATAAACTAACAAATCAATTAATAAAGTAGAGTATAAACTGGATATGTAATAAAAAGGAGGAGATAGTAACTAGTAGTTACTTTTGAAGTTCCTTTCACTAAATCGAATTTTCCTATTTATGCTTATAGAAAGAAGAGACATTGTAACATTTTTAATTGCAAATTTATGATTCGCCAAACGGTTAGTTTGCAAAAAAAAAAAAAAAAAAAAACAGTCGAGCAACGGGAAGCACAATGATTTAAGTCTTGGTTCATACCAAAATGTATCTTTCGTGGATACTAAAGAAAAAGATGCACCAAATCGTCTAGTTGTTGCTGATATAGCGATCCATTTGATGCTGAGTTACTTCGACGTTTGCATTTTTCACACCAAAAAGAACATTTGTTCACATATTTTTACACATACTTAATCGACTTGACGGAACTGCAGTATTCCACATTGATGTGAACCTCAAAAACCTTGAACAATATCGGCGAATATGGCACAATCCAACGATTGTTCACATTAACATCTTGTCGTTTTACCTTTAGAACTACAGATCACCCGTTGTCAGCAACTGATCAGCGACATTACAATGGACATCCGTCATTGCCTGTGATATTGTCAGTAATCAGGTCTCTCGAGTATTGCTTAAAACACTTGCTATCGATCATACAGGGTAAATTGTTGTTGAAAACTCCGCAAGGTCATTGGATCATATTCTTATTCACCACTGCATGCAAATCCGTGATTTCGGATGATGATTTCATTCGGTCTGATTTCGTCAACAATTCAAAATCAAAATGTGCTCATGAGGTAGACCACGCTTTTACTATTCAATGGAGTACATCCAACAATGAACTTGGCCATACACAGTGAAAAAGCAGCCAAGAAGGCTGGGAAAACCCAGACGAATATCACGAAGACCGATATGAAGAAGAAGCGTGTTGTCATCGAAGACAGAAAAAGAATTTGTCATTATTCTTATGAAATTCAATTCTCGAATAAGAAATATGAAAAATTGTTATTAAAGATGTCCACTACTATGTGAGATATACTAAGAGTTGACACGCCTCACAGTTAAGTCGCACATATAAGATGCCCATTAACGGTTCTGAGTTTTTGAAACGACGTTGGACCATGAACGGTCACCAATGTTTCACTATTGGAAAAACAGTCACATTTAATTGGAAACAAAAATAATGTGCTGTGCTAATGGAAAACTGAATTTGCTCGCATATAAGAATTCAAGAGGAAAAACTAATTCCTTCTAAAGCAATCTTTTTAATGAATCTCTAAATCTCTATTCATAAAATTCTCAGTTCCGGAACAAACAAACAATTGATGATGACATTGACACTATCTATCCTCTATAATTTTGCATATTTAGTAATAGATAATTAAAATTTTATTATTCATTTTATCACTTAAGTTGTTCACATCATTAAAAAGTATTTCTGTATTTAGTACTTAGTTATTACAGTAAGTTTACGTCATCGTTAAATAGAAATAAAATGTAATATAAGAGGAGTTGAACGCGTTGATTCTTAGTTTTTAAGATATCGCGCAGAAACTAAAGAAAACATCTTTCTTTAATTTGTCATATTAACATATTTTACAACTCAATCTATAAAATATAAATGATAAAAACTTAATCTATTCATTTAATAAAATCGCAGACTAAAAGTATTTGTGCGCGCATAATATAAAATTCAATCATTGAATTTAAAAACGAATTAATGATTTATCATGAATAACATATATCGTTTATTTCATCAAAATCGACCTACAGAATCGGTCGAAATTGGTGGATCAAATTGTACATATTTCTGAATTTTGAGTCACAAGAAAATACAATAAATATCATTATTTCTGTTATTCCAGTGGAAAGCCGATTTCGATGAAATTTTGTTGGCGAGTAGCAAAGCGCGCTGGGACATTTAGTTGGAAATAAAATCTTTATATAAACTTGTAATAGAAAACATTTAAAATTTGTTAGTTTTAAAGATAATCTACTTAAATTTAGTGTAGTTTTGGATATTTGAATATAAATCGATGCTTAAAATTAATAAAAAAATATTGTGGACAAAGAATTATATGAAATTTTAGAGGAAGGCCATGTTTTACAGTTCTTAGATGATGATGATGATTGTTAAATATTGAAAGAAGTATCAGAAGAAGTAACAATAAATTAAATAAAATATGAATCAAAATTTGTTCTTAGTTCTTCATTGATCACTAAGTACATTAAAGTTCCCCTAAAACTAATCCAAGAATCGTTATTAGAAATTACAACTTTTGTTTTGTTTTGTGGATTTCACATTTTGTCTTAGACAAGGAGGCACTTTCCGTATAAAATCCACTTATCAAAGAACAAATACATAAACCACGTACAAACAATTGAAAGCCATTAAACAAATCGACAAGCAACATGCGCAACTTCAATTGGATTATACAAATAAAAGTACACACATCTTTCTTAAGTACATCTTACATATAGAGATACTTATTCTAAGTTTTGTAGTATGTGAAACACCAACGCATTATGTGTTGAGTTATGCAGTAGATTCGAGTAGATGAAGTTGCTACAACTGAAGATGATATAATGAAGACGATGATAATGATGAGAATGATTATGACAATGACTAAACAAACATTGCCGCAAAGTCTAGCAAAAGGAGTCAGAGTTGTTGTCTAGCAACTGTTGCGCTTCTGCAACAAAACTACACTTGACTAGGGTTTACCTATTTAGATACACATGTTGTAAGTATATTTTCTTAGCGGGCGTGGGGGAGTCGTTATGCATTGCATTGCATTAAAACTAAACCATTATTGTTAAACAAATGTGCGATTCGTGTTGAATCAAATTCTACACTCAACTCAAATAGGATAGATGAATGAAGGTCTTCTATAGTAGATGCGGCTTACTTCTTTTGACTCCATCATCATCATCATCAGCAGCAACATTATGGTGCATACAACACTAACAATATTTTAGTATGCTTCCATGGTTTTGTTCGACTGGTCGGTCGGTCATTTCTGGTAAAACCCACTTAATTGACATTTAGTGGACACACTCGAATACTAAAAACGCAAAACTTCTACTTCTGTTTCTTTTCCTTCGTCTCTCTTCATGCGTTGCTGATCGACAGATCGGTTGCATAGATCTCACTCGCTTCATTTCAGTTCAATTCATCCATCCCATCCCATCCACATATGAGACTCAGTCGGCATCATTATAATGTTGTGTGCTGCTGATCATGAGCTTGAAGATGTTTTGCTTCTACCTTTATGTCTTTGCTTTTTATTTCTTTCATCCTTTATTTTCTCTACACATTGTTTTTGTTGTTGTTGTTCATTTGGGGGGATGCTGCACTTTTTGAGTTTGCCAAATAATCGTTACAATATAATTGATAGGTTATAACCCAATATAACGGTAAACACAACAACAAGTCTTCATTTTTTTCTCTCATCTCTGAAGTACTCACAATGAAAAATTCTTACGCAGCCAAACTACTATTCGGAATTCACTATACTCGTACTCGTACTAAGTATACTAACAGCATCTTATATACACTTACATAGTACGATATGTCTATATACATATATATAGTATTCAAATGGTTGAAGTTGGTGAAATTATTGTTGATTTTGACATTTGAAAAGATGTGCAAATGTGGCAATGTGCGTTTCAAGTTGTTTTCCGTTACTGCTCCGTTGTTGTTCAAAAATGGTTGTCTGACATAGAAAACTACTTAATATATGCGATTCTGATGATGACGATGACGCTTAAAGAGATTGTAGTATTACAACAGTTGCCACTACATAGTAGTAGTAAGTAGTAGTTATTGTCGTTTTTTATTGAGCAGTGATGATGATTATGATGATGATTCCAACTGTGTCTTATGGAAAATGTTTAAGTGATGTGTAATGAGAAACGATAATGTGCCATTCGTGTGCTTAATATTTTTGGAGACTACTACCAAATGCATTTAGATAGCTTAAAATTTAATATTATGGGAGGCAGCAGCAGCAGCAGCAACAATCAACAACCAGGGTCAACTAGGAATGTTAAATGAAATAATATTGAAGTTCAGTAAATGTTCTGTATGAGACTTGAATAAGAGTCTCTCTTCTATTCTATTCTATTAATCGATTCAAACTCACTATTTATGATGAAGTAACATTCTTAAATATTTTATTTTTTCTTAAGGAAACCCTTCTCCCATATGATTTGAAATGTTATATCATAGGTAACATCATATTAGTAACCTTCTCTACTTATACATTTAATAGATATTGAGCAACCCTCATATTTCCATAGCTTTAAGCTTTTTGTAAAGAGTATGAGAATCAAACCACCCAGAAGAATGCCGCCTTAACTTTGTGCCACATCTTAAAATGAGATAAAACGATCTTGATCTTGTATCAAAATATTTCACACAGATACTTGGTGGATGTATAGATACTATTGCCGTTAGTGCATACCAACAACTAAAACATTGTTGGAACGATATCAGTGCAACTAAACATTAGCAACAACAATGAGATCAGCAACAACAACAACAACAACATGAAACACATGTGTGCAATCAAAATAGCGTGACTTGTTCGTCTTGTTGTACCGTAGGCAACAACTTAAAAGTGAAGGTTACCGCCACGTTGAGCTTGCAACAGAAAAACACAGAAGATGATTTAAAAACAAAAGCAAAAAAAAAAAAAAAAAACTATAACAACGCAAAATATGTATGTTGAATGTTGAAGATGATAGAGACGACAATTAATGCTCTAATAAAGCCAAAGAAAACATGTCTCGAAGTATCTGCTACTCTTGAGAGGACCACCTATTTGTACAAAGCTAGGATGGGTGTGTGAGGGAAATATTTGCCATCATCAGCAGTAGCAGTAGCAGCAACAGTAGCAGACGATCAACCATTCAATCAGTCACTAAGTGTAGTTCCGTTAATAATGTTGTTATTAGCACGAGATGCGTACCTACTAAGTGCTCTACTAATCATTTGGTTAGCTTTTGTTGCCAACAGTCAAACATTGAAACGTAATTTTGTGACAACTACTACAGAGAATAAGACATTGGATGTTATTGATTATCATGAGCAAGAACAACAAATTCTGGATGATAATTTTAGCTATGAAGATTATTACAAACTTCGATTTCGTCCAGCGAGATTATTCTGGAATAAATTGCCACAATTAGAAGAGCCAACCACAGAGATTCCAACTCCACCTGAGCCAACTACAGAACCAGAACCTGAAACTACAACAATGGAAACCACTACCACGACGACGACAACAACAACAACTACATTGCCACCACCCAAGCATCCCACAACAACACACACCTCCATAATGCGCCCAACGATGCCCCCATCTTATTTGCCCCACTTTGGCAATCGCATCAAGCATCTGTTATTATATGGCTCACCCATCCAAGCGAATCTCATACAGAAAATACAAAGTAACGCACCCACCAAGACAAAATCAAAAGGCTTCCTTAGCCTCTTTGAAGTCATCAAGTTTCCAAATAACAAGTGTACCGTCGCTATGGGAGATATACGCAGTATGGAGGGCGTTTGCTATCATGATTTTGAATGCAAAAGTCTTGGTGGCATATCCACTGAACGTTGTGCTGAAGGTGTGGGCGTTTGTTGCATATGTGAGTAATCATCATCATCATCATCTATGTATTGATATTCAATTCATTCATTTATATTTTCACTTTCAATGAATCATATATCTCTTGATCTCACTCTCTGTTCTCTGTCATTGTGTGTCTTTTTGCAGTCTTAACCGGTTGTGGTGATCTAACAAATCAGCCGGTTGTCTACTTTGAGAGTCCCAATTATCCGAATGCTGTGCGTGAGATGATGATCTGTGTCTTGATAGTGAATGTTCGAAAAAGTGTGCAACAATTGCGTTTGGATTTCCTTATGTTTGAGGTGTGTCATCTTTCGGAAAACTTTACTAAATAGTTTCTAATCTATTAATGTATTGTTGCAGTTAAATCGTCCTACAAATGGTGATTGCATTGATGATCAGTTTATTGTTTCTGGTCATAATGCAAACTTTCAAATTCCAGTTTTATGTGGCATTAATACTGGTCACCACAGTAAGTAATTGTCACTCCAAAATTCTTATTTACCATGTATGGAATAATTTATTCTCTCACATTTTCTTGCAGTGTATGTCCATGTGGGTGATTCCTTTGAAAGCAAAATCTATTTGTCTATATTTGTTAAAGTACCAACAGGTGGACGTTCTTTTAATATTAAAATAACACAAGTGAGTAGGCATGATGTCCCAAGGCAGTGCAAGTTTCACAGCCCCTTACAATATCTATCTATGCATATTATAAAACAAAGTTTCTTTTGCCGTATCTGTGTGTCTGAACGCGATAAACTCAAAAACTATTGAATAGATTTTCATACGGTTTTTACCAATGGACAGAGTGATTCATCAGGAAGGTTATAAGTGTAAAATATATTAAGGTTTTGCGAATATTGGCTGAAATATGACAATCATTTCCAATCTCTTTACAAAATCAAAGCAGTGAACTGTGTTAACCACACAACCAATGTGTCATTAATGTAGTAGACAACAGAAAGCAATGTGATATGGTGAAGCAGTTCTAAGAACCTTTAGAAAAATGTAATCTATCTTCTTAAAATATCTATCTATCTTTCTAATTAGAGACAAAATATTTCAATTTCATATCTCCAAATACATGTATACATGTTTTTTTCACATATGATAAGTAGATTTCACGTTCTCATTGATGATCTAATAAATACCGGGGCGTAGAAACGCGCACCGGGTTTCGTTAGTTATTTATAAAAAAAAAAACATATAATTTATATTTTGACAGCTTGAGGATAATTTGGCACCTGATAATTGTCTACAATTCTATACAGAACCTGAGGGTACCTTAAAATCCTTTAACTATGATATGGACGGAATAATTGTAACTGAACGGGAATCCACTTATTTTGTAAGTAACTTCATCCTCATCATTCTATAACTGATTATTATTGTAACATTCTTATAAAAAATATTATAGAATAATCTCAATTATGTTATGTGCATAGCAAGAGCAAAGAACATGTGTAGTGTCAATTATTCTGTACAGCAAATGGATGGAGAACAAATTGACTTTCAGATAATCAACAAGGATGAAGGTTATCTATCCGCTATTATTATATTACTTAATTATGTAAAATGATTTACAACAACACATTTTCTTTTATAGCTGAAAATGATTTGGTCGCCGATGGCCAGGCAGGCGCTGGTATCTTTAATTGTCCAGATGACTTCATAGCAGTCAATTCGGTGCGTCTATGTGGTGAACGTTTCAATGATGGCACCGACAATGAAGACTTTAATGCGCATGCCCCCGTTCGAGACATTGCCGCCGGCCCAATAATGTTGCCCTTTCGCACTGATGCCGAATATGTGGGACGTGGATTTCGGTTACTCTACAAGCAGGAGTTGTGTGCATAAAGTTTAGGTTACTAGTTTCAATGATGCTATTTCTTTGTTTTGTTTGGCTTGGCTTGGCTTTTATTGTAGTACTGAATAATAACTGTATAGTCAAAGAAATATATTGTATATAGATGAACCATTAAGTAACGCTTGAGCGGTAACATTGGTTAAGGCACTCGCTTCGGGGGTCTTGCGGTGTTTCTTTTTGGGAAATTTTCGAGTCAAGTTTTTCGGTCGCAATTTCCGTTCCCACCGTAAGGCTGTTAATGTGTTTTATATATTTCACCGATTCGGCGACTTAGTTCGGGCACCGCCCACCCAACGTCAAACAACCAAACTCGAATCTAACTCTAAGTTCGAAGTTCGTTGTCGTAGTCACTTTATTGTTGACAGGTTTATTTCAAAATTTGCACGTTCTGTGTGACTGTGTGTCGAAATTTATTTGACTTGCAGCAGCATCTCACACAGCATCGCTTTGTATCTTTTGTTTATATCTATATATAGATAGATGTATCTATAGCAATAATACATATAGTATTTGAAGGTTTCCCATTGCTTGCTTTGTTGTGTGTTTAAATTTGTAATAAATTTTGATTTTTTCCTTTCGATTGTAATTTTATTTTATTTTCCTTTCTCAAGCTCTTCGTCCTGCTTGTTATTCTTCCCTTTGTAAGCCAAATTTTGGTTTACTCTGCATGATGATATGAAGTCACAATTAACCCACGCCTTTTTTGTAGCGGTTTTCTTACATATATTTGCATATAATTTTGATTGTTTGTTCGCCTCATTCGCTGACACTGATGGCGATGACTAAAAGTACATGCAACAACAAATAAGAACTTTGTACCTATCGCTATACTTAGGGCTCTGACATCAATAGGAATAGATAGCCAACAACAGTAACAACAATATGGATAAAATGTTGCATGCCACATTTTGAAGTTTGTCGTCAAATGGCGTTTGACGTTCGCTGTCTTTGTCACAAGTTTAGCCATTGCTGGGGGAGGTACAGTGATTTGCAATTGACTAAACATTTGTAAAAATAAATAATAAATGAAAGATAAAAAGATAATATTGTATAACCTTTATTTATATTATTTACTTGACCTATTCTGCATTCCATGCATTCAAGCATTTTTTTAGGAACGAAATCATCTTGATAGCTCAAAAAAAATAACGCCTTACATACATTTAAAGTTATGCTTACTGGAACCGAGAAAGTCCTTAAGTTTTACACCTTAAGATAAATAAATGATGATTATAAATCACAATCAACCCACTGTGCCAAACTGAAAAACATAGAAAAATTACAACAAATAAAAATGGAAAAATTAAAATAAATAAAACTAAAAACCGAAAAGAAGAAAATCCCTCTAGGGTGTAACGTGCACTACATTAGAAATTGAAAAACCAACGAAGCCGCCGTCACCTCTAATTCCATAACCTTCTCTCTTCTCACTACTATAATAAATATGAGAATCTTTGCTTTTTGTATATTTCATATTCAAAGACTTGCAATGTTAGCGGTAAAATCTAACAAAAAAAGTGCAAAAGAGTTTGATGAAAATTTTTTGGTTTAAAGAGAAAATCGAAATAAGGAAAAACTATTGCACAAAAAGCGTGCACGGTAACGCCTTTTGTCACAGTTATGAACCAGTAACAAAACGTAGATACACAGATACACATACAATCGCAGCTAGATAAACAACTTTGTAGTGAAATGAGTTACAACTAATGAAAAAATAAAAAAAACAAAATTTACACATTTGCATAATTTAATCAATTCGCAATGATTTCTTCGAACGTTTGAAGATCGCTTCCTCGAAAGGTGAAACTCAACTTTACGTCAATGGGGGATGTGTGCGTCATCGTCATCGTCATCATTGTCGCTATCTCCATAAACACCACAAAACTAATCAAGATGCTGCATTCAAGTCAAGAGCTAAGCCAATAGAGATTACAATCGTTTATGTTGCATTGTAAACTTGTCAGTAATCAAAGCAATAACAACAAACAATAAATGTATAAATTGTTGATATAAAAGACAATATTATTGTATTAAAAGGTCTGTTTAACATCCATAAAGCAAGTTATTCATGGCTTTTAATTGCAGTGAACCTGCCTATCAAGTAAAACCAACTACATATTTCCGTCTATCAAATGAAACAAACAAACCTCTATGGAAGGAAAAATCGAAACTATAGAAAAATGAATGAACCAAAGCTCGATGGTTGTAAAAGGCAATAATGCAAAATACATATGTTCGGTTCCATCGAAGATTTCATGCCTTTCACACAAAAACAATAATTATACGAAATAAAAAATTTATCAAATCTGTCCTTAATAGGCTATTCACACCGAACGTGAATCGATTCTATGTTGAATCGTCCATTGAATCGGACAACAACCACAAGGAAAAATGACAGTTGCTGTTGTAGAATGTGAATCAATTCAGGTAGATTACAATTTTTGTTTTTTTACTCAGTATAGAGACAGAGAGAGAGAGAGAGAGCATTTTCTGAATTAAAATTATTATTAACAGACTTAAGATTCAGTTTATCGACTGATCCCATCCATAAACTCCTTTTTGTAAAAATAACCAAAAATTACCTTAAACAATAAAAATGAAAGTATTTTTGAATAGTTTATGTGATGACGACTTTTTAGTGACGACATTTTAATTTTAAAATTGGCCAATAATCATTATTTGCGGTCTCTGATACAAAGGCTTAGGGCAGAACAAAACCGATTGCGTGTATATTGTTTCAATATATCCTTTATTTATGTAGAATGGCGCCCTGATTATACTATTTCCTTCACAGTCAAAGCTTTTTTAATATGTCTTCTGATTAATTTAATTACAAAGATAACAATTCTGATAATGTTGGCTTCGTTTTAGTATAGGGTTTTATTAGAAAAGTATTTAAGGTAAAGGGAAGTAAATGCTCTCACATATTTTCTTTCGAAGCATCTAAGTTTGATGGTGAGATATTATACCATATTGGGCAAATGGGGCGTATTAGGCAATGGTACATAATTACTTTTACACTTTTTTGAAAGATATTTTGAGTAGAATAGATTTTTATACATAAAGAATGATTTCTTATCTCTTAATATGATAATTGTAATAAAGGAATTTGTCTATACTCGTATGCACCTAAGGTATTTTACAGTGCTTTCAACTAATAGGCATGGATTATCAAAGCGTGATCTTATGGTAAAGCTTTTCCATATTTTGCAAATATTGCTTACTACATTTATTGACAGGATATTTTATTAAATGGATTTTGAAGGACAGAGTTCATTTTTTTAATTTTATCGCCCGAATGATAGATGATGAGATTGTCCGCGAAAGATATAATTTGGTCAGTTTTTTTCTATTAGATCAAATAGGTACCTTGCACCTTGTTGTAGGCCTTATGTTCACTCATAACTAATTTGACTTGTTCGTGTATGATGACTATACATTTACTAGCTTCATTTAAAATGTTCTGATTAATAAACTAAGGTAAATTAATTCCTTTTTTTAGGGTTCCGTACCCAAAGGGTGAAAACGTGAATCTATTACTAAGCCTACGCTGTCCGTCCGTCCGCCACAGAACTCTATTTCATGAACCGTAATAGATAGAAAGTTGAAAGCCGCTATAACAACAAATTATATAATTTTGGAAAATCCACCGGAAAAGTCGGAAAATGTCAATAAAGGACTAATTGCAATTATAATAGCTTATGTTTCAAGCAATACTTTGTAACTTAAAGCAGTTGGTTATTATTTATGTGAAGTCTGTATGTGATGTTCACTACGGAACCCTCCGTGCGCGAGTCCGACTCACACTTGGCTGCCTTTTTTTTTTTTTTTTTTTGATTTGCTTACAGTTTCCCATTTTTCCTTCAATAAATTATGTAGAGCAAACATCATGTCAAAATAATAAAACCATGAACAATACATTATTGTGAAAGGTATAAAAAAAAAAATGTTATGTTATCGATTCGGAAAAATGCCAATAAATTTTTGACAATACATTCATTCTATATGTAAAATACAAATGTTAAGTTAACTTTATTAAATTGAATCATTTTTGTTTATTTAATTTTGTTTTCGTTTTAGTTTTTGGTAATTTCTTTGTTTATTTTTTGAGATACTCAACAACAACAACAACAATAACAAACTATTAAAAATATCTTTTCTATATATGAGACCACCAAATGTGCATTAATTACATTTATGTTTGTATCTTGAAAAAAAAAAAAAAAAAACTTATTGATTAAGACAAAACAAAACAACAAAACAGAAAAAAGGAGTATGTATTGGTTAGTTTCGAGACATCGTCAGAGTTGTTGACTTCCTTTTCCTCTCGGTCATGAAACCCGCAGTATTGTGTTTTTTTGTAGTACAAACTTTTAGACTTCCATTGAGTTGAGTTTGTTTAATAAAGCGATCACTTGTCTTTATCGGTCACCTGTGGTGAGTAGTCAAAGTAAAGTGATGAAGAGAAGAGAGGGAGAGAGATAGAGAGAGCGAATGGAGATGAAGATGGAGACGGATCAAAAAAGTATCTGCTGCTGCTGCCAAATGCTTAAGTTTGCTATTTAGCTTATCATGTTGTTGTAGCTCAGTAGTTTGCAGTGAAGCTCTGAGCCTTTGTTGCACTCAGTTGGCCTTTGCAACTCTTCTAATGAAGCAGTTAGTTAATGTTACCGCATATTTAAACTTCTTTTATTTTTTTCTGGTTGCCTTTCAATTAATTTATGAACTTGTTTGCTTGGCGTGTGTGTTTCTTGTCCATATTTTTTTTTCTCTTTTGTTTTGTTTTTTGAGTTTTATTGGCCTTTAAACGTCAGGTGGTCTGTCTGTCTTTAAGTTGTCTTTAGTAGTAGTAATAGTATCTGCAATGATTGGCAGCAGCTGGTATGCAAAATGTTTAACAATATTTAAAGAGTTGTTTCATCAATATTGCAAAAGTGTGGGAGATACAAAATTTTAAATCATCTTGAACTAATGACTTTAAATGTATTTTATCTTTAATTACCTCTGAGATACATTATTGTTTATACTAAGTATATTGTAATTAAAGTGAACTCAAGTATACATTATTATTATTAGTTTTTTTTTTTTTTTTTTTTTTTTATAAAAATAAGTTTTTTAAATTGTTTGTTGTTCGTTCATTATGCGCTGCCATACATTTCATCTAATTGCATTGAAATCCTGTGAATGTGTAAGGGTGGTTCCCGGTATGAACATAGGATAGTTTTGGTTCCGATATGTATCCCCATTTCCGATATCTGGATATTCAAACAACCCCAACCCCTCAAAGTATACTAAAAAAAATTAACTAAAATATCGCTATTATTTTCTGATACTCAAACTGTGTTCTTTGATGATACTCAAAGTGTAACAGAGAGAATATATTGATGCTTAGAAAGGAAACAAACCGTGCGTGGCTAGCCTTTTGAAACTAATAGGTGAACCGATCGGGGTCCCCAAATTAAAATCTTTCATTTCTGAAAAGATAATGTTGTGGCAGTGTAGTATTATAAGTTTGTTACACACAGAAGGATACATCGGAGAACCCATAAAGTATATACATGTATATTCTTTTTGTTTTTCGTACTATCGACTTGAAATTTGGACACTATAAGTAATTTGACCCATGTCCACCAACCATGTAAGAATCTGGACCACTAGGAGGGGCGTGAATAGTTTTACAACTTCGGCATAGCCAAAGTTAATCTTCTTTTTACTGGTTTTAATGCACACATATCATAAAACAAAGTTCCCCGCCGCATTTGTGTGTCTCAGCGCGATAAACTAAAAAACTACCATATGGATTTTCAAACGATTTTCACCAATGGATAGAGTTATGCATGAGAAAGGTTTCGGAAGAAAGAAAATCTAAAAAATCCCAAATTAACAGTTGAAAAAACTGAACAAAAATCGAAGAGTGAGGTATGTTAGTAAAATGCATATAAAGCGTAGAGGAATATTTTAAAATCAATAAAGTCACCTTTCATTAGGTCAGCTAATCAGTATCCAATTATTTTGTGGGCAGGCGAGACAGGACAACGAATGCCCAGGTATTTAGTCTCTATACATATATTTAGCTTTCAGAATAAGACGTCTTTTAGTGGTTAGACTTGCATTAACACCACTTATTTCCTTATCTTGGCAACTGTCCTGTCCTGTGTATTTGTAGTTTTTCTCAAATTATGTTGTCCGTTCGCGCAACTAAGCACACTGTGTGTTCAAATAATTTGTTGCTTTAATTGCAATAGGTGATCTAAAAGGATTCTTATAACTTGAGACACAAACACATTAAAAACGTTAACGAGCAGCAACGAGATACTTTTCAACCAAACTACATGACTTTGCTGTTTGTTCATCAGTAACATTAAGTTAAAAAGGATTAGCAGAATGTAATTAAAGAGTGTGAAGAATATAACTCAGAATCAACTATGAATGCAATTTAAAAACTAGTTAAAGACATTATCATACTTAAAGAATATCTAAGATATTCTACCAATTAGTTAGGGTTACGTTTTTTCACCAGATTTTTCGTTTTATGCAAGTAAAACAAGTTTTTTTCTTTCTGTATTTTTCAAATCTCTAGTCAATGTAAGTTTATATCTTTAAACGCTCTTTATATGATTCTTTGCCACTAAAATAAACTCTCTGTTTCCCTTAAATATCCATGTAACTAACTTACTTAACTCTTTTTAATATCTTTAAGCTTATCTTCATTATATTATTGTATATATATATATTGTATTTTCTCTCAACTAGTAGACAAGTTATTCACTCTTTTAGATGCTTAGCACTTCAATTGATTGCCCTTTACCGAGTTCTCATTTCCCTCTGTTCCCATATAAGTAGATACTATGGTGTATCTAAGGTGAGCAGCGTGTGAGATTTTATGTGGCGTTTGTGTTATTACCACATATGACAAATTAATTTGTTACCCAGATTTTACAACGAAGCTAACGAAGAGAAAAAGATTTACATCTACATAGATACATACTACATACATAGTAGTAGTGATGTTGATGCGAATTCTATTCTATCTGTTACTCATTCTCATTATTCCCTCTTTCCATTTATGTGTTTAGAACAACTTGTCAAGACATTTAGGTTTGAAATTATAGTTATTGTGTGCGTTTGTTTATTTTTTTTTATTTGCATAGCAAATACAAGCGTGTAATTAATAGAAGATACTTGCTACATTCTTAACTCCATAATAATAAGCAATCATCAAGATGATAATCATGTGGATGATGATTATGATGATGAAGACGATGAAAATACTTAAATGCAGTTGCTTACTTAATTAGTTAAAGTTAAATAAGCTTAAACTATGTGTATAAATAGAAGAAGTTTCCTATTAAGTCGATGACATAGTGGAATTTTAATTGTTAGAAAATTCATTTGTTGAATTGATTTTAAGAACTGAAAATTGTTTGCTTTAAACGAGATACAAGTTGGAAATATTGACATAGATGAATAAAGAGTCTATGAGGTGCAGTCAATGGCAGCTAAGAGGTGGGGTTGACCCCCCGTCCCACCTTTTCGCCCCGGGTGCCCAGCACCAAGGGGTGCTAACTCATCCGCGCAGCTTAGTAGATAACCATTTGCGCATCTAAAAAAATAAAAATATAATAAAAATTTGGAGAGCAAGAAGAGATGGTTTCATCAGACAGTACAGGGAATTTCTAAGAATTGGTGAATCTATTGTCAAAATATGACCCAGCGGTTACAAAAATGAAAAAGGTAGATTCTTATTTGTCCAAAGACATACAAAATGAGTTCATCAACCTTTTGGGGAAAGAAAATATAACATTGTGGTCGAAGTAAAAAAATGCTAAGTAATTCGTAATTCTTTTTGATAGCACCCCAGACATATCACATGTTAATCAGATGAGTTATGTCATCAGATATCTTTATATTGAAGGCAATAAAGTTGAAGTGAAGTGATCATTTCTATGTTTTATCCCTACACCTGGAAAAACTGCAGTCGAATTTTCTGAAAATATACTTAGCTTAGCAGGTGGAGAGTGATAACTTGGATATACATCAATATCGGGCTGCAACCATGGCAGGAGTTCATGGTGGTGTACAAGCAAAAATCAATGAACACAATCCTAAATCATTATCAGTTTATGCCTTGTGCTAATCATTCGCTAAATCCTTGTGGAGTACAATATTTCAGGAGTGTTAGTTCAAGTGTAATTTTTTTCGTAACAGTAGAAAGAATTTACACGTCACGTTTTTTCTTCATCCACACATCGATGGGAAGTTCTAATGAAAAATGTAGGTGTTTCGGTCAAAAGACTAGTGGAGACAAGATAAACTGCTCAATAGGACGCTGTTAAACTTCTCAAGAATAATTTTGAGAAATTTGTATCAATAATCGAAGACATGTGTGATCCCAGCAACAGTAGAGAAAGTGCCAATAAAAGAGAAGCAGCAAAATGGTGATACAAGAGAAGCAGCATCTCTTACCAGCTTTGTTTGACTTCAGTTGTTTATGCTACTTTTCTTTACGATGTGAAGTCCTAGAAGAAATTAATCAGACACAAAAAAATATACAAACATGTTGACTATCTCTGAAAAAGTGTGTCATAAAAATCAAAGCCTTAAATTTTTTTCTTGAAAGTCGACATAATACAATGAGAGGACTTGGATATTTTGATTGAAAAAAAGAGAAAGGAGGAACCCAAGATGCTGGGCTAACATTGTCAGAAGAGCTGCAGAGAGCCATGTTAGGATACCTTCACAGATACTACGTAGAGCTAGACCATCGTCAACAAAAGCAGAACTTCGTGGTATAGTTCCTAATAGACATCTGTACGAATGCATTCAGTTACTTAGCATAACTGAGTACCATTGAATTTTGTACTCACTTTTCGGAACCAGACACAAACTGAATGAATTCTAATTCATTTGAGAGACCAATGTCATAGTAAACTATCGCCACTCAAAACGATTAGAACAAGAAGAGTGTGTAAAAGAAGCGAAAGAAACAAGAAAAATATTGTTATATTTAATTGCATTCATGGTGAATCATCAAAGACTATGAAATATGTATAATAGACTACACAATCCTCTCACAACAACAACAATTGCACACAAATTCTAACCGGGAGAGCAAATGTTTTTTTGTTGAGTGGAATTTGGTGCAATTGTTGTTGTAAAATGTAATCGGAGAGAGCAAATAAATTCAATTCAATACACCACCGTTCCGTTTGAATGAGAACATGAAAATTTCTCTCATTCAAATGAATTCCAATGTCAAATTCATTCATTTGAGCATGAATACCAAAGATGCCCTTTTGAATGAATTCATACAGATGTCTAAATCCTAATCTGATAAAAATCTATGATAAATTTTCTGCACTTGGAAGCCGCCAGCATTTCTTTCTTAGAAGCGGTCCAGAGAACCTTGGAGCTTCTAAAATTCATAATATTGCCCAATGAGACTATTTTGAGTCTGTTGTGTAAAAGGAAAATTTTGAAATATTTTTCCATCACTTATAAAAATGACTAAAGTTAAAACAATAGAAGAAAAATTCCTTTCAACTTTTAAAGAATTTTCAACACCAAATCATATTTCATAAACAATAAATAGTTTTTAAGCTAAATTATTAAAATTACACACACATATACAGTACTTTTTTATTTTAAGTTACTAGACACTCAACCAGAACCAAATTTTTAACCAAATCGAAAGCGAGAAACCCTTAAAAAACTATCATTGCTTCGTAACAAACTTCACGCCATAATTAAACTGTCTACGCTTGACTCAAACTCACTGGCCAAACCATATTAGGTTGAGTATCATCATCATCATCACCATCACCATCATCTAAAGGCGCATCGTCGTATTTACTTCACATTATTGTTGGATGCCACAAAAAATGCAACAAAACATTTCGCTTAGACACAAATAAAAAACAAAATATTTTAACGACGATTTCGACTTACTTAGTTTGACGGCTATTTTCTTCTACATTATTTTTTCATTTATTATTGTTGAAAACGAGTGTGTGATTTTCATAGACTAAACTAAACGAAATGAGTGCGTTTTTTTTTTCTATATGAAGACTAGCATTTGACATACTCTTAGTATTCCTCAATAAAAAAAACAAACTAACAAAGAAAAATCTCATTTGAGTTGAAATTTAAGTATTTCATGGTACCTCCAAATTGTTATGCTTCATCTGCTTTGCAAGTTTATTGCATTTAGAGTGAAAAATTTACAATTATTTTAAATGAAGATTTTCTCTTTATTTTAAATAAATTTTTTTTCTTCATTTTTTGGAGTTGAAATTAATTTTATGACTCGAAGCTGCGATAAGAGAGAAGACGAACGACCACAATTCAAAATTAAATTGAAAAATGTAAAATGCAAAAAATTTTTAGGTAAAATGTTGCATGTTTTTAGATATTTCGCGTTGATGGCGTGTGATAAACAAAATGGCGTGAAAAGTATGTGAAAAAGAAAGAAAATGGCGTAAAGTTATAAGTGAATGGGACGTCGCTGATTATGAATATGAAAAATTATTGTTAAGACATATAAGGCAGAGGCCAAGATGTACACTACACTGCACTACACACTGAAGTGATAGAGCAATTTAAAATTCATTTTGTTGTGATATCAAAATGGACAAATCGAAGAGAGGTGAGGAGTAGTGTATGTGTCAAAGGAAAGGCAGTTTCTGGCACTCAGAAACGCACACGCACAGATGCAAATGCTCAGATTAAGTATACGCAACGTCAACCCGCAACGCGCCAAGCAACTTTTCACCAGATTTTTGTGTTTTGGTGTTATAGCAACTTTTGTTGCTTGTTGCTGCCGCTTGTCAGCATCAATTTCTTTGTAAACATTTATCCGTTAGTTACTTTTTAAATCACCACTTCTTCCTTCCTTCCTTTCTATTTCTTGATGCAATTGCACTTCATCATCAATCGCAATGCATCGCAATGCAATCTTCATTTTGACCGTTTTTTTTTTTTTTTTTTTTTTTTTTTAACTTAACTATTAAATTACAAGGTGTGTTTCAAAAGTATCTGTCCGCATTAGAATGTTGGAGTGACCTCTGGAGGGAACGAGTGAAACCAGTGACAAATTTACAAATTGATATCAAGTTTTGTTTTAAATACGAAAAATGTGTACAAAAATTATTGAAATGATACTGAAGGGACTTTTATGGACGATTATTTGAGTATAATACAGATAACAGTGACCCGACCCGTGTCCTGGAAGACCCTCGTGCATAGTAACACTAGAATATATCGAACATGTACGACTTTCAATGAAAGAATATCGTCATTTAACTGTGGGCAATCAAGAAAATGATCTTGGAATTCCGAAAACTAAGTATATGTAACTCGAGAATTTTCAAGTTGATCAAGTGATTCCAAAATTGTTGTTTTTTTCCAAAATTGAAAATTCCAATGCTTTGCAAACTGATTCAGAATCGGAAGCATATTGTTCAGTCAATTAGGGATTGTCAGCGCCAAATTTTTTGTCTACTTTCTTTATTTATTGAATAAAAATTTATAGACGCATTTAAAAGTTCTTTAGTGGTGAGCTGAAGAAACTTCTGTATGTTGAGTGGTCGTCCCAAGGTTATCCCAGGGATAGGGAAAATCATTCCGACGTATGTGCGTGTGGCTGATCGTCTGTGAGAGTGAACGAGCTAATGGGCTAGGATGTTGCGAGAGTTTGATTTGATATATCTGCTTCAGTTGGGCCAGCTCAGCTTTGATAAGAAGTCTCTGTGGATGTTCGCGTGAGACATGTACCAGGGAGCACCTGTTATAAAGCGAAGTATATTCGATTGTGCTCTTTGGTTCCCCAAAAGTTGGGAACAGTATGTCCAGATTGGCTTTATTAATCTATTAGATATTAACAATTTTAGATCGATGCATTGACCAGATCTTGGATGTAAGAGCCAGTGGAGGGAATGGGTTTTTAATTTCATGCTGTAAAACAAATGTTTTTTATTTCTCCTTTTTTTTTTTAAGAAGAATAATGTCTACTCGGATGTATTTGGAACGCACCTCGTATAACTATTATTTTTATTTTCCTTTTTTCTTTAGTATTAATTTTTATTGCCATGGCCAGGCTAGTTACGCAGAAGTGTAGTTACGTTGACTGTAATCCGTTTGCATTGCATTTTTCATCTTTTGAGTTGCCATTTTATTGTTCAACCAGCTTTGGTATCTTTCTGTACTGTACCTCCTCATTGCTGCTCTTGAGATGAAACAGTCTATGCTAGTATGGTTGGCATCAGTAGCCATAGAGTCAGGTCATTTGTGAACTTTCTTAAACATTTGAGCAACTTCATGTTTGGTGCTGTTAAGTTGGTCTGAACTCAACTCAGTCGTCGTTTGCATGTTAATAATCGCCTGCGCATCAAAAGCATTTTGCACTTTACTCACATTGCAATGTATTGCAAAGAAGATGCGTTTCGCATGATTCGTCGCCATATGCCCCTTCCTTGATTCGTCTTTCCTTATAACCATCCTCCTGCTGTCTGAGATTAGCGTGTCGTCAACGCCAAGTTCATACTACAAATGTAGATGTGAGCAGTGCAAGCAAACTTTTTATTGCACATTTCTCATTTGATTTCTTTTCTCTACGATTTTCATATGGTTTATTTAATTTTATTATTTTTTTTTTTTAATTTTTCTTTCATCATTTGAATGTACAATTTTCTGCTTATTTGGTTTGTTGCTCATTTCGCCTGTTCAGAGATTATGTAACTTCCTAATTAAAAATATGGTAATTAATGGTTGCCACTACTTAAGTTGATTTCTCGTTAACTTAATATTTTCTTGATTGTTTCATTGCATTTTTAAGTTAACTTAGTTGCTAAAGCTTAACCAGGTAGCAATTTACGATTACCTTGTGCATCGTTAACGCTTCATTCTGTTAAGTTTATCTGGGAGTTCGTTTAAAGCGAATTGAAGTGTAGAAAAAGAGAATATTATCTCTTGATATGGAAGGGGTTATATAAATTGATATTGTAAGATTCTTTATAATTGTCTCATGATGTTAGCCAAGCGTACTTAGAAAGTAGTACGAAGATTGTGTAACTAAATTTAGGAAAAATTTTAACACCATGCCCAAGAAAACACCTGTTTAAAAACTAAAACCAGACTACTAAAAAATCGCCCTCTCAATTATCGAATGCATGCAAGCAAAGCCGCGATCAACAGCTAACAATATCTACTGGTGGAAAAAATAATAGAAACGACATTCAGTGTCCACGTTTTTTCATTGGAAATAAATAGAAACACACTTAAATTTTGTCATTATCCTTTATTAAAACTTGTGAAATATTATAAGTGAGGTACTATTTGATAATTTAAAAAAAAGGCTGTGTGTAAATAACAATTCCTGCAACATTTTTCTTTTGTATAGGTAATAGATTCAAAATGGGTCATGGGTTGCATTGCACAGATAATGAAAGAGAAATGCTAAGAAATCTCAGAAATGAAGGCAAAACAATGGGGGAAATAGCACAATTAATGAAGTGCTCAAAAAAAAAAAAAGTATGTACTGCTGCTATTCATTTTGAAGCAAAACAAGAGAAACGAGTCAGAAAGCGAGTAACCTCATTAAGGTTCGATAAACTATTAATTCGACAGTCAAGGAAAAATCCATTCATTTCATCGGAAGATCTAAGGAAGGAGTTAAATACAACTGTCTCTTGGCGCACTATACGAAATAGGCTGATAGAGGTAGATTTGAAGGCACATTCCGCAAGGAAAGTACGGTTCCTTAGCAAAAAGAACATCAAAAACCAAATCAATTTTGTGAACAAACATTTAATGCGGACAAATTGGAAAAATGTTTTGTGATCAGATGAAACCAAGATCAATTTGTTTGGATCTTATGGGAAACCGAATGTAAGACTCCTCAAAAATATTGCACACGATCCAAAACACACAATAAAAACTATTAAGCATGGTGGTATGTATGGGGATGTTTTTCCACTTCCAACATTTTGGATCAAAGATAGAATTTGCGCCCCGGACTACATCAATATACTTAATAGTATTATGTTGCCATATGCCGAGGAAAAAATGCCGTACAAGAGGGAGTTTATGCAAGATAATGGTTTAGGGACAACAAAGTTCCTCTGATGGCATGGCCTTCACAATCACCGGACCTTTATCCCATAGAACACCTATGGGGGATATTAAAAAGAAGAATTGGTGGGTTTAAGGCCAACAACAAGGATGATGTATGGCAAAAAGTGCAGCCATAGAGCAGAAGTATGAAAAAATAGTGGTGGCACAACAAAATATTTAACTGTACGATATTTTATTCTTATAATTCAAAAACAATAATGTGTTCCTTAGTGTTAACTCTTTTGTTTCTATTTTTTTTTTCCAAAGCCACTAAATGAAATTAATTTTTTTGTTCAATGAATTTTCAGAAATGCAACTTTTTTTTGCTGTTATTTAAAGCATAATAAAAATTATGACATTTAGAGCATAATTAATTTCAAGGAAGAAAATTTGAATGTTACGAACAAAACCAGTCGTTTCTATAATTTTTTCCATGACCATATGTGTAAATCAATTTTGTTACATAAAGAAAACATCCTTATACACTATACATAATTCACATATGTATTTGAACAATCGCTATATGTGAACTAACATCAAAGATTATTGTTCCACCCTTATAATCTAAGTACTAAAAAGCCTATTCTATTTACAATATACACAATTTATTCAAAAGCTCATTGACATTTTAATATTAGAAAGAGATACAAAAGACGAGATGGTCATCGTATTGTTGTCATCATCATTATAATCACTATCACTATTATTATGATGACGGCACTTAATAAGTCAAAGGAATCATTTACCAACAATTACATATTGTTGTATTATCGTACAATAGTTAAACGACCTGATATCTAACAAAATGATGCCTTAAATGTCAACAACATAATTACATACATACAATATAATGACGTCACACAGTATGGCAGCCAGTAAGTGTTAATTATGTCAAGTTTAACAATAAGTTCAACAATAGAAGCAGAGCCAAAAGTAAAGACAATAACCAAGTGTAAATGAAAAATTAATAACATCAATGAAGGTTGTTGTTGTTGTTGTTGTCGTTGTTGCATGCCACACAAAGTTGCATAAAAATAATTATAAATAACTGCATGTAATGAAACGCAGACAGCACTGCCGGTTGTGTTAATGAATATACATAATAATATTTGTGTGTTTGGTTAAGATGATGATGATGCTGTTAATTAAAAAAAAAAAAAAAAAATTCTTTGACTTTGCGACCACAACTTGTAAATGTCAATTATGAATTTATGTGTTATTTATCCCCTCTTTCACCATTTCTTTTATTCTATATTCTCTTTGATTTCCACACATTCCTATCGCAAATCAATTTCTCCCTTTTTGTCCATCTTTCTTTCACTGCTCTTGACATTTTGCTTTTATTATAGTACAATATAAAATGTTTTCCCTCTTTTCTCAATGTGGGGGGGTTAAGGACCCATGAATAGATTTTCTTTAAAACAATATAATAATGGTGATTATGACTTAAAAGAAATTTTCTTAAACAAAATCAGAGAAAATTACTTGGGTTCCAACGAAACTTAGATGCCTTTCACATAAAATATATTTCCTATTCCTATTTTATTTAAATTCTTTAAAAAAGATTCAGTAAAGTTTTAAGCTAATGAAAGATTCAATATAAAGGGCCATCTATCGGTCTGATTTTGGATAATATTTTTCAATGAATTTCGCTTTATTTGATAAAGTGATTCGTCCGATTAATTATGAAAAATGATTTCGTTCAATTGTTGGTCGCGGTTGGCCATCTAGGAATACCAATTTTCAAGCACTTTGTCCACTGTTTCCTTGTTAAAAAAAAAGTCCAAGGGTGTCAAATTAGGCATCCTCGATATTTATTAAATATTGGTATTTAACCCTCGATATATCGAATCAATTTGATATAGTCGCATCATAAGATATCAAATTATTAAAATCGATATATTTTATCCGATATATTATACCGCAAAGTTTTTCAGACAAGTTTGATTTAATAACAACCCTATGAAAGTATGGGTAGACTATAAATTAAAATTTCAGAAGTTGTACAACATTACATACTAACTATGACTATGGTGGCTAATTCTCTGCCATCAAAGGCCTTGGAGGCCTTCTTAATTTTAATTTAATTTTGTTTATGCAAAGCAAGGGTTAAGCAAAAAAAATATGGAGTTTTATAATAATTTTATTAAAAAAAAATATATAATTGATCGAATGAAGTTTGAGTTTTACTCTTTTATGGTATGACAAGTTACGCCGTCTTGTTGAAACCATAGCTCATCTACCTATATCTTACAATTCCTGCCACAAAATGTCAGTTATCATGTCTCGATAGCGTTCACCATTGGCAGCCATGGCGCGACCATCCGCATTTTCGAAAAAGAAAGAACCAATGACGCTGTCACTCAAAATCCGCACCACAAAGTGACTCGAGCTGGATACATTGGCTTCTGTGCGGCAACGTGTGGATTTTCCGTTCCGAGGTCTTTGTGGCAAATAATTCTCAGAGTGGTTCGTGAAATGACGACTTGTTGTCTTCTGTGCCGAGTCGATGTTCTTGTATACGATAAAATACAAAAGTTCAGGTCCGAAAAAATGAATCCGAATCAGATAAGTTAGATAAGAAAGTCGATAGTTCTCACAATGTGAGATCATCGCCCGAAACTATAACTTCAAGCGAACCAGTAACAAGCACATTGAAAGTGGTCAAGGATAGTTGAATATGAGGAATATGATAAGATCGGAAAGAATAGGATAGGACTGACTGACTGATAGAAGATGTCCTATTTGGATTGCTCTTAGCTTCATTGTCTTTACTAAGCCCCTTTACCACAACAAGGTGTCAATCCAACCTGGGGTTTTGGCGAACACTTTCGGCCACAGCGAATGCTTCAGCTGTAAGCACCAAACAAGTATGCGGGATCCGCATGGCATCAACCAGCATGCCAATGTCACGCAGTTTATCCACCAATTTTCGCTTAATTTCTTTCAAATTTTGTATGCAATTTTCGCAATGTTTTGGCCATAAAAGAACCACAATCAAAATAAATTCTCAGTATTTCAAAGCATTGCTCCAATGAGAAACGATCCATATTCGTTCAGCGGATGGTTAAAACTAAACTACTGTACGCTACATTTTTATGAGTTCACTCCATGTCTAATATTCCTTCAATGGCGATACACCCATTACGGCAAAAGTGATAATATCACCAACCACTTACACTATCTGTGAACTGTAGAATAATTATAAAATAGCATTTTCATGAAAGCAAAAGGTTAATATTGGCAACGTCATAGGAGAGACCAAGACCAAGCTGACGTTTGCAAAAGTTATTGCCGAGTCAGACGAAAATATAATTACGTCATTCATCGTCAATGTGTTTTATGTTTATTAGAAACTGTAAAAAGATACTTTTCTTAAGCAAAGACAAGTTTCTACCTAAACTCTAAATGCTGGGAAAGCAAAAATTTCTTGGATATAAAATGAAAATACATAATTAAAATCCCATTGAATTACCTTTATTACAGAGTATATAATTTGTATTTTAAGTATTACTAAGTACTAAGTATTGCGTTTGCAACAAGTTTTTCTATTACAAAATTGAATTTTTACTGAATTCATAAAGTTAATTTCTGTTTGAAAATATATTTTATATATTATACAGTTGTGAATATTTAACTGACAAAGTAAAAATTCCAATGATAGCAGGAAAAATTCCAATTTTAATGACGAAAGCAAATATTTGTATTGGTTATTCTTATGTGGAATTCTTAAATGGTCAAATATGTTAGGCGTTGTTATGACTTCTGGTAAATTATGATGTTGAAGCATCTTTAGAAGATTTTATTTACAGATGTTGGTAAGTGTCTTTCAAGTAATAAGAAACAAATTGAAGTGCTTTGGAACACTTTAACAAGACACCGCCGATCGCAGGTTAACAAAATTCCGAAAGCGGATTTGCTTTGCCCAAACACTCAAATGGAAAAGTTATTTCCTTTCAAAGGTGGCTAATTTGTTAATTATTGTGTTTTAGTTAAGTGTTAGACATGCCAAATTTAATGGTAACCTTTAAAAATTTAAATTATGAGTGAAAATAATGATTTACAAGACAACTAAAATTATATGAAAACTTGTAAGAAACTCAAGTAAACAGTTTAAAAAAAGAAATTGTAATATTTATTCGACAAAAAATCATCATTCATTAAGAAACCAAAGAAACATAAGATTGAATTAAATTTTGTTTCAAATCCTTTTTTTGAGTAACGTGTGAATGAACAACAACTAAAACAAAAAAAAAAAAAAACATTCATTTAGTCAAATAAATTTAGAGAACTTGCACACAGTCTATGATTTTCCACGAATTTGAAGAGTCATCAACGGCAACACCTTCATCTAAATGGATATAATCATAAGTGTTGTGTGTGCGTCATATTTCATTCAAATGTTATCCTTTCGCTTTCTTTCTTTTCTTCTTTTCCGTTTTATGCTCTACTTTTCTGACCAGTCACTCAGAACAAGGTAGACCGACCAGACAAGTCCATCATTTGGTTTAAGGCAGGACAAGAGTGAAGTATTATATTATAGTATAGCACAGCACAGCACAGCACAGCACAGACAATACACAGCTGTCAAGTACAATTTGTTGTGATGAAGGCGCCGACGCGCCTTTTTTTAAACTTAACTCTCCCGACTCGCTTTGCCTTACCTAGTACCTTACCTTCCTTCCTTGGTTGTCGTGACTTGACAGAGCTTTGAATGATTTAACTAATTTACGCCCGTTAGTTGTAACAATATTTGCTGCGGGGGCTATTAAATTTTGGACAGCTGAGCGTGTGTTACCTTTTAATTAAGCAGCAGCGCTTGGACCACAAAAAAACAAAAAAAAAAAAAAAGAAAGAAAGGCGTTACATATAATTAAACGCTGAGCATGAGAAAATGTACAATCAGATAAATGAAGAAGTTTAAAGGAAATCAATGGTTCCAAAATGCAGGAAGAGAGGATGGGAATATATTTCTTTAAAGGAAAATCAATTGTATTACATTCAACGCTATTAACCTGCTTTGCTTTGTATATTTAGTCGGTCATGCCTTCATCATCTTCATCCTCGTCATTATCATCACGTCAAGCTTTTGTCGCCTTCGCCTTCATCATCATCACCACCATCATCATCGTCGTCGTCATCAATACAAACACTTGAACTCAACTCAAAGCTCGCTTGACACGGTTCCAAGACAACAACGAACCAAACTCAAGTCAATAATGTCTCAATAAAGTTTGGCTACATTGTTGATGAGCCAAGCCAAGCCAACATTCACCAAGTGTGAGCTTGTTGAGGGCTCGTAAGGGCCAACAAAGGCGAGACACAACAAAGTCATCGTCATCGTCGTCGTAGTCAGCGTCATCATCATAGCCAAGTCAGTTGAGCCGAGAGCTCAATGGCAGGTCAAAAGTAATGCAAAGCAAAAGCGAATCATCCAAAGAAAATGAAATAAAAATTGAACTAAACTGAAAAGTGTGTTCAAAGTAAAAGCAAAGCAAAGCAAAACAAATCATGTCATGGCATGGCACACAAAAGCCTTTAGCCAACTTAAAAGAAAATGAATGAAACGGAAGTGCCCCAATACAAAGCAAGTGCAGCGCGTCCGCCCCCAAAGACCTGTCATACCATGCCGCCCGCATATCACCATCATCATCATCATCGTCATGATATCGTCAGTAAAACTTTTCGTCCGTTCGTACTTGATAAGTCTGCAGTAAAGTACATAGTATGCCTCATTCCCTGTAATTCTCCTTGCTAAGAATAAAAAAAAAACAAGTAAATATCAATATAATTGCTTTAGACCTTTTACAATGCTTCCGTTTTGGTGCAAGGTTGCCTCCTGCTCCACCACACTAACCAAAACCAAACTCGCTTCACTATTCCTGTCTGTCGTCTGTCGACTGTTCTGACTGTGACAGCTCTCTGACAAACGAAGCCTTGCGCCAAATGTTTTGTTGTCATGTGTTTTTTTTATTATTATGTATTTTTCTTTTATTGTATTTACTTGAATAAAATATAAAACAAAGTCGAAGTTTTCCACGGTTCCTGACGCGACGTTTTCAGTTTACTTTTGTTTCGTATCGTTTTGATTCACATTTAACCTTCATCGTTATAATAAATATTTGGCAATCTACCAAACAGGAGAGGAGAGAGTTTAGTTGAGGAGAGAAGAGAAGAGTTGAGTTGAGGAGTAGAGGGTGCCACAGCCAGGTGCTGAAGTTAAATTTTTTGATTTGATTTGTTTATTGATTGTTGAAATTGAGTTTTGTATAAAATGAAATTAAAAATGGAGTAAGGAAGTTATGCAAAAAATGTATGGCACAATTTAATTTGAATTATACATTTAACTATTCATAAGTCTATCAACTCATATACCCATATCTTAAAGTCTTGCTCAATTACCAAAGCTACCGTCATTAAGAGTTCATTTAAACAAACATAAAGTTTTCTGCCATTAAAGTAATCGTAAAATACACAAATTTGTAAAAATTATGACAAATTGGATGTCGGAGTTGCCAACCTACAAAATAAAACTAAACAACTGACCAGAAATGGAAACAAGCAACATTTTAACGGTAATTTAATAGCATAGTACTGAGTATTAGAAAGGAGAAATAGATAATAAGAAGCAGAGAGAGTGAGTAACAAAAATGTTGACAAAGCGACTGAACGAACTGACCTGCAACATTATTGACAAATATGACAAAGAGTCAGTTAGTCACTGACTGACATACAAACGAATGTTTAGAAATGAATGAGCGAACTACTATAATAGTCGTAAGAAGAAATATACATACGTACATAAGCAGTTAAAAGTTTTGACCGAAATCAACTAAAACTGAAAACTGCCAAATGCACTTGCCATGGCTAAAACGTTAAGAGGAAATTAAACGTTTTGATATGCGACAGCAATCGTTGCCAACTTTCGGAAAAGTTCACAACAACATGGCAGGCGACGGTTAGGGGCTCGATAGTTGTAAACATTTTCACATAATTAACAACAAATGCTGGCAAGAAGAAGGGGGGGGGGGAGCATCACCAACCTATAGCAATAAAAAAAAGAAAAAAAATGAAATTTGAATAGCATCGAATGGCAGACAGAAATAAGCGTAAATGCTTTGAAATGGAATTGATGGCATTTCATCGTCATCTTCGTAAAGAAACGAAACGAAACAAACAACAGCAGCAGCAACATTTTCCTTTGCTTTTGACCAATTAAATTGCTGCTGATGCTGGCGCAGTGCTACTGATCCAACTGCTGAAATCCAAAAAGTATGACTTACCCAAAAGATGCTCAGACATTAAAGATGCCCATGTCGTCATAATCGTAAAAAATCCTATTTTAATAAGCATTTCTTAAGAATCTTTAACATCTCGAGAACCAAAGACAAACTGACTGACTAACTGACTAACTAAGGAAGAGAATGTGAGAGCACAGGTAAGAAAGAGTTAAATTAAGTTAAAGATTTGGTGTTGGCTTAACTTGTTTTCTGTTTATTTTTGCATAGCATTCTTTGTGGCTTATGAGCTGGTCAAAGTCGGCAACATCTTCCTCTTAAGTCAAGTCAAGATGATCACCGCCTGCATTTCTATGTATTGACAGACAGCATTCATGTGGAACCACAACCTAAATGAACCAACCAACCAACCAAAGCAACTGCCAATTCTTTGACTCATTTATGGTGAAATCTTAAGCCAGAGATTCTTAAACTTATGCATTCGTAAACCACAAGCATTATTAGGCAATTCTTAAATCTTTATTTCTGGCTTGATAATCTTATAGATCAATATTGTTTCACGAACTTCTGGTAATGACTTTACAGATCCCCAACCAGGACTTAGCTGGCAACAGTTTAATTACCACTGGTTTAAGCCAAAACTTCTTCGTTTTCTTAATTTTATTCTTCTGCTCTTACTGCATAATTAAATATGAAAATGAAATTTTATGTTCGCTTCACGCAGTCGCCGTTTACTAATAATTTTAGGTTAAAGTAGTAGTAATTCTGCTACGCCTTTCTGCATCATCTTTTTGACGATGTTGAGCAATTAAACGATTTTCCAGAAAGGAAGATTTTTTTCTTTAAAAAAACATTCGAAGCCTCACTACTCACTTATTTGATCTCCCACACTTACACTTACTAACTATACTTTGCTTACTTATTATTATTCACTTAAACCACTTTTATATCATAAAGTCAATCGTCACACATGTTTATGCAAAATTTAACACTGATTGTGACACCTGCGTATAACTTACATCAATATAGTACATCGAAACACACACATAGTCACAAACTCAAACGCAGTCAACATTTAATTAACTTAAATCTTAAACAAGAAAAACAAAAAGAAAAAGAAAAAAAACTTTGTATCTCAACATGCAAAGGCAACAAACATTGCAACATATCGCAAGCAACATGAATTTATGTGGGCACTCACATTCATCGTTATATGAAGTCTGGAATAGTAAAAGGAGAGAGTTCGGTCTTTTTTGTAAATGCACATCTTACAACAGTTGTTTATAGAGTTATAAGGTTGCACTAGATATTGTTTATATTGAAGTCATGTTTTGGGTAAAACATCTTCCGCAATTTTTGCATATTTTTCATAAAGCAAAAAAAAAAAAAAATACATAAAAATATTTATAGTAGTATATTCCACAATATTTTCACAGCCCAGAGAGAACCTACAAAAGCAAGCAAAACCAAAGTTGCAGCAGCAGTGCAAATCAAATAAGGAAAAATGTCGCCAAACTTTTCAATTCAACTGTCAATCAATTTGAGATAGTGTAGCTCTTCTTAAAACCTAGTCACAATACCAACAACAACAGAAAGTAGGTAGAGGGCGCATAAAACAATTTTACCTGTAGAATGAGGGGGGGACACATAGTAGTGGTAGATCTTGCCGGCGATCAGTGCCAAACAGAATTAACAACAACAACAATAATGACATTTATGCAAAATAGCTCAGCACTTTTTGTGCCTAACCAGGCCCAGGCTGCTTGTGCTGCTGTTTGTTGTGGGTAACACTTTAGACTAACTATGAGGTGACCAATTTATTTCATTTATAATTATTTATAAGAAATTGTATATTATTTTCAGACATTACTTTAACCAATTTGAGCAACAAGTAACTCGGCACAAAATGGTATTGACCATCCGTTCGTCATCTGGAATATGTAGTATGAAATTTGTCGGAAATTCTTCGACAACAACAAAGGGAATATATTTGTTCGTGCGCGCATCATGTAAAACCCACTCATTGGATTCAAAATTAAATTATTGAAAGAAAAGAACTTTCAATGTGTGTAAAATCAACCTAAAGAATCAATCAAAATTTGTGGATTAATTTTTGCATATAAATCTTAGAGACATATTTTTTTTAAATCAAGAAAAACGGTCTTCATTATAAGCTGAGACAACGTTAATAATCTATTTGTAAAAGGATCTACATATTTCTTTTTGCAAAAATGTCTACTACATATTAAGCTTTCGTTTGAAATGCTTTTTAAGATGCAATATTTTCTTGATGTATTGGCCACTCTAAACTAAAAAGTCGCATGATAGTAATATATAGTAAAAAAAAAGAAGAAGGAAAACGCGCTCATAATAATTGCACTTGCATTGCATGCAAATCAAATTGTCATCACACGTTCAGTCAATAGCTTCAACTCTAAGTTTTCAAGTTATTGTTGCTGCTGCTGATGTGGTTACAGTGGCTGGAGCGCTTCTTGTTGACTTTTCGGTCAGTTTATTGGTCCCAAAGGACAATAGCTGCATGAAGTCAGTAGATGATGATGATGATGATGAAGACGCCGTCGACGTCGTCATTGAGCAGCAATTGAATGAATGCTTCAAAGACGTTCGACGTTTGTTGTTGTGGATCGATCGATTGGATGGATCGGAACGTTGGATGACTGCATGAATGATCGATGACAGACGTTGCGTTTGATTGAAAGCAATTGCCAATTCACAACGGCGATGGTGGTGGCGGGTGGTAATGGTGGTGGCGTGGTGACTGCCACGGCCTTCTTAAGTTTAAGTGGGTTGCTTTTTGGTTGCCTTCATTCGTTGCGCTTCGTATTCAACATTGTTGCCTTCATTGCCTTCAACTACACAAGGCATCGTCGTCATCATCATCTGCAACGTGCATCAACAGTATTGTAAGTGGGGTGGAGAGCGCACATTGTGACAGTCTGGTTGCCTACTTGACGGCTTTTCTTCTTCGGGTTTTTAGCCGCTAGTTTGCATCGTTTATGGTGTGGCAACGGTTTTGGTGGATATTGTTTGTGCCGTTTGCCACTTGGAAATTGCTGCCACACGCGTTTATCGGTCGTCGTCGTCATCGTCGTTGTTGCTGTTGCTCCTACTGCCACTGCCACTGCCACCGCCACCGTTTGGTGTATAAAGATGATCAAATTTATTAGTTTGACGCGTTGGCGTTATGATGGATCTTTAGAAGTGAGTACTTTGTCTCGTTACTTACCTTCTTTTTTATTTTCTCAGAGGATAATTGTTAACAGTTATTTGTTGATTTATTTATGAAATATTTTCTTTACTCTTATTATTCATTGTTATTTCTTATTATTAATTATTATGCCATTGTTTAATTGTCTTAGAAATTGGTGGGAATGAATTTAGGGTTATAGAAACATAAATTGGGTAGCAGTAGTGAAAGATATCAATTTGTAAAAGTAGGGCAAGAATGCTAAATAAGGGTGAGGTTATCAAGGCAAAACATGTGCGTTTGGCGGCCTACGCGGCGGCGGTTGTACAAGTTCTTACGACTTGGACTGTTCTAAATTAAATACAATTCCTATTTCTTATTTCTTTACAAAGAAAATGTTTGGAGAAGCCTCAGATATATCTTTATTTCCTCAATTAAAGCATAGATGTAGCCATTTTAAGATACTTATTTCTTCTAGAATCATAGGAGATTGTGATCTATAGTTCTTTGCCCATTTAACAAGTTATAAGATTTATAGATTATTATTATTATCACTAGATACCCGGGCAGACGTTGTCCTTCGTCTCGTTACCAAAAAACTTACACACCTCACTCTTTTAATTTTTTTTTGATTTTCCTGCTGTTCCTTTAGGGTTCTTTGAATTTTCTTTTTTCCTAAACCTTCCTCGTGAATCACTCCGTCCAAAGGTAAAAACCGTATAAAAATCCGTTCGGTAGTTTTTGTGTTTATCGCGTTCAGACAGACAGACGCGACGGAAGCTTTGTTTTATAATATGTACAGATTTAGTTGTCATTGTTATGGCGCATTTTAAAAATTCTGGCATAATTAAGTAGTTTATTAGCTAATTTTATTATTAATTATGAAACTAGATTGGATTTTTTTAGATCAGTTTTGAATTGCAAACAAAAGCATTTGATTTTTTGTACTATTTAGTATTATGTCATCAATTTTTATACTCTTCACGCAATGAATAGTATTATAAGTTTGTCATGAAGTTTGCAACACATAGAAGAAGACATCGGAGACCTCATAGAGTATATATATTCTTGAGCAGCACAATGAAACGTGTTGATCTAGCCATGTCCGTCCGTCTGTATGTATGCAAACTAGTCCCTCAGTTTTTGAGGCATGAAGCTTTCTTTTCACCATACCGCAGTGCATTTGTTAGAATCAACCGAATCGGACCACTAGGGGGCGCTTCCATACCCTAGATTCAATATCATGTTCTTATTATAAAAGCTTTTTTGTTTTTTGGACACTATAAGTGTCTGACCCATATCCACCAACCATGTTAATTTACTCGGACCAGGCGTGAAGAGTATTACAAAATCGGCACAGCTAAAGTTACACTTCTTTTTTACTGGGTTTAGAATACAATAGTTTCTTCAAGTGGCTTCCTATCATCATGGGCTTTTAGTTGAGAATATTTAATTGTGTGGCAAAGATCCCATTGTCTGAATGACAATCTTGAAACTAAGTATGTATATACAATAGTATGGATAAATTAGATTGAGAATTAAAATCAATTCTAGGCACAATATCAATGTATTTCAGTAGTGGTTTGTATTGAATTCAAAAATAAATTTAACTTTCCCTTAACATTGATAGTTGATCATTTGTCTTTATACTTGATCTCTTAATTTTCGAAGATCAAAATGAAACCCACTCAAAACTCTTAACAATTGCCAAATTAAATGGAACCCTCCTATACATAACCAAAGAAAAGAAAAAAGCCTATTTTGAGACAGACTACTCGCACACTCAACTGTCATTGACTCATTAACACTTTGTCTCAAAAATTAACAAAGAAAACGAAACTGAAACTGAAATTTGACTAAAAAATCAATAATAAAAAATAAAAAAAATTGTTGCCCATTAAATAAAATTAAGAAGTCAACAACAAACAAAAGAGTTTTAAACAATAATAAAAACAAGATTTTTTTTTTATATTTTCTTTGTTATTTTGTTTAATAAGATTTTTGTTAACACTTTCGTGGGTCTTGTTTATAAATAAATAAAATTGTGTGATGAAGAGAAATTGTTAATAAACAAAAAAACAAAGTGTTAATTGAAAAGAATGAACGTTTGTGTCTTTTTGGCCAAGTAAAGCATTGTGTATTTGTGATCTTTTGTAAAGTTATTTCACTTAACGTTAAGTAGACAACTAAACAATTGTTTGAACTTAGTTTCTGTCTTAAAAAAAAAAAAAAAAAAAAAGGAATGTAGTCTCTCGGGAAAAGGTCAACATTAATAATAACAACAGCAACAACAAGTGATCAAAACTTTAAAAAATATTGAGCACAAATTCTAATTATGGCAAAATATTATTTAAATATTATAAGAGACAAAGGCATGTTTTGCACGACGACAACGTCGACGACGATGCATCTAACCTCACCCAACCCAACCTAAACAAAATAAAAAAATATTTAGTTAAAACAATTTATTCAATAAAAATCTTATTTAAATGCAATTCATCGATAAAGAATGTAACCATGAAGAAGAGCATTATAATCGATCGATCGATCGAGTGAACGAACCTCAAATGAAATGGAATGCAAATGCAAATGATGACAAATAACAACAAAATATGAGTAGAAATAGAAAAATCATCATTACTCAATAGGAAATGAATAGAGAAATATAATAATAAAATCATCATTAACAATAACAATAACTGAAACAGAGTGTGTAGCATAAACATCATCATAATAATTGCCAGCATCAACATCATCATTATCATCATCATCGGTGGCAGGAGTAGTAACAGTTGCCAATTCATGCGCAATCGCAACGAATCGAAGGCGTTGAAAATTGTCAAAGAACACGCCGCACTGCATTGGTAGCAAAAGTATCATCAACATCATCATCATGCAACAACGACACCACCACCAACAATCAATGACAATAACAACATCAACAACAAACAATTCAGAAAAACAGTTAACTCAGTAAAGCAGCGGTTCTTAAGCCTCTGTCGGTTCGCAATGTCATAACCAAGGGTCCACGAAGATTCACCAGAAAGCTTTATAGTATGCAACTTGAGCCTCATTCCAAAGATCTTACCTTAGGCCTACTAGACTCTAGTTGGTCGTACATACCTAGGGTTTTGATGTGTTTGGTCCTTGAAAAAAATATTCAACAAAAAAAAAAAAAAACACAATCAATTGATTGCTTAAGAGGGAACTATATACCATTAAGAACCACTGCAATATAGTATCTATAAACTCAAGCGTTTTAGTTTTCCGCTTATAAAGCAGATAAAACCAAATAACATAAAAGAGAAAACGAAATCAGCAATATTTTTAGATGCAAAGAGGGAGGCAGGTTAGCGTACGCCAATCCTCTCAAATGTGCACACCTTAAAAAATAATCTCAAAAACCAAAGAAAAAAAACAAAAAAAAAAAAATTAGAAAAAGGAAAACGACATAAAGAAAACTTCAAATGCATCTCATGTAACTTGAATTTATGAGATACAATATGTATCTATATACGAGTACTTACACATACATTTGCTGCAGCACATGAGGAGTTTAATCAAACTAAACCAAAACCAAACATCACAGAAAAAATAAAACCAAATCCATAAACCAAAATGAAGTAAAACGTGTCGTCGTATCCAGAGTCAAGAAGTCTGTAATCTGTCTGTCTTCCAGTCAAAATATTATACAAAGTGGTGGAACAAATTTTGTTGCTGCAATTTCGGATTCAGTTTTATTTTATTGTATCATGTATTCGATGTGATTCGATTCTTCGCTTATTCAAAATCAATGCAACAATAAACTTGTTGACATTTGAAAAAGTTTTGTTTGTTGCATGTTACAACTCTAAGCCATACAAAAACACATATAGTACTATAGTTAAAGACTACAACAACATTTTTATGTTGCTTCGAAGTTGTTCGAATAACAAGTGCAGCAAGTCTCAAGTCAAGTCAATCCAATTCAGCGCCAACGGGCAATGATTTTATGATGTTTAGAACGTTAATGGGAAATTAATTAAATGGGAAAATAATTCAATAATATGTACTATAGTACATACTACTACATAGTAAAATAAAATAAAACTTTTCAAATTAAGGTATAAATAAAAAGAGGCAAACTAACTCTAATCATTTCAGTTCATTTTTATTGATACTGAGGATAAATTCCCAATTTGTTGTAGTTTCACAAAGCACCTTTGAAAGAAATCCAAAGTCAAATCATCTAAAGTATTATATTCCATTTAGACTGGGCGATGATTCGAATCACTCATGATGCGACCATTGATTCGAATCAAAATCGACAACACCCACAAAGAAAATGATGTCATTCATTGGATAGGGATGCTCGATATACATATATCGATATTTAATATTTCTATTGTATATAGATGTCTAACCCAAATCAATCCGATCAATACGCATCATCAGATATCGAATAACTATAATCGATATATTTTATTCAAAATCTTGTATTGCAAAGTCTTTCAGACAAGTTTGAGAAATGGTGGTGGACTATGGTGGCTAGTTCTGTGCCATCTAAAAGTCTATTTTCAAGCTAAATGGTTCAATTCAATTTCGTTTATGGAAGGTCACAATATTAACAATGTTATGTAATAATAATTGATTTGTGTCCAATTTCTTGTTTTACTTAGTTAAAGCCAAACTCCATAAGACGCATTTCAGGCTATATGACCTTTTAGGATCGACGGGCTTATAAGAATATCTTGAATATATTCGTTCTTATGATGCAAGTTCCAAACCTTGCCGTCTAATCACGTCACCTTTACTCTTAGAAGTTTGATACAAATCTTATAAGTTTACAAAATGGGTTGGCAATGTAATGAAATACAATTTACTTACGATACATCGAATCTATCGATATTTGTTTTCGATATATCATACAATATCGATATAGAGGTTCGATATATCATATCGGAATAAATATCGAATGAACATTCCTATTCAGGAGTTGTTATTATAAATAGAATGTGATTCGAATTATCATCAAATCAAGAATTGATTCGCATGTGACTCAGAATTGACGATGGTCACTCTCGTTAATGTTGAGAAATTTATGTTTTTTAAGATAATTTTCGACTGTATTCCACTTTTTATGATGTGCGCTATAGGCACATTTTCATTTGGCTAGTTTGCAAGCTGCAAAGTAACGAGTTTAGAAATGGAAGAGTTGGTAATGCGCTAGTAATGATGACACACAAAGCTCTTCACACGTTCAGTAGTTACGCAGTTTTGTAGAAATAGTACTCGCAGCTGCCTCACTTTGAAAATAAGAGAGAATTCGTGTCAGCGAGAGCACTAATAGGCAGCGATTAAAGTAGGACGACTCTCAACTTTTCTAGAGAGATTGCTTACAGTCTCCTAGTTACTAGTAAACATGATTACACTGGTCGAATCTACTAGCAGATGGTGAATTCGCTGTCAATTTGATTGCATTCTAGCCAAATGAAAATGAGCCTTAACATTAAACAACTGATTATTGCACAAAACAATTTTAAGTAAATTTCAAATTGTTCGTTTGTATGCACAATCAAAACTAAAAACTGCTAATCATTATTCAACATTGCCTGACTAAACTCAAAAGTGTATCATCGTGACTCAGTCCTGTCTAAATGGGGTATTAAACACAGGCCACACAATATTCCTTATGGGTCAAAATGTACATAATTCAATATCTTATTAGCAAATTAAATACTCAGAATGTTAGTTGTGGTGATGGGAATAAATATTCTTCCTGTTGTATGTACATGCATTCATTCCAATTGTGATACCCCAAGATTACCTCTGTTAAATAAGATTAAAAAGAACAGATGTGTAAGGTTCAAAGTAATTGAAATAAATACTTCAAACATTTGTCATATTTTGGTTGAACTTTGTCTAAAACAGAAAGTATCCAGCCAAATGAAAACGAATTATTTATAAAAATATGCATCGAATGAAAATCTTAACAGAAAAACTAATGGCGCACAGCTTGTTATCGTTATAAAAATTATAATTCGAAGATGCAGATACCAACATAATAAGTATAAAAATAAAAAATAATAATAAAAAAAAAAAACAAATGAATAAAGAGAAACAAAAACTAAAGACAATTGATGACACACCTCAACACGATAAAAAGGAAAATTCAATTCAGACAACAAAATAAGAAAGAAAAAAAGAGGAAAATATTTTTAAGAAAAAAGGAAATCAAAGCATATAAAAACTTGAAATCAAAAGACACAACAAAATCACGCCTTGGAACAAAGCAAGAAAAATCCAACCAAAGCAAAGAAAGACACACTTCCAAAGCCCCGAAAAAAAAAAAAAAAAAAAAAAATTCAAGAGGAAAGATGACAAAAACATAAAACCGACAATAAACGACGACAATGACGATGGGAAGAGACGATGAGATGAGATGCGATGAGCTGCCACAAACAGCAAAAGACAAAAACGCTGTGAATGAAAAATCAAGTGCTGCAAGCCAAGTTACTTGAAGGAAGTAAGTAGATGGGGTTACGGAGGTAAAAATAGTTTGGTGTACAAAAAATAGGCTAGGGTAGGGTCTCTAAGATTATAAGCAAGGCAAACATTTAAATAAATGCCCCCTAGCAATACCACAACAATAATCTGAAAACAAGACAGAACATTAACACTTCAGTTTACCGAATCTAATATACCTTTCACAACACCCAAACACTGAGAGTGAAGATTGCATAGATTGCTAATCTTGTCGTAGTAAGGAGACCTGAAATCGATTCCGGTGATAGCCTAGAATACCAGTAGATTCTCCTATGCCGGAAAGCTTGAAGGTTAAAACTCAGAACTCTCCTAGTTACTCTGATTATTTCCATTTATGATGGGTCTCCGACACATGATCATAAGCCGTTACAAACATCAAGCCAAAATGATAAAGCCTTTTCATACAGATTGTGACAGATTTTAAAAAATGGCTTAAAGCACGTGAATCCACAGCATTGAGAGATGCAACACGAGGGCCAATACAACTGCATCCAGAAGATGACAATGATGATGATGATGATGACAACAAAAACTATAACCAACCAACATTAAAGATGTGGCCAACGATGCGAGCGATATGGCACAGGAAGTATGGTTTAGACCACGAAAGAAACAAAAAATGAAATAAAAGTAATAAACCAATTATGCACTTTGCTGTTTCAACATTGACGAAGTTGACTATGAAAGCAGAAGTGCACTGAAGATACATATATTGTAATTTTGTCTTTTTGTTGAGTGTGTAAAAGCAACAAGTTGAAGGAAATAGAATATTTTTTTCTGGCAGTTTTTCAATTTTTTTTTTTTTTTTTCTTAACACGAAAATTAAATCAAGCCAACTTTCAGTTTTCTTGAACTTAACTTAGCTTGTGAGAGTTTTTTCAACTAATTTAACTAACTGCCAACTTGGTTAAGTTAAGTTAAGCTAAATCTAAGGTTGGTTTATTTTATCGCGCAAGTTGAACAAGTTGCAAGTTTGCTTATCTTTTGCCATAACAAGCATAACTCGATGTTGATGTTGATGTCTAGTAGTGTAGTGTAGGTAGAAAGATAGGTTTCACGGTGCCAGCTGATAATGATGACGCAGACTAGGATCATCATCATGATGATGATGATGACGATGATGGTAAAGATGACGATGATGGTAAAGATGACGATGAATGCAAGAAATATTCAACGAATGGTTGGTTGGTTGAATGGTTGGTTTACTTGCCTGCTTGAGTTTAGGGCGTATATTGTAATCTTAGGTCACCGAAGCGAGGTCAACTGCATGCCAGCAACATGCAACATACATTGTACCGCTTCTATCGTACTAATACAGTATAGTCTCGATAATTCAAACAATTAAAAATCAGGTAGTGTCCCACAATTGATAAAATATCCAGATTACCAATAATCAAAAAAATGTAGATTAATTTATAAATGGAGAATTCTTGAATCTTGGCTTTCCTTTACATCATGATTATGTGTTTTTTAAAAATTTTAATAGTATTATGGATATAATAAATTAGTTTTGTCTGGTTTATCTCATTATATGAATTATCGAGATTGTACTGGACAATAAACTCTTCACCCTTTCATTTCCATCTATAGTAGTATATTACTTATACTATAGTCAGGCACATCATCATAGTGATTGTCTTAAAAGGTTTCTCTAGTTTATATTTGACTAGACTAGTACAACAATGATGATGATGATGATGATGATGATAATGATGATGATTGTGATGACAACGACGACGACAACTTAGGTTAGCTCTAATGATGCTGTTGTTGTTAATGTTTCTGCTGCTAGTAGTTAGATATTGTTATTGTTGATGAGTTAAGATTGATATGATGTTGACGACAAACAACACAACACAACACAATACAATACAATGCTACGTAGAGTAGTAGAGTAGAGCTCGTCGAGACAACATCAGCAAACAACATCAGCACATTTTCATTTATCGTGCTGAAAAGTGTTTCTTTGGTACAAATTATCTAAATTCGCTATTGTGTTGTATTTACTTAGTATGTATGTTGTTGCCAAGATTTAAGCCAAGTTAACAACAAACTACTTGCCTTATGTAAATAAATATTTTGGCATTAGCTGTCGTGTAATTAGCCTAACAGGTTGTTCATTTCATTTTCATGTATATTTTTTTTATAAAGAAAAACAAAAACAATGTTCCTTAACTAAAATAGTTTCACTTATCTCAAGACTTGGGGGTGGAGGATATGTTTATATGTTCATGGAGAAGGTTTAGGTTTTGCTATTACTCATCATTTATTGTATTTTTCCCTACTACAATATGAAATGCTTAAATATGACATTTGTTTTATTAGTTTTTTGACTTGTGGAGGGCGGTTGCAATTTGCGAGAATATTTTGCAATTGAAATTTATTTTTATTACTACAAATTTTAAAACTTGAAAGTTTTTTTCATTGGTTCACAGGTTAGAGAGACGAAATAAATGTTATAAGTAGTACTAAGTACTATGAAAAGGAATTACAGATTGGCAAGGAAATTAATAGTACACAGATATAAAATTAATGAAATGACAGGTAATATTTTTTTATAGATAAAGAGATATGGGTAAAAGTGCTTTATCAAAAGATGATTTTGGTTACAAATTGATGATTAAAAATAGAGACCGACCGAAGATTCAGTTTCGCCGGTTTCATCCAACATATCTAGTTTCGTCTAATAAGTGACCGAAACTCCGTGTTGGTAAGAACTGATCTCGTTAACTCCAACATACAACAAGAAAAAGAGAGTCTGTGGGATATAGATTAGAGGGATGCATGAATGCACTCAAATAGGAGTTTGAGTTACTCACGTCAAATGCGAAAGCTCATAGTTGCTATCCGATAACTAAAATTCTTTTGAATATTTCTTTTGCTCTATTAACAACTCACTTATTGGAATTCACACCTTTTAGTTGAATGCTCGCACAACTGATGAAATGCCCATTTAAATCAAAACAATTCAATTTTTGAGTGCTACTCATTACTACATTGAGTGCCGATTAGTTTGAGTGGACCAATGCAGATCTCTAATACACAAAATATTATTCCTAATCAGGTGGAGACAAATGGAGTTGAAGATCAAAAAATGTTTATGAAGGAACGAATTCAATTTTATCTGTCGCTGTCATTATTGCAGCGCCATGCTGACATTTAATCCTAATGGATCAGTAGACCTTATCTTATACTGAGAAATGCGGTCTTAAAATTTCTTTTTTTAGTGCAAATATATGCATATCGTCGGAATACACGTAACCTGCTCGGTGAAAATGTTGAGAAAACGCTTTTCTAAGCATATAAAACTTTTTATAAAAAAAAATTATTAAAAACATCATCGTCTTCTGAGCTTAGAATCAATAAGTTATTATATATTTTCACTCTACTATCTCCTAACTAATTCTTAACCTTGAAATCATCGTCTATTGACCTGTGCCAAACTGTCTTCTTTATCATCATCGTAACTATTATTCTTCGCTTTATGCAGATACCCACCGCCATAGATTTGTTCCTAGAAAACAAGCCAATAATTACAAACAAACCATATTCGGGTAACACCCTCAACTTGAAGACTTACTGACCACCCAATAGCAGCTGGAAATAATTTAACTTAATAAAAATCATCGATTTTTTTTCGCTTTTTAAACCAATTAAAAACAGGAAGCTTTCAAAAATTATTGCATTAAATTTTTAAGCCTTTAATTATGGGTTTTGAACAAAAAAAAAACTACCTATGAATGGGACTATTTTGTATATGGTAAAACTATTTGTTGATTATAAGGCGAAACGCATAAACCACAAAACAAAACAAAAAAACATAAATCAAATGACGCGGTTGAGAGTCAGTTAGTTGAGTATGGTGTGCGAACTTTTCGGAAATCAAAATCATATTAATCATATAAGCATATGAAACGGAACGGATGAGCGGGTAAACAGATTAAATCTTTGGGTTCAATTTATACTCAACTCAACTAAACTGAATAGAATGGAATGGAACGGAACAAGCTAATGCCAAATGTTGGCGTCACAACAAAACGTCCATCATCAAATCGGGGTTGTTATGAGATTTCAGCAGCTGAATATGTTGAACAGAGTTTTGTACAACTAACACCCGCTAACGATAAAAAAGATAATAAAAAAAAAAACCTCAACAAGATACAAAATTACTTTTTTTTTCCTCAACTAAGTTTTGTTGTTTATTTGTTGATCATGATGATGGTTATGGTGTGTCTTGTTAATTGCGGCTAATAAGTAGTTTGGCTTGGCTCACACATAGATATATAGGTAAACAAATGAAATCCGTCAAGAAAAATAACAAAAAAAAAAAAAAAAATAATAAACCAAGAAGAACTCATCATAAGAAACACTCCACCACTCTTCAATAACTTTGATCCAACGCCAACGCTTCACATGGTAACCAATACCTGTGATTAAAGATACGCCACCTTTTGATGACGCGTTGTCATCGTCAATTTTGTCGGGCGCTTTGACGATGTTGGTTGGCTACTCATTTGAATCTTTTGAATTATTTTGGTCAACATCTTCTAGTTATTTTTTTTTTTCTTTATTTTTCCTTCTCTTCGTCGCCTTCTAAACTTCTTCTACTCTACTAGCTTATCTCAAGATCAATACTATGTTTGCCGGCGGCAGCCTAAACTTCTCTTCATGTTGTTGGGGATTTTTTCTTAGCTTCAGTACACTTCACTTCATAAAAACAAATATTCACTAACTAGACCCAGTCCAACCATCGTTCAGTTCAATCGATCGCGCTCGCTTTGGCCATGGCTGAATGATTTTCTATAGCATCACAACATAGCTTCTTTATTCTTCATTCTTTAACTTTTGTTTTGTTTTCTTTTGTTTTTCTGCAGATTTTGGCGAAAAAATTCTTTATTGATTTTTTACTCTATGTTCTTGTTGTTTTTGTTGTAGTTGTTGTTATGTGAAATCGTAACATCTAATCATGCGATAAATTGGCCAATTGTTTCTTTATGCTTCTTTTTTCACTTGTATTTTGCGGCAGTTTACATTAAGATACATGTTTTGATAGATATTTTATTTGATGATGTCTTCGTGAGACGTGTTCTTTCTTAGGTAGACATAGTATGATAGATGTTCCAACACTTGTTTTTTACAATGTGTGTCCATATTTGCATATGATTTATTAAGTTTTTGTATATGATGAATAAAGAATTGAAAAACAGAATTTCGAAATCATCATAATATAAATATGGAAACACTACTTTTGTGATCTATTTTACGCCTAAACTATCTAAACAATTTTCCTAAAAAAAAAAATCAGCCAAGTGTAAGTCGGACTCGCACACGGAGGGTTCCGTACCATCGTACAAAATTTTTTGCTTAAAATATAAAATTATGTTTATATTTAATAGCCTAAAAGTATACTACAATTAACAGCTCAAAGTATACTACAAAAAATAAACAATTGTTAAACAAAAGGTTAAATTAAAGAACAATGCTTCTAAAAATGTATATTTTTAGTATTTGTCGTTCTACACACAAGTGAATTACACACTCTGTGAAAATTTCAACTCTCTACCTATTACGGTTCATGAGATAGAGCAGGAGACGGGCGGACGGACGGACAGAGTAAGCTTAGTAATAGGGTTCCGTTAGTTCCCTATGGGTACGGAACCCTAAAAAAAATACTATTCGATAGATATTTATTAGGTGATATGCACAATATTAATATATACACTATACCTGCAGTATGAATCACTGGTTCAAAATTGGTTCGTAGTCCCTATAAAATCAGTACCAGTTCCTATACCTTTCCCTTTTACATCTATTCAACTGGTAAATTTAACATGACGATGTCATTGGAAGGATTTAATTGCCACTGTCTAAATTACCATTCAACAGTTATTGCCACCGTCTGCATTACCGATCACTAGTTGGTCACCAGCTGTTGCCACCACATACTGGTTCGCCTCTGCATTACTTTAGACTGGTAAATTTATTATCCACCAGTAATGCGAAAAGGGCCTGTGACTGACTATGGAAACGCTCTTACTGGTTCTCCTCTCCATAACCTATGACTCCTGAATTCACTTGCCACTAGGTGAATTACTATCGAAACGGGGGCTATTGCCATCAAGCATAAAAACAAAGAAAAGTTTTCACATAAATATAAATACATCTATAAGAAAACCGCACATACACGCTTTTCATTAGAATACACACATTACACAAACCACTCCGATTAAATACTTTTTTGTCTTTCTTCGAGGTGAGGTGGTCGAATATCTTCCACTGGGCGATCCTTGTACTTATAATCAAGGCAAGGATCTGATGTATTGTACATTAATAAAAATGCTTGAATTACTAATTTTTTTATGTTTAAGAAAACCTTTCCATTCCATTTTTAAGTTGCTTAGAAATGTAATAAATAAACTAAAAAATTTATCTAGTATTTTTTATGTGAAATCATCCCATAAAATTCACTTTATGGAAATATGCTCTACTAAAAAATACTCACGAAACATACAAAAAACTAACCATACCATCTTCACGATATTGACTTATGGCCAAAGTGAAAGCACATACAACTATCAACATTACACCATCTATCAAGTGGCTCAAAATCTGTCCCGACGTCCAACTGATTGCCTGTCTGTCTCGGTTGTATCTTTTCAACATTTGCACAGATGTTTGGTAAAAACAAAACAGAAAACAAAAAAAAAAATATAATACAGAAAATAAATATATTTGTATATTATTGAAATTCAAAGCAAATCCTCGCGATCTATGTCATATGTACATCATTCACACACGAAAGTAGTGAGCTGCCCACTGACGATCATGATGATGATGAATATTATTGTTGTTGTTGTTGCTGTTGTTGTATAGAGTTAGTAGTTCTCAGTTATAGGAAAATTTGAAACAGAAAGGCAGCAAAACCATACCAAACCAAACCAAACCAAAGCGAATCGGAATGAACTAAGTATAATCTTGACTTGAGTCAAGTAAAAATGCAATCGAAAATTCAACAAACGTCATCGACATTTTGTGTTTTAAAGGCATTAAAATCGTTCGCTCAATCGGTTGCTCTTTCTTTACAACATTCGAATAAACAAAAACAAATATATTTAATTCAAACAGCACAAATCCCCTCCAATAAAAATAAAACACAGCGCCGATTTTCAGATGAAAAAAAAACGAGAAAAAAAAAATAAAATCGAAATGAAACCAACCAACTTTCGAAGCTTGCGCATGTGTAAACAGAAACAAAATGGATAAAACTTCAGTCGCTGTTGTCAGTGGCTCGTTTTGATTAGTGGGGTTCATGGATAATACAAAATTCTAGGGCCCCTTATCACAATGCCCTGCCCTGGTGCACAAGAGAAGGAAACAACCTTGGCGAATTCACCTTAACCGAGGACGAACTCAGACTCTGTGAAGTGGGACCAATACTACAATTCATCGAGGGAATTGGGCCAGGAGAAACACTCTCAAGACCGTGAAGGGGGCATAATAGATCTTATAGGTAGTCGTGCAACATCCCCCCAACGATAATATAAATAATAATATCACAAGCAATTACCTAGTTCACTTAAATTTAAGAATCAGAGGGTGAAACTCTACTGATGACCCCTTACCCTTATGTTTTAGACTTGATCAATTCCGGTCCTTTCAATTTCCCAAGTCTTTAAGTAAAAACTTAAATTTGTTAACGGACTATGATCGCGTTAGATAAGTTATAAAAAGGAAACCTTCCCAATCATAGTATAGAACTGCCTAAAAACATGCAGCAATTAATCTCTTAGCAAATTTTCTGATTAATAGACAATAGTACAATTCGGATTCTGGTATGTATTAGAGGTTCTATTTGCCTGTCGCCTTTAACTCGTAGCCCTCGGTTATGTCCTAAATTACCCCTAGGAAATCGAGCCTATGACTGTTTAGTGATCGCGATGACGACTACGCGAATTTTCAAGTTGCAACAGGTTGCAAGTATTTTTTTCTTCTTTTTTTTTTTCTTTTTGATTTTGTCGTCTTAGTTGTTGTTGATATTTTTTTTCCCCATTTTTATTGCGAAACTTGTCAAAAGAAACGCAATCGATACGCGAATATCAATCAAATATACTTATATCGTGCATTACACATAAATAAAAAAAAAAAACTTATGCACGAGACCCAGTCGAGAAGAAGGAAAAGATACTCGAGATCTCTCAACTCATATTGAAAACTGTTGACAAGCGTAGTCAAAGCAAGTTACTTTACTATAGTTTCATGAGATACAAACGAAAGGCATTAACAACAAAACACACATAAAAAAGGAGCTAAACTTTGTCATTTTTCTCATGAAAATTAAAATTTACGAAACAAAAAAAAAAAAAAAAAAAAAAAAATACACAAACAAATAAAAATAAAAAAGATCAATAAAGCATTCATTAATGCGACGACTTTGAATTTAAATTTCAGAGGCCTATGAAAATCCGGAAGCGATAAATTTGTTAAATCTATGAATGTGTGCGCTACCTTTTTATTAACAACTCAACAGAGACTCATTGATACTTATGAAATTGAGCTAAGCAAGCGCCTTACAGATGATCAAAGTAAGAGGAGTCTAGCTGAGTCACTTAGTCACCCAGATAAGTGAGTCAGTCAGTCAGTCAGTTAGTTTGACAGTCATTCAGTCAGTATGTACTTCCTTGTAACGTGGGTTGTGACTCAGTGAGACAACTTGAAACTCATCTGATATCTTCTGGTGTCTTCTGCTATAACAACGAAGGTAAGTAGGTAACTATATCGATATTTGCCATCAAGATAAGCTCGCACTCAACTCAAGTTAAACAGAAATGTTTTGTAGCTTTAAATGTCTTCTTTTTTTTTTTTTTTTGTTTACTTGTAGTATTGTTTTCCTTTTCCATTTTTTCTTCTTCTTTGTTTTTGGTAATTTATAAACTTTTGCCTTAAACAGCTTATGGTATTTAGGTCATAATTTGTGGTTGGTTAAGAAGAAGGAGACTACGACTGCTGCTGTAGTCTTCAGAGATCTTTATACAATTCACAGATGATTAAATTAATTATGACAGTTTATATATTTAATTGTTTTTGTAGACACTTCAAAAGCTTCTATGCCGACAATTGGGAGTTAAGGTAATTAAGCTCTGAATCAGCAAAAGTTTATGGTCGTGTGTGGCAGGACTTACAGGGGAGTTTATACCTATGTATATTAACCGGAAGTGTATCGGTTAAAACAGTACATACAAGGAAAAACAAAACTAGTTGAGATTTTCTTTTATTGGAATCGATTCTAAATTCCTTCTCAATTTTGTTTTTATTTATTCAGTAACCACCAAATAGGGCTCGTAATGCCCTATAATACTCTTTGTTTCTACGTCAATATATCGCCAGGTTTTTTGAAAAACATTGTTTAACAGAAGAAACTGATTGCCTATGGGCTGGGGAGGTCGGGAAGCCGGTTGGTGCGATTGAGATGTTGTTTGCTCCATTGAGTCTCCGGTTTGGGGTTCTATTGGTCAGTGGCCTGACTAAACGGTTAATGGACCCAACTAGGTTGAGTTCCTGTCATAAGGCGTAATGTCTTATTCTGCAAGAAATGTACTTTCTTCCGTTGGGATTTAGCAGCAGTTTCCAAAAATGCATGTTGTATATCCATACAGGGACAATGATTTGGGCATAAACTGTTCACCTATTCTCGAGAGAGAATCAGCTTCTCCCGTTGAGCAACCACTTAAGCCTTTTTATTTTATTTTGGCAGCTAAGTAACACCGACGTAATGTGCTGACCGAAAATAAGCATTTCATCTAGAATGAGACCTAGGTATTTCACATTATTTGATTGTACGATGGTGTCCCTGCAGAGATGTTCAGACGGTGGAACATCCTTAATTCTTACTTAATAGTAAAACTTCGAAGCATCTGTAGGATATTTTTCAATAGGCCCAACTATGGCTTCAATGATGAGATATTCTTCTATCTAATCTTGCTATATATCCAGTAAATTCAATCAACTTTGCAATATTTCGATAGAAAAAGGAAAACGAGTTTTGTTAAATGTTTATTAAGGATTCTTTAAAAACAAGAGGGCATAAGTATGAAGTTCGGAAAAAGTCCAATGTGCTTATTTTATAAATCAACTTCAAACTGAATTTAACGCACCAAGCTTAAAACTAAAAGTGAAATCAAATTTATTTAGGGATAAACGGTTAATTAAAGTGAAGCCTTAATTTTCCAGAACTACATATCTAAAAACATGCAACAACCTATAATGCAATTTCAAAAAAACAACTAAACACCGAAAAAAAATTAAATTAAACATTTTTTTTTTTTTTTTTTTGCAGCGTTTTCGTCTACCTTCTATCTACAAATTTCAGTCTGAGATTGTAACAGCACCACCATTTGAGGATAATTATGATGATGAGGATGATGATGCGTTGTATTAGTTGTTGCGGTTGATGACTTCTGAACAAAAACAACAATACAACACTACTATGACCATCAAAAAGATACTTTTGCACTTCTTCTTTCTCTCTACTCCTTTTGTTTTTTCAGTTTGCCAGTTTTGTGTTTGTGTGATAATGATAATGATGACGCTTAAAGAGACGACATGGCTAACTCACTGATGGACAACCATGAAGTTGTTGATGCCTTTTTGTTTCTTGCTGTCCACCAACAACCAAATGTATACGAATGCACCGCACACCGGAAATGTAAGCGCGTCTTGTACTACTCGTCTTATAAAAATCCATAACGCAAAAAAAAAACAACCTAAACTTCGACTAAAAATGATAATGAAGCTATGAAGTTGAACAATAATAATAATATGAACGAATAATAATAACAAAAACAACAACAACAAACGGCAGCTAAAATTGTTATAAAATGTAGCAAAAAAACGCGCATTTAATAGACGGTCTACAAAAAAAAAAGCAGAAACCCAAGAAAAGGCTACTGAGACGACTATGAAAATTGTTGCGCATGCGCCAGCGTGGATTGTGGATTTGTTATGATGATGATAATGTTGTTGTTGTTGTTGTTGTTAGCTTGTATATGCAGAGAGAGGAAGACGTTTGAAATATTAAATAATGAAAAAAATAGGGGGCCACAAATATGTTCATATGTACATATAATACGTATGAAGTATCTGAATCTGAGAAACGCAAAAAATTATTAAATGGCCAATTTCATTTTGTTATTTTTATTGATTGCAGTTGTTGCTGCTCTTGTTTTTGTTGATGTTAGTGTTGTTATTGCTGGTGATTTTCTGCCAATTTCTTTTGCGGTTTATGTTGATTTTTATCTTTGAATATTAACAAACAAAAAAAAAAAAAAAAACAAAAAAAGAATTAATAAATAAACAAAAAGTGTATGACGATGGTCGATGGTCAAAAAGTTGAATTATAACAAATTGTATTAACATCTGAGTTTCAACAAAATAAATATAACTTAAGATATTTAAAAGATAAATACTAAATATTAATGAGATCTATTTTGTTCTTAGAAAAAGGAAACCCTGAGCAACCAAATCATGGCATTCCGAGATGGTACCACTACGCACATACATCTAGTTTACAATCTATTAGCCAGCTAATTCAAAATCTGCTAGTAAACTCGCTCAGTAAATTTTACTAGTTGTTAGCAGATTGTAAACAGATTATCGAGAAAAGTTGAAACACGGAGTACTTTACTAGATTGTAAGCTCACTCAACTTCATCGAGGTTTAAGATGGCTTGGCCTAGACTTAGATAATGAGAATTTATTTAAAAATCATGAAGTATACTTAGATTAAGTGGATGTAAGAAAATTCCCCACAACAAACTGTAAGGAGACTACAAACGATTGGGTAACAACATAGGGTCATTATGTAAACCTTAAGTCGCATGAGTTGGCCTTTGGCACTATGCTGGGTCGTCTTTGCCTGCATCCATGGCTACACAAATCCAGAGAAAACACACTTCTATCCTGGTCATCTCATCATCTCATTGTCATAGTGCCTTTATATCTGGCATCTGTTAGTGGAAATGGTTAACGTGTGTTTTGGTTGGTTGGACGTACCAAAACAAACACAAATTTCTTCAACTATGATGAGGATCAATTCTTTTGGTCCAGTTTCGGGATGACTTTAACAAAGTCATTCGATTCCAATATATTGTACTTAGCCAATGGTTCGCATTAAAAAGTTTCTGTTCTCACCAAAAGAGAAAGAAATGAATGTAACGCCTGGGCCCGGCGAGCGTTCCTGCAAAGTGTCAAAGTGACGCGACACTTCATGTCAATGAATGACGGTTAAATTATTTTGATATTGTTCATACAAAAATTTAAAAATTTGCTATTCAAAAAAGGGGAGTGGGGGTAGGAAAGTGAAAAATACTTTACGATCTATTTTCATACCTACCAAATATACAAAAAAAAAAAAAAAAAAAATTGATAAAAATCGGTCGAGCCGTTTCGGAGGAGTTCGAAGCATGGGTTTTAATACAAAAAAAAAAAAAAATTCAGCAGGTAAAAGCCCAACAGAAGATGTAGCACTAAATGATAATTATGGAGGTCGGAATGCACTAACTTTCAGCAGAGGTTATAACAGTTTTGTTCACTTATTAATCATTTTTAGTTTTAGAAGTAAATTAGCGTAGTCGACACTGCTTCGCATGGATGGTTTCCCTTCTTAGCATCACTATATTATATCTTCTCTACACTTTGAGTATCAACACACAGTTTGAGTATTTGAAAATTAATATGCTATTTTAGTTATGTGTAGTATACTTTAAGTGGTTGGGGGTTGTTTGAATATCCCAAATCTCGGGAACGGGGACACATTTCGGGACCAAAATTATCCTATGTTCAAGCCGGGGATCAACCATACGCACTCTCAAAACCTTCAATGCAATCATATAAACGGTATGGCATCGCATAACAAACGAACAATTTAAAATACTAATTTTTTATATAAGAAGATATTATCAATACTTTTTGCAATAAATTACTATATTATTGAACTTCATAGCTGTGATTGTATGTAAAGTTGTTAACACACACAATACAAAACTATTAACAAAATACAATAAAATTGTGTTTCTTGTTTAAAAAATTTCTTATTTTCATCATGACCATTTATTGTTGGCAAGTATTGTACAATATCTTTCTGTTGTGTGTGTGTATCTGTGTTATTGGATGTTGTAGTACCACTTTATGCATATTTTTATACTTATATTATTGAATGAATTGAAATGCTTGTTAAAGATTTTGTTTATGAACAATATAAATGGGGATTTTATTTTGGATTGGATTGTGTCGGCATTTTTATGGTTTTCAAATTATGACTTCACTTTGTTGTTAACCACAAAATCAAGTAAATTGTTTGCAAAGAAGATAATCAACCATGACAATATTAGGGTGTCTTCAAACCAGAGAGAGAGAGAGAGAGAGAGAGAGTACATATAAAAGTTTAAGACTATCAAACATTAAGATCATCATCATCATCAGCACATATGCATATAAAAGTTCATTAGCCTAAAACGCCTTAAGAGTTGAACGAAGAAGAAATCGCCACCAATTTGGATTGTGGTGTGTGAAAAGCAACACTTCAATGAAGAACATGTAGAAGATTCTTCTTTGCAACTAATTAGGCGACACAAGTGTTCCAATAAAGTGAACAAACAGCATCACTACATTGTTGTGTTACCTCGTTTAACTTCATGCAATTTCAAGCATTAATTTTCGGCCATTTAAGTTGGTCTCTTTAAGCACATTGACCGTGACCGTGTCCGACACTCACGACACACAGTACCACAATACTAGGAGTAGAAGGCTTTTGTAGCTGTATGCTGCTAGTGATTATGATGATGACTCCTATATATTGGTTCATTCAGTACGTTTTCTTTCTTGTCTCAAAATGTTGTCAAGTTAACAAACCGCACAATTCACGCTCAATGGTAAAATGGTGTCCTCACAACAAAGTCACCATCATCACCATTCCCATTACCATCATCTCCATATGCACTACTGACAGACAACGACGAACGAAGCCTTGGTTAGTTGCTCCTACGATTCCTCGCTACTCTGACATTGTCGGTTAATGTCATTATCAAGATCGTTTGCATTTAATCTGCATAAACAAATCAAATAAGAAAACCCGCGCAAATAAGCTAAAAACAAAAAAATAAAAATCGAAATTTGCACAAGGCGAGAGACAAACGAAGACGATGACGACGACGGAATCTTGCGTTGCACGGCAGACATTCAGTCATTCATTCATTCATTCATTCAGTTAGGAGTCAGTTAAAGAGTCAAGACCAGCACAGAGTGAAGTAGAGTAAACGACAACCGTGTGGTACAGTGTAGTAGTAGTAGCCCTAAGCAAGATTTCAATTTGTGCGGGTGCACAGGTAAAGAGAAGAGAAGTTGGACAATAAAACAAAAAATACTTGCAGCTGTTTGAAGGCAGCACACAACATTCAAAGTTGCAACAAGCTGAAAGAAGCCCTCAACATAAGGAAATTAAGTAGAACAGCATCAGAAGAGAAACAGAAAACTCAATGGACGTTTAGTTTTTTATTGTTTTTGTGCTAAAATCTGTGAAAATAACAACTGTTTTCGGAAGTCTTAAGATTTTAGAGAAAATCGTTAAAAGTAAAATAATACAATTCTTTCAATTCTAATTTTTATGAGTTTTGTATACGTTTCACATTATTGTAATTAGGTATTAATTAGTATTATCCATCGACATATGCTCCAGAGACCTCATCTGCTTTGAATTTTTCCGTTTTGTTTTACGAACAAATTATGTGAAAAGTTAAATCGAATTTACAGTCATAGATTTTAATTTTAATTTCATGTTAAACTAAAAATATAATCCTCCAAATAATTCCCTTTAATAATAACATCGTGATAATGACCACCTACAGTGAGTAAGATACCATATACTCTCAGTAGGCTTGATTTTCAAAAAGATTCAAAGATTGCAACAACAACAACAACTACAACATTCGAAGTTGCCATCATCATTGCGAGATCAGTAAAGTGCACATTTTGCCCATATTGCGTTAGCTACTTTTGATTGTGTGGCTACCTTTTTTCTTTGCTTTAACTGTTGCCTTTGCCTTAACTCCTTCTTCATCATCTCCTTCTTAAAACTGCCATAACGCTTGCCTGATTACCAAACTTGATTGCAAATGACGGCAGCAGCGGCGGCAACTAAGATGATGATGATCGTCGTCTTGTCTCCTGATCTGCTTGCATTTGAACCTTACCAATAAAGTTCATACGAGGCTCATCGTCGCCAACATCATCCATAGCAACAATATCTTCTTCTGCATCACCATCATCATCATCATAATCTAAGCTCGCTCTATACCCAAACGATCAACTTGGACTTAGCTTTAGCCCATTTTGTAGTCTAACTCTACGCAACGACTTGCTAAAAATTACACATGACTTACGTTTCATTTTTATGTTCCTCCTGCTTTAGTAGTAAAATTCTGGCATCTATAGAAACTAACAAAATTCGAAAAAATCAAAAGGAATGTATGTACTACACTACAATCGAGACTTGACCACGCTGCATGTGCTCACGTTCGCTCATAACTCCTCATATACGAGTATATTGCCAGAGAAACGTGGTGTTTCCTTCACAAGACATGGTTGGCTTTAAATCTTAGCGCGTTCGCACGTTTGATTCCCAAAACAGACACTCACAGCAACATACTACACGAGTTAATGAAATGCATTTTAACCAACTGCCAACTCTTCTTCAATGATGTTGTTCTTTGCAATTCTTTTTTCCTTTTCGATTCTGTTTGGTTTTATTGCATTCCTTACAATTTTTAATGTTTCAATATAACCAACCAAAGCAAATGTTTATGGTTGAATGATCAATGATTGGTTTGGTTTGGTTTCGTTTGCTTTGGTTGGTTACAAAATCGGTTGCATAGCGTGTGGCCGATCACATTGAATCTCTCGTCATTGGTAGTATGTGGTGTATGTACTCCAAAAAATTGTGAGATTATTATGAGATACAAATTATTTAAAAAAAAAAAGAGATTTGTAATCCTTAAAAAACCGAAATTCATTTCATTTTCAACTTACTTCTCAACCAGACACCTGTTAAATACCCAAACAAAAAAACGATTTGTATCTATTTGTAGTCCTAAAAAGAAATTCCTTTCATTATAATCTTACTCCTCTATATATTATAGTGTCTCCCATGAGACTGGGGTTCAATTCTCCTTTAGGCATACGGAAAATGTCCATTAAAAATGTACGCCTGAACACTCCCAGCTTCCTTTACCTACTTGTTTTTCCTATTTCGCTTACACAAATGATTCATCAAGACTTACCATGTTTGTACTAACTAAACTCAAATCGCACGCACATACAAATAACCAACATTCACACCAACCAACTAACCAACCAACCAACCATCCAAGACAACTCGAAGACAACGACATTTACCCTCTGGGCAATCTGTCAACTAGCGTCACTAGATCTAAGACCAAAGACAACAACTCAGTAACTTAGTCTTTTAGCCGAAATAGTGGCATACTTGCAGATGTAGAAGCTGCTGGTGTTACATTGTAAGCATTACGCGCTATGATGTTGGTAGAAAGATACTATTATTGTCGTCGTCGTCGTCGCCTGCCTAGTGACGATGAATGCCGCCTGGCATTTGTGGATCGTTTGGATCGGTTTTGTCGGTCGGTCAACCAACCAACCAACCAACAGACCAATTGCCCAAAAGCATTGCACAAATTGAAACGTTTGACTATATTTGGGTCAAGTAAAGTGATCACATTAACAAGTCAATAGGAGTGCAAAATGTCCTTTTAGGGCATAAGCTCGCATAGCAAGTCGCTCACTCTGTGATGTCCATCGATTCAACTCGAATCGATTCGAGTAAAGTTGCAAAGTTGTTGCAACATTCAAGGAGTCAAACATCAAACAGTTGGTGGTAATGATGTATTTGACATTTGTGGTGTGTTGATGGGTTTCAATTGCCAACAGATGATCTGAACTGAAAAGGGCTTAGAATGTACTAACTTCGATAAGATTCTTAAGAAATATGAAGACCACGTTAGTATGGGAAATTAATGATGAGTAGTAGAATGAAAGAAGATATGTATTGGAGAAGATGATAGAAAACAAAACCTGATCCGGATTTTTCACTTACATTTGTAAAATTGTTTGTAGATCAAGATGGGAGAAAAGGTATTAGAAATATGCTACAAAGGAGTTTTATTAAGGCAGTGATTCTTAAATTAAAATGGGGCTCTTAAGAAACTTAAGATTAGAGATACAGATTATAAAATGTTCTCAAAATTATATCATTTAGGAATGTGGATTGAACTATTTTAAACTATTCCAAAATTTTATCTTATATATAGGATCCATCCTATGTTAAAGATCTATGTATTTTTAGATACATGTATGTCTCAATTTCGAAATGATTTTTAAAGAAAACCTCCTTTCGCATGTTCATTTCTCTTTTAATTTTTTTTTTTATAAATTCTTAGTTTGTTTTGTTTTCTTTTTAATCAAAACCCTTACAAAGACGCTCACAACCTTTTAAACTCTCTTTAAGCTGACAAAAGGAAATAAATAAAAGTATTACCATTTATTTTTTTTAAGTAGGTACATGTACACATGGCAAAACTGCTGCGACAACGTCGTCGTTCGGATAGAAAATCATTAACTAAGGAATGAAAATGAAAAAAAAAAAAAAAAAAAACGTTTACACAAGTTGAGACCCAATATTGGTTGGACCGACTGTAGATCCTTACCAGAAACGTTACATACATCATCCACCATCCACAACTTGTCGTCTGACTTTGAGTCAGCAACGGTCGTCGTTGCAGTCGTCATCTTGCCCATCATCTTGAACTTCTTCATCTCCATCTTCGTCTTGCTCGTCATCATCATCAACATCACCATCACCATGTCCGAAGTATTTTTGAAACATGCGAATTGCTTGTACGTGACACGCAATGAAAAAAGGAGAGGTCCTCTACTATACTATATGTACAACACTAAACAGTCGCCAGTCAGCCACCACAACCACCAGACCGACCAGACGAACCAACCTCGAACACTTCATTCAGCCATGAAAGCAGCTTCTCGGACATTAGTCGTTGTGAGGTAGTGGTAAGAAATTCTTGTTGTTCTTCCTTGGATTGTTGTTTTGAAGAACGCACTACCACTCACTACAAAAACGAGAACATGTTGCAGCAGCATACAGCGGCAACAAGTCATGACAATGATGATGTGCGCTTGACCGATCGCTGCTGCTGCTGCTGCTGGTGATTCTTGTAGCTGCTTTATAGGGCTCTCGATATTCTTCTTTTATAAACTTGGACTTGGATTTTGCCACAGATGCATGCGGCACGTCGCCTTGGATCAGAGCAAACGATTTTGAGCGACTCAATGAAATTTATTTGGTGATGCTTGAGCGAAGCGTGAAGTTGACTGCTGCAGAAGCTCGTCTTTAGACAGCTACGAGTCTTGCCAAGGGCTCTCGATATACCAACTAGCTAGCAAGTCAGTCAGAGTGAAGCTGAATGTGGAAGGCGGCAGGAATTACTTAAAGAGATGAACGAGTGAGTGAGTCAAGGAAAAGGGAGGGCGCAACAACTTTGAAGCCAGTGATCAATTTAATCGCACAAATAATACAAGCGAGATACAATAAGTAAATATGGAATAATCATTATTTCTGGTTGTGTTGTTTAAGTTGAGTGGAAGAGTAAGTAGAAGAGGCTAAACGTGCCTGTTTGTGGTTCCGTATGGCGCATGATACTGATGATGATGATGATGATGATGATGATGAAGATGATGAAGAAGAAAAAAAATCACAGAAATTGCGTTTGGATTTGGTTTTTGTTAAGCAAAAGTAGAAGGAGAAACCTTTGCTTATCGCACATTTACAATCAGAAAGTTGTACCTACAATCCAATGACTGTTGGGTCGCTGTCTGAATCTCGGTTTCTTAAGAATTCGACTTGCCTTGTCCAGTTTGCATTGCAGCATTGCATTGCATTTGCGTTTGTAAAACCCTGAGAGAGATCTTTCACTTTTCGAGATACGCGTGAAGTATGACACTCATTGTACTTCGACGTATCACAACCACCAACACCACCATCACCACCACCATCACCACCACCATCACCGCCACCATCACCACCAGCGACTGAATTGTGACTGAGATGAGGGGGACGTCGTATAAGTCAAGTGTAAGATTCACATATACCATAAGTACAATATACTTTAACAGGTATCACTCTACTTCTCTACGGTTCGGTTCTTCTTCTTCTTCTTCTTTTTCTTTATCATCATCATCATTGTTGTCTTGCTTTTCGCCTTAGTTCTTTTGTTGTTATATTTAAAGTAATCGGTTACCCATGAAAATTACGCTAATTTAAACCATTTTTATGAAATTCCAATGTTGTAGGATAATCGGCAGAGATGAAACGTTCCATTCCATTGTAAGATCTTAAAAACCTTGACCATTTTGGCAGCTACAATGGCATATTAAATACAATTATATGCGATATTCGCCAACGTCTTGCGCCAATTTTCGCCTCAGCTTAATTGGGTTTTAAACACAAACTCATACAACCATCAGTTAAGTTTTCTCCGGATGAGCTCCAGTAAGTCAGTCCCGACACTCGGTAATGTACGCGTCGCATAAGAATCACTCAGATGTCACCATAAATTCCGCACATGCGCACACTTTGGTATGTCCAATTTGGGACTCTCACTCTGTTGATGTTCAACATGGTGATGATGATGCAGCTGATGAAGCAAAGGAAAATGCACAATCGTCATGACTTTGTGTAACTTGGTGACTTGGCAACGAACATGTTACGACTAGTTGCAATCTTCAACTTGTGCAACATTATGATGAATGTCGGAGCTGAGCTACCATTATTATCATAGTCATGTTGCCATAAGTTACCAATGCGATGCATGCATCATGATGGCAGAGTAGTATCTTTATTACATCGTTGTAAATAGTTTTTCTCGTTCGTTGACAAACTTGTAGTTGATCTGTTTTTGCTATTAAGCTCGGCGCTTACCACTTGCCTATTTTGGGTGTGGCGCTTTTCTCAAGATCATTTACAACGCCCCAAAAATAGTTAGGTATACACGTCTAAAAATGTTGCATACCACATTTTATTTGTAACATCTCTATGCTTATATTTACTATGAAGAAGTGTGAATATCTAATTAACGTTTTTTGTGAATATTTTTATTTGCTACTGAAGATAAACGTCTGATGGTGAAGATGTGTAATGCGGTAGGTCGAAAAACAAGGAATTTGTAAAAATCAAACCAATTATTAAAGTCAAACTTCTACTTTTTTGTCTGTCTTAAGACCAAAACTTCAAGATGAGGTGACTAAAATAGAGCGGCGATTGACAAATAGATATGCCTATTGCCCCGTTCATACTAAAAGAGGTTAAAAGTACCATCCAGTCCCTCAAGAGAAACAAATATCCAGGTCATGACAGGTCCATCAAGGCGCTGCCAAAGAGAGCTATCATTTTTTTTTTTTGTTTATTTTTAACGCCATTGTAAGTTTCCCTTCTCAGTAGAAGTTGGTCACTGTGACTATGATTCGTAAGCATGGCAAGCCGTACTATGACCCAAAGTAATACCGACCTATCAGTCTCATTCCTTCAATCTTGAAGGTATGAGAAAGACTGATTTGTGATCTCCCGGTGGACCATCCCGGATCATCAATTCGGGCTCATAGCTGGTCATGCCTTTACTGAACAGCTTCATCGTGTGGTTAACCATATCTTTGAGGCCTTCGATGCCAAAGAGTACTGCAACGCAATATTTATCGATGTCCAACAGGCATTTGACCGTGTTTGGCACACCGGTCTAATGGCCAAGATCAAAGAAGCGCTCCAGGAACCCTACTTCCTTTTACTATGTTCCTACTTAGAGGAGCGCAAATTCAAAGTCAATGTACGAACGGTGAATTCAGCCACACTGCCAATTCATGCTGAAGTTCCTCATCATATTCACTGCAGAACTCCCCATTTCTAATGCAGTAAAAATGGGTATCACCCCAGAAATAATAACGCCGAGCTTACTTTTTTTTTTTTTTTTTTTATTCCTTTATAACTCCTATTTAAGGCATAGGGCCTCCACAAGGTTTCTCCATCGTACACGGTTTTGGGCTGTTGTTTTTGCCCGATCCCATGTGGTGTTAATATCCCCTAGTTCCCGCAGGGTTGACCTTCTCTAAGTATTCTTTGACCGGCCACGGCTTCTTCTTCCTTGCGGGTTCCAGTCTAGCGACATTCGCGTTATGCTTTCTGACAGCTTACGTAGCGTGTGGCCAATCCAGCGCCACTTCCTACGTTTGAGTTGATTCAGTATGGACTCTTCATTTGTTAGACGCCATAGTGCCTCGTTGGAAATAGTGATGGGCCATAATATTCCACATATGATCCTCAAACCCTTGTTAACGAAAGCTTGAAGTCTCTGCGTGATGGAGTGCGAGATCACCCATGTTTCACTTCCGTATAGTAGCATTGGTTTCACACATGCGGAGAATATCCGTAATTTCGTGCGTCTAGAGATTTGAGAATTCGCCCATACCGATTTCAGCCGGCCGAATGCTGCCCTTGCTTTACTCAATCTACTGTTGGCATCTGCTTCAGCTCCTCCGTTTGTTGTTATTATGCTACCGAGGTAACAGAAGCTTTCGACGAAATCAATTGCACAGCCGTCAATCATTATATGGCTTGAACTGGAATGATTGGTACTTTCTTACAAATACATATTTCGATATGAAAGCAAGATTGTGACCTAGTCTGTTGTTCAAGGAATCATATTTTTTTATGTTTAAGGTTTTGATCATAATTTCAAAATAATTCTCAATTGTTGCTCTCGCACAATCTCTCAGTGACTTCACCAAATTAAAAAAATTATCTATTTTAAGAAGGACTACTTTAAAAATGTATGTAATTCAATTACAGTCATTAGCAACAATAAAAATCACACGAGGCGAACAAATCTTCCAATATGGTTAGCAATATGAATTTTCATCAATCAATTTATGTTGGTTCAATCGTTAAGGTGAGTGAATGAGTGAGTGACGGACATTAACCAAACTACAAATTTACCATTTACCTTTTTCCACAAATGTGAAAAATCTATAAATGTAATATTTTCCCGCCTCCTGTGGTGATTATATCATAAACGAATCGGTCGAAACACCAACAACAACAACAGCAACAACAACAATTTTTACCATAAAAGAGTCGCGAACGAACGTGAGTCGATCGCATTGAGTGACTGACTCTCTTGAGTGTATGAATGAGTGATAACCGAAAGGTAGCACTTAACTGAACTTAACAAATTTCCACGCACCAATGGCAGGTGCAAAAAACTATGTGGTGATCTTATTAATTAGATCAATAGTATAGTCTTAGACGTAGTGGTAATGGTTGCACGTAACCTGCTTAGACATGATCAAGTGAGCATGCGTGCCTAAGCGGCAGCAGCAGCAATATTGGGTAAGATACTCTTAGCAACGTCATAACAATAATTGCCAACAAATCTCATTGCGCAGTAAAACGCATTTGTCCAATTTTAGGTGAATGGCGTTCATTCGTTGATATTAAAAAATGATGTTGAGAGCGCCCGCATTAGAAGTAACTCTCTAACTGCATCATCATTATCAACAACATAGACACAGTCATCATCATGCCTAGTATCGTCATCAGATTTTTTCCATAATCATCATCATCATTATCAGCAACATGAGTAACGATGACAACAGCAACAACAACTTGTACTTTGTTGCACAAAACTATTCCCACTGTTATTGTTGCTGCTGCTACTACTGCCGATGATGATGATGATGGTGATGGTCGAGATCGATGTATGTCCGACTTGGTAACAACAAATGTTTGATCTTTGCTTGTTACCAACGCATGTGCTACAGCAGCGCCACATGTTGCATCCACAGCGGGTGATTGGCATTAGATGGCGCTTGTCGCTACAAATGTAATACTAACAATCTTTGGTGACGGTCTTGTTACTGTTGCTGATGCTGATGCTGTGAAAAAAAGTGTAGCAAGTAACAAAGACCAAATTGAGTTATCGTTGGCGCCAAAAAGTGCTAGTCGCATTGGGACTTTGAAGTCAACAAATGGACAATTTCGTACACAGAAAGGTGTGTTTATGAAGGTGTAGATTGACCTGAATTAAATTTTCTTTAAAGTTAATTGTGGGAGAAATAACAATAAGTTTACGAGTATATTTTGGTCATATAAACTACTATTTATATACAATTTAAGTGAAAGGAGTCTGAAGGAAATTGTGATGTAATTAAAAACATAATCAAACCTCAAAAAGCTTCTAAACATATTGAACAACTTATCAAACTTATAACCTCAAACACAATTTATGACTGCATAATGCACTTGCAAAAATGCAATATGTTGCCATAAATATAATAATTTATCGACTCCAAGGAAACATAGAAGTCTCCTATGACTACTTACATATATCAGCAACAACAAAACAAAGAACTATGTATATGAAGAATATTTAGGCACTATGGGTAAAAATACCAAACTACAATATGAATGTCTGTATATTAGTCTAAGCCAGGCAGACCAAAGAAGTACGAAAGACGTAAGCTGAGTGATAAGCCAAGCCAAGCGAAGTCAAGGCATGGATGACACAACGCAGTATGCACCAACAGAGGTATGTTGACCATAAATCACTGTGACGACGATGCGACTAATTAAAAAATCGACACGCTAAACTGGCAAAAGACAAAATTAACATTTGTGAGATGAGAAGAGACCAAAAGAAGGAAGAAGAAGGAACGTGATAGTTGGTGTGGTGTGGTACGACTTAGTTGCATAGCCATACAAACATATGTATAGCTCAATGTGGCATGCTTCACTGAATACAATGACGGGCGTTCAACACCAAAAAATACAACGACGACGACGAGGACGACAATACAGGATCGATGTATCTAAACAGACTGATGGCTTTTGTTTCTCTACCGAGTAAGCATTTTTTATTTGTTTATTGGATTGGGATATTCCATCTGGACAGACAAAATGAGGGACGCTTGTGACCGAGTGAGTGAGTGAGTGACTGACTGACTGAGTGAGTGCGTGCAAGTGATCAGCATTGGTGATCGCGCTCATCGAGTGGTAGAGACAAAATCAAAGCAAAGTAAACCAACTAACCAACCAATATTCTGTTGGTCTCATCAACACAAAGTGCTGATGACATTAAGTCGATAATGCATGAAAATAAGGAATACGCTTCATTGGACTCTAATTGCTGGAGAGCCCAGCCAGCCAACCAACCGACCAACGTGCCAACAACGAACAGATCAGGAGCAAAGCAAGCACTAACTTTAAACTTGTTTGACAAACGTGAACCCTTCTTCTTTATACCAAGTACTTTCAGTGATGGCGACTGCGACTGCGTGTAATTAAAACGCAAACTTACTAAAAATGCAGGGAAACAAATCCCAACTAAAACCTAAAATAAAAAAAAAAAAAAATGCTCTTTTCAAAGCGCCAGCATGCTATGAGAGGTGAAAAAGTCTTTACTTCTTTGACTTTGACTTCAACTTCATCTGTGTTCCTTCTTTAGTCAAGTAAAGAAAGAAAGAAGAAGAGAAGAAAAAAACGCAGATTTGCTTGAAAGATTTGTAAACGTAAACTTTCGAAATGAGTGAAAAATTCCACGCAGATGCGTGAGAAGTTGCCGACGACAGACAATGTTGATGTGGTTAATGATGAGCCTATATGACTATAGTCTATAGCCATAGCCATAGCCTCCTCTGATGCAGCAAGTCGACAAAATCATCTTCGTCGTCGTCGTAGTCGTCGTAGTAGTCGTCATCGTCATTATTGATTGCCGCGTACGATTATTGTTTAAACTGTTTTCAATGCGTTTACGTTTTTGTGTAAATATTATTTTTTCAATTTATGAACGAACGTTTGTTTGTACGTGAATCTGGCAGATTGTCTACGAAGTCATCAACCAAACCAAACCAAACCAACAAAGAATGAGAGATGAGTTGGATGATGATCGTTTATGTTTATACTAATAACATTGTTCAATTGAAAATCCAATTGAAAAAATCTTCTCAATTCCACATCAACTTCATCATAATCACAATCAATTTGATCATCATCATCATTTTAATTAGTTTAAAAAGTTGCAAAATTAAACAATCATTAAGATGTTTATGTTTATTACTTTATGTTATTTGTCTCCGTATTTCTTAATTTTGTGTATTTTTGTTAGTTTCTTTAAAAAATTATAAGAATTTTAATTTTATTATTAAAAAATTTATGTAAATTGTTTTTAAAACTCCCAAATCAAATGGAAGAAAATCTTTAATCATCCCAAATTTGTGTATTCCTTTAATCTCTTAATCTTTATGTTGATTATTATCCTCCTTGTGTCGCCCTATTTTGAGATGAATTTTCAAATTACCCTGACCTTGAGTTTGATCATCGACTTCTACATTCCTTGCCCAAACATTACATTGAAGTGTTAATTCTTCATCGAGTGGTAGATTAAATAATTTAACACCAATTATTCTTCGAAAATCCATATTATCATGATAATTCATACCCTTGCGCACATAACTATCCGGTGCCAATTGTGGTGGATTTAACATAGATTCTGCATCAAAGAATCGTTCTGGAACATATTGAAGAGTTGTACGCACATCGGGATTTGAAATATTACATGAGAGCCAAATACGATTATCATAGGTGCCAGTTATCTTTTTCGATAGAAACTTATATAGTTCATAAGGAGCTGCACCCGGTAGACTTATCCCTTCATTGTAAGTTTCTGCCACAAAGTTAAAGACCCGATTCAATTTGATAAATATGCATGGGGCATGTTGTGTATAACCATAGAAACCATCTAAATCACAATTAAGAAAACGTTCACGTCCTTTAGTAACATATTCCCCTAAGAATTTATCAATTTGATTTACAACTTGCTTTACATTGGTAATATCATTTTCAATATATTTAATCACTTTATTGTGCAGACCAAGTGGAAGTGGTGCATACGATAAACCCGGCGAAGATGGTCCATTCAATGGATGATCGGTTGGTAGAAAACTTAAATAACAATATAATAATGTTATGAAAAACAAAGCCAAGATCATATAGAAGACCAAATGATATAGAATCAATAATTTGTAATCGTGTATATTATCCCAATCGGGACAATGAATACGAGGCTCAGGATCAAAGCGTTTACGTCTATATAATGTATAATCACCAGCTGGTGGTGCATTCCAATAATCTATTGCATGATCACGACTTCTTGTCATTGCCGGATATCGTTCGAAGTCCGTGCTTGTTTCTTTTTCAAGTGTTCCTGGCCCGTCAGCTATATCAATTTGGGTTTGGTCATGAAGTGAAAGAATTTCATCACCAATATCTGTGGTCGTTTCCTTATTCAAATTTTCATTTAATTTATAAACACCCGATGAAGTTGGAGTAAACATTTTTCCACTTTCTTGTATGCTTATTGATTGGGCATCTTGCCAATAATCTATGTTGCTTTCTTGATCCAAAGTTTCAACACTTTTAAACATTTTATCTGATTTGGTTAGTGGTTCGGGTTCTTGAAATTCTGTAAAGGTTTCTTTATTCACATAATCAGGTAATTCGTCACCTAAATCTGTGTTTGTTTCTTTATTTAAATTTTCTTCCAATTTATAAACACCCAATTGTGTTGGTTTACGCTTTTTTGGCGGTACACTTGGACCTTGATGTCTTGAAAGAACATTTATACTTATTGGTTGGGAATCTTTCCTTTGTTCTATTTCCCTTTCTTGATCTAATTGTCTATCGCGGCGTTCAACAATTTTATCTGTTTGGACATTTCCATTTTGAACAAGTTGTAGACTCCCAGTTTCATCTAATGGTTCCATTTGGGCTTCATTTTGAGACAAATCTACGCTTAATAGTGGTGGTGGTGGTTCATTGCTTGTATCTGTGCTTGTTTCTCTATTTATATTTTGATTCAAAACATATTTAGGTTTTGGATTTGGTTTAGGTTTTGGTTTTGGCTTTGGTTTTTCATTCTTCGCAATAGATCTCAAATGGGATGGTTGTGGATCATCAACAGAATCGCTACTGTCTGTTTCTTTATCCATTTTCACTCGAAAAGAAAAAAAATATTTTAATAGAGAGACAAATAAAACTTAACTCAGACAGAGTGTGACAATATAATAAATGTTGGATTGTTTTTAGGTTAAATTTATAAAATTTGTATTCTATAAATTTTCTATATAGGTTTAATTGAATTTCAGAGCCCCTAAATGCATCTTCTCAGAGAATTTATCCAAGTTGTCCTTAGAAAAATCACCTGCCTATTTGCAAAACTCACTCATTAATTATTGACGTCAATAAGTCATACGCCGATTTGAGTGCACTCATGCAGCTGTATATTGCCTATGTCAGTTAAGAAAGTTTTCTTTACCCACTAAAAAACAGGTTTTCCTCCAACTATAGAACTTTTTCTCCCTAAATTTTAATTGGCAAAAAGAATAGCTAAGATATTTATTTCGCTAGTGATTGGAATGGAATTATACTTGTACCATATAATCCAACTGACTGCAATTGAAACATTTGAAATGCTCTCAAGATTCCATGAATTTTAAATTAACCACAGAATTTTGTTGGACTTAGTAGTATTGTATGTTCAAACATTGTCATTTGACATTAAATACAGTCTAAGTCGCAATGATATGTGCTCATTCCAATGTGTGCCCATTTCACCTAAAACCTGCCGAATTCACTGAAACTAACCAACAACAATAACAACTTGTAACATTTGACAAAAACCAAATCGAATTTTTCGTTGCCATATTTGCCAAACTTAACGAGTTCTGAGTGAGAGAGTGTGTCTTTGTGTTTCCATGTATCTCAGAGTAAGTATGTTGTATGCAACAACACAAGTAGGCGCGCAACTTGTCGCAACAACTACGATGGCTATAAAGTTGATGATGATGATTATTATGACAAAGTTTCATTAGTTTAACTGTCTGCCACCACACATTATTAGCCAAGGGAGTTAGAAGCAATGAGAGAGGTAACAACTTCGACTAGTTAATATTATTTAGTTGCATGCGTTCCATTGGGTTTGGCTATGATTATGGAGACTAACATAGAAGCTAATGTCAAAAGTATTGCAATGGCAATTCGTTGCAATTATCATCATTATTATGATCATCATCATATGACTCATACTTACAACGCGTCCCAAATAACTTTAACTCCTACCAGTTTCCGCTAAAAGCTCTTGCGGCGGCTGGCTTCAAATATCATAAAACAATATTAGAAAACTTGTTGTTTGGGCCATTAATCAGAAGAAATAAGCCACAGAGAGAGCAAAGCAAAGTATCTTTTACTTCTTCTTTCATCCTATAACAATACAAATATGTTTAGAGGGAAAAAACCGCAGCATGACCTCTACACGCGAACTTCTTACAAAAATAAAAAATAAATCTCTTCCAGAAATAGAAATCAACTCTCACTTTCTTCTTCTTCTATGTATATTACAATTTTCTCTAGAGAAAACCACAAAGGCGAAAGGCGGAAACAGTAGATTCAAGTAAGCGCGGGCGTTACTGATAAAAAATAACATTAAAAAATATAGGTAACAATAATAAAAATCTTTCACACATCTGTGTGTTCATATGCGATGACCATTTATATGTAAATGCTGCATGCAACTTGAGTAAAAAGCAAAGCATCTTATTGTCAGCATCAATTTTGATAACAATATCCAATCGAATCGAATACTAACCATTATCATTATCATCATTTGTTTCCTCTTGTCTTGTAAAAACTACATATACGCGTATATAAATATGGTCAATGGTATGCGTGTTTAGTGCATGTTCACAACTTTGTAACCCAAAACGAAATCCATTTTTATGGTAAAAGCAATTTCCTTCATCATTTTCATCATCATCATCATCATCGTCGCACCATCATTTGATGCGATCACTTTATCATCAAAAAGTGCCATCATCTCAAGCTCATTTGTCATTTCGACTTATGCTCATCATCTGTTACTCTAACTTTATCTATCTAAGTATAGTATGCTATATGTTATGCTATGCTATGCAATTTGCTTTTTGGCCAAAAGTGGACACGCGTCCATTTTATTGTACGAGTATGTAGTCGTAGTAGCTTTTGTACCCCTGAAGTTTTCACACTTATCATCACTTGGAAGTTGTTGTCAAAACGCCTCCATATTTGTTGAGTTGTGTTGTTCGCTCCATTGAGTGTTGAGTAAATGTTTCTTCCTTAAATTACCAAGAGTTTTAAAAGTATGTAATCGGTATGATGTCGTCATTAGTTGACCATCAAAAATGCCTTTCTTCATATTTATACTTAGATCCATGTACATACAAATATGGTATAATGGCTAAATGTATGTTTTCAAAGCCAATTTGTGTCTTTAGTTTTTTTTTTTTTTTTTTTTTTATTATTAGAGTTTGATTAGTTTGTGTATAAAGTTATACATTTAGAATAAATTACATAGCACTCATTGTTTCGTGGATTGAAAAAGATTTTGAATTAAATATTTTGAATCCAAATGAAGAAGTATTTAGAAGTAATGAATTCGGTTGAATAACAGATTAGGGGTCATCCACATATTACGTCTCATGAATTTAATGATTTTTACACCCCCCCTCCCCCTGTCACAGTTGGGCATATTTCTGAAACCCCTCTCTGGATTTCTATTAGGGCTCTATATAGATCACAAAGCCTAAAGATAGAGTTGGTAATAATTTTTTACTTAAAGATTTAGATTTTGACATGTGACGTCATAAAGCCTATTACCCTATCACACCCTCCCCTCCCCCATTAACGTGTAACGTAATATGTGGATGGGCCCATATACCAAGAGCCCTTATAAGTAATCTATTATCTATACATATTACAAAACAAAGTCCTCCGCCACGTCTGTCTGTCTGTGTGTCTGAACGCAATGAACTCAAAAACTACCGAACAGATTTTCTTACGGTTTTCATCAATTGACTGTGTTTTAAAAGGGAGGTTAAGGGAAAAAAGAAAAGTCGAAACACCCCAAAGGAACAGGCGAAAATACTAATAAAATAAAAAAAAAAAAATTAAGGTGTGCAAGTGAGATGCATACAAAGCCTAGGACCAGATTTTAAAAACAATTAAGTCGTCCACTAATTTTTTGGTAAAGAGAGAGAAGACAACGTCTTCCCGGGTATCTAGTACCAGATGATATTTTTATGCACTCAGCCTAGCCCTAGTTTCTTTGCATATTTCGCAATTTGTAGCGCTGTTCCGTCAGAAGAAAATCCCTTTCAAGTTTTATTTTGGGTTTCAAAGTGTCATTTAACTTTTCCGAGAAGAGGGAATGATAAGAATTTCCTAATACAGATCTCAACAACCATATACCAACAATATTACTAGTAGTAGTTGATTTGTTAATTCTTAAATAAAGAATATAAAATCACTCACCATTACAAAAATGCACATAATCTTTTTTGTTTTCTAATAAACTTTTTCAAAAGCAAGCATTCACACCTTCGAGTTAAACACATCCGGTAGTGTCAGGCATTTAAATTGCGTCTTCAATAGAACCGTTTAAGAACCGTTTTAGATTTAGAAGTTTACACTCAGATAGACCATTTGCAATTGCATGATGAGAACGAAGAACTTCGAACTGAGAAGAAATGAAAAAAAAAAACACTCAGATGAACATTGCAAACTTGGCATTAAACAAACCTCATGACGACTTAAGCAAACGACGAATAAACATACTCGTACACACATATTTGCAATTACAATTTTAGCATATAATTGCAAACATGATAAACACTTTTATAACGCAAATACTACACTCGTATAACTGAGAACTTATATACACGTACATACATACATACTACTCAAGTCATGTCATCGTTAAACAAGTAAGTGAAGTACAAAAACTTGGTTTGGTTGGGATACTACTTGCTTACTGGATGCTGAGTGTGGTGCCGCTGCAATATGCTATAAAATCTTATATTGTACTTAGAAGAGACAAAAGGAAAAAGATACAATACTTCTTCATTTGCTTATATAGCATTGAAGACCGACCCACTGCCCATGGCTATGAAGTAGTTGTAGTAGTCAAAGATCAGCGGCGACGACAGGTTTGCGAATGTTTGTAAGTTTGTCTGAAAATGCAGCAAAACTTTTCTCAACAAGAGCGAGCGTGCGTTTGAGCTACGCAACAGAAGCGTGTCGCCAATTGATCGTGAGTTTTACCTAGAAAAATGTCGCGACAATGGTAAAAATAGTAAAAATAGAAGAGGAACAAAAAAAAAAATAAAAGCAATGAAATCCTAACCAAAGAACTTAACAAACAAGCAACAAAAGGAGAACAAAAGAACTGATCAGAACAGAACAGAACATGCACGCGAGCGAGCGAATGATCCACCAAAGTAACATAACGAGTGGCAACTGTAGCGGAGAATGTAATTGAAATTGAAGAATTGCGCAAAGAATGTACAAAGTAAAGTTCCATAAGAGATCAGATCAAGAGAAAGAGAAGTGTTTTGAAATGTTTGGATAAAGAGGAGAGGATCTTGGGGTATATTATAATAGCAACAACAATGACAATCTAGTCATGATGATTGTACAGTGCATACATTATTGAATAGATGGATGTGACTAAAGCGATCCGTTGCAGCGGGCGTTGGTTTATATCAGGTTTTACTTTGTAGTCGTCGTTGTTATTGTCATCCTCATCCTCCTTCTTGTTGTTGAAGTTCAGCGCACAACACAATTGTCACATGCTCACGATCAAGCAGCAGATACAAGCAGACAATCAACCAAAGTAACATAGATACATAGATACAAAAACTAGCCAAACAAACAGAGACGAATGAGAGCGTTGAAAGTACATGAAACGACGACGATCGATTGATGATCGAACTTTGTGTCCTTCTATATTATTGTAGCATACTAAGATCTCACAGCTGATCTATCTAGCAAACAACTAGTAGAATGGTAGTAGTACAGGTTCTCTGATGGCGGCAACTGCAACTGAAGTGTAAGACCGATGATGATATGAAGAAGCTAAAAACTTTCAGCAGAACAACATTTTTGTTTATTTCTTGTTGGTTGACTTTAGTTTGACTTGGCTTGGCTTAGTATATAGATGACAATGATGATGATGATGAGTACAACTGTGGCAAGCATCCTCATTACGAATGGAAATGATGATGGACAATAATGACGCGACAACAGGAAGTTGTGCTCTCACTCTGGATCTCTTCAGAAACCTTTGCCACTAGAACTTCTACTATTGCTGCTGCATCTTCTTTTTCTTTTCGCTCCTTGCAACAGCCGTTTGTTGCACACTCGTGTTGAATGAAATAAAATTGATGTTGCCAGTAAAAATGTTTCCATGTATATCAAAAGAACACACAAACTGGGCTAAGTCAGGCCCAATCGGCGACATCGTTAAATTGATTTGTGTCTTTTTACTCAATATTGAGTGTATCTATATCTGCTGTGTATCTATGCATGTGTGTTTTGGAGATTGTCGCAACAAGTTTCAGGCTGGGAATAACTAGAAATATTTCAAGTCTATTTGTTGTTATTTAAAATATGTCGCTTTCGTTTAGGTCTGATCTTAGTTCTACTTCTAAGTTGATTGGTAACTTAAACTTGTGTATTTCCGTTTATGGTAAGCTTAAGCATGAAAGGGTTAAGGACTAAAAGGTTGACAAGTATTTTTATAGTATTGTACTTATATTAAGGTAGAGATCAGGATAGAAATTAATTAAGAGTAAGGATTCTACTTAGTGTCAACAACAAAAATCGAATGAAGGGGTGTACTCACCACAATTGAACTTAGACCACTTCTTTCGCTTACCTTACATGGCCACAGTCTTTCAGGCAGAGGTCCTGGCTATTAGGGAGGCATATCGGCTGGCGGAAAATAGCATACTGGAAGGTCGTAAGATAGCCATCTCCGTTGATAGTCAGGCGACACTCAAAGCACTGCAATCCACCATTGTGAAGTCTAAGCTTGTAGGGGATGTAGGAAGGCGATAAACGAGCTAAATTTTAGAGCGGATATCACTCTCTTATGGGTTCATTGAGGCAAATGCGAAGGCTGACGAACTAGCTCGCTTTGATGCATCTCTTGATATATTGTTAGCGGAATAAGTTTCGATTCCCCTAGCAGTCGTCAGGAAGAGCAACTTTCTGCATTTCCTTCAGCAGATTAACAGTAGATGGAAATATTTTGAATCTTGCGGAGTGGCACGTGCTACCTGGCCTAGGTACAACGAAAATAGGTCTTTTAGTCTAATAAATAGAAGACGCAAAGATACCGCAAGGCTCATAGCTGTTTTTACTAATCACTAGTATGTTGGGACTCACGCGGAAAGACTGGGTATTCCCTTCAGGAACCTTTGTAGAAGTTGTGGAAACGTAGAAGAAAAATAATCACTCACTCACCCACTTTCTATGTCAATGCCCAGCACTGGGTTCCTGGATAAATATATCATCGATAAGGTCACATGTCCGGATGACCATTTTAAAATACCTAAACTCAATTCGATGGTCCTTTTTCTACTAAAAATGAAATGTGTGTTTGTTGTTTAAGGTTGCAAAAATTAAAAAATAATATTAGCAGCACAAGTTTTTTAATTGCTTGCTACTTTCTAGGAATCAGTTTCTAAAACGCGTACGTTGTAACATCATCATGTCCCTAAACCTTTAACATTGTCTTAACATAAAACTAAATCACGATTTGCTTTGCAAATTCGCAACAATATCATCAACAATAACAACAACAACAACTAGAATCAGAACAATAGAGTAACAATAGTAAGTACATATTTCGAATCGTCATCGTCGTCCATAGTCTCAAGTCCACTTGGCTGCAAACACAACACAACACAATACAATACACACAATTTTCTAAAGAAAATCCCAAAAACAAAGTCAACTTAGAAGCCTTTGGGCGTCTGTCTAACATTTTTATATGGTAGTAAAGCTGCTGCTCAGATATCCACTGATTGCTACTACCACCACCATTTCTTAAATGAAATGCTCAATGCTTGCAAACATTGGTTGGTATTGTCATTGTGGCTGTCTGTCTGTCTGTTTGTCTGTCTGCCGCCGCCTTATACCAAATCCAAGTCAATACACTTAACCCCCCTGTTGGCCCACGTGTCTAATCATCGTCTATGTTGAACTGTTAAACGAATTTAACAATAGAACCGCACAATTACGGTAAAAATTCTTCTCTGTCTACGACAATTATTGGCAGCATCATTACATGGTGGCTTGGTACTAGTATGTACCAAGTCTAAGAAACTAGGGAAAAAAGAGTCTTATTTTCAGTCTCTCTTTTTCTCTCCCTCTCTGTCTGTCTCACTCTGGTATATGACCAAACATTGTCGGAAATTTGTTAACTATAATTTCAAGTTGTTGCACTTTTATCCATTTTAAGCCACTTCGACTTCATTTTGGTCTGGTCCTGTCTGATCATTAAACCAGGCAGGCGGATAGGCAGCTAGGCACAGGCAGCTAGAAAGTCAAGTAGCGGGCGTTTTTATGGCAGATTTTTAATACTCGTAGTAGTATGTTGTTGCCTAAAGTCGGTTTGAGTTTACATGTTTTAATCTGCCAGTACTAATCGAAGTTATGACAAGTTTTGGACTTTCTTTTAAATTGTTTTCCCCCTCCCGGAAAAAATTGTCATAAATTTGTTTGTCAACTTGTCAGCTACATGATGTTAGTTAGTTAGAGAGGGTAGAAGGCATAATAAGAATGATTCAGGCAACAACAACAACAAATTTAGTTTGTCTGAAAGATCTTTCATTTTTAACATTTCAACATTCAACATTTTCCACTCACTTTGATAAGTTTTAGACTTTTAATGTTTCATAAATCTATGCATGTGTCAAATTCTCATCTTTTATTTGAAAACTTAATGACTCGTCTAGCAACACCTGTAGCCACTACTACATACTACAATTTGCAATAACACACAAGTCTTTCACTTTCATTAACTTTAGTTGAATCTTAGAGGCATTTATGTAAAAGCAGCAACTCATCTCATCTCAACTCAACTCAACTGGTATCTATCTGGCTTTCGTAATGAACCACATTTTAAAGATGTCAACATAAATTATCAACTGCTCATTAATGTCGTTTAGACCGCAAATGCTAAAGAAACAAATCTTTGAGTACTCAGCATCTAGGAGTTGGTTGTCGGGTGTCAGTTGTCTAGTGTGCGACGAGTATCAATATACGAGTTAGAGATATGAATGCGGAGAATAAAAATCAAAAGTGTCATAGTCTAAACATATTGGAAATATTGACAGTTTCAATTAGAGTCAACACACAATTCATTTTGCAAGAGTAGTACGAGTATCTTGTCTTGTTTATAAAACTTTGTAGCAATATTGTCATAGTTTCTACTATACTAGAATTTGTTTTAAAGACATGTGTAAGTAGCAGTAGATGTGAAAGAAAATTTTATATAATATTGTAAATTAGATTATGAAGGTTGTTTGGGGGATCTTGGAAATCAATACATATTATAAAACAAAGTTTTTTGCCTTGTCTGTATGTCTGAACGCGATAAACTCAAAAACTACTGAATGGATTTTCATATGGTTTTCATCAATGTTCAGAGTGATTCATCAGGAAGGTTATAGGTGTTTCATTTATTAAGTTTTTGTGGATATTCGCTGAAATATGACGATCATTTTCATCACTTTCCAAAACAAAGCAGTGAACTATGTAACCACATAACCAAAGTGTTAACGTCGTAGACAACAGAAAGCAGTGTGATGTTGTGAAGCAGTTTTAATATTGAAACGGTTTAGAAATCTTTTGTTGAAATGCTACGACAGAAATTTCAATTTTAGCTCAAGCTTACAGTAAAAATTGAATCTATCTTCCTAAAATATCTATCTATCTTTCTAATTAGAGACAAAACATTTCAATTTCACATCTCCAAATAAAGGTTATCCCCATATCACGTCACACGAATTTCATGATGTTTTACACCCCCTCCCCATTGCCACAGGTGTGAACATTTCTGAGAAATGTCCACCTCATCCCCTCCTCCTCCTCCTCTTAAGTGACATCACATATTTTGCAGTAGAAACCGATATATATACATAGATCTCTAAAAAGAGAGATTTTTTATATTTTACATGTTGGCATGTGACGTCACAAAGCTTATGACACACACCCCCTCCCCCTTCCCTTCACAGGTATTTACACTTCGTTTACCCCCTCCCACCATAACGTGTGACGTAATATGTGGATGACCCCTTACATGTATACATGTTTTTTTTTTCGTATATAATAATTAGATTGAACGTTTTCATCAATGACCCAATAAATGTCGGGGCGTAGAAACGCGCGCCGGGTTTAGCTAATTTAATAAATACTAGTCATTATTGTATTTATTTTCTAGATTTTCTTTCCATATTGCCTAGCATTCATCGAGAAGAGGACATAATCTTAACAACAAGAAAGAATGTTGATCAAAGCTGATAATTGTCTATAATAGAATCTTCACAATAAATAGCAACTCCTTTAAACTATAAATTTTAATAAATCCAATGTCAAAAGTTTCCCTCTTAAACCAATCACAAATCAAAATAATTTACCGAAGGGCAACTCTCACACCCAATACTTTCTACTACTTACTACATAAAAATACTATATACAAGCCAACAGAACTAAATAAAATATCATAAATGCTGTCTACCAGACCAAAAGTACTATTCAGCATCCATCATCATTCATATACTACATATTTTATATTATGTATGCCGCTGATGCCAAGGGCTGACTGACTGACTGGCTAAGCTAACCACCGAAAGTAGTCAGAGTTAAGTCAGAGTAGAAGTTGAAGTGCGCCCACCAAATGAATTGTTTACTGAGCATGCGCGCACACATTTGAAGGAAAGGAAAGGAACTTGCTGCAGCAACACGCAACAGCAAAAGTACCTCATCAACCATCATGTCAATAAATTACTATAACTCAATGTTTGTAACTCTTTTTCACATATTCTTTTGTATCTTTTGCCACCAGAACCATGAACCACTTCTCCGACTCCTCCACTTCATTGCCTCTTGTCGGTCGGTCAGGGCAGAGTCAAACTCACTTGTTGTAACTTCTCATAAACTGTTGTAATTCATCAATAATATTATGAGTTCGAATAGCACTTTGTGGCATTGTTCACGCATTACTTTTGTTGTTCTTCATATTCTTCTGTTTTATTTGTATCTTTTCTTTATTTTTTTTTTGTTTTTTTTTATTGTAGTTTGCCTTTTGTATGTACTGTGTGCATGATTTGAGTATCTTTAGTTGGTTGGTTAGTTGGTTGTTTTGGTCTCTCGTCTTGGCTGATTTGAGGCTTTTGTTCTTTTTGGATTTGGATTCTGTTGTATGGGGCACTTGCTAGCTAAACAACCCAAACACAGCACTTGACTCGCTTTGTATCTGTGACTTGTTCTTCTTGTTGATGTTGTTGATTTATTTATGATACTTTTTATTTAGAGTCTCATTTACACTAACTTCTCCGGTTTGGCTTAACTCTTTTTACGCCTTTTCCATTTACTTAAAGTTGCTGTTGCTGTTACTGTTTGTTGTACGCAAATAAAGCATTTTAAAATTATTACCGGACTCAAAAGTATTTCGAGATTTAAGACTCATTTTTCTGTTGTTTAATTTGGTTTTGTTGCTTTTCAATTTTGTTTCGTTTTTTTTTTTTTTTTGTTGGAAATTTTTTTTTTTTTTTTTTTTTTTGAAGAAATCAAATTGAAAAGTGTGAAATAATGTTTTGCATGTTGAGTGCGGGGCATGTAAATACATATTTGTAAATGCCTCATTTGGGATTTCTATTTTTAATGAAATTAATAATTTTCAATTTCTATTGGTTGAAAAAAAAAAAATGTCATTATTGTATGCCGCCTCATTGTTTTATTTATTTTAGATATTTTCACATGACTCATATGAGATTTTGGGATTGCTTTCTTTATGAAAAGTGTAAATCTTTCACAAAGAGTACAAACAGCAAGTGATTTTGATTGTTTTTTTTTTTTTAAAGAAATCGATTATCTTAAAATAAATAACCAAATGCGCACAAACATTTGACATTCATCTTATTAAAAACTAACTGTCCCTGCGAGCTTTGTTCCTCCCCGGGAAAATTTCGTCAAAATCAACACGGGAATCATAGAAATAATTATATGAATTTTATTTTATTTTGTTGTAATTCACAATTCAAAAATAGATGCTTGACAAAGACTACTTGATTTCCTCCACCAATTTTGACCGATTCTGTAAGTCGATTTTGATAAAATAAACGCTATATGTTACTCACAAAAAAGCTTCTTATTTTTCAATAATTCGATTTTGAATCCAATGAGTGGCTTCTACATATTGGGCGCACAAACACTTTTAGTATAGGACTGGGCTTTCCATGCGACCCAAGAGAAGCCTGAATGCGCCCATACGTACTTGATGTGACAACAGAGGAGAAACAGAAATTTCTTTACTTGGCCCGAAGCCCAATGCCTTATTTTTGTGTTCGCGACTTTGTGCCATCAGCGGTCCAATTCAGAGCGGATTCTTCCAGGGTTGGACAGTCCTTGTCTACGTTATGTATAGATGATAAATTATTGAAATATATCAGCAGGAAAACTTTTAAAAATGAATTCAAACTATATGTATGACGAAGATAGATAGATCAAGACTAGGTTTATTATACAATTCTTTCAAATGAGGAAGGGATAAATTCAATTGATCTGGAAGAATTGGCTGCTGGGAAGTTCTAAACTACACGAGTAACTCCCCAAAGTGATTTCCGTGTCGAGCCATGTGTATGACTGAATATCAACATCTATGAGGTGGGTAGGTATCTGGTAAATTCACTCGCTCATCTTAAGTTCAAGTTCGCCCAACTATCTACTAGTGGATCAGGCAATATTTGGACTTTTTTTATATTTTAATACGCTGATCAAATGAAAGAGTAAGGAATATAAATAATTAATCACTCTAATTATTAAAATTTAGTGATCGACAGTTGCGACCACGACGGAGATCAGCTGGGTGAAGTCTTTTAAGACGTCTATGATAATTATGGTTTAAAAGTTCGACAGCAAGTGAATTGTAGTAAGAGATCAGCTAATCGTTGTATCTACTAGTGTTGATCTCCTCCCAAACTGAAGGCATCTATAGATCATTGTGTATTCCTTGACGCGTCTGTTATTTTTCTTAGAGCTTTCTGAGAGATTTGAATGCGTGTTAGTTGCGAGTTAGATGCCAGACCCCAGATTACCAGAAGTACCCTATGCCCAAGACGGCTTAATTATTGTCTAGTAGATTGTAAGTTTAGCATTAAGGTTTAAATTACTCGTGGGGCGCAATAGCCAGTTTAGCCTGTGTAACTTAGTTATAACTGTTTTAGAAACCACGGTAATGTGAGTTCCCATGTCAAGCGTCTGTTCAGGTGCATACCGAGATATTTCATATTGTCGGCATCCCCTATGCTCAACTCCACCCAAGAGTATTTGGACATATTGCAGACTCAATCTATTGCTGTTGCGGATCATCTTATTAATGGATGTCCAGATGTTCCAGAACTACTTCAGTAAAATAACAATAGCTCTATGAAGGTAAACCTGGGCGGTGCCTGTATTAAGGGTAACCGGGCAAATTTTATACATTATTGAATTTATTTATATTTAAAAATCAGTTTTAAGGAATTTAAATTTTAAATAATTAAAAAATAAACATAATAATCTTTGGAAAATCTATAAAAAAAAGTATACAAAACTTGATTTTGAATTCCCAAAGCAATTCTAAACATACCAAAGAACACTTCAATCGACCCCATTGAGAAACTAGGTCAAAAATACTTATACAGACAGACTACTACTACTATAAACTTTATTTATATGATCAACATCAACATATCCATATTTCAACTAGATGCCGACGAATCATTAAAAAATATTGAAAGCCTTAAGCTAAGTATACTTGTAAGTAAGCTTACTCAGCTCAGAGAGCTAAGAGATACAAAATTAATGAAATAATTTTTCATAATTAATGAAATTAACAGAATGAATTACAACAAAGCATAAATATTTGTACTAGAGAGCCACAAGAAGAAGCAGAAGTCAAGGAGGAAGAAGAAAACGGCGACCACCGCAAAGACACAAAAACAACAAAACAAAAAAAAAAAACAGCTAAAGAGCCTCAGAAGAAGTAAGTGAGTAGTAGAAGCAGCAACAAAGTTGTTCCCACATCATTAATAAAAATAAATCCAAAAAAAAAAAAAACCCGAAGAAACCCCCAATGAACAACGCAAAAAATAAAAACAAAAGATACAACAAGATACTTTTAAACGCAACCAATTCAACTGAATTGAAACAAACGTCTACAAATGTATCTACAAGATTTTTAACTTTAAAATATGTACAGATTTAAGTCGAGCAAACGACAACAACCAACAACCAACGATCATGATCATCATCATTACTATGATGCTGAGGATGATAATGATGACGCCAAAGACAAATTATGCAGCGTGAGGAACATAAGAAAAATTTTGTTGCATGAAATGCAAACTAAAAAAGATTCAAAAAGAAGTAGTAGTAGAAGACGAAGAAGATAAAACTCAGCATCCCAATCAATTCAGGCTACAATTGCATAATGTTCCTATAGTGTGATGGAGATGATGATGATGATGATCATCATCAAAAGATGTTACCACCATTTTTCTGGATGAATATCATCATAAAAAAAGGCTTATCTTCTCGATTTGCTGTTAAATAAATTATAACAGAGAAAATTAAGTCAAACGTTTTGTCGTCGCGGTTGTTTCGTGTATAAATTTTTTAACCACCTTCGTCTTCTTCTTCTTCTAAGTTTACTTAGCACTAAGCTTGACTTAGGTGAATGGTATCTAGCTGCTACCTGAATGGACAGTTGTTAAAGGCTACTTAAGACGACTTAGTGATTTAGATCAAAATTGGTCTCACGTGAGCTACGCTTAAATCTAAGAGCTTAGTTCTACTACTTACTACTACCTACCTCCCAATCACGTTCACTTCACTTCATTTCATTTCATTTTCATTCCAATTTTTCTATGGCTTTTTCATTTCTATTCTATCTTCTATGGTATATACATATTTTCACACTCAATTAGTTTTTGAATTTTCTTTTCAACATCTCATATACATGATGTACGATAATAATATCGAGCGCACACAAATTTATAATCATTTACTATACTTTCATATTTTATCGATTTTAAAAGATATCAAAAAACATACATAATAATAATTTTTTTTTTTCTTCTCAGCTTAGCTTAGCTTACATAGTAGTAAATTATATTGGAAAACGAGAAATCCAATTCATTTATAGTCTCAATGAATCGTTGAAAAAATGTTCTCAGCTCATAAAATTCCATAGTGATTCATTTTGTCTTTCTATCCGTGGATTCCTTCTCCTCAGTCTGACTGTCGTTTTGTCTGATTTGTTTGTATTCATTACTCTTGCTGATGATTGTCTCTATACTATATAAATGATATGAGGTCTTTTGGAGTCTCGTATATTGTCCGTTCGTCTGTCCATTGCTTTGCATTTCATTTATCCATTCATTTATTGTGTAATTTCCTTAGCGCTTCTCAAAGAGCGATCGCATTAGTAGCCAAACTATGGTATAGTTCTTCGTATCTTTTTGATTTCATCGTTTTTTTTTTTCTTATTTTTTCTGAATTTGATTCTTGATTTTATGTCAGTTTATTTATGATAAGATGATGGTCTTTTTTTTCTTTACTCGTTCATCGTTTTGTTGAATGAAGCTCATTAAATTATGGTACATTTATTGTGTAGTTAGGATTGTGGGTACTATGAGTTGAAATATGAGTAAACTACACTGTGAGTAAAGTTTTTCATTGAATTACTTTTACAACTGAATGATTGATATTCAAGGGAAATTTATGAAAAACCCCTGAAGAATATTAACTCTAGATTTGATAAGTATCAACTTAACTCCATCTTTACATATTATAAAAGAAAGTCCTCCTATTCATCTGTTTGTCTGAACGCTATAAACTTAAAAACTACTGAAGAGATTTTTATACTGTTTTTCCCAATAAAGCGAGTAATTCATGAGGAAGGTTTTGGAAAAAAGAACAATCAAAAAACCCCAAACGAATAGCTGAAAAATTGAAAAAAAAGAAAAATCGAAAAGAGTGAGGTGTGTAAGTGAGGTGCATATAAAGCTAAGAGAAGTATTTTAAAATCAATCAAATCGCCTTTCACAAACATTCCAGAAGTCTGTCTGTCTAAACGCAATAAACTCAAAAACTACCGAAAGGATTTTCATACGGTTTTCACAAATAGACCGAGTGATTCATTAGGAAGGTTTAGGAAGAAAGAAAATTTAAAAACCCTAAAAGAAAAACCGAAAAATCTAAAAAAAACTCTAAAACGTGAGGCGTGTAAGTGAGATGCATATATAGTTTAGAAAGATATTTTAAAATCATTCAAGTCGCCTTTGTCAAACATCTCATCAGGTCAATCAATCAGTACGCATTAATTTTTAGGTTATGAGAGACAGGGCAACGACGGCCCGGGTATCCAGTACAATATATATGAACTAAATGTTAACCGATCTAGATCATCCTAGTGTCATTTGACTCAGATCTCCTCAGTTTGAAGGAATAAACATCGCAGTGTAATTTACTCCAGATTATACTAATATAATCATCCAATCATCTTAGTTATTTCAGATCATTTAGATTAGGGCTGACCAAGCAGCGGACCGCGGGACTCATGCGGTCCAAGTGGATCCTGAATGCGTCCTAAACGCGCTTGAAATGGCAATTGTTTTGTTTTTGCCCCAAAAAACAACAATTTTTCTTTCCACCTGTGACTCAATTCCCTTCCCAGGGAACCAAAAAGATGGGACATTCCTGATTTAGATCCTTTCAATTTAGTTCAGTACAATGTTATATTAATGTAATCTTATCTGTCTTAAATGGAATCTGTTAGTTAGTTAATCAGAAGACAATTAGAATTTCTCGAATTATGTAGTCTTATGAACTGATTACAATAATAAAATATTATGACGCTTTAAAATTTCTTCAATGTTAATTGTTTGTCCAACATAAACCAGGTTGAATTTTGAAATTTAAATTGTATTTTACTTATCTTAATTACATAAAATTTAAAATTAAAATTTTTCTCAGTGACAATTCACGAAAAAATCCTTTACAACACGCTGTTGTTCTACTCGACAACAACAAGATATTTGTAGGTATTTTCGGTCAAATAACAAAACTCATTCACTCCATAGTTTTATTTTTTAGTTTTGGAGCTAAGCAGTAACATAAAAGATTTTCAAGATCAAAAACACCAACAACAACAACAACAGCAACAACAAAAACAAAAACAACAAGAGTAAAAATACAAACAACGTCACGAAGATGAAAAGATCTTTTATAACGATTAGAAGAGAACAACAAAAGCACAACAGTAACAACAACAACAACAACCAACACAACAACAATGCATATTGCATTGGATTTAAAGATTCAAAAAATAAAAAATTATTTTACTATGTATATCCAAAAACAAGAATGAGAACAAGAACGAATATTTTATGAGAATTGGAGTCAAACAATTTTCAACTCGTTTTACAATAATCAAAATGAAGACAAAAAAAAAAATCCCATTCTTTTTTTTCAAAAACTGAGAAAAGAATCTACCAAGGAAACTGAGGCAACTGAGGTGATTGAGGAGGCTCACAATCCCAACTTGGCTGACAAAAAATATTTGTCTTTGTCGATGACAGACGGATGAATATTCTTATAATTGTTGTCAGTCGGTCTCATTCGAATCGTCATCATCATCACTATCACAATCATCATTATCATCATCATCATCATCACCATGATTGTCATTCACTACTCTTGTCACATAATTGAAAAAGCATTCATTCAATGGGTTAATTTTGTTTTGTGACCAAGTACAACCAACCGACCAACCAACCAACCATTTGGTGAGATCTCAAGTTTTTTTTTTTTTTTTGGGTTTTGTTTCTCATTCAATCTTTGGTTTTGCTGTTTGCTGTTTGTCCAGTTATTGCCTCATTTCATTTTACATACATAGTTGGTTTTGGATTTGGATTTGAGGTTTCTTCATTTCATTTCATTTTAATTTTAATGAAGCACAGCAAAAGTGTGGATGCCGCCTACGTAAACACAATTAGGCGATTCATCGACAGACTGAGGACAGCAGATACTATAGTGTATAAATAGTTAGACCGACATGCAGACAGACAATTGAATGGGGACGACAATGAAATGACAAAATGTAGACTAAACCAAGTTGGACAGTTGTTAGATAAACACAAACCAGCAAACAAACAAATAAACACTCACACACAATTGGTATTTGTTAAGTGCTGAACTGAGGTCAAAAAAAAAAAAAGCTAAAAAGTATCTGAGATGACGATGATGATGAGCCTAAAAAAATATTTTCATAGTGTCATAATTAAATGCATTTATAATGGGTTAACTTGCTTTAGATGTTAGATGGCGGCAAGTATCTAACAGATATACATACTACATATCCATCAACTAACCAACTATTGTGTATCTGAGTAAGTGATACGAGCCTATTGAGATGGGCTCACTATTGTAAATGTGTGGGTATTAATGGAAGTGTTAGAAAACAGCATGCCAAGTGAGCTCATGGCAGGGAAGCTGCTACTTGTTTGAGAGCTCATACTACTACTTACTACTACTCCACTCATACATACTCCCCTTTTATTTACTTCTACATATTTTTCTACAAAGTACTAATTTACTTTTCAATCCATGGAATCGTGGTGTTGTAGGTTTCTTAAAGTTTAAATACTACATACAGTCGAACTCCTCTATAACGAGATTGTTGGGGGACAGACAATTACTTCGTTACAGAGAGGTAATTCGATAAAGAGAGATTCAAATATATATATAATAAACACCTTGTGTCTTCAAAATGTCTTCGTTATAGAGAAATTTTCGCTATTTCGGAGTTCGTTATAGAGGAATTAGACTGTATATGTAAATGATTAGCATGATGAGCAGAATCGATATCCTGTCTGTGTATATGCATTCCATGCTCTTAGCTTTTGATCTGTTGAGTAAAAATTTGGGACACACACATTTTACGCAGAGTGCTCCGATTACTAGAAGAGAAGAAAAGAAGTTTCAAAGGAAACATGATCCCCAAAAAGACTTTTGTGGAGATGAAGAAATGGCAGAAACAATCCAAACTCTCCTACATACTACATATGTATGTGATGTGATTACCGTGGACATCTCGACACCTCTTTATTTTGAAGATCTAAGCAATCAGGTAAACTTTGCAAAGGGAAACCTTATTCTATCTCATTCCATTGGTGAGTGAAAGTCACTTACTCCTTTGAAGAAAGGGACACTCGATCGAGTAATCCTGTGAACGTTAAGTCTATGCGGGTCTTTGACCAACCCAAGTATAATCAAACCTACCCCACCTTCTTACAATATTATTATTACTAAATACAATTTTCTGTCATTTTTCTTTTTGGCTTGCGGCTGAATTGTGCTTGACTGCAGCTTATCAAAATCTACTTTATACTCAAGTAAACCTAACTTCAGCCACTAATTTCCAAATGTCTGCAACTTCATTAGCGCAGCAAAACAAGAAATGAGAGAAAAACAAAAACAGAAACAAAAAAAAAAAAAAAAATCATATTACTTATTTATTATTATTGTGAGAATTTCACAAAGGCATGCGAGAATATGAATGTATCTATGCATCCATCTATCTTCTATCTATTATATCTATGTATATATCTACTAGTTGGTATATGCTTGAATGGTAGGTATCTCTTTTGCCTGCACTTCAATGCAGCCCCAAGCCCCCTTACCATATTCATATAGTCATTCATTCATTCATTCATCTATCTAAGCATTCGAGAAACCAGACAACTTTGAAGTTTTTATGGATTTTTCTTTTTGTTTTTACATCTTCTCTTAGCTCACTCAGCATGCATTTTTTTTATTTTTTTTGTTATTTATTGTTTATTGTTTTTCTTTTTTTTTTTTCTCTCAATTTTTTTTGTACATTTTAATTTTCTTTTATTCACTATTTGGTTGTTGTATTATGTATTCTTAGCCTTCCTTCTATTCTGTCTCTCGTTTAAACACACATAAAATGCACTTCATTTAGCGCGAAAATTGTAATTAAAATTTCATTGCATTGTAAATGTTTTCTTTTTATTTCATTTTCAACATGAGACTCTTTTGACTCTTCTACGATTTCTTTTAAACATATTTTCTTAGTTAATTGTTATTTGTTGTTCTTTTCGGTTTTTCTCTATTTTTCACAAATTTTCTTTAGTTATTCTTCAACTTCATCATCATCTTCAGCGTCATTTGTTTTCTATTTTTGCGGTGCGAAAATTATCATAAATTTGTTGTTATTTATTAACCAATATTTGGTTTTGGGTTCAAAGCAAATCTTTTATGGTAACAACTAACCAACAGAAGAAGAGAAACTTCATAGAACAACAACAAATTTGGTAACAACATGTGGAATGTGGTAAGAGTAGAAAAAAAATCAAAATAAATAGACAATTTTCTGGTCAATAATTTGTATTAAGGGTACAGTAATAAAATATTTATGTAAGTACAACAGAAATTAAGAAAATATGTATGTATTTAATAGACTTAAAATAAACTCTTTACAAAAATTAAAAATCAGATCCTTATTTGTTAAGGTTTCAGTTTAGTCAGTTTAGCTGAACATGGATGGCTATTCACTGATGGAACAAAAACCCAACATATAACAGCTTGTGTGGACCAGAATGGCCCAGAAATTAGATTGGTGACTTAGGTAGGGAGGATACACGTGTTACATATGCACCGTGGACATGTTTGTGTAGTGGTATGCTTGAGGGGATTTGTGTCGATTCTATTTACTTATACTTTTTCTTTATTTCAATTAGGTGCACGCAAAAATTACTAAAAATGATAAATTTCGAGTGAGGTGTTTGTCTTCGGGTTTTGTTACTTACCCCTACTAGCTGACGATCCAGAGCCGGATTTTTAATTCCCGGTTACAAGAGAAAATTAAAAATCCTGCCAAACTTCACTCTTTTTTGGGTATTCAGCCACAAAGGATTCATCGCTTACGAATTGACTGATTGGCTCAGCAAAATCAATGGCTATGTATCCCACCTTCATCATTCCCTCCGCTAAAAATGACATAAAAAGAAACTATCTATCTAGGATTTTAATCCAAATCTGGCTAAATTTCATTACCTATCAAATTTCACTCGATCAAAATGCCTCATATTTGTCCGCCTTCGCATTGGACACAACAGCTTCACTCATACCCATCTGCTATGTAGACAATACTTACCGATTATACACATTGTGGACAATTGCCCAAAACTGAAGAGTATCAAAAAAAATCCCATTTCACAGACTCATTACCTTTCAACAACATACTTATCAACAGTTTATATTGTTTAACAAATACATTTTAAAATTAAAATTTTAAAATATTGTACTTACCTTTTTTATTTTCACAAGTAGATTAAGCAAAATTAAACAAATCACTCAATGGAAAGTATTTAATCTCAATCGAAATCAATGTTTTGAACACGAAAGTTATAAAATGCACTCACTGTTACAGTATTTCACTCAAGCTCAAAAAAACATTAGTCATCGTTGTCGTCGAGGGCGTTCGGCGTTCGTTTATTGCTGCCTCAACTCGGGCTCCCGGCGTCGTTCGTTTTTTTTTTACAGCCGCGACTCGGGCTCACGACGAAGTTTGTCCCGTTAGAAACAAAAACAAATACACAAATTAACAAAAATGTTATTTATTTTAATAAAAATCACTTGAAATTATTATTAACAAAAGTTATTATGTTTTATAATCACTCAATTTACTTATTTATATTTTAAATATGAGTTTTGATGATTTTATTACAATTTCATTTGTTTGTGTCTTTCGACTTGCGAAAGAAAATGCGAAAAATTGTTGTTGCAAAATATTTTTTGTTTTTTATCACCAAAACCCAACACAATTTTTTTAAATTCACTTTGATATTATTATTTATTGTATTTTTACCGATTAATTATTATTTTTATATAGTTTTTTTGAGTTTTTAATAATTCAATTTTAAGCAAATGCAAATCTTTTACCTTCTGGCAGATAACGGAACTTCTCAATAATTAGTGCTGTGAAATGCAGAAGACCAAAGCAAATTGAAAGAGTATGGGGTATGCAAAAGAAGAGAACTAAAAAGTTGATCTTCTTCTTATTGATTGTCAATCAAAACAAAGAGAGCAAAAAGAGGAAGAAGGTAATCTTTACAATATAAACACCAATTAGAAATACGAAATAAATTCAAATTTATTTTAATAAAAACACAAAAAAATTGTTTTGATATCATAAAAAATTACTTTTTTTTGGGGAAACTATTTTATATGTTTACCAACATTTTAAGCTGATCATTGATTATAATAAATTAAAGTTGCTTTTGTTGTTGTACAAGAAAAAAAAAAATAGAAAATCAAAGTGTAGACGAAGGAGTAAGTGAGAGGTCAAGTAAAGTAACAACTACCTGAGAGTTTAAAGAGAGGGAGTGTGTAACTGAGAGAGCAAAAAACAAATGATTAATTGTATTTTGATGAAGAAGATCAAATAATATTCCAATTTATTGCATTTCATTGAATTTTTATATAAAAATTTATGTATTTCTGATTCACTCCGATGACATTTAGGGCAAGCGTAGACAGGAGCTAATTGCTGAACTGATTGCTGATGATGATAAGCCAATAAACACACTGCAGCAGTTTTGTTTGATTTGCTTGTTTATTTTTCCTATTGCTTATCATCTTCAGCATTAAGTTAAAAAATCAGCTCCTGTCTGCGCTTGGCCTTATAGATTCCATTAAACAAAATTCATAGTTTTTTAACACTGTGACGAAATATGTGCATTTCTTTTGTTTTTTGTAAAGAAAAATCAACAAATTCAAAAAAATTTATCTTAATACAATATTAAGAAATTTTTGTAATACTTTGGTAATGTGTCCATCCTCCTCATAAAGACGTTTGTGCAAGGAATCATAAAGCCCTTTAATATTATTAAGAGAAACTTAAGCTTTTAATCTTGATTCTTTGAAAGCCTTCCCCAGACCATAATACCACCTTCTCCAATGTGGTGACGATTCAGAAAATATTGTTCCTTCGCAAATCATGGAAATAATAGTTATATCTATCCGGGCCATCTAAGTTTTTTTTTTTTATCGGAATATAGAAAGAGTTTCCATTCCGAGTTCCAGATAAGATAGAATATAAACAACATGAAACTAGTAGTGTTCTTATTCAAGTGACCTGCAGCTTACATACGCGAAAATCATATGTCATTGGTTCGAATTGTCAAGAAGCAGCGTCGCCCGGCATATTATAACGATCCATGTACACTGACTACATCTAAATTGGGAGAAAAGTATGTGGGCGACATGATCTTCCATTATGTTGGCGACATGATCTTCCATTATGTTGGCGACGCGTCCAGATCAAGTGTTAGAACACCCACAAAGTTTGGGTAAACCAGCTATTTTTTATTGTAGACAACCAGCATCCGAACGTCATGAAAATCTTGTCGAAACATCAAATTATGTATGGATTTGCCATTACATTTTCAGTCTCTTTAAGCCGTAAAATGAAATCCTTGTAAGATGTATAAACTGATATTCTAAATTCTAAGAAATAAAAAGAGTAACTCGGTTTTTTTTTTGTAATTCATTCATAGAAATGTTTTTATTCATTTTTTTTCATTTGATAATTTTTTTTCTTTTTTTTGGGTTTTTCTGTTTTTATATTTCATTCTTTTGTTTTCCTTGTAAATTACTAAAATTTCATAAAATTTTTTATTTTTAGACTAATTATTTGTTTGTTTGTTTAACTTAAGTACAACACTAAAAATTATAATTTATATATATATATATATTCTAAGATATATAATAATTTCTTTTGTTTTTTTTTAAATTATTTGTTTATATAAATATAAATTAATTAATCAATAATAATCTCATTTATTAATTATTTTGTAATTTTATGCTACAAAATATTTTGTTTTTCATTTAATAAATTTTATACAATTCAGCAGCAGCAGATGCAAGTTGATTTTGCTTTTATAGAAAAATACAAAAATATAAGTAATAAAAAAAGATATAAATTAAACAAAAAAACGACTAAGAATTTTACAATAAAAAAATTAAAAAATTATTTAATTAATTTATATATTTAAATTAATTATATAAAAATAAATCAGCATGCAATGTGTGTGAAAAGTGTCGTAATATACAAAAGATTTTTCATTATATTTTTGTTGAGCGCTTTTGAATAATTTTTTGTTGTTTTTTTTTTTTGGATTTAGCAATTGTATAAAAAATATATAATTTATTTTTTATAATTTTTCTGTATTAATTACTAAATTTTACAGACTAACGAGGAACCATTTGCGCTTAATTTTTGTTTTTATATAAATTTCTTTAAATTTATTTATCATTTCCTTTATTGATTTTAATTTATTTATTTTTTTTTTTAAATTTATTTTATAATAATTTTGGAAATATAAATTTAATAAAAAATTTATTTGGAATTATAAATTTTTTTTTTTTTAATTTTTTGATAGCACAAAATTTATTTTTTCTTTTATTTATTTTTGCTCATTGTTATGCTTTTTTGTTTAGATTTTTTTTTTTAATTTGAGATCAAATTTAAATTGAGTTTTTAATTTTATGAGTGCAAAAAATAATTTTTCTTTATTTTTTTTTTTTTACTTCATTTTATTTTCTTTATTTTTGTATTTTCTCTGGAATTCATTAATTTTGCTTATAATTTATAAATTCAATACATTTTATTTTATTTATTTTTTGTCTTTTTTGTTTATTTATTTTATTTTATTTTTTGATTTTATTTCATTTTTTAATTTAAAATTATATAATAATTAATTATAATTAATTGTTGACTTTTATTTTTCTTTTTGTATACAATTTTTTGATATTTTTAATCAATATAAACAATTAAATTTGAAAATAAAATTTAAATAAAAAATCAATTTTTTGTTTTCTAAATTTTTATGTAACTAAAAACATAATTAATTTAAATAATAAAATCACTAATTATTTTTTTTTTTTAATTTGTTTTGTGTCTTCGATTTTGTTTGTTTGTTTGTTTGTTTTTTTTAGGTTTAAAAAAAATTTAATCTAATTTAAAATTTAAATTTTTTTAATTTATTTTTTCTGAATTTTTTTTTATAATTAAAATTTCTAAATTAAGCGAGATAGTCAAAATAATATATTCTAAATAATTATAATAATAATCGTATAATTGTATTTTGTTTTTATATTTTATTCATTCATTCATTTATCATTTATGTATATATATAAATTGAGTCTTAGTCTTTAACTACTCTATGTGTATATCTCCCTAGGGTCTAAGATCATCATCATTCATCATATCATATTTACAATACGTTAAGAGACTTCTTTGCATAAAAAAGAAGTCTACAGAAACGTGTCAATTTTATGCATTTTGAGGAATTTCAATTAATTTATAATAATAATAATAATTTTTTAATATTTACAAATTTTTTTTTTTTTTTTATAATTTAATTTTTTATGTTTTGTTCTTTTGTTTTTTATATTTTTAGGCAAACTAAATTTGAAGCAGATTTGTGTAACATGCAAACGTCAATAAAATTTCGGTAATTAAGAGAGTCACAATGGGGTGAGGGGAAAAGTTAGGAGGTTTTAGAAGGTAGCACGATGCTTTGTCAAATAATTTAAGGTTACAAGTTCTGAGTAGCAGCAGCTTCTTCAGCTACCATGAAAGTGCGAATTTTGGTTATTATTGTCAAGTTAGGTCAAGTTTAGTTAGGGCAAATGAAGTTTTTTTTTTTAAAAATCAAAGTTTTGATATCAGTAATCTTCTATTTTTTTGCTATATGTAGGATAAAGGCTTTACATACATAAATTTTAGGCTTAAAGGGTCAGTCAATTTGAGCAAAAATAAACAAAATATTTTAAAAAATAAATAAAAAAAAAAAAAAAAATTAAAAAATATAATAGAATAAATTTTAAAAACTACCAGAAGATTTCTTGCAGTGTAGGATAGATTAATGTTGATGTTGATGCACACACGACTTTTATCCACTTCAAATCAAATATGAAAACAATCAATTGGCAGCGCTTATCTCTCTCTGTATCTAAGTACTTCTCTATCTATCAATCTCTTGGTTAAGCCAATAAACTCCACCATCTACAACATCATCATCATCATAATTAGAAGAAGATCAGCAATGATGGTGGAGCGTGCGCTGAGTTTTTTTTTTTTTTTTTTTTTACATATGCGGCGTACCACAAACTACTGTGCGTTGCGTCGTTGATGCACCACTCCCCGTCGCTGAAGCAGCAGCCATTAATTGTGATGAGCAGCCACCGGCAACTCCCGCTGCTGCTAATGAAGGCCATCGCTGACTACAGTAAGGACCTTCGCCCAGAACTGAGATGCGTTTGGCACCTTCGGCGCTAGCGCCATAGTCTTTGGTTTGGCTTGCTTGGCTAGCGCCTCCGCCGCCATTGCCATTTGATTGAATGGCATTACCACCCACAGCACCAGCACCCATCAGTTGGGATGCACGATGCATGAGCGTGGGATCTGTGTTGAGTTGTTTTTGTGACTTGGCGCGTTGAAGAGGCGCAATTTGACCAACACCACAGAACTCGGAGTTGGCATTGTTATCTGCAGTAGCAGCATAGTTTGCTAATGCACCACCATACATGAGGCACTCATCAGCCGCAGCAGCAGCCGAAGCGCATATGTTGTTCACCGATTTATCCCAGGTATTCTTAATGATATTTGGATTTGTATTATCGAAGGTGAGTGCTGAATTTGAACCACGTTTGACACCCAAGCCAACACTAATGCCACCGCCGCCAATGCCATTGTGATGTAAGGTGGCCACAGCATTTTGTTCATTTTGTTTACGGGCCTCGGCATCATCCTTTTCCTGAGCACGTTTACGTTTCCTTTTCATGCAGAAAACAACACATGCAGCGATCACAGCAACTAGAGGCATTGCCACCGAGAAGACGGCAATCAGCACAACCTGAGCATTGGTGAGACCATCGGAACGCGCTTGAGTGGTAGCGCCATACTGATGAGCACCATAAGTCACCGAATCATAGGATTCCTCATCACATTGTTCACCACGGAAACCATTTGAGCAAACGCATTCAAAACTATTCACACGATTCATGCAAGTGCCACCATTATGACATGGAATTGAGCTACATTCATCAATATCCACTGAACAATCCTTGCCCGTAAAGCCAGCACGACATGAACACTGATAATCATTATTTAGATTCGTGCAGGAACCACCATTGGCACATGGCTGAGTCAAACAAAGGTCCACTTTATTAGAGCATAAGACTCCTAAAAACCCAGGCACACACTGACAACGATATTGATTGATCATATCAATGCAAGTGCCACCATTATGACAAACAATTCCATTGCAATCATCGATGTTCTCCTCACAATAGGCACCACTGAAACCGTTTGGACATTGACACTTGTTGCCGCCATTCGATGTACTTGAACAAGTTCCAGCATTTTTACAAGGATTCGGATTGCAATTGTCGACATGCACTTCACACATTGTGCCACTATAACCGTTTGGGCATTCACAAGAAAACCCCTTGGCAGAATCACGACAAGTTCCAGTATGACAAGGTTTATCGGCGCAAGTCAATAGTTTCTCCTCACACATGCGTCCATTCCAGCCCTTGGGGCAAACACATTTATAGCCACGCTTTGTTGCCTCATCAATGCATGTTCCATTATTCTGACAAGGATTCACATCTTCCGTACAAGATTGTATCTCATTTTGACAATCCAAGCCAGTAAAACCAGGTGGGCATTTGCAGGTATAAAGACCTTGACCGGTATTGAAACATGTACCACCGTTTTGGCAAGGACGATGATTTGTACAATAGTTGAGATCTTGATTACAGAATAGACCACCCCAGCCTTCATTGCATATGCATTCCCATGGTTTCTTACATGTACCATGCATGCAACCGGGATAAGCTTCACATTCATTGCATAGAGGACCCTTCCATCCAGCTTGACAACTGTAAAAAGAAATTGGAAAAAAAAAAGATGAATTAGATTGATTGTCATACACACAATATTTCATAAAAATAAATAAATACTACTTCCCCCCACCCACTGTTTAATGACCTAGAAAATGACAACTTTTGAAAGTATTGCAAAATTAATCAATTCATTAAGTCAATCAGTTGAATGATTCTGTGGTTCCACATGATTTTGCAAATATGGAGCATAACACTTGGTGGTTAACTATGCTTATGAAGGTTTTTTTTTGCAAAAAAAAAAACTATGCGCTTGCGCAAAATAAAAATTCGCACAAAAATCAATTTTCAAAATTAAATACAAAAAGCGCAAACTCAAAATAATTGACATTGATTGATCAGATGAGTGACTTTGGTTTCATTGCTCTTCCTCTCTCTCGCTCTCTCTCTGTCACTCTTTCTCTTCATGACTCTCTGTCTGTCATAATAACTTTTGTATTCAGTGTTGTGTGAGAGTGGGTGGTGATGACGATGATGGCCTGCTGTGGTGGCCTAGTTTAGTGTTAGTTAATTTAAAAAAAATATACTTAGTAGTGTTGCCAATCACTGAATGACCTTTTTGCTCTTAATCAAGAGTGCATTCCTCAAGTGTTATGTATGTGTGTATGTATGTATGTGCCAAAAGACCTTGCCAAGCCCAAACAAATTCTAATGGATGATGGTCATGCAAAGGTGTAAAAAGAAGAGCAAAACAAATGGTGCCACACGCACAGACATGGCAAACATAAATGACAGACAAGACAAGTATTCCCGGTAGTTGGGAGTAAAAAAAAAATTTGCAAAATAAAAACTAAGCTAGGGAAAGCCTTCACCTACAAATATTTTCCTTAAGTCATAATTCATTTCACTATACATACAATAATAACAACAACAACAATAATAATAAGAAATCGAATGTATGCAAAACAAGACAAATGACAAGCATTAATAAATTATTGGTAAATGATAAAATGTGGTTGACACAAACAACAAAACGAAACAGAAGAAAGGCAGGCAGGCAGGCACGGAAGAAGTATAAACGTAAAAAAAAACAGTAGCAAGTAAGTAGTGTGTTGCCAACGTTGTTGTGTCTCCTTTTTGTTTTTCTTCTTTTATTTCAATATTTATATAGAATTCTGATACGCGTTTTGCATGCTTAAAATATTCCCACACCACACATTATAATAATAAAAACAACAACAAAACAACTAAGCATAAGTGCCAGGAAAACTAATAAGAAATTGTACATTACGAGTATGTAGTATAGTATTTTGTTTGTTTGCGTGTGATGATGTGTGTTTGAAGAGTTGGCAATTTACTTATATAAAAGAGGCGGCGCACACCACTTAAGCAATGTCTACAATGATTAGTTATTGATGGTTTTTTGGCCATTTAAGATAATAAAAAGAGAGTGGTGTATAGGAAAATCAAATAAAATAGGACAAAGAACTAGAGAGATAGAGGAGAGTAATGAGGTTTTCTATCCATAAAAATGATTAGTTATTATATTTTTTGCGTACAAACTTTCTTACAAAAAGCCACAAAAACGGAAATCAAACAGTTTTATGTTTGGATCAAATACAATAAAGTATGTAATTGCATTAGATTGGCATAGATTTTTTGTGCAAACCTCAGTCAAAATAATAACCAACTTCCTGAGAGAGATCAAATAAAATTGTAGAAATAATAAAGAAAAGGAGAAGCTGTAAAACTACAAACAAATAAACCAAAAAACGACAGACAAATAAACCAAAAATAATAGAAAACACAAATAAAATAAAAATATAAGAAGTCAAATTACATGTGTGAATGCGAGTACGAAAATAGTTGTTTGTGTAAAATAAAGCTGTGCAGGCATTGAAAAGAGAGTAGAGAGCAACACTAAAGTGAAAGAGAGACTGTCTGTCTGTCTGAATATATTAATACAAGCTGTGGTGCAAAAGAAATGCATTTAAGACAGTTGGTGTAAAAAAGCTGTGCAGGCATTTGAAGAAAATTGAGACTGAGAGTAACAAATCATTGAGAGCCTGAATAACGAAATAGCTTAACTTGTGGAACAAATATGTAAAGTGTTGATATAAAGAAGCTTCACAGGAACTTGAAGAAAATTGAGTGAGTACGTAACAAATGGGTGGGAGGGAGCCTGCCGGCCTGATCAACAACACAGACTATGGTGAGAGGGAGAAGTTTGTACACTAAGAGGCTGATTGTATAAAGAAGCTGCGCAGGCATTAAAATGAACTAGAAAGAGAGTAACAAAGGAGAAAGAGAGTGCTTGCTTGCCTCTGCCTTATTAGCACAGGCAAGTAGTGCACTAGAGCCTGAACAACAACAACAACAAATAAACAGCTGTGTCATTTTTCTTGTTATTGTTGTTGTTACTCTTTTTTCGTATTATCTCTCAGCCATAGCCATTGAAATTCTAATTGGTAATTTAAAGCAATAAAAATTTGCAAACGCTTACAAAGTGTTGATTTACACCTGTCACATACACACAAACACACAATATGACTGACTTCACTCGCTACTTTACTCTACACATTCTCTTCCCCTGCCAAACTTTACTCTATCCACAATGTGCTGCTTACTTAATATGACTACTACTACTACTACAAAAATAACAACTACATAACAGTTGTGACTTTGGCTTTGTTTAAATGGAAAAAATGTGGGAAAAAATTGTAATTCAATTTGTTAATTTTTGAGTTTCAAATAAAAAGAAAAATTATTGTAATGCGAATCTTAATAAAAAAGAAGAAAAAAATATATATAAAACTAAACCGCACTGACAAAAACAATTTTAAATGCATGACGAGCAGTCAAAACATTTTTGTGTTTGAAATTTACTCTTTTTTTTTTCAATAAAATAAAACGTGCGCAAAGACAAAAAAATTGTTGCCCTTTAAAATGAAATTACACAAAAAAAAAAAAAAATTACAATACAAGTAGCAGCAGAAACTTTGAATGAGAGAAGAAGTGAAGTCGGAAAAGCTTTTTTGCATGAGACTAGAAAAATCAACAGTAACAAGAAATTGCATTTGAAGGTGTGTCGTATTTTCATTTTAGATCAGTGGTTCTTAAAGTTATTTAGTTTGCGGATTCACCCTTGATTTCTAGAGGTCCAACGACCCCTGATTAAGAACCACTGTTCTTAGAGAAAAATCTAAAGTTTTCCTTTGTTGCAGTTGTCTAAGTAGTGATGACGACGTTGATGATAATGATGATGACGACGCGTCAGTTTCTGTTATTATTATTATTATTATGTATTATTATTGGGTTGGGAGTGTTTACTGTTTGAAGACCAACAGGTGAAGTGGGGAATAAACAAAATAATCGCATCATTAAATGCAAAACAACAAAAACAAAAAAAAAAAAAAACTATTTATTTTTAAATAGAAACAATTTGCTATTCTTTTCTTCTTCTTCTTTTTTATATTATAAAGTGAAAAACATAAAAATAAAAACATCTAGATACTTACTTGCATTGATTTGGCTTATCGCATTGACCATGCTCGCAACCTTTAGTGCATTTAGCTATAAAGAAAAAGAGAAAAACAAAATTGAATTAATTTTATTGTAAAATCATTTACAAATGCATTTATAAAAAAATACACAAATATACTTAAAAGCAACTAAAATGCATAACAACAACTAAAAGGTACACAATAAAATAAAAAAAAAACAACTAAAAGATACACCTTAAAGCATGAAAATAACTAAAAGATACAAATGTATCTTGTGATAAAACAACACACATCACATCGCATCACATCAGTTTTTACTATGTAAACACTTTGCTATACTTAAATTTGTTTGGTTATCTTTTTCCAAGCAAATGTTTCTAAGACAAAATATACAAAAAGTATCTTTGACCATTTTAATAAAAAAAAATTGAACGCCTATTTTTTGATTTTATTGATTCAATCACACAACAACAGTGTGTGTTTTTGTCATAAAAATACATGTTTAACTTAGCTTAAGGTGAGATGCACCTGCTGTCTTAAGATCAAACGAACGATCGATCGAATATTGAAAACAAAAGTATCTCTTTCTTTCAACACCCACCACCATATACATACACTATAAATACTAAACAACCCACACAGATAAAAAGACAAATGTTTAATCGGAAGATTAGTAGGGTATAAAAAAGCAAAATTATTAAAATAAAAACTTTCTTTTTCATTTGAAAAGAAAAAGATACACCACCACCACTACTATATAACAAAGAAATTGCTGAAGATGAAGATAATAATTGTAAGTCAATAGAGGAAAAAGAATTTATAACAATATTTGTAAGAAATCTAAACTTGAGCTATTGAATGTCATAGGATCATTTAAATCCTTCAATATCTCAATCATCAATTCATGGGATTGTGGAGCTTTACTTTTTATCAATACTGTTACCTTCCCTCTAACTACATATTACATTCTAATAATCTCTAAGAACAAAGAAATGAATGATGCAGAAGAAAGAAGTATCTCAGATTCTCTTGCAACCAGATTAAATAAAAAAGGAAAGAACACAAAATGAAAAAATCTCATGGTCAAAAAAAAAAAAAAATAAAGTGTGGCGCGCAGACAGACAAACAAACGAACGAACAAACGCACACAAAAGTCTTAAAGAACAGCAGCAGCAACAAGTACTATAAGACGAACAAAATAAAGCACACAACAAACAACGCGAAAAAGATTCCCACCAAGTAACTGAAGGTAAAAGATATAAAACACAAAAAACAAAAATTAAAAAAAAAAAAAGAAAAAAAAAAGGTTTTAGTTCGATCTTCGAACATTTTGCCAATACTCAACTCACTCACTCACTCACACTCATACTTACTTCACTCTCTGTTCCATAAGAGATACTTTTTTTTGTTAAGTTAAAAGAATTGAAGTTGAACAGCAGAGTGTAGAAGTACCAAAAGAAGGAGAAGATGAAGAGGACGATTGAGCGGAGCATATAAAGATGCAGTTAAAAGAATGTGGCAAACATGTTTTAAGTTGTGTTGTTGTGTTGCCAAGTTCTTTCTTTTTTGTTTTTAGGCAGGAAGTAGGGGAGTTATTTCTTCTTTACTCATATATGTATGTACCTTTTCCTTCAAGGGCTCTTCTTCTACACACACACACACTCACACAAAATAAAACTATCTCAACTCAACATAACACAACAAACAGAAAATCGTGAATTACGCTAAGAGTTTGCCAAGTTGTTGTATTTGTTGTTGTTGTTGTTGTAACGCGCCTTAAAAGGCTTAAAATGCAATGCATATTGAATAGTCGTCGCCTTTAATACTTTATATAGATACTCTTAGATCAAGAGGATGGTTGGATGGATGGATGTATGGATGGAGAGAGGAAATAGAGAAGAAGAATTTAAAGATATAGATGAAGATGCCGCCACCACCAACACCACCACCATCATGAAGCAAGATACTAGACCAACTAATATAACAAACAAACAAACACAAGTCAAGTCCAAAACCAAGTTTTCATTGAGAAACAAAACTTAAAAATACACAATATAAAAATAGTCCTAAAAAAAAAAAAGAAACTTCTTTCAACTCACTCACTCAGTCACTTACTGAGATCATCTTACTTCCCTTTCTCGCTCTCTCTCTCTCTCTCTTACTCATTCACTTAGTCTCCTTTTTTGTGTCCCTCAAACTCTAGAGACTCTACTCTTTATTGTATTGTATTGTTTTGTATTTTTTAACAAATTCTTATAAGAAGGAAAATTGCTAGAAAATCACAAAAACGTGTAATACTCTCATCTTCATTCGCTTCTAAAAAGGAGTATCTTATCCAAGCACCCCCACCCAATCTCTCCACCCCCTCTTTAATACTTCAGTAAGTGAGTGAGTGAGTAGAAGCGCAGAATAGGAATTTTTAGTTTAAGCGTGTTGCGCTTTTAATTTTTTCCCATTTGTTATTCTCTCGTTTTATTATTTTTTTTTTCTTCACATTTTCTTATTGGATTTACTACACACATATCTTAACATATCTGTACATCTGTGTGTATCTATGTACTATATATGTGTTGTTGTTGTTGTTGCGCTAAAAATACATAAAGCCTACCTAATATTGCAATTGGCAATGATTTTTATTACACACAACAAGTAACAAAAAAATACAACAAAAAAAAATTCATTCTTTCATTTGTTCGATCGCTTTAGATTTTGCCATGTTTTAGTTTCTTTTTCTTCTTCTTCTTTTTCCATTGAAGCCGTGCGACGACTTAGCTTCATATAAAGTCAAACTACTTGAAAGTGAGTTTCTTTATTGGCAGCGATGGCGATGGCGGTGGTGATGGTACTGCAATAGTTTGCTTTGCTTTGCTTTGGTTTGGTTTGGTTTGATTCGATAGGAGACTATGAATACTTTGGCATGTATCTACTACCGATGAATGCATGCTTATACTTATGGTTACTAATACTTGTTGTAGTAGTACTTGTTTTGTTTTAGTTAGTAGTTTAGGTTGATGTTGCTATTGATGTTGATGTTGGTAAGTAGCCAACAAGTCAAGCAGCCAAAGCTTTTGTGGAATGTTAAATATAATTTTTGCAGTTTATGGTATAGTATTCTCTTCTATTCTACGCAAGTTCACACGCCCGCAAGCTTAAGTTTGTTGTTGTTGTTACTTTACTTTTTATTGTCATTGTTCTATTAACTATTAAATACATAGATACTTTGATACTTGTATATTATTGTTGAATGCATCTTCTTAGACACTTTCACTGTTTTTCTAAAGTATTTTCTATAATTGTTTGTTTGCCTTTTTTAAAAAAGATGTTACTCTAGTTTTACTTACTTACATATTAATAAAAATATATGTAAAGAAAGGAAAATGATTCTAAATAAATAATGAAAGCCTAAGACTATTTAAAGTAAAGATCATTATTATTATTCTAAGTTATGTATGCCTTCTTCTTAAGTTCATAATCTTTGTGACAGACTGTGTGTTTTGTTCTTCTTATTCTCCACTCATTTGATGACCCAAAAGTGTCTTTTTATTTAAACATTTTGACACAAACAAGTTACTTTATCTAATAGTTCTCTCATTGAAATGTTATTACTTTGTCTTTTTTTTTACATCAAAATTATATTTAAACTCAATTTACTACTTAAAAATGTGTTGACAGTTGAGACTTGAGCAAACATTCACCTGTGCAAAACTACAATACTTTGAACATTATTTAAGGAATTCAATCTCATATTTTGTCTGGTTCTGGTTTTGATTTGATATTTATGTACTTCTTTTGAATGAGTAAATTTGAAGTACCAAAGTAAGCTCATCAACAATATAGTCGTCGTCATCATCATCACCATCACTAGCATCAGAGATCACATATAGAAAGACAGGCGAGATATAGTATCTTTCAAGTGGACAACGCGCTTTTTTTCTTCTTTATTATTAAAAATCACTTGCGCTTGTCAAATCAAATGAGATGATTTTACAAAAATAAATAAACAAAAATGTATCTTTGTATATAGTCAACTCAAATCAACTTAACTCAAGTCAAGTCAGAGCAATCAATGAACGAACGAATGAACGAAAGAAGGATAGAAAACATCAAATCTACATAAGCAAACAATCAAATTAAAGTGTAATTATATTTTGAATGCGTAGCATGATGATGATGACGATGAATTGTTATGAGATACTTTGAATTTTATTATATTGAACGAAAGGAAAACAATTTAAATATGCTTAAAGCAGTCAGTCAAATCAGTCAGTTAGTCAGTTGAGGACAGCAAAGAAGTAAATAAGTATAAGAAGAAATCAATGAATCAATACAATATGAGGCATAGAAATATCATTTGTCATTGCTGTTGCTGCTGCTATTACTTGAGAGTTTAGAATAAAAAAAAAAATATATATATAACCTTTCTTTGGTTAAGGAACTTCACAAAATATGTGGAATATTTTTGTCCATTTTATTCATCCAAATAAATCCAAAGAAGAGTTGAGAAGAAGTAAATAATTTGAGTGATCATGTGTGCACAAGACAAAAAGTTATTTTTTAATGTTCCCAAAACAAAAAAAAAAAAAAAAAACAAAAACACACACACAAAAAATGTATCTCAACTTCAAACAAAAGGTTGAAAAGTATACTAGAAGAATGAGCACTGAGCACATTCAGCAGTGGAAGCAGTTTGCCGCTTGAGTAGCTGCTGCATCTTCAAAACTTAAAACATAGCAAAGTGTAATGTGTTGAGGTTGAGGAAAAGATATAAAAATGAAGAACAAAAATGAACCTTTTTTTTATATTTTTGCCTTTCAACATTTTGGGGCACACACTCACACATATGTGAATAAAACAGAGCACAAATGCACACACACACAGAGAGAACACAAGAAGATCATTATGATGAACTACAGAACTGCAGAACCTTAGAGAAGTTGAAAGAAGAAAAATCTTCCCACGCCAAGTGTAGGGCCTCCTCGGCTAACTGAGATTCTACGCTGTGAAAGGTGTGGTACACCACTTTGCTTTGCCAGCCATTATGAGTGCAGATACACACACACACACACACACACACACACACACACACACACACACACACACACACACACACACACACACACACACACACACACACTTACTTTACTCACTTACTACTATATTTTAGTGAGTTAAAGATTCCCCGGCTGGTCTCAGAAGCTGATAATGCGTTCGTTGATCATAATGATCATCACCATCATCATCATCATTATCATCATCATCATCATAAGCATGTTTAAAGGTCTCGCTATCTGTCAGAGAGGCTTTCGTTCGTTCGGTCTGTATACCTTTGCCTGCCTTCCATAAGAAGTAGTAAGTAGCATAGCCAACCGACTACTTACTTGCACTACTTTATTTTTTTTTTTTTGTTTCTCTGTGGATTCTTTGCTTTCATTTCATTTTTGGTTCCTACTACTACTACTACTTCTTCTTTAGTTGTTTTTTGGGGAAGTTTGCCAACAACAACAACAACAATAAAAACTTCAAAACATCTTAAAAAAAAATACCTGTTTGTCTTAGCTCTTTAAATTTAAAAAGATACTCGGTCAGGTCAGTCTTTTTGTCTGTCGGTTGCTGTTGCTTTCCGACGACGCTTCCTTTTTTACTTGAGGGTTGGTTTGATTGCTCTGCTCTGCTCTACTCTACTCTGGAGGAGCTCTGGATGCGCAATGCTAATGATAATGACGATGATGAAGATGATCAGTAAGATCGTTTCGGGCAACAGGCAGGCAAGGCGGATGTTGATTACACCTTGAATTTTTGTGGTAAATACTTTTTATGTACCTTTTTTTTTCTTCGTTGCTTTTTTTTTTTGAACATTTTGCTTGCTTGATATTGATAATGTTGACAGTGCAACGGAAGAGATCCGACAAAAGACAATCAGACAGACTGATTAAACCCCAAAATACAGCTGCTGCTGACGATGCTCCTTTTTATTATTTTCAAGTTAAATGCGCAAAATGAGCTTAAATTAAGGCACAAAAACAAAAGAGAAGAAATGAAATAAAATGGTAATACGTGTGGTGCGTTGTGTTATATTATGTTCTGCAGCAGGTTTCTGGTTGTTTTTTTTTTTTTTTTGCTAATTTTTTACTTGAAGGATATTCAACAAAAACAACAATGAAAACATGGAAAAGGAAAATAATTTGTTGTAGCAGCATTTTGCGTATGAATGAAGTGCGTAGGGATGTAAGCAAACAAAAAAAAAAAAATAAAATTATAATTTGCCATTTTGTGAATGAAGTGAATTGAAGAAGTGGCAGAACTTGATTATAAAGTAACTACACACAAGGACAATTAAGGAAACAGGATATGATATTTTTAAAATTTTCCATTTCCCTTGATTCAAAGAATATTTTCATACAAATTAGTTTTTTCCATTGATTTTTTAACTAAATCTATGAATAATTTGTAATTTACTCAAAATTACCCTAAGGAAAATATAAATTTCTTTAGTTTAAAAAAAAAAATGTATGAAAATTGTTGTGTTTTTTGTGTGTTTCTATATAACTACAAAAATTTTGAAAATTACCCTGAAGGAAATATAAATTTCCCTACTTAAAACAAAAATCCTATGAAAATTGATATCTACTTCGTGTGTTTCTATAAAACTATATAAATTTCGAAAATTACCCTAAAGTAAATACAAATTTCCCTTGCGTAAAAAAGGGATTTTAATCAAAATTGCTAACTTGATAGTTTATTAGAATTACCCTATAGCAAATGCGAATTTCCCTAGTGAATAACAATTACTACTCAATAAACTTGAATTTATTTGATATTTGTTGTTAAAATCACCCTATACAAAATTTACTATTTTTTTGAAAATGAGTTCGTGCATATAAAATATTTTTCTGACTTACCTTTACCACAATAATCACCCTGCCAACCAGTTAGGCAGATAATTTCACCCGTTTCTGAGCATGTATAATGACCAAATTGATCATCACGTGGTCGGCAAAGATTTGCACAACCAGAACCATAATAATGAGGATCACATGTAACACGAAAATCATATTCTAACCATGTGTATTGTGATTCCGATTTATTTGTTTTCCATTCTGATGAGACTTCAAGGACTTGTTGCACTGATAATCTTTGTATAAGTAAATCTGAAAATAAAGAAAATAGAGAAAAATTAATAATTATATTTGGAACAAGAAAATTTAAAGTTAAAAATGCATTACATATCTACTCGTATACAGATCTAAGTATTTAAGCATATGCAAAAGTAAGTATCTCTATGTATCTATGAAATTGTGTGGGGTGCTTCAAGTAAAGGCAAAAATTGCTTGTCACACTCGCTGCGCATGCGCAGAGTACACCACCATGGCACACACAGCACAGCATAGTACACAGTTGAGTTCGGTTGCCTTAACCGGCACTTGACTATGATGACTGTGAGACTATGAGACTATGCTATGCCAGGCAGGAAGGCAGGCGGCTGCATGTTAGTTATTTCACAAAGCGTGCGGGGCAGGCGTTTGGTTGCTGTTGCTAAAAGACAAAGTCGATAAGTTTATAAAAAAAAAAAAAAAAAAAGTATTTTCAGCTGTTTATAAGCTTAACTTTAACTCAACTGAGCTCACTCACTTACTCACTCGCTGTCAGTTGTGCCCAATACTTGTATTGGAACTCTAAAGTTATAAGAAGAGAAGAGACCCAGACCAGACCAGACCAAGACCAAACCAACCAAATGCGAGACCGGTCTTTAAACTATTGGATGCCTGGCTGACTGTGACTGTGGCAAATGTTTTTTTCTCTTCTTCTTCTTCTTGTCTCGTATGAATATTAGCATCTGTGTGTGTGTGTGTGTGTGTGTGTGTGTGTGTGTGTGTGTGTGTGTGTGAGTGAGTGAGTGTATTTGTGTGTGTATTTAGATACATTATGCCATGGTCTATAAAGTAAATTGCAGGTGCATGACTGTTGGAATTGCATGCAGTGACGACGATCCAACAACTATGACTATGACAACGATGGAAGAGATGGCAATGATGATGACGACGACGACGACGGCACGGCAACGACGACTACGTTGGTTATGTTGATGGTTATTTGGTTGTTGTTGTTGTTGGTATTATTAGATGTTTAGTAATGGTGATGGTGACGATGTATCTGTATTGCGTCTTTTAAAAGTTAAAAACAGCATAAATCTCCCGCAATGCCAAATAGGCAATATTGTTAATGTTTAAAGCTCATAGAGAAGTTAGTTCCATAGTAAATACTACACTCTTTCATATAAACTAACATATATCTAAAGACAGACAAATATTCATTGTTTAACAGAACAAAGACTTTTATCTTGGGGTGTGGAGAAACAAGAAGATAAGAGGTAAAAGCAAAAGTGTTGCCAAAAAGAAAAATAAAAAAAAAAAAAAAAAAGGAAAAAATTTATCCTCAAAGCGAAAGTGAAAATTTAGCGAAATCAAATATGAAATGCTCAAAGACAATTGACAATTTTTGTTTAAAATTTAGTAAATAAAACTTTGAATTGGTTTTAAGATTCAAATTCAGTTAAGAAATCAAAAGGTTCTGATGTTCTGAAAGAAACATGAATTCGATTTATTTGTATGAAATCCCGCATCACTCTAGAAGCTTTAAAAATCAATACAATCTATAAAAATGTATAATATAAAATCATAGAATGAAAGTTTTTGTGCGCGCATCACGTGAATGTCAATCATTGAATTCAAAATCAAATGAAAAATAACAAGCTTTATTTTGAGTAACATATAGAGTTTATTTCATCAAAATCGACCCACAGAATCGTTCGAAATTAGTGGATCAAATTTTACATATAAAGCTTAGAGACATAAATATTTTCAAATCAATCAAACATAAATATTTTTGATTTGTGAGTTATCAATTCATCCGGGCATTGAATCAATTTTCATCTTCATCATCATCATCAGTTCCTGTATCTCCCACTGGAGCATAGGGTCTCAATAAAGCATTCCCACCAAGTTCTGTTTTTCGCCAAAATCTTTAGCTCATTCCACGGACTTTTACCGGACTCTTCGATTTCTTTTTGCAATGTTCTTCTCCATGTGTTTTTAGGACGTCCCCTCTTATGGTTGCCTTGGGCGTTCCAATCTAGAGCCAGTCGACAAATCTCCGTAGCATCCTTTCGTAATGTGTGACCTAACCACCGCCATTTTCGTAAATTTATGTAATTGGCCATTGGTTCCAATTTACATTTTTCATATTAGTAAGAGTTACTAATGGTATTTGGCCACCACACCTTAAGAATGCGTCGGAGACATCTGTTGACGAAACTTTGAATTTTTCCAGTAAGAAAGTCGGTTACAAACCAAGTCTCACATCCATAGAGCAATACTGAGATGACGTTTGACTTAAATAGTCTCATTTTTATGAAGAAGGATATTTTCGATGAGTTCCATATTTGACGCAGCTGTGAGTATGCACCCAATGCCTTGCCAATTCTGACTAGTATGTCTTTTTTTTTTTTGCGCTATCCTCTGCGGATATTATACTACCAAGGTAGGTAAAATCTTCGACCTGTTCTATTGCTTTGTCTTGTATCGTGAAATCATTGTGGTTTTTGGTGTTGTTTTTAATAAATTTCGTTTTATTTTTGATTCAATTTTGCTGGGTCAATAATATGTTCCTAAGAACTAAAATTATAGATTCATTTGTATATACTTCAGATCCTTCAGGGTTTTAGATCCAATCAACATGGGAAGGAATACTTTTTGGGTTGTATTTTCTAAAGTAATTTTACTAATTTCAAGCACACAACTGACTCTCACAACTAATACACTACCAAACACTTTTGTTTTCAAATAATCTACTACATATTGTAAGTATTTTGGTTTACTTCTGACAAAAAAAAAAACATAAGGGAAATTTTTAATTGCTTTGCATATAAAATATACAAATTATTGCCTAATAGTCCCCAAATCAGTTAGTTGACTTATGACAAGCGCACTAACCAGTTTGATAACACGAAAAATTGTTCAAACTAATTAATTACCCAAATAAAATCTATCTAACTATCCATAAATGTGTGTAAGTAAAACTCTTTAAAAGCACAAATAATGGTGGGAGGGGGAATGGTGAGGGTGAGGTGACATGGCAAGAGATGAAGAAAAGATAAAATGAAAAATCTGTAAAAAAAATAAAATGAATAATTCTAAGTTGAGGTTTTGTTTTCTGTTAAAAAAAAAAAATACTAAGGTAGACTTCCTTCATCAGTGTGTGTGTGTGTGTGTGTGTGTGCAGGGAAGGAGAAGGAGAGAAGTGGCTTTACTACTCGGTAACAACATTCCACAAAGTATATTTTCGGCATTTTTGCGTGGCACCTCGCAACTAATGCTGAAGTCACAGCAACAGTGGAATTACTAAATTGAATTGTACAAAGTGCGGGGAAATAGAAAAGCAAAGTAAAATCTTAGGTAAATAATCCAAAACACAAACGCCGATGAATAAACAAAGTTAAAGTATCTATGCATGCATGTGTTTGTATCTATGTGTATCTATGAATGCATGCATGCATGCATAGATACTTTGCCAATTGGATTTGTGGCATGACAGGTTATTAGAGGCCCCAACAAAATCAGCAGAGATTGGTCAAGTTGCAAAGTTGTTGGCAACGCACAATATTGTTGTATTTGTTTTTCTTTTTCTTTTATTACAATATACAGATAAATTTTTCTTTCGATTTATTTGTATTTAGATACAAATAGCAAAATGCTGTTTGGTGACTTGATGAAGTTTTTTTTTTTTTTTTTCTTCTGTTTTTACATTTTTCTTTGACTTAACTTATTTTATTTTTTATGATAAAAAAAAATATGAAAAAAAAAAAAGGAAAAGAAATAATAAGTAATAAAAAGGAAAAACAAATAAACAAATAAATATGTAGACGCATTGAATTGAAGTCGATTTCATGTTGGAAAGCAGCAAAGATTTTTTAATTATTGATATACAAAAAAATAAAAAAGAGTGGTGATGATGAAGAGAAAAATAAAGTTTCAGTTTATTAAGTATAAAGTGAAAAGTTGTCATTTGTTTGCAGAAACACAACTTTCGCAACGCGCATTTTTGCGTGCGACGATCGACGACCACCAGACTCTAAAAACCATGAAAATTTGGAAATTTTGACAAATCGCTTTAACTAACGACATGTGGGAAATTTTGTATCTTTACTTGCACAGCAGTTGACACTAAATGTGTGCCATTTGATTTATATGCAAATTTATGGAAATTTCTCTAAAGAAAACTTGTTATAAATTATGCAAAAAAGTAAGAAATTTTATATCAAATACAATATTTCGGTAATTTATCTACTTCTTCATATACTCGTACTTATATAAAAATTAGTATTTTGTTTGTTTGTATGTTGTGAGCTGTCATACCGTTTATCTGATTGCAATGAAATTTTGTCAATATGTATGGTTTTCTCCTGCCTTGAACATAGGATAGTTTTGGTCCAGATATCTGTGCCCCCATTTCCGAAATTATATCCTAAATGTATACTACAAAAATGTATTTTTAATTTTCTGATACTCAAACTTTATTCTGTGTTGGTACTCAACAGAAACAGTGAAAATGCTAAAGTACGTATTACGTCAATTCTTCTTTGGTTTCGGTTCCAGGCTAACAAAGATCTAAGTTACTGAGCCACCCGCGTACTGCCCTTCTCTACAAACCCAAATTCAGAGAGAGAACTCTGCTATTAAGTTCACACGTGTAATACTCGACTAAGAAGGAAAACATATGTGGCATTGCCCAAAAAAACAACTATATAATTGCACTCAAACTGTACTCACAGGTGTTTCGGTGGGATGCACCCCAAGCGAAGCTTGCTAATTAATTTAATAAAGCAAACATATGTATTTTTGGACTTCAGTTTGTCTAACTGCTCCTTTTAAAACAGGCGAGCAATGGGAAGCATTAGTGGAAATTAATTTTAATTTTCTATTTAATTTAATTAATTCAAATTTATTGACATAGAAACCCAAAATTAAATGTTTTTTATATAAAAATTTTCACCAAATAACAACAAGAAACACGTTTTACAACGGGGGCCTTCTTATCAAGTACAAATCTCAGCAAATGAGTGAAATTTGTGCGCACCTATGAACTGTTTAACAAATTTGCAAGTATTAACAGCATCAGCAAGCAACATTAGCAGCATCAGCATGCAACAGACAGAAGAATTTCAAACTTGACTTATTCTTTTTTTTTTTTTTAAATCAAAGAGTTTGAAGATACTGACTACTGAGGGAGGGAAGGGATTCATGGATGGAATGGTTTGGAATAAATAGATAGAAAGACAGACAGATGAATAAAGAGACGTATGACTAACTAAAGGAATTTTTTAAATACCATTTTATCATGAGACACGAGCAAGTTAATACATGCGGCAAAAAACGATCGATGGTGATGGTGGCAATGAAGAAGAGACAATAAGAAGGAGGTAAGAAACCTAGGCAGCATGTTGCTGTTGTTGTTGTTACTGGTGGTTGATCCAATGAGTTAAAATTAAAAGATAAGCATTTTAACAACATCAGCAGCAGCAGCAACAACATCAACATCAACAACGACAATGACGATGAACGTTAAACAACGTTGCAACTAACAACTTTGGCATTGGCAGAGATTAATTGGTAGGTAGGGATAGGTGAAAAAGTTAAGAAGATGATGATGATGATGATAATGACGACGTAAGTAAGGCAAAGTAGAAAAAATTTGTTTAAAAAAAAAATAAACCTTCAAACGCGAGGATGAGTTGAACAATTTCGTTGTGGTCCACCACCATTTTCCAAACAAAACGAAAAATATTTAAAGTTAAGAAACAAAAAAAAAAAATAAAAATAAATAAAAAGGAAGCACAGCAAGCACTTGAAGCTCCAGATGATGATGATGATGATGAAGATGATGAAAACAAAGAACAGGCGAGGCATGCTTGGTATGCAGCCACTCAGTCAGTCAGTCATTTAGTTACTTTGTCAGAGCGACCGGCACATGGGAGTGAGACTGTTTGGTCAACATTGAATGTCAGACTGACTCAGTGGCTCGCTGACTGGTTGGCAAACGCATGCCGCAGCCGCCACCTAAAAGACTTGGCTGCCAGGCAGGCAAAAGCAACTTGTTGCTAAAGGCTTTAAAGTGCCCGAAAACTTGGCTAAAAGGTCGCCCAATCGATTGGTTGAATAAAGAGGGAGGGAGGGAGAGAAGGGTTCAGTATGAAAAAAAAGAGTGTGTGCGTGCCGTGCGTTTAGTGTTGTCTATACATATTTGTTGGAATCTTTAACGATTTTTATGTAATTTATGTTAAATGAATATAACAAAACTTGTTGTTCTTGGCTGGTTGGCTGGCTGGCTGGCTAGTGTTATGGAGAAGGCCTGAGCCAACCCAAGCCCAAGCCTAAGTCGAAGCCAGACCACAGACAAGACACCACAAGAGCAATGAGAATGAACGACAAATAAATGCAACAAAAACTGAGATTGCATGCAATGCATTTAGACAGGCGTAAACTTGCTACGCAAGTTGAGCAAATATGCGGGAGATCAACTCAAAGGTACAAAAAAAAGAAAAAACAGAGAAAAAAATCTTAAATAATGAAATTAATCCTTGACAAGCGAAAGCGAAAAAGGAACCCAGTAATACAACAACAAAAACGTGTACAAATAGCGATAAAGATCTATTATAGAGAGAGTCGGAGACGAGCCAAAACCAAAACCAAGCCATGCCGGCCGGTTGATCATTTTGGTCTCGTCGTCCAAGTTGGTTTGTTGCATGAAATATTATTGTACTAGGATGATGAGGAGAATACTACTTACATAGATGGATAGATACATTTCTTGTATATTTTTTTTTTTTTTTTTTTTGTAGTCTTGTATTTTGTATTATTTAAAGAAACACAGCAGGATATCAAAAAAGTGAATATAAGTTGTAGTAGGTAGTAGTCTGACTAAAACATGAAAGACACTAGACAAATATTTAGAAGAATGGATAGATGGATGCGGATAGAAAGGAAAGACCATTGAAAGGAGTCGTCATTACACAAAGAGAACAATTAAAATTCATAAAAAATTATAGAAAAACATGAAAACAGAAGAAGAGAATTAAAAAAAAAAAACAAAGAAAAAAATGAATTTCAAAAAAGAAAAAAAAAATGAAATTCAAAAAAGAAAAGACAAATCATAATCCTTCTTAGAAACCCTGGGCCTGCCAAGTGTTTAGAAGAAGAGAGAAATAAGCAATAAGAAATCAAGAACATACATAGTTTGTTCTAACAAATCGAAGTATTTTTTTCTTCAAATCTTTTGAGAGAAATTTTCATTAGTATTACAAGACAAAGAGCGATTGATATTTCAAAAAGACAATTAAAACACTTTGCTATTGAATATAAGGATATATGTATGTATCATTGTTTGCTAGAATCCTTGCTCACAGAAGGATAATCATTAACCTGCTAACTGAAGTGTGTGTGTGTGAGTGTGTGTGTGGTCCCCCAGAATCTTCTATCAAAGTAAAACAATCATTAAATTGAATGATGTGAGTGAGTTAGTGGAGTGAAGTAGTAAAGTAAAGAAATTGGTAAGGTTATTCTTCAGACATCTTCCTCTCTCTCTCGTTTACCCCTAATTCACTTGCATTTTATAAACTAAGTACTAAAGATCATGAAATGGAATTTTCTTGTTCAACGTTGAATTCATTTTGATTTGGTTTCGGTTTTGGTTTGGTTTGGTATGGTTTATGTACAGTAGTAGTATTATAGTTGTCAAGCATTACGCTAAAGAGCGAAGCATGCGCGCAAAGATGGATTACAACAAGATGCAGAACACGATCGTTAAATTCCAGAAAACAATCAAAAGTTGCAAACGAGCCTCTTGTTGTAAATAGATGTGATGTGATGGTGGATGGTGGATGGAAAATAAAGGAAGACAACACAAGAGAAGAGAGTTGGATGGCAAGAAACAACAACGAAAACGTTCAAGAAGTTGTAATAGTAATAGTAGTAGTAGTAATACCTCAGCTAGTAGGTATTTAATTTTAATACAAGTTCGTGATTTGGCGGCGTCCTCAGTCAAGAGAAGAGTCGATATTTTTTTTTTTTTTCAATTTTTCTTTTTATTTTTGCTTTTCTACTACTTAAAAAACTCAACTTGTTTTGCTATTAAACTCTCCTCAACACAACATTAATAGAGAGAGCGAGGAGACAGATAAGCTTAAAATATTTACGGCATTAAAATTACAGTGGAAACAGAAGAGAACTTTAAATAAAATATAAAAAAAAATAAAGAAAAAATTAATTGCATTTAAGAAAATGAAACTTCTGGTGATGTATGTACGAGTACATAGGGACAAGAGAGACTGAAGTTGACGACGATCCTCATAATGACGATGAGTTTGGATGAATTGTTTTTGAAGTGAAGTTGAAGTAAAAATGAATTACACAAAACAGAACAGAACAGCACACTTCCGTTCCAAGTGTTGAGGCACATAAAAAAAAAAAATGGGAAAATAATATAAAATAAAAACAAAGCTAATGCGTGGCTTATTCCTGTCTTATAGAAGAAAAAAAAGGGATTTTATTTTCTCTGTTGGATGATGTTGTTGGATAATATTGTTGTTTGTTGTGTTGTGTTGTATTTGGGGTTTTGTTATTTAAAACCACTCAATGTGCCGGAAATCTTTGCAAAAAATAAACACAAAACCAAGAACCAAGTGAAAAAATTTTCAGAACGCATTACTGTAGAACAGAATTTGTTTAGCAGCAACCAGAACATCATACTATAAAGGGCGCCTGCCTGGCAATTCTACCATCAACCATCAACCAACAACCAACTAACACTTGATATATAGGAAGGGGTTGATTGCTCTGCTTATAGCAAGTGTCAGGCTTATTTTACTCGTTGGCTGCACACGTTGGCACTTTGGCTTAAGAGTTCAAAAGCAAGAATAAGGCTTAATACACAAAGTATCAAATATCCCACCTAGAAGCAAGCAAAACAATATGCTTAACTAAAACAAAGAAGAATACCATAAGTGAAGCTAAAAACAAAAAGTGATCATGTCATAAATTTTGACAGCTTTCGATCAACTCTTAGTTAGGAAGGTAGGGATATTGTTCCACATTTTTTTTTTGTTTTTTTTTTTTTTTTAATTTTTTAATAAAATATTAAAAGGAAACAGTTAAGTTTATTAATTTATAACAATGATAACTTGAAATGGGCCCAGGATGTAGGTTCTTTTTTTTTTTAAGAAAGGAAATAAAGGAAGTAAACCCACAAATAAAGGAAAAGAAGGAAGCAATTAATGCGGTTGATCGTTAATATATTTCGGTAAAAGTTATTTTAGAGCAAGAAAGTTGAGTCATTTTATGTAAGAATTTATTAAATCTCAATTTCCCAATGAGGGACATTCTTTCAAAATTATTTTTAAGTCATCTAATATGGTCAATTTAAGGTTTTTGGTTGTTGAATTTAGTAAAGACAAAAATTGGTAAAAGGGAAATATTTTGGGAAATTTTCAAATCACTTGCAAAATAATATTTTTATAAATATAATGAGATTTTAAGTGTTTTTAAATGAAAGAAAACATAATCATACCCTCAATTTTGTGTGTCATATTTCCTAAAGAGGGAAATTCACATTTGAAGTACAAAGATACTTTAGTCATACTTCTTTAAGGTTTTTGGTCTTAGTAAAGACAAAAATTGGTAAAAGAGAAATTTTTTGGGAAATTTTCAAATCACCTACAAAATAATATTTCTATAAATATAATGAGATTTTAAGTGATTTTAAATGAAAGAAAACATAATCCTACCCTCAATTTGGTGTATTATATTTCCTAAAGAGGGAAAATTATCACTTTTGAAGTACAAATATAATTTAGTCATAATTTTTGATGCCATTGGCATAGACTTTATTAATGGATTATAGTATTAGAGCAGTCAAGGGATTTTTTTTTTAGGGAAATTAAGATTTATTTCTAATTTAATGAATAAACACTTACTGTTTGATCGTGCATTTGCACTGTTATTTGTGTCATGCCATGCTTCAACGATTAAAGTAAATGTGCCCTGAAAAAGATAAAATATAATAAAATTAATAAAATAATTAATTAAATAAAATTTTCTGAAAATAATAATACAATACAATAGATTGAGTTTGAGATAGAGAGATATAAAAATGTAGCTTTAAGCTAAATTTTAAACGAACAGGAAATAAGCACTTTTCAACGTTTTTGCTGTTAGATGATCTAAAGTCAAATCTCTTCACATAAAGATATCATCACTGTTGCTTCTGCTGCTGTTACTGGTATATAGTGGATGGGTGTATGAATGAATAGGATTTATGAGAAGGAGATATGCATATTTACTAATATAAACTAATAACTTAAGAAACGCCTCTCATTATAAAAATGCATATTATGACAACACAACACAACACAACACAACATTGATGACGATAATGTTGATGTTGATGATGATGATTATTGTATTGGTGTTGAACGCCTACTTATATTTAGAAATATATTTATATATAATATAGACAAATCGTGATCGGCGACGACTGTTATTGCTAATGCAATAAAAATAGTAGTCATAGTAGTAGTAGTAGTAGTGGTGATGGTAGTAGTAACATGCAAGCAAAGCAACACTTTTAAATGAATCTACACGCAAGCAAATGCATTGCGCATTTGAAATGCAAATAAATTTTTATGATTTGAGCCAAGACAAGTCAAACCAAACCAAGTCAGGCAGCAGTTAGCAAAGCGCATGTGCAAAGCTTCTCATTGACTAAGTGACTGACTGACGAATTAATGAATAAACTAACTGACTGTCTGACTGAGTGACTAAACAGCAGCGCCCTCAATTCACACTTGATTACAACAACGATTGTGTGTAGATACTACCAGGCATCAGTCGTTCGAATAGACGAAATAGAAGAAAAAAATAATGAAAAACCAGTAGAGAGATGACACAAAATCGCATGCATATTGAATGATGAAAATGGAAATAAAAGTATGTAGAATAAAATTCAACTTCATCGAATATTGAAATACATAACACAATCATGGAAGACACAAAATAATAATTAATAATTAAATTGTTCCGATTTAGTAATTAGTATCTCATAAGAAAAAAGACTTGAGATGGACATTTCATCACATCTTAACTGGTTGATCATTCGATGATGTCAAGAAATCTTTCAGTACTAAAGCCAACAATTTGACCAATGTCAGCTCATATCACCACAGTGGTCTCGTAATCAAGAAGACCATTGGCATTTTACTAATTGCCGACAATAAAGGCTTGAGGCTTGAAGAAGGGCAAGTACGCCCAGCGTCCCGCTAAGACTGGCACAAAGACGCTTTCTGAAGAAGTTGAAGAACTTGCTCACTGGCTACAAATACTGCAAGGACTTGACTCAACCTGCTCTCCGCTCTAGTAATGAAGTGTGACAAGAAGATTGGATAAATGCAAATAACTCGGGTTTTAGGTTTTTGTACTAAATGAAACAGAAAAAAATTAGTATTTAGAGTCCCTAGTTAAAAATCTAAAGGATTAACTCATAGAAAATCGATCTCTATCTATCAAGTATCAGGGAAATTTTGTCTCAAACTTTTTAAACTCCTATTTAATATCACAAAAACTATACACAGTACAGGTGTAAAGTAATATAATGTGGTATTCATTCTTCTCCTAACATTATGACAGACTCACAATAACTAAATATGATGAAGGGTATTCAAACTAATAAAAATACACATGCATATAATAAGATATTAAATGCAGAGGTGGTGATAGTGGATGGTGGATGTTGTCTGTTGTGTGTCGCCGATGCATCTATCTTAAGATTGCGTAGCTCTCATATCATAACACAATGAAACTTTTGCATGTAAATGACTAATTTTTGGACAGAAGCAAGCATGAAAAGCGAATGAGATACCCAAATCTCTTGTAACTTTCATAGCGTAGGTAGGAGGACTTTGTATAATTTAAATTAAAATTTTCTTGATGATAAAAACGCGTACAATTACATAACTTAATGGGTTTATTAGTGATTTCCTAAAAAAAAAACTACAATAAAATAAGTTGTCTTTTTTGTCATCATAACCACAGCATCACCAATACCCAATCTCATCTTTATCATCACCTCTACCCATCATCATCATCATCTTCACTTCCACCTATCATCATCCCATCATCAATTTATTATAATAACAAAATATTGAATAAACTTTGTTTCGTAGAATGATGCATTGAAGCGCAAAGTAGACATTGAAAATACACAATAAATAAATATTGGAAAAAAACCAGGTTGGTTCAGTGTTCAATTTTACTAAGCAATTCTGTTCTCTTTTTTTTTTCTTGTGTGAACATTTTGTTGCAAATGACAAAACAAATGCGAAAAATTGGTAGTGGTAAAATGGAAAACAAAACAAAAATATGGGCACGACAGGAAACAAATCAGACATAGATCAAAATGACTGAGAGCAGCAGCAGCAATGGGAAAATTTTAGATTTGGTTGAAAAAGAAGAAGTCAGTCGACAATTGTTGACGACATAGTGACACTTTTTAAAGGCATTAAAATGTTTACAATAAATGTAAGTAGATTCATAGATCTTCTATGTATCTTTATAATATAGAAACAGAAACAGAAACAAAGCAAACTTATAGCAAGCGAGCGACTGTTAATAATAATGATGGCACAACACACAAGAAAGAAATAATACAAAAAAATTCTCCAAAAATAAACTTAAGGCTCTATGGACACAATAAATGAGGGGAGCTGCTGCTGCTGCTGCTGTTACTACTCCTGGTGCAGCATGACGACAAAGAATGGATCGCGTGTGCAAGCGCGGTATATCAACGTCAACATCAATGCAGTAACAACAGTCAGAGTTGTCTATAATACTAGTATATGGGGTGTGTGTAGTTCAAGAGAGAAGAGAGAAGAAGAAGAAGGAGAAGGAAAAGGTGCCGGTGGTGATGGTGGTGGTGGTGGCGATGGTGGAGAAGGCGGCCAAAGCAGAAGCTGCATATAACATGCAATGCAACCCAACCAACCAACCAACCAACCAACAGACAGACAGATAGATAGACATAAAAGTACTAAAGTTCAATATTTTGTGTTGTGTGTCTGCTGCTCCCTTTCGAGAGCATTGAAAGTGGTGTTCGTTGTTGGCTATTTTTAGGTAAAGATCGAGCAAATATCGTATATACTTAATAGACAACTGAGAGACAGATTCAAAAGACAAGCGAGCAGCAGCAGCAGCATTAACAAATGTAGGGGGAGCAGTAACAGTAGAAGTAGCAGCATCAGCAATTGCAACAGGCAGCATCAAGAGCAACATGACAGAAGCATGACGACAATGCTGAGACTTGCGTTGCCTTAGCCAAGATTGTCTCACTTGCTTGCGTGTGTCAACTTGCAATATACAACAACATTACTGACATGTTGTCGTCGTCTTCATTGTTGTTGTTGTTGTTGTTGATGTTGATCCATCCATATGCATATTCCTATTCCTATTGTATATGCGTGTTGCTTGCTATAACTTTTGGTATTTTTAATTAAGTGCGCTACTAAATTAGTCAATGCAGCAGCAAGCAACTCTATGAAGGGACTTCGTAGTGAGCGAGTGAGTGAGTGTCTGCGCTCTGCATTCATTGTCATCGATATAAAGATGTCGAGACAACGATGATTGTGTGCTAATTGTAATTTATTGTTTGACCTAGAGAATTTTTTGTTATTTGTAAACTCAATTTTACAGCATTAAAACATTTATATTTTGGCATGTGCTTTGCTTTTCTTAAATTTCCCTTTATGTTATTAAAGAAAAGGATTCTAAGATATTGAGAGATGCTCCTGAGAGTCATAAATGATAAATTGTATGAAATAAACATTTTTTTTTTTAAATTTTCATAAAATTTTCCATGCTACAATTACTTAAGGGACATTTTTTTTTTATAACATTTTATAAACATTTCTTGATAATAAAATATATAAAATATGTATTTACACTTGTTATATTTGGTTTTGTAGAAAAATTTCCCTCGTTTATCCATTTATAAGACGGGATTTTATGACACTTGAAATGCTCCAAAGAGTTATTTTTGAATGGGAAATATTTTAAGGAAACATTTTTTTTTTACATTTTCTTTAAATTTCCCATGCTCCAATTACTTAAGGGAAATTTTATTTATAACACTTTATAAACATTTCTTGATAATAAAATAGATAAAATATGTATTTACACTTGTCATATTTGTTTTTTTTTTAAATTTCCCTCATACTGCATAGAAAAAATTATAACAAATTATGATGCATTTATAAGACGGGTAAATGCATAAATAATTAAATGCTATGCATAATTTTCACTTAAGCCACAGTTTTAATTTACCGTAAATGCACATTGCAACAATGAACAAACAAACAACACATTTCACGTGCCATCATAATATTCATGCAATAACAGAGGCAGACAGACAGACGAACGGACGGACATTGATGCAACATGCATGTAGCATGAACATATCTGCCTTTTCTAGTTAGTTGTAAGTGTCGATCGGGGTGTCTCTGTGTGTGTGTGTAATAAAGGAGAAGTTGCTTAGTAAATTGACGTTCATAATGATAATAATAATGACACTGCACATGCGCAGCAAGTTATTGTGAAGAATAAAGTAAAGTTGCTAAGCGTAGAGTGCCTCGTGGTTGCTTTATCGCTTTCATAGGTTGATAATGTTGGCAAACACAACAATACAAAAATCACCCTTAAATTCTTAAGTTCAGTGCGCTTATGTGGCAAGTAAGTAAAGTAAGGAGGGAACTACAAAAATAATAATAAAGAAAATACGTTACAAAATAGTACATACTTATATGAAAAGGAAAACAAAAGCAAAATAAAGACAAGCAGATAGACAAGTTGTTGCATATGGTGAAGCTTGAGTGAGTCTACATTTATAAGTATTGTACTTATATTGTTGTAGAGAAGCTACCAGATAAGTTGATTGTTGTTTATACAAACTACTATAACCCATGTACATACATAAGTATATTGAAAGGTAAGCAAGGTATATTAATATTGGAAAGATAAAGGAGAGAAAATGTATTAGGTAGTAGAATGATTGAAATCCACCAAGAAATTTATTTAAAAAAATTGATCACACAACTCCATTTTATACTAAAGGATGAACAATTCTTTTGAAGGAACAAAGTAAGACAAATTTTTTCTATTAATAATACCTGGTTTTCTAAACAAGTTCCCATATTTATCAAAGCAGGGTCTCAGAAAGTTGTTGTGCCCAAACTTACCTATGAATGTAATTATTTTGGTTTGACTTTTTCTTTATTTTAATCATTTTCCTTTCCATTTATTAACACTATCATCCCCGGCCCGGCAATAATATAAACAAAAACTATTTGATCCATCAATTTAGAGCGATTCTATAGGTCGATTTTGATAAAATAAACGCTATATCATACCAACAATAAAGCTTCTTATCTTTCAGTTATTCGATTTTGAATCCAATGAGTGGTTTGTACATGATGTGCGCACAAATAAACAAACAGATAGATAAAGTATACTATTTTATTATATGTATGTATAGTTTTTTACTACTTAGCAGACCATCAGGCAACAGTTAAATTACTTGCAAGAATACTATATACTGACAAGACAAAAACATCATTAGGTTTACTACCGCTTTTATTTTTTTGCTTCTTTATTTTTGATTTTGATGGGGTAGTAAGGTAATATAAAGTATGATCGAGAGCTTCTACGTAATAATAATAAAATAATTAAGAAATGCATGATGAGCATGTCGGTATTTTTGCTTTTTCTTCGTTTCTTTTTTTGCCTTCTTACAAAAGAAAAATACCATCATCATATGAGGAGGTTTACTTTGGTTAAGTATTTAAGTATGTTGAGTTTGCACTGAAGCATAAAAATTAAGGCGGTTCAGCAACGCGTTTGGCATATTTGAGAGCGTGTAAAACTAAGCACAGGCAGCAAGCAGCAAAATGAAAAAAATATTTCAAATTTAAACAAAAAATTTATTGAGTACACGTGCGCATATATTAAGTTTATTAAGAAAAATTGTATTCTAGAAAGGAAAGGGGGCGAATTGCAGCAAGTGAAGCAAGCATAAGTTGCATGCATACTCAAGGTGGCAGTCAGTCAGTTGTACAAGTTGAATTAATATTATTTTTATATTTGTTACAGTTTTAGAGGATTTTTAAAAAATTTCCCATAAAGGGAATTATTTTTTTTTTTTTTTCAAATTTTATTGAAATTTTAACAAAAGCTTACAAATATCAAATTTACCATGTTAATGAAAATTTCCCAAGAAGGGAAATTTTACAAATTGTTTACTAAACAGCTAAATAGCGCCAAAAGTCAATAAAAAATACAAAACAAACAAGTTGGCAATGTGTAAAAGGAAAAGGAAAAAGTAACGACATTTCATATGTCAAGGGATGATTGTCAACAACAAAAAGTATATTTACTCAAGCAAACACAGAAAGTACCCGCTTGCTTTTGACTGACTTGATGCGCTTGCGCGCACGCGCTTTTCATCAGCATAGTACATATTTTAATAGCTGACAGATGTTTTAGACTCGACTCAGTAATGCGCGGCGCACCACACCACACCATGCCAGGCAACCACCCTTGTGTGTGGTGTATATTTTATATACATAAAACATAATAAATACATATGGATATATACATATGTACATATATACATATGTGTTTGTATGTCTGTACATTATTCATACATATAAATTGGTGTAACGTATGCGATCTGCTGCTGCTGCTACTGATATTGTTGCCGCCTTGGCGATGTCATTTATTGTTGACGACGACAACGACAAGGACACGGGCAAAGGAAATATTTTTCAAAAAATTTAAAAAATAAAAAATAAATAGTAGCTATTTTTATAATGATTTTTTAAAAGAAGCAAACAGCAACCAAGCGAGCAAACTCAATACAAATTAGCAAAGACAACACCACACACACACAGGAACACATGCGAAGTGTGGTTATAAAGTAATAAAAGAAGAATTTTGCTGTGAAAGTTTTCAATTTAATTTTATAAACATTTAATGATGATGATTTCATTAGAATATATAAATGACCTTGGGGAACAGATAACTGTCTCATGGGGATATAACAAGGCAATAAACCATATGATTAAACTAGATTATTATGTTTAAATAGAAATCTCTTGTAATAGAAAGTAACAAACATTTATAGCTTTGATACCCTTGATTTCTTTTATAAAACTATATTTTTCATTACTTTTATAATCACATCTCGTAAGAGTCTTTTGTACAAAGTACATCTTCTATTTATCTTCTTTTTACTCTGAGAGAAAATAGGGAAATTTGAATTGTTTGTTCACTAAAACTGACTGACTGACTGACTCACTAACTGACTGATAGACTAACTAAATAACTAAATGCCGAGTGAGTTCTACTTGACTTGGTGGCGTCTGCTGCCTGCCTATGTGTCATTTATACGACAAGCGAAAATGTTAGGGAGCAATAGCAAGCAGGCAGAGCATGTTTTGCCTGTCGAAATCGGGAAATCGCTCTAAAAATAACAAAAATGAGATTTCTTTTTTTAAAACATTTTTTTTTTTTTTCGCACAAACGATGAAAACAACGATTCATGATGAAAAATTATTAAGAAATGAGTTAGTAGTGCGCTTTGCTCAAAGGGAACGAACACACACAAACACATTTTACACATGTTTCATTGACAATTTGACAAAAAAAAAAAAAAAAATTAACAGACATAGAAAAAGTGATTAAGAATTTAATAGAATTATGCATTTAATTTATATAATATTATATTATTTTGTGATTAACTTACCGGCCAAGCAAAATTAAAGGCAAATTGTATGGGATTCGTAAAGCCTTTACTTTGAAAATTTTGTGTATCCGTTAGATTAACAGAATTTTCACCGAGTATTGGCGTTACAACATCACCATATGTACACTGTGATGTTGTATCGATTTTCGCTTGATAATGTTTTAGACAAACACGAAACCGCGTTTTACATGTACCCAAACATTTATCTGTTTCCGTATCCGTTTTACCACTACAGCAATGACCCTCGTTATCCCGACCGTGTTCATTGCTAAAGTATTTTAAACGCAATTCAAAATTGCCGGAACTGTGAACCTGCAAATATAAGAAAAAGAGAAAAGGAAATTAAAATTAAATGATTACAAAAAAATAAAGGGAAATTTCTTTAAACAAAAAAAAAAAAGATAATAAATTTGCCACTTCAATCACTACAATAATAATAAAAAAAAACAAAAACTAATCAAATTAAAAAGCAATTCATTAAAGTTGACGCTTTTTTTGTAGTCTTCCCTTCCAACCAAAAGAAGAACGAACAACTTTTATTTCTACTTCTCTTGTGTCACAAGAAAATTGAACAAGTTTCATCAACAGAAAGATATTCCCTGGTTTTGTTGTTGTTGGTATTGGTGGTGGTGGCGGCATTGGTTTTTGGTTTTGGTCCTTTTCACAATTTTGTCATCGTCGTCGTCGTTGTTGTCTGCTGCCTTCACGGAAGGTATTTTTTGTTCTTTCAACATAAAAAGAATTCAGCATCAAACATGACGATAAATCTTTCATCGTGGTATTTAGAGCCGAAAAAAAGGAGCAAAACCAAATCGGAGAAGAGTAGTAATAACACACAAAGAAGAGACGACGACAACCAACATATGAAAAAAATTACAAGAAAAATATGCAACAGAAGCAACAACAGCAGCAGCAACAGCAACCGCAGCAGTTGTGGAATTTAAGTTAAAATCGAAAACGAATTATGCGCAACAAAAAAATCAAAGGAACTTCTCAAGAAAGAAGGAAACTGAGACAACACTCCACTTCATTGGATTGATTAAGTTAATGAAATATGTAGTAGAAGATGTCGTCAAGGCAGAAAAAGGCAGCAGTTGCAAAAGATATATGCACTTGCAACATGCAACAAAATATGACAAATGCACAGCAAGCGGTCCAAAGTGACTGTCCCCATGTCTTCTCTCTCTCACATGGCTTATTAAAAAAATAAAAATTAACGAAAACATTTTTGTGATAAAGAATAAGAATTTGTTGGATAGTCTTATTTTTCCTCTTCTGCGTCTTTTAAATTATGTAAATTTTTATTTTATTGATTCCCACATGCCAAAGTCATTCACTCACTCACTCACTCATTCTATGTGAGAAAAGATACTTAAGTATTAGCATAAATTAATTTGGCAAAAATTTTGACACAAAACATCAAAACAAATAAATAAAGTGTTAAAACAGAATTGGGTCAAAATGACTATTAATTTTTTTTAAAATACATCAATAAAAATGTAAGGGAAATTTTTATTGGAAATTTTGTTTTTAAAGAAATTTCCGACTTGAAAACAATAGAATAAAATTAAAAATCATTTTTAGAGCATTTAAAAGAATTTCCCTTTTAAGGGAAATTTTTGAAATGTTGTGGTAACTTTATTGACAATAAAAACTAAACACTTGTCAACTTAACTACTCTATAGAATTCAATAAAAAGATGCTGAAACAAAGGTAAAAATGATGAAATGAAATAAAAAAAAACAAAACAAAACACAATACACTTAATATAAAAATTTAATTAAGTCACCAAATATGGTCAGGAAATAACAACAACAACAACAACAACAAAACATAATAAAGACAACTTTGCTTGAGAAGAGATGATGATGGAAGACAAGACAATAATAGCAAAGTATTGTAACAAAAAAAAAAAAAAGAAACAAGCCTTCTTTTGACCAAAAATAGGCGCTTGCTTTGCTCTGATTTTTATAACTGTGTTTGTTTGCTTCTTTTTTTTATCACACAAACACAGATAGATGGAGGACCCACAGACAGACACGAACGACAATTAACATTTTAACAACGCACAATCTGAAGCTTGTTAAAATGACAATTTAATTGTTTAAACACACACACATCATCACAACAATACAAAAAGAGAGCAATAATAACAAAAAATAAATAATAAAAAAAAAAAAATGAAGCAAGCAACCTGTTAACATATAACGACAATAATAAAAAAAGATTACAACATAATAACCAAACCAAATCAAAGTGAAGCATCTCATCATATCATGAAAAAGTAGTAAGAAGTAACTGAAGTGAAGTGAAGTCATTGAGTAAACGTGTGGATGAGATGGGATGAGTATAGTAAAGTAGAGTAGAGTGTGGAGTGAGTGACTAAATATGCTGCTCCATTTGGAATGTTTGGCCTGGTTGGCTTACATGGGTGTTTAATTGCTCAATTAAACATTAAAAGTGCGAACACACACACACACACACACACACAAATAGTTATGTAAGTATCTAAATGCTTTTAGTTCCAAAGATTTCTTAAAGAAATCATGAGGATGATGATAGTGATGATGATGGGGCTACTACTACTTACTACTCTTCTTCAATGACAGACAAGTAACAATAATAATAATAATAAAAAAATACTATAACAAATCTTGGCACAGGTGTATTTAAACAATTGTAACAAAAGAGGAGTCAAAGAAGTGCGACCGCCAATAAAAGAAAAGAAAAAAAAGTAGCAAAAAAAAAAGTTACAAAACAAACCAAAAGAAAAGAAAAAATACTTTAAGCAGCTTAACTATAATTTAATGACTTTAAGCTGTGGCGCTAACATTTTACACGAGACAAAAGCTCATTAAATTAACTTAAATAAAAATACAAAAACAGAAAAAGAAAAATATCAATGAAAAGGAAAAAGATGAGGAGGACAGAAATAAGAAAAGGAATCAAAGAAAAAGAAAATTGTTACAGAAATCAAATCAAATAAGCATGAGTCATCATCACCATAGAAAACCATTGTCTTCAGAAAATGGGAAAATAAAGAAGAAACAACGAAGGATGTGTTTGAGGAATGGGGAAAATATGAAAAAAAAAAACTAAAAAACGACTGAAGAAGAACTTGAATTTTTTTTTTTTTGCGTTTGGGCTTTCAACAATTTCACAACTTCTTTGGCTAAAAAAGGCTTTACCAAAAACAACATAGAAAATGCATTTTAAAAAATCCACATAGACCAAGTCACTAAGCCTAAAAATCTTGAACCTAACTATAAATAAAATCAACAAGAGGAAAAAGTCAGCAGATGCCTTAATACAAGAGACAAAACGAAAGACTTAAGCAACGAACTTCATATTAAAGCAAAGTGACTAAATGGGATGGAGGAATGAAAGAAAAAGACAAACTAAGGAGATTTAGAGAGAGAGAGAGAGAGAGGGAGTCACACTCAAACACACAGAAAAGAAACACACCAAAGCAAAGCAAGTCAAAGCTTCACAACTAAACTCAACAGAAGAAGAAAATATACAAAAAAAAAGAAGCTACAAAACAACAACAACAAAAACGTGTATTGAAAATAAACAACAACAACCACAAGCAACAACAATAAAAATAATGAAATGAACGAACAACGTAAAAAACAAAACAAAATACGTAAAAATAAAACACCAACAACAACAGCAACAACAGAAACGACAACAAAAAGACTACGACGAACGAAAAAAATGTTCAAGTAAAACCGAATTGTTTCCCACGGCATACGATTTGCCGGTCAACATTGATGGCTTAAACGAAACGAAACGAAGGAAGGAAAGACGAAAAGAAGGCAATACAACGACGACGACAACGACAAACAACCGAAGGAAGGAGGAAAGAAGGCCCCACGACGATGAACAAACGAAAGAAGCGTGCAGCAGCAGCAAGACTCGACAGGCAGCAGCAAGCAGATGAAACATCCATCGCCTTTGCCTTCTTTGCCACACCAAGCAACCAAATATACTTACATATCACAACAAGAAGAGAACAACCAAGGGGTAATAAAAGAGGGCAAAAGAAAACAAGTTGCTGCTCTAAAGCTTAAGAGGCTGAGCTGCTGCTGCCGATGCTAAGCTGGTGTTTCTACTATGCCAAGCAACCAATAACAACAACAAAGTGAAGCTCCAACATCACATAACACTATACCATCCAACAAAGAGAGCCACCAAACAACATACATGATGATGATCTAAAGAGAGTAATAAACTAGAGAGTGAGAGAGAGCCATCAGTGAGTTAAACGACGAATGATCATAACAACAAAACGGCGTTTTTAGCCCCAAAGCTATAACAGTTTAAAATGAATATCAACTAACTTCGATGTCGTCGCGTCAGCTGTCCAATAAGAAATTATGAGAGAGTTAGACACCGAGAGAGAGCCTTCAACTAAATGCTGAGTAAACTGGGGAAACAGGAAAACATACACACACACAAATAAAAAAGAGTGCAAAACGTGTCTGAAAAGTTAATTGTATTTGTGAGCTTTAAAGAAATAAATAAAAAGCCGCGTGCAGCAGCAGCGCAGCATTAAAGAAGATGAGATGGTGGATGGCGACGAGACTGCAGCTGGCAGCTGTTTTACAAGCAAATTATTAATGAGAGAAAAATTATGCGAAAGCTACAATTAAAAAAAAGAGCGAATAGAGTGTGTGTCTTGAGAGCATTAAAAAAAACTTGTATTGAGAGCGGACAAAAATCAAAGAGAATCTAAGCTGATTGCACTACAAAAGTTTTCAAGCAGCGAAGACGCACATGCATGTCCAACTAAGAAGATGATAATGATGATGAAGATGATAATGATGATGAAAATGATGTTGATGATACTGGGAGACTGCAAAAACTTATGAAAAATAATTAAATGACAGCAGAAGATAACAACAACAAAATGGGAAATAAAAAACAAACAAAAAATGCCAATAAGTGCATCAACGGAAGGAAGATTATTTAGTTGAAGAGTTGCTACTTTTTCCTAATTAAATTATATTAATTTCTTTTATTGAGAACAGTGCCCACAGTCAATCCACTGAATTCAATCTACTGTCCACACTTTTCCTTTCTGATACAATTCAATCCAAATAAAAACGATTGAGTGATTAAATGAGCATCACAATGACAAAATATTGAATTTTTCTTCAAATTCAAATTCAAATGGAACTTCAATAAAATAAAAAATCATTTGTAAACAAAGGCGCAAAAAGCAAATAATTTGCATAACACATTTCTTTCTTCATTTGACAACCAACCAACAAACAGAAACAATTTACTAGAGTAAAACACATGAGTGAAAAATAAACAAGACTCTAAAAGGGGAAAGAGATAAGTGACAAACATGAAATAGGCACCAAATTGTTGTCTAACTGACATTGTTTCCCATTCTCTGTTACCATCCCACCAACCATTGCCTAGGAAATATGTATGTAGAAATGTATGCAACTTTAAACACTTGGCCAAGTTGCAATGCGCTTGAAATAAATAAAAACAAAAAAACGGAAAATAAAACAACCCAAACCAAAGTAATAAAAAAAAAGCAACAGAAATTGAAATTTATGATCAAACTTTGCATTGTTAAACGTGAGAAAGTCATAAATTTTGTGTTCATGTTCATATACGAGAAGCGACAAATCATTTTTAATGATTTTTTTTAAATTTCCCTTCTATGGGAAATTAAGAAAATTTAATTTTTATATAGAACAAGTGTTTTTCGAGTAAAATTTATGAAAACAAATCGTAAATTAAAATTTCCCATATTAGGGAAATTTTTTGTCATACAATAAAATCATGTATTATACAAGAAAAAAAAGCTAAATCAAAAGAAAATTGTAACAAAACATTGCCTTCAACTATGAACTTTATTTACATACTTATATTGTATTACGCATGAAGACCTTTCTGGGTCTTTATAGTAAACACATATATTGTAAGTTACATAGACTTATATACAATATTAGAGAAAAAAAATAAATAGTAACCCAGTCACACTTGAATGTTTAAAAAGAGTTTAATAGTACTTCTTGTTTTCACATGATTCATCATCATTACTTTGCTTAGAAATATCTTAATACAATCAAATATGATTTCTTGATTTCCTTGGGATTATTAGATTTTCTATTTACAAAATTGAATTGCTTTTGAAAGTACATAGTAGAAAAGTAGGTTAGCTTTCATTACTCTATTGCAAAATCTAATGAAGATTAATGTTTTTGGGGTAAATCTTTACATGACAAATCATAACAATAGGTGGAATGTTTAAAAGTTGTTAGGGTTCTAGTTAAGTTTTCTGATTAGAGATTTTTACCATTAAAACTATTGAACTATCTTTCTATCTGTTAAAGTGTAAAAAATTTAATACAGAAAACATTTTGAAACAAGGAAATTTTATATAAAGACTCAATAAGAAAAAGATCCGACAACACGGAAAGGGAGCAGAAAGCTATTCCGAAAAACAAGTGACTAAAATATGTAATAAATGTTTGACCTATCAAATAATAGGTCACATTTGCCCTAATTTTAAAGGTGGTAAAATCAATATTGATGAACTAAATAGTTTGTATTAACAATTTCTGTATAATTATTTTACTAACGAAGGTGTACTTTCGAAAATAATCCTCGTCTTCTTTAAGAAGATACAATTTTCTTTCAAATGTGTCCATCAATCAAATAAGAAGAAAATAGTGCGTTGCATTGTTTACCTTTTTTTTCTTCTACTTCTTTTGCTTCAATTTTTTTTTATGTTTGTAAGCAGGTAAATTTATACATTTCAATGTATCTCTAAACACCTTATATCTCTGTGTGTGTGTGTGTATTTGTATCTATAGACAATTTCTGCTATTTTTAAAAGAATCACTCAAGCCTAACGTTACTAGTTTTTTTTTTTTTTTTTTTTTCTATATTTTGTTTTGTCTTCTTCTGTGATATTTTGCTGCTTCTTGCCATTTTATTGTAGATATATTGTTTAAAGTTGTTTTATGTACGTTCACTGACTGACTGAGTGACTGACTGACAAACTGAAAGACATTCAGACAGGTAGATTGAAGTTGGTTTAGTTAAGAGAAGACATTAAAATGTATGAACAAACGAACGCATTTTTTTTTTTTTTTTTTACTTCTTCTTCACATACTCGTATTGTAAAAGAAGTAAGCCTACCTACCTAGTTAAGTAAAAAGAAAGGCAGACCCAGGCAAAAGGCATAGGAATAGGCAGGTGTATTACTATTTTTATTATAGTAAATCCAGTTGTTATTATTGTTTGATATACTCATACATACATGCATAGTTAAAAGTATCTACATAGTGTTTTTCCCCATTTATACAATTTTTTTTTTTTTTAAACATTTTTATTATTAATAAAATCATAATAATAATCATAATCAACCGTTAAGTGAAATAAGTTCAACAACAATAACAATGAGAATAACACCAAGAATAACAACAACAACAACAACAGTAACAATTACAGTTACAAGCGCAAGTGACTCCCCCGGGAAGTTAAACGCCAAGAAAACAATGCTAAAGGCGCCTCTATCTATTACTTACATACAACAGACTAAGAAAACTTAGAGGGAAGTAGTATGAATGAGTAATAGTAAGAATAACTTAGGCGGCTGTTTTACAATACTTGAGCATCATTGTGCATTGTCTAATTGCAATTAATTATGTTTTATAATTTAAAACGAACGAAATGTATCTTCTAAAGAAAAAGAGAGGCTAGTGGACTAAAGGGAAGAATGATGAGTTGATGTATGTACGTATGAGTGGAAGAAGAATAATAATACAATATAATGGAAATGAAGAAGATATTTTTCAACAAATTTATTGTTAATATGAAAATTAAAAAAAAAAATGAATTTAATAAAAAAAAAAAACTTACAGAAGAAAAATTACGACAACTTGAAGGCGTTTTAATGATTATAATGAAAAAAAAGAAGATATTCATGAAGATGAAAATGACGATCATTAACATAATGATGTATGCAAAAAGCAACTGTATTTACGGTTTTCATGTTGTTGTTGTTATAGTTACATAAATTAATTGAAATTATCACAACATGAGGCAGAGAGACAGACATATTAATGAGTTATAAACTTGACTGAGTAACTTAGACTAGCTGAGACTGATTAAATGAGTAAATGATTGACTGAGTGAATAAATGAATGACTAATTGAATAAATGAATGACTGAATGAATAAATGAAGGACTGATTGAATAAGTAAATGATTGAGTGAAGTAATGACTGAGTAACTTATAACTAAATGACTCACTGATTATGTAAGTAAAAGATTGATTGAATGATTGACAGTTTGATAGACTGATTATATAAGCACTGAAATAAACTGACTGTTTAATTAAGTACGTGTAAATGACTCACTGACTAACTTACATCATGATTGACTGTCTGAGTATGTAAAATGAGTGACTGCTTGATAGTCAGTCAAAGTAAATGATTGATTGAATGATTGAAAGAGGTGACTAAATAAGCACTGAAATAAACTGACTGTTTAACTAAATAAATGACTTACTTACTTCATGACTGACTGTCTGAATATGTAAAATGAATGATTGCTTGATAGTCAGTCAAACTTATAAGTAAATGATTCACTGACTATATAAGTAAAAGATTGATTGAATGACTGATTGACTAAAGAAGTTTTGAAATAAATTGACAGTTTAAGTAAAGAAATGACTCAATGACTGACTTAGTTCATGACAAACTGTCTGTATATGTAAAATGAATGAGACTGAGTCTTATTAAATATGATTGTTTGTCCCTCATTGACAAAAAAACAATAGAAAATTATCTTGGACCCAACTGACTGAGTGAATATTCTAAGTATATGATTCACAACATATGTAAGTGATTGACTGAATGACTGACAAACTGACTGAATTGTCTTAGTATTCAAATTAATATTATGTAAAATATTAAACTGATGTCATAAGACATTAAATTTACTACATATGATGAAGTGGCAAGTTATTTCATTTCAAATATTAAAAAACTATATCTTTTTATATAATTTCTTCCCCAACAACCTTAAGCAACAACAGCTGGGCTTTATTACAATTGTATAAAATTAAAAAATCTATAGAAAAAAAAAGAATTCCAATTTCTTTTGGCCACAAACTTAAAAAGACTCCAGGAGACTCCTTTCTTCAATTCTTTCTTAAAAAAATAAATAAACAATTTTCTGTTTTCCTTTGTTTTTGACAACTAAAATTAGTGCAAATCAATCGAAAAAAAAAATGAAAAAAGAAAAAAAAAAATAGAATAAATTTAAGGGAACAAAAAATTAAGTAAAGCACGCACGCATGCATCCAACAACATGCCACATGAAAGGAGTTAAGCAGCAGCATCTCAGAGATGTTACTGATGCTGCTGCTGCTGGGCAAGAAAAGATTAACGAAAACATACTATAAATAAAAAAAAAAAAAAAAAAAAACATGCAATGTGAGTAAATTCGCATAGTGAATGCAACATAACAAAAACAATGGCATAATGTGGCAAGCAGCAAGTCATCATCATCGTCATCATCATCATTACAATGTTCATAGTCGTCGTCGTCATTGTCGATTCATTCAATGATCGAGCGAGTGAACGGCGCACGTTGACCTACGCAGAGAAGAAACAGCAGCAGCAGTAAGTCTGACTGTCTGTCTGTCCATCTGTAAAACACCGCCACCTTCTCTTTCTCTCTGAACCCCTGGAAGGCAAGGCAATAAGAACAAGTTGCGCTTACAAAATTTGTTGTGCTCTGCTGTGATGCTGCTGCTGCATGAAGTCAGTCTGGCTCAGTTGCCTGCCTGCGCCCTTGTCTTGTTGCCACAAGCTTCATGATATGGCAGATGTTGCCAATATACAATATGTACTTGTTTGTTGTTGTTGTTGTTGGGTTTTTTATTTTGAATTTTTTCTGCCACAAGTGACTTTTTATAACGCTCTTGGTGGTAAAACATTTTTTCCAGTATTTTTTTATTTCTTATTTTAATTTAATTTAATTTCTCTTTTATTTTTATTTTATTTATAACAAATTTTATTTTAAAAATTTAAGTATAGAAGAACTAGTTTTTGATCTTCATCTATTATAATAATATAGAATAGAAGGGGTGGCGGGTGCCTAGCTGTTTATTATTATTATCAGTCTCTCATTCTCCCTGAAAAACAACCCCTTTTGATTCTTCTTTTCGAAAACAAAAGGAAAAAACTTGATTCAAATTTACTATATATATATATATATATATATATTTTTATATGATTCCAAAAACATGCTCAGCTGTTCGAGTAGCTCAAGTTACTTGTATACTACTACATACATACATAGTTTATTTGTTGTTGTCATCGTTTGTTTGAGGGAGATTTTTATATAGAGCAAAGGGATATTGTATTTTAATTTAAAGAATTTTTCAAATTTTATAAAATTATAGAATAGAATTAGAGGCTACAAAAAGATCAACATACATAGTTTAATAAAAATCTTGGAACATCTACTATTCTTAGAATGATAAAATACAAATTTTGGAAGTCCTCAATAAAACAGAGAAGTAGATAAAATTTTGAAAGAGTTACGAAAATTAAGACACAAATTTCATAAAAGGTCCATTTTGTCTATACTATGGAGTTAGATAGATCTTTCTCAGAATTTATGTTCGAAGAAATAAGACAAAACGATTTAAAAGTGGTTTAAAAATTACAGTAATTTATTTTCAAAAATTTGTTTTTGATATTTTCATTTATTTATAATTATTTATTTTTTTTATCGCTTCCAAAATTATCTGTACGACATAATAAGAACAAAGAAGGCAAAATTAAAATAATATAATTCAAAATTCAGATTTACTTATATGTTCCTAAAATTAAGGAATTTGCTATCACTTTTTTGCATCTGGACATCATTGAATTTATTATATTGCGACATATTATTGATAAAGAGATACTATTATCCCAAGAATTCTTGGCAGTGGCTGAAAGATTTATTGGTTTGGCGGTCCTTTCACCATGCTTAACATGCTTCCAGAGATGCTCGCTCAATTGGCTTTAGGTCAGGTGATTGTCCCGGCTATTCCAAAATACTGACTTTGTTTTCTTCAAACCACTATTTAATCTTTTGGGAAATGTAATTTCTGGTCGTTCCTTTTTGTTACCCATCGTATGGGCATTTGTTCTTCACCATAAGGCAAATATTGCTTCTTGTACGATTTTTGCAACATAATAATTAGCGTCCAACGCTGTTAACTAAAGGTCCTACCCATTGCTATGAAACTCAACCCCACAGACATTAGTTCTTCATTTGAAAATTAAAATTTTATTTAAAAAAAAAAAAAAAATTATCGCATATGAGATTTCATAATAATTCACTTCATGTCAAATGTTTTAATAAAAATATTTAAAACAAAATATAATCAACATATGTGGGTATTATGGATTAGCTGTTCCGGCGTACTTTCCTACTTCCCGACAAAATTTTATTGAAATCCGCCTTGCAAGGGAATGATAAAGAAGAATGATATTTATTTATTTTATTTTTATTTAAAATATTAGATGTTTGACAAAGACTATTTGTTTGATTTGAAAATGCATATGTCTTTAAATTTAATTCATAAATTACTTTCTTTTCAGGAAATTTGTCTGTATTTTTAATAGTGAGCAGAATCACTATTCAGGGCCATGATGGAACTAACATGACTTTGTTTTTTATTCATGTAAATAGATGTTAAAGTTTTTAACATATTTCTTATATATTTCATATTTCTAAACCATTTTTAATAAATTTTTTTAACCTTCATATTAAATTTTGTATTAAACCAAATTTTTACTTATATTTTCTTGGATTATTTTTAAATTTAAATTTTTGTTCTTATTTTCATTCAGATTATTTAAAACCAAACCTAGAACACTTGATAAACCTATCGATTATATGATGATGATGATGATCAGTTTTAGGGTTAAGTCATGCGTTCATCACCTCACAAAGAAAAAAGACTCAACGACCGAAATGTGGTTAAAAAATTCATATTCTCATATGAAGTGATCAGGCCACCCTTTTCTACTTATTTATCCTCTTCTATTGGTTCTTCTTCTAATTCCTTTTCAATTATTATTCTTCCTATTACTATTCCTACTACTAACACATACACATCTACATAAGTGTATGCATGATGTTGTGCTTCAACACTTCTCTGCTCTCTCGCTCTCTCTCCCTCTCTAACCATTACTTATTCAATCACTCTTATTGAATCTAATCTTTCTTTATCACACTTCACAAGAAAAAAGGGAATTGAAAAATGCAACAACTACACTATTATAAATAAAGTGGATTGAATGCCTATCTAATTATTATTTCTTATATAGAATAGAAAATAAAACTTACCTGCACAATTATTGTGAAACAAACAAATGCAGCAAATAAACAATTAATCCAATTCATGTTTGTTGTGTTTGTTGCTATTTGTTGTTGTTGTTATTATTGTTATAATAATTTAATTTCGGTGTAATCCTCTATAAAATTTCAGGTTCACCACCGGTTCTTCTTCTTCTTCTATTCAACAGTAGAGAGTTTTAACTACTTTTTTTTAATGGGGAAAAAGTAGCAAAAAAACAAAAAGAAATTGTTTATTATCTTTTGATTGATTGATTTCTTTCTTTTTACACACAATATTTTTTATTATTTTTGTTAAAAAAATATATTAGTTTTTTCTTTTATAAATATGAATCATTTGTTAGCTGCACATTTTTGCAATTTTCTTTTTTTCTTTTGGGGGGAAATTTTGCTTAATTCAGCAAAATTTTTAATTGATAAAAATTTATTTTTGTTTTGTTTTTGGGATTTCTTATTTTTTTGCAACACGTGTTTTTTTTCTGCTTTTCTCACATTTCCATCTTTTGGTGTTTGTGTGTGTGTGTTTTTTTTTTCTCTACTAATTTCTTGTTAACTCCTTTTGATATTATTATTTGGCGGGCTGTGATGGTGATAATGATGAATATTAAGAAGATGATGATTACAACAACAAGAAAATAAACTTAAGAAAAACACGCACGAAATAAATTTGTTGAGGTTTTAGAAATAATTTATTATAATAGACGACAAAGAAGAGGAGAAGAAGACGCACTTTAATAGTAATAAAAATTGTTGTTGTTGTTGCTGCTTTTAGAATTTCTAACGGTTTTTGGTTTTTTGCATTTGTTTTTTTTCTATTCTTGCTTTTCGTTTGATTTTGATTTGATAATAATTTTTTTTTTTGCAAATGCAAAAGAGAGAATTTTCTTTTTAAATTATTTTCACGTTCACGTTTTTCTATTTTTTAGTCAAATTAATAATTTCAATTTCATTAATTTATAATTATAATTTTAAATTTTCCAAGTCATTTGCACTTAATAAATTTTTTTCTTAATAAATTTTTGTGGCCAAATTTTTTTACATTTTTTATACATAAATAATTAATATTTTTCAATAAATTTTTGGCGCACAATTTTCTTTATTTATTTATTTAATATAAATTTTACACTTGTAGAACTTTCATGATTTCAAAAATTTATACTTCTTTCTGATGTGGATGATGCATTCGAGAGTAGAGAATTTCTTTTCGAAAACTATATAAAATGCACATTTGTTGTGTATGTGTGTATAAATTCTTATGTTGCGCGTTTTCTAAAATAAATTCGCCCGTGTCTTTCGTTGTTGTCAACCGACGATTCACGACGACGACCAATCTACTTGGTATGATTGAATTGAATGATTGAATGAAATTGAATGAGAAGTAGTAGTTGGTTTCAACTGAGAAGTTTTGGTATTCGGAGACAGACTATGTTGAAGAAGTTGAGACAGAAATATAGTTAAAGAGCATAAAAATCACCCACTCTCTCAAAAAGACGCGACAGCTAACATTTAACATTAACATTTAATGTTAACAGCTGTACACATGCGAGCGTAAGCATTCATTTCCTTTCTTGTCTAAGTGAGATTCGCTCGCAACAACAATATGAAAGAAATAGCTTGTGTGTTGTACAACAAAAATATTCTTTTAGAAAGGAGCGCTAACATTTTTTGAAATTGTGTGAAAACAGCTGCAATCTCAATATCACAATGGTTGGTTGGCTGAGTCTGTTTGAATGTTTGAAAGCAAACAGCATCGAACATGCTCCAATGTGGAAACTGATGTTGATGAAGTGTATGGCAGGCAATAGTGAAATACAAAAATGCAAACACGAACAGAGAGAGAGATAGAGAGAGAGAGAGTAGATTTAAGAGAGCATAAATATGCTGAGTAGTGTTTCAATAGGTTATGCATATGTTAGAGGAAGATGAATAGAGTTCATTACAGAGAGAACATTGAAATATTAGCGAGATTAACATATCATAAATGGTCATGTATAACCGGACGTCGTGCAAGTTTCCGTTTCATGACCATTTGAGAGCAGTCGGCTCAGGACAAAAATGAAGATGTTCAAAAACTAAAATTTTTGAGATAAGATATTCAATTTTGTAATTAAGAATTTTATATGAAATTTCAAAATATAAGATTTCTTTTAATTTAACACTAAAAAAGGGAAATTGTCCTTGTTACTTTGATCGCATGGGAACAATTCCTAAAGTCTTATATCCAAAAACTATAGTAACGAATGTAGTTAAAATCTAAACTATAAGTTATAGTACAGGTCTGTCCAACCTTTTTGGTTTCCAGGACCTTATTGGAAGAATCCGCGGTTAGTTGGGCAACAAGTGGAAAGGAAAAGGCAGTGCCACAAAGTAAAAAAATCGCTGTGTTGCGGGCCAAAGAAAGAAATTTCGATTTCTTCTCCATTGACACTTCAAGCGCGTCTGGGCCGCATTGAGTCGTATTCCTGGTTCTCTTGGACCTGTTATAGTATGTAATCAGATCATTTCATTAAATTTTTAAGTCTCCTGTTTATTAATCAAAATCAGTTCTTGTAAAGATTTTTTTTTTAACATTCAATGAAGCTTGAGATCTCCAGATGATCAAATTGTTTCATGATGGACATGATTCTTTGGCAGCTAAGTATATTGCCTTAGAACAATTATGCGATCATACCAATTTTTATTTTATATTTTGTGTATAAAACTTGATTAAAGATTATACTGATCTCCAAAGCCTATTTCACCCTCTAGCAAACATTCGCAAACATTCGGACAAACTGACAAACAAAACGAAAACTGAAAAACAAAGGATCCTTCCATTCAACAACACACCAAACGGAAAAGCAGACAAAAGGCCTACGAGTTAAGCCCAAAGTTGCATAGTAACGCATATTATAAATTCTTTTCGGAAGATTCACTGATTTGCATTTGAAAACATACAATTCTGTCGGTAGATCTTCCCTTAAATAGCAAAAAAAATATTACATATATTAGTGTATATAAAATGACATGGAAGAAAATTATAACCTTTCTGCTATGAACAAAATTTGGCGCCAAATTTTCGCGATTGAAATTAAATTATATTAAAAAGGAAAAACAAAAAATGAGTAAATTGCTTTTTTTTCTGAAATTTAAAAATTTTAAAGTGCTTAGAGCGAAATGTCGCCAAGGAGTGAGCAAATTCGCAAGGACAACAACCAACATATCAAAACATCCGTTCACTTGTTGTTCTTGTGGCTGCTGTTGTTGTTTGTTTATTGGTTTTGTGAGTACGAGCATCCTTATTTGCATAGACAGGCGCGGTCAGCAGCGGAAATGTCCAGCAATGCAAGGATAACAAGCTCTACCTGCTGCTGCTGCGTCCTTAGTCAAAACATCACATCAAAACCGGATATGGCCAAGGTAAGCCAAATGTAGGCAAAGTAAAATAAAACGACAAAAATATAAACAAGGTGCAAAAGTAGTGAGTAGGTGGTAGCGGCGGTGGTTTAAGGGGAGTGAATGTGACATGGAAGCTGCAGAAACGCGTAATTCGATTCGCAACACTCCTACACAACAACAACAACAGCATCCATTATCAACAAAAAACGGAAGTAAACTGTGCTCACAACAGGATTCTTAGAAATTCCCACGGCGCGTTTCCGTTTTGAGTTTCGCGTAATTTTTATTTTCTGTTTTCTCTTATTCTTCTTTTTTTTTTTGCGAAATTTACGCATTCACATTTTTATGAATGAATTTTACTCATATGTCCTTGTGTTATCCTTACGCTTAAAAACCAAACAGGATGTTTATTTGCCTTAAACAGGACATCACAAAGATCATCATCAGCATGATCATCTTAACTCATCTCATCTGTTCGGTTCTGTTCAGTTCTCTTGTGCACTGTATTTTTTTGTAGTATTTGGCAAAAGACTTTGGTAGAAATTCAAGGACATTTTGAGTTGAGTTACCAAGAAACAACAACAACAACAGCAGTTTGAGTAAGGATTCTAGGAATCGGTCAAGTTTTTGAAAAGACAAAAAGAGTTGAGCTTCAATTTTATGAATGAAAAAGAATTATAGTTTATATATATTTTTGAGAATCGTTGATTGTAGTATTGTAGTAAAGAGTGACTTTCCGGCATGAATGAATTGATGGGTTTTGTCACAATTAATTAAGCATATTAAGAACAGTAGTTTTGTTTTCAGTCTATATTCATACTACATAACAAACCTTTCGAAATATTAGACTTAAAATACAAAGATTGAATTCTATTCGATTCCATGGTGAAACAAACTACTACTAATAAGGTTTCAAAAAAATTCTTGATGCAGATGGCATCAGCATCAGCAGGTGGGCAGACCATTGGAACATCGGAGTCAACAGTTCAAAATCGTACCACTGTACGATTGTGCTTAGAAAAGACTCCTGTCTAACCGTTTTGCTGCATAATTCGGTCATACCTCAGGTGGCTCATTCAGCCCAGTAGTAAAGTTACCATATATAAGGCTATATTGGTCTCATCCACAATATGCAGAACTCTGCCCCCCCGTCAGATAGTAAACGCTCTTTTGTACGTGCGTAATGATGTCATATTCAGGGACCTGAGAATCCTCTCAGTCCGTGAGCAGATCAACAGAAGAAGATAAAATGACCGGCTAAGAACTCACGTCAACAAATTAGCATCCGTTCTTGCCATAAACACCTCAAGAAGGAGGCACAAACGTCTCCACCCTGATGACCTTTGGATGCACGGACGCAAAAGAGGATGTAGGCTCCGTTTCTGAACTACTCAAACATTTCCTGGCAAATTTTTTTAGGCCTTAAGCCATCTGTCAATTTCTGGCCTTTGTCACATCAATTTTTTGTAGCCGTTAAGTCAGAGGTTTATTTTTGGCCATTTAAAAAAAAAAAAAAAAATGCAGAATATCGATTAGGAAGAAATCATGGTTCCTAAGGCTAGGAAAAATACTTTGCCTATGCATCGTCTCAAGAAATTGATTCTAGAATTGAGCGATTTAAGAAACTTTAGAGCTATCAATAGAAAATTATTCAAGTATCCATCAATTAAATTATAGAATGTGGACTTTATTTGTGCCATATTCCCCATATTTGAAGGCATTCAAGCCAAGGTTCCAAACGTTCTATGCGGAACTTATATCTACCCTAAGCGAATATTTCCTTCTAATATAAAATAAGCAAATGATTTAGAAACATATTCAAAAACAAAGTTGATTGTTTCATACGTGATCTGTTTTTCAATCCTTTATCAGTATCTCAATTTAAATTCTTTCTCATATCATTTAAAAATCCACCAGATCTTCTTCCCATATTCTATTTACTTAAATTTATTCCTTTTTCTTCTACATTTCCCACAAGGGAAAACAAGAAAATCAACAGATAATATAACACAAGGATGCAAATGTAACAAAACCAAGACAAAAAAAAAAAGGAAACCACACATTTTTCTATCAAATACTGTGTGCCGTTTTTCTTTAACAGTTAAACAGTAACAGCAGCATCCAGAAGAATCTAAAATGTCTACTTAACGTCGAGGACATGTGCGTTTCCCACGCATGCATGAATTTTTTTCGATTTCAGTGAAGCAGGTACAACCCGCCTTTAAAAAAAATCCTTGAACAAGCAACAAATCAAAAGGAAATTCAATGCATCTATCATCTCTATCCATCTATCTGTGTTAGAGTTTGAAGATTTTTCTCATGCAGATCTAAACTATTCTTCACTTAGAGACTTTGATGAGCAGATGTACGCAGATTTTTAGTTCCGTGTGAATTTTAATTATTTTTTGCTTTACCAAAACTTCCACTTCCATTCCATTCCATTCAGCGGAACCTAGCATATGTTGATATGTTTCTTTGACACTTGTTTCAATAGTTAAGCCTTTGGCAAGATCAACATTTATTAGAATGAGGTCCACTTGATCCCTTAACAGCTTCAGCTTCTCAAAATTTTAATTGGCAACAACAGTTGTTTGTCTTGTCTCTTCTTTTCTTATTTGATCTCCCACACTTTATTATTGATTTCATATGAATTTCATTCATCAAATCAGAAATCTGCTCATTCTCTTAACCTGGGAACGGAAGTTACGGATTCGCTTCAATCTTTATTTGTGCTTCATCTGTTTCTTTGCTTAAGTCTGTGCAGATTGCACCCTCGCAAATATCTCATTTCTTTCTTTTGTTGAAGGATCAACAAGGATCATTAAAGTTTACCTTTCTTTGGGTTTGTGATTTCTTTTAAACGGAAATATATCAGGTGTATTGCATAATTTTTATTTCGAAAAGAAGCAAAATTTTTGATTGAGGAAATGAATGAAGAAAGTGTCTGAAGATGATTAGTGATGAGAAATGAATGAGGGGTCACTATAGGTGATAGAAAGTATTGGTGAATTATGTAACCGTGAGAAGTAAAGCCGGAACTAAAATTGTGTGGGAATAGATTTTATTGAGAAAGATAAAAAGATCTCTAAAATTGTGATGATGATATGCATTCTCAAATTAAAAAAATAATCTATGATCTTAGTGGAAAATTTAAATTGGAATGAATAAGATTCTAGAGAAAAGGAATGTTGTTAGCAGACACTTTTCAAAAGATTTGTATTATCTATATGACTCAGATATCAATGAGAAAAAAGGAAATTAATGTTGGCTTTGCCAAAGTTGTAATACTCTTCACTCGCCTTTTTGTATCTTTTGAATATTGTTCTATGTTCATGTTTTGTATGGGAGGTACCCCTCCCAAAGCTCCGAGGGTCTTGAAATTTACATGGTTGGTAGATTTGGGTCAGCTACTTATAGTTTCCAAATTTTAGTTCAATAGTACAAACAATAAAAAAAGCATTTCTAATGAAATAAATCTGGTTTTGTATCTTGATGATCCGAGGGTCTTGAATTTTACATGGTTGATGTATATGGGTCAGACACTTATGGTATCCAAATTGTAAGTCGATAGTACAAAAAATAAACAAAGTTTTTATAATAAGAATATGACTTTGGATCTGAGTTTGTATTGAAGGTAGCCCCCTAGGGGTCCGATTCGGTTTATTCCGACAAATGTTTTGCGTATGTTGAAAAGAAAGGTCTCTAGCTGAAAAACTGTGGGACTAGTTTCCTTACATACAGAAGACACAACGACATGGCTAAATCAACTCGTCGCGCTGATCAGGAATATATATAATCTATGTCTCATTTTGTGTATTAAAAACTTCAGATAAACTTACAATACTATTCGAGATTTGAGATTGACAACGGTTTTTTGTGTATTCAGAAAGAAAGATAATTCAAATTTAAAATTAGGATTATCTTAACTGTAAGATATACCTAAGTAAGATGTTAATTTTACAATAAAAGAATTGGAAAAATACATTTTAGAATTAAATATTTTATTCGAGCCACCTTGAAATCTATGAATAATCAAGTTGTGATCTAAATTTTGCCTGAAATGTGTGTGGGGGGGTTTGCAAGAAGTCTTTGCAGAATGTTTTAATAATAGATTTCAAATTTTAGTTGAGTTGAAAAGGTCTGAGATACACTTACTATGTAAGTATCTGACAGCAATGGTAAGCTTTGATTGTACAACCTTATGACTTTTTTGTACTAAATTAATTTAAATAGGAACTCTGAACGGCAAATCCAGTGGGTGCAGTCGATTCAATGTTCGGGTGTGCTGGCTGTTGTCAAGCAGGTTGACTGCAAGGTGATTGTCATGACTTTCCAGCATGGAGATATTTTTGTTGCTGATTCTTGCAATCTCCTCAAGGATCGTGGGTGTCTGTAGATCTCTGTGTAAAGTTGAGTTTCTCACGTACCAGGGTGCTCCAACGCAGTAGTTTTGACTGAAACCTTTGAAGAATCTCAATGTTTGAGTTGGAGGCAGTGCCCCAAAGCTGTATTCCATAAGTCCACACCGGTTTAAGTATGGATTTATAGAGTAACAGCTTGTTTTTCAGGCTTAGCTGCGAGCCTGATCTTAAGAGCCAGGACATTTTTATTAGTTTTAGGTCAAGGTGTTTTCTTTTCAATTTTATGTGAGTTAGCCTCCTATCGAGAGTTAGTCCAAGGTATTTTGCTGTTGTGCTTTCCGGAATCGTGTCTCCATTAAGAATTATAGGAGGGCAGCTCTTGCGATTCATAGTAAAGGTTACATGAATTGACTTCTCTGTGTTCACGGCAATGTTCCATCTTTTGAGCCACGATTCCATTATATTTATTTGATTCTGCAAAATGGTTGAAGCTGTCCCAGGATCGCTATCAGTAGCTAAACAGGTAAGTGATCTGAGAAATGAATCAATTCTTATGTTCTGATAAAATCAAACTAATAAGAAACTAAAAACCTTTGGGATTATTAACACAAAAAAAAAAAAATCATGTGAAAATTTAAATTTTAAAAATATGTATTTTCAAAAACTTTAACTTAAATTCATGTGGTGGTCCAATGTTAAATAACTTTGGAATCTTTAAAAAACTTGCGGTTAAGTTCATATATAATTTTAAGTAAAACAACATAAACTAAATACAACAACCAATAAGTACAACTATAAAGAAGAGACTTACGCGTGTAGGAAAATACTTAATGTTGTTGATGATGATGATCATGATGATGATGAAGTTGATGAGCTACCATGAACTACATGAGAGATTTGTGACAGAGTCAGTCGGAGTGAGCCACGCGCCTAATTTTCAAGTATTTCAAGTAAAGCGAGCGATCGAACGACAGATCCCAAAATATACAACAACAACAACAACACGAATAACAATAACAACAAATGTTTAAGCTACAAGCTGCTACAATAATTTTTTTGTTGTATGCAATTTTTTTTTGGCTTTTGTTTTTTTTTTGGGCTTTTTGGGACACACACGTACTTCACTTGAAGCAAACAAATGTTGCAAAGTGCAATGGCTTCACTTGGCGTTGGTCAGCAACATAAAAAAACAACTTGTTGCTTTGGTCAAGCAAGTGAAAGATACTTTTGTATCTTTTGTTGTTTTTATATACAATATATTTTTTGGCAGCCCCAATATTGTTGTTGTTGTTGTTGTTGACTGCGTGCGTGTTGCATGCGGCAGGTTGAATACTTTGACTTTATTCTTAACTTAGTACAAAGAGAGGAAAGAAGATTGAAGTGGTAAAAGTTAAGTTGGAGTTGAAGTTGAAGTGGAGTACATGACCCCAATTTCTTTTGCATGTGTTTTTCTGATAATTTTTGTATTTGCTCCTTTGTTTTTTGTTTTTCATTTTTTTTTTTTTTTTTTTGCGCTCGCTCTTTTGCTTCGTTGAACAAACGAAATGTTGCCGAAAATTTTATAAAAACAAAAACCGAAATAGAACAAACATTTATTTCGAATTTACACCGAAGCTTATATACCTTTCATATTAAGAGTATCTCGATGTTTATATTGAGTTAAAATTATAGAAAGTCAGTATTGTTAGAGAGCTTCCACTTCCATTTATCGGAGAACTCTAATTTTAACTTATCAATATATCAAAGTTCCGCTCATTATCTTCGTAATCCGAGAGCATGCGGTTCCATTCTCCTCGTCACACTGATCATATTAATATTTGTATGAATTTACTTTAAGGGCTCTCCTATGTAAATAACATCAATCCAGATTGAGTCTAGTGTGAATGTTATAGGAAATATGAATATGAAGTAGAGTAGAAGATACTTCACCTTGCCGGGTCTGGTCTGATCTGGTTTGGTTTGGTCTGGTGTTGTTTTTTGTTATTGGATTCAGTGGAGACTTCTTCTTGTTATTGTTGTTAATGTGCTGATGCCTTTTGTTTCTTTTTAGGTTTTTTTTTTTTTGTTGGCGCTGTGTCTCTCCCTTGAAGGATGGGATGATGTATATTTCACATTCGATTTGGAGCAGCAGGACATCTGTTTGCCTTTGCGCTCACTTCATCATCAGAAGCAATAAAAACACAAACAATAATAGGAGCAGAAGCAGCACCAACCAAGTATCTGTTATTGTATCTGCATCTTTCTTTACTTCGAAGCTGAAGAAGATGCTTTGCTACATGTCTTTCACTCTAAAGGAAATATATTGTTGTTGTTGTTGTTGTCTCAAAGCCGGTTTACAGGTGCCTCAATTCATAAAGCTTCATTCACTCGCTCACTCACTCACTCAGTCAGTATTTTGCTTTGTATCTTGTATCTTTTGCATTTTTAAAGCATCTTCTGCCGCTGCTGCTGCTGTTTGGTTTTGCTCCACAGCCTGCAGGCTTTTTGTAATAAATTTTTCTTTAATTTTTGGCAACATTTTTTTTGTTGATTTTTATTTTGTATTTTTCTTATTTTTATTTTTTATTTTTCTTTTCTTATTATATTATTATTGTAGTTTTGTGAAGGCAACCAATGGTTGCCACAATTATTTATGACGCGAAAAATATTTTTCAAAATTTTAAAAGGTAAAAATTGTTTATTTTTTTTTGAATACTTTTCTCCAAAAAGTTGAAAGACTTCAAAAGGACTCCCCCAGGGCAAACAGCAGAAAGTGAAGTGAATTTTTTCGTTTTATTATTATTATTTTAAAGAGATCAGCATCTCTCAGCATCTTCTGACTGTCTGATTTTACTTTGAATCTTTATAGTATTGGTCGTGTGACGATCAATTTCTTTTCCTTGCTTTGTATTTAGTATAATGGATTGATCTTCTTTCTCATGACATTGGTTGGTTGGTTGGTTGTGAAGACGAAAATTGGGTGTTGAGTTGTTATGCAAATTTATTTATTCATGGGAACAATGCATGTTAATAATGATTTACAATATTTTATCGCCGGATTTTTTGAAAATTATTTACAACTTTATTTTTAAAAGAAAAAAATATATTTTTAATTGTAACAAATTCAGGAATCATTCAATCAATGATAATTGAGGTAAGGGCTATCGGAAATGGAATGTAAGGAGTGCTGTAAATACTTAGGTTAGATCAGATTAGGTTAAATAGGCCGGTGGTGAGTATAAGTGAATTTAGCCAGAAGCCTTGCGGCCCATTGTGATACTTGATTATGGAAGGATTAGAGGATTAGACGGGGAAGGGGTTGGTGTGGGAGATGGTCTAGAGGTAAACGTATGGCAGTCCCTTGTTGGTCCTAGAGATCTCCCTCAGCTACTAAAACCAACCTAAAGATCCCCCGAACAGAGCCAGATCTTCTAGTGGCACTTTCGTCAAACTGTCTAATTTCTCAATGAACGGATTTCCGAGAAGACGGTTGCGTCTTCTAAGAAGAACAAGGTAGTCACAGAAGAGGTGTTGAATGCTCTTTTATTCATCTTCACAGCTACGTCAGAAATCTTGGTGTGGAACATGCATCCGTAGTGCCCCGTTAAGACTTCAGTCATCATCCGAATCCTTTTCTTATAAAAATGACCGTTTTGGTTAGTAGAAAGGCGTGTCAACTGATATCTGTTTCTTGATTCGTGCTTCCAGTTTTGAAGGATGTCTTATAAGGGTCTGTGAATCAGCAACTACTAGAAAGCTAGGCATTACCGATCCCCTTCTGCCACACTCATCCGCCATCTCGTTACCAGGCCAGATACACCCAGATTAGCGTAGTTGACTGTTGTAAATACTTAGATTGGATCAACATTTTGGTACTCTAACGTGGTAAGTCCAAAGCAAAGTAAGATGCAATTAATGTTAATTGAAGGAATAAATTGTCGGGTAAAATTAGATTGATTTTTCAGAATTTTATTTTATTTTTAACGTTGATCGCAGAAAAAACATTTTTTAAAGTTCCAAGAATAGTGAGGTGAATTAAGTGCTTGACTTTGGTAGAGATAGAGATTGAAATGCTGAGAAATCTGTTACTTGCTTCTTAGGGGGAGATCATGTGGGTGTAGCCTTTTTAATTTACGCCTTGTAGAGCAGCGAGGGTGAGGGTAAAAGCCAGCGGGTTGGGAAGAGTCAAAAACCTTTTGTGATGGCCACTGCTGTATGAATTGATCACCGCCATAACCGTTAGGATCTTGAGGTCTCTGAGCAGCATGGTATTACGAAGGGTCACCCGTGATTCTACGAGGAGCCTTATTGTGGCACGCCTGCAATTTGGTAATGCTCTAGGCAGCTCCGGTGCCCCATATTTAATCGCATATTGTTTGATAACGATAGTTCGTTGGAAGGGCGGAGGAGACAGTTCAGTTTCAGGGTTGGTAGCAGAGAGGCGAAACCATCTTCGTTTATTGAGGATCCGACCTAGGTAACGAATTTGCTCCGTCGGTGGAATGATGCTTCCATTGTATGTTCAATAATGGATTATTTTTTCCACCGGTTCATAATGTGACCCGGAGTTGTAGACTATGGCCCGGGGCGAGAATGCTGCCTTGTGAAACGCCAGCCCTCATGCGTTTGGTGCTGGATCTGCTGTCTAAACGTTTCACAGAAAAACATAACTTAAGAAATTAAGAGAATCTTTGAGTTGACTTTGAGAGTGGCGCTTAAATTTGAAGGTGAAACAAATTATCATACATTTAGATTTCTCGAATTAAATACTACTTAGAAGAAAATTTGAGAATCGTGAAACATTTTAAGTCGTAAATTATCCATTCATTTTTTGGCTTATCTAATATTGAGACTTTCCATTTCAACAACTCAATTTTCAAGAAATAGAAACATTTTATACCATTAATTATTGATTTTTAATAAAGTAATTTATGTGTGACAATCAAATCTCATGCACGATTTGTTTAAAAGTATAACCCACGATTTTTCTTTAATATGTAGTTCGTTCTTAAGATTTCCTTGGCTAAGCTAAACTAGGTCAAATTCTAAAGATTAAGTCATTTAAATAGTCAAAAAAAAAAAAAAAAAAATAATAAAATAAAATAAAATTCATTTAGATTAGAAAACTAAAGTAGCATTTTAGCTTTTAAGTCAACAGACAATGGAGGGACTGATTAAGAGCAGGAGGAACAAGTGGGAGATTCTATTTAGAGATGTTTTAAGATCAAAAGAAAGAAATGCATAAAGTCAGGCAGTCAGGGAAGTATGTAAGTGAGATAAACATAAACCCGCATATACATATATGGTATAAATAGAGATAAATGATATTCCACTCCATGAAGGAGGAAAAAAATTCATGCCAGAAACGTCAACTTACAGTTAATGAGTTTAATGTATGTAGAAGTTTATAACCAGTAAAAAAGATACATACTTGTTGTATATGGTTAAATGATAAAAGATACAAAAGTAAAATGGAAAATGGTAAAGAAAAAGGCAAAAAATGTGTCGCGTGTTTGCCGCATGGCGAATCAAAAACTTAAATTCATTGCTAATCATGGTAATTATGGAGAGCAAAATAAAATAAAAAGAAGGTAAACTGATGAAATTGAGGAAGCGTAAACTAAAGATAAAAAAGAAGGGTAGTCAAAAGTAAAAGGGAGGAGAATGTGTAGTAGAGGAAGTTAACATAAGACTTATGCTGGTTTCAGCACATTGACTTTGGCTATAATGGTAGAGGATCATTCAGTCACTTACTTGTTCATTCATTCATGGAGTTGCTGCTGCTCACTTTGAAAGTCAATGACGCCAACATTGATGATGATGACGTTGGAGACGACAACGACAACGACGACGACGACTATGATGATTATGGCAACGACGTTGACGATTAAGCGACTTCGTTGGGCATAACAAACAACTAACTCTGGAACCTTTTGTTGTTCATCTTGTTTTTGTTATAGACTGATAACTTTACTCCACATACTACTCCACATATAATACAATAAATATACTATAACAGATAGAGTATCAAAGGAGAAGGAAGAAACAAATGAAGGAAGAGTAGAAGTAAGAAAAACAACAGTAAATACACCTGTTGGTAGTAAGAGAAGCTTGAACAGAAATCAACTGATGATGTTTGGCTTCAAATGTGACTGACTTCATTCAGTCAATTCTCAAGCTAAAACGCAACTTGGTTTTGAGTTAAAAGTCTTGACTTGTGAATGCGCATGAGCAAAATAAAAAAGTTCACTAAGCACAAAAAAACCTACAGTTTATATGCAGGCGGACTAAGGGTGGTCCGAAGAAGGTTGTTCGCTCTGCCTGGATCTTTATTTAATGGGGCCTCAAAATCTCAAGCTTAGAAGTCTAAATTGATATTTCATTCCTCATTTTCGCAGTTCATAGCAACAAACTTTGCAAATATTAAAGTAAGTCTGGGGTCCTTATTTATTTTTTATCAACCCGGACCCTTAAAAAAGGTTACTCCGCCAGTGAGTTTATGTTAAGATAAACGTGTCAAGTTTGGTTCTGATGATGTGTTCAGTTCTTTACACAAAATTGACTTTTTGCAGTCAAAAACAACACCAAAACAAGTCCTTATTTGCCCCAAAAGCGGAAGTTGTTCCAGCGACAGGATCAAGGAAGTCAGAAGAGTGAAAGAGAAACATAGTAAAAGAGAAAGAAAGATAGATAGAGGGAGAGAGAGAGAGAGAGAGAGAGAGAGAGAGAGAGAGAGAGAAAGAATGAGACACGCTTACCGGATGCAGCTTGTTATTGATTTTTTTTTCCTTACTTTGCTGCAAGCAAATTTAATGAATGAACAACAAATGAAAGGAGTAAGGGAGTGACTACGCATAAAAGGGGAGCTGGAACCAACATGAGCTCAAAAAACAGGTTGCAAATCCTATGGTCACTCTGTTTATTATCACTTATTGCAGCTTGTGTATTACATGCAACAACAACACACTCAAACTCATTAATAATAAGGCATCAGTTCAGTTTATTTAATTTTTTTATTTTTTAGCTGCTTATTTTTTTTTTTTGAAGATTATCGCCTTCAGTTAAGACTTATCTTCAACTGAGCTGAATCTATATTGACTTTACAATACTTTCTGCCACAGTAGCTAGGGTTTTATTATTGCCAGAGAAGTATTTTAAAAAATTATAATTAAATGGGTTTTTAGTACTTAAGCAGCTGCAAGGATGAGATGGAGTTGAATCATTGAAGGTTTCTTTTACTTTCAATTAATAAAAAGAGAAATTTTCTAGTTTACGGTGGATCAATCAAAGAATAATACGTAAATTGTACAAAAATTTCAGTTTGGTATATCAAAAATTGAAGGATGACTGCTTAAAAAGCGATAGCCAATTCTATCGCTAATTCATCATTTTGAAATATGTTTACATGGTTTTCATTCAACTTTTCAGATCCTTATTGTTAAACTCTTCACCCATATATAAGTTTGTAATGAAGTTTGTAACACACAAAAGAAGACATAGGAGACCCCATAAAGTCTCTTTATACACTATATTCTTGATCAACGCGACAAGACGAGTTGATTAAGCTTTGTCCGTCTGTCAGCCTGTGTGTATGCAAACTAGTCCATAAGTTTTTACACGAAGTTTTCTTTTCACCATATGCAATATATTTGTCGGAATCAACCGACACTAGGGTCTCCTACCTCCCATATAAACCCAGATCCAAATTCATGTTCCTGTTAGAATTTTTTTTTTGTGTTTTTTGTATTATGAAATTTGCACAACATACTTAATGTAACCAATATCCACCAATTATATAAATTTTAAGATCCTCGGATTACTAGGAAGGTACCTCCCATACAATCCCAGATCCAAATTCATGTTCTTATTAAAAAATATTTTTTTGTATTTCAAACTATGTACTGAAATTTGGATATTACAAGTGTCTGACCCATATCCACTAACAATATAAATTTTAAATTTCCTTGGACCACTAGGAGGGGTACATCCCATACAAACCTGGATCCAAATTTTTGATCTTATTAGAATGTTTGTTTTGTATTTTGTACTATGGAACTGAAATTTGGACACTATAAGTATGTGACTAATATCCATCAACTATGTAAATTTCAAGACCCTCGGATTACTGGAAAGGGTACCTCCCATATAAACTCAAATTCAAATTCATGTTTTTATGAGAAAAACACTCTTTTATTTTGAATTATGAAATTTGGATACTATAATTATCTGACCCATATCCACCAACTATGTAAACTTCAAGTCCCTCGGATTACTAGGCAGGGTACCTCCCATATAAGCCCAGATTCGAATTTATGTACTTATTCCAAAAACTTCTTTGTTTTTTGGACTATAAATCTGAAATTTGGATACTACAATTGTCTGGCCCATATCCACTAACCATATGAATTTCAAAACCTTCGGACCACTAGGAGGGGTACCTCCCATATATTATAAAACATGAACTTAAAACAATAATCAGAAGATATAAAGGTGCGTTCGGCATAGACAAAGTTATTCTTCTTTTTACTTGTTTTTAACTAGGATTCTAGAATCCATAAAAAATGATATAATGTGATCATCATAATAATCTATAGCAGATATTTATCTACATTTATCTAAGTATTGTTGGTATTTTGAATATTTCCACTCAAATAAAAAAATCAAAATATGAATTTGACAAGTAGTCGATGATATTTGATCTTAAAAAAACCACTTGAAAAGGAATGTATTTCAATGAGTAACATTCTTGGGAATAATGAAAAACACATGTGTAGAACATATGACTAAGGAAATCAAAACCACATCCTGAAAATGAAAAAAAAATACTTATTAAAAAAAATGTTAAAAAAAAGATACATGGCAGCTATTTAAATGGATTCAAACAGAAATGGATGAATTGAGAACACTAATTAAATTAAGAATAGACTAAGTATACTTTTAAAAATAGAAAGAATTGGAAAATATTGGGAAAAAAACCAAAGACACACGCCCTCCCCCATGTAAATGAAAGTAAAAGAAACGTGTCCAAAAGACGCTTAGTAAAGATGACCGAGTCGGCGTTTCACTTTGTATTTCTAAGAAATTGTGCCGCTCGCAAGCTCTTAAAACCAGAGAATAGATAGAGAAACTAAACCTTAGACATCTATGAAAATCAATTTGCGGCACGTTTTGTTCTTAGATTTGTCATGGCCTTAAAAAGGACCTGCTGTGCAGAGACGTGCGTAATTATTGATATATGAAACAAAGTCCTCTGCATATAAGAAAAGACACAAAATACAAAACATAATTTGGCAGAGCAAATCTAAAATTTGCCTTGTACTTCTTGTGTATGTCCTTGCAATTTCTTTCTTTTCTGGCAAAACGTAGGCGTTGAAAACCTCAACCTAAAAATAGTCAGGATTAAGGCCAAGTCTAAGGCTGCCGGCTGTACAGTCTCGTAGAAAATGTATGCGCAAAGACGTCCATGAAATGTTTTTTGTTTGTTTGAAAAATGTTTTTCTTTCTTTTGGCTGATTGCAATTTTTTTTTTTTGGCAGGATAACAACTGCAGGTGTAGCGAGCGAGCCTCTTCTCTTCATGTTTAATCTTTATTTTAAACTAACAAAATTTATATTTCTAATTTATTTTTTTTTTTTGGTATTTTTGTTATTCTGTCTGTCGTCTAGACACTTAGTTTGGCTGCAAGTATTTATTTTTAGTGTCTGGCAAAATTGCCATGTGCAAATGTTATTTATTTAAGTTAATGTTTCCTTTCATTGCTTTTCCTATTGTTGTTGTTATTGTCCTTTTTCATTTTTTTGGTTTGTTGGCAGGATGTGTCGTTTGGCTTGATTGCAACATGGTAATTAGCTAAAAATAACATAACGTTTAATTGCAAAGTAAACAATTTAGTTTGATTAGGTTGGTTGTCGCCTGGAGACGCATGGAAGAAGGACTCATCATTATGGCAAAGGAAACAAACATTAAAAATGAAATTTGCGGAAATTTTCAAGATGAAATGAGTTGAAAATAAAACTTATTAAGGAGATTAATACTTATATAGTATGTATAATTCTGATTAGTGTAAGAGACAGACAGTAGATAGAAGTAAAGCGAATAGGTCAGTGTGAGATAGGGAAGTCATCCTCTCGGACTTTAATTTGAGGTAAATGTAATAAAGCAAATGTTTTTGTATCAGAAATATATATTCTATACGTCGAAGTACTGAATTCGATAACTTAAAAACTGAGATCAAAGCAAACATAAAGATGGAGGTACTAGACCGAATCCATGTTTTCTATAATGCAGATCGTTGTCAAGTATCTATGAATACTGCCTTATGAGGTCTCCTATAATTTTTTTTAAATTTTTATTGTTTAATCTACTGTATATAACTGGACAAACGTAGTCTTGTCTTTCCTTCCTGATCACTTGTTTGATTTTAAAGTATGTCTTATATCCATCTCACTTAAACACCTCACTTTTTTCGTTTCTGTTGGATTTTTCGTCTGTTCCTTTGGGTTTTTCAGAATTTTCTTTTTTTCTAAACCACCCCATTAATGAGGCAAACAAACCAAAAGAAATATTATTCAAATACGTCGAGCCATTCTCGGGTTATAGCAAGACTAACGCACAGCAATTTATTTATATACTGTCGAACTTTCCTATAGTGAATTCGGACGGGACCAGAAAACCACTATATTGTACATAAATTATAATATTTTTTCCACTTTTATTTATTAAAATTTTAGTATAGATTAAATTCTTCCATTTTTCTCCCTCAACAAAACCTTCTAATGCATTTGGAGCAGAGTTTTTCAATCTTTTTCATGTCGCGACCGAAAGTGTGTAAATATATACCCTCTCTTCATTCTAATGCATAGATTGCATGTCCAAAGTCCTGCCTTCTAAAGCTGTGTACTTGAAATAAATTCATAATAGGGAACTTCTTTGTATAGAAGGTCACTATAGCGAAGTCCGATGGTATATATAAGAATAGAGTTTGAAAAGTCTAATTTTATGACCAAAGAAGAAGGATGACACAGAGATATTTAACACCACAGAAATATTTAACAGTTTACCTATTAAACTGAAACTTTTTCTTGAAAATTTTAAATATGACTGAATAAATGAAAAAGTTTAGATGCGGACATCTAAGGCCTCATATTAGATTCAAAATTCAGTATTTATTACTGATTATATTATAGAAAGAAGTTCTCTTGATTTTAATCTCTCTTCTCTTCTATAAATAATCAGACATGTTTTCATTCCAACTTTAGATAATCTTTTAATATTTCTCTATTCAATACTCACTCATTTAAACTCCATGTCACTCCACAGGATACCCAACAGAATCCTTAAGATCTTTGTCCTATATTTCTGCTTCATAGAATTGCTATAAAAATCTATTTAATTAAACCTACTTCCTACTCTCCCGCTATCAATCTTCTAATAAAATACCCATCAAGATGCTGCTTCCATTCTACTTATCTATCAACCAGAAAAACCACAAAAGATAGAAATGTATCTATAATAAAAATCACGAAAATGATTCTGTAATAGACCACAAAAGTGTTTTAAGAATAAACCCAAGAAATATCAAATCAAAAGAAACATTATTAAAGTGAAATTGATGCGAATTGTGTGCAACGAAGTGAGAAAACTCATTCACTCTCGCACTCTGAATGAAAGATATTCTGGGGAAATAAGAAGTTGAAGGAGCAAAGGCCAATCACGAAGAAAACGAAGAAGTTATTAAGAACGCTCTGTTTGTTACATTGTTCAGCAAGGATTCATCAGAGAAGTAGAAGAAATAACAAACAAAAGATTAAAAACATGAAAAGCAAATGAAAGAGGATCAAAGACTATGCACCCCATAAAACGCGTTGCGAATCGAGGGCAGATGACAGAAAAGAACGAGGCGCAGGCGTAAACGTCAGACACACTATCGAAGGATCAGGATGCGTCAATAATAATGCTGCCGTTTCTGTCATCAATAGTAAATATACAATGCAATGCAATACAATACTATAAAAAAAAGTCGAGTAAATTGTTATACATTTCACATTACAAACGCATTTTCTTCATAATTTCTTTTGTATTCCACTGGGCATTGTTTACCGGGCGCAGAAGTCGAAGTCAGACCAAAGTCAGATGAAGCTGTCAGTCAGATCCTAGGAGTTTGCCTTCTGTTTATTGCATTTTGTGGTAGATTATCTTTGGCATCCTGACTGACTGACTGACTGCCTGACATTTGTATATAGAAATGTGGAGCATTGCAGCCTTTAGATTATTATTACTTCATCTATCAGTCAATCATAATTATAAGGATAATCGTTTGATTGGTTATCGATCATCAACATGTAAGGTTAGAGAGTTCAAGCTGTTTTCACTTAAGTCCTTCTTGAGTGTTTTCTCGAGCGTATTTTCTTTTACTTTTCATCCAATTTTGCATCTGATCATTTTTCAAATGATCTATGATTGTGATGATTATGAATATAGTAGTACTTGGCCTTAATCGTTTATTGTATGATCTCTGATATACATGAAATTGTTGAAGGAATCCAATAGTCTAATAAAATTTTGGTTGAAGTGTGTAATGTAGCGTGATAATCGATCTTTGTTGTTGAGTTTTTAGGATGCAGAAAGTTTTTTCCAAATGAATTTGAATGATTTTCGTCTTTGATGGAATTTCATCTAACATTCTGATCTCTGATCAGTGCCGGTTTTAGCATTAACAGCGCTCTGGACGAGATTTCTACGGCTCCCCTGTCTGCCATTAAAAACCTTATGAAAAACAGTAAAAAGAAGAGTAACTTTGGCTATGCTGAAGCTGTAATGCTCTTCAGGCTCCTCCTAGTGGTCCAAGGATCTTGAAATTTTCATGGTTTGTGGATATGGGTCAGAAAACTTATAGTGTCCAAATTTTAGTTCAATAAGGCAAAAAAAAAAAGTGTTTCTTTTCTTTACTATTTTAGACTTTCTATCGGCGAACTCTTTGGCTAAGACAAATATGCCAACTTTGTCAATCTAGATTGAGATATTGTCGATTGCAGATGGGTTTTGATTAGCTTAAGCTTGGAAGAACATCTGTCCATCTTTACATATCTTGTAAATTGCGATCTTTGATAAAAATTCATCACACAACATACAACCATCTATATTTGATTTATGAGACTACGGTGGCCTAGACGCTCACAACCCTCTCGCCGCTTGTGTCTCTAATGATTCAATTTTCCAAAAATTTCTTTTTATTTGCATAATTTTTCATTTGTTCTATTGAAAGTTCATCTTGTAGATTTAAGTTTACATGTTCTACTTTGATTACAAAAAAAAAAAATCCTTAAAGTAAAATTGGAATGCATTCAACATTCTTTCAAATTGTTTATCCATCTTCTAGTTCCGTGTAAAATTGCTACTTTGAATCTACTATCTTTATCCAATTAGGGATCTTTTACCCCGAAAGTCGTCTGAAGTATGCACATCTAAAGAGCAAAGATAATAAAAGATACAAAAATACAATATTATTGTATTTTTAGCGCGTGCTAAACGATTTGCTAAAAAATCCATTGCAAATATTTCCAAGAAGAAATGGGGTTAAGTTCAGTTTCAATTTGTAAGCAACAAGCGACAGTTAAAGACACCGATAACGATGAATTCAAAGACAGAATATTCATGATAAGCATATGTGAGAGATAAGATAAGATTTAAGGAAGAAATACCTACAGATGTATCTACCTACCTACATACTTACAGACTTACCTTCAATTGAAATATGCTAAAAATCTAAATAAATAAAATAAATATTGAAAAAGTAAAATAAAAAAAAATATTGAATTTTATCGCATATTTTTCATTTTTAAGTAATAAAAATTTCAAACGAAAATACTACTATTGTATGTAGAAGACGTTGCGCAGATGTTTGGTTTTTAAAGGCACGTGGCAAACAATTTCTAAGAGTTTGAGATAAATTTAAAATGGTATCTTTGTTATGCTATGTGAATATGCCACAAATATTGTTTGCTTAATACTTAGTAGATATAATAAAATAATTATTATTTTATTACTTCTTCTTACTACTTATATCTTGGACGCTATTTAATGTTAAGTGTCCGCAACGATCAAGATAGATATATGGTAAAATCTGCATCTGTCTCGACTCGCGTGGCGATTTTTATTGCATTTACACTTTGTTTTTCCTTTTTTTTTTTCTTTAAGTTATTGGTTGTGTGGCAAAATGGAATTTTATATCTTTGATTATCCTGTTGCTGTTACTTTTACTTTAAATACTGACTTTGTATGAAGAAATTAAAGTTTTATGTCTTTTATGAGTTTAGTCAGCTGGGGACAGGAAAAGGAGACAAAATGCTTGTGGCAGAAGCAGGAGTGAGTGAGTGAGTGATGATGATGATGTTATTGATGATCTTTTGCATGCCTAATTAAGTTTTTATTTTAAATTAATCGAGGATTTTATAGATTTTTTATTGATGTTAAAGTAATTTTAATTTTATTGCATTTAAAGAAGGCGATTGTCAGTAGCAGGCGACGCATATCAGTTGTTAATGTATGTAGTAGTAAGTCATCATTTTATCGCAAAGATGAAAAGTGGAAAAGACTTAAAGGTTCATATTGAAACGTAGAAGGCATTTTAGATATTTTTAAAGTATTTTATGAGCTCGTTCAGCTTCACTTCTGAGACATCTGTCAACTATAATGAGGTGTTCTCACTAATTTAAGTTTAGGTGGTCTTATGCTGAATCAAATTTCTCTACTTTTCTCAGTATTTTTATAACTAAAAATGAAGTTTTCTTAAAGAGATTGAGATGAGATGATTACATTTAGAATGATATCTCGTTTCAAAAGATCTCTTGATAACAGATTTAACATTTAAAAGATTTAAAGAAATACGAACTGATAATTGCTTCATCAATAGTTCTATGGTAAGAACTCCCAAATAGTTTTTCTTACTGCACAAATTAATTTGCCATAATCTTCACTAAAAACCTTATAGAATAATGGAAAAACAAATATCTGATATGAGTTAACAAAGAATAATCAAAAAAAAAAAGTATCTCAATTACAAAAATAATGAATTCAAACAATGAAATACGAAAATAATTTAGCAAATGAAATAGAAAAATTGAAAACCACATCAAAGATTATATGGAAAAACTGTACATGATTCAAAAGAGCAGAGAAAAAAAATCATAAAAATTGTAAAATAATAACTGTCATGGACGATAGCCGCAAATGACTTAAACGACTGACAACTGGCTGATGAATTCATGGGTTGAGCCTAGAACCACCTACAAGTTCGAATGGCATCATCATCAATACCATAGACAAGAGACAACAGACAGTGATTTTACTTGCAATAGGATACACTAAAACAGACTTGGAAACTAGAAAAATCCAAAGGACACATGCTGTGTTGCAGACGTAGGCAGGCAGGCAGACATGCAAGCAGGCACTTTACTGTCATGGAGTTGGTTTGGACATTACTTTGACCAGGACATAGGACAATTTCAATAGAAAAAGAAAAGAATCGAGTGGAAAAATCATCAAATACATGCAACAGTAACAGCAGAAACAGCAGCAGCAGTAACAGCATATGTCGACAGGACATAGATAATTTTCTATGCTTTTTTGAGATACTCTTATATTACTTAGTTGTAGTAGTTCTGTTGAACAGTTGTTTGAGTTATTTGTTTTTCTTGACCATGGCTCATATTGATTTCTAAAACAGATTCCAGCCAAAGTTGGCTAAGATGATTCTTTGTTTGATTTTCTTCTATCATAAAATAGAAATAAGAAAAAGAAGACAAAATACTATTTTATATCTTTAAGAAACTGTACACTATTGTGCTCGTCGACACCTTCTTGCTAATTTCTATTTGTTTTTCTGATGATTTTTGTTTTGTAAAATTACGCAAATGATTTATATTGCCACCGTTTATGATTCTTTTTCTATTCTGTTTAGTGAAGGTTCTTCTTTTATTATATTGTAGAATATACTATTTGCACAGTTGTTGTGTACTTAGGTTTTCATTCTTTTACTAGTAACTCAATACAAAAATATTGAAGAAAACTAAGAAGAAGTTTTGTAGAAATTTCTTGAAATTTTAGTTTGAATACATTTAATTCCTTAAAGAGATTTAAAGATAAAAAATGCAAAAGGTGACGGAATATTCATTTCTATGTAACTTTAAAAAGCAACCCAACTTAGTTATTAATATTAGTGTTAGTCCATTGGTCGAAATTCGACCGCCGAAAAGGATATTTCCAAGAATTGAATTGAATTGCTTGACTATTTTTAATGCATATGAAATTGCTTACATGCGACACTAAGATTAAATTGCTTAATTTTTTTGAATTTTAAGTGGAAAGAGAAAGGATTGTGGGTTATGAGAAAAGTTACAGAAATTTCGGTTTATATCGCTTCAGTCTTCTTATTCAATAGTTGAATTGCTATCGAGTTGGTTTATTGTCAGGTTGATTGGATGATCAGATAGTCTGTTGATCGATTGATTTCTTCTTATACCCATGGATATTTGAGTTCTTCATGAATTTCTTGATTGCTAGTTAACAGATGAGCACCAGTTGCCATTCTCAAGACTTTGTTTTGGAACCTCTGAATGGTTTTAATGTATCAGTCACTAGACGTGGCCCACAATTGAATACAGCAAGTTCAAATCGGTTTAAGTATGTCCTTGTATAGTAGCAGCTTATTTCTGATTTTGAGTTTAGAGTGGCGTCCATTGGTCCACTACATTTGCCGAAGTTTCGCATTTAGATGGTTTTTTTTTTGCCATGATATGAGATCGCCATGTGAATTGTCTATCAAGATATTTAACTGTCTCTGCATTCCCTATGTAACATTATTAATTTTGACCAGAGGGCAGTTTCCTCTTCTTTTTGTAAATGTTGTGTTCGACAATTTTTCAGTATTGACTACAATGTTCCATCTGTTCAGCCATACTCCAAAAGCTGTTCTTGTAGCATTCTAGAAGCCTTGGCGAGAGTCCTAGAAACTGCTATAAATGCAGTATCGCCTGCGTAGGTGACTGTACTAAGGAAATGATCTCCAGTAATGGGCAGATCTGCGGTGAATAATGTGTACAAAACCGGGCCTAGCATTTCAGGTAAGATTTAATGAAGAAGTATGATGAAGACCCGGCATGCCATACTCAGTCAAATGCCTGTTTCAACGTCTAGAAACACTGCCGAGCAGTACTGCTTCCTTTCTTGAGCCAACAGAATACGCTCCACTAGCCGTTGACAATAAAAAATACAATTTAAAAAATCGACCCCATATAACAAATGGTTTTGTCTCTCTCGCTCTATATCATTAAGTATTTATGAATTTAAATGATTGATAACACTAAAGCTCGTCAATAGCTACAAAACAAAAATAGAAAATAGAAAATCGGTTGACAAACAGAGGTGAAAATGGGGTTAAATTGTTTTGTCTTTGCTTATTTATAGTAACTTGATGTAAGCAAATCTTCTTAATTTGTATTAAATCAAGTCTCATAAGTCACTGGAAAGCCAATGGATGTAAACAAATTTGCATTTCTTTTAAATTACAAATACCATAGCCATCCCGATTCCAACTTGTGTACAAGAATATAAGAAAATGTAACATATTGTTGATGAATTCCATACCAGGCGTAAATATGCCAAACTGACCCCCTTAGGCAACCCCAACAGCAAGGTAAGGTAAAAAAAAAATATATATATAAGGAAGGCAAAGCGATTTAGTATGAGATGAGCAACAGTTGGCGTTGGTGTCTGACTAACTCAATAAGTGAGTGGATGAATGACAGTCTTATGGAAAGACAGACATACAGACGGATATAATGATGAACAACAGCAACAATAATAAAATACAATACAATATAATATATAAAACAACCACAACCTGATACAAGGCGTTTATATTGGAATAATATACTTATAGTATAAGAAAAACAAGCACAAAAACTTGTATTGTTTTTGTTTGGAATTGCAAACGCGCGCGAGATCGCAACAATTTCACATTTAATGATGACGATAATAACAATGATGATGATGATGGCGATAATAGGCCAAAATTAGTTAAACACGAATCGAAAGCCAAGCAATAATACAATACTAACATCATCAGCAGCAATAACAGCAGTAACATTATAAAATGTAGAAGGTAGAAGGGTTTCAGTCATTCATCCCATTGGGAAAGATCAGCTTACTTTAAACTAGTATTTCCTTCTTTCGCTCCATTTAAAAATTCTGCAGCTGTTCGATCTTTACTAAGTCAGAGAAAGAAAGAGTTCCAGACATCCAGACAGATAGATAGACAGACAGACAGACAGACAGACAGACAGACCTGACCAGACTAACTCAAAGAAATAAAGAAAGATAAAGATACTTGTAGCAGCGACAAGGCGCGATTCGCTTGAAAATTACATGACCATCTAATTTGGCTCAGGTGGATGAGAGTTGTGTTGAATTGAATGAGTAGATCGAGTGTTCCTAGTATACTAGCAATTGGCCTCTGACTTGCCTCAATAAAATGTTAAAGAAAAAGTATAGCATGTGAGTGATTGAAATGTTGTTGTTACTCTTCTTGATTGTGTTGATGATGACGATGATGATGATGATGATGACGAACATGACGCTTGAATGCTTATAGAAGGGTTTCAAATAAATTGGAAGGCAATATGTTTGTTCCCCGAAAAAAAGGTCTAAATTCAAATTACTTTTAGTTATATTAGTAGTATGAACAACAGTTGCCTATTAGTGGCTGCATTCAGCAGGAACCAACCAAGCAATCGACCTAACAAACTAACCGAAACCACTCATTATTGGTAACCGAAAAAACCCAAAATTTAAACTAAAATTTTCCATTTAAATATGTATACTCGTACATAGTTGAAAATGAAGACCTGGGTTACTCGTATTTGTCTTTCATCACATACTATACAATTTATGTCACGTTCAGTTTTTCTTTTTTGTAGATTTTTCCAAGTATTTTCTAAGGATATGCATTGATTTCTCATTGATTTCTTTCTATTCTGCTTTAATACCCAATTCATTAGCTACTTCATTTACGATTTTTTAACTGTTGTCTACTTTCCTGTTGCAGTATGTCGGGTTGCTTTTACTTTTCTTTTCTTGTTTATTTTAAACATAAAATTTCGGTTTATTTCGTTTTTGTCGCATTTTTTAGTCTGAACTTTTAAGTCACCGCCTTTCTTTTTTTAGATTTTTGTCATAGACATTTTTGAAAGAAACATTAAAATCTTTAATAAATGATAGACAAAGTGTGAGCACAAGTTGATTAGGTTGACGATTATAGTAGTAAATGAAGATTAAAGACCTTTAGATGAGATCTCAATATATGAATACCCTCAGGTGGTATTATTAAAATAAGAAAATGACCACACGCAATGATAAACATATTTTTCTGTGAATAAGGATTTTTAGGTCATGAAAGTAAAAAAAAAGTTTTACGATATAATCTATGAAGAAGGCCTTGTCATATGGTGCTAAGAACAGGAATCAGTCTATACTCCTTTGGAATCAGATATTCATTTTAAAGTGATACTTGTTTGTTCTTCTTGAACCACAGACGCTGCCTATGCACCAACTTGTTGCAGAACACAACTCTACGCAGAATTCAAAACTCAATACTTAATACACAATAGCCACATAAAAGGGCCGAGATACTACTACTGACTCGATATCTAAAAAAGTTCTGTTTATACCACACATGTTGATATGCCCCTATTGCTGTCCCATCTGATAACATTTAATGACCAAGCAAAAGCAAGCATATATCCTCATAGGATAGTCAGATTGGGTTGTTTCAATATCCAGGATCTCGAGAACGGGGACACACATCGACACCAAAACTATCCTATGTTCAAGTCGGGAACCAACCATACACATTCACAAAACTGTAAATGCAATCAGATGAACGGTAAGGCAGCCCATAAAATACAAACAATTGAAAACACTAATTTTTATATATAAGTTAAATATACTTAAAAAAAAAATTTAAAAAAATCCAAGAAGACTCGGATAAGGGGCCATCCAAATTTTACGTCACACGTTATGGTATTGGGAGGAGGTCAACGAGGTGTGACCACCTGTATCAGGGATGAGGAGGGGGTCATAAGTTTTGGGACGTCACATGAAAAAATCTAATGTATTAAAATGCAAAACTTGAAACAAATAATTATTACCAACTCTATTTTCAGGTTTTGTGACCTAAATAGAACCCTAATAGATATCCTTAGATATAAACATTTAAAGATAACAGAAATTGAAATAACACAATATTCTCTCTGTGGGAGAAAACGATTCTATAACATGATGCTGGTTATAAATGAACGTTATAAGTGAACGTAGATTTACAATGGTGAATAGCAGATTGTCCTCTAAGGGCAATCTTAGAGGGAATTCTTGGACGCCTTTACTTCAGAGTAGGCGGTAATCAGTACCGAGGTAGGTATACTGTCCAGGGTCCGAGGAGATTCTTCCTTGCCTCCCAAAAAAAAAAAAAAAAAAAAAAAAAAATATATACAAAATATGTGACGTCACAAGAGGGGAGGAGAGGAGAGAGAAGTCTCACAAATGTGACAGGGGTGGTGGGGGTTAGTTATGTTGGTTGTCAAAAAATGTCAAGAAATTCGTTCGTAATAAGTATAATTCATGATGATACAATGACTGGTTGCATTATATGGTAATCAATCATCTTAAAGTCTTGGAAGGCAATAATCCTTCTAAATTATTTTGTAAAGAACGAGTGAGAAGACATATTTGGTTAGAAGGTAATAAATGTTAGGTTAGATTTTGTAAAGCATTCCGAACTTACTTTCATTGTCAGACATTTTTTTTTTAATTTAAAGCAAAAGTTAGAAAATTTAATACAAAGAATTTCAAGGAACTTTGGCTGCTTGCTAAAATTGGAATAAATGACTGTGTTAACTAACTAAAAGACATCTTTAAGACTTTAGTTTACTATAATGATTCCTAAAAATCAATTATATTAATTTTTTAATGAGTCAAAGTGTTTAATTTTTTTTCCATTTCATTTCCTTTCCCTTGAATTTGTTCTTTTTTTTTGCCATTTACCTCTTTAAGCGGAAGTGTACCAATTAGACAACTGCTGCCAACTAAGAAAAAAATATTCTAATACAAATTTAAGTCAGATCAATGCTCTAAGCCAACAAAAGTACCAAGGAACGGCTGCAAAAGCTTACAAAGAAAAAGTTGTTTCAATTTACCAAACAACTTATCTATAAGAAATCATCAAAACTAAACGAAAGAAAGAAAGAAACCCTTTTAAATTCAATTTGGTTATATAAAAATCAAAGGTGTTGCTATCAGGACAAACGGCTGCTGCTGCTGATGGCACTTGACCCTTTACCAAAAAAAAAAAAATGGGGGAATATCAACATATCAAAGTATTGAACCAGGCTATAAGAACAAAGAGTTAAATAAAAAAAACAGAAAGAAACCAAACCAAAGAGCATCTGCCAACGCATGCGTAATGACCAACTGCCAAAAATGTTCTCGACTTCTTGAGTTGAGTTCTTGCTGTTGTTCTTTTGTTGTTGTGTCGCTATTAAATATACTAAATAAAGACGATGCAAGCCTAATAAATGACGCCGTTGAAAATCTACAATACTAAATGAAGTCTCAAGAATTAACAAAAAAAAAAAACAAAAGTAAAAGATGAAACCTCTAGCAAAGAAAACAAAATACCGTCAGCTCAAAAAAAAAAAAAAAAAAAGAAGAAAAAACAGTTGCTGACTCCTTTTTTTTACAGATGCCATTGAGCCCCGAATGTATCTTTTTAGTAAAGAGTTAAGACACGCACACGAAACAGTTGCTCAAGTTGTTGATGAAGCCCATCGAGAGCCATCGAAGACGCCAATGTACGCGTATCCTGAAGGCTTATACAATGCAAGATGAAGGTGAAAACGAATGTGAAGACGAAGATGAAGAAATACTTATAAAACAAAACTCAGGCGCATGGGGCCAATTATGGTGGATGTGAGTGTGAGTATATAATAGTATTTGTGTAACTACTATGTGTAGATACATTTAGTCACTCAGTCAGTCAGTCATTCAGACTACGGTGAGTTAAAGCAAGGATTTACCACCTGGTCATAGTCATAGCTGCTGACCATTTGCAGCGGGCAAGGATTATTTATAAGCGACAGCAGACGTAAATGAAAAATAAAAAAGGATTCGAGTCCTGTAAAGGGTTTTTTTTTTGCTTTTATAGAAAAGCAGAACTCATTATTTCCTTTCAAAAAATGTGTGTGTTTGTGCATTTTTAAATTAATTTTTTTAATTTTTTCAAAAAAAAAAAAAAAATACTTACTACAAATGGCGACATGTTGCCATTAGAATTTAAGGCTGAAGGCTGAAGGATAAAGGATAATTGAGTTGTTTGTTTCATACAACTGACACTAGTAGTGACTCTTAAAACAAACATATTGCAAGACAATAGAATTAGTTCTAAGGTTCTAATTTTTTTATCTAGAATTCTTGGCATTTTCTTTGAAAGATAATCATAAGAGATTCTGCTTAAAGAAAAACACATGTCCTTTAAAGTGCATGTCAAGCATGTCCTTTCTTTGGATCAAATACCATAAGGTACTTGAGTCGCCAGTTTAAAAGAAAAGTCGAGAAAAAACTAATCTGCATATTGTACAATTAATACAAGATCCTTGTACAAATCCTCGCAGCACGTGCTCAACTGACTAGGACTTTTTGGCAAACTGTACGCATTGCATGTCCTTATAGTAAAGGAACCAGAGAGTCAGTCTCAAGCAAACACCAGGTGCTCTGCATTGCAACGGCGTCACAGTCGTCACCGCTGTTGTCCTTCGTGTGCAATGCATTCTTATCGCTTCAGTTCAGTTCAGTATAGTCCTGTTTTTTCTTCTTTTCTTTCTTTTATTTCTTGCAGTTTTCTTAGTGTTTCATCAAAAGTGTCCGCATATTGTTCCTTTTTACTCTTGAAAATATGTATGTATGTGTCCGACTCGAGTGGCTTGGCCTATTGTTCTTTAAGAAATACTTCACTTCAATTCAGCACTTCAAGCGTGTCGTTTTGTCCTTTGTGCGTGTCCTTGCATCTAGAAAGCGCGTTTCATTCAAAGTATTGTTTTGATTCATTTTGTCAAATTTATATAAAATTTATTGAAGCACACGAATCCATTGCTTGAATGCCAACCAGATTCTATTGTAAAAAGGGAACCTACTTAAGTACCCTCTATGTTGCGCTTTAGTTTTGGTTATGGGTGCAACCGAAAATGTCCTTTTAATATTGTCAAAATACAAAGAAAAAAACTACTCTCTAAAGGTGTTGTTAGTTATGTTTTTTTTTTTTAGAAAGTCCTATTATTTTATTGACGATTTATGGCAATTTTATAGTTTCAACATACGTTTTGTTAAAACGTTCATCATTAGAAATCATTTTTCATCGCGTTTCGATGCAATGATTTTATTTAAATGAATGAAAAAACATTTACAGTTTTATGTGAGGGAAAACTGTAGAGATCAGCTGCATCATTTAGTTTATGAATGTGATTTTCTAAGCAATTCATTGATTGAAATTTAATGGAAAATTTTGATCAAATTCGAATATTTCATTATAATTTAGAATGAGGATGCAATGTAAATGATTGTTTGTTAAGCAGGTCATCCACATGCGAATTTGTTAGCCGAACTTGTTCATCGAACAAAAATTCATTTCCCCTCTAACTAGACGAACATTACTCAGGAACATCATTTGCTATAAAATTTCGGCGAGTAAACATGAAAAAATGGCAGAGGAAAGTAATGCGCATTTCCATATTAGATTCCTTATCAAATTGTTGGTACTTTTTCCCATGATTTATTGCGCAAATGTTTATTTTTATACTCCTCATTTTTATTTTGCCACAATTCTGCCTTATTTTGGAAGCTTTCGATAAATTCGAGAAAAAATCTTTTCTCATTTTGGCACGTGTTCACTCTAAAAATAATTTTTAAGAATAATGTTCGTGCCATCGTTGCCATCCACTTTCGAACATGTTGCAACGAACACACGCAAGATAGAAACATTTCTATTCTGTGCGAACAAAACGACGAACACTAAATTCTGTCGCGAACACCCCCACTGACGTTGAACATTTCTTCGAACACAACAAGTTCGACGAACAAATTTGCATGTGGATGGCCTGCTTTATTCAATGTAATGAACGATGAATGTCAACGTAATATTCCAATAATCTTTAGTTTTCAATCGATGATGATTAAACTGTTAAAGTGTTTAACATAAAAAAAAAAATATCAGTAATGATGAGGAATAATGATAATATTTCATAGGTCAAATAATTCGTTTTAATCAAGTAAAATACATTTTCTTTTTTTCATTCTTTTTTCTACAAAATTAAGAGTCCTGGTGAGAGTAATCCGAAGCATCACCATATTTCGTCGAATCTCAAATTCCAGGTTAAGACATAATGCCGATAATAATTGCGTGAGGATACTTTACCGGCCAAAGAGTTCTTCCCCTATATTATTTATTTATTTATTGTAGATTGAAACCTAATTCTAATTACAATAAAAAGCTGAAACAACTAGGTTTTTCAGCTACGTTCCCCTATATAGAACAAAGGTTTACACAAAAAAGTAAAGCCATTTACGCATTTTTTAAATGACTTTTTGGACGCCATCCGAAATCCCAAACCAGATGATGATCCAAAGCATATTGCGCGTAAAGTCCAGAATTAGCTCGCAGAGTCACTATTTCAGTTGAAGGAGGCCGCCCCAAAATGCAGACCTCAATCCAAGAGATAAATTGGGGGGGGGGGCTTTTGGATAACAGGAGGCTTCCCAAATTCAATAGAGTGGCGACTATAGATGATTTATTTTGTGGTAGGGTGCAACACAAATGGAATAATATTCACAGTACTAATGTTCACAATTTGGTAGAAAATATGCTTGATCATGTCTATTAATGTAAAAAACAAATGATTTTGGACCAAAATAAAAAAAAAATTATAAAAAAAAGCTATGACGAAGTTGTAATAGTCCTGCTAGTAGTCCGAGGGTCTTGAAATTTATATAGTTGGTGGATATCGGTCTGAAACTTATAGTGTTCACATTTCAAATCGATAGTATGAAAAGCAAATAAGTTTTTCTAATAAGAACTTTCATTTGGATCCCGGTTTGTATGGGGCTACCCATTATAGTGGTCCGATTCGGCTGCTTCCCACAAATGTACTTTGTATGGTGTAAAGAAAGCTCCGATGTCTCCTTCTGTGTGTTACAAGCTTTATGACAAACTAATAATACTATTCACTACGTGAAGAGTACATTTCCAGGTAGCCCTGGTTTTTATTTTGTATTATCCCACCTATTATATTTTTTGCTAAAATGACATTGTGAATCTTTTGCTAATATTTTAAGGAATACCAGGTATTTTTTTTTTTTATTATTTTATTCAGCCTATTTGCCTCTTACATACCAGAATGTGTAACAGTAACGACCATTTACTAATTTTGCTTCCCACTTTTTGAGCTACACGAGTATATCGAAAACTATTGGTCTTATGAAAAAAAGTAATACAATATTTTTTGTAGGCAATTTCCTAAGCTGCAATACCGTCTTAAAAATTTTTTTGATAACACTTAAAAACGGGGACTTTTGAGGTTTTGTTAAGAACCACGAAAGGAAGGCTTCTGCAAAAATTCAACTTTCCTTTAATTATTCCGCAGATTGGCCTTTCGTTAATTTCTCTGGGCATACTATGTACATATTATGAAACTAAAGCATAGAGAACACAGTTCTAAAGTAGAATTAAGATAGAAAACTGGACTGTAAAGGATTATATAAAACTAGTTTAAATGTTGCTCCTTGTTTGCTTATAGATTTTTTTGAAAGCAGAGTAGAACTCTTGTTGAATGTGTTGAGCATTTAAAAATAAAGAAATAAATATCTTCCTTAAATAAATTCTATCGTATCTTTTTCTAACATCTTAAGTTCTTATCGTTATAATAACAATTAGTTTCCAATAAAAAAAAATGTTTGTTCTATCGAACGCTCGACTTAACAATTCCTTGTAGTTCAATAAAAAGTAATAAATTCCAATGATCCTGAATACTGCACACTCGTATTTATCTTAAAGATACAAATATTTTTTTATGCAACCTTTAAGGACCATAAAAAATCTTTAAACAAAAATAAAAAAGAGAAAACAGAAAAAAACATTTACCGTAACCATTTACCGCCTGCATGAACATGGACAACGTTTATCTTTCTTTTGACCATGACCGGAGTCTTGAGTCTAGACTCTATTGTATGTTAAGCAACTTACAGCCGTGCAAGGTTTCTTTCTAATCTCTAATCGCACGTCACGCTGGCCAAGGACTCATTTGAAACGCTTTAAATGACGATGATAAGAATCGACAGGTTTTTGAACGAAGAAGTTGCGCAGGTAGTTTTTATTTTTTATTTTTTTTTTTGCTTACCTTTAAGCAAACATCATGTCCTGGAGAATAGAACAGGACAGGACGCCAATGTTGCAACATGCATTGTTTAATTTATATCATAATTTTCAATGCCTTGGTTGTCCTTTCTTTCTTTGTTATGGATGGTACTAGGACTTTTTTTCATTTATTTTGTTGCAGCTTTATCCTGTTGCGCGGCTTATCTTGATTTCAATTTCTTGGTTCTTCAGGTTTTTTACTCATTGTTCCATGCTTTATGTTTCTTTTCTTGTTTTATGTTTCTTTTTTCTTTATTCGAAGTTTTTCTTTAAATAAGAATAAAGAATTGTATCTTATTTCTACATTGTAGTATCAAAAATTAAGCCGTTCACGACGCATTAAATTCGATTGATTTGTGGTTTAGTTTTGTGAAGGAAGAAGTTGTTCAACAGCTGCTTTGCGGCAATTAGTTTATTGTTTTAATTTCTGTCAGGTTGATATAATAATTTAGTTAGTAAGAAAGAGAAAATTGGAAGGGGTTAAGTTTGAGTTTAATTTGAGAAAACTTTACTTTGTAAGGATAAACGGAAGACACAATTATCAGATGATTAGCTTCCATTCTTCACTTTTATATTAGAGAAACTTACAAATATTCAAAGATTACTTTAGAGAATTTCTGAAATTTTTTTTGTCTTGAGAAATATCAACCAACTGGAAGCAAATCTTAACCATTCAATCTCCTGGATAGGAACCCTTGTTTTGCAATTGATTTAATTTATATAATATCTTTATCTATATAAGGATCGCCCAGTGGTAGAATTTCGACCATCCCGCCAAAAGAAAGACAAAAAAAGTAATTTTTTTTTTTAATTTTGTAAGGTTTTATAAAAAAAAGCATTTATTTATTATAATACGATACATCATCGGTCGATCAACGATACAGAACTTAGAAGAAGTAGCCAATAATTTTGCCACCAAGGTGTTTGCGTCTCGCCTCTTCATGGTCCATGATGCCGCCGGAAGTTGTCAACAGGACATAGCCGAATTGACGTGAAGGCTACAAGTTGTTTGTCCATTTCTCGATGTCATTGTTGGGTACATTGAAACGTGGAGAAATAACGCCGCACTTATTCAAGCGACCAGACAAATTGACAACAACTTTGCCGGAACGATGGTCGTCGACTTTCTCGAACTACCCGATGTAGCCATGTTTCATCATGACGGTGAGGAAACGGACAATCATTTTAGAGTTGGGCCGGATCAATACTTGGCGTTTGCCGCGTTTTTCGTCATTATCAATGCACTTAAGTGCATCGGCAAAACGTTCATACGAACCATTTTTAGTTAATTTTTTTTTTGCGAAAAATTAACTCGACACGCTACACGCGGCACGGCGGTAAGAAGAAGAGGTTTGAGAAGTGTGTGATCTAATGAGAAGCGTGTGTGAGTTTTTCTAATAGTTCTATTGAAGAAAACTTTTCATTGTTTTTATCCCCAACATATTCTACAGATTAAAAAAAAAAAAAAACATATTGTGCACATGTACAAATAAAAATCTATTGAATGATATCTTTTTTAACAAAATCATTTAGATAGTTTAGACATAAAATAGATGAAAACAAAAGTGTTCCCGTATTTATATTATGATGATGATAAGAACCCGTATCTTTGATCTTTCCTGTATCATTATAAAGATTATTTATATCTATTTCAGATCACCAAAAGATTAAAAAAAAACTATAATATTTTATATACTTCAGTTCTTATTACTTCTACAATAAATTGAGATTAAGAAAAACATCTTGCTCAATTCCTTCTACTCCAAAGTATCCCATCGAAAAAAGAAGATTACAAGTCCGATACAATTATCGCCCGCACATTGTACTTAGTCCGGAATTCTGCTACATCTTGCAATGACTTCAGAGTTTACTGAATCTCTATGAGACAAAGCTGATCAATAACAATAAATCTAAGTAAAAGCAAAAAAAAAAAAAAAAACAGAAAAAAGAATAAAAAATATACCTAAAGTTGTCAGCATTATGCGTATAGTCATTATCCTTTATAGAGAATCACTTACTCACTCAGTCACTCTCTTTCTCTCAGACTACATATTACTAAAAAATGGACAATGAAAAATGTGAAATACAATTCCAGAGAATAATATTTACTACGATTGAATACTCCTGCGTATGCTCATCTAAGAATGAAAAGACACTGGCGAAGGTAAAGTCAAAGAAATAAACGAAGAATGAAACAAATACAATACTACTAAGTATAAAGAATGGAAAGGAATACACTATAAAAAGTAGAAGATGAGTGAGTATAAAAAATGAAAAGATCATGCGTGGTGCATGCAGCCTGAAGTTGAAGGAAACATCTGCCCCGCTCATCATCATTAACAACAACAGCAACAAAGGCAACAGAACAACAATTTCGACTTACAATTGTTGTTTTGTTGTTGTTGTTGTTGTCTTAGTATTCAGTCAACTCACGCAGGACATTTGCAACAGGATACTCACTCCATGGAATAAACTACTAAAACTAAAGAAGAAAAAATTAAATTGAGCCTACAAAAAACGAGTAACTGAGTTTTGAGGCAAGCAAGCTGCAAGTATTTCAAACCATAGAATAAGTCTATGGAGTACAGTACTGTGCCTCTACAGGAAAGACACACGCTGCTATTCGAAACAATGTCAAGGTCAACCATAGAAAATGCTTGAACACACACATTCGGATCACAGATCATCACATCCTACTTAGTCTATTTTTTTAATAGAAAAATTATAGTTTTTTACTTGAAATTATTTTTTTTTTTTTTTTTTTTTTTATTATTTTTGTGAAATGAAACCCAAATGTTTGTGTACTTACTGCATATCCTGCTTTGGCATGCTTCCTACCAACCAACCAAGAGGAGCAGCAGCAGCAGCAGCAACAACAACAGGAGCAGCTGTCATCCGCTAATGATTTTGTACTGAATGTGGAGCGTGTCATCGTCATCATCATTATTAAGTGTCACCTTTTTTCTTCATATTCAACTTTATTTAAGAATATACACTTTTATTTCTTTCTTTCATTTTTTTATTATAATATATTAGAGAAAGGAACATATGAATTATGTATAGTATGTATGTCCTTTTGTGTCAATTGACAGTTTCATGCATTCATACTATATAAGATTCCAGCTGCTGTTTGCTTAAATTAGCATATAAAACCATGCATCATGTAGCAATATTATTCGCTATTAAGCACCCACATATAATATTGAGATACTTTTAGACAAAAACCCAAGCACAATTAAGTAAAGCAGCTGGATGTCACACACCCTCACCTTAAAACCCTTTTGAATCAATGATTTCATAATATTTCTATAATATTTTCATACAACTTTGAGGTAATTTCAATCAGAGTCTTTCAACATTTCATACAATTATCCTGCAATATTTTTGAGAACACATGATGTCAACTATGTATTTATTGCCGTCATTTCACCCCTTTATTCCAGGATTTTTTTTTCCATAATATTTTCATACAATTTTGAGGTAATTTCAATCAAAAGTCTTTCATCAATTCTTTCAATCTCTGTGTATCATTTCTAAGCCTTTGACTTACCTTCATTCAACATTTTATACAATTATCCTGCAACATTTGTGCAAACATGACCTAGAATTGTCAATTCTTTGTTGTCAATCATCAATTGCTTTTTGTCTTGAGGTCTATAATGTTGAGCCATGGTCTGATGATGATGTTGTCAATATTCCTTTATTTTTTTTTTGTTATTACAGCGTCTATTTTCTATTAGTACGAGGGATGTTTGATAAGTTTGTTCAAATAGCAGTTTGATTAAGTTCATTGTGTTGTTTGCTTTTGGATATATTAATTTAAAATCTTTTGAATATTTGAACACTTCAAAGCAGTATGTGGGGCCTTGTCTCTTGATCCAAAGTAATTTTTACAAAGGTTCAAAAATGATAATGCAAAATGCATTCATCACAAGGCATCTGAGGACAAAGTACAGGCAAAACAGTCATTGAAAGGCGCCTCTAGTACTCCAAAAAGTGGTTCCTTTGGCAGGAAGAATTATGGCCGTTTTTATTTGGTATTCATTATCTGCAGCAACTATATTGAAGAAGAAAAATTGTATCAAAATTGTATTATGCTGTATTATTGAATCGACTGAAAGATGAAATCAAAAAAAAAAAAAAAGATCTCATTGCACCACAAGAAAGTGCTTTAGATTTGGAGCCCTACAACTATTATCTGCTTCCAAACATGATGGGGAACTGATGCTTATTTCTGAGACTTTGATTTATATTGTTCTTTGTTTGTTAAGAAACTTATCAGACTCGCTTCGGCCTTGTATATTTGCTTTCAGTTGATTTCTGATTTTGTTCCAAGGTGCAGCGCAGCTTGTGCGATTTAATTTGGGAATAGAAAAGATTTCATTTTGTCAAATAGAATTTTGTTTTGTTTGATTTGAATAACCATCAACCCTTTGATATTGTCAATTGAAGTCCTCGATAAGCTAATCTGTTACGCTATATGACAGTTGTTTTGTTAGACAACTGGTTTTAATTTTTATTTTTAAATAGATTTCATTTTTCATCATCAAGAGTTTTGATTTGAAATTTGTTTAGCAAAAATATCTAGACATCTGTATAAGTAAACTTTATTCTTATGGTTTATCAATAGATCTTCTTTCTATATATTTTTCTTAACTAAAAAACAAGTCTGTCTCAACTCAATTGCAAACTCTTTGATTCCTTTGAAAATCATCAGTAAATCTTTTTCTTTTATCTAATTCACATACAAACGTGATTTTTCCTTCTATTTCTCATGTGTTGCTTGCTCTCCTATAATCTAAGAGATGTGTGAATTTTCTAATGAAAACATGCCATTGTATTACTTTCAATTGCTTTATATGAGTTCATTATTATGCAATATTTTATATCCTTGAAACTATTCAGCTGGCCACGTTTAAGGCAACAAATATTTGCATCGATATACTCATGAACATGAAAACACAACACATCACATCACATTTCCATGAATATCCTCCTACAAAGTGGCCACAAAGTGATGACCTGCTGAGGACTTATACACACAAAAGGTGCAACACATGGAATCCTGCTTAACATAGAACTACAAGGGCAAACACACAAAATTATATTTTATACACCAAAAACGTGTTAAGGTCCAGAGAAGCCAGACGAGTTCGAAGTCCATCAAGCAAACCTTATTGCAGGTTCTACACATTTTTACCTATTCAAATTTGTTTTGTCTTTCCTTTTTCTAAAGGTATTTTTCTAACATGAACTTACCCTGCCTGCAGCCTGTTGCTCGTTCAACAATAGAAAGAATATTTCCAGCTGCCGCCCGACACATCTTTGTGTATATTTAAATGAAATATTTGCATATGCAAGCCGCACTGTGGGTGTTATCCCTAGAGTTGTTCCAAAGAGAACAATGATTGCTATAGAATTTTAGTTTTCGGTTCACCTGATTTAACAAAACAACACGTGCTAGTCACATTACTATTATAGTTGCTTGCCAGATGATCTTGATTTCATTTGAACTTTGGCTGGGCAAATTTTTAGAGATCTCATACACATTAAGTAAGGAATATTGAAGATAATTTGAGAGAAGTGAGAACAAAAGAAAAGATTTTTATCTTGCAGCATTTAGTCTAAGAAATTAATTAATTTCTGAAAGTACTTTGGTCAGATAGAAGAAATTTTGCTTAGTCTCTGAAACTATTTCATTTCCTTTGGTTCACAATAGATCTTCTTTGTCTCAGCATACATCATCTTTATATTGTATATAAATAAATACTTTTTGGGAAATGACAATAATTGTAATAGTTGTGCCAAATAATTTGCCAACATTTGAAGATTTAAGCTCAAGCTCGATTGTTTAAATACTTAGATAAGCACAGGGAAACAATATGGGAAATATGTAATAGAAGGACGGGGATCGACAATAATGGTTTTTGGGGAACTATGAAACTGAAAGTTGTTCCAAATATTTTGTTCTTATTTTTAAGGAATCTAGAGAGTCTAACTTCTATTTTCACAATACTAAAATATGTACTCACTTTCGCTCGCTCTCAGTAGTAAGCAAGAGTGTTTTGGTTCATAGTGCTTTTTGCTCAATTTTCATGTATGAGAGAATAAAAAAAAATTCTTCTTTTTTTGCGAATTTTCGTGTTGTTAGTAAGCAAACGAGTGAGATTTCGCTCTTTTTTATAAATGAAGTGCTCATTAAATACAGTCGATTTCCACTATTACGAATTTCCTCTCTATAACGAAGTCAGTTTAAAGTTGTCATATAATTGAACATCTTTAAACCTCTAATATATACAGTCGAAGTCCTTTATAGCAAATTTCCTCTCTATAACGAAGTCAATTTGAAGGCACTTCCTTATTAAAGTCGTCGTATAATTGAATCTTTATAAACCTCTAATATATACAGTCGATTTCCTATATAACGAATTCCCTCTCTATACCGAAGTCAGTTTAAAAATTGTCATATAATTGAACATCTTTAAACCTCTAATAAATACAGTCGAAGTCTTCTATAACAAATTTCCTCCCCTATAACGAAGTCAATTTGAAGACACTTCCTTCTTAATGTTGTCATATAATTGAATTTTTTAAAACCTCTAATATGTACAGTCGTTTTCCTTTGTAACGAATTCCCTCTCTATAACGAAGTCAATTTGAAGACAATTCCTTTTTAAAGTCGTCATATAATTGAACCTCCTTAAACATCTAGTATATACAGTCGAAGTCTTCTATAGCAAATTTCCTCTCTATAACGAAGTCACTTTGTTTTTAATGTTGCCATATAATTGAACCTCTTTAAACCTCTAATATATACTTATGTACAGTCAAAGTCTTCTATAACGAATTACCTCTGTATAACGAAGTAACTTCGTTTTTAATGTTATCATGTAATTAAACCTCTTTAAACCACTAATATATACAGTTGAACTGAGAAAACATTGTAAACTAATACGATTGAAGTTAATCTTTTTCTTTCTGTTAATGATATCCCTAGTCCAAAAAGAGCATCACTACCGGCCACCAATCACCAAAAACCAATGCAAATTCTATTCAAAAGTTAATCTATTCATTCAACAAAAGGAAACCTGTAACAGATATTCTTAGGAAGTAAATTTTCTCATTAAACACCCGCCCTGCTTAAAGGACATCAATGCAATTCTTTAGTGTCTCAAATATAATAGATTTGGAAAGATTTTTCATTTTTCTATGCATAGATTAACTTCCGGTTTCATCGTTTCTTCAAGTATTCATACACTCATTCATGCAAAAATTGGAAAGAAATACGAAACGCATCATTGAAATGCCGCATGTTGAAACCCGCATACGCATTCATTACTATTGTCCTTGTTTCTGCTGCTCCTGCTGCTGGTGACGATCCTTATATTGATGATGATGATGATGGTGCTTCATGTACCTGTCACTGAGACAGATGCTCGCGATTCCGCAAAGGATGCGGAAGTAAGTAAGAATCAAAACAAAAAAAGTAGCAATAACAACAATTTTTATCATGCAAGCGCAAGGATAGTAAAGAAGAAAGACAACAAAAACAAAAAGCGGAAGCAGCAACAGTTGAAAGATGCGACAGTACAACAAATGCTGTCTGCCAGTTTCACTGATCATCATCTCCATAGATTTTGATCGTATCAAATCTTGGAATAAAAAAAATATGTACATAAAAATCTGTTCTACTTACCAGTGGCCTCCATCGAGTGCAACATGTTGCTGCTGTTATTTGTTATTCAGGATTTGTTGTGATGCCATGTGGTTGTGCATTGTGAATTCTTCCTTTTCTTGTGTTTGTTCTTTATTTTTGTGAAATTAGAATAATGCGTTGCATTTCCTTTGGGTCAAACATAGTCTCGAGTGTCTTTACTACAATAGTATAAGGAGAAGGTTCCAGATGAAAAATAAAAAAACACATAAAGAAATGCATTTTGAGAATCGAAAAGTACAATACGAGTATCAATGTGTTTTTATCTTAAAAATTGTGAGTGTTTAAGGAACAAGATTCAACAGGCTACCGGAAATTGTTTAGGAACATGCAAAGTGTTTGGTTTTTTATTTATTTTTTTTTTTGTAACTTGAGAAATGCTGAGTGTTTGAAGTAAGTACATACTTGGGTCTTAGGTTTTTTGTGAAAGGAAATAAAATATTTCTATGGAAGGACTTGCTAATAAAAAGCCATAAGATTCATTCTATCTTCATTGTAGATCCTAAAAAACTTACAGAGAAATGTTTGAGTAGTTCAGAAACGAAGCCTATGTCCTCTGTTGACCCCAATGGTCATCATAGTGGAGACGTTTGAGCCTTCTCCTGGAGGTGTTTATGCCAAGAGCGGATACTAATTTGTTTACGTGAGTTCTTACCGGCTTATGTTAAGGTTGATCTGCTCACGGACTGAGAGGATTCTCAGGTCTCTGAATATGACATCATTACGCACGTACCAAGGAGTGTTTACTATCTGACGGAGAGCAGAGTTCTGCATCTTCTGGATGAGATAGACTTTCGACTTAGCAGCGATGCGTCATAGGAAAATACCGTATATCCAGGACAAGACCAATATAGCCTTATATATGGTAACATTATTACTTAGACTAAGTTGACTACTGGGCCCAATGAACAATTGTAGTTCAGCTGTTTCAGTTTTTCACAACAAGTTGCAGCAGTTTTGATAATGTGTTTGCTCCAGGTGAGTCTCCTCTCCAAGATTATGCCCAGGTCGCGGGATGAGCCCACCTGAGGTATGACCGAGTTATGTAGCAAAACGGTTGAACAGGAGCGCATATGTACAGTGCTGCGATTTTGAGCAGTTGACCGCGATGTTCCAGCGGTTTGCTTACATGCTGAAGCCACCCTGAAATTCCTGAGTTATTTCAAAAGCCTCGCAGGCACTGGAGGACTTGGCGATGAAAGCTGTGTCATCGGCACAGCTGTGGCTAGCAAAGTATTGTCAGCTACTGGTGCTGGCAAATCAGTATTATAAAGTGTATACAGGATAGGCACAAGTTTTGCAAATATATATAATATAATAAAAATAAAAAAAATGCAATTAAAATGATCAAATCAAATATTTCAACATTCACTAAGTAAAAACGATTTCTTCAATTTGGATCCACAATTATGCCTAATGAAGATGTCTCCTTAAGTTCCTTTTTACTTTCTTTAACAGCAATGGAAATCAACATACAAATTACAAACTCTAATCTTCAATTTTGAACGTCCAATCTTATCTAATGAAGTTGTCAAGTTATTTTCCTTACTCTTCTCCTAAGTCTCCCGAAAGTTACCCAAATATGTACTTTCTTTAACATAAATTAAAATCAACATACAAATTACAATGCACAAGTAGTAAGTACATAGTAAGTACCACCAACAAAGTCAACAAATATACTACTAAGGAAAGTTAAGACATTTATTCAGTCTCTCAGATAATCAAGTAGTAGTAGTCAATTCATTCAAGATCTCTATTCAATGGACAAAACATATAATAATAAAAAGCTCAATAAATAAACTAACAACTAAGCACAATAACAACAACAACAACAACATAAAGTATCTACTCTAAATCAATTAACAACACGTCAAAGTGTAGAAAATTGGAGCAAAAGAAACCGAACTACGAATACGAGTAATATGAATTCAAGTGATGTAAAGTAAAGTAAAATGAAGTCCAAGCCAAATGCCTTGGGAGGCATTAAATAGACTAGACAAGACTACTTACAACAATATAAAGTTGGATGGGTGATGAACAAACAACATTGGGAAGTGGGGCAGGGGGAAGGAAATAGTTCAAGAAGTAACATGAACAGAAGATAAGGTAAGACCAGGCAAAGTAACGTGATGCACCAAAGTCATGAGTTAAGTTTGGTTTGGAATTGAGTAGAGTTGAGTTGAATCGTCGTCGTCATCGTCATCGTCATCACCGCCTCGTTAAAGGCTAATCAGCATGCAAATAGTGTTGCCGCCTCAATAGCAACAGCGGTGGCAACAGCAACAGATACAAAAACAACAACAACAAAAAATACAACAGCAGCAGCAGCAGCAACAATATAAAATTGTATCTTAGTTTGGAAAAAGTAAACCAGTTAACACAAGACGCTAAAAATTATTGAGTGAAATGAATTTGTTAACACCTTCTTTGACTGTTTTAAGACGGAAAGTGGAGCTCCGCAATGAGAAGTTGTTGCTCGCTGGCTAGCTGGCTGCCTGTCTGATGGTATATGTATCTGTGTATCTGTTGCTGTTGCTGATGTTGACGATCTTGTCAAGGCGTAGTGGGTAATTAGAAGCCATCAAATCTCAACGAACGCTATTTAGTTGTGCCATTAGCAAGTGAATGTGATATTTAAGCATAATTATATAGAGCGAACACAGTTGTTGAGAGAGCAATCAATATTAAATAAATGTCTTCATCAACGCCAAGAAGAGCCAATAACAAGCAACACCACCAGAAACTACCATAATCATCATTATCATCATCAGCAACAGTAACAGCAATAGCAACATCAATTGCTTCCCAGTGCTCGTACTTACTACTTTCTGACAAATGCAATGTAACCTGGACTTCACATAGTACGATTATATCCACTTGATATAGTTTAGTTTATTTGACAATTTGGAATTGATTTGTATCTGAAAAAAGATACATAGATACTCGTCTATAATTGAGTTGTACATTTTGTCTTTACTGACTTTTCGTTTAAAGTATTTGATTTGGTCTTGGACTATATCCATTTAGCTTTCTATACACACATGTGCATTTGATGTTATTTCAATTGTAACTATTTGTTTGTCATTTTGATTGGCATTCAACTGTGAGTTTCTTTCGTTTCTATTTGTTATTTTATTTGTATCTATCTGTTGATGTATCTTTAGTTGTATACGAGTATATAGTACATGTTTTATTATAGAAATTGTAACAAAATGTTGTTTGTTATTGTGGCATCTTCAGGTTGTTTGTCTACTACTTACTACTATTACTACTACTACTACTTTCTTAACTCCCATTGAGTTTAGTTTGGACAAGTTTTTACTTTTATTTATGATGAAGATGTCAATCAGAGTTGTTTTTTGTTTTTTTTTGTTTTGTTCATTTTACTTTTGACTTGAAGTTTATCTTTTCAATTGATTTGGCTACTTTGGTGGTTCATTCTCTTTGACAATATACTCGGACAATAAGTAGTATGAGGGTTTTCATTTCTAAAAGTATTTCTTGGGAAAATTTGTTGTTAAAGAAAATATTGTCGTAGTTGTGACTTGATGTAATAAAAACTTGTGCAACAAGTCTAAGGCGGTTAGTTCACTTGAAGTTAATGTGAAGATTTATGTTGTTATAAGTAATTATGAGTGTAAATGAACCAATTTAGAAGGTGGTTAAGAGAAAGAAGAGTAAAGAAAGTAGGAAGAAATAAAAGGATAACAACTGTAAGGAAATAGCAACATTTATGGGAGCTTTATAAAAATAAAATATGTAAGAGAAAGCCAACGAGAGACTCTTGGATTAATTTCTAGGAGAACCATTCAGAAAAATGTATTGGCTCATAGGTAAGTGGACCTACAACAAAGTACTATTATACAGAGAAATTCTTAAACCTGTATGGACTCATGTTCCAGCAACATAATGCAAATACAAAGATTTCAGAACAAAGTGCTAAGATGTGGTGCGAAGTCACACTGGTAATTCCGTAGCAGCGACATTGAACGCGATTTTGGCATCGATTCAGTCTCCATTACTATACAAAGATATGCGAAGTCTCATGTGGAAAAGCTAAGTGTTCATATTAATAATGAAGCCTCAAGCCTTATAAAGTTAAGTTGTTGGAAAACAAGGCTTAAACACAAGAAGTGCATCAACTCCTAGAGTAACACAAACCTCTCCAATCGGAGCGCCATCAAAATAATGAGCATTATGCTAAGCCCAACATAAATTGTCCGTTAGTTTAAAAAATCTAACTAAAACTGCATAGTTGCAATAAAAAAAAAAAAATAAAATAAAATCATAAAAGAGACTAACTTTAGCTATTCCGAAGTTGTAATACTCTTCACGCCGTTCCTAGTTGCCCTTATTGATCTTGTGGGTCTTATATGGTTGGTGGATAAGGGTCAGGTATTTATAGTATCCATATTTCAAGTCGATAGAGGGTTTTTTTTAATAAGAACTTTAATTTTGACCCTGGTTTGTATGGGGGAGCACCCCCCTAGTAGTACGATTCGCTTGATTCCGACAATTGTACTGCGTATGGTGAAAAGAAAGCTATTTGGACACTATTAGTGTCTGAACCATATCCACTTACCTTATAAATTTCAAGACCCTCGGACCACTATCAGGGGAGTGAATAGTATAGCAATTTTGGCATAGCCAAAGTTAGTATTTTTTATATTTTTTATCTTGTATTATCATCAGAACTAAAGGTGTATGCAAAATTTCAGTGCAAACGGATGTCAAGAAGTGGTCCTAATTTAGCTTTCAAGATTTGACCGATAACTGAACGTCTTGACTTAAATAAAATCATTTAATAAAAACAAAGAACTGGTACTAGCAAATCTGCTAGGAAACTATGGATCTTTTGTTAAAATCTTATTTTCCGGGATGCTTAAAGGCTGACAAAAAACATAACTTAAGAGAAATGGAAGGAATTTAATAATTTTCTTTCGATAATAGACCTTGATAGATCTTCATATCATAAAATATCATTCTTGTAACTAAGTATGGCATTTGTTTCCTTCTTCTACGAACATGGAAAATATTGTTTTGTAGTACTAAATATAATAGTAAGTAACTTTATCAAGAAAATTCCAAGTACCTTATGGCTCGACAATCAACCAACTAACCAACATATGTTTGCAACAACACCCGCATATCTTTAAAACTACTTACTATTGTACTGTACTTCTTATTCTTCGCCATTCGGCATCTTAATATGCAACAAATGTTGTTCTGTTTGTTGATGTCTTGCAGGAAATACACAAAAATCAGGGTCAACATTGTAAAGTGGAACACCTTGCGTTGGTTGCGTTGTGAACAAAATACAATTTTTTACGCTGCTGTCCACGAATCAAAGCAAATGTATGGAAAAAACCAAACCAAACCAAACAAAACCAAACCAAAGCAAAGCAAAGTAAAGTAAAGCAAAACCCAAACGAAATGAATTCAGGCAAATCAAAGACCTCACATAAGAAACATGTGCAACGTGCAACAGATTGTTGCATTTGTATAGTCCTTGGCAGGTACACAGAAATATTCACAGACACAGTCACAGGCACAGGATATCATTGCTGAGGCTTAAATGAAATGAAATGAAATGAAATAAAAGAAAGGAACATTTGGCAGACTAAAATATACTATTATATGTACATTCGTCCTGCGAGCGCAGCAGGTACTTTATGTTTAGTGAGTAGTATCTGTACCTACTTAAATAGAATAATAGTATGTAGTAGTGGGACAACAATAAGGACCTTTTTAGGTATCGTTTTAAATGTATCGCTTTGCTTTTGCTATTGTTTGCATTTACAGTATGCATGTTCAACAGGCTGCATCTAATACACTAGAAATTGATTTTTTACTATGGAAACAGATTTACTTCTCCTCTTTCTTTATTGTAGTTTGTATTACTTTTTCTATTCTGATCTATTCTTTTTTAGATTTTTGCAGCTGTCGTCTTTTCTCTTTGAAATGAAAATGGCTTTCATCATTGCCAATGAGTAAAATGATAAAAATGTATGTATTTTGTAAAAGTAGATACAGTTGTACCTCATAAAAAAATTGATGCACATAAATTTCTTTTAACCAAATTTTTGCCAATTAATAAATTTTCTGCGCACACACAAAATAAAATACGAAAAATACATAGTTAAAAAAATGGGCGATATTTGATAATTGTGACTTTTGGTATTCATTGACAGCTTTTTAAGTATGTAAAGCAGGCGTCCATATAAAATAATAATAATATCATCATCATCATCAAGACAAGTATAATAGTACGAGGGTCATTCATTAATTCAAGAAACAAATCGGTATAAGAAAAAAGTAGAGTAGTTTATCTGAATTTAGACTTTAGCCACTTGGGCCAACAAACAGTTTACTAAATGTTAAGTTAGTCATCTAACTATAAGAAACTCCTCCTCAAAAGCTAGGTAAGTCCATGACTGTGTGGTAGTTTTATTACATGTTGAGTTCACTGGATGATGATAAATTAACATTGAATGATTCTCGTACTTATAACATTTTGATTGACCAACACGCAACATTTTCGCATGTCATCAATTTGTTAAACAATTTGATCAAAATCTCTATCATGTCCACACACAGTCACACTGTTATTGACCAACCGGAGTCAATAGTCATAGGCACCAGTGTCTTGTCATTCACTTAACTCATTCACTCACTCATCAACTTACTTATGCACGCACTCACGTAGACCATGTTAACCCAACATACTTACTTGGCTAATGTATAGTGTGTGTTTCTTGTCTTATGTTACTACCATATGTATTATATCTGCTTATCATGCAAGTCGGATATTTGTCTAACGATTAAAAAGCGTTCATAGCTTCAAGCATTTATTTCATTGTTTTAAATTGTTATTGTATTGTTGTTCATATGTAAAAAAACTTCTACTGAGTATTGATTGACATTGGGCGTTTATTTATAACCAACAATTGTAGATTGAGTAGCTCATCTATTTGAAGAATGTGTGATAGTTTTGACAATAAAGTTACTTGATATTTAGTTCCAAGAAACTTCATTATGGAATGCAATTTGTTTGAATTGTTTATTGTGAAAATTGTCTGAATTAGAGAATTTAAATGATGTCATGAAAATTATGTTTGCAAAAAGTCACTTAACTCACGCTGCAATTGAAATTATTGGAAAAATGTAACCATGCATACTTGTAAATTAATTTAAGATCTTAAACAAAAATTTTGTTAATTTATTTGAAGATAAGGAAATGGACTTATCATAGATACACCATTGTAACGAAATGTAAGCATAAGTCTCCGGTTCAGTTTACATCTTTTGTATAACTTGGTGTAGCGAAAAACGTCAAACTGTTGTTATTTACAATGACTTCAGGAAAGTGTTTGTTAATTCATTCATCATGATTTGTTTTTACATTAGCTTGACCACAACATTTTCTTTGTTGGAATGCATCTTATTTAAAAAATAGAGTTCAGCGATTGTTATTTAAGTCTACTCTAGCTGATCACTTCTGATGTTCTTCATCGAGGCCCATTATTGTTTAATCTTTCTTTAAACGATATTCCTCTTTGCTTGAATCACTCTTGCTTTCTGATGTATGGTGATGATGGCAAACTTTGTCTATCATTTAACGATACTACTTCCAATTTTAGACTACAAGAGGATGTAACCTCACTGCATTTTTGGTGTTTATTTAACCATGATGTTTCATCGTATGAAAGCTCATTAATTTTCTTACATGATACATAATAATCTATTGGTGCGCGTCTCTACTTTAAGAGACCTTGGAGTCATTTTTGACGCTAAACTGAGTTTCAACCATCATATTTCCTGATCTATTAATAAGACTGAGAGTATTTTTGGATTTATTAAAAGATGGTCTAAGGAATTTAATGATCCTTTCATTACAAAGCTTTTTTTCATCTCTCTAGTGCGTCCAGTACTCGAATACTGTTCGTGCGTCTGAAGCCCTCAATACAGAAAATATCAAGACCATATTGAATCGATTCAGAAGCAATACCTTCTTTTTGGACGTCGTAGTTTAAATTGGAACCTTAGCGTATGCTTGCCATCAAACTTAAGCAGGCCACTTCTTATAGATCTTTCATCGTTGAGAAATCGACGAATATCTCTAGATATAAGCTTTCTTTATAAACTTATTACCAGTATAGTAGATACGCCAGGATTTTTAAGTCAACTTAGATTCTGTGTATCTAGTCGTACCACTAGAAATTTTGTTCTCCTAGCTATAGGTAGGTGCACGACTAACTTGTAAGGAGCCGTGGTCGCCCATATTTGAATGACATGTTGTCAAACTGGGGCCACTACTTGGTTGAAAATCAACACTTTGTTATTGAGTGACAGTTTGCTGTTTGTTTGCAGTAGCCTGTTCAATTCCTTGCAGCACGCAGTGACACTCCTCATATGGGCACACCAAGGTTGGGACTTATCGAGGATCAGACCTAGGTATCGAACATGATTCACCTGAGGAATATAACTGCGCAAGAAAAGCGTCTCCATGTGAACATGCGATTTGAGGATTTGAGAGGATTTATGCCAATGTTCTATCGTTTGTCCCATGTTCGAAATCGCTGTAAATTACTTTGGGTCATTTCCGCTGCTTCAATGGGGGAAGTTGAGTTCGCGAATATGGTGGTGTCATCTGCATAAGTATCTTCCAGTATATTATCGATTTCTGGCATCGGTGCATCCACCGTGAATAACGAATATAAAACTAGTGCACGGACATTGCCCTGCGAACACCAGCTCTAATGTGCTTTATGCCAGAGTCAGCATCACAAACACTTACGAAAAAGGCCCTACCCGTCAAAAACTCTTGAACATGAAATATTGCCTGGAAGAAGTTTGTAGAGTAGTCCATCTATCCATATTCTGTCAAAAACTTGCATGACATCCAATAACAATACATTTTTATTTCAAAAGCACATAGAATTTGGTGGACAACTCTATGCAATATGCAAGTTGAGAAAAGTGAGTGAAATTAATCTTAAAGATAAATTAGCATTTTAATATCTTTCCTTTTTTAAAATTTTTATTTTCAATGCATTTCACAACTTTATGTATTTCTTCATCGAAACACAAATTGTAGACCAAAACAAATGATTCACCAAGAATTCTCTCATATGTATATTTGTAAGTAGTACAAAAAATTACTAAAACAAAGCACAAACCACCAAAAAAAATGGCTGAAAATTTAACAAAATGGAGCAACATTTAAATATATTTAAAAACATAAAAAACGAAATACCATCAACAAATTTATTACTTAAAAAACTCAATCTGCATGTCTGATTGCGGCAATTGGCAGTCAATTTAATGAAAATAAAATACCAAAAAATAAAATAAATAAAATACCAAATATACAAACAAATTACCAAAAAATACAGAAAAAAATTTCAATTAAAAACGAACGCAATCTGATCATGTACGAACAAAAATCACAAATAAATGACAAATCCCCCAAATGCAATACAACAAGAAATAAACCAAACAAATGACGCCCCAAAAGCGTGAGGGAAGAAGGAAGGCACTTCTCTCTATAGTCTTAAGTTTATTTCAGGTCTCATAACCAAAGACAAGAGACAACAAAAAGTTAAGCTTTGGTGTGATGATTGCATTTTAATGAACAAATTAAAAATCAATGCCATCATCATCATCATCAACATGCAGCAATCCAAATGGTGGATGGGAGGCATTCATCCTCATCCCCATCCTCACTCACAACACAACATAACACGTACTTTATAGTTAAATTAAATGAATGTGAATGAATTGAATTGAAAAAGAAAAAAAATAAGAAATAAAACGAGATATTAAAGACAAAAATCAACAACTATCGAACACCGATCGTGAGAATCAGAAAAAATGGCGTCAAGTAGGAATACAAATATAAAAAGTCCAAAAATACTACAACAACAACAACAACAAAAATAACAAAAATTATATCTATAAAAAACGGAAAAATAAAAAGTTTAAAGAAGCAAAAGACGACAGTGCTGAACTCCATAAATCTTCATAAACTTGTCACGTTTCGAGTGCAACTGTGTTTAAGCTTTGTCGTCGTTTTACTTTAAAGCAAAAATAAGTATCTGATACCTAAACAGTAGAAGATCCCAAAGACGACACATCAATACAATAAATGTAAAGAAATACTAGTATGTAAGTACCATAGTAGAAGTATGAAAAGTACTAGGTAGCTACTTGTAAATTCCTCAACGAAATATGCTGATTATGTGGTAGAGATGTGAATGACGCGACGCCGCACGGCAGCTCACACAGCTCGTGAATGAATTGAATGAGTCGCCATGAGTTGTCTCGGTTGATTCGTTGTAGTTTTAACAATTATATTGACATAAACCAACCAAAGTCAAATACTTATGTATGTGTATATATATACATATTTCTAAATATGTAGTAAGTAGTTCATAGACAAACAACACCCGCATCATTTTGGCCACACAAAACTTTAGTGCGCCATGTGCCATGCTTTCACGTCTCTTTTTGTCATGTATGTATGTACTTTCTTTCAATGAATATTTGGTTAATTTTATCTTATTTCACCCACATTACTTACTGATTTTCGCTTCTTTCATTTATGTTTATTCTTTGAGAACTTTTCGTCACAATGCTCCTCATTTCATGTGTTGATTAACATAACATTGAAGACTACTTACTGTTAATAAAATTACATATGCTTAAGATGTGCGTGCCACTGAACTGAGAATTAGTTGGTGATGAAGAAATAATTTATGTATTTCTATTGAAATATTACATTCAGTTCACAGTTCTTTAGATATTTTAAAGAGTTAAAAAGTTGCCAAATTTGATTTTGGATAATTGATTAGAAGATTTTTCAGTTGATTATGTTTGTTGCTTAAGTCTTTTGAGAATAAAATGTAATTATTATTATTTATTTTTTTGGTGTGTGAGAAAGGAAGGAATCCCTTCGGACCTAAGTATAGTCACCGTCGTGACAACGTGTTTGGTGTCTCCACTAAACGTTCCTCCTCATTAATCCAACTCCGGAAGTGCTTTATGTATTACTTCAGAGTAGGCGTCCAAGGCTTCCCTCTAAGATTCCATTGCCTTTACATGTCAATTTTCTATTCACTTTCGTCTAGGTTCACCACATTTGTAGCCAGAATTATGTTATAAGCTTGTCTTCTCCCGCAGAGAGTAGCTCTACTTCACTATTACGTGTCATCACTTCTTCATCATCTCCTGAATTTTTTTATCTACATGGTAGGCTGTGGGCTGTCGACTCAGGGAAGGCAGGGTCGTCAGGCCCGTGACTCTTGTTGAGAGTCCCCCTGCCCCCGAATAGAATGTAGTAAATCAAGCCAATCAAATGTATCATACATTAACAGGCAACAATTGTGACCATGACGCAGATCTTACAGCTAAAGTGTCTCCTCCCAGCAGCCCAGCATCTCCTTCTTCACACTTGCTTGGACGCTGCTTCATGGTTGAGGTCCGGGACAAGCGATTGAGCATCCGCAGTATTTGGGCCTGTCCTGTACACACTCTGCACCGCTGATATATCAGTACCTGTCACTGACAGATCAGCAGGGTGAAGCATTTTAATCGTGGTGAAAAATCAACCAATCGTTTTATCTACTACTAGATACCCGGTCAGACGTTGTCCTGCATCTCCTTCCCAAAAATTTGTAATTTTTTCCATCACGACCTCGCTTTCCTTAACAAAAAATGTAAATGCAGTCAAAGCACGAACAACAAAACACACTGTCTTCCTGTTGCGCCGATATCAGTGACCAATCCTTACATATTATAAAAAAAAAGTCCTCCAAACGCGTCTGTCAATTTGAACGCGATTATCTCAAAAACTACCTAACAGATTTTCATACAGTTTTCACCAATCAACGTGGTGACTCATGAGAAAAGTTTATGAGTATATTTCATAAAGGTTTTGCTGAAATAATATTACCTTGATATTTTCATACAGTTCTTTTTTGATTCGCAGATTTTTGTCTTTCTTTCTTACTTAAATAAAGGAAATGGAAGAAAATATAAGAATAGAATATAATAGATATGAAGGTTTTGTTCTTAGGTTCATCAAACCACTTTGACCGAGCTATAAACTTTCATATAAACTTAAAATGTATTTCACTTTTTTTAATAAAGTAATATATTATACTATATTATATTAATATTTAATTTATATGATCAATTGAATCACTGAAATGTGAACAGACAGATACATTTTCTTTGCCATTAAAATGTAACCATAACAATTTGCATCTGAAATTGTTTATGGAGCAATAACATTTTATATTTAAAATGAAAACCCTGAAACCTAAAATTAACTCAAACATAATATTTATGAACTGAAGTTGCCTCCTTCTTCATGCTTCAATCAAACAGTAAAAATGAGTTGGTCAAAACTTTATACTGCACGAAACCCTTTCAATATCATAAGAAATCAGTGTGTGCCAATAACAGTCAATGATTGCTTATGTGTGGAAGGTAGGACAAGACAATGTCAGGCATTGTCAAAAACTTGTAAAACTTCAAGGGCACCCAGTTACACATAGTACTACTACAATAAAATAAAAAAAATACCAACTAAGGATTCACCGCTGACCAAAAGAATAGTTACCCCGTGGACACATATTTTAATTGCCAAAATATTTTTTTTAATTTTGAAAAAAAAATGATATAAAAAATCTACTATAAAGTGGCATGTTTCGTGGCATGAAGTCGCCTGAAAATGAAATATAATAAAAAGGTAAAACTGAAAGCCAAACATGCAACTGATGACAGTTGTAGACTTGATTTTTTATGTGAAGCCCATCAAAATCAGGGCAGCAGGTTGAAGCCAAAGATGCACCAGCGGCGCATGCGTCCTGACCGAAACTTTGCTGCATGTTTCACTTTATTTCAATTTTTTTTTTTTTTTATTTATTTCATTTTTTCTTTTTGCATAAAATAAAATGATAAGCGTGGTTTTTAATTACATACAAGACTTGGTCAGTCTTAACTATATTTGGGGTATGCAAAGGTCTCAACTTGTGGTATTTTTATTATCTTTCTTTACTTTGAACTTGGTTTCAATTTTAATTGTGCGCATATGGCACGCGCGTTGACTTTAGAAACTTGTTTTCTTTCTTAAAAAATTACATTTTTATTGGATGAAAGTGATTTTTTTTTGTTTTGTTTGGTCAAGATGTCGCCAAATAATTTCAGATTGAGCAGCTGCTTTACTTACTTAGTTTTTTTGATTTACATTGAGTAAATATTACATTAAACATGTTGTAGACGGGTAACTTCTGCCTACTGTGCAAATAAGTTTGGCCTTAAGGTATTTTCACTTTTATGCAATTTTCAAGATAAAGAAAATAAATAATACAAAATAAAGAAAATAAATATCTTAAAGCAAAAAGAGAGAAATCATCTTTTATGTCAATGCTAGTAGTAGAGACAAGACAATGATCTGAGGCGCAATGGGACATCAACATTGTGTAAACATGGCCGCAGTAGCACTTTCAAAAGAACTCACTTCCTTGTCTCATCTCATTTCATAGATTCTTACTACTACTAAGTATATCCTGTTTGCATTCCTTGAATCATGATGTTGATGATGATGACTGCTCATTTCGTTTGTCACATTTTACATTTCACGTTTCTTAGTTTTGCTTGTCTTTCAGATTTACAAGCGACATGCAAACAAAAGATGAAAAGATCCTTTAGATCCTGACTCTCTCTGTTTCCTTGATTACTTTGGATCACATTTAAAGATTTCTACATTATTCATGGTTGTTCAATTTCATTTTGATTGATTACTGTGCGACTTTTGACACATTTGTTTGTCTGTCTATCTATCTGCCTTATATGATTGTGCATATCTCAAATGACGCGATATGAGATGAGTTTGGTTGCATTTGAGTAATTTTATTGACAGATTTTTATTTCAGTTTTTTTTTTTTTTAAAGCAGCTTGACTAATTTTATAGTGTGAGCTGCTCAACAATTTTAGAGCAACATATTAAAGAGATTTATTAGACAGTTTGATGAGTCGTTAAATAAATAGAAAATTAAACTCATAAAAAATTTTACTAATGAGAAAAGTATCACAAAAGAAGTTTATAAATTTGAGAAAAATTTATGGAAATATCATTTGAATTGGAATAGAAATTTTATTACGTTTTGAATAGATCTCTTCCATTAATTTTATAAGAAAAAAAAAAATACTAGTCCAATTGTGTATTAAAATAATATTAAATTGATGAATAAATTAAAATTTTGCAGTTGATCAAATTTCTACAGAACATGTAAAGATTTGCTAGGAGTAGGTTAGGTAGCTGCATCACTGAACGAGTGATGCCACTTAGACCACAAGATGGGTCCGTTGTGAGTTGCTAGGAGTAACCCTGAGAAAATTTTTATAGTATCGAGAAAAATTAATAAGGACATATGATAGATGAGTGTCCAAGCTCTTTTCCTTTCGGTGAGTAAGTAAGAAATTTAAATTGGTAATTTAATTAAGTAAGTAAGGAAATTGTGATATATAGAACATCTCAGCTGGGTTGCGACTGTTCTTTGCAGCGTTTGCTAAGCAAGCGAATTCTGATAAAAAATAAGTTTCCTTCACAAGCAAAGACATCGATTTGAAATCAGTGCTAGCGGCGAAAGCTCACTTTTATTTTGTAGCCATTTCAGTTGCATGTTCGGCAAGCGGCTTGGAATTAGAACTATGTAACTCCATGGCTAGAGGTGGTTTGTGTTCTTTCTTTTTAGACTCTACAGGCGGCTTTTGTTAAATCACTTTCTCAACTGATTTTGATTTTTGTAATGGTGATTTTATTGGTATTAGTTGCTTTTGTTTGATGGCGGATTTCTGGACTGAAGAATTTTGTTTTTTGTGATTATTCAACTTATCCTTTGAATCTCTTTTGACAATGGGGTGACGTGCCGCACTACACACACTTTTGTTGTGCATCCTCATCAGTTGGTAAACATGTTTTGCGAAAATTATACTACTCATTTGTGGACAATTGTGGATCCTGACTTGTTCCGTGATGCAATAAAACTGCTGAATTTTCCCTTGAATCGGCTACTGGGTATTAATATGCAACGATTTGCCCCAAGGGCGGATTGGGATTCCTTAGCACCATGGTTTCAAATGCAATCAAACATAGTAAAGATCTTCTTACAAATTCTCTTTGATCAAATTCGGACTTAAATTTCAAAACTCTTGGAAATTTCAAATTTAATGTGAATTTTTACCAATATTTGAATTCAGGGTGTGAATTTTCACCAGCAAAATAAAAATGTGAGTGAAGCGGGTAATTTGCTTACACAGATTTGTTTCCTCGTTTCGAAATTTTCATACTATTTAATTGCTCTAGTACCTCAATACGGTTGGTCAGAAATTCGTCCATTAGAGTCCAAGGGGGTAAGTTCCTATGGGTGTGCAAAGGTTGATCCCATACAGCTAGAGTATCCTCTTGGAGTTTTGAACAACTAAGATACACTAGAAGAGGATCCCAGTTAGAGGTGGCCACATTTTCAGTAGCTAATAATATATATTAGACTATCACTGCTTTCAAAATTCGCAGCTGGAGTAGCGAAAATGTTACGTATCTGTTTTTCAACAATTCGTCGTCTATTTTTAAATTTTAATACGAGAACTCGTTAAGCTACCTCAAAGTAGTCACCATACAATGGGAATCGTTTGACGATATCGCTGTCCACGCTCTGAGTCTTAGCGTGCAAATGGAATAATTTTTGACTTCAGATAACTTTGTGTGGTTGATGACGGCAAATCTTTAGTGTTTATTTTTATTTTAGTTTATAAAGAATTTGCTCCCGGTTACTTCTAGAACAAAAATCTACATTTAAGAGAGAAGTTGTCTCCTATGTTTAAATTCGTTTCCTCAGAAGCTTAGAAACATCATCTATAACATGAGTCTTTTTAGATTGACTGCTTTACATGCAAATAAATCATGAAATTGAAGAACTAATGTCTTAACTTAAAGTCTTCCTCATAATGTCTTCCCCTTAATACCATTTCCATTCATCTAATTCCATTCATTTTGACCACTTTCTGAAACTGTATTTCTTTTAACCCTTCTACTTCTGCCTGAAGTCATTTCGAATCGATCATATCAATCTACTTTAGTATGCACTTATATCTAATGAAGTACATACTTGACGACTACAAAGTGCACTTTTTTTTTTTTTGTATTTGTTGCAACTTTATTTCTTCAATTTGCCCCTTTACAGTCAAAAAAAAAAAAGAAGAAAAATACTAAAACAGAGAAAAAAATATAGACCAAGAGAGATAACACTAAATGACTCAATAAAGTAGCTACTTTTGCCCTAAGACTCAACTTGTCTGCTAAACTAGAACAAATACACTTGTTCACTATAAAACAACACTTCGATATGCTACTCATACTTCAAGCTGCAGAACTGTTCCCTCCTCCACACAAAACTCTATACTCAGCTGTACTGACAGTGAGACAACTCTCAGATATACACAACCAGATATTATTATATCGTATACTTAGATATAGTAGAAGACGAAAAAGCGGACGCATCCACTTGAAAAATCCACCTGCACATGCGTTGTTGTCGTCGTCATCATGATGATGATGATGATAATGATGATGATGATCATTGTCTCTGTTTTCGTTTGGGTCTTCGTTGAACTGGAAGTGCACAAACATATCTTGATACTACAAGTATAAACCCTTCCCCTATACTTCTCTATACTATTATACTACACAATGCAATGTTTTAATTTCACTTGGTTTAGTCTCGTCGTTGTCGTTGTTGTCATCATCAGACGATTTTAGGTTTATTTTATATCTTTTCGTCGGTCTTCTTACTGTTGCAGATTGCAAGAGTTAAGCCCTTAAGTGTGTTTCATATCAAGTTTATCATACTTCGTTGCTGTTGCTGTTGTTATTTCTGCTGCTGCTGCTGTTGATATTTTATATTATATACACGGCTGAATGAATGTTCCTATGGATTAAATATATCAATTTTTTTTTACTTTATGCAAGTTTTTCTCCTCCCTTTTGGACTTTGTTAACCACAAATGAACGAAATTCGGAGTTTTGATATGAGTTTCGTATATGTTTCGAGGGATTGGGAGGTCGGGTCATTGTTGTAGTGAATAACACCTGAAATGTGCAGATATCTTACATACTATAATCTGTATAAAAAGGTAGAGTAAAGTAAAAAGGGTTTAAATGTAATTCACTCTTTAAAGATATTGAGTACTATGCATGTACTATATATGATGAAAGTGGTGGTTGTGGGTAAGGGACTCGCGTGTTTGCCATGTTTTATTTAGTGTGTTCTTGTGGAAGTAAATTTATGTAAAATAAAGTAGTGTGAGTAAAGTGAAAAGTGATTGATATTGAGGAAGTGATATTGAGCATGAAAGAATGCACTGAGAAATTTTTGATTTTTCAAATTCCATAAAATGAATTTCAATCAATCAGTCAATCAAGTCATGTTCAATTAGATTAAGAAAGTGGCTTTATAAGGCTTAAGATGTTTTACTTATTACACTACTAGAGACCCACATCTCATTTGCACGGGTGCATTAAAAACATACATAAGGAGATTTTTCATAAAGACGACTTCTACTTGATTAATTTTAAAAAAATGACTCTAAGCCACTTTACACCCAATGACAAGACAAGACACGTCCCCCGCTCTCTCTCGATTTTGTTTTGCACATTTTTGATACCTTTTGATACATTATTACAATTGGATCTCTAAGTTTTTTTAAAAATAAAGTGCCCATGTTACTCACTGATAATGTAGTTTTCTATAGGTGAAGGAATTTTTAAAATCAGTTACATAATTTATGAGTTTATCCATTGCAAACCAATAAAATAAAAAACAAATCTTTCCACTTTATAATATTAGTATAGATGTATGGATATAGATGAGTATATTGAACTTTTAAATGCCTTTTTAGGGTTCCGTACCCAAAGGGTGAAAACGGGACCATATTACTAAGCTTACGCTGTCCGTCCGTCCGCCCGTCCGTCACAGAGCTCTATCTCATGAACGGTAATAAATAGAAAGTTGAAATTTTAATTCAATTGCAGCTATAATGACAAATAATAAAAATAAAATAAAATTATTTTGGGTTACTCTGGTTTTTCTAGAAATCAAACTGGTCCTATACCAAATTTTAAGGCAGTTAGAATAATTCATAAGATATCTCTTCCAATCATTTTCTTTTCAAATGTATATTAGTTTTCCAATTCTGAATACTCAACCCAATATGTTCAGAGAGAAATACCTTGCATTTTCTTCAAACATTTCTCTCAGTGTAGGATTATTGCTTTTCACCACAAACATCATAGTATCAACTGTTTTGATACGCGTGCATGATGTGTTGAGTTACAGTTTAAGAAACCGTTTTAAATACTTCTTTTTGTTTATTATTTTTGGCAATGATGACTTCATGCAATTTGAGTATATTTAAACGATTAAAAGGGTTGATTTTATTGAACAGTTATGATGGTCATACAGGGTGTTCAAGTTAGTATTTATTTTGCATATGAAATATCTTCTTAATAAGAAAGTAGTCTTAGTAAATTATATCAATAAACAATTAATTTCTTTTTGACATATCACTCACATATAGTATTTCTTTTAATGTATCAAAAATGAGGTGGACTCTCTACACCTTCCCCAAATTATTAATTGTTATACCAATGTTTCATTATACATTTTCTCGAATGCAAGCTGAACAAAAGAAGTTGTATTCTAAGTGTAAAGATTCTCTAAAATCTCAATAGATCACACTGTATTTGCTTTAACTTTCAGTATCTACTAACTAAAAGGAAATAAGTACACACAGATACAAATATACAAGTACAAACACACACAGATACATTGTAGTAGTAACAGTAGCGGAAACTGAAGTCAAGGTGCTACGATGAAGAACAAAATCATTTCACCTGTTTAAGCAAAGAAAAAAAAACAAGCAATTGATCGGGGAAGCAACTCCTATGAAGCTATGAAGTAACCAAAATTTTACGGTTATTAAAATTATATAAGTAATTACTTCTTAAGAGAAGAAAATGTGGCCAATATCTGATAAGAGTAGCAAGTACATGCGCGCAATTGATAGTTTGCAATGTTTTTTGGAAAATCGAATAGGACAACAAACCATCAAAATTGGGGTAAACTGCATAAGCTGTCACGGTAGATGCCTTTAACAATGTTACATGTTGCAGGATACAACTCACAACTCAACTGGTAACAGGAGAGCAGAAAGAAACAATAATGGCAAAGTAACTTTCCGGTAAGATGGCTATGATGATTATAAAGATAATGTTCAAGACGCGTTATAATGAAGACGAGTAAGCTTGCAATTGTCAGCAGCTGCTGTGGCCAAAGTGAATGGTTGCTACTGGATTTTGGATTGTAGTTTTTTGCTAACCAAATTACGTTTTAATTATTGGCTTAAATTTTGAGTTTTTATCTGCAACTCATTCTCTGTTTTATCTCATTCTTTTTCTTATTTAATTTATTAATTTCCGTTTTTCTGTTTTTTGTTATTAAAAACAATAATATTCGAAGACTTCTTCATCATTAGCACTTCTTTAATAGTATTGTATATAATATTTTTGGGCCAATACACCTGCATGTATCTCATGTTGTTGCGTGTTTCAGTTTTTGTATTTTTTGTTAATGAGTGAAAGGTTCATTAGAATTAAAGCAAAATGTGGAAGGGTTCGACAAGTTTTGTGTTTGCGTGAATGGTTAATTAAAAAAACAACTTTCCATCTTATGTTTATATGATATATGTAGTATTTGTAGGTTCTTTTTATCTATTCATCGAATATAATATTTTTGGTAAAAGGGGTTGTTGGAACTTGTGGCATTTGTTTTATTTTTTTGTGTAGTCAAGCATGAAAAAGCAGCTGAAAATATATGAAAGGATTATAAGCAGCAGAAAAATTTAATTTATCTTTAGAGAAAATAAAGGAAAGATTTCGTAGATGATTAGAATCTATACATTTTATTATAAAACAAAGTCCCGTTTGTCTGAAACCGATAAGCTCAAAAACTACTAAACTGATTTTCATACAATTTTCACCAATGAACGGAGTGATTCGTGAGGAAGGTTTAGGAAAAAAGAAAATTCCAAAAAACCCAAAGAAACGGCCGAAAAATCTAAAAGGACCACTATTTTTTTAAGGAGAAGCTGGACAACGTTTGCCCTGGTATCTAGTTTCTCATAATAGAAAAAAAAAAAATTATGAGAGAAAGTGTTAAAAGATTTTGAAGTGGGATGCAAGCCTAGCCATAATTTCTGTAGTATAGTCTAGCTCAAAGTGATCCTTGTGTTGAGTTGAAGCTTCATTTCGACAATATCAACAGGTGGCAGAAGGTCCTCTCTGAGACGAGCTTCGTCCATTTGACAACACTTTATCTATATATACAATTTCTCCTATAAATTCATCTATATATATAATAAAAAAACTTTGTTTCTTTGTGCCCGGATTACGTAAAATCCACTCATTGGATTCAAAGTCGAAATACTAAGAGATAAGAAGCTTTATGGTGAGTAACATATAGTGTTTATTTTATCAAAATCGAACTGTAGAATCTTGATCAAATTTTTTTATTAATCATTAACCCAGTTTCGCTGTGCATAAATACCGGAAAAAATATTTCTATAAATCAATCGCCGTTTTGAGTGCATTCATGCAGCTCTCTATTAGAAACATCCTTTGAAATCAATCAATTACTATATTCTATAACCTCCAACTTCTAGTTCAATTTTATCATACTAAAATAAATGAAAGACTAAAGCAACAAACTTACTCAAAATATAATAAGAAATTTATGAAAAACAAGCAGACCAAGTAAAAATATACAATTTATTTATTACTTAATAATATATTTCACTATCAAAAAAAAAAAAAAAACTCACATAGAAACAGCAGCTTGCTGCATGAAAAATGAATTAAAACGACACAAATGTTTATGACTTTAAGGTTCTTGCTCCTATTGGTTGGGTTTTTTCACTGTTGTTGTTGTTTGGTTTTCAGGACATTTTGATGAGGATGAGAGTATTTTTGGTAACACGTCAGTTGCAATTAAAATGACAATAACAACAACTACACAAATATATTTACAATATATACTACTTCATTGTATCCATCCATGAATATGTATGAATGTATGTGCGTATCTGTCTATAGCAAGTAGCAAGTGACAGCAACAACCTGCAACTGTCAAAATGTATTGCGTACCAATGATGATGATGACAGTGTCATGTCGTGTCGAGAAAGACGCCAAAAACTTGCAACGTGACACACGAACGGAAGTACGCATGGATGTCCGTTCATGGACTGACTAACTAACTAACTAAATTGACTAACTGACTCCATGACAGACAGTCTAACTGACTCACTGACTGACTGCATAAAGTATGAACGGAACGGAACGGAATGGACGAAAAGACAAATGTGACGCCATATAAAATCAATAAATTATAAAAGTCAAGTGAAGACGACTGAACAAAGTTGGAAGTTTGCAAAAAACAAAAAAAAAAAACAAACAAACAACATCAGCAACAGCAACATGAACAAAATATGGATGGAATTGCATAATAATCTAAGGACGTTGGTTGAAAAACAGACTCCTTTTGTATACCATAAGCAAGTACAAAAACCGGTTGTGCTAGTAACATAAGACAGAAGTCTTTAAGATTGGCGCACAAATGTCCTTAGGGAACACATGAGTTGAGTTACATTTTTGGCGTTGATTGATTTAACTGCAAAAGGTGTTTTGATCAACTCACCATGCCAACTTCAACTACTCGTAAAGTCAAGTCAACATCATCACCATCACCAACTTTGACTCTCAGGGTTTCAGGTAATGAATTAATTAAAGTATGTTTTTTTGCTCGTATTGTTGAGTTCTCTTCGCGAAGTCTGTCATAATTAAATTTAAATTGACGCTTGTTTGTTGTTTTATTCACTATTGCATTGTATAGTATTGTATATTGAACTTCGATTTGTAATGGTTATTTATGAGTTTTTAATTATTTTTGTAATTCAATTTTGCTAAGAATAAAAGGTTCATTTTTTCATAGAACAGTAAGTAAATGTATTTTAGGATCAGGGCGAGATTATCTTTAGAGAGAGAAATATGTTGAACGAAGTATTCAAAAAATTTTGCACAGTATTGGCTGGCACAATGATTTTTATAAAAGAAAATTATATAAAAAATTTTTGTATGAAACTTTAAGTTGACTTTATAAAAATTAATAATTTTGTTTTCTTTTTTACATATCGCTAATACAAATTTAAAAAATAATTGAATGGACTTTTTTCATTAAAACTTAAAAAGAAATTAATTAAAGTATATTATATTTTTTATATATTGGCATAAGTAATTTGACAAGTGATTAAAGAAACAAACCTTAATCTTAACGAGAATAAAGAAATGTGATGGAAGTAAATAATATGTATAGCCCCCTTTGACTTAAATAACTTTTGAAGGCGTCTCGGAACTGTGTACATTAAATTCTTAATGACCTCTGAGGATATTTGGTATCAAAGGGAAGTGTCTCTTCTTTAATTTTATGCAAAGAAGCAATTCTTTTATATTTCATAAAACACCACACGTTTTCGATAACATTGAAGTCGGAACGTTGAAGTGGCCAGTCTAGAGTAGTAACACTAACATCCTTCAAACATTTGGTTATCATTCTTGTTTTGTAAGTAGAATGGGGCATTCAACCAATCAGCTTGTCTCCAGAAGGGAATGCGTTATCGTTTAGGGTGCTCAAGTACTGACCTTCATTCATAGAGCCTGCGATGGGAACCAAGTCACCCAACACATTGTACGCAATGCTTCCCCAGAGCATGACAGAGCCTGTGGCAGCCTTACAAAAATGTTTTTTTCGATGAGTTGTAGTCAAAGAAGCTTGATTTCTTGTTTGAAATCGGTTTCGCTGCAATTCGTGAGGCCTTAGAAACATACTGCAAGTAAATATTAAAATGATGCGATCACGGAGAAGCAATGACGCGAATGTAAAATTTCACTCTGATGATTACTTTTTTTTGAATTGTCAGAAAGAGTCCAATTCAGTGTGTGTTGATCTGCGCTTAGCAGCGTTAAATTTCTGACAACTTTATGATTCTTAAATTTGTTAAATTGATAGTGCACTGAGAGCCTCGACAAGTTAAATTTATTTGCATCTTTTATTGCCAAAACAAGCATTAAACTTTGCCAATATTGAAGCTCAAACAACACAGCTTAAATCAGCCGGTTTTTCCATGGTTTCCAAGAACTTTTATTTAATATTTTATTTTATTATTATAATAATGGGAAAGTAATGGGAAATATTCCTAAGAGTAAGGTCACGCATCGAGCGATTGTTATGACAGATGGAAGGACATCGCTTGAGTTATTTAGTTGTAAAAATTCGTTTATCTAGGAAAGTTTTTCGCAGTCTGTGTGATAGCCGTATTAGCTACAACAGACGATTAAAAATAATAAAAAAAAAACCAAGGTTTGATGTACACCCAATAATCCGAGCAAGATATGAGTATGGCGAGCTCCATCATTTAGACCTTCGAAATTATTCGGATCGAATTTGGCAATATTTGCGCATGACCATCGAATCTTTTGATTTGTAACTGAATAAAATTGAAAATTATCAATAATTTCTGCTGAACAACAATTGGTTTTATAATGAAACAAATTCGACAAATTTATCCACTAATTTATCCAGTCTACATAAATTCATTGTATGTTATATAACTGGAGAATCAAAGTCAATGAACAGAAATATAAGCATGTTACATTTAGGCAGAATCGTCGAACATGTTCAACGGTAATGTTAAATGGTGCTTCAATACCGCAAACTCAGGCGGTTACTGATCTTGACGTTCACCAGGATAAACGATTCACCTAGCAGAAAAATGTAGAAACAAAAAAGATATATATGAACTAAAAGAACTAATTAATTTGGATAATTAAATCCAAATCTTGGTTGAGACTTGAATAAAAGATTTTACTATATAACTCCGTCATTAAACCAAAGAGCCCAATACAAGATTCTTAGAACAATTACCGGTGCTCCATGGTATATCAGTAATGAAGAGATCCACAAGGATCTACAAGTTCTGCTTGTGAAAGAAGTATGTTCTAAATCTAAACGTAATTATATGGTTGAACTTGCTCGTCATGTTAATCCACTAGCCAGAGCCCTTCTGCATACAAGTAACTCATCTCGTCTGCTTTGGAATGATCGTCCAGTCCTTCCACCATGCAAGAAGGACACATAAGTGTAGTAAATAAGTATTGAAACATTATTGTTAGCCCATTTATAATTATAAGGTGGTTCAATAAAATAACAAAGCAAATAACAAATGACTCTCAGCGATGCATAAAAATTAAAATCAATTCAATTGCTGGGCGATGTCGCTCACGAGTTTCACTTATAGCTTAACAGCTTCGTGGTCACTATAATGTAGTTTCATAAGATTTAATATTTTATGTCGCTCAGTTGCTAATCGCTCATTGCGTGGCCTTACCCAAAGGATTTTCAATACCTAGGAATTCTGGATAGAAATACAAAGGATATTAAGTTAAATATATCTTTAGTGAAGCATTAACTTAAGTTCATTTCAAAATTTAATAAGTCCTGTGAAGAAAAACAAAAGACTTAAGCAACAAACTTGTTTTTCCTGAGTAAATTAAAATGTTTTCATTTTTGGCAGCTGCAAAAGCGAAATTTAATGCGATTCAGTTTTATGTTTCTTTTTTTTTTCTTCTAAAATATATTAGAAACATGAATAATAAGAATAGAAACAATAGGCTTTGCTGATCAGGTGTATGCAACTTACAAATACATAAAATAAATTGTGGCTTTTGTTATATATGAAACCATGTATGCGTCTGCATCAAATGACAATCGACTAATGCTCAATTGTTTAGAAAATTCATGTATTTCGGGTAAAGGAAACTATGAATTTTTACCTGATTCCTATACTAACTCAATATGAAACGTTTACATTTGTTATACTCTTCCTTTCTTTGCATCTTTTAGATATTTTTTATTTTTTTTTTCATTATTTTTCCCATTTTGTCTTTTGTTTTGTTTTGTTTTGTTTTGCTTCATGCAGGTGGACACTTTAGTTTATGATATTTTCTCATGATCTATAATACTATTTTACTCAGTTTCGATATTGATTCTCTTTTTTGTTGTTCTCATTCATCATCATTGGCTTTATTTTTGCAAGTGTTTCATTTTTGTTTTAATTTTCAGGGAAACGAATTCCATTGTGAAACGTGGGAATTATTTTTTCTTTTTTACAATTTTCTAGAAAAATAAATGGCGCCAAAAGACATTTTAGTATTAATAAAAAAATATCTCCTTAGGGTTTTAAGATAGAGCAACTTGAACATAAAATTAAATTTCAATTCATTTTTTCTCCTCCTACAATATGATTTCAAAATTTTATTTGTTTTTTCACAATTTTCAGTGGGGAACTTTACTTACATGGTGAAACCAAAAATATAAATTTCCTAATTTTAAGTTCAGTGGATTTTAAGTTAAATATGTTTAAATATTGTACATTCGACTTTGTTACAAGATTTTCCATAACCGATTTACCCAGATTTACTGTTAAAATACATTCAACTTTGACTTTTATCTACTGGGATTTTTTTTTTTTTTTTTTTAAGAAAAGAAGAACAGTCCACTAAAAGACCCAAAAAAAGACAACACATTCAATGAGTTGTGGTTGGAAAAAGATTTTTGTTTTGTTTTCTGTTGTTTTTTTTTTTTTTTTTTTGAGCATAAAAAATCGACATACACTTGACCCTTTGGACTCATTAAAAGATGAGAGTCCAAAGACAGATTGGCAGACAAACGCATACAAACAACTTTAAATATTAATAATAATGATGATGCTGAAAAAGATACAAACTCTCACTGAACACTGTCAAAAGTTAAAGCTTTTGACAGCTAAACGGACTTTCAAATGAATATGCGAGAGAAAAATTTTTAAAAAATAAAAAAGATCCACATTAAATATGAAATGATGAAAGACGGGGAAGGAAGGAAGAAGAAGAAGAAGAAGACGATGTCGATGTCATTTGGTAGTAGCACAGCCACTTTTAAAGTGTCAATGCTTCTTCGTTCATCTCGTTGGATTTAACAAGATTGGCAGGCAGGCAGCATAACATCAACAGATGAACCAAATAATTATAAAAAATAAAACAATAATAAAAACTTCAGCCGAGAGAAAAAAAAAAGGTTAAAATTTTCTCATAAGGTGCAAAATTTCTCGACAACATAAAAATGTGTAATAAAATAAAAATTAAATTATTGTTTGACATGAGCAACAACGGGAGCTATAAGTAACTCATGTAAGTAACTAAGACAAAGGGGTTATGTCCGTGGGGAAGTATGTACTAGACAGTAGACAACAGGAAAGCCAAAAGAAATGTGTGAGCATATACTACGAGGGTGGGTCAATAAGTCCTTAGAAAAAAGTATTATAACAATTTTCTTTTGGTACATTTTTTTTTATTTTTCAACATAATCTCCTTGGAGCTCTATACACTTAGTTAGACGTTTTTCTAATTTTTTTAACCCGTCAGAAAAATAAGATTTTGAAAGGTCCTCAAAATAAGCAAAAACGTTGTCCACTGAACCATTTTTTCAGGTTTGGGAATAGGAAAAAGTCACTGGGAGCTAAATCTGGCGAATACGGTGGGTGGTCGACCAAATCGAACTTTAATTCTTCAATTTTAGCAATTGATCGTAAACATGTGTGAACGCGGGCATTGTCCTGATGAAAGAGGATTTTTTTCTCTGTTTAAATGACGCCGTTTTTTTTCAATTTTTTCTCTTAGCTGATCCAATAAAGATGCATAATACTCCCCTGTTATTGTTTTTCCTTTTTCCAAATAGTCAACGAAAATAATTCCAAGTGCATCTCAAAAAACAGTAGCCATACTCTTGCGTTTATTGTCGACTGTGAGCAAACGCGGCACCCATCTTGCCGAAATCTTTTTCATGCACAATTTTTTATGTAAAATAGAAATGACGCTACCTTTTGATATCCCTGTAAACTCAACTATCTCACTCAACTTTAATCTTCGATCACTTAACACCATATCATGGATTTTATTGATCATTTCTGGCGTAGTCACCTATACATGGCGTCCTGAGCGTGGTTCATCCTTTGTTGATGTACGACCACGTTTAAATTCAGTTAACCAGTTATAAATAGTTGCAAGGGAAGGAGCAGATGTGCCGTGAACTAAATCCAACTCATTTTTTATTTCCTTTGCTGTTAAGCCTTTTATATGAAAATGTTTAATAACAGATCTAAACTCAATTTTCTCCATTTTTGTAAACAAACAAATTTGTTGTTCTTCAATGCACGAGAAACACACAACAACTCAACCAATCTGGCTGAAACTTCACAGCATACCTAGACGGTTGTGCTGGTGCAGGAAAACAGACCGTTTACAGTAATAGTCGCGCTATCTGTTGGATTTTCTAAGCACTTATTGACCCACCCTCGTATTTTGAAGTCAAAATCATAGACGACGAAGTCATCATAAAAACTAAAAGAAGAAAAACTTCTTTTCTTTTTTATTTTTTTATTTTTTAGTTTTTCTTTTAAGATTTATGATTTTAGTATTGTATTTTAGTTGTTGTAGTTTGTGCTTAATTAGTGACCGAATTGTTTCTTGGTTTCTTGGTTCAATGAAGTTGTTGTGACTTAGATTTGTTATGAGTTTCGCTATTATTCGTTGCCTTTTATTTTCATCTTAGTTTGGTCTTTGCGGTAAAGATTTCTGACATGATGTCATTAAACTTGATAGTGTTCGTAAAGGAGATTGCATGCTGAAGGTGAGTGAATACAGAAAAAGTGAAAGAGATGAAGACAATAAAGACTGAGAGTCATAGAAAAATGCATATAGTTTCTTAGACTTTAATAAAAACAAGAAAATGTCTTACCAAGGTTTACTTACACTTTATATTGAATCATCATTGCAAACACAGATTGGATTGGCGAACTGACATGGCGTTTAAGATGCCAATTTGTATATCAGACTTAATACTTACTATATAGTATAGTTATTTTAGTGCTTCGAAGTTTATACAAGTTTTCTAGGGACAATTCTGTCAGATATTGGATCAACTTGAGACAAATCTTAAGCTGTTTAACCATAGAAGTACTGGTTGTAGAAGTCTTGACTTCTTGTTCACAGTGTAAATGAAACAAATCCTAATTTTGAAGTCATTCAAAAACTTATCTATATACATTGTGTTTCTAACATTAATCATGAACCCTGTGCCTTTCATAACAATCAAATGACAATATGAAATTCATTTGACATATTTAAAAATCTTTATCAATTTAGCAACTTAGTAAGTTTTGTTTACACATGTCATTGATTTATTTCAGTTCAATTTTTATTTTCATTCAAAAATTAATTCTGAATTCTTATAAAAAAAAAAAAATTAAATAAAAATCCAAATTTGAAGCAACATGGAAAATTCTAGCGAAATTTTACCACATATTATGGAAATTTTAAGTCGCCAACCGAGTCGTTGTAAGTTTACTTTATCAATTGAATAAAACAAATTGAAATAACTTCTTCATTTGTTCAAACAAAAAAAAAAAACAGCATTAAAAGTTCATGAACTAAACGAACAAGTCAGTGAAACTTATAAGGAAAATGAATATGAAATGCCCATTTGCATGAACTGCGCTGTGGAGAAGGCTGTTAAAATGGGATCTGACATGGGATTTCTTCTAGTTAGAGAAGGCCGAGTTAGAATTCCTTATGGATATACTTATAATCCACAGAATAAATGCATGGAAAAGCAAAAGACTGAACCATTTATGGATCGTGAATACAAGAAAGCTTTTGAGAATCTGTCAATAAGGAAATTTTCAGCAAGGGTGGGTATTCTTCTTCTAATATATAAAAATTAGTCTCTTGTTTGCTCTTATGTTATGTGCTGCCATACCGTTCATTTGATTGCATTAAAATTTTGTGAATGTTTGTGGTTGGTTCCCGGCTTGAATATAGGATATTTTTGGCCCTGATATGTGGCCCCATTCCCGAGATCCGGGAGAAAAAAAAAACTAAAATACCACTTAATTATAGAAGAGATTCATTAGACACGGAAGAGTTAAATGCTCAGCTATCGAATTGGTACAGCGTGTTCCAGAAAGAGGTAGACGCAGTCTGGCAGGCAGCTGGGTTGATAAACCCTATGGGGGAAACACCGAGAAACATATTGATTTATGTTGATAGCTATGCTGCAAACAAAGCTATTCCTAGAACGGTGGCGCCTCTTAACCAGGCTCGGGAGCTTTCAGTTACGCTAATCTGGGTGACTGGTCATTGTGGCCTTACAGGGGTAACGAAATGGCTGATGAATGTGCCAGGAGACATCCTTCCATGGAGTTAGCAGACAATATGTGGGCGAATGAGCCTAGTTGTACTGTTCCAACGACTGCAGTCTAGACAGAGCACCGCGTAATTGGGTTGATGGCCCAAAGGATGTGTGTTCCATACCAAGACTTCTGTCGTAGCTGAAGAAGAATCCGAGAGTACTCAACATCTCCTCTGTGACTGCCTTGCTCTTCTTACGAGGCGTACCCGTATTCTCGGGAAACCGTTCTTTGATGAATTGGGCTGTTTGGCAAAGGTGCTACTTGTTCGCGGAATCTTCAGGTTGATTTTACAAGCTGAGGGAGATCTCTAGGACCAAATCTCAGACGTTTACCCTAATTTTATATCCAACACCAACATCCCCCCATTTTCTTCCTCATCCTTCAATAATCATGCGTCACAATAGGGCGGAAGGCTTCTGGGTGAACTCGCGTGTATTCGCGAGCGGCTTGTCTAACCTAACCTAGAAAAGAGATTTAAAATAGTTTGACTTATACAATTATAGAATATTTGTTTTGACTTTTTCTGTTAATCTTTATTACAGGCCGCCCCTGTTCTACACAGCCAACGTATACGACCAAGAATCTAAATCAAGACACGATCCAGAGCAAGGCACAAACATGGTGGAACCGTGAAGAAAACATAACCATGATGTCAATGGTGGAAGAATAAAAATTTATTTAATACTCACTTTTTTTGGTCATAATGAATTGAAGAAAATTTATCATCGTTACAATAATAGTAGAGAAGAATATTTATTATAAAAGTCATACAATATTATATGTTCAGTAATTTGTACAAAATTATTCTATGAATCCCTTTTTAGAATCCCAAAATTAAATAAAATGTAAAATAGGCACAAACAAATTTTGAAAGCATTAGTTTTTATGGTAATTATTGATTTTAATCTGCTACATTTTACAGTGTAAACAGATTCCATATGAACTTAAGATCAAAAGAAAGTTGCTGTATCTCAAAAACTAGAGGTGATACAAAAAATCTTAAAGCAGATTTGAAATCAGTGACCTCGAATTAGTAAACAACCATTAAAATATTTCATGCAAGAACAAAAAAGTTTGATATTATTGCCACGGACTCCATATGAAGGTAAGAACGAAGGAAGTACCAGTATCTCAAAAACTATAGCTGCTGAAAAATAACTGTGGACTGATTCGAAATCAGTGAATTAGTAGATAACCATCAATATATCTCGGTTTTAGTTTCGTTGCCCTGTATAATGTTGAAACAAAACTATTAACATATTTGAAATCAACTTAGAATGATTTAAAATATTACATGCAAAAAAAAAACCTGTAGTCCAGTGTTGTCAAACTTTTTATGTGTTAATAGAATTTGGAATCTTCTTTGGTTTTTCAAAACAAAATGCTATGATTTGCTTATATGGGGATTATTTCTTATGGTGAATTTACACGTCAATACCATCAACAAGACTAATTATGAAAATGAGAACTTTTCCGTACATTAAACGAGTAATTCTCATTCAAATTTTTTAGCTGCTGTAATAATGTAGTAATTTATGTACCAATATCTCAACCTATCGAGTCTTATTTCAATAGAAATAAATATCTCAAAACAAATTTATCTGTAATATTGATCATGTCTACATATATAGTGCTTCCCACAGAACTCTAAAAATATTAATTTTTCAATTCTGAAATCAATTGGAAAAACATAATCATAAACTCGTATTAAGATCATTTATATTTTATCCCGTATCAGTGAAATTTTATCTTAAACTACACTTCAAAAAAACCTGAAATTGAAAGCTGCTGATCTACCAAGAGGAACGAACGAATATACGAAACAATGCCTACTTAAAATTACAAACTAATAAATAAATTACGAGATAAAAAGACCCCCAAAAAAGAGGGAAATAACAGCAAAGAATCGCCAAAGATATAATAAAATGCCAACAACAATGCTTAAGCTGCTGGGGGAACTGGGGAGCTTGAACTTCAGCATCGCCAGCACACAACTTCAATTTTAGATGTTGTTCAACGCGCTTATCGCGTGTGTCCCTCAGATTCGCTCGCTCGATCGCTTGCTTACTTACTTACTTACTGCGATGCGTGCGTGTGGCCCAGGCCCAATACCAATATCAATGAGACTTTTAGGCTACATAACGTCGTCATTGTTGCGATCATGGTGCTCGTTAGCTCAATGACTCAATTAACTTGGCTTATTGTTATTGTTTTTTGATTTTATTTTATTATATTTTTTTTTCATCTCATCTCAACTCGTCTCAACTTAACTCATTTCATTTTTGTTACGTCCAAGGAGGCTTATCTTTTTTTAATTTTGCGGAAATTTGTAGTAAAACGTTTTATAAGAAGAAGAAGCAGCTTCTCTCAGCTTGGCTCAATTAAAATGAGTCTAAAAAGATGTTGGCAAATCTACAATGGGGGGTCAAGCACACAGATGGCGCTCTAGACTCATTAATTCATTTTGTGTTTTGTAATTAACATTTTTTTCATAATAAAATAGTCTATTTTTTTTTTACTATTCGCAGCTTACTTAATTAACTAATTTGCAAACAATTAAAATGGTTTTAAGTATGTTTTTAATTTAATTGTATTTTCGTTTTTTGTTATTGTTCTACTGGGTCATTCACATGGACATACTTAGATATTTTGAAAACATAATTTTGAAATATGCAAAATCATTTGATCTTTGAGCTTGAGTTCTTTAAAATTGTTTTAAATTGAGTCACTTAGGGTGAATGATGAAAAGCAGAAATAAAAAATATGAAAAGCATAGTTTAGAAGATTTTGATTTGATTTCTGCTTGCTGTTGATTGATGATAAAGAATATTAACGATTCATACAGAGATGCCCTTCTTCAAGTTTCCATAGAAAGTTTCTGAGAGCAATGGAGAACTGACGATCCTAAGATTCTTACTGATGAAATGTAAAAAAGCAAATGAAATCTCTCTATTCAAGAAGATTATTATTATTATTTTTAACTTAGTTACTCCTGAAGATATTTCTATCACCAAAGTGCTTCTTGAGGAACCTTGTACTGATATCATTAATATATTTCCTATTACTCAACCAGAGCTTTATGAGCAGTTGAATCGCCTTAACTTGATAAAGGCGGCTGCTATGACGGAATTAATGGCAGAGCTGCCAAAGCCCTTCCTGTAACAGGTGTTTCCCTTGATGATGCTATTCAATGCAATGATTCGCTTACGCCACTTTCCTTCCCAGTGGATATATGCTGTTATTGTTATGGTGCCGAAGCCTGGGAAGCCCGAAAATCGTAACACCTCATATTAATCAAAGAAAGAAAGATGTATTCATCTGGTGTTTCCCTTGACGTGCTAGAAGCTTTCGACATACTTTGGCAAGAGGGTCTATTTGTGAAAGTGAAGAACCACTTTCTAGACTGACAGCATCTCTAACTCAAAATATACTTGTTGAATTATCACTCCATGGTTGAGGTGAATGATGATAAAGCCACTATCCACTGGGAAGCGTCTTCGAGCCCATTTTGTACACACTATACACCGCTGATATGCCAGTAGCTGAGGATGAAGACTCGATGGTGGCAGCATTCCTAAGACGAAACAACTGCAACGTTCAAGCTGCGACTAATACCCAAAAATGCCTAGACAACTTTCATAGATGGGCTAAATGTTGGAACAAAAGGATAAACTCTGCAAAGTCTTAACACTTTTATTTAACACTACGTCGCGACAGGTGCCCTACAGTTAGCATGGTGGAGTTGACATCCCCTATGCCGACAATGTGAGATATCTCGATATTCATATGGACAATAGGAAGCGATCCATTATCTTGGTATAACAAAGTTCCACAGGTTAATCTGGCTACCACGCCTAACGAGTACTTTAAGCCTAAATACTAAACTTACTATTTATAAATCAATCATTAAGTCGTCTGGGCCTTAGGGTTGAGCTCTGGGGTCTGGCATTTGATATTTGATTGTCGTATTTAAAAATATTATAGAACAAAAAAAAAAGTGATTTCCCCTTTCGAGTTCATTTACTTTTATTATTGTGATTCTTATAAAAATCTTCCTATACAACATTTTTGCTGATTCTTACTTGATGTTCAAAAGAATTCTACTTATTTTAATTTGCTGTCAACAAGAAATATTCATATTTAATTTTATTGAGAAAGAAATTTTGCAGTTAAAATGTTTCCTTCCATAATTTTCTCTTAGTTTTTTTCTTTCTTTCTTTTTGACTTCTTTTTGCGATTAATTTATGAGAACAAGAGAAATGAGTTCGGTTCATTGTGAGTTGACGTGACAAGCAGCAAAAAAAAGTAAAAAAAAATATGAAGAAAAAGTCCCAGCATTTGATGTGAGAAAGGCAGCAACAGCAGCAGCACTTGCCACACTTGGTTTACTTTACTGAAGAATAAAAAAAATTATAATAAAAGGAATAAAATCAACAACAGCGACAACTTCAAAAATTGTAGTAGTAGTACTACATCATCAAAAATTTTTATGTTACCGTTATTTTTATTTTATATGGTATACAACAAAAAAAAACATAACAACGACATTGCATTTCATGTCTCTCATAAGAAACGCGATGTTTGAAGTTAATAAACTCAATTAAGTCAACAGTGTAAGCTCGCAATGGACGACTACTGCGTGTCCAAGCGAACCACAAACAACTAACCAATCTAAGAAGTAATAAGTGATGATGAGGTCAAGTGGGGGAGATCAAGAAAGTTAGTAGTAGTTGGTAGCATGCTGAAAATTTAATTGGTATAAGGACACAAAACTATCTCCAGCAAAGAAAGACTTTGCAAGTTCGTTGCTTAAGACTTTCTTTTGGTTTTTTTTTTTTTTTGTTTCTGCTGATTTATATGCAAATAATAGGAAAATATGAAAAAAAATTATAAGAAAATGTTAGAGAAAAAAATATCAGAAAAAATATAAATAAATAAATCTATAAAAAAAATATATTTTAATGCAAAACAAAAAATAAATATGAAAAATCATTGCATTCACGCTTTATGTTGCATTCAAACGCATTTATCAAGCATCCATAATTCAAAACGACTTCAGCGACGACGACATTGCATGACTCAACGGCATCAGATAAATGCCAAACGAGAAATTGTTTTAAAGAAAAATATGCACAACACCAACAACAAAAATGTGTATTTTTTATTCCTTTTGGTACAAAAATGAAAAATATCTCTAGTTCAACTAACCGTTGTCCCCAAAGACACACACAACTAACCAGTCAACAATACCAGCAGCAGCAGCAACAGCAGCAGCATCATCATCATCAACAGCATCAAAAAGCGTGTAGAACAGTAGCTTTTCGCGCGTTGACACTTTCCAACAGAGAAGGCTCAAGACAAAAGTTAGAAAAAAAAATGGAAGATTACACAGCATAGTTCAAGGTATAAGAATTGTTGCTACCGCATTAGAATAGTGCTACAACAATTCGTGAAGGCATACATAGATACCATACACTAAGATGCATAGGTATCTTCTTCACATACATAAATGTCTTAGAAAGTTCTATAGATCGCGTTAAATGTGACTCAAGGAAATATGTATGTGATTTGCAAAAATTTTTTTCGAAAAATCAAAAGGAAAACATAAAAACTTCGGTTCTAGTATAGATTACATACCTTTTACACAATAATATTGATGAATATTAAGGAAAATTTACAATATGAGGATTCACTTATAGAAGAGTTATACATCATGGTAATACGAGATCTTCAGATCCTGAAGATAACATGAAAAATTTGAAGATTTAACCGCAAACATGCAAAACATTTTACTCTACGAAAAAAGACGTCATCACATCTTAACTGGTTGATCATTCGCAACAACAATGGTTTCTTGTTGAAGAAGCGAGATATTAAGAAACCTTGTAGTACTGAAGTCAGCAATTTGACCAATGTCAGCAAAAGAAGACCTTCGGCATTTTACCAACTATTGATAAGAAAGGTTTCTCTGCTGGCCAAAGACACTCTCTGAAGAAGTTAATAACTTGCTTACCGTTTCAAAGTACCGCAAGGACTTAACCCAGGTTGCTCTCCGTCGTGCCTCTGCTGTGTTGTGTTCTCAAAATCCCGCTCTAGCAAACCGAATAAATGCAAATAACTCGGTTTTAGGAAGAGAACTTGAGTCTAAACCCAAAAAATTCTGCAGATCTCAAATCTTATGTGACTTATTTGCATAACAACAGATGATGGACATAATTAAATAAATTCTCTCCTTGAATGATTAGTTACAAGCATTGTGATAAAGTGATTATACCCTGTTCAGCCCCTTTTGTAAAAGGTGATAAATGATAAAAGTCGTCGTTTGTCGTCAACATTTTCGTCTGTGATTTGCTCCCAAGGCGCTGATGCTACTTCTTCTTCTACTACTTGTACTTCTATTGCTGTAGTGGCTGCTGCTGCTGCTGTTGCTGGCGTGAATGAAATAAAGAAAATAAAACCAACAAGAGAAGAAATAAAGCATAAAAGGTCGCCTATTCTATTGTACAATAAGATGTAGTTAGATAGACATGTTTGTTTAGTTGTTGCAAGTACTCATAGCTACAGTATGTGCATACAGACACACAGCATGCGCCAATTTCTAGTGAAAATGTCCAGGGGGGCTAGGTGTTGTACCTAAATATACACAATACTTATATGTATGTATTTATTGTTCTACGGGATTCTGTTGTTGTTACTTGGTTTGCTGATTGTTCACATTCTGTTTGACTTCTGTGTTGACAATACTTAATGCTGTTGCCGTTGCTTTTGCTTACATATGTTTGACAATGCTTTGGCACTCACTATCATCATTCTCGTATCTCAGTATCAAAATATCTAAGGTTCATTGTTTGAATTGGAATTGGAATTGAAATTGATGTTGTTATTTTATTGAAATCATAGTGAATAAAATTTCTTTTATTTAGTTTATTTTGAGTAATAATATTTTAAAAATACCGAAAATTCTCGATAACATAAAATTGATTCTAATATTATTTAAGAAGACCTTCTTAGAAGTACTTGTACTAGAAAATGTATTCTTTAACTAATTGTTTTGGCCCCAAATATATTGTCGAACTGTATTAGATTAGATTAAAGTCAGGACAGGAACTAAATATACATTGTTACCACTGTGCCTATGGTGATTACAGTTCCTCCAATATTTTGCTATTCATCAAGAATTCCAGAATCATCTTCGGAACCAAACATGCAAGTACTGGAAACTCAGAAAGCAGTCTCTGGTCCAAATTAGAGCCTTACTGTCTCCTCCTCTTCATTACATAGTCTACATTGATCGTTTTGACTGACACGCATATTGCGTAGATGTTTTAACACTCTGCAACGACCAGTTAAGAAACCCAAGACTAACTGTATACCTTTCACGTGCTAGTCCCAGTAATTCTTGTGTTCTTCTGCGAGAAGCTTTTTGCTACTCTAATATTTTCTGTATTAATCTTTTCACCCCTCAGTTTTTTTTACGAAACATGATTATTTTTTATTATTTTATTCCGATTTGACAACGAATATTGAAATTAGAGCAAATTATAAGATTATTTAATTTTGTATAATTTTTTTATAAAGAAACATACAAAGAATATACAAAGAGTGATATTCCTTGTAGTATGGTTCAAAACAGGCGATGCATAGAGGATTGTTGCACCCTGAGCATAGGAATTTCGTCCTTTTCCCCTTCTTCAAGGAAGAACATGGAATACACCAATGTCTTGTAGTGTCTTCAATGGGCAAATGTTAGCCTATATTAATAAGGCTTTCTTTTCGGTACTTAGAAGGCCTGTCGCCTATCCAAAGAATTTTTAAATTTTGTAATTTGTATCTCTCCTTTAACGGGCCTCAACCAATGGAGCCGTAAATTATTAGAGCCATGTAGTACTAGAGACACCCTAATGCGATGGTGCTCCATGTATGCAATCCATGAATTAACAATGCAAATCATTAGATTCTTGAAATGTACTTGTAAATGGCTGTTTTTTGATCGGCGAGGTCGACACTTTCTTTCATTTGATTGTATTCGCTTATACCCAATAAGCACTCTACTCCCTTCCTTATGACATATTTTTGCTTTCTCATCACTTCAACTAAATCTGACAATGTGGCAATTCGATAAGCATAACACTTCCTTCGAGTCCATCCACCTTGCAGCTGATAAGCAGCATCAAGAGCAACTTCATCATGTTGTTTTTCTCCTCAACTTCATATTTTGAACATCAGAAGCAACTTCATTAACACTACTATCTTCGCTTTCACTGAACTCTTCACTAGAGCTGCCACTTCGATACTCCACTTAAAATATTGCTGACACTCGAGCACAAAATCAGCGACTACACTCAACGAAAACCTGCCAAAAATTGATAAAATTCGTCTAGTCAGTCTAATTAAAAGTACACAACCGACTCACCAGCGACATGCACAATCAAGTTTTTTACATTAGCGAATTAAAAATACTTCAAACTTTATTGGGACGAAAATATATAAAGTAATAAAAAACATTTGATGTTTCAAACTTTGCTAGGACATATGCGTCCCAGTAGAGCGGAAGGGGTAAACCCAATATTGATGCAATATATTAACAAGACACTTTTCGAGTTAAGCCCTTGTAGAACTCCATGATACCCAGCAGAATGGTTCTATTCCAATGAGGACATTAGCAGCTCCTTTTCTGGTGAGTTCATCTGCCTATTCATTGCACAAGATACCCACTATGTCAAGGTATCCAAATATGATTGACTTTTCTGAAGTAATACTAGGCAGTCCGAAACAATCTTCGATTTGAGAGGTGAGAGTGAGGCCTTGCAATTTCAGTGAACTAAAAACAAGTAAAGTTTCATTGATTATTCGAAGCAAAGTGTATTTGTTTTCACTACTGAAAGAAATGAAGAAAAAGGTGGCATTTTAAAAGACTTTCCTTGCTTGAAGTCTTATAGATGTTTTATGTATATTTCACTTTTTCTTTAATATTTTTTATTTATGTAAATAAATATATGGTATATTTATGAGACACAACGTCTTTCGCTTCTATAATTTTGGGGTATGTGCAAAACCCAAAATTCAGAAAATAATTTTAATTATTATTATAAAACTTGAAGATGCACAAAAACCCTTTCACAGCTTTCGTGTGAATCGTTGAATGAGCTTTAAGGCACTTTAACATACACATGCAGCACAAGGGCAAATCCATTGACATAACACCTCATAATTTGTGGTCTACGACGTCCATATATATAAATATATATATATATATATATATGTATATATAAACGCCCCTTATGAGAGTTTTGTGCACGCCCCAAAGGTATCCATGCACGCTTATGCCAAGTACTATAGATAGATGTATGAATGGATGAATGAATGGATGGCATACATTGATGTATAGATGGATGCATGAATGAATGATTGAATGAATGAATGAATGATTGTTTGTTTGGACTGTATGGATATATTGATGTGTAGTCATCAGGTTGCTTAAATTGCTACATTTTATTTACACTTTCGCCTTGAGAATTCTGTTGAAAAATGCTTAAGGCGATGCGACACGACACTTGTAGTTGAAGGTGTTGTTTGGTTACAGCTTCAATAAATGTGAAATGAAATAAAGAAAGTGTCGTCGACAACATCAAAGTCAACATCAACACTTCATGTCCAGTCTTTAATGAAGAAACTGCACGCGTCTTTTAAACTGGACTTTTGGCTTATTTTTCTCAACATCATCGTCATAATCGTCATCATCATCATCATTGTCATCGTCATAATAATCAATGGACCATCCTATCATCACCTCGAACGTGTTGGTTGTCATTGTGCTCATAGCACCTCTTGGCTCTCACGATACTGAAACTGAGGGGCGTATGATTGCGTGAACACACATCGATCTCTTATAAACATACGGACATATGTCTGTTGATATATGCGTGACCCGCGGGCTACGTAAAACGCTCGCACTTTCTTTTGTGCACACGCGCATTGAGTTCACTCATCACCGCCCCAAAGTATCGGAGTTTATTGTTATAATGTTTACCTTGTAGTCCCACAAATTCCCTTTGCCTGGACATTGTCGCCATTGTGTCATCATCATGAGTGCTACTGAAACTACTTTTGTTGCTGTTGATGTTCACACTTTGGGTTGAGTTGGTTTTCCTTTTGTTGGACATAATACAAAAGGTGCGAAGATCCGTCCCCACCATCCTCAATAGTCTAAGGTGAAGTGTTGCAATTACTACGCGCCACTCTTGAATCGAGTGCAGCAATCTTTTCATCAGATTCTTTTTATTTTTTCCTTTGCAATTGTTTTCGGTGTTAAGTGTATATAATTTGCATGGAAATTACTATTCATGTTTGCCATTAAATGGTCAATTTATATAGATTTCTGTTGCTATTTTCTTAATGTTTCAGCTTTTACTTTTCATTATTCGATCTCATTGAATGCGTAGCAAAATGAATAACAAAAGACTTAAGCGACATACTTTGGGTCTCTTGAAGTCTCTTATCTTGAAGCGTAAATATTTTGAGTTTCTCGCAATTAGTTTTGCTTCATAAATTATTGAAAGTAGGAAGACACTTCTCTTCATATAATAGTAGCAAGGCAAAAAAAAAGGGAACAACAAAATACGAAATTATCAAATTTTCATTTTCCAATCTACATTTGTTAGTGGATGGAAACTCTCCAATTTTAATGATCTGTTTCAAGCAGACGGACAGACGGACATGTCTAGATCAACTCTTTCGTCGCGCAGATCAAGAATATACATATATACTTTTTCGGGTCTCAGATGTCTCCTTCTGTGTGTTACAAACTTCATGGCAAACTTATAATACTATTCACTGCGTGAAGCGTTTAAAAACATGAATAAAACGCTTGGAATTAATTTAAAGAGACGGTGAAACATTTTTTAGGAAATAGAAAAAACCCAGATTATGAAAATAATACGAATAATAATAATGCTTAGAAATTTCCATAAACTGGGTTGAAATATGAGTATAAAGTTACATTGTCTGCATTCTCATATTGACTTCTTTCCTGAGCGTTTCACCAAAAAATTGAAGTTATGGCGAGCACATACCAAGGAAGGTGGGACGCAAAACTTGATTGCAGATTACTGCTGGATGTTAAAGAGAGATAAGCCGGATAGGAAGCATAAAAGAGAAATATTGAATAGGAGTTTTGAAGGAAGTAGAAAAAGAAACCATTAGTCCTTTTGAATTACGTAGGTTCAATCAATGAGCCTTTAGAAAATCTGAGTGATTGCGTTCCTAGCATTGATAACTTTTTTTTGTTTTGAGGTTTAGTCCATCACTAACTAATCAGCTGTTGAAGGCCCAGTAACATAGACAAGTTGGTTTTATTTTTATTGTCAATTGAAGCAACAAACTACAACAAAAAATGGAAAAAAGTGAATTTCGCGCGGTGATTAAACACTTTTATTTAACACCGAAAGAAGTCAAAGCTGAGTTCGATGAAGTTTACAATTGGGTAAAGGAGTTGAAATGTGGCTTTACTTACACAATAGATTAACATCGTTCGGGAAGGCCAGTGAAGGTGGCCACTCTAGAAACGATTGATAAAATCCACGATGTCGTTTTGAGTCACCGACAAATAAAAATGCGCGAAATAGTTGGGGCCACAGGCATATCGTATGGTACAGGGATTTCAGTAGAGAATAGACGCAATCGTGTTTGTCGACTCAAGGTTGTTTTGACGCTCTTCCATCGCAATCCTATGGAGTTTCTACGCCGATACAAAACGGTAGACGAAACATGGATGCATTACTATTCTCCAGAAAAAGAAGATTAGTCAAAACAGTGAATTTTTGAAGTCGAAAAGACTCCGAAGAATGCAAGACTATGAAATCGGCCGACAAGAAGATGGCCACAGTTTATTGTAGTGCATCTATATCGATTATTTGGGAAAATGGAAAACTGGAGGGTGTTAATGCACCACTTGGGTGAAGAAATCGAGACAAAAGGACCTCATTTGAAAATGGAAAAGGTTCTCTTTCATCAGGAGGATCATTGAAACAAACGCTTATTTTTAAGGAACCCCTGAAATCCTACTTTTTGGACGGTTTAAAAAATTTGGAAAAAAGATTGGAAAAGTGTATAGAGCTAGAAGGAGATTATATTGAAAAATAAACTAAAGATTACGATAAAAATATTCATTTTTTTTAATACTCGTATTATTTAATAAGCGCCAAAAAAATCATTAGGTTTTATATCATAAAAAGAAAACAGAGCTTTGGAATGTGAAGCTGTTGTCTTCTCCATTGTAGCAAGGAGCCAAAATGTAACCTTTTAAGCCTCCTACTTGGGGTTGCATTGGTCAATGTTCTGACCAAATGATTGTTATGAACCAGCAGACGGTCGTTATAACGGCTTTTGCAAAGGCGATCTGGTCCTTAATTACCAAAAAAAATAAATTTCTATGCAAGGTTGTGTTTCTAACTTAACATAGGTTTCCTGTCATTTGGCGCAATATGTTATTATGCAAGACTTGCACTCTCTTCCAATGGGATTTATTGGTAATTCCCCAAAATTGGATGCCTTACCTACAAACAGGGACAATAATTTGAGCATAAACTTATTCCGGAGAGAGAGAGTGTGAGTTTCTACCGTTGAGCAACCAATGAAGATGTCTAATAGTAATTCTTGTAATATCTAAAATTGGTGTGGATTTGGGTGAACTATTCCAATGATATTGGCTACTGATGGTCTGAAATAACTGATACATTATTAAAACTATCAATGTGTTAAAGAAAAAACATGTCTAAAAACTATCTTCATATTGTCTTTTGAGATAATACAAATAATCATAAAAGAAAAACCTTTCTAACAAATTATTCAAAAAAAATAAAAATTTACAAATTAAATTGCATAAATATGCGCAAATGTCTTCAAAATGAATTAATTCTTGTAATTCAAAGCAAAAGTCATTAACTCGATCTGCTCTAATAAGTACACACACACACACTCATGTAAATATCTACACAGATATGAATACAAAATTAAATAAAAATAAATATTTAAGACTTTAAACAAGACCCAAAAAAAAAAAAAAAAAAAAAAAATTTATGAAAAATTAAATATTGTAATTATAATAATGCCAAAAATGCATATTTCAAAAGGCTTTCGTGTGTCTTAACTTCAAGTGCATCCTAGCATAAGAAGTTCACTCTTAATAAAATAAAATAAAATAAAATAAATGAAATTATTTTCCAAAATTAATTTATGTATATGATATTCTTTTAAAACCCTTTTGAATTCCCCTTTTGATTTCGGCAAAACACGCGATGCCAATTTTTTGTCTTCTTTTCTTCTCTCTAACTTTTCTGCTCTTTTAAATATTTATGAAGTTTTTTGGCGGTTGATTTCCTCCAGTGAAAATGGTTAAAGCAAAATTTCATTTTTATAATTGGAATGAAAAAAAAAATAATGAACTCAGACCTTGTCAGAGATCTGTCTATACATACATAGGCGCCAGTCACATGATGACATAAAGATTGAAACAGTCTACCAACAAGTTGATTGAATCTTTTATAAATTGGTGTGTGTGAAATTTGTTTCTAGATCAATTTGAAAACTAAGCTTCATTCATTTATTTCACTATATTCAAATACAAAATTTCTTTTATATTCTTTTTCAAACTAAAACTTATCAATATGATTTCAAATGGAGTGTGAAACTTGACGACATAAAATGATTACAGTAAAAGTCAATTTAAACTATAAAGATACCTGATTTAATGTGTTTTCAATATATTAAAAGAAAACAATTCTACCAAACCCATTTTTCTGTTGTTCTTCTCTTCTTTTTACATTTATATATATTTCTCTTCTTTTTTCTTGTTTAAAGTTTTTAGATTAAAACCATAAAATACTTAAAGTATTTTAATAATACATTTCTTCCAATGTGTTACAAATATAATAACGAAAAGTTCTTTCCATTTTATAAAAAACACCCATAACCATAAATGTTGACCAAGGAGAAGAAAAGAGAATAATAGTGGCAACATAATTTTTATGTTTCAGTAAAAATCGTCATTAAGTTTATTATGTAAAATAAATCAAAAAAACAAGACAGAACGACATTTACTTTGGTTCCACCGATGGTTACATATCGTTCACATCATAGTTGAGGAATGGAAAAACTAACCTATGCAGAAATTTTATGAAGTTTATCTGAAAGGTATACTTATCAAATATGGGTCTTATGAGGTATGTATGCCTTATTGGATTACAGTTTATCAAAACCCTGCAGCAGTATGCTTGGAGTCAATAGTCCCCGTTTCGATAATAATTTACTAGTTCCTTTTTTTATTACCTAGTGGCTAGTGAATTCAGGAGTCTTAGGTTATGCAGAGGCGAACCAGTAATTGAGCGTTTCCATAGTAAGTCCGTAGCCCTTTTTCGCATTATACGTGGGTAGTAAATTTAGGAGTCAAAAGTAATGCAGAGTTGAACCAGTATCTGGTGGCAATAACTGGTGACCGGTAATGCAGAGGCGAACCAGTATCTGGTGGCAATAACTGGTGAGCGACTGGTGATCGGTAATGCAGATGATGGCAATAACTGGTGAAACAACTGGTTTATGGTAATACAGACGGTGGCAATTGACTCCTTCCAATGACATCGCCATGTTAAATTCACCAGTTGAACACATGTAAAAGGAACTTGTGCTGGTTCCAAAGGGACTAGCCACGTACCAATTTGGAACCAGTGATTCATACTGCAGGGTTTTATATCTCTGAAAAGTCATATGTTTATTACAATTCCTAAACATACAGACCCTAGTGAACTGTCGTTTTCCTACCAACCAACTACTTACAATATTTATTTTATTCATTTATTTATTTAACAACATTAAATCTAATATACAATATAAAAACTTAATACAAATTTAACGAGTAACTTTCTGCTAGGACCTTTGACCTTTGTTGAGATTCTTAAAGTATTTATACAATTTGAAAATATTTAAGGATGATGGGTTTCTTAAGAGTTGGGATGGGACTAGGGAACCAAAGAGGGAAGCCCTAATGCTCCCCAAGTGCTGATAGGAATCCAGAAGATGGTCTACAGTAAGTTCGTTTCCCCAGTAAGGGCATGGGGACGGTCTGTTCTGTTAAGAAAGTGTTGATGGGTATCTCGTGTATGACCAAAGTTCCGCATGCCTGTCTGGATATTTTTGAAGGCAGGCAGTTTTTTCGCATGTTGGGTTGATGGTAGAGTACCGATACTACAATAAAAAATATTCGTTACTATACAATTTTGTGTTAGCTGATATATTGAGCTTTTGGGTTATCTCTCATAGTTTAATTTAAAAATGTTACATCAGAAATACCTCTTCCAATAATCGAAGAACTTCGGTTGAAACATATTACATTGTACACTAATAACTAAGAGACTACCAAGCTTAAAAACTTTTGGACAGATGTTGGGTCATACATTCTTCTCACTTATGTTGATCATTGTATTGTAAGTATAACTCACCTTCAATATATTACAAAAATCCTATATAGTCGTCATAACATCAATTTATATAAACTGGGAAAGGTAAATATAATAAATAAAACTAAAACTTAATTTGAGTTCAACCCCAAACCTCAACTTCAAGCCACAAAACTATTTTGACAATCAAAAGTCGGGCAAAGCTCCTCCTTTCAAGAAATAAAAAGAGTAAATTAGTAATTTGCTGTCATAATTTTTCAATTTTTACATTTTCTTTCTATGCAAATTAGACTATGAACGAATGAATGAATAACGTTGTGGGCAAGATGATGTCGAGAAGGTATTACAATGTTGATTTTTAACATCTCTTAGTGAATTTTATATACCAAGCTGACTCACACACACAACAAAACACAACACAACAACCTACTACAATGACAAGATTTTCTATTAAGATAAAATTTTCATTGTAGACCAAAAGTTTTTAGACAACAAAAATCATAATAAAAAATTGTTAACAAATTTTTTCTCAGAGTAGATTTTTTGATGTTTATTTTCAGACTCAAATGAGTCAAAATCTGTTTAGTGTTGTGGTCTTGGTTTGCTTTGACGGAAGTATAGTATTAATACTTATTTTTTTTATATGATGGAGATCTATAAAATCTAAAAATTTGCATATAAAAACCATAATAAACAAATGCCAGGTCTTTTCTTTTTTTTTTTTTTTTGGTGAAAGAAAAGGAAAGTTTTATTAGGGAGTATTGTCTTCTTCTAGTTCAAGAAATTATGGCAAAAGTGGTTGACAAAATATTTTAGGTCATTTTTTTCGATTTTATATGATTATTTTTAAAACAATGAGATCATAAAGTTAAGTAAACTTTCTTTCAGTTTAATCTTTTTTGGGCTCAATATAAATATGAGCTGTGAACTATTACATGTGTATATTTAGATTAGGAAAGAACGATAGCAACTCACCTCGTTATTGAGGCCTCAATTGGGTCTATTGTAAAATAATTATTCATATATATTGGATGTGCAAATAAGTTTTCACCTTTTGACGAAAGATGGCCTTAGCAGTAAGAAATTGTCTTCTATTTATATAAAAGTGAATGTGTGTATGAATGTAAATATGTATGTATCTATGGGGCTTATACACTCCGAATCTGCTTTATCGATGTCGATGAAATGTTCAGTGAAACTCTAGCATAGTCTGGAGAATGTTCGAGTAAAGTTTGGTGCGGATCGGACCACTGGAAAAGGAAGGAAGGAATTGATAGATCAAATTTTGCATATAAAACTTAGAGACATATTTTACTATCAAAAATATATTATATTTTCAAATGTAAAACATCATATGGTAAGGTTGGATATCAGATTACATCATAAGATTTAAGTATAAGAGATTTTGTCTCAGCATCACATAATTTTTTTCGTGTGAAAATGTTAAGTTCTGAGCCAAATAAGAGTCATTTTCGGGATCTTTGGATTTACTTCTTTAATTTGCAGAAATCTGTATAGACTTCAATTTCTGTGAGAAGCATATGAAGGAACATGCGCCATAAAAAACATATTAGTACTTGCTCCGGCGTTTAAAAAGGTATCGATTTTGATAACAACGACAAATAACGTGAAGGAAGGCCAGAAAAGTTTGAAGACACTATTTAAGGTTTATACCAAACATAAGAGGAACTAGGTGACACGTTGGGAGTGACTCAACAAGCGATTTCAAAGCGTCTCTTGACCATGGGTTTAGTACACAAAGAAGTAAAGTGGGTTCCATATGAATTGAAGCTAAGAGATGTCGAACGACGAGTGACGATAAGTAGATTCACTACGACAACCCAAAGTGCAGAAAATCATAGGCTAAGCCTGGCTATGCATCAAATTCAACGGCCAAACTTATTATTCATGGTAAGAAGCCAATATTGTGCATCTGATGGGATCAACTTGGAGTGATCTACTATGAGCTAATCAAGTCTAACGAAACCATCGCTGGGGAGCGTAATCAATAATAATTGATGCAATTGACTTGAGCATTAAAGCTCAAACGCCTCCAATATGCCAAAGACATGACAAAGAGATATTTCAGCATGGCAATACTCGGTCACATGTTGCAAAAGTCGTCAAAGAAACTTTGGAGACACTTCAATGGGATGTTCCACAACACCCAATCTATTCAACAAACATTTCTGTTTCCGGTTATCACTTGTTTTGGTTGATGACTCATTGACTGACCGAGATTTTGTATCGCCTCAAAGTACGAGAAAATTTTCAATCGCGGAATCCGTAGGCCACCTGAAAGATGGGGAAGAGTCATATCTAACCACGGACAATACTTTCAATAAAATATAATATACTATTCTTTCATAATAAATGCCCAATTTTTGCTTTGAATTGTCAATCACAACAATATAAAATAAATATCAATTTTTCTATCATTCCAAAGCAGATTTTGACGGGGAGTAGCGAAGCACGCCGTGATTGCTAGTACTATTACAAAACTTATACAAGTCTTCATGTTTATTTTAAAAGAGTATCCAGTATTAATTCAAGATCAATTTAGCTGTCATATAATATGACTTTCTTACTGAGTATGGAACACAAAATGTAAATTTTTTCCTTTTATTATTATTCCCCATGACTTCTATAAAAATTTCAATTAAATTAATATTACAAAGTTGTCTTCTTTATGCTTTTATAACTGACTTTTACATATTTTCACGGTGACTTTCATATCTTTAAGTATTTCTTTATTGCGTATTATTTCCTTCTTCTTCTACTTTGTTTAGTTGCCTTTCCCAGGTTCCCTCTATTAAAATATTTTATTTTGCGTAATTATGGTTTTTCTTCATCTTTAATTTTTGTTGTTTGTCTTTTCTCTTACTCACTCGAATGTCATCTAGATAAGTATAATTTTTGGTTGTTGTTATTGCAGATCATTTTATTGTTTCCGTACGTGTGCGAAAGGGTTCAATTCAGCACACAATCAATTGGGGTCAACTTCCATGCGTCCTTTGCTGCATGGTGCATTGTGAACAATGTAATATTATAAACTTAAAGGTTTCTCAGTGTATAATTAAAGTTGAAAGTGAATTTGTCATGTTGCATGTTGTCGTTCGTTACAAATGTTCATATGATATGAAATGGTATGGTAAAGTTATAGCCAAAAATATGTAAAGAGGACAGTGAATTAACTCTTCTTCTCTTAAGTTGTTGTTGGTCAATTAACCATGCGCAACTCTAAGATCAACGAGGTGCGATATGTAAATGGATGACTAAAGAAATAAATGCATGAATGAATGAAATTGCATGATGACTTTGGAATTAAGTAGTAGTAATTTTATTTAACTTTGTAAGTTTTAAGGTTAATTCATTTATTATTTAGATCATTGGTTCTCAAAGTGGTCTATAATGAGCCAAGGCGGTCCATGTGCAGGAAAAAAGGAATTGGGGTCCGTGATATATAAACGATTCACGATCTAATTTAACCAGGTCTTGATATAATTTTGGCTTTTCATAAATGGAATAATCTACATTCACAGATGATTTGTTACTTAGTTTTTGAATATTCACAAAATTGTGTACACGCTTAAAATTGTTGATTTTGTCTCCAGACTTACTCACGTATTGCTGGACAACATTTAGTTGCTAAAAATCTGAGTGATAGATTGCATGATTCTCTTCAATTAGTCAATAACACAGTAAACCGAATCCGAAGCAACGCATTGAAAACACGGTTATTTGTGCAGTTGTGTGAAGAAAATGACGAGAACATTCATGAATTTAAATTACGCTGGCTGTCATAAAGCATATGTTTAATAAGATTTTTTGCTCTTTTTTAAGAATTTTTTAGAATTTTTGGATGCTAAAGATCCAGACATTGCCCATTTAACAGATTTGTTTAGTCACTGTCAGTTGTTCCTGCTGTCAATTGTAAACCACTCGAGAGTTCTTCATAATGGCTGCTCGCCGTATCGCTCAATCATCAATCAACTGGTCCGCTATGGTTGAGCGTTTTCCCGCCAACCAGAAGAGCAGTTTTGCTGCTTTCAAGACCAAATCCGATATCTACATTTGCGCGGTCTTGGCCAACCCCGAGAATGTAGGGCATACTACAAGAAATTGATTCCAATTGCAGGTCTAGTCGACAGTTTCCAAAAGTAATACGACGCCGTTAAGGTGCCCCACCCATCTGACAATGTCTCATCTCAAATCGATGGTCAAATCAAGACGACCCAGGGTGAAATTACCAGGTTCAAGGCAAGAATTATTGATTACCAAAAGGTAATCCGCGATGCATTCCCCGAATAGGCTTTGGATCCCCTCAACCGTCCATCATTGTGGCCACATACACCCGAAGAACAAGTTGGCTACAAATCAAAGGAACAATTGGAAGCCAAGGCCGCTGGTCACCATTAAATTCAGCCGGTGCAATGCTATAGAATTCTTTACACCAAATCACATATGCAATAAGCGTATCTTTTTTGTGTGTCAAATTGAAAATCTTAATTTGCGAAATAATTTGTAAGCTGAAAGTGTAAACAAAAGCTAAAATTAATTAATAATTCTTTCCACAATTAAATTAATGAAGCAAAACATTGAGATCTAGAAACTTGGTTTGAGAATGTTTTGACTATGGTAATACTACAATGGATAATCAATCCATATGGTTACATTGAAGAAACGGATGTCATCTTCCAAGAAGAACTCATCAGAATATGCACTAAAGAATAACAGTTTAGAAACGGATATCAGCTATTTTGAATTCAAAAATATATTCCTATAACTTAGCCCAATTTATGGAATATCGAGACAAAGTTTTTAAATGCTTTTCCGTCCTTATGCATAGTGGAAAGGGGTTTCAGTGCGGTTACCAATGTTCCAAGAAACTCTGTACATCGCTAACCGATAAGATATGAGATTAAACCTAAGTAAATTACTGCCAAATATTGAAAATTTATTATCAAAGCATCATGTTCATCCGTCTCACTAAAAATCGTTTATTTTTTGCTTTGTGATTTTATGAATTCAATTAATAAATGTATAAAACTTATCATGTGTAGTTTTTTTCATTGCTCTTTCACTCTAGATTTCAGTATAGTTCATTATCTTCTATAATTAATACGGAGACAAGATTCTGTCAGCACCGTTTTACCCTACTAAACATAAATATATTTTCATGAAAAATATATGGTTAGAAAGGTATTCATCTCTAGATTGGTAAGGTGTAATTTTTATGCCAATATATTGATGTAAATGCAGCAAAAAGTAGGTGAGAAAATAAAGCGTTTACAACAACAACAACAACAAAGACAAAATCACACGGCTCACTGGCTTATACACCGATGATTTAATTTATGTTATATTTATACAATACTAGCTGTCCTGGTGTGCTTTACTTTACGCCCCCGTAAAATTTTATCAAAATCGGCTTTGCACGGCAATGATAGAAAGAAATATATTTATATATCATCTATTAAAATTTTACAAATAAAATCATCATTAAATGCATTTAAATACTTTCTTGTCTTTCTTGTGGCGAGGTGGTCAAATATCGACCACTGGGCGATTCTAGTACAAATAATTAGAATGAGGTTCTTAATATAACAAGAATTTATCAATGAAATACTAAGTAGTATATACAGTTAGGTCAATGAAACTAAGTCACTTCTACACCCACTAAACAACTTTCCAAATATTGTAAAAACAAAATTAAAAAAATCTTTTACGCAATCAATTAACTTATGAAAGGAAAATTTCAAGAAGAAAAATCAAAAACAAAGAAAAAAGTTTAAACTAATTTAATAATGAAAACATATCAATAGCTGAGCTCTGAGTAAACTGACAGGCAAAATAAAAATAAAAACAGCGAAACGATGAACACGGCAACATTTTGTGGCAGTTGCAATAACAACAACACAATTGCAACAATAATAGGAACAACTACAACAACAAACAGCATGAAATTGACAAGCGGCATCTATGAAAAAACACCAAACAACAATAATTAAAAAATTTAATTGATGCATTAAAATATTATAAAAGACAGCAGCAGCAGGAGCAGAGATACAAAAAATAAAGTAAATGTTTACAAGTTTTTTTTTTATTTTTATATTTTATTTTTCTACTTCTTCATCTTGTTATTGTTTTTGTTGTTGTTTAAGGCAGTAGTTCTTAAAGTTTATCATAGAACAGGAATCCTGACAGTTGAGACAATCTTAAGCCAAGTCCTTCTAAGAGATTTTAAACGCAATAGAGAGTTTAGAAGTTGGCAAGCATCCCAAGATGTAAGTTAAGGATCTTCACCGACACTTTGAGAAGTCATTGTGGACTTGAATAACTTTGGTATTTGTTTCCGATAAGAAAAAACCCATGAAATTGGTTTCATGGTACCAAAAACCGACATTAATTCTGATTCAAACATGAAACCCATGATATCGTAATTCATGACACTAAATTAAATTTTTTATCGGTTTCAATTCCGATTTCGATAACAATATAATTCCATGACAACCCCGATTACCTCAGAATCAAGTTGTAAATTCTGCAAACAAAGAAATGAAACCTTATTTCACCAAATAACGGAATGTGGAGTTTATAGTATCTTGCACCCCCCCTCGGTAATTACACATAAGAAAGATCCCCACACAGTTTAAGAACCACTGCCGTATGATGACTTTGATTGCAACTTCAACTGAAACATCAACAACTACTACGACATCGGCAGCGGCGCCTGACAAATTAAACAAAAAAGTTAAACAGGAAAAATGCTCGATACGAATGAAGGAAGGCAATTCATTGCTTCTTTAACATTATGGCCAACTTTTTGTTGTTTGTTGTTACTGATGCTATTTTTTGTTATTGTTGTTGTTGTAATAATATTTTATGATCTACCCGAGCTATCAAGTTAAGCACTATTTTTAAAAGAAGCGAGCGCATCTAAGCAGAAGCCAACACAACAACAAGCAAGCAATCCAAAAAAGAAGAAATAAAGTAAAGTAAAAGAAAATAAGTTAAAGTCTACGAAAGAAAAAAATAGAATTGAAATAAAAATAAAAACAAAGTTCATGATGTTGTTAACTTAAAGTATCATTAACAAAGTTAACAAAATGTGCAGCTCATTATTGTGCCAATGAGGCATGGTCACACAAAGCCTTTGAAGAGCTTAGAATCAAGCAATTGAGGAGGTTGGTTGCTTCAATAAACCGAGCTGGTTTAAGGCCCAGATGGGATCTACATAGGTGCTTCGTTTTCTCAACCAAAATATTATTCAATCTTTTGTTTTGCATTTTTTTTTTTTTTAAAGATGTGATTATCTTCTCTAATCTTCTGTAATACATAAAAATTAATGTTTTGTTTGTTTGTGTGATATACGCTGCCATACAATTCATCTGATTGCATTGAAATGTTGTGTATGTGTATGGTTGGTTCACGGCTTGAACATAGGATAGTTTTGGTCACCGTTCCAGTTGCAGTTTTATTTTCGGGAAAATAGAAATAATTAATATTTAAAAAGCCAAATTGTTTGATACCAAAAGTTATTTGCGGACGCTTGGTTATAAGACTTAAAAACCCTTAGTCTCGGGAATTGACATGGTTAACAAATCTGGAAATTTCTTCCTTAACTTTTGGTTTATAAAGAGCGGCACTCCGCAGTAGTTAAACAGGCTGGTTAACTTTATTATGGAAAGTTTTGAGGATAAAGAGAGTTGTCCAACAGATCCTTTTGTGTGGTTCTGGATGGTGTCTGCTCATCATCGCGGTCGTACAAGGCTGGAAATCCCCATGGAGCTGCTTGTCTCCTATAGAAATCTGGTTGTATACCTGGTCAGGCGTCTTACTTTTAGCTCGGACATTGTAAGAGTTGTGGCTTCTAAGGAAGTCTTCTAAATAAACTTCTTAGAGTTTTTCAGGCTAAAACACTTAGAAGAATCTCTAGCGCTCCTTGGTATATGCGAACCAGTCACATTGAAAGAGATCTGCACATCCAGAAGTTAGGTGACCTTATTCAGGTACAATATTTTTTGGTTATGTTGCTTTTATACAGTAAAAATTTACTAAATAAATTTAAAGAAATAACAAATACATTCAATTGGGTACCCCATTATATGATGTAGTATTAAGTTCTTTAGTCGCGGGCCCCTTGGTGCCACTGGGCCCTTTAGCACTTACCTGTAATACCTCTATCGATAAACTGGCACTGTTGGTCGATTGGTAGCATCTTTTACTTATAATGTTGTTGTTATTGTTTGTGTGTTCTGTGCTATTTGTGTTGTTAAATAAAAATATCTCATACCGCTTTGATGTTTTTTTCTTTTACGCAACCATTTTGTTCATTGCATATTTTAGTAGATTTGTATGGTAAAAAAAAAATATAGAAAATAGAAAATCAAAGCATATTTTGCATATTTTCTTTTACGAGTATAAAAAAATGTTGCTTAAGCTAATTGCAAATATTTGAAATTTTCTACTCATTTTCATTCACATTCATGGTGTTTTTTCTTTCATATACTTTTGTTCTTGTTGAGTTAAGGCAAATCGAAAGACTTAGCAAACTTGATTTGCATGAAATCACTTAAGTATCTTGAAAGAAAGACATCTTCATCATTCTGAATGATTAAAGAAGAGAATGAAAGAGAGAATGATTAAACTTTAAATACATCGGATACCTCATAAGTATTTATGCAAATGATTAGCAAAGCAAGGGGAATTAATCTGGACATGGTTTTTTTTAATAAAATTGAACTAAAATCTCATATTGATGCTTCATCATGTTGCCATGTCGGAGATTTTCTTTGGGAAAGAAAAATATGTTTTATTTCGATCCAACTTTTGTGAAACTTCATGCAATATTTCAAATCAGAATTTAGTTTCCATTTACTTAATTTAATAAATATTTGGAATTTGCATGAATTTTTCTTGGGGTTTGCAACTTTTTCCTAATGTTTTTTCTATTATAAGACTAAGTATTTGTGTGAAAGGCAACTTACTCGTTTGTAGTCCTCTCGGTGACTTTGAAATTAATGTTTTTCGTTGGGCATTGACCAAATGTCTTCACATATGAAATCATCCAACGCCTATTTTTTCACAAAATTTATATTTTTTTCTATTTTTCCTAACATTTTTCAATGCTGCTTTCTTTAGAAAACACAAATGTTAACAACAAAAGAAAATAAGAAGTTGCAGCAGTTGACTTATGACCAATTGTCAACGCCAAACAACGAAAGAAACAAACAAACGTTCCAAAGGTTCCAAGAGTAACAACATGAACACCACCACCACCACCAACAACAATAACAGTATCATGCGTTTATTTTGTCAGTTTTGAATTGTCAATGGAAAGCAACATTTCTTTCTTTTACTAAGAAATATTTCTAGACATTGAACAATGATGTCATATATTTCATGTTAAAAAAAGAAGAGAGAAGAGGAAAATACTCCAATATAGTTCATTGATAGATGAAGTGTAAAACAAAAACTCTATAGGTTTTATAAAGTATAGTAATATCAAAGTCTTGCCAGCAGTCTTCGTGTCGTTTATGCAACCTAGTAAGTTAGTAAGGTTATTGAATAAAGAATTCATAAGAAAATGGTTATACACATTAAAAGATTTCAATAAAATGAGAGTGAAAACAAGCAGTAGCAAAGTGTGGGTGAATGGAGAAAGAAGTGATGATTAATTGGAAACATTTCACATAAATATTAAGATAAACTATAGTTTTAAGCAACGAACTTATAAGTATGTAAGTATGCTTATTGTAACTTTTGATTACAGATTTTATTCAAAAAAAACAAAATCAAAATCTTCCCGGGTTAAGACCTTATCAAGAGTTGGTGTATGTACTAATTATCATATAGAATGCATAGTAATTATTATAATGGTATAAAATAAATGAATTAATTGTATATTTGGAACGAAAAAGCGAATGAACTCGCCAGAAAAGTACCTGCTGACATCTCAATTTGACCAGAACCATTTTGCAGGCTGACATGGAATTCTACAATTCCATCAATATTGGGTTAATACAGAAAATATTTACCATTTTCTGGGCACCGAGTCATCAAGGAATACACGGAAACGAATAAAAGCAAATATTCCCCGTCTCACTACTTTTCATCGGCCAACTCAACAACAAGAATTCAAAGAACCTCCTCACCTGTCAACTTTGATCAAAGAAGCTGACTTGTATCAAAATTTCTCTACCAGCCAACATAACGAGACGGGTATGCAGTACATACAATACATTCGCCTTCGCATTAAATACTCACAGGACACACACAAACATCTTCTTAATGGAACAGTCTGTCCACATACCCTCTCTGTGGAGCCGATCTGAGCATAGACCATTTTCTGGACTCTTGCCAAAACTTGGGGAGCATCAGGACCACCCTTTTTGGTTCCCAAGTTCCCTTCTAAATATTAAAAACTCCAACATCCCTTAACATTTCCAAATTTTATAATCTCTTTAAGTACTCAAACATAAATATATAGGTTTTAGACATAATTAAATCACGAGTCGAGGTCCCTAGTAACTAGTGCTCGTTAAACTTGCATAATAAGTCTAGTATTAATATTAGGTTTAATGTGTTAAAATAAAATAAATTAATAAAATAAAATAAAATAAATGAAAATATTAAAGTAGCAAAAACCTTCATGCCAACCAAATCTTCAAAAAAAAAAAAAAAAAACTACTGGGACTAACACGGAAAGGTATATGGATAGTCTCAGGTTTCTTAACTGGTTATTGCTCAGAGTTACAACATCTATGCAATAGGCGGTCAATCAGAACAATGAAGAGATCATTGCTCTGTGCCAGTGTGTAGGTCTAATTTGGACCAGACTGTGCTTTCTGGGCTTCCAATACTTAAAACTAAATGAAATAGCAGGTTTGTCTTCGAAGAAGGTTCTGGAATTTATGATGAATACCAGAATGCCCAGGAGTATTTAGTTTCTGCCCTATCTTAAATTAATCTTGTCTTAATGAATTGACACCTATAACTTGACTCACCAATCACGCAAATGCTGATTTTATGAGATGAAAGTGGACATTTAGTGACTCCTGGAAATATTTTTAAAAAATGCCAAATTTACTTTAATATCTAACAATTTCATAAGCTAACATGAGGTCAGATAAAGAATTTGTTCTGTCTTGATATCCGCATAAATTCGATACTCGATTTGGAGTTGAGATGCCTCTGGTTGAGCAAACAAGGAACCAGACAATCATACATTCGAATCTTGTACCTATGGGTCGCAAATCCTGTGGCAGTTCTGATTCTGAATTAAAGAATCCTTTGCTTAACAACGTGCGATCAAATCTTCAAAGATCAAATATTTATATTAAACTTTCGTTTTCCATTCATAAGCCTCTAAGTAGTTTACACAAAATCTATCTATAAAATGACAGTTTGATAGTAGAAAAAGACAAAAGACCTAATCAACAAACAAACAATTTCATTTTAACTTAAGCAACTTAATTTAATAAAAGAGTTGTAGATCATTAAAAACAAAGAAATAAAAAAATAAAAAAAATTGTAACAACAAAAGAAAAAAAATATAAAATAAATTTAACAAGTTTTTTGTTTATTGTATTTTGAGTTTTCTTTAAAGAAAAATTATTGGTAACTCCTTTCACTACTACTACAACAACAACAACAACAACAATAAGAAACAACCAAAATAAGAAAACTTAAAACAAATAAAAATAAAGATTTATTTAATGCACGCATTAAGCGCCACTTAAGAGGCAACTTCAATAACAAGAAAAGCTGTTACTCTCTTATTTTATTCACAATCTCTTTCTCTATACAAATGTATCTACTACTTATGTATCTACAAGTTTGTATCTCTCTGAAGCAGGAAATATCTACATATATCTATGATTCTCAAAGAAATTAGAGTTTTTTTTTTTCATGCATCTTATGTAGCCTGTTATTTCTTCTTCGATCATAGATGATTATTATGTTTTAATACTTAAATTGTATTTGTTGTTAGTATTATGAGAGAGTGACCACAGCGTTAACATAGTTTAAAAATAAATCTATGGTTAATCAAGCAAACTGTAAGCGTGAGAGTATGGCAAAATATAAGTAGTATAAATAAAACAAATAAAATGAAAATCATTGAAAGGATGAAAAGGCGCCAAGCAAATGTTGTTGACTATATTGATGATGATGATGACGATCACTAAAACAACAATGTAAAGAAATCAAATTATAATAACAATAATAGTTATAAAAATGTTGCACGTTCACTAAGACCAAACAGTGGCTAAACTTAGAGAAGCAGGACCAGACGGTTATTGTATATAGGCCAAGGGGCTGTGGGGCCTTTAAAAAAAAATGGTCAAATGCAATTGTTGTTGCTTTGTCAAGTATCTTATCTATCATAAAATTCGCTGGTTGCCGTCTAACGACAGTTGCAAATAAAGAAAATAGCATACAAAAAAAAAATTCCTGCTACTAAAATTTAAAAATAAAATTACAGTTTAAAATTTACATACTTCAAATTGTTTTGTGCAATCAGCTGTTTTATCTTTACTGCGCAACGAAAAAATATAAAAATTAACTAAAAAAGTCAGAAATTTCCCAACACAACTGCGGGGCGACCAGTAGACAGTTGTTTGAAAAGTAGTTTATTTTTTTAAACAGTTTAATAATTATTATTATTAGAAGTTTAACAAATAAATTCTTAAACTACTTAGAAAATAAGAGCACTAGCTGCCATGGCTTTCATGGCTAAATAATAAATACTATAATTTTGAATGGAATAAATTTTGGAATGGATGGAATTTTGAATGGAGCGAATTCTTAGATCTTTCTGAACTAAAAACAAAACCTTGAAGATATTGATGATATTAGTGGATTTGGTTCTGTTATCTATCTAAGCTAAGAGGAGCCTAGAGTCTTGAATTGCCTGGAGCAGAGAACTGCAAGAGTGCGTATTTTTAGGACAATAAATATACTCCCTCTAAATGCGATTGCGATGTGATCGCCACCGCATAATATTTTTGATTCTGATTGAACATCAGAGCGACCGTTGTTCGTGTGACCGCAACGAAACAACCATGAGTATAATCCAGACCGCTTCTTTTTTTTTTGGTGTTTTGGATATTTGGGTATGAAAAATACGAAGAATGTAAGCGGTCTACTTATTGTTGCGGTGTACCGCTGCAGTTCTCTGGTCTGGAGCCATCTTTTGTATATAGCTTCATCCGACCCTGAGAAGTTGATGATCAGTTAAGAAAATGAAAAAAAAAATAGCAGAAAATATTCAATGACAACAAAATGACAACTTCAAATAACTACAACAACAACAATAATAATAACAACAACAATATGCAAGAAGTGAGTGTATGAAAACCGACAACAAACAAAAACAAAGGATGGTTAACTGCTGCTGTCGAATGTTGATGGTTGTTGATGATGATGATGATGATGATGATGATGATGATGATAATAATGATGATGACATTTTGTGGACATTTAATAATGACAACTATTACAACAACAACAACAAAAAATTGTGACTGGATCAATGATCAAGTCTCTATCTATCAATACTTTCCCAGTTTTTGTCTATTTTTATATTATTTATTTATAATTCCTTCTACAATAATGTGAATAGGTATAATTCTCTTTGCTTTGATGTTCATAATTTGCAAATTTTATTGGCAAATCATGTGATTTTAACACTTAAGTACTTGTATATGAAGTATTTGTGTTTAATGTGATTAATGAAATAGATTAGAGAAGATAAAAGTAAAGTAGGGCTGTTAAAATCTTTAATGAAATGGACAGATTGAAGGCTAAGCGAACCAAGTTACAAATATGAATTACATTCTAGGCGAAGAAAACCATATTTTTTAATTCTATACCAAGAATCGAACTTTCAATTTCTTTTAAAATCCAATCAACAGACAACTGTTTACTGAGGTTGTGGATTAAAAACAAGCGGTGATAAAAATCTTAAACGACTAATGATCAACAACAAACAAATAAAGTTATGTACTCGATTGCATTCATTTGGTCATGTGCTTGTGACAAACTTTTGTTCAAGGCTGTCCAACCAGTAGCCCAAGTGGGCTCTGACTGTGGCTCAAACACTTTCAAAGTGGCGACCTTGTTTTTTTTTGTTGCTCGCCACGGTTAATGCAACCGACCATCTAACAAGGGATTCTTCCTATGTGGCAACCAAAGAGGTCACACAACCCTGCTCTAGTTAGTTTTCTTGCAATAGAAAGTGTTAATTTGCACCCAATTTAATGTTATGTAGCCAACACAACAACAACAATATATTGGAATAACAAAAACAAGTGAATATACTATTCTCCCATGACTTGTTACTTACCTTTTTACTCTTTAATGCTGAACATCGTCGTTTTGCACTCTTAGCATATCAGTGCCATAATAAGTATTAAAGAGAGCAGTACATTTATCACTCGCCTCAGGAAACAAATGCAAGCTAGCGATAAGAGAAGATAACTTCACAATGCTCTTACTAACGGTATCGAACATAAAGAACACGAAAACGACGCTTGCCAATATTGTATTGTATGCAATAATAAAATTATTGTAAATTTTATAAACACAGTTGGAAAAAACACATTTCAATTTATTTGTTTTTAATTTTATTAGTTCAAACTATGCACTAACACTATTTTATTAACAAAAATCATAATTATTAGAATTATAGGACAATATTAAGTAAAGTTAATAATATTAATTATTACTCACACACTACTAACCGACGCGAGCCGATCAACTACTACTCATTGACTCATGACAATGCAAACAAAAGTGAAGTCTGTCGTTCTCTCTCTCTGTGTTAGTTGCGATAATTAGAAGAATTAATAATTAAATGAGAGCAAAAGAAAGAGTTATCAAAAGAGAGAGAGAGAGAGAGTGATTTATATGTGAAAATTCATATAAATTTGAATATGCAAATATATTGCGTATAATATAAGAAGGCTTGCCTCGATTTACACATGTATACATGTGTATAGATGAACCAGGCGTCTGATAAATAATGTATAGAATGGAATAATAACTACTGTTAAGGCCACAACGAAGATAGATAAAAACTTAAAAAAAAAAATCTCAACCGACTACCAAAACCACAAAAAGTCACAAAAAACGAAAATTAACAGATTTAAAAAAATATAGTATTACTGATCGGGGTGAAGTTGGTGACAAGCCAATTGATCTTTAATACTGAATTTGAGGCCCAATAGGTCTTTCTCCGCACACACTTTTCTTCCCCAGAAGAAACTTGACGCAAATCAAAACTTATTAATTCAATCCACACGTGTGGCCTAAACATTTGTTGGATTGCCACCTTGTCGTGGTAAAGGGCCTCAGTAAGTGTAAAGACACTGAAGCTAAGAGCAATCCAAATAGGACTTTTTTAGCAGAGCAATCCATATACGACATTTTTATCAGTCAGTCAGTCCTATTTCCTTTCCAATCCTATCAACGTCGTTGGCCACCTTCAATGGCTCGATGAAGTTATCGTATCGGGTGATGATTTCACATTGTGAGAACTATCGATTTTCTTATTTAACTTCTCGTTAAAAAAAAAAAAAAAAAAACATCGAATCGAGCTCACATCGAACATTTGATAAGATGATTCGACTCGTGTATTTCACCTATTTCTGCAAACAGACCACCGTTTAACCGAGTCTTTGGACTTTTATCTCAATGCTGGTGTGACTGTACTTTTGTCCTACCTAGGGTATTCTTTTTGTTTGCTTATTCAACCATTCCACAGACCATTCCACAGTGAACCAATCTAACGGAACTAAATTAATATCGTCAAAAGTAAATGAGTTATCAGTAAAGATATAAACAGTTACCTATTACCTATTTGGCATGCCACCGACTTCACCCCGATCAGTAGATAACACATAACAAACACTTTTTGGGGATTTTGAAGTCAATTGAGATTTTTTATAACCTCCTCCTTTTTTGAAGTCGGTTAAAAATAAAGCTACGTATTTGTATCACAAATAAATCTTGTGGCATACATTTTGAACCCTTCTATTATAAGCACATATTTTGTATAACATCATAAGTCGATCAGAGATCCCATACCTTGCATAAGCAAATGATCAGGATTAGGCCAAGACTGAACAACTAATATGCATGCTAGTTGTTCTTTTTTGATTTTTTTTATAAAATCGTAGACTGAAAGTGTTTGTGCTCACATCACGTAAAAATCAGTTATTGAATTCAAAATCGAATTACTGAAATATAAGAAGCTTTATTGTGATTAACATATAGAGTTTATTTCATCAAAATCGACGTACAGAAACGGTAGAAATTTTTGCCAGGGATTAGCAAAGATAGTTGTATATATTTGTCACATTTTCATTTCTAAGTTTTTTACTTAATTTTTATTATTTGTTTTATTGAATATTCTTTATACTCTAAACTAAGTAAGTACCTACCTCAGTACAACATTCCCTGTTGCATTGCTTACATTTTCCTTACCTTTAGTTTTTGTTACACATAACTCCATGTGATGTTGTTGTTCCATTGCAGGAAATACACTCACGATTTTTTATTTAAGCTTACTTACTCATGGTGGGTGCCATCATCAGTTATTTTTATTTTTCTATCAAAATACATTCGTAGATACATTCTTATTGTGGTTGTTGCTATTGTTATTATTATGGTTTTTATTTTTTATTTTTATTATTATTGACGGTATTGTTGTTATAATACTTTGAACTTGAATATTAAATATTTTCATTTACTTAGTACTTATTGTCTGAATATGATTTTATTAGACTTTGACTTTGTCTTAGTCTCTCTGTACATGTATCTCTAAGATATGCCGCCACCGATTGACGCTTTGTGTGGCGCCAGTCTCTTTGTTGTTTTTGTTGTTATTATTGAACGTGCTTGAACTTTATCTTTGATGCATATTAAATAATAATAAAAAATAATAATACATAATAATGTTTCTATTTTTAAACATTTATCGTGATAGAAAAAGTTTCCAACTTCATTAGATTTTACAAAATTGAGCTATAATTTTAAAGTTTTGCTTTTAATATTAAAGGTTATGGATTTATTAAAATTAATAGAGTCAAATTGAATTAAAAGAGAAAAGTATCAAATCAATTCAGCAGCCTCTGCTTCTTAAAAATTAGCGGATACTGGTTAATCTGAGGAGATGTTTGACAAAGATGACTTGATTGAGTTTAAAATATGTTTCTAAGCACACATAACTTCATTCGATTTTTGGCTGTTCCTTTGTGGTTTTCATTCTTTCCTAAACCTTCCTCATAAATCACTCCGCCCATTGGTGAAATCCGTATAAAACTCGGTTCTTTAATTTTTAAGTTTATCACGATCATACAGACAGACAGACGCTACGGGAGAAAAAAAAATTCACAGGAATATGTCCTAAAAGAACATTTTAATAATTCATTTGCCCTCCCTTTGTCTAAGGAACTTGAATAAGTGCACTTGTCATGGATTTTATCAGTGTTTCTAGAGTAGAATGTCTAATTTCTAATTAGGAAGACATACCTGCGCTAAAAGGATTCCACATAGATCCTCAATCGGGTCTAAAAATTAAAATAATTCTATAAGTTTTGTCTGGACTCATAGCTCATAGTCTAAACTTGACATAGAAACATAGTCAATGATTATAAAATTATTTAAAATTTTATATTTAGTAACAACAACAAGTAGGTCCAACTATCGGAAACTAAGTACCCTAGTCTGTATTTTCAAACCTGAGTTTGTTTCTAGTAAAGACTCTTCAAAGTTGATTTCTAATCTAAGAAACTCAAGACATCTGCTGTGATTAACACTGTTAGTAACTGAATTATAACTTGTGATTACCCTTGCATGAAATTTATACCCAAAACTAATAAGTTCCTTTTCGAAAATTTTTCTTTTATCAAAATACCTTTTAGTTATCTATGGGAAATTTTCATAACTTTTATGACTCAATCCATTAAAATGATTCATCATTATATTGTCGTATAGTTGAACTCTCATTGACTTATCGCTTTAAAGAATTTTAATCTCTCTTGGATAGTCTCTGTCTCTCATTCTATTTCTCCCTTAAGAATAATTAATTATGTTACAATAGTTTTAATTACTAAATCAAAATGACATTTATATTCTTGGGTTCGAAAATTTCAACAAATTAATTAGTTTAATAAATCATTAAAATCATAAGATGAAAAAAAAAATCTAATTAAAAACTCATAAAACTCAATTCACAGCAGTTTAATTTTTAAACCATGCACTGTAATTAGAGTGGGTATTTTAAATTTGTCGTTATTTTAGAAATACATATGCATCGGAGCATGGCCCGATTTAGGTGTGTGGGGGCCCAGACAATAAACATTTGTGGAGGCCATCAATGTGATGAGCAAAAAAAATAAAAAAAGTCAAATGAAGGTTGGTGTAAGCACTCAATTTGTGGGGGTCCGAAGTTCGTGGCCCGGTTGCCTTACCGTAAATCCAAACCTGCATTGGAGATCTCCTTAAGTGAGTAGATTAGATTGGATTAAAGTCAGGACAGGAACTAAATACATGACGTTACTGCAGCCACCTGTGTTCCTATTGTGACAACCATCGTAATTACAGCTCCTCCGATATTGTTTTATTCATCAAGAATTCCAGAACCTTCAATTTCCAGATAACAGAGTCTGATCCATATTAGACTCTCATAATGGCACAGATCCCATGCTCTACTGAACCCTCCTCTTCATTACATAGTCTACATTGATCGTTTTGAATTATGTTTAAACAGAAACCTGAGAATATTCGCATACCTTTCCATGTTAGTCCCAGTAATTCTTGTGATGTTTTGGGAGATCTGATTGGCATGAAGGATTTTGCTACTCTAATATTTTCTGTATTAACCCAATATTGATGCGATTTATCAACAAACCACTTTCCGAGTTTAGCCTTTGTAGAAATCCATGGCAGCCCGCAGAATGGTTCTGATCCAATGATTACGTTAGCAGCTCCTTTTCTGACGAGTTCATCTGACGCTTCGTTCTCAAGATACCCACTATATCCAGGACATAGTTACTTGAAACTAATCTTTAATTAATATTAGGCAGTCCAAAACAATCTTCGATTTGAACTCAAAGGCGTTGAGAGCCTATAGTGCAACCATGCTAATTGAGTGATTAGTAGCATATTTCAATTCTTCTCTAATACATAATTCAATTGCATGTATGTACTTCTGCCTGAAAAACTGAGTTCTCTTGGCCCATGCTTCTGAATATGCGATTTCTAGGGATTTTCCAAAAGACTCCAGGATTCCCACGCCAGTGTCAGTTTTATAACCATAAGTATGAGGGTGTAAGAAAATAATTTATGTTGTCAAGTGATTCGATTTGCCATATAATCTTAAGGTTTTAATGCCAACTAGACTCTTAAATTGTGATCGATCACGTTTTCTCAGTTAAGGAACAAAAGAAATAATAGTCTCAATGGAACCGAAATTTATATTCGGTGAGTCTTGTTTTTTTTTGTTGTTTTTTCTCATTTTTTAAAATTTTATTGCAAAAAACATTACATAATTAATTGATAATTAAATCGTTAAACCAAACACAAACAAACATAAAACGAAAATAAAAATTTAACAATTTCCGTTTCATAAAAAAATACAATAACAAATAAACTTAGGAAAACTGTCAACATTAAATCAAGTTCGTTGCTCAAGTCTTTCGTTTGTTGAGTTTTTCTTTTTTACTTTATGTGCTTTTAGCTCAATTAGTCGTCAAAAAAAAAAAAAAAAAACAAAAAGGAAAATTGTACAACAAATTCAACAGTTAAATCAAACAAAAGACTCCAAACAAGAAAAAATCCAAAAGGTTAGTTAAGTTTATGCGTTTTAACGCATTCACGCATCGTCTGTCAAAATAATCATCAAAAAGTTAACAAAACAATAATTTGGTTTCATTTTGGTTTTTTTTCTTTTTTTTCGAAGTGTAATCAACACCAAACGTGTGTATGAAGTCAATGATGAAAAAGGCAACAGAGGAGAGTGAAAAAGGTAAAAAAAAGAAGTAAGAGAAGATGAAAAACAAATAATATGAAAATCTAATGACCTCCTTCTAAAGTATGCATGACATTAAATTAGTGTAACAACAACAATAACAACATTTGTAACCAACTTGTAATAATAATAAGAAAATTAACAAAATGAAAATTATAATTAAATTAAGCAAAAGTTGAGCATTTCTAAATGAGTTCAACGCGTCTTCTTAACCTTACCTCACCCTACTTTACTCATCTTAGCTCTACTGACCACAATTTTTTTAAATTTTCTCCCAACTTTTCCTTCATCAAACACGGTAAGTGATTTTCCCAATAGAGAGGGCGTTTTATTTTTTTTTTTTTTTGAATATGTGAGAAAATTATGTGTCATGAAAAATCATCGTAAAAATGATTTTATTTTCGTTTTTTCTTCTTTTGGGTTTTGAAAATATGTTAGACAAATTTTTAGTGACTTCAGTGTCAAAGTGGGGTGGATTTTTTTTTTTATATGCCGCTGAGTCAATTAGTTACAGACAATGCGTTTTTAACAAATATCTATGATCATGATACTTATAAGATGCCCAGACGAAGATTTGGAGATATGAGATATGAGAAGAGTCAACAAAACAGAAAATTTTATGTATAAAAAAAAGAAAATATTTTTTTCAGTTAAAACAGTTGATCATTTCTTACTCCTTTTTATAGGAAATGTAAAAGAAAAAATATGTATAAAGATATAAAAAAAAAACTAAAGTTGTGATACTCTTCACGCCCCTGCTAGTAGTCCGAAGGTCTTGATTTTTATGGTTGGTGAATATGGATCAGAATCTATAAGATGTCCAAATTTCAAGTCGATGGTACAAAAAACAAAAAAGTTTTTCTAATAAGAACATGAATTGGGTCCAGGTTTGTATGGGGGCACGCCCCCTAGTGGTTCGAATCGCTAAAGATAATCGCTTGCTCCTGGAAAAATTCTATTGTCATTACCTTTTTGGCTCACTTGAAGATTCCATCCATTATTTGTGTACTTACACCATAATTGCCTCAAAGAATATTTACAATCTCTTAAGCAGTTTTTATATCTTTGAAACAATATTTAATTAAAAATATTTGCCATGCACTTTGTAAAATTATAAAATATTAAAAAAATTTTGTTTGTAAATGAAATTCCTTAAATTCTTAAAATTATGAACAATAAATTTATGCATATTTTAACTGTAAAATTATGTTAAATATCTGTTAAGAAAACAAAACAAAAAATAAAAAATAAAATGAAAACAAGCAAACAAACAAACAAACAGTAAATCATTAAAAATTCATAAAGGATACGCGCAACAAGATTTCGGTATTTATACTTTTTCTTTTTTAAAAGAATTTTCTCCTCCTCCTTTCAGAAAATTGCAACACAACTCAACACAAAAAAAAAAAAACAATTGAATGTTGCTTTAAAGTTGTTGAGGCCAAATGTTGTTTAACGAATTGTTGATGTTGATGCTGTTGTTGCTGATTTTGTTGTTGTTGTTGTTGTTGTCAACAGATGTACTCAGATGCAAGAAACAACCGCAGCACCATCATCAGCCACATTTTAGTATTCTCTTCTACAATCTTCTTCAGTATTGTATTTTCTTCATCATTCTTTCTTTTCCTTTTCTGTTTCTGTTTCTGTTCAATATGACAATTCTTAATATTCTGTTGATGTTTTTATGTTTTTTTTTTTTTTTGTTGCTTTGTGGCAACTTGTTGCAACAAGTTTTTTTTTTTTTTTTGTTTCATTGTGTTTCATCATCTTTTACTTCATCTTGACTGTCATAAAGATACGCGTCGTCGTTCTTGTCAACCATCGGTCGTCGTCTACAGTTGGAGAATCTCAACAATTTTAAAAGTGTGCATTTATGCCAAGTGGTGTGGCATCCACAGTGGCCAATGTCGTCGCCATCCTCAGCATACAACATCACATCATTGATGATGCTGGGGCTGTGGCTGTGACTGTGGATGTGGCAGGCAGTTTGCAATTTTGTATCTTTGTTGTGTATTGTATTGTATATATTTTTTTTGTGCGTTTAATTAGCAGCATTGATGCAACAACATACACTCAGTCAGTAAGTATGAATGTGTTTGTATGTACATATAATAAATACATACATATCTGTGTGTTAAACGTTTAAACATTTTTCTTTCAATTAAAAATTGTAAATAGCAACCAACAAATGCAGTCAACAGTCAGTCAGGAAGAAAGCCAAATCAACCAACCAACCAACTAACTTAAGCAGGTTCAGGAGGCTTCACTCTCTTTAAGTTGTTGTTGTTGTTGTTATTGTTGATGTTGCTAAGTTGCAATTTGATGTTGTTACTGGTTGAAAGTTGCAAATGTTTGGCATGAGGCCAGTCAGCAGCTCACAGGTGTCTGAATTTTGAACATAGTACAACGCACATTTCGCTAATAAACCATGTTTCATTTAATTCTTCCTCTCCATTCTTCTCCATCGCAGAAGTCCTTTCATTCTCCACTTGCCGGACATTTATTAATTATGCACAAAATCAAATAAATTTAATGTCAAAGTTGAAAGGTTTATTTTATTGTTGTTAATTTTGATTCATTTATTCTTCATTCACATCATTGGTTCTAGCGGTAATTTTACATGTAACAGTTAGAAATACATAGTAATATGTAAGTGGGTTTTGGTACACAGAGATAATTTTACCATTTGTGAAATATTACTTATGAAAATTGTGTTGCATCTCATGAAAATCTCGAAATCTTTTTAGAACTCAGACCTTGATTGCAAAACAATTGACACGATGGCCGACTTACTTAAAACCATGCATTAAAAATATCATTAATCTAAGAAACACAACTCTAAGGATATGTATTAGAACCTGTCTGGTTCTATCTACCCATCTTTAAAGCCAGGGTAAATTTATTAAATTATGAAATTCGGCAAAAGCTTTTTGAACTGAATAATGTCTCTTGGAATCATAAATTTTCTGAATTAGGTTTTTTGCCTACTCAACCCTTTTAGAAACTCACTAAAATAATTAAAAACAAAATGTCCAATTTATTCCAAGTTTCAACTGCAGTACAATGACAGTGTTTACTATACTAGATTAGAAAAATGCTAACATACTAGCCGACATATTTGAGTCTAAATACCATCAAACTGAGATGTACTCTGACTCGACCACATCTGAAATTATACAAAATTCTCTTAGTGACCTCATTGACCTGTTAGTGTATTCATTTAACCCTGAAATCAAAACTGAGGAAGTTAAGGTGATCATAAAGTCACTTAAAATTAAAAAAAAAATCTCAGGGTATGGACCAAATACATAATATCTGCCTAAAACAAATACCTAGTGTTACTCTAGATTTCTTCACAAAAATGTTAAATAATTGTCTTAAAGTTGGATATTTTTTCTTAAAATGGAAAATCTCTAAAATTATTCCCATTCCCAAGCCAGGAAACCCTCCCGATTACTCAAATAGTTACCGGTCAATAAGCTTGCTATGAGGCTTCTCCAAAATCCTCGAATGTCTAATTAAGACCAAGTTATATTTGCATCTAGAAAAAAATTCAACAATTTGGATTTCAATCCTTACTTCACCCTCTCGACCAAATCTCTAAATATGTCAACGAAAACTTGGATCTCAAAAGTCAGTTGGCAAGGTAACACTTCACGCTTTTGATACAGTTTGCCATAATGACTTGAGTCCCACAGGGCTCTGCGCTCGGACCCATCTAACTCTATGTACTATAATATATATATACAGTTTGGCGCAATAGAACGTGCATTTATTAAGTATAAGCTAAAAAATAAATACAAAAGGTATAGTTGAAATAAAAGATAGGATGATTAGGTACTTAAATGTAGTTTATTTTTTAAAAATAACATCATCTAAATGACGGCCCTCTCGAAGACGGCACTCCTCTAAACGCGATCGCAGATTTGTGAAAACTCTTGTCAATAAATCTGGGATGATTGCTGCTATTTCTCCATGGATATTTTCCTTTAGTTGACTGATGTTCCTCGGATTGTTCATGTAGACTTTATGTTTGATTCTCGTCGTTCCAATAACGACAAATTTGTCGGTTTACGAACCCATTCAAATTGAAATGAGCCTCGTCAGAAAAAAGGATGTTGTCAAAAGTGGAAAATCGACTAAACATTTCTTCAGCAAATGCCAACCTTGCTCCGAAGTCGGACTCTTTTAATTCCTGTGTTAACTGTAGCTTATAAGGATGCAGTTTAAGATCCAACTTCAAAATTCGCTGTAAACTTCGCCGCGAAAAAAGATTACGCAATATGCTCGTTCTATTGCGCCACCCTGTATAATAAAGTTAAAGTATGCTTCCCTCTAGCGTCCTTAATTTTCAATCGATTTAGTTATTTTTTTTTTTTAAATGTAGATAATTACAGTAAATAGCGATTAGGCCAAAAAAAAAAAATATAGAAAAATATTTAAAAACATTAAAAAAATTTCCATCAAACGCTGTATGTTCGAAAGTGGCCTAGGACAAACTAAGTTTCATATGTAGATTGGACAAAGCGGGGCTGGACACAACTAGTCCTTGATAATATGTACACATATGATATCCCTATGTTTGAATGAAAGTTTTTTGTATTTATTTATTTGTTTATTTACTATCTGTCCATGTATGGACAATCAATAAATCTATTTATAAAATTAGAAAAAGAAGTCCATATTGGTTGGATTATTGTCTTGTACAGTAGCACTTTATTGCGCAAACTGAGCTGGAATTCATGACTTAACAGCCAGTTCATTTTCCAGATTCTCAGATGGAGAATTGCTTCTTCTTTCTCTTAATATGTTCCTGCCAGGTAAGACTTCTGTCTAGGGTCAGATCGAGATACTTTGCATTGGGCTTAAAGGGGACATATTCGCTGTTTAATGCAACTGGAGGACATGTGGCGCAGCAAAGCGTGAAGGTCGTGTGGACCGATTTCTCAGAATGTTTGAAAGTACGCTTATTTTTGCGGGGGACACAGTTCTTTATAGTACTGGAAACATATACACAGATATACAAAATGTGCTCATTGGACTCCCCTGTCCTCATATTTCTAATAATAGAAAATTAAGGAAAAAGCCATTAAAACTAAAGCAATTTATTTCACAAGAAAAAGAAAGCCAGTCTTTTACCAAGCGTCGAGTTTTAACTAAATAACTGTAACATTAAAAGGGAAAATTCTGTAAAGTATCTGGGTGTTATTCTAGATAAAAGAAAACTTCTATTCAGTGAACATATTAGTAAAAATCAATAAGACTGTATACATCTTATACCCGTTTATCAACCGAAAATCAAAACTCACAATTCAAAATAAACTAACCATCTACAAAAAAAATACTTTTACCTATTATGTTTTATACACCTTGGGAGCGTATACAGACTGGGAGCGCTCAGAGTGATCAGCGCCTTCCGAACTGTATCTGAGGCTGCCGCACTTGTTCTCGTTGGGCTGGTACCAATAGACCTAATCGCCATCGATACAGCAGAGGTTTATGCTTGGAGATCGCGGTCCCCAGAGGAGGTAAGAGCACTGCGGTCCGAAAGATAATCAACCATCCGCTGGAATAGCTCGTCGAAGGGTCGATGGACGCACACCCTAATACCCAGCATAGACGAATAGATAGGCAGGAAACATGGCAAGGTAAATTTTTACCTCTTTGAGCTCCTGAACGGCCATGGATTCTTTCGGCAGTACCTGTATAGGTTCCACCACGAAGACGCCACATGGTGTACTCATATAAGAAAATTGCAGACTGCCCAAAACAAAATCATCTCTCGTGCTAACTACAAGTGAATTTGGGCAAAAAAAAAACTAATATTGCACAGTTACGTGCTGAGAGGTACTTCCCCTCCTAGTTTTCCACTATCTCTCATGAAGTAGCAGCGTTCCCTTAGATTTAAGTAGTTTAAGTAGTTTATGCTTTTAGTTTTCTTTGGTCCAAGGTTTTAATGCCATGTTTCCTTGGGTAATTTAAATGTAAATACAATAATGTAAATAATTAATTAATCCAAAATGTATAATATCTCAGGTGTATAGTAAGTCTAATCTCTGATTAAATATTAGTTGCTAACTTTAAGCAATTTGTTAATGAATTAATTACTTAAGATTTGATAAAGAAAATCTTTAAGCAACAAGATCATGAAGGACTCAAAGACTTGAACTTCTTAAAATCATAAAAATAATAGAAAATATCATTTATTGCTTGCTTCCTTACAGATGCCTATGTATATCGAAGCAATGTCTTTTTTCTAGTTTCCTGTCTTTCTAACTAAGCTTCCAACTGATGCCGAATAACAAATCTTTCTTTAGATACATAGACAGCTGCTTCCTACTAGATTGCCTCATATCCTTCAATTTTTACTTAGGATGAAGTCAACCTTTGTGATTTAAGCCACCAGAACTAATAAGCCACAAGCGCAGCCTTAAATCCTTTTCTTCTGTTTTGGGTTTTTTTTTTTATTATCTTCCTTCTAAACCGTAAAGGAAAACCTCACCTAATCAAAACAAGCAACTGCAAATTCAGTTGCCACACCTTGAAAAAATAAGCAAAAGGATTATATATTTTAACAAATATTTTTCCCCAGATTCTATGAATGTGGAATGAATCCTTTTTCTTAGTTACGCAGGCAACTCCTACAGCCAACTCAAACTCACAAACTGATTAACAAAAGGAAATTAAATCCTTTTTTCCCCAATTTTGATGATCTACAAAGGTAGACAATTTTAATTGTCTCAGGATTAAACTCTTTTTCATTAAGGCGTAAGATCTTCCTTCGACTGACTGCCTACACACACACAACATGAAAGAGGGAAAGATCTTTCTTTTTGAAGGGCTTAAGACAACCAACTGTGTTTTCTAGAAACAACATTTTATGTAATGTAAAAGAAAGAAGAGTTGAAGGAGTATTACGTCGTCGTCATCGTACGTGGCAAAGGATAAATCTTCTTCTATTTTTTAAGGCATATGTTTTGTTTTCTTATTTTTTTTTTATACTACAAATTTTGTTCTATGGATTTCTTATTTCAATAGCGCCATAGACAGCCAACATCCTTCACTATTGCTCACTCGAGCACTTAAGCTGGCTAGGAATCTCAAGCAGCAACGCGTATTGTACTCCATTGTCTGCAAGACTGCGACCATTCATCATCTCCATCATCATCATCATCATCATCAACAACATCTTCGTCTGCATTGTCATCTTTTTCTATGAACTATTTTTCGGGAAATTAAAACGTCTACTCCTACTCGTTTAAGAAGAGCGCGCGAGGGCTGTTTTTTAAGGATATCTAAGTATCTGCTGCTATACTGTGTTGTGTTGCGTTGCGTTGTTTATTGTTCGTCCTTGCGACGATGATGAATGTGCGTGTCTTACAGACTTTGTTTCTCTATTTATTTTTATTTTTTGCTTTTCAATTTCTAATTCAATTTATCTTCCTTAGACAAAGTCGCCAGTCGCTTATAATGGTTTTTAGTTTTATGCTCTACGCATATCCTGCGTGGCTTGGGCATCCTTATTGCTAAGTTGCCTTGAAACTTCGTGGCAGATGTGTAGTGATGTGTCGTGTGTTTAAAATTGTTCGCCGAAGCATAAGAAGAATGAAAGGCATCTTTGCTATCAATAATAATAGGTTCTATTACATAATTGGAATAAATTGTAGTATACATAAGTAGATCTCTGAAGAAAACCTTTATACTACTATTATGGGAAAGTTTACCTAAGAAAAGAGAACATTCTCCTCTTTCCCTACAGACAGAACCTTTTTAAACCTTTAAAGTACTTTAAATTAAACAAAAACATCTGAAGTACTTACTTTCTTCAAAAAATCATTTTAAAAAAAAAAAAATTTCAATTAACCCATTCATATTAAATTTATATTCTAACAAAAATATAATTGTGAAAAAAGGGGCCACATAAGTTACAAACATAGTTCGGCCGACACTAGTGTCGGTTTTAGCACTACCAGCGCCCTGGCCGAGATTTCTACGTCGCCCCCTGTCTGCCTTTCAAACGCATAAGTAGAACTCGCTGGATGAGCGAGCAGATATCAAGGGGCATCCCTTTACATCTGGCGCCTTGGGCAGGCACCCAGCCGCGCCCAACCCTAACGCCGGCTCTTGCTGTCACAGATAACTTAGTAACTTAAGACATTTAGAAGATTTTTCATCAGTGAGTAATAAAACGCATATTTCAAACCTTTGCAACTCATAACCCATAAAAATTCAAATTCAACTGTTGACCTACGAAGAACAAAGGTTGTTTTTTTTTTAGAATTATGGAACTTTAAATTTATATGAAACACAGATTAATGGTATAAATTCCTATAAATTTGACTTTATTCGAAAGTTAATTTTTTTCCATTTATATTTGAATATGATTTCCGGAATATAGCCACCTCGGAGAAAGTCCAATAATAGATCACTTTTTGTAGCAATGGAGGCCGCATATCTGTGATAACGTGATGAATGTTGTCTTCCAAGGCATCAATTTTCTTTGGCTTATCGACATAGCCTTTCAAAACACAGTCCAGCGGTGTTAAATCGCATGATCTTGGAGGTCAACTCACGGGTCCATTACGTGAAATTATTCGTTTACCGAACTTTTCATTAAATAAATCAATTGTGGCACGCGCTGTGTGGCATGTTGCACCGTCTTGTTGGAGCCACAGCCCCTCCACATTAAGTGCATTCAATTGTGGTATAAAAAAATCAATGATCATGGCCGTGTAACGATCGTCATTAACTGTAACGTTCTGGCCGGCATCATTTTGAAGAATTATGGACCAATGATTCTACCAGCCCATAAAGCATAACAGACAATGACTTTTATTATTGATGATGCAAAACATAAAATTGTGTTACGAAAATGTGTTACGTGAAAGTGAAGAATTCGGTGAGGAGAGAAGAATGAAATAATTAAAGAGCTTTTAAAGCAGAAATAAGTTAAGATGTAAGTACATATTTGTATGGATATTTTAATGATTACGTCGTTTACAAATTTCGTAAATACTGTTAATTTTTCAGGATGCAACGGTGTTTCGACAATGGGATAAGCATTCTCTTCACTCCCAATTCGGCAGTTTTGCTTATTGACGTATCCATACAACCAAAATTTAAGCTTCATTACTGAACAAATTTTTCTTGTGAAATTCAGTATCAATAGCAATTTCGTTTTAATCCCATGCACCAAATGTACAGCGTGCCAGGTGGTCGTGCGTGTTCAATTCTTGGACGAGTTGAATTTTGTAAGCCCGAAAACCCAAATCTTTAGGCAAAATCTTCGATAAACTGGATAGACGCAACTCGAATTTTTTTTAGTGCGCAATACCGATTGGACTCATTTGGGTCTTCCACGATACTACGCTCTACAGCAGCAATAGCTTCTTCGCTACACACTGTACGACGTCTCAGAGGATGCGTGTCGTCCTGTACAATAAAGGGGTGTAATTCTGTCTGATAGACAATTAATTTCGACCGAAAATGGACGAAGAGTGCAATGAGTTTCTTGTACTTCTAAAAAAACACCCGATAGTTTGAACTAAATGGCATCACAGAGAAATAAGAAGAACTCTTCATATTTATTAATAAAGAATAATTTATTTAAATGTTTTCACATCATATCAACAAGGATTCTTTCTTTCTTAAAATAATGATACATTAAGTAAAATTTCTTAAAAGTAACAATTCCCAAAAAAAGTATTGCATAATTTAAGGCTTGCAGCATACAAAAATATGAATTTAGAGAGACAAAGGCCCAGAAAAATTCTTACTTAAATTTTATGATTTTTAATTTGGAATTACTAAAGTATATAAATGTATATTGTAGGTATATTTTCAATTGAACTAAACTAACTAATTTAAAACTATTTTGGCTAAAAAATATACATACATTCCATAAGTATGTGTTAAAAAATATTATATAAATCTAAGCAGCGAGTATTAATCCATTTCCTGATGATTCGATCGATGAAAGGCTCTTCTAAATGCCAAAGCTTATACTTTTTGTTCCGATATGTTGTTGCTAATAAAACCAGTAGTTTTTTCACTAGAATTTGTCACTGGACTTAAGACAGGGCTGCGTGTTAAAGGCGTTGCTACTGGACTCCGACCAATGGGTACCAATAAGGGACCCATGGGACGACGAGCACGTGGTGCACCACGTGTACCACGACTTGTGGGTCCGACAGTCTTTAAACGTGGTCGACCAGGGCCACGTCTTGCTAAGGAAGGCATTCCTGTGGGTGAATGGCAGATCAAATTCGCTGCAGAAACTAAGGCAGCGGCAGCGGCAGCAGCAGCAGCAGCAGTTGAGGTACTCGGTGTTGCATCTGTTCGAATGGTAATTATGTGTATATATTAATTATTAATATTCATCATCATCATCATTATAAATATTTATGCCAAATCAATGGATGTATGGATGCATATCACTTATATTACTAATACCAATTGCTCATAAATGAGCACGTTTAAAGCCGCATGTCCTTTAGGGATTTTTTGCTTACACATTGCAAATGTTGCCAATTCTGTATGTAATTTTCAGGTTTCATTCAATTGTACAAAAATTGTGTGTTGTGTGTGATGCGACTACTGCCAATTTTTTTTATCATAATGTACAAAATGCCATTTATGCAACGTTGCGTATTTGTCATTATGATTATGTCTCTATTAGCGTAGCGCAAAGTGTCACGTGTTAAACATAGTGAGATTGTGATTGGAGAGTGAGAGCAAATCCAATGAGCAAGACCAGACAAACATTCACTGGTAACATGAGGTTTGGGTAGGCATATAGTATGGTATTGTATGGTATAAGTGTTGTTTGTCTGTGCCGATTTAAGCCGATTTGTGCAATTATCATTTGTGTAAATTGACATGCAGACGAAGTACAATTTGCTACAAGACTTTGGAGGCGCAGCAATGTGAGACGTGTGCATGCGTTTAATAAAAATATTAAATAAAATATATCTTTTTCAGTTTAAAAATTAAATGATATATTTCTTTAAATTTTGATAGTATTTCCAATAATAATTACAGGATTATTCAATACATTTTTAACTGTTTCAGCTGCTCTCTGTAAGAATTCTCTTTTGATTTTTTGATCATTTTCATTTTATTCAATCAAAGACATTCATTTTTAAATTGATTGAGTCATAAATCCTTAATTGACTTGTGGAATAGAGATTATTTAACGATTTTGTCCATACCTTCCTGATGTCACATGATTTTGTCAATTAGATAATGAATTGATGAAATTATACCAGGCATTTCTATGAAAAGTTTGACAATAATCGATGGTAATAAAAAATGATTTGATGTTAAAAATATAAAAAAAAGACTAACTTTGGCTATGCCAAGGTTGTAATACTCTTCACGCTCCTGCTAATAGTCCGAGGGTCTGGAAATTTATAAGGTTGGTGGATATGGATCAGATACTTATAGTTTCCAAATTTCAAGTCGAAAGTACAAAAAACGAAAAAGTTTTTCTTTTAAGAACATGAATTTGGATCTAAGTTTGTATGGGGGGTACCCCTCCTAGTGGTCTGATTCGGCTGATTCCGACAAATGTACGGCATATGGTAAAAAGAAAGCTTCAGCTCTCTGGCTCAAAAACTGAGGGACTAGTTTGCATACATACAGTCAGACAGACAGACGGAAAGACGGACATGGTTAGATCAACTCGTCTCGTCACGTTGATCAAAACTCTATAAACTTTATGGGATCCTCAATGTCTCTTTCTGTCTGTTACAAACTTCTTGACAAACTTATAATTGTATTCACTGCATGAAGAGGATAATGATGAAGGCCTTTGTTATAAGAGAGAAGATATCGTTTAACATCTTGCATTTAGTATTCACATGGACATACGTAAATGGTAAGGTAAAGAGTTATGATCCTATAGTGTTTTAAAGCCTGTTTCCCCGAAAAAAGGGGTGGGTCTTTCGTAGAAATGGAGGGAATTATACTTGCCAAAGTGTAAAAGTTCAAATTTGGACATATCTAAGAAGGGGCTTAGGTGTTTGAATGAAGTTTTAGATTAAAAGTTTTAATGCCTTTCAGAGTTCCATATATATTTAAAATATAGAAAATAGTGGTTTGTTTGTTGGTATGTTATGCACTGCTATACAGTTAACCTGATTGCATTGATATTGTGTGAATGTGTATGGTTCGTTCCCGGTTTGAACATATGTAGGATAGTTTTGGTCTCTGTATGTGTCTCCGTTCCCAAGATCCGGGAACCCCTAAAAGTATACCTAAAATTCAGTTGGATGTAACCCATGCAAAGCCGGGTCGGGTACGCTAGTATATACTCGTACACATTATACAACAAAGTCCCCCGCCGCATATGTCGGTCTGAACGCGATAAACTCAAAAACTTCCGAACTGATTTTCATACGGTTTTCACTAATGGACGAAGTAGTTCATGAGTAAGGTTTATGAAAAAAAGAAAATTCAAAAAACCTCAAAAGAACAGCCGAAAAATCTAAAAGGGCGAGGTCTCCGAGTGAAATGCATATAAGGCTAAGAGACATATTTTAAAATCAATCAAATCGTCTTTGCCAAACATCTCATTTCAATCAGTATCCAGAGGCAGAATAATTAATGTAAATCACTATATAAAGTTCTTATTCATATGCGTATGTGGAAATTTATCCAATTTTGTAAATATTTTCAGTTAAAGTATTGATAAATTCCATCATCGATCTCTACTGATGCCAACCTCTAGACCAACATTGATATTTTCATAATGTTCTCATACTCATAATGAAATTCTTTAATGTTGTTGTTGTTTTTGTTATGTCATTTTATGGAAGGAACGCCAATAACTCCATTATAGCATGTACTACTATTTTGGGGTTGTTATTAGCGATAACAACAAAATTTCTTAGATATAAATCTATAAACAAATATTTGGTTTGACTTCTTCTTGTAGTATGAGAAGAAGTCAACTTGAAATGAGTTGTGGTGTGGAAGCAATCAACAAAAATGCACAATAAGAAAGGGGAGTGCAAGGCAGACAGCAAATAAAAGTACCTCAAAAAAAAAAAAAAAGGAGAATAAGAAGGGAGGCCATTAAAGCAAAGCATGCGCTAAAAATGTCACGTACATAAAACCAAGAAGGGCAACCAAAACTGATTTATGCAAGGAGTGGCCAATGAAGGGGAAGATATACACACCAGAGAGACAAACATATACAAATAAAAGGAAGTAATAAAACCTTAAGTGGGCTACATGACAAAAATTTTAAAGATTTTGTTCCCCCTTTTTTTTTTTTTTTTTTGTATGCATTTTAATTTCTTAGTGGATTTAAATACAGGAAATATAATAACTGTTAAATGGCAAGCACAGGATACTTCTTTAATTTTTTTTTTTTTTTTTGGCATACTTTTTGTTCTTCTACGTACTTTTATGAATGTCCTTATGTTAATGATACTCTTATGACATGCGACGATAAACGTGATTATTACACCGATTAGATCAATGACAAGTGCTACTTTACGAAATTTATCTTCAAGATATTGTATTTAAAGCTTAGTAACTTACCCCCACCATCCATGGACAGATCATTGCCTGGTATTCCTGGTATTGTTGAGTTCAGAATTGACATACTATCATCAATTGTATTGCTACGTTGCAATGTTGATCCATTGCCGCCACCACGTCGTCCACTGCCACGTGGTCGACCGCGTTTTGTGCCACGAGGATGATGACGCCGCCTTGTAGAACCCATGCCATTGAAGTCATGAAGGAAACCTAAGAAATTAATTTAAAAAATATAAGTATGTACATACAATATAAGCAGCTGACAAAGGAGTGCAGGAGGAGTGTAATAAATTATTTGGTTCGCAAACATAAAACAAATATACTTAGGTAAGTTCGTTCAATATTTTCTTTTATTTTTTGATTAGAAAAAGAATACATATTCTTTTCTTTAGACAAATATAAACTATTATAGTATTTTACTTTGTAATTTGCGGCATAAAAAAGCCATAAAATTGCCATTTAGTCGCTGTTCTCCTGTAATTATTATTATTGACTCACATTGAAGAAGACTCACGCATACCTTATGTTTGATAAGGATATGTTAAAATAAAAAGGATGATTTCGAGAGCAACATGGCGTGACTTTGCTTAAACAAACAATTCTAACCGAAGTGAATTAGGTCAGTTATGCAGACAATGTGTTGAAGTTTTAAGGTTATTATTATGTTAGTTAATTTTAGATGGTGTAGGCGTGTTTGTTATACTATAAAGATGACTACTGAAGAAAGGTGACTACTTTGTTAGGAAAATTGACTGGTTTCAGAAGATATTGATTCCTTTAATAGCTTGCTTTCTGACACATGGTTGTGGCCACATAAACTATAGTACAGTCGGACTTCTCTATAGTGAACTTCTAAACAATGAAGATCTCCGTATTATGAATTTATTTCAAGTACACAGATTTTATGCTCCCAAAATTGTTGAATCTCTTTCCAGACTTATAGCATTTTCACAACGAACTGATTCAATGATTCTGGATCATGAACAGCTAATTTTTTGTTGTGAGTAATTCTGAGAAATTAAAATGGCAATTGTTTTTTGGAGTGAAAGAAAAAAAAGAGCGGAAGTATGTCTGACATTTTTTCTATGCCTGTTTTGATTCATAGCCATTGTTGAATCTACCTGAATCGATGCACATTCTACAACAACTACTGTCATTTTTCCTTGCGGTTGTTGTCCGATTCAATGGTCGATTCAACATAGAATCGATTCAATGGTCGTTTCAACATAGAATCGATTCACGTTCGATGTGAAAAGCCTATTACTGTCTCATCGATTTTATTGTTGGAAATCGTACAACAGTAAGTCTGGAAAAAGATTCAACAATTTTAAGAGCCAACAAATTCGACGAAATTTTCTTTGGAAACCGTACAAAATTGATCGAGATTTATTGTTGGGGATACTAACAAATAAAAAAGAGGAAAATACGAACGCGAAGTTCGAAAGATGATATGCATACTCAAACTACGCAGCCAATTTGGCTGCTCTACACTCTTCATTTAGAGATGTATCAAACATTTATGCATCATTTGTACCTTACGCCAATGTTGATATTGATATGCAGACCATGGACCGATTAAGATATTCTCAGCAATGTTCTGGAAAGTCATAAAGTTCAGGCTATTCGTGATAATTTAGATAACAATGAAGAAAAATTGGCCGGTGAAGAAGAATTGAAGGATGATAATAAGGTGTTACATACATTTGGATGAATCTCTTCATAAATTGACGTCTTTCGAATCTTTGTGTAGATGAGGAGTAACATACCGAATAATGTGTTTAAATCTCGAAATGTATTAAAAGGTTTGATTGAGAAAGATACATGGAATAATTTAATTCAAACTAAAAATACTGATTATGTATTTTAAATAAAAGTGAAAAAAATATCATAATTTTTGTATAATGAAGTTCGAATTCTGGTTCCGTGCGAATTAACTATAGGGAAGTTCTACTGTACAAATTATAACTAAGTTTGTTACTAATTTTTCGCCTCCTTTAGTTAATAATCTAAAAGTCATGGATCCCTTATTGGATTGCCACCTTGTCGTGGTAAAGGGGGCTCAGTATGTGTAAACACACTGAAGCTAAGAGTAATCCAAATAGGACATTTTTTATCAGTGAGTCAGTCAGTCCTATCCTATTCCTTTCTGATCCTATAATATACCTCATATTCAAATGTAAATGACCGCCTTCGATGTGTTTGCTACTGCCAGAATTAACATTAAGTAAGCAAGGCTCTTCAACGATTTATTCGATAATTTGCAATGCCTTAAGTATTCATTTCAATTCGTCAAGGTAGATTATCCAATAAAATAAATGAATAAATTATTTAAGCAAAGGTTAACCATAGTAAGTATATAAAGTTCAATAAGACGACAGCAAATCTTGGGTTATTTGAAAACATAAAAAGATTCATTCATAAGTACAATAAAAGAAAATCTGCTAAAAAATTAAGAATTTCATACAGATAAAAATCTTATTTCATGCTTACAGTAGCAGCAGATAACATAAGAAACCGAAAGGTATAAACCGCACAAAAGATAAGTCAGAGTCTTAAGAGAGATGAGAGAAAAATGAAGGAAGAAAGGAAGGAAGGCAAAAGGAAGCAGCAAGAAGTCAATTCATAAAGGTGTGTTCAGGCATGTGTAAAAAGAAGACTTCTTAAATGATTCTCAGCGGAACGAAAAATTGCATTTGCATTGTTGTCCTTTGGATCAAAAGTTCATAGTATAAAATGAAAAAATAAAGAAAAGAAAAGAAAAAAAGAAAAGAAATGTTCATCAGTCAAATCAATTAGATAATTGTATGAATGATTTGATAAATCCGATTATATGTGCAAATTATGTATTCGAAATGTGAACTCTTCCTTTGCTTTCTGCTATGCTACTATGAAATCACATTCTTTTGGTCGTTCGTTTTTCCAAAGTCAACAACCATAATGACGATAACTTGCAACTTTCGTGTTTGGTGGCAATATTGTTACCAATTCTTTATTACCATCAACCAAAGTTGGCATAATCAACCACAAAACAACAAAATATCGAAGTCATTTCGATAAAATGTTATTGTTTTTTGTTTGCTGACAAGCAAAATATGTTTAAAGGTAGAAAATATAAAAAAACAGAAAAAAAAAAACAAAAAAAATCAAGAGAAAAGCGAAAACTATTTACCGCCAACATTGCTTAACTTGGACGGTTTTTCAGCTATTCATTCTTATTTGGCAACATTGTTGACTTCCTTATGACCGAAATACATAAAAAATTGCTCGTATATAACAAAAGAAATACTACAAATAAATAAGAAGTAAGAAAAAAAAATAAAAGGATTGTAACAAAAATGTTATTGATAAAACTTGTGACAATAAATTCAAAGAAATTCAATCGAAAATTATTCGTGATATTTTTTGGATTTTCGATGTTTCTTTTTCTGATTTGGTGGAAAAAAAATAGTGTAATGACTTAAATATTTTTCTGTTGGTATTTGAAAGTTCAATTTGAAGTGGATTTTTGGTAAAGAATTTGATTTTATTTAAAATACTTAAACTCTTTAGATGTTTGTTGACAAATTGTTCTTCACTAAGAGACCAAACTTTATCCTAGATATAAATAAACTTGACTATCATGGCACTGATATCATTACAATATGTGTAACATTTATCTAAGACAGTATAATTATGTTATAAGCGGGACATAAGAGATATTGAAGTTGGTTTGTAAATTAGATGAACTCTAGACTAAGGACAACATTACTTCTCGAATCAGATAAGGAATCATTGGTAAAGCATTGGAAATATTTTCTTGCGAACGCTGTCGCTGCTTGCACCGTGTGACAGTTGTTTTGGCAGAGGTTGCTGAGACTATTGAGACTTTCTAGTTTAAGACGAGACCTCCGAAACTGTATTGGGGACAAATGTGGTCAGCACCACTGATTTGCCAGAATTGCCAAATTAAACTCTTTGGCCGCTAGTCCTGTGACGATGTGAACCGTTAACGATATTTCTCTACAAGATAACGTTTCTGTCAAAGAGAAGATTGCACGTTATTTGCCACATTCAGTTGGCCTTTAGGCTGTCAAACGTTTCGGCAAGGCCCAGTACCGAATCGTTTAGCGCATTACTTGTTCCCTGATGATAAAGGGACTTAACAACGCCAAGAAACTAATACCTTGCCTCAACATCTAGCACTCATTTGATATCATCCAATTGTAGACTATATGAAATCCAGTATCGGTCGTGCTGGTACTGTTCGTCGTCAGGCTGTCGATGTGTCGCCACTCCGTTGTGTTAACCAAACTATTTGGTTGCCATGCACCGGAGCTCGCGAAGCTACCTTCAAGAACATCAAGACCATTGTTGAGTGCGTGGCCGATGAGATAATTAATGCTGCTCATCTAATTTGTATGCCATCAAAAAATAAGGATGAGTGGGTCGATTATTAAGTCTTTAGAAAAAGATAGAAAATCAATTTTTTTTTTCGTATTTCTCTTTTTATTTGTCAATATAATCTTCTTTTAGCTCAACTCATTTAGTCGAGTATTTTTCCATATTTTGTATCCTTTCCAAAAAATAGCTTTTCTCAAGGTCGTCAAAATAAGCGTTTGTTTCAGTGTTGACCTCTTCATTCCACCCAAATCTCTTAGTGCAGAACCATTTTTTCAGAAAAGGAAACAAGAAATAGTAGCAGAGGTCTAAATCTGAAGAATATGGTGAATGGGGTAACAATTCGTCGCTCAATTGGCCTTTAAAATAGCAAAATAAATAGTTGTGCTTATGGTGTAGTGTAAGCATAAGCGGCAGTCATCACACGGATTGGTTTTTCATATCCAAATATTCTTGTAAAATGTGATGTACCTTCGCAGTTGAGTTGCCCTACAGACTCAGCCAACTTACGCAAAATCAATTTCCGATCATCATAGATCGACGAATTCTGGTGTGCCAACCTTTGTTAGGGCGAACTGAACGTTCAATGCCATTTGTGCTGGTATGAGCACAAGGTATTTAGTAAACCTTTTCTTAACCATTGAAAGTGATGCCGCAGAGTCCCAATAGTATTTATCAAACCTTTCCTTGGTGTTGGGTAAAGGTTTTTTTAAACACAAAATTATGCTTGATTATTTTTTCCAATAGAAACAAGTTTGTTGTTTCAATTGACAATAAAAATGAAATCATGTGGTCGATATTATTGAGACTTTAACAATTTATTAGTTATGGACTAAACTTAAAATAAGTTATCGATGCTACGAGCGCCATCTCTCCGATTTTTTAAGGATCCATTTGTCAACATACATCATTGAAAGGGCAAACACACTATGGTGGCAGATCTCAAACTTTTCACTAATATTGCCAGACGGTTGCAGTAGGTATTTGTTGCCATTACAAAGATTATTAGGTTGGAGTACGAATGATATAAATGGGTAAGCTCCTTATGGTAACACAATGGGCCTAGAAGAGTCTAATTGTCTTTAATTTTTGAAACAATTCCTTCCAATAAGACAAGTTTAAACAATCATCACTTGCATTTAGAATTTCACATATCAAAATTACTACTATCACATCTACAAGTTAAGAACTCTTTACTATAAACTATCACTATTAAGTATTTGAAATAAGTATTATAAGCTTAAAATAAAAGACCGTTATTTAAGGCCGTTGGTTTCACTAACTGCATGACAAAAGGTAAATACTATTTTTCTATCAATGATGATTATGATGATGATGATTACAATAATGTTGATGAAAGATCATGTTCAACAGCAATGGATACATACATATCTCCATCATGATTAAGATTATCATGATCATGATTATGATGATGATGATGATAGTCATCATCATTATTATATGAATGTTTTTGTTTTAAAGATAATCATGAAGTTGTGTTGTGTTGTGTTGTGACTGACTACTACTGCCGTTGATTCTCGGCACTTGTGCTGCATACTAAGTAAGCGCCAAGAGCTAATCATCATGCAATGTCGCCAGTCAGACAATCGTAATCATCACAAAACAAAAGTAGTCATCATTGATGTTGATGTTCACGTCGACAACAAGAAAGAAGCCAGTTTTCCACAGTTTCCTTGACTTGATTTTTAACATATTCAAGTATTTACAGTTATAAGATTTTTCTTAAGGAAAACAAAACAAACAAAAGGGAAATAAAACAAAATAAAAAATACAAAGTTTCATATAAAATATGCGCATTTGTGATTTTTCCTACAGTCTAATTGAAAAAAAAACACAAGAAAATAATGGTGAAGTTAGTTTATTTTCTTGTTTTTTTTTTTTGCAAAAAGAAAAAAAAAATTGTTACACTTTACAACACCAAAAATGGTCATGACACACTTTGGTCACGGGCAAACGAGAAAGTAAATTTTTAGTAAAATTTAAAATCTAAAAAACTAAAATGAAATGAGGAAAAAGTAGTCAAAGAAAATCATTTATAAAATTTTTACAAAATATTTAAGTCATACATTTTTAGAGCTACAAAATAGAAAAGATCGGGAAAGATCAAAATATTGGAATTTTATTAAAACAAAAACAATAAAAATTCTAAAATTATCAATCGCAAAATTCGTAAGTGTAAAGAAATTATCTATGCAAGAGTGTCACAACCTATTTGCCCAAAGATTACAATAAGCCAAAGATTAAGATAATAATAACTTGGCAAATTTAACCAAACCAAACTAAATGGCGAAAGGTAAAGGTAAGAAGAAAAAGAAGCCAGAACCAGAACCCGAACCTGAACCCGAACCCATCAAACTTCCAAAATGGTGGGATTGGGTTGAGAAAAACTCCAAACCAAAAAAGGTTAAGATAGTACGTCCACCGCCGGAACCACCTACACCATGGCAGAAACGTGGCCCCATGAAGAAAAAGGACTGGAAACGTTTCTATCGTTGGGCTGAGAAAAATGCTCGCCCCGTTGAATTGGAACTTACACCACAGCCAATACCATGTGAACCGGGCTTGCCGTGTTCGAGAAAAAGGCCTGAAAACGAGGATGATGATGTGGATCCAGAAGTAGCGGAGAGGAAACTAGCACTACTATCAAAACCGCTTAAACGTTTCAGGCGTAAAAAATATGAATATCCCTCACAAGATTATCCCTATACTCCAGTAATTGTTTGGGGTAAAACAGCGAATCGCGAAAAAAGCCGTCCAGTGAAAATGCCTCCACGGCCACCATGCTTTTTAAACGATGATGTTTCGCTTAATTTGTGGTATGATTATCGTTTTCCGGTTTCAGCAGCTGCACAAAATGCAAAACCCTCAGCTCGAATTTTATCTTTGGCGAAGCCACGCGTTACGCCACCATTCCCACCGCATTGCCCCATACCGGAGAGAATTGTTGAAACCCCATGGTGGGAATATCCCCCACCACCGCGCAAGAAGTTTACAACAAAAGGCTGGAAAATACATCAACGTCGTTTGCTCTACTTGGCCCAACCTGTTGTTCGTCCTGCACCAAATGATTACTTCTTTTTGTAAGTCGTCGTTAGAGACTTTTTAAATTGTTAAATTTAAGATTTGTCATTGTGTTCAGTAAGGATTGGTTGTGATTCTATCTAAATTTACAGTATTTGAAATATATATTGGATGTGTTATTATCAACTTGTTTATAATTTTCTTTTTTTAATTGGAAATTGAGTGGGGAAAATACAAAATATATTTTCTATTTTTTGTGAATTTTTTCAAAATTTTGCCTTCGAACATCAAGAGAAGCATTTCGAACGATAAATTCGTACACAAATAGATTGATCTGGGTCTTGAAATTTATAAAGTTGGTGGATATGGGTCGGATACCTAGTTTTTCTATTAGGAAGATCGATTTGAAATTGTCTCGTTCTGCGGGTTACAAACTTCATGACAAACTTATAATTTTATTCACTGCATGAAGAGTATAAAAATCGGTTAATACATGCTTGTGAAATCCCCCTAAAGGGTCCCAACAAAAAACTTTTTCAACTACAAAAGAATATCCAAGAATTTTTCTATCGATTTACATATCCTTTATTGGATCATATTTTTTAAGGAAAAATTACTATTATATCAACAAAAGTTTGTGGAAAATTAATAAATCAATTAAATTTCAAAAATCATTAAATTTGATAATCAATTTGTAACTTTCAATTTACTTCTAGTATTTGAGACAAATTAATTTCCAAACTTTTGTATAATAACTTCCAACTCGAAAATGTCCTCCGCTGTGACATTAATACAATTCATTGAGATCTATTTCTCAATCAATTGAATAATGTCCACACAAGAGACAAATCGTCTTTGATGAAGGCGCTTATACAAAAGTTTAAAAATATAATTTGTTGATCTTCGCCTCTATTAATAACAGGTACAATATAAAATGGGCATTTCCGCTAAGACCCGTTCTGGTGGTTGCGACAGATATTCTAATCTTTGCTTGTGTCGACGCCATTCAAGTGGCGTAAAACGTCGACGAGGATATGTAAATTCTTCTATGGGTGGTGGCAAACCACCTTCACAATGTGGATCTGGTGGTATTTTTTTGGGTTGTGATAATTTTCTATCACGGGCATTAGGTTTATGACGACGAGCTGCCCGAGATATCGGAAAACGCATTTCCGACCAATATTTCGCCTGAAGATCTTCGTGTTGAAAACAACATGGCACCTTGGGTTTCTTTGTTGGACGACCACGTTCGCGTCGTGCTCGGACACCATGCATGATTTGTGGCTGAAAAGGATAAACTTCTTTCGGTGGTGGAATATATATTTTACGTCGATGTTTGGGTCTACTTAGTAATCTTAATTTGCGTTCATCAACTTTACGTTTCTTTTTTGACTTTTTTTTCGTGCTCTTAACATTAGGTTTGGCCGGAGGATGTATCTCAACTGGTACAGCATTAACAAGACACCATTTATAGAAATTGATCCATTGACTCATTGACATCGGTCCTGGTTTTTGCCAGCGTGTTGGTTCTTCTGGTGGAGGAGGTTGGGAGAAACGTCGCTTAGGTTTAGAATTTTTATTCACCCAGTCCATCCATCGTGGCTTATTTTTTTCATCATGGGATAAAAAATCAGAATCGTCATTATCATCGGTATCATAATATGACATGCCTTCTCTATATCTATTGTATATATATCTTCCTTTAACTTTGGTTTCACCCTTTCAATTGTAAGTTTCTTTGCAAAAATTGATTTTCTTTTATGTTTTATTTCTCTCTTTTTGATGGAGGATTTAAGAAAGTTTTTGGGTAATGAAAGATATTTTACTTTCGTAACTTTTCAATTTGTCGACATCTGACTAAAGATTCTGGGCAATGGGTCTTTTTAGTTGGTTTTCTGCGTTTACCATAAACACAATAACCTTTCATTTTATTATATGAAAGGTTAGTTTTACTATTTTTTTTTTTTTTTAATTTTGTATCTAAATTTTGTTAAGTTTTCTATATTTTTTTTTTATTTCAACATATTTATCAATGATTTCTAATCAGTTTATTTTTTGACAAAACAAACGCAGCTGCTTCTCTGTGTCTCCTTCTGATTTTCATTTGTCATCATAATCAATTCTTAAATGATCCTCATAGTTTGAGTTTGGTTATTTGTATTTTTTAAAATAAATCAATGAATGAAAATGAAGCATTAAATTAAATGCTTTCTTTTTTAAGGCGTTCATGTGTTCGTTTTTTTTTTTTTTTTTGTGATGAGGACACCCCAAAAAAGGACATGCATGTTAAGTATCAATTTCACACAATTATTTTTTTTTTGTGGTTTGCAACTAAGCGTGAAAGAAAAACAGATGTGATCAAGGGCGAAAAAAATCCAAAAATAATGCAAAGGAAGTAAGTCATATATCATGAACTATACAATTTCTATGATGTTTGATAAATTCAAGTTTAACGAAATACACTCAGTGAACAATTTAAAATTCTACTTGCATCCAAACATTGGTAGTCGCCAACAAAATACAAAATAAAAAACCAGCAACAGAAAACTTGTGGCGACAACAAACAATCACGATCAACTAACAACAAGATAACATACATCTGATGACCACAAGGATGTTGATGATGATGACAACGAAGATGATGATGATAAAGATAATAGTGATGATGAAGATGGGCGACTATATAAATGACGTTAGAGAGGAATGTCCAGCAATAACAAGAACAAAGTGTTGCTATCAATTGCTATGCTGTAAGCCAAAGTCTCTTGACAATGAATCTCAATTGACAAAAAAAAAAAAAAAACATATGTGTCCAGTTGTTGAAGAAAATGTATCTATTGGTATAACATGATCAACGACATTATCAAATACAATTGTTAGTTTAATACAAAACACAAAAAAAAAAAAAAACAGAAAAAAAAAGACAAAAACATCATCATGATCAGCAATAGTATCAACAACAACTTGGCATGTGGCATTAGTCTTTGGTTAATAGAAAGGAATTGGGTTATGACCTCAAATGCGTGTTGCCAACAATTGATTTTGATTATACAACGAAGATTTCTTCATTCATTCCAATGGTTTTCTTTACTGGAAACCCAAAGTTTTGAGTGACATTCTTGCTTTTCTTGCTTGCGGGCGCTTATTTTTGAATCTTGATTCTTGTGCTGTTTTAACTTGCTTAAGAATTTTCTTGAATTCACTTGGATTTAGATTGAAGAGCGTCTAATTTTGATATGATCGTTCTTGATTTTAAGTCGCTTGCGTCTAAAAGATGCCAATACAAAAAAAAAGGAGTGAAATTTATTAAACAATTTATCATTAATAATGAAAATATTTAACAAAACTAGTAAAAAAAAAAAAAATTAAATTTGGCTTTGCCGAAGATTTAATACTCTTCACGCACCTTTTATATCTTCTGATTATTGTTTTAAGTTCATGTTTTGTATAGGGGGTATCCCTCCTAGTGGTCCGAGGGGTCTTGAAATTTACAATGTTAATAAATATGGGTCAGAAGTTTATAATGTTCAAATTTCATAGTACACAAAATAAAAAAGTTTTTCTAATAGGAACATGAATTTGAACCATGGTTCATATGGGAGGTATCCCTCCTAGTAGTACGAGGGACTTGAAATTTACATGATTAGTGGATATGGTTCAGATACTTATAGTGTCTAATTGTCAGTTCCATAGTACAAAAAACAAAACAGTTTTGCAAATAAGAACATGAATTTGGATCTGGGTTTGTATGGGAGGTACCCATCATAGTGGATCAAGGGTCTTGAATCTTACACAGTTGGTGGATATGGTTCAGATACTCATAGTGTCCATATTTCAATTTCATAGTACAAAAAACAAAACAGTTTTGCATATAAGAAAATTACTTAGGATCTAGGATAGTATGAGAGGTACCCGCGCTAGTAGTCTGAGGGTCTTAAAATTCACATAGTTGGTGAATATGGGTCAGATATTTATAGTGTTCAAATTTCAGTTCTATAGTAAAAAAAACAAAAGAGTTTTTCTAATAAGAACATGGATTTGGATCTGGCTTTGTATGGGAGGTACCCATCATTGTGGTCCGTAGGCTTTGAAATTGTTATGGTTTGTGGATATGGGTCAGAATCTTATAATGTCCAAATTTCAAGTCGATAGGACAAAAACAAAATAATTTTTCTAATAGGAACTTTCATTTGGATCCCGATTTGTATGGAGGGGTACCTCCCTAGTGTTCCGATGCGGCTGATTCTGATAAATGTATTGGGTATGGTGAAAAGAAACCTTCGTTCAACTCTCTACCTGAAAAACTGATCGACTAGTTTGCATAGATATAGACAGACAGACAGACATGGCTAAATCAACTCGTCTCGTCACGCTGATCAAGATTATATATATCAAAAAGTGTCCGGGTCTCCAATGTCTCCTGCTGTGTGTTACAAACTTCATAACAAACTTATAATACTATTCACTGCGTGAAGAATACAAAAATGGTGTACTATATTTTTTTATGGTCTCAATATGGAATTGGATATCCGATATCCTTTAAAGTAGTTAAAGTTGAATATGAATTTCAATGTGGTCTCAAGGTTACAAATTTCAATTGTATTCATATAATATTCTTTCCATTCTTTACTTGTTTATGTACAACAATAAAAAATCCAATTCACATATTTATACATAATACCAAAGTCACTACACCCAACTTAAGAATCTTAACAATGACGGCAGGCAGGCAGGTCTTACTACGCATAAACAATATAAAATATTTAATAAAACATTTGACAAAAAATAAAATATATCAAAACTGCAACATGTTACAGCTATCGATCCTTGTCCACTTTGTACGACATAATGAGCTCATATAAATTACAAAAAAGATACTGCCAACATTTGTTAAACAAGACTAGCAAAACCAAGTTAAGAGTTTTCTAACAGAGAATATTAAAAAAAAACAAAGCACAATTTTAATTTCGGTTTCATTGGAACTTATATACCCTTCATTCCTTAGTACATAAGCCTTAAGCATAGGACAATTTTCTAAAAATCAGAAATTGTAAATGGCTTAAATTTTTAAATGGGATCTACAGATTCCAGTAATAAGTTAAACTTCAATGAAAACATTATCAGTGTTATCAGTGATAATAAGAAATGTTTGTGTGAAGTTTTAGCTTTTTTTTCCTAGTCATCCTTACCATTTTCATATTTATATTATGGGGGTCTTAAGCCATAACAAAGTTATAACAACGATTTATACTGGTAAGAAGTGATATAATGAAAAAACTTGTTTACCATGAGAAATCACAATTACAAATTAAATCAAATTTTAACAACAAAACAAAACTCTAAGAAGAAAAACTGTGAATAAAATCTTATTGGCTTATAAAAATTCACACACAAAAAAATACTGAAAAAAAAAAAAATAACAACAAAAATACAGAGAAGCAATGAAAAAATAATTACAAAATTTTAACTTTGCGAAAATGTGCGTTATTTTTTTTTTAATTTTTTTTTTTTACTCCAAGTAAAAATTAACAATGAATTAATCTGATTTTTCTGCTTTTTGTATACATTTTTTTTTTTCGTTGTAACTCGCATAAATTTACACCTTATTGGCCCCCATAGCATAAGTGTAGAGACATAGATACAACAACATAAATACACATAAAAGTATCTATGACGATATGTTGTTAACCAATGAAAATCGAAATCTTTTCTTGGTTTTTATTATTTGTTTTCTTTATATCCACCATCACCTGTTCTTCATGTATATTTATAGTTGTTGTGTATATGTGTGTACATATGTTTATAAGTGGTTTTGACTCAAATTGGCTAATCATATTTTGAAAACTTACGATTATAGTACAAGAGAAGGAAAAAATGACTTGAAAATTGAATTAATCTAGAAAAGTTGTTTCAAACTATGCTTGGTATGAGATGACGTTAGGTGCATTTTTGTTATTTATTATTATTTTGTTAATATTCAAAATGCAAGAATTTGAAGCGTTTTATGGTTTTGGCTAAAATATGCCTATGTATTTCTTAGAGTTTAGTAAAGATAATTATAAAATTAATATATTGGAAATCAATGAGAGAAATATGTAATTTTGATTTAAGGCAAAGAAGCTTATAAAATATTGTTTATTGTGATTCTGATAAAGTTGAAGCATTTTGAAGATCAAAATTTAGACTAAAAAATTGTAGAGCACACAAAAAATTAATTAAAAAATCTAATTAAAAGAGAGAAAGTGAGAGAGAGTTGAGAGAATGGACACATTGGTGGTTGTTTTACTATATACGTTATACGTCCCCTCACTTTGCTCAACTCGTCATTGACTCGGTAAATTCATAAGCGACAAGAACAACGTTTTTACTCATAGTAAATAAGTATTATATGCAATTCGCTCATAATCATTTAGAAAGAGTATGATTACTACTAGTAATCATTTAAAGTTAGTACATAAATAAGTTGCACTTTTCTTCTCACGTGCGCATTTTACTAGTCCGATGAATATTGATTACACTAATATGTAGTGCATATTCAAAGTACATACAGAAGTGGGAAATATGATTACAGTCATTGCACATGTCTAGTCTGAAGTGTTGTTAATCAGTGTGTAAAGATTACCTGGCACATTAGGGTCTCTATGAAGGTTCGCGTCGTCACAATCACAGGACCCCACGGGGGCAGCTTTAAGTATTTGCCCCTTGACATATGTAAATGTTGGACAAGCGAATCGTGAAGTAGAAGAAATGGTTTGGCACCAAGAAAGAATTGGCCGCTGTACGCCCACTGTTAAGAACAAGGATATTCGTAAGTTTTTCGATGGGCTTTGCATATCCAAGAAGACCACAGTTGTCAAGCAAGAAGCTTAGATTTGTAATTCGTCTCATTTTTTTTTTTAAATCAATAAAATGTCGAACCAAACATTTATACATAAGAAGATTCAAGTATTTGTTTAAGTGTCCAAAAATATTGAATCAATATTTGTAAATTATTACAAAAAGTCAATTTGGTGAAAATTTGATATTCAATAAGAAAATCTATTTAAAATTCAATTGACTAATTCAAGGATAAAAATCATTTGTTACCCATTAATGGGGAGTTTTTTGTGACTTTTATTATAAAATGGCAATAAAACATAACAGTATTTCTTCCTTAAACTACTCAAACATGCAGCACGTGCCATAATCAATCCCAACATGATTTAATGTATTATTAAATAATAATGATAATTAAAGACAAATCTATTGTATCTTTATAAATACTAATAAAGGAGCGAAATCAAGGAAAATATACACATTTGATTTGAATGCGTTGCACGAAAATCCCAATGTGGAAACAAACAAAAAAAAAAAAAGTAACAGCAAAAAAATGTGGCAGAAAACTACAAAAATAAAAGATTATAAAAGAAAAAATACAAGTTACAGTCTACGCGCTGCAAAATTAACCCACATTGGAGAATATATAATCCATTCAATAATAACAACAACAACAAAAGTAAAAAAAAATAAACACAATAACAAGTGGAAAATGTGGAAAATTGTTAACAAGATGAAAAATGTTGCTGCTTTTTGTTTGTTGTTTGTGCAGTAAAAATCCTTCTGCATAAAATTAAATGTGCAAGAATGTGACTGGCAAACGATATAAACCAAGAGAGATCTAGGGGGTAAATAGTTTGATGTTTCTGGTTAGCCCAACAACAAATAAATTGTAATAATGTTGTTGTTGTTGTTGTTTATAACAACAAAATATCTTACATTATAATGAAAACAAAATTGTTGCGTTATGTTGGTATTCAAAGAAGAATGTGGCACTCAGACTTAGTACAATATACCATCATATGAAGTAGTAAATATTACAAAGAGTTACTAGTTACACATTGGAGTATGTAAGGAAGAAAATGTGTACTGGAAAAGTTACAATAGTTTCAGAGATATAAAGAGGGAAAATTTAAAAAAATAAATAAACTGGTATCATATCAAATCAAGTTCAGACATCTAATTAGTTGACAGCACATAACAAGTGGCATTTTGTATCTTAAAGAAGATTAGAAGGCAAATAATATAATGGAACATCTCCATTTCTTGTGTATAGTCTAAAACAATAAGCATAATAGAAATGATCATGAATAGAAGCTTATTCATATTAATGGAATCATTGAAGACGAACTACTTGATACTCAATTAAAAAAAAAAAATAACAAAATGCAGAAATGAAACATTAAGAAAATGGTTTAAGAAGAAAAGGAAATAGAGATTGTTTTTAAGGAAAATCAGGAACGAGTTAGAAATTTGGATGATACTTCCTCTGAGCCAAAACAAACTTTAAAGGATTTCACTTCTGATCACTTGTGGCTTGAAATCAAAAAGTGGAATGAAAATTGAGACCACGAACTATTGGTGAAATATGGCAAAACATTTAAAATCTAAGCTTTAATGGGTTGTACAAAAATTTTAAAACACAAGAATATATATGTTTTTTTTTTATAAATTAATTTTTTGTACATCAGTTAGACACTAGGAATAATGGCAAAGTGTGTATTTATACTAGAGTCAAGCACGAATGCATTTGGAATAGTAAACAAGGCATTCATTTCGCTATAAGCAAAGCAAGTTTGAAGTCGAACAAATAATATTTCATGCTGGCATTTGCATATTTCATACTTGCTCAGACGAAGCTTTGTTATTTCTGAATGAACATCCAACATCTAAATAAGATGCTAGTTTTCCATTTAATTCTATGATTTCGAGTGGTTAATAAAACTAGCTTATTTGTGCGACATATTTGCTACTTTCAATGAATTGAATTTAAATTTGCAAGGCTTTGGTTTATATATTTTTAAAGTATTTTGAAAAAGTCGCTGTAATAATTAAAAAAAATTACGCTGGAAAAAACAACTTTCAAAAGGAAGTTTTGAATGTTTTGAAACCTTACATAAATTTATTGAATGCCATGAAAACTATGATGAAGGAGATTTACATCTTGAATCACTATCAGTTTCAATTCAAGAACACATTTTGGAGCTAATAAATACATAGCTTTAAAGTTTACTTTCCAGATATACCTTCAAATAAAGTGTGGATTAAATATCCTGTTTCTATCGAAATTGAAAAGAAAGAAATGTCTCATCTTAGTGAAGTAGAAGTTGATAATAACATTAAAATTTCATGCGACACCGATCTCAAAAAAGTATTTGAAACTGTACAACTGATTCATTTTTGGTATGCAAGCGTAAGCGAAAAAGCAATACAATTTTAAATGCATTTTATCACCACTTATATGTGTGAAGCTGCTTTCTCAGCCTTAGTGTACTTAAAAAATAAGTATCGAAACAGATTGATGGTCGAACCTAATTTGAGAATAAAATTAACTACATTACCTCCTAATTTGATATTTTTATGTGATGACAAACAACATCATCCGTCACACACACAAATAACTTGACTTTTATTAAAAAATATAATTTGTTTTGTAAATAATTGTTTTTTTTTTTTTTTTATTAATTTCCTTCTCCAAAAATTGTAAAACCTCGTACCGGGTTGCGGTCAAAAAAGTGAGAAACGCTGCTATAACCTATAATTCATTGTAAATAAGCCATTGACTGAAGTACACGCCTTACTAATAAATTTAATGAGACTATTAATTTAGTTTATGTCTTCAACGTAAACTATTAAAATGCTAATAAATAATCGTTTCGTATTTCACATGGCATTTTCATAAAACCAAGAAAAACTATTGTAATAAAAGGTTTTCTAGAAGAAAAGAAAAAAAACTGATTTTCATTAACAAATCGAAGTGATTGAACTGTGTGTGTGTGTGTGTGTGTGTGTGTGTGTGTGTGTGTGTGTGTGTGTGTGTATGTGTGTAGTGTGTGTGTGTGTGTGTGTGTGTGTGTGTGTGTGTGTGTGTGTGTGTGTATGTGTTTTTTTTTTTTTTTTTTTTTTTTGTTCATTTATTGGAAAAAAAAGGAAATATAACAGACAACAATAGATAACAAAAATAAATAAAAAAGAGAAAAAAAAAAAAATAGGAAGACATAAGGATAGGGGTGTACCAGGACCTTGCGGGACTGCCGATTAAGCAAAGCTTCATAAGGCTGGTACTGTACTCATTAGCCGACATCTAGGTTTCGGCGGGATCTCTCCATGCTTCGAAGCTTCTTCATGACCTCAGCTGCAAACTTCGAAACAGCATTCCATTTATATTCGTTCTCCAGCATGTAACTTACTAGGTTCGCAGCCGATGGCTGATCACCTAGGGCGTCACTCAGCTCTTGCCGCTCCCTGTCAAATCTTCTGCATCTGCATAATACATGCTCAGGGTCTTCCTCGCACTGATTGCCGCAATGTGTGCACCAAGAACCATCGTCGTGATGGAACCTGTACAGGTACTGCCGGAAGCATCCGTGACCGCTCAGTAGCTGAGTGAGGTAAAAGTTTACCTCACCATGCTTCCTTCCAATCCACTCGGCTAAGCTGGGAATAAGGCTGTACGTCCAGCGACCCTTCGTTGAGCTATCCCAGCGACTCTGCCACGTTCTGATGGAAGAGCATCGTATTTGTGCCCGCAATGCTCTTACTTCCTCTGGGGGCCGCGCTCTCCAGGTATAAGCCTCCGCTGCCTCGATGGCGACTAGGTCTATTGGTACCAGTCCAGCAAGAACTAGAGCAGCATCCTCCGATACCGTACGGAAAGCACTAATGACCCTGAGCGCTCCCAGCCTGTAGACGCACTCAAGGTGCCTCCTGAATGATACCTTCTCCATTGCCTTAGCCCAAACCGCTGCTCCGTACAGCATCATGGATTTGGTTGCATTCAGCAGAAGCAGCCTACGCCCTTGTTTAGGCCCGCGCGTGTTTAAAAGTATCCTCGAGAGGGCCTTGCATGACCTAGCCGCCCTTTCACTGGCGTATGTCAAGTGCTCTTTGAAGCTGAGCCTATGATCTAGGGTAATCCCTAGGTACACCAACGAGCTTTTTGTTGTGATCGCCACGTTGCCGACAGTGACCGTAGCTCTCTCCACAATTTTGCGACTGCTGATGAGAAGTGCCTCCGTCTTTTGCTCCGCTAAACTGAGACCAACACTGTCCAGCCATGCTGAGATAGTTACTATAGCTGCGTTACATCGCTCCACCGACTCGCTGATATGCTTCCCGACCACCACCAGCGCAATGTCATCCGCGAACCCCACAATGTTTACACCAGCTGGGAGACAGAGTCTAAGGATGCCATCGTACATTACATTCCAGAGGAGAGGCCCTAGGACAGACCCTTGGGGGAACCCCTCCAGTTACGCGGTATGCTACCTCTCCCTCTGAAGTGTCGTACAGAAGGACTCGCTGCCTGAAGTAGTTCCGAAGTATTCTCAGCAGGTACCTCGCAACTCCGTATTCAGTAAGTGCGTCCATGATTCTATCCCAGTTTGCTGAGTTGAAAGCGTTCCTTATGTCGAGCGTGACCACGAGGCAGTACTCTTTTGCACCGCCTGCCCAACGTCTGCCTCGGATAGCTTCTTGCGCAATCTTGACCACTTCCGATACCGCGTCGATGGTTGATCGCCCTTTCCTAAAGCCAAACTGGAACGGGGAGAGGGCCCCTCCTAGCTGTATTTCTTCCTCGAGTCTGCATGCTATGATCTTCTCCAGTGCCTTGCCCGCCGTGTCCAATAGGCAAATTGGCCTATAGGAAGATGGTTCGCCTGGCGGTTTTCCTGGTTTGTTGATGAGAACCAGTCTCTGCATTTTCCAGCACGATGGAAAGACCCCTTCAGATAGGCAGAGGTTGAATAAGTCCGCAAAGAACTGTGGCCGCAGGGTCATTGCCAGCTTGAGAGCCCGGTTTGGGATCTGATCGGGTCCTGGGGATTTGCCATTTTTAATCCACTTCGCTACAGACAGGACTTCCTCCGTGGCGACCGGGAAGAAATTGCTCACTTGGTTCTCACCGACACTACTAGTCTCACCCCCTTGTTGCTGCTGCGGGAAGAGAGTTGCCACGATGTGAGACATCTCTATGGGCTCCAAGAGAGGGACCGGCTTACGTGACCTGGTGTTTTTGACAATCACCTGATAAGCCTTGCCCCACGGATCTTTCTCTGCGTCGTCGCACAGCTTGAGGAAGCAACGCCTTTTGCTGCCTCTGATTGCTCGCTTCAAGGATCTCCTACATGAGTGATAATTTTCCCGCAGTTCGAGAAACCGACTTGAGCGCCTTGCCCGCTGATAGGCCCTACGTGCCAGAATGCAGTTACGTCTCGCTATTTCAATTTCCTCGTTCCACCAAAATACTGCCTCCTGGTGGCGGCTATGAGATCTTCTGGGTTGCATGCTGGAGTCACATGCTTGCTTTATGGCCCGCTGGGCCCTGATGGCAATATCATCTGCAGGTCCGTCTAATGCTGGTGTCTGTAGAGCGGTACAGAAAGTCTGAGGGTTCAGCGTAGACTCTCTGTAGCCCCCTCTAACCGGATATCGCTGTGTTCTGGGGATATTGTTATCCGCAGTAACCTCACAGAGTATGGCTTGGTGGTCACTCGCCGTGTATAAGTCGCTCAGTGTCCACTTGGAGGAGTTGAACAGAGAGGGACTTATAAATGTAAGATCCACTATTGACCCAATACCACCTCTCGAGAAGGTGTGCTCAGAGCCTGAATTCAACAGGCACACGTCCAGGGTTGCAAAAGCCTCCAACAGAGATCGCCCCTTACAGCTTGTGATCGTGGATCCCCAGTCTGTAGCCCACGCATTAAAATCACCGGCGATAATGACAGGGTGTCGGTCTCTTGCGTCGGTGACTAGCTCGTCCAGCAACCCTCCAAATTCGCTCATGCCTAAACTGGGAGGAAAGTAACAGCTATATATCCAGAAGCCACTTACTTTTGCTCTCACGAAGCATCTGAAAGATCTTCTTGAGTTAACGGTCCTCCGGATTGCACTGCAGACGTATATGGCTGCCTTACGGTCCATGTCACAGCACCAGGACTCATCGTTTCCACACCTGTATGGCTCGCTCAAGATAGCCACGTCAACCTCTTGCTCTCGAATCGTCTGCGAAAGAAGATCATGGGCCGCAACACAATGATTCAAGTTAAGTTGCAGTAACTTGATCATTGTTTCTTATTTCGTGCTTCCTTCACGCTGTGCGGGGCAGTCTCGACTACCGGCTATATGGTTGGTGTCGCCCAATTGTCTCGCAGCACAGACGAAACACCGCGATTTGTTCGAGCAAGTTTTCACTTGGTGCCCTTCTTCTCCGCATCTTAGACAACAGTTGCTCCTGTCTACTGCACTCTTGCATGTACTAGATATATGCCCCACTTCAAGGCATTTGAAGCACCTACGCGACTGCTGCCGTTCCCGGATTCTGCAGCGTGTCCAGCCTATTTTCACTCTGCCTGTTTTAATGAGTAGAGCTGCGGTTCTCGATGGCAGACTAAGGGTAGCCGCCTGTGTTCCAGCATAGGCAGGACGGAGACTTTTTATATTTCCTCTGCCAACCTCTATCTCAAACTGCTCCTTGCAGGCTGTTATGATTTCATCCATATCAGTGGCATCGTCGATATCGAGGATCACCAGTTGGGTCTCCTGCGTTAATGAGCGTATGTTTGCAGTCTCACCGAGTGCAGAGCCCACCGCGACCTTGAGCTGTTGGAGGTTTTCCTTCATGGGGCCATTCATCTCCAATAGGACATCTCCCTTCAACGTCTTTCGGATTCGGTTCACATTTTCACTGACTTCCTTAAGGCCCTCGTTGTGGGTCATAATCCGCACGATGTCACTGTACGACCTTCCATCCTTTGCCTCGATAATCAAAGCATCAGGACGGATTCTCCTTTTGGACACTCCGCTGCCTTTTCCTTTACCACTAGGCCTCTTTGTAACTGACTGCCAGTCGACTTCGGGCCTCTGCTCTTCTACCGTGTCGAGAGGCTTATTACCCTCCGGGAGGTCTCCGCATTTGGGTTTTGCGTGGACCGGGGTACCAATTCTATTCAAATGCTGACGGGCCTCAACCGTCCTTGCCTTCTTTGGTGGTGTTTTCCTCAGCTTCTCTCTTGGGTCCCTTACCCTCTTTGGCGTGCTTATACTACGCAGAGTGACTGCCGCATCCGTCTGCGTCCCTGCATGAGTCGCTTCTTTGTGGGTAGCACACATCTCCATTACTTTCTTCTGTAGTAATGATAGCGTCACTATTTTATCGCGCATCGCTTGGTTGATGTGCCTCTTTTCCTTGTCGTTTACAATGGCTACTAGGTCCTCGAGCCGAGACTTCATTTCCTGTAGCGCTGAATTTAGTCCGGAGCTACTGGGCTTGTTCCGTTTCTCATCTGCTGGTTTCAGGACACTGGGGGGCGACCTTGCCCCTGATTCATCGTTTTTAATTGTTTTTTGCACTAGTTGCCTAGGAGACCTCAACGTTTTCGAGCTCGCCTTAAAGACATCTTCTGCAGTGCCTCCGTTGTTCATACCGAACACCTCATCTCTCGACTGTCTGCTTGCCATTTATATATGCAAATATTTGCTTGATGCATATATATGCAGCACAGATAAGTCTGATCGTGTGCACGACCCCTTTTGGCAGAGTAACGAAAAAATCGATTACTCAAATTATGGCAGTTTCGTGTATCAGGCCCTTTTCACAATACGATCAGCTGTTCGTCTCGCTCACGCTGCACTGAATGCACAAATTGATTTATTTATTGGATAAAAATAAACTAAATCCAACAAGAAAACGCCTGAAGGGAACAATCACAACCACAACACGCCGTCAGATGCACCCGACTAAGTAGAAACAAGTAACGTATCACAAGTATCTTTCAATCACCAATATTTACAATATAATTTTTTTTCCAGGATCGCGCAAAGAAACACGTCTATCGCAAAACATATTGTTTTGTGTGTGTATGTGTGTGTGTGTGTGTGTGTGTGTGTGTGTGTGTGTGTGTGTGTGTGTGTGTGTGTGTGTGTCGAGGCAAATACAAAACAACTTTTTCATGACATCAACTAATCAAAAAGCAAATAATCAAATCAACTAACCAGTTAATCCAAAACATTTATTATAATTATTCCATGGAGAAACAAACAATAAAAATGTGGCACACCAAATCCCATCGAATCCAATCCAAACGAAACGAAACAGAAACTTCAATCAAATTGTTTATCATCATCAATAACAGCAACAGTGTAACAACTAAAATTCAACAGCAGCAGCAAGCAAACCAATTGAAAATTGTATTTACTTTCCACAATCAGCGTTTAACAACAATTTTCATTTCTTTTTTTTACTAACACAAATTTGTTGCAAGTTGTGTCTCCCGCCAATTGATGACAATATCAATGACAACATGCAGCAGCAGCAGCAGTCGACAAATCTTTGCAATGTTGCACAGTAAATGCACTTGTTGCACTACTCACAAGACAAAATAGAGTTTGTCTGATGAAAACAAAGATACTTTTGGCTAACGATTAGTTGAATTTGTTGTCGTTTTCTTAATTGTTTAACAAACAACTAAACTGAATCTCTGTTCTTTTTTATCTTTTTACGTATGTACGAGTATATTCTCTCACTCTCTTTCACTGTATTGAGTTTTATCTCACCCAATTATTTTATATGTAAATTGTATGCATTTAATGTTGCGAGCAACAACTTGTTGCAACAACCCACATGCAGCAACATCTTGTGGCAACAACTACAAATTCTAGTGAATGTTGCATGTTAATGTTTAAGAGGAAAAAAAAAATATTATGTATTTGTGTAATTTTATTAGGCAATACACATTTTTATTCATTGAATTCACCACATTAAACCGAGGGGACGATGACTACTATTCAATTATAAATGGATTAAAATGGATTATAGCGTTTATGATTAGAGTTGCCATTCTACCAAAAAAAAAAAAAAAATTATATGGCTTCCTTAACACGTTGTTCACTACCAGGCGTCACATATATTCTATGTGACAAAGCAAATTTTTGTGTGAAACCGGCGTCACATATATGTGAGACTGTTTTGGGTATCCTTTTATTATTTAAAGTAATAAAACACTTCTAAGATCACTATTTTGCAGATGTTTGAAATAAAATTAAGAAAAGTGGCGGATTCATCCAGATGAAAACTATGCCATTTACTTCTTCTTAAATACACCGACAGTGCGACCAAGACAACCATTGGTATTGGTGTGTTGATCGCGCAGCACATGGAGACCCCAGTAATGACGAAGACCAAGGTGAGAGTGGATCTTCTTCAAACGCTCCAAATTGTCATGCAATTTTGAATCCAAATTGGATGAGGTCAATTGAAAGTATTTGCCATCAATGATGGCATTTTGTGTGTTCAAGAACCAGTTTGGAACTTTGTATTACAGAGCGTTGGTGATGATGGTGACAATCTTGTCACCCATCAATGTTCGTATTCATGATACGAATAATGTGTTGGATCTTCTCTGGGATGACGAGTGATATTTCGCCTTTATTGTAACGACAAATTTCTAGCCGAAAAAGACATCTAATAATTCGAATGCCTTGAATTTTGTAGTGGTCTGCATGGAAGGCTTTTTCTTTTCATCATCGTATATCTGTCACATCACATGTGTCCCTTGGTCTTGTGTTATCTAATCCAATTCAAGAAATACGACGCCAAATAGGCGAACTTTTAAAAAACATCGCGAAAAAGAGCTCAGTTTCAGTTCAGTTTGCGAAAAGCTTATTGATAATAAAGAAAGCACCGAATCAAAGCCAAAGTAATAAAAATCAATTCCCAATAAAAAATTCTAGTACTGAGAGTAGAATCTGCTCTGAAAACAAGAAAATCTAATAGGACTTTGTACATTTTTTAAGGTTTTGTACTTTCGCTATAATATTTAATTTATATTTCAATGAGTTTTTCTCTGTCCAAAGAAAATATTGTCACAGGTGAAATACAAATTACGTGACTGATTACTTTACCTATAGATCAGCGTCACACTAATGGTGACGTAGGCTGAAACAGCAGCTACTATATCTTGGAATATATTCCTAATGAAGAGAATGAATTATATCATAATATATTTATTTAAATAAAGCGTGGTCTTGAGGAAAGAAACTTAATTTACCCTCTGGTAGCGAACGTGTTAAGTAAATATATATTATTAATATAAGAATAAAAAAGTACTATATAGTCTAGTACCTACATTCTAGAAGCATTGACCTAATTATTCCATAAAAAGTAGTCTTGTTGAGTCATCAGAGATATGCTTTTTTGTTAATTGATAATTTAAACAAAAGGTTTTGACAAATGCCTGAAGTACAATAACCTAGTTGAGAACTTCAGAAAAGAAAATTTTGGTTAAAATCCTAATTAGAACATAATACTTTCCTACCATTAAATCTAATTGGCACACAAGCTAGGCATTTGATCACCTAAATAATGTTCCTTTTTATTTTACTTATAAACAAAATGGTCATCTTAAATCAAATGATAAACTCGTCTAACATCACAAATGTACGAACAGCAACCATGTGATGTACTCATTTGATAGTTTCATAAAATATAGTAAATGAAGTTTACAGGTAAGACCTACTTAGTCACATTCAAAAAAAGAAGCCAATAACATATGCAATTTGAATTTGATGGGCATAATCATAATCATAATAAAATAAAATAAAATAAAGAAAAAATTTTAACTTACTGCTTGGTGAATCTGTACCATGTTGTATTGGACTCTCACCATCGACAAATATAGTCTCATTGTCCAAATCATCAAATTGTTGTACACTTGTTGCACCAGGCACATATGTTTCATAGACATTATGACCTCCTCCTCCAGCAGAAGGACTCGATGGATTTGATGTGACAGCAACATCAATTGATTCATCATCATCAGTATCCTGTTTAGTGCGTTTAACACTATGAACTTCATTTTCATTTGGTGAGGGTTCAGCAGCAATTGTTACATTCTATAAGTTGGAAAGGAAAAAAAAAATATGGTATAATTATAAAGCATAACACTTCCACAAAACGGGTTTCTTCATTCAATTTTAAAAAAACAATAAAATTAATTTACATTTTTTATGGACAACGGAAATGCTCTGTATAAGAGAGTATGGGTTGCATCACATATGTCTAAGTAAGAAGATTTCCCCTTATTCCTTATAAGGTCTTAACGACTTTAAAGTGTTTATGCAGTAGACTGCAACCACTTCAAAGAAAGAAAAAGGTTTTGACCATGAAAATTTGCTGCATTTTTGTATCTTATATGGTGACTTATATACAGAAGTCGTTCGTCGTTCAGTGGTAATCATTCAAGCTAAACTTATTTGTTGTGTTTTTTTTTTTTTTTTTTTTTGTTATATTTTTAAGTTTTAACTGTACTAAGTACTAATGCAGGGATTTTGGTATATTTCTTTGCCTTTAGGGCGTTCAATTTGCATACAAGTCAAAATGTCAAAAACTTAATTTATTGTTTCTTGACTAAGGGGTTTGGCTTTAAACATGTCGAGTTACTTTTGATAGTTAGGAGAAGCAGAAACGGCGTTAAAAATGGGCTGGGTTCATTAATTTTATAGGGTAGAGCTGGCTGATGATAATAATGATGATGTGATGTGATGCATCATAGATTGAGGGTGGATAAATTTTAACACAGATTTCTGGTGGTTAAATATTAAATAAAGAATTTAGTCTTTAACCAATTTATAGTACATTCATCCTATAGACAAAGAAAAATTCTTTACCTTTTGATTGGACCTTTTTTGGATTGATAAATATGCAAAAATTTGGTGGTGAAAGGTATGTAGTACAAGTTTCGGTGAACTGAAGTTAATGATCTGTCTAGGTTATTTTATTTATTGGACTAAGAAAATTTGTCAAATAGACTATGAAGCGATTCAAAATGTATGTTGTCACGCCTCAAAGGGTTTTAAAATGTTCCGCCCCCAAAAATACAACTTCATCAAAACTAACTGTACAATTTAATATAAAATTCAAAGTTCCAATACAATAAATTTCGAAACTCTATAATAGACTGAGAATGAGCATACGATGAACGACGATCATACATATAACCTCAAACTTGAAAGCGAGACAATCAAAACAACAAACTTGAACTTAAGTCTTTTAATATACTTACATTCAACAACAACAAAAACATAAAAGGCAACACAACTATTGAATTGATGCAATCATTTCCTTTGATAAAAACGATACAAGACACATACTAAGAAAAAGAGAGGAACCCCACTCAAGAGTTAGAGTATGGCTGCGTGCCATACAAAACAGCAAAACAAAAAACTTGTGGTATATGAACTTGACTAGTACACAATAGTAGTAGTAGTAGTAGTAGTAGTAGTAGTATTTGGCAAAGAAGAGTTCAGTTCATGCAGAATTGAGTATAGAACCAAATCGAAGAAGACCCAAGTTGAAGTTGAAGAGTGACTCAAAAGAAGACACACGCATACACTGACCATAATCACTCTTCCATTGAACGCACAAAATCATTTAGCGAAACCGAACAAAAATATAAAAATACAATAGTATATAGAAGAACCAACAACAACATTCATTCAGGTTCAACATTTTCTAAAAGACAGAAAAACACTTGAAACTGTTTCTTTTACTTTATGTTGGTCGGTGGTGCTGCACACTTTTGATCATTTCGAATAAAGCATAAACACATCTAAAGTTGGGGGACTTCGTTGAATACTAAAAGGGAGCGAGCGACACACTCAAGAGGAGTTCTGTCAGTCATCAGAAGTGAGTTTAGTTTAGTTTTATATGAATGAATGAAATCCGAGAGCGTAAAACAAACTACACTAAACTCAAACTGAAGACGACACAAAAATATGGTCGCAGAGACTATTGCAACAATCAAAGTAAAGTTTAAGTTCAAAGCTCGGCATCAGGTTCTGTTTATATATTGTATTTTTGTATACCTTTCACACTAGTGTGGACTTGCTTACTAATAATTTGGCTTGAGGTTTGTAACGCATAGAAATGTTGATCGGAGATTTCATTGAGTTTATAGGGAAATGATAAGCGAGACAAGTAGAATTCATTCCTTCCTAGAGTTCTTCGATTGCTGGATGAAGTAGACCCCAACTAATTTAATTGAAAACATTTGGAAATGTTGATTGGAGATCTTATTTAGTTTATAGGGAAAAGATATGCGGGACAAGTAGAATTCATTCCTTCCAAGAGTTCTTCAATTACTGGAGGAAGTAGACCCCAACTAATTCAATTGAAAACATTTGGAAATATTGATCGGAGATTTCATTTAGTTTATAGGGTAATGATAAGCGGGACAAGGAGAATTCATTCATTCCAAGAGTTCTTCGATTACTGGTACAGGTAAAGCCCTACTAAATCAAATGAAAATATTTAAAATTGAAAAAAAAAATGTAACATATAGAAAATTTGATCGGAGATCTCATTTAGTTGATAAGCGAGACAAGACAAGTCCAATAGTTCTTCGATTACTGGCGGAAATAGACCCCTACTAATTCAATTCAAAACATTTAAAAAATGACTATAAATACAATATAATCAAACTAATAAGGTGCAAAAGGTATATAAATATCGGTGAACTGAGGAAGTTAATATTGTCTACTTGTTGTTGTAAATTGAATTGTCTTTTGGTCTCGTATGAATCACGTGACCATAAAAAAAAACTCTATCTATACAAAGAACCAACAAACAGAACCTGACTCGCATGTTGTGTTACGTTCTATATTGTCTTCATGGACTGACATAAACAGCAAACAAATATGGTAAACGCAATTTAAACTTCAACTCAAGAGATCATTTACTTTCATTACATTTAAGTTGCCGTTGCCATCAGCAACTAAACCAAACTAACCAAAGATGCAACAAGTGTTTCTTGCTTTTCAAATCAATTGTGGCTTGAAGAAGAAAAGCGTCTGTCATTTACTCTCTTTGTAAGGTGAAAATGTATTCTAATCGGGGGGGAAAAAAGGGCCAATACGTGTTATATGCGTGAAAGCATTTTGCTGCCTCCTTTTACAGATTCATTTATGTAGATAAGCGCGGTTCAGTAATCGAGCTATAGAACCGGAAATTGTAAACATTTATAGCATTTGAAGTGTGCTGGGATATAGATGATTGTTGTCTCTATTTATTTATATGTAATTAAACCATTATTATACAATAATATTGACTCTAAAATCTGTTGGAGGTCTGCTGGAGAAAGATACTCAAAAAGAAAGTTTTAATCTTGCAAATTTATTCTGGGATTGAGACAATCTAATTCTATGATCCACGTCTCCCGGAAAACATTTAAACAACTGCTTTATTTTAAGAACTGAACAGGGATGAAGGATAACACAATAGAAATTTTAGATACTCGTAGCATTACACACATCACCCTGAATATCAATAAATATATATTTACTTAATTAAATATTTATTTACCTTCTCTTGTTTAATTTTTTGTTGATGACGTCGTTTACGATCATGTGGTTGTGATACCGATAATGTTGGGGAGTTGTTGCGATCTTTTGCAGGTTTTGTGGATTCATTGTCGGTATTTTGAGAATCTATTAGAAAATTAGAAGCAAAATAGGAAAGTTTTAAGAAAGGATTCACAAGAAATTATTCAAATTTAAAAACTAAATTATAGGATTCTGGTTAGTAGAGCCCCATAGTCCTTTGTAACAACTCTCTTTAACACTCACATTTCATTTTAATTTCCTCATCATCCAAAAGCAGTGAAACTACTTCCTTCGGTTTAAGTGTATCTGGTTTGAAATTACCGCCACTTATAACCATGCGTTGTATCTGTAAGAAAAATTAATGAATTCATTATATATTCAGTCATTTGTCTAGAAATGCATAACAATATATTTGAATAAATCTAAGACCAAAGAACTTCATTCCGGAAATGAAATGAAACACGTACATATACAAGTGGCGTTTACAGCAGGAACTATTCAGTCATAATCATTTTATCTTGATATAATAAAATTAATACACGAAGAAAATATTAAGAAAAACCTCTACCATGTTAAGGGTTCATAGTCTTCTTGTGGATTTGAGGCGTAACGAATTTGTCGCGCCTACCAAATTGTATAGTATGTAATTAGTTTCCGGTGTCTTTTTCTTCATATTCAAGAAGTTTGTCATTCATTGTTTTGCATTGTTTTCTGTGCTACTATCTTATTTTCATTTACAAGTGTTTCTAAGTGATCATATTCCAATTTGTTTAAATGCACAACAATGTAAATAAATAAATGTCTGGAGGGGCAGCAAGTCGGTTGCCGGGGTTTCTTATCAAAGAGACGCACGTGCCTAATATGTAATTCGCATAAACAATAAACTCTGTTGTGTCTGTTGTTGAACAATAATAAAAAGAGAGTAAAACTTTGCGGTTTCCTTTAGCCTAAAACAAAAGCACAAAAGCACAATTCATTCATATCAAAAATTTGTTTATGCAATTCTTTGTGGTCTTATAAATTTGGTTGGATTATTTCTAAACTACTTACTTCACTCTTTTCCCGTGCACGTTGTAAAATGCGTTCCTCAATTGTACCTTTGCAGATCAAACGATAAACTGTGACTTGTTTCGTTTGACCAAGACGATGGGCACGATCCATAGCCTGTTGATCTACGGTGGGATTCCAATCTGAATCATAAAAAATTACCTACAAAGAAATAAGGATTATAAGATTATTAAAATATTTTAGAAAAAACCAATAGGGTTTTATTGGAAAAGAATAGAATGGAATACAAACTAAAAGATATCTTGATTATTCATTGGTAAATTAAAAGGAGGAATTCCTATAACTCAGGCATTCAAAATTAGTAACTGGGGACCTAAAACTATGTGCTGCTTAAACTAAGCATACTGACAGTCATTGGTAGCTTGAAGTTCAATATCCTGAGATTTGCTAGATTTTTAAGAACACAAGGAATAGAAAAAACACTATACTATAAGACTAAAATACAAATAAACTTTTGAAGATTCTAATGGGAGTAAAATTAAATACATAATCTTTAAATGAAGAATAGATTATGCAAATCCAGAGAACAAGAGCCGACAACCTATCCTACAAAAAAAACTGAAACTATTGAACTTACTTCCGCATTCGATTCAGTTTACGAGCACCAAAAAAAAAAAAAAAAAACATTTAATGCATATAATTACTAACCGATCTAATATAATTGGATTTCCAAAAAATGTTCTATGAATCATAGCAAATTCAAATGATGCCGACCCATGCCATTTGCATACGAAATGAGCATTGAACACGTGAAGAAATCTAATCGATATGCGGTGTCCTTTCTTTTAATGCACGTGCATGAGAATGAGAAAACGGAAGTTGGGAAAAACGATTTTTTTTTTTTTTTTTTTTTAATTTTATTTCCACTTTTCGATATTTGTACGCATCAAAGAAATTCATGAGCTACTTAAGAGTGTCACGATTTGACGCCTTGCTTCCTTTTTTCTTTATCCCTAAGGTAAACGTGCAGTGCACAGCAACCCTTTCTTAAAACATTTGGGGATTCCTTTTTTGAGCTCCCTAACTACACTTCATACAAATGTTCAGTATTTTAAAAATGAATAGATGGGTATTGATTGTTAAAGGGCTTGTTGTGTTTGGTTAATGAATTAATGAGTATGATGCACTCTAAAAGTGAGACACTTCTATGTCTAGGCGTGGTTATCTATGTGGATGATGTATAAACTTCCTGCCTTAATATTCAATTGTCAACTCAAGGGTTTAGTTTAATTGGAAGATGAAAAACATGTGTTAAAATTTTGAAAACATTCCATGTTCTATGATGGCAAAATTTGCATATAAATGGGACCCATTTTCCAGTAGTAGTACTATTTCATCAACTTATGTAGGGGAATAGATTTCATCGTTTTGTTATCTTTCCAATAATCAATTATTTACACTTATTATACTTTTCATTCGGTGAATAGTATTATAAGTTTGTCATGAAGTTTGTAACACATAGAAGGAGACATCGAAGACCCCATAATGTATATATATTTTTGACGACGAGTTGATTTAGCTATGTCCGTCCGTATGTATGTAAACTAGCCCCTGACTTTTTGAGCTAGAGAACTGAAATATTGCACCATATGTAATACATTTTTCGGAATCAGCTGAATCTGACCACCTGGGGGTGGTACCTGCCATACAAACCCAGCTCCAAATTCATCTTCTTATTAGAAAAAACCTTTTGGTTTTTAAACTATGGAACTACAATTTGGACACTAAATGTATCTGACCCATATCCATCAATTACAAAAAAGTAAAGGTCCTCGGAACACCAGGAGGGGTACCTCCTATACAAACTCTTATTCAAATTCAATTTCTTATTAGAAAACCTTTTTTGTTTTTTGTACTATCGATTTTAAATTTAGGCACTATAAATGTCTGACCTATATTCACCAAATAGGTAAATTTCAAGACCCTCCGATTACTAGGTGGTGTACTTCCTATACAAAACCAGTTTCAAATCATCTTCTTATTAGAAAAACTTTTTTCTTTTTTGTACTATGAAACTGAAATTTGGAAACTATAAGTATCTGATCCATATTCACCAACAATCTAAATTTCAAGACCCTCGGTCTACTAGGAGGGGTACCTCCCATACAAAACATGAACTTAGAACAAAAATCAGAAAATATAAAAGAAGCGTGAAGAGTATTACAACTGCGGCATAGTCAAAAGTTAATCTTCTTTTTACTTGTTTTAATAATAAATTTCATGGTTCAGCTATGAAAAAAAAATATAGACCAATATAATTTAGTCTTATCAGTACATCGAGACAGTTCCAATGCATCCAACTAAAATTCGCTATATTATATTTCTAACTGTTTTATTTTTAGTAGGCATTAAAATCGGTTATGAAATATATAAATCATTAAATAATTTGACAAAGATAAAAGTAACAACCAAATCAAAACCTACAATAAAAAAATATGTTAGAAATTTCTCAATACGACAATATGTCGATAATTTTAATAAAACAGATAATCGTACATGGTCTATGGTAAGTGAAATTCTAGCATCACATTAAATTAATCTCATTATTTATATAGTCTATATATATCTCGTTAAGCACTATTCGGCAAATGATCAATTTTTTAAAGCAGGTGGACCAATGTTTATTGCAATACATGGTGCTGGAGCCAAAAATTATGTTATTAGTTTACAAAAAGGGATGATATACGATTTGGCTAGAGAACATAAAGGCTACATGTTTAGTATGGATCATCGTTTTTATGGTCGACATTGGCCATTACCGTAAGTATTATAACAATCACTAATCAAACGATTTAAATTTACATGTAATTTTCAGGATACTAAGTGATGAAAATCTGGTATATTTAAATGTGAAACAAGCTCTAGCAGATTTGGCAAACTTTATACGTAATCAAAAATCTAATATAAAGGATTTGAAGAAATCAAAAGTTATACTCATTGGTTGTGGTAATGGAGGTACACTTGCTATATGGTTTCAAAAGATATATCCTAGTTTGGTTCATGGTACTTGGGCAAGTGGTGCTGCATTGCATGCGAAACTTAACTTTTATGGTAAGAAAAAAAAAAAAAACCAATAGAATGAGAGAGATGAGTATTTGTGACCACAAATACTATATGGAATTTTCTTTTTAGAACATTTGGAATCCTCTGGCAAATATATAAGTAATTTTGGTGGTTTAAATTGTTATCAAAATATTGCCGATTTTTTTCAGCATTTAAAATCACTTATGCATGAAAAACATGCTATCGTCATTAGGGGCATACTTAATTTATGTAGTGGTTTTGATGAAACCGATCCAATGGATGTTGGTATGTTTTTCAATATAGTAATAGAACTTATTGAGAAAACCTTTAAAACAAAGTAAGTATGGTTATAAAATATATATATTTTGATATAATTTAATAATTATTCGATTTTAGAAGCAAATTAACAATAGAAAAACTTTGTAAGGAAATTTCAATTGAACCTCATAAGTTCAGTACACTTTGGCGTTTTTTAATAAATGAAACAGCGCCCTATGAGGACCTTCGATCCAATTGTAAAGATTTAAGCTATAATAACTATTTAGAAAATTCACTTTTTAGAATTGATGATATAAGAAACTATGGTGAGTTCAACAGATTTCATATATGTTTCCAATTTACTAATTTTTGTTAGAGAATATTTCTCATAAAATAGAACGTCAATGGCTCTATCAAAAATGCAATGAATATGGATTTTTTAAAACATCTAATTCAAAGAAACAACCCTTTGGCAATACACTTGTACTAAATTTCTCTATGCAGACTTGTGCAAATGTTTTTGGTGAAAAATATACCTCGGATTTCATTGTAGATGGTTTACATGCGACAAATGATAAATTTTTTGACTTTACAAAACCTCTACATAATGTCTATGTAACATATGGTGAATATGATCCATGGCAGTTTTTGACAATAGACCATGAAAACAATATTGTGATAATTAAGAGTAAGCGTCATATTTTGTATTATATTTATATTTTAAAATGAGTTGAAAGCCCAATTATTTTAATACATAAAATATTTTTTAGATGCTTCACATTGTGATGATTTCGCGTCTATAAGTAAATCCGATTCACCAGAAATGCGTGCATCAAAGGAAACACTCTTAACATTAGTGAGAAAATGGCTTCGTTAAATCATAAAATCAAAGTTTCAACTTGTTATACATGGAAATAATAAGATTTAGTGAATACGAGTAAATTTTGAAAAAAAATCACAAATTTATACCAAAGGAAATACTACTTCCAATAAACCATTAATCAAATATCTGATACTAATCTTATCAATAAAGAAATAACGAAGTGCTTTAACTTAACCCAATTTAGATTAACTATTACTATTTAATTGCTTTCGATATTTTCAATATGATAAGACTACAACATTTAATTGCTTACTAGACTTAAGTAGTTGGTTGTACTATGTAGCACCACCTAATCTATAGAAATACCTATTATAATGTCTATCTATCTAACATAGAGTTTGCAATTGTTTAAAGGCCAAAGCACGGCAAGACCTATTTGAATTATTTATGAACAACTGATAAATATACGAGTAATAAGGCTTAAGCTGTAAATGATAAGGTTATATGAAATAGTTCTATATGTTTTCAGTTTAGTAGGTATACGCATGTCGACAATGAAAGGCCTTCTAGTGGTGCAAGTGGTTTTGACTTTGCTATCTGCAGCATTAGTAGTCAAAGCAGCAGAGGACGAAGAAGGAGCGGGAAATATTTTTAGACGCACCTTTGAACGTTTACATCATGAACCACCACAAAATGTAAGTGACAAGAATCGCGCTGAATCCCGAGCTGCTGTGACATTATGGATTGAACAAAAATTGGATAATTTTAATAGTAGTGATACACGTGTCTGGCGAATGGTATGTTCATGATGATATTACCTTAAAAAAGGATAATGACAATTTATATCCCTACAATTTTTCCCTACAGCGTTACCTTGCTAATGATGAGTATTTTGAAGCTGGTGGTCCTATTTTCATCTTTGTGGGCGGCGAATGGTCTGTCTCCAATGGTCGCATTCAACAAGGACACATAGTTGATATGGCTAAAGAGCACAAAGGTTATTTATTCTATACAGAACATCGTTACTATGGACAGAGTCAGCCAACAGCGTAAGAAAACATAATATGACAAATATGAATTATGACTGAGAAATATTATATATGTTATTCTATTCTATTCTATTCCATTCTCAGTGATTTGTCCAATGAAAATATTCAATATTTGAGTGTCAATCAATCTTTAGCTGATTTGGCACACTTCATACGTACTCAGAAATCAACCATACAGGGTTTGGAGAATTCGAAAGTGATACTTGTTGGTGGCTCATATTCAGCAACCATGGTGACTTGGTTTAAGAAACTTTATCCTGACTTGGCTACAGGATGTTGGGCTTCAAGTGCTCCTCTCTTGGCTAAGGTTAACTTTGTAGGTAAGTTACAATGTTAGACCCCAATTTATCAGTAATATTCCTAATTTTTCTTGTTATATTTTTGTAGAATACAAAGAAGTTACTGGACAATCTATACGTTTATTAGGTGGTGATTCCTGTTATCAACGTATTCAGAATGGTATTGCCGAATTAGAAGCCCTGTTTGCCAATAAACGTGGTGCCGAAGTTAAAGCCATGTTACAAATTTGCGAACAATTCGATGACTCAAATGATCTTGATATTTGGACATTATTCAGTGAAATATCAGATATATTTGCTGGTGTTGTGCAAACACATAAGTAAGAGTCTAGTTAACTAAATTCTCGAGTTTTGTATATCAAAATGTATGTTTATCATTTTAGTGCTGGTCAAATTGAAGGTGTTTGCGAAGAGATTTTAAGCGAATCAAGCGATCTTATTGGATTATCTAAATATATTTTGAAAGTTTTCAAACAGAGTGGTGGCAAATGCCATGATTTATCCTATAAAGCAATGTTGGCAGCAATGATGGAATCATCTTTCAGCAACAATATTAGTAAGTCGTATTCCCACATAAAGCTCGCGCTCACTTGATGCTTAAAATTTGTCTAATATTTTTATAGTGCGTCAGTGGATTTATCAGACTTGTAATGAATATGGCTGGTATCAGACATCAGGTTCATTGCAACAACCATTCGGCACAAAGTTCCCTGTCACATTCTATACAACAATGTGTGAAGATTGTTATGGTCCTAGATTTACAAATGAATTTATACAAAGCCAAATTGCTAGGACAAATGCCTATTTTGGTGGTTTGGAACCAAATGTCGAAAATGTTTATATAACACATGGTCACTTGGATCCTTGGCGGGCCATGGGTATACAAAATGCTACACAGGCTACAATTATACCAAACTATGCTCATTGTAAGGACTTTGATTCGATTAGTGATAAAGATTCTGTGGAATTGCGTGCTTCCAAAAATCGTATTGCTGAATTGGTACGACAATGGGTCGGAAGCACTTAAATTAAGACATAATCAAGCGAATTTTTTTTATAAAGTGTTTAGTCATAATATTTTATTGTAAATTGGCGCTTGCTGATAAGTTGGAATTTATAGCATGCAATAAATTTTTATTAACTTTAAATTTGGCTTTTTTTTTTTAAAAATCGGATATACTAGTAGCGAGGGCTAATCAATGGAATTTATTTGGGTGAACTGTGCAGCACATGTGTTTGTACAAAGATTAAATTCTTGTATTTTTTGGCATTAGAATATGATTTCATTTGAAGAAATTTCAATGTTGATTTACTGACTACTTATAACCTTGAGGGAGGGCACTAGTGTGAAATGTATGACATCTTTATTCATAAATCCATTTATTGAAGACCCTATTAATGTATAAATTGGCATGAGAAGCATCGTTTAATTTAAAATGTTCTTCAGTTCTTAAGATTTTGGATTTAAATTTAAAATAGAGTTTGTCATGAAGTTTGTAACACACAGAAGGAAACATCTGAGAACCACAAAAAGTATATCTATTCCTGATCTTGACGAAAAGATCTTTCCATGTCCACCTGTTATACTTTTCTTTCTTGTCTTAGGGTCGTGGCCTTCTAGATCCGATTAATTGAAAACATATTCATCATCCAAAAATAAACTTAAATCTCATCATTGTGATAGTCCAATTACTTAAAGACGTAACCACCATATGAACTGATCATTCAAACTGAAACTTCAAATAAATAAATTAAATACAATATTTAATAAATTAGTTGCTTTAATAATATACAGTACAATAGAATAGAACAACCATGGGCGTAGACCAGAAATGCTTATACAAAAAAGAACAATTGATAAATGACTGATTTCTTCAACAGGAGGCTATAAAAATACAAATAAATGACTGATGTCAAGTTGAATATTTGATATTTTTTTTATTATCTTCTATTAAATCCTTTTGGAATTCTGAGCTTCATTGTGAAATCTTATCAAATGGCTTTTTTACTAAACAGTTCAAAAATACCATGAAATTTTTCTCTGAAATACCTAAAACTATATTGAATATTAGGTTTCCCTGCAAAGTTAATAATACTACAATAGGTTTTTCCATTAATTTCCATATCATTCTTTAGCGATTAAGATGACAAAAGATATATGAAACACATAAATTATTATTATTAAATCTAATCGCAGTAAACTAAAAGAATATTGATAAAATCATAGCTTTCACACTTAAAATTTAAAACAAAAGAAAAATCATTTGCTAAAGTCATTTGCAAAAATGTACGCATTGAGGGGTGTTTTAATTTCCGTGGTGTTATTAGCCAGCGTGTCCTATGCTAGAAGTGAAAAGTATAAACCACCTGTGTTCATTAAATCATTGGAAATGTTACAACGTGGTCCACCGCAAGAAAATGTTATGTCGCGGGCAAATGTTGAAACTAAATGGATACAACAGAAATTAGATCATTTTAATGATACAAATACTCAGACTTATAAGATGGTATGCAGATTTTGAAATAGTATTGTATGTACGAGTATATAGAAAGTAATCTACATTATTACAATTTCTAGAGATATTTAATCAATGATGAGTTCCAAAGTAGTGGTAGTCCAATATTTATTTATATTGGCGGTGAATGGGAGATTGAGCCCAGTATGATCAGCAGTGGTATATGGTATGATTTGGCACGTAAGCATAAGGGTCTCCTAATTTATAGTGAACATCGTTATTATGGTCGAAGTCTTCCAACAGAGTAAGTAAAAACTTTACGAAAAATTTCATCATTTAATTCATTAAATTTTTAGCAATCTGTCTACCAAGAACTTGCAATATTTGCATGTGAAACAAGCTCTCGCTGATTTGGCACATCTTATACGAACCTTAAAGTCAACAACTGATGGTTTAAAAAACTCAAAGGTTCTCTTAGCAGGTGGTTCCTATTCCGCTACAATGGTTGTATGGTTTAAACGTTTATATCCAGAATTGGTTACTGGTGGTTTCGCTTCAAGTGCACCTTTATTTGCCATGGTGGATTTTCAAAAATATAATGTAGTAGTGGGTCGAGCATTTCGCGAATTGGGTAGCCAAAAGTGTTACGAGCATATTGAAGCAGGTATAGACAGCTTAGAATCGATGTTTGCAAGTAAACATTCAGCTAAGGCACGTGCTATGTTGCATCTGTGTAACAGTTTCGATGAAAACAATGAATTGGACCTATGGACCCTCTTTAGCAGTATTTCAAATATTTTCTCCGCTATCGCACAATATCAAAGGTCAGTTCTTGTTATAGATATGATCTATAAAAAAATATTTTAATTTTGAAACGATTTACATGTGCAGAGATGATGACATTCCCAACATATGTCATCAATTGCTTAGTTGGTCAAATCCTGCTGTAGCAATTGCTAATTTTATCTATCAGACCTGGGGTTCTCCACAATGTGCTGATGTAACATACAAAGTCACTGTCCAGTGGTACGACTATTGCACTGACAATATACACAATTGTGCGTCATAATTTGTTTCTCATAACCCCTCTGATTCATTTTATATATAATTTATTTTATCTCATACAGCCCGCTCTTGGTTTTATCAGACTTGTAATGAATATGGTTGGTATCCATCATCTGCTTCCCCTCAGCAACCATTTGGACACAATTTCCCAGCTTTATTGTACACAACATTGTGTAGTGATATTTTTGGTACACATTTTACCTATGAACAGATCAATAAAAATGCTTTAAAAACTAATATGCAATTTGGAGGCATGGCTCCCAAGGTGGATAATATCTATCTTACACATGGTGCTTTGGATCCTTGGCATCCCCTGGGTCATGGAGTCGCAGAAGGTGCGACTATCATTGCAAATGCCTCGCACTGCAATGATTTCAATTCAATAAGCGACAACGATAGTTCGGAAATGCGTGCATCAAAAGAACGACTTGGGAATTTGGTGGCTCAGTGGTTAGCATAGAAAATAATTATTGAAGAATTATTAATGTAATAAATAAATGGAAAATAAACCACGCACCTTTTATATCTTCTGATTATTGTTCTAAGTTCATGTTTTGTATGGGAGGTGCCCCTCCTAGTGGTACGAGGGTCTTGAAATTTTGCAAAGTTGGTGGATATGGGTTAGATACGTATAGTTTCCAAATTTCAGTTCCATGGAATAAAAACTAAAAAAGATTTTCTAATAAGAAGATGAATTTGGATCTGGGTTTGTATAGGAGGTACACATCCTAGTGGTCCGAGGGTTTTGAAATTTATACGGTTGGTGGATATGGGTCAGATACTAATAGTAACCAAATTTCAATTCGATAGTACAAATGTATTTGAATCTGGATTTGTATGAGAGGTACCCATCTTAGTGGTCCGTGGGTCTTGAAATATACATGGTTGGTGGATATGGCCCAGACACTTATAGTAACCAAATTTCAGTTGCATAGTTTAAAAACCAAAAAAGTTGTTCTTATAAGAAGATGAATTTGAATCTGGGTTTGTATGGGAGGTACCCATTATAGTGGTCCGTGGGTCTTGAAATTTACGCGGTTGGTGGATATGGGTCAGATATTGAAAGTTTAGAAATTTCAAGTCAAAAGTACAAAAAATAAAAAGTTATTCAAACAAGAAAATGAGTTTGGATCTGGGTTCGTATGGTAGGTACCAACCCTAGTCGTCCGATTCGGCTGATGCCGACAAATGTATTGCGTATGGTGGAAACAAAGCTTCGCGCATAGTTTGCATACATACAGACAGACGAAAATCACCCTGTCTCGTCGCGCTGAACTTTATGGGGTCTTTGATGTCTCCTTCTAAGTGTTACAAACTTTATGTTAAATTCACTGCATGAAGATTATAAAAATATTATAGATACTAGATTATAAGGTTGGGATCTTCATATAGTTGTTACAGAGATATATAATATTGAAATATTATTTTCTGCAACAAATAAGGAAATCGAATTTCATATAATTTTAATTTATTTATTAATTATAACCCAAAAAAAAAAAGGACATTATTTATTAATAAAGAGATCCAAAAGCTACGTTTCCCTTAAGAAAAATCACACTTAAGCTAACCATTGACGAACCAATCGCACCAAACGCTGTTTCGATTTACGCAATTCATGGCTATCACTGTCGCTGATTGATCCCTGATCAGGGCAATGTGAAGCCTGTGGAATTATTGTAGCATTCTGAGCCTCGCCAGCACCAGCCAAATGCCATGCATCTAAGCCACCATGTGTCTGATAGGTATTATTGACGGCAGCATTCTTGCCACCAAATTCATTATTGGTGAGAGCTACATTCAGTTTCACATCAAAAGCACCAAAATTGTCACCAAAAACATCCTTGCACAAGTTCAGATTATTTTGTACTGGGAAATTTGAACCAAAAGGTTGGTTGTTCGAGCCTGATGATTGATACCAACCGAATTCCTTGCAAGTTTGATAGATCCAACCCAAACTCTCTGAAAGCCACAATGAAACATTGTATCCATAGCTCCGTAGAATAGTGTGCTATTTTGCCACTTACCACCATCAGGATGCAACATTGACCATTTGTAGTAGTTCACAGTACCTTGATACCTTGCATTGATACATTTTGGATAGCCCAAGATCCACTGCAGCCAACTGGCATAAGCAGTTGCGTCATCATTATCCAAGCCCAAAAGCACAGTACAGTATCGCACCACATCACCCGGTCTATTTTAAAAGATCTAACTAATCTCTGATAATACGATACTCCCACAATTTAATACTCACTTTTGCTTCTGTACAAGATTTGCTGCTGCAGCGGAAAAACTGCCAAAAAGTGTCCAAATATCGCGTTCATTATTCTCATCAAAGCCCTCACAAATATTCAAACGTGTTTTAGCTTCTTCAGCTTGACCAGACTCAAAAAGACCTTCAAAGAATGCAGTGGCATTTTCTAGACGATCATAGCACGCTTGATTACCCAACTCCAAATAGACACGACCAACAACTTCCATAAAATCTATGTAGTAGTATGTTAGGAAGTTGGGTTAATACCGTCGATTTAGTTTTATTTTTTTTTTAAAACATACCATCAAAGTCCACACGAGCTTCGAGGGGCGCACTTGAAGCCCAACCTCCAACACTATGATTAGGATATAACTGACGAAAGAGAACTGTCATGGTAGCCGAATACGAACAACCAGAAATAACAACCTTAGAGTTGTTATATTTTTCCTCCGATTTCAAAGTGTCAATAACATTTGCCAAATCAGCCAAAGCTTGTTTCACATGCTGATACTGCAAGTTCTCAGTAGTATAATAACTAAAGACAAGACAATTTGGACCTTAAAGTATTTTGCACTAATTGTCTTTATAAAGTTTTCTTACTCTGTGGGCACACTATCGCCATAGAAACGATGTTCGGTGTAGATCAAACTGCCATTATGTTCCTGAGCAATATCATGCCAGAGTCCTGAAGTGATATCGTCAGCACCTATTTTCCACTCACCACCAATGTATATAAACAGAGGACCCCCTTTTACATGGAACTCATCGTTAACCAATATGCGCTGCACAAATATAAGGATTTTTACGGTATGATAGAGGTTCATATTCGAAGAATCTGAATTTATGTTTACCTGGTACCAGGAGTCTTCATTTTCTTCATCAAAATTATCGAGTTGTTGTTTTATCCATCTGGTTTCAACACTGACACTTTGCCTATTCGACTGTCTTTTTGGTGGACTCATTCTTTGGTTTTGAACCTGAACGAACAATGGCAACGGTTCATCCAAGGAACTATCTGGCTGAATTGGACCAGCTAAGGCCGATGCCAGAAATAATGCTAACACTAGAAATGCGATTGTTGAGTTCATCTTTGCGAATGATTTCATTCCTAAGCCAGAGCGCCTTTTTATTTGGGTCACTCATTGAATACATAAGTTCTATGATTCTCATCGGAATGAGTATCTATTTGTTGACCATTGATTTAAGTTACTTAACTACTGTGCCATAAAATATATCATCTATTTACCAAATGATAACAATAGACTACTATCAAGGCACGTGTATATTGAAATATAATAAATGTAGAATGTCATGTAACTATTAACTATTTTTGTCTGTAGTGTTCAGAATTTGGTGGTTCTTGGTTATAAATTTGTCTATAAAAAGACTATTTCTAAAAAAGCCTAAGTTAACTTAATAAGTGTTGTATAAGAGCTCGATGGGTGGTAAGGATTTTGTGACACGTTTCATTTATGATCCAATAAATGTTACATCACAATTAATAGCAAACGAATTTTTAATATCACCATAGGTGTAAATCAACTGTCTTAAAGATTGATGATATCTTATTTCTAAACTACTTAGTTGGTATTAAGATCTATTTAATTTAAGGTTGTTTTTATATAAATTAATATCAAGACGGTGCACTTTCAATTATTTAAAAATTTTGACAGTAGCATTGAGGGAAGTGGGTATAATTTCCCCAACTTAATTTAGATTGGATTCATTATTTTTAGAATGTCTGTTTTTTTTTTTTACAAACACTATTCAATCTTCAAATGCAACAGTGTATGCTGACTAATATATAATTCTGATTTCGTTCCGTTCAGGATCATGGAGTTCTTAAGCAAATCGGGTTATTCCCGCCTCTAAGAATACGTTTTTCAAGAATATTCGCAACAGCTGACGAACTAGCTCGCTTTGGTGCATCTCTTGATTCATCGCTGGCGGAACAAGTTCCTATTCCACTTGCGGTTGTCAAGAGGAGCAACTTCCTGCTTTTCCTTCAGCAGGCTAACAAGAGGTGGAAAGATCTCGAATATTGCAGGGTGCCGCTTGCTTCCTGGCCTAGGTACGTTTTTTACTGGTCACTGGTGTGTTGGAACACACGCGGAGAGACTGGGTATCCCCTATAGGGGTCTTTGTAGGAGTTGTGGTGACGTGGAGAAAGCTGAATCACTCACCCACTTTCTATGTAAATGTCCAGCACTGGTGAGGGCTAGGAACAAGTGGGCAATTACTTTTTAGAAAAACTCTCGGACTGTTCGGTCACATGTCCGGGTGACCTTCTCAAATACCTAAACTCTATGGAATGGGTTTAGCTATACTGATTGTGTTCGGCGAGGAAGTGGTTCTAAAACGGCACTTAAGTGCTAATTGTGAATTGTTAATGGAGTATACAAGTCAGCCACGGTAACCAACCAGCCATTCGCAACACACAAAATATCAGCGACACTTGGCTTAAGAATCACTGATCTATGGCAATAATTTTAAATAACACGGGCCACTGAGTGTTTCTTTATCAATAAAGGGAATTATGTTATTTATTTTAATATTTTAATCGTTGAAACATTTGATAAAACTCACTCTTTCTTAATGTTTAAAAAACCAAATTTTTCAATAAAAGTGAGAAACTTTTTGATTTTGTTTGCACTATTAAGTTTCTCATTGCTTTTAGCCATTGGCTTCGCTACCCAATTTCCAACAGACTCTAATTCAGAAGATTCTATTCAATCAAATAAAGGACATAAGCATATAGAAACTAAGTGGATAAAGCAACGACTTGACCACCATCATCATCATCATAATCATCACGAAAAATGGAATCAGTTGAAGAAAAGATTTATTTCAAATGCAAATTCATTTAGTCCTTACATAACTTTATGCAGGGCATATTAGTGAACGATAAGTTCCATGTAGAAGGGAGGGTCCTCTGTTTGTAGTTTTTGATTGCTCGAGGTTCTTTTCGCCTATCTATTCAATTGAGTTTTCCAAACTTTTTGTTTGACATCATGATTTGAAAAATTATATTAAAGTTGTTGAATAACGGCAACTACTTACTTCTGTCAGCGTACCGAATACAGCCACGTCAATATCGACATTCACGTAATCATCGAAGAGGGCAACATTTTCAGAATTCTCAAATATACGAATCTATGTACAATTTCTCATCTTGAAATAAATTTTCGTAGAAATCTTTATTAAAATCGCAAGCACGGAAGCAGTTTTCAATACAATCTGTGTTGACAATATTTCACGCTTTATAAGCAATTTGCATTGCCGTAAGTATCATACATTTAAACTCTGTTTTTTTTTTTCTCATCAATGCTATTAACCAGATTAATAAGCGCGTAAGGCGACATGAAGGCGACAAAATAGTCTATAAAAATTAACGGTAAACTGATTATAATTTTTTCCTTTTTTTTACGTTGTGCATTACGAATTATAAGAGGTTTTAAAAATAAATTGGCTTAAGAATCACTGATTTATGCCAATAATTTTAAATTACACGGTGTACTGAGTGTTTCTTTATCAATAAAGGGAATTATGTTATTTATTTTAATATTTTAATATATTAAGAGTTGAAACATTTGATATTTGATCATTTTTAACTATTTCTAATTGTTTAAAGAATCGAAGTTTTCAATAAAAGTAGGAAACTTTTTGTGTGCAAATTCATTCGCAAAAATGAAGTTTTTGTTTGCACTATTAAGTTTCTCATTGTTTTTAGCCATTGGCATCGCTACAAAATTTCCAAAAGATACTAATTCAGAAGATTCTATACAATCAAACAAAGGAAATAAGCATATAAAAACTAGATGGATAAAGCAACGACTTGACCACCATCATTATCATCATCAACATAATCATCACGATAAATGGAATCAGGTGAACAAAAAAGATTTATTTCAAATACAAGTTTATTTAGCACTTAAGTATATAACTTTATGCAGCGCATATTAGTGAACGATGAGTTCCATGTAGAAGGGGGTCCTCTGTTTATTTGCATTGGTGGTGAATGGAGGATTAATGATTGGTATATTACTAAAGGACTCTGGTATGATATTGCTAAGGAACATAATGGCAGTTTGATCTATACCGAACATCGTTATTATGGAGAAAGTTTACCCACTAAGTAAGATATTAAATTAAATTTCGGATTAAGAAAATATTCTCTATTTAAATTAACAGGGAATTCACCATAGAAAATTTACAATATCTTAGTATGAATCAAGCTTTAGCTGATTTGGCCCATGTTATTGACACGTTGAAATCAAAGAAGAAATATGAAAAGTCGAAGGTTGTTCTAGCGGGTTGTTCCTATGCGGGTACCATGACTGTTCGCTTTCGTATGATGTATCCTCATTATAGTGTCGGTGGTTGGGCTTCAAGCGCACCTCTCGAACCTGTATTGGACTTCAAGGGTGGTTTATTTTTTAACAATCTCAAAAATAATGTATATAAAATTATCATTGAAATATAGAATACCTGGAAATAGTTGGTCGGATCTATTTGGAGTTAGGCGGTAAAAAATGCTATGATCGTATTAAGAATGCCACCAATTTTTTTAGAGAACTATTCAATACTGACCGTGCATATGAGATAAAAAATCTTTTAAATATTTGTAATAATTTTAATCAAAGTAGTGAATTGGATCAATGGACTCTATTTGATAATATATCAAATTTTTTTGAAGAAATTGTACAATATACGTAAGTATTGGGTTAAAGAATAGATAAATTTCTATTTTCAATGTATGTATTAAATATTGTACAGACCTCATAAAATACCAGCACTATGTAAGGGACTTTTAGATATTGATATTGATGATGCAACTGCTTATGCACAATGGATTCAACAGAACTTTACCAATAAAATGTGTATTAATGCTTCCTATCAAGACTCTGTGGCCAACTATAAATGGTTAATGCTGCATCCAAATGGCGAATGTATGTATACAACAACAATCAGATTGTTTCAAATTATAAAGATCTTTTCTTTTAGTGGATTTACCTTGGTTATATCAAATGTGTAATGAAGTTGGCTATTTTGAAACTTTAGCTTCGGAACCTTTCGGTTTAAACTATTCAGTTCAATATGATGTGGGATTATGTAAAGATGTTTTTGGCGATAACTTTACTGCTGAAAATGTGGAACGAAATATAGCAAAACATAGAAAGGAAATTGGAGGCAAAAATGCTGCTAGAGAAAATACTTATCAGACACAAGGTGCATTAGACCCATGGAATATTATGGGAGCTGGTATCGCTGAAGGTGCCACGATTATACCAAAGGTTTCTCATTGTTCTGATTGGGATTCGATTTCTGATAAAGATAGTCAAGAAATGCTGGAATCGAAACGTCACTTATATCATTTAGTACGAAAATGGTTATCCAATTGAATCATTTTATTTATTTATTTATTATTATTAATTATTATAAAAATAAAAATATATAATGTATGTAATAACTAATGCAAACAAAATATAGAGTCCAAGCTGTTGGACCTTCGATTTGATATTTAAACAATTTATAAGCAGTTTAAAAGTTTTCCGTAACTTAAGAATTCCAATATTTTAATTATGTTATCAGGTGTGCGGTTGACGATTGCGAATGATGGAATGGATTAATCTAATATATTGTATCAGCTCTTATCGGTAGAAGGTGTATGAAATCGTCGAGCAAGTGTTTAATGAAGAAGTTACATCCACAGTACAAGCAGTTGAGCTTACTTTCCCTTTTGAGAAGGTGTTTGTGCGTTAGGTCGCTGTGTCCTGTTATCATCATCATTTGGCGCAATTGCTCTTTGTGAGCTTTGGCCTGATGAACAATATGCCTCCCTGTTACTCGATCTTTTGCCGCCCTTTTCCAGTTTTCCAGCTGTAGTTTCTTTAGGAACTTTTCTTTCTCTGAGAACTAAAGTAAGTCACATATGTGCCGCCAGATATCCTTCGGTACTCTCGGTATGGTGGTAATACAAGGAGATTGGGCTTCTCACTTTGCAGCGTTGTCCGTAAGCTCGTTCCCGATGATACCAATTGAATCAATAAATACAATGTATTGTAAATTAGCGTAGTTATGATTCCATAAATAATACAACACAACTGTTGTGTAACCACATTCATAAGTAAATATGTATTTTAATGTGTAAGTTAATTTACACGTGAAAGTCAAGGGAATGTCCAATTTCCAATTTACTAGGACTACATTGCTCCAGAAACATGCTACTGTTCCAAAGAAAGGCCATTGAAAGCCTTCATGACCATCTTAAATCATTTGGTTTCGCAAAAACCCTCGATATTAAGGTACAACATAAGTTGAAAGAAATTTATATGATGCAGCACATGAACGTCATGAACAAAACGATTGATTTTTAAAGTATATCATCATGGGTGATGACAAATGGTCCTTACTATCCGGTGCGGACTTTTTGAACCTAGACAATGAAGAAGCAACTGCTTATGCGAAATGGATTATATCACAAAATCAGGATGGAGATTGTCTAAAAGTTTCTTATAAGAGATGCTTCAGCTTAGACACATAATGAATAAGACTCGTTGGACACAAGTTGTTGAGGCACATTGCTCTGACTTCCAATTAATAAGTAAAAATGATAGTTGGCAATTGCAAAAATCATATCCTTCGATTAATAGGCAATTGCTTAGTAGAGTCTAAATAAAAATTATAATCATCAAATTAATAAATTTGAAAAAATTCAATTCAATTTTTATTTTTGCGATTACAACATTTTATAAAAGAATTTGTTTCTGTACAAATGAATCCATGTACTGATGCAATTGATAAGCATTTGAGTAATCATGTTATGTTCAAATAATTTTCACAAACGAATGCAATAAACTTACTTAAATAAATAAAAAAAAATAAAACCTGAATAAAATTTATTAAATCAACAAATCCATCAAAATCATTTATAAAGGTGTGACCAGTCCGACAACTGACAATTGAAAAAACATACATAGATCGACTAACTTCATAAAACATATGATTCTATCTATATAACCAACAACAACAACAACAAAAACTGAATTGAACCAAATACTAAAACGTGTCTTGCATATAAATCGAATTGAAACTATTTACAAAATAAACATTTAATATTTACTTTCATAAAATAAAAAAAAAATGGACGACCAACGACAACAAAACCAACACGAATTAATACTTACTACAATTCGAAAATGTCATAAATCTTTAAGCGCAAGAAAGCACATGAAACGCATGATAATGATGTCAATTTAGTTGTAGATGAATTCGAAAAAAATATATTGAATTTCTTTGGATATTCGGGAAACAAATTTGTATTGATACATAAACAGTCACTTACTTTCATTCAACAAATGTAGTTCATTTATGTTTATATTATAATATATAGTCAATCTTGCCGGATTGTTACCTTAGTGTGGTAATGGCACTCAGTAGGTGTAAGAAGAACACTGTGGTAGCCTAGGCTTTCGTCGGCGACACTAAAGCTAAGACCTATGGTAGGACATTACAAGAGTCAGCACTAAGCAGTGCTAACAGTCCTCGCTAACACTGCGAACACCATGATACTGAGTCATGTGAGTTCTTTAAACGTATCAAGTATCAACCAAGTCATGTGAGTTTTTGTATCGTGTCAGTCATTGTCTCGATTTTATGCTGTAGAGTCTTATGGTATGACTCAGTAAAACATGAAAATGCACTATCATTAAACTATAGTGTTGTTTGGTGTCGTCTGCTATGACTCTGGATGATAATCTTATTTCCCTATTTGATTTCGATGTGTGTGTTGTTTACCGCCGCTGAGCGCTTGTTTTGAGCTTGTGATTTTAGTGAGAGGAAATGAGACAACAATAGTGTGCACAGTATCAACACTGCCGCTCATCATGAAACCGAGGCATCCCAGTGGACCAAGCATCCGTTTTTGAGCGGACGTCCGCCTAAATTATTGCAAACGGGCTCAGAAATGAGCGTTTTGCGGTCAAAAAACCGATGTCTGTGGAAAATTCGCTCATTCGTAAACGTGCTTGCAAATGACATTAAAAATGATACATAAAAACGCTCGCAAAAGGATCGGAAATGATATCAAAAATGATACATAAAAATGCACGCAAATGGTTCGCTAATGTAAATAATCTTTTGTAACTATCGGAAATGATAGTTTTGCTGCCACAAACTGAACGACGGGTGATTAATTTACGTATCATTTTCGGATCCGCGCAAGATAGTTTTGTCCGCAAAAGACCCGCAAAATATCATTTATGATAGTTTTGGTCCACTGGGATGTTCAGTGTTTTTGCTTTGCACACTTATTGACTCAAATGTATTTTGTGGTGCGACTCGTGTATTGTGATATGACTCGGTAAAACACTTTCGTAGAAATACACTTTCGGCTATTGTCTAATGATACGACTCAGCAATACACAGTGCGACTATTGATAGTGTGCACGAACCACAAATTTCGTTTGAGCGAGAGAGGATAATTTTAATGTTTAGTGTTGATTCATGAATTGGTCTACTAAGAACAGTACAAACCAGGCTTCACAATGTGACGTTACGCTATGTCGAGCACTCTGTCTATCCTATCCTATGACAGATAATGCCCGGGACTTTGTACTTGTCATTTTTTTGGTGTACATATGTAATACTGTCTATTTTAATATTTCACCAGCGCAATATATTTCTGGTGATTCAATTTTTAATCTTCAAGTCCTCCGTTGTTCGTTTTTCTTAGAATGAACTATCACAAAACAACTTCATCAGGAAAATGCTATCTGTTTATTAGATTCAGTGTTTTGATTTGGGTATTGATTACAAAACCCCATTTCTATATGCGTTTAGGGGCCATCCATATATTATGTCACACGTTAAGAGGGAGGGAGAGGATAAACGACGTGTGCCATTGTGTGAAAAGGAGTGGGGGGAGTCATATCGATATCTAAAGGATTAAAATGAGACTCTTTATGGGTTATCCACATATTACGTCACACGTATTTCATAAGTTTTTACAAACACCCCTTGCCAATGGTTGTCACATTTCTGACACCCACAGCCCCTCTACGTATATAGAGCCCAAAGAGAAACCCTAAGGGAGACAAACAATTAAACATAAAAGACATTAAGTTAACACGATGTTATCGTTTTCCACTACAAAAAATGTGACGTCACACCAATGTAACCGACCACCTGCGACAAGGGGTGTAAAGAAATCATGATTATATTTCAAAGAAATCACATCACAGAAAAAAAAAACAGAAATTATATATAATTTTGTATGACAAAGATACTTTGGTATGTCACTTAAAGGAATGTCGTCCTCTTAAATGAAAATAACTTTGAGAAAATATTTAAAATTACAGTTTCTGACAAATTTTTGCTTTGATTATTTCCCACAAGGACATGGACTGATTTCTTTAACTCTTGCATACTTTTAAAATGAATAAACATTTGTTGTGAATTGTTTTGCTGCACAAAGAATTGAAATCACTTTTGAAAATAAATAGGAATGTTTATAAGACATGATCATAAATCACTATATTGTCAGTTAAATGTTTCATGGGAAAGTTTATTTAATCCATTAAGAGGCATCATTTTAGTGTTCCAAAATAATTTAAACTAAAAACAGGCTTAGATTAGAAGTATTTGGTTTACTAAAAGAACCAAATCAATCAAAATGTAGACATTTAAGAAATATTAAAACCATCATCATATTTCCTTAATTGATGATTCCATTGAATATTCGTTTATGGACTCCCACACAATTACATCTATTTTGTGATCTTTTTTCTTTTCTTAACATGTTGTATTGCATATTAACAATCTTGAGAAAGTACAACATTAAGAACAACCAAGATCGAAACCAATAACAAATCAAAATCAATGACAAAATGATTTAAGAAGCGAGTAAAAATTTTCACACAGCAAAAAGACAAACACAAGGCAGGACAAGGGTAGGGTATTAAAGGACAAAGAATCTGAACATATGCAAAGCCAAAAAATTAAAAAAAAAAAAAAATATATATACATATGAAATAACATTGACTTGGGTTTTGTCAAAGATTTAATACCCTTTAAGCAAGTGACGTGTGTTTTAAAAAAACTATACAATTATTAGATCATATTTGGGATCCCCGTTCTGGGGATTCCGAATTCCGAATTTCCGATGGATTTATCAAAAAATATTGTATTGTCATTAGAACTAAAGGTGTATGCACAATTTTAGCTCAATCGGATGTCAAGAAGTGTTCCTAATTCAGCTTGCAAGATTTCACCGACGACAGAATATTAAAATTATTTAATAATAAAACGAAAGACTTTTCCATACAAAGTTGTAGTTCTGGTTTAATGACTGTTGATAAATAAGTACAATTTTCTAGTATTCAGTGATCTTCAATTAAAAAATGGATGAATTTCATTGTTCTTCAATTGTTACCAACATTGGATCAAAGTTTATAATATCATTTACAATAAAAACTGTCACAGGGTATTAAAAGAAGATGCCCATGAAATATTTGTATACCCAATGCATTGTGTTTTGTTGAGACAGAGACCCTGATAGAAATCATAGGAACCAACAACAACAACAATAACAACGGTAGCAACAGTGTTGTTGCGATGTATAGTAGGTGAAGCAGCACTAAACCGAATAACAAGGAACCCATGGAACGAGGAGAACAAACACATATAAGACATTTTTTTTTGTGTTGAGGTGTCAAGGGCAAAGAGTCTTAGTTGGAGCAGATACAACAAGAACACCAACAATAAAAAATTCACAAGCTACCAGGTAATGCAGATAGCGATCGTGTGTGTAAATCATTTGCTGAGTGACGATTACTAAAACAACAACGACGACCAGAAAGTCAGAGCAGCAATGACGATGGATTCAAGAACAACAACAACAACAAAAACAAATACAGTTCATGATGACTACAAAAACCGAAAAAAAAAAAAAAAATAACAGAAGTTTTTGAAGTCACCTTCGCGCCGTCGGCAATGCTTTAACGCATATAAACAAGTAGTTGAGCAAAATGCTACACAAGAATCCGGTACACAGTAGCTTTTTTTCAAATCTAATTTATCAAAAACTTCAATTTATTGTCACATCATAAATTTTGATTATGCACACAACTAAGATCAAGACAATTTTGAGGTATGGAGGGAGGCATATAGATGAATGAAAAGCAACAATAATAATTAATCATTCTCAGCAGAGTAATAAGAAAAAAAAAATAAAAATTTGGGGCAATGCTTTATACTAATTTGGACTAAATCTATTTTACTTTTTCTCTTAAAACCTCCATTTTGCCTTAATTGTTGTCATTTGAACCTTTTTCTTATCCTTGGCGATTTTTAAATTCTTTAATGTTTTAGCTTTCTGCATAATCAACTTTTCCTCCGCTGGTCGTTCCACATTATCATAGACATGAATAACATCCTCGTATTCTTGTAATTTTTGCACTAAATCTTTAAATTCCTTATAATCCAAGTCCTGTAATTCCACTGTATTCTGCGGATAAAAACCATGTTCAGTATTTATAATTTCATAGTCAAGTTTCTTTAAGGCCTCCGATATATTCAACACTTTCACTGGATTACATCGGAAACACACAGCACCAGTTTCATAGTCAATTATATGAACACCATATGCTTTGGCTTTCTTGGCATGATCATCCAGAGCTAATTGAAACATATTAAAATCAACAGCCATACGATATGAGGCAATTGCTTCGATTAGGCAAACATTCTTAAAAGCATTTGGATTGCAATGAAATTTTGAATTATATTCCCTCAATAGGGGGCCCAGTTCACGTTTAAGTTTTAACAAGTTTTGTGTTCGCACTGAACAGATCAAATCGACAATATTTTTATAGGTCATATGCAATATATAAGTAGAATTAAAGAATTCAAATTGTTCGCATTTCTCTAAGATGCGTTCCTTGATCGCAGGGTCTAATCGTGTTCTGATTTCTTTATTCTGTAGCACATCACGTAATTTGAGATTAATCACAGGATCTGTTGAGCCACCACCTTCATGCACAGCCGATAGTAATTTATGTGCTAATGGGCGCGCTTCACTGTTTTCCTCTTCGAATTCTGGCCTTTCATGCTCTTGTCCAGGTAAAATCTGACCACCACCAGCTAAGCGACGACTACGCATCAAGTTCAAATCGAACTTATTAATTTGCCTAATCTTACGATTGAAATTCTTCCGCCTTTTAGGCACATTATTTTCTAAAGAATTATTCTGTTGTTGAGTTTGCTTAGTTGGTGACAGTTTTTTTACTAAGGGATTATCGGTGATGCCATTGCGTTTTGGCAATCGGTTTGGCATAACCCCAGTATTATTTACCTTATCAATTGGCTTACGCTGTTCTGTTCTTTTTCCTAAATTGATAAGATCCTGATGCTTATTATATTCTCTTAATTTTGCTGCAAACATTTTGTGAACCAAGATTTAAATTTTTATTTTTTTAAAAGAAACGAAGAATTTTGATAGTTTTTATTTTACATTGGAGCAATTTAGTCCCCAAAGTTTTACTGAGAAGTTTAGTATAAAATACTATAAATCTTTCAAAAAAAAAGAAGCCTACTTTCTTTAAGAAATAGGAACCAATAAAAAGAAGATTATCTTTGGATTATGTCGAAGTTGTAATACTCTTCACAGACCTTTTATATCTTCTGATTATTGTTCTAAGTTCATGTTTTGTATGAGTGGCACTCCTCCCAGTGCTCTGGGGGTCTTGAAATTTAAATGATAGGTGGATATGGGACAGACACTTATAGTTCATAGTTCCATAATACAAAAAAACAGTGAAGTTTTTCTAATATGAAGATGAATTTGGATCTGGGTTTGTATGGGAGGTACCCCTCCTAGAGGTCCGAGGGTTTTGAAATTTATATGGTTGATGGATATGGGTTAGATGCGTATAGTGTCCAAATTGTAGTTCCATAGTTTAAAAAACAAAATAGTTTTTCTTTTAAGAAGATGAGTTTAAATCTGGGTTTGTATGGGAGGAACCCCTCCTGGAGGTTCGAGGGTCTTAAAATTTACATGGATGACAGATATGGGTCACATACCTATAGTGTCCAAATTTCAGTTCCATAGTATAAAAAATAAAAAAAAATTTCTAACAAGAAGATGAATTTGTGGTCCGAGGGTCTTGAAATTTACTCAGTTGGTGTATAATCACTTATAGTGTTCAAATTTCAGTTCCATATTACATAAAATAAAAAAGTTTTTCTAATAAGAGGATGAATTTTGATCCGGGATTGTATGGAACGTACCGGAGGACGGACTCAACTCGTCGCTCTGGTCAAGAACATATATACATTATGGAGTCTCCGATGTCTCCTTCTCGATGCTACAAACTTTAAACTTATAATACTATTCACAGTTTTATTGCAGAAGAGTCGGAGACTTACATAACGAATTCATATATGCTAAAAAATGGCCCCTATCAAAGGGAAGGAATAAATGTCTCTGCAATCTATCTTGCGACACCCAACAAAGTTATATGTGTTTTACATTACAGAATTGATGCGAGCTCAAAAGTCCAAGGCATGGAACCAAAGGGCACTTGCTATACTACATATGTATGAAGAGTCAAAGGCTGATAGGGTCAAAACTTATACGAACTGAGAGGAATAAAAACTTGGGTACTCACCGTATCTGCAGCTGTTAGATTAATACCCAAACCTCCAGCACGAGTTGATAGTAGAAAGACAAAAATATCAGCGCGTGTTTGAAAATCAGCTACCATATCACGACGTTCAGAGATTTTACTAGAACCATCCAAACGCATATAGCGATGCTTACGATGCCACATATATTCCTTATGAAAACAAATAGATTTTTAGTAAAAGAGAAGTGAAATAATATGATATTCAATTAAACTAGGATACCTCCAAAAGATCAATCATTTTAGTCATTTGCGAATAGATCAAAACACGATGACCATTGGCCTTGAGGCGTGTTAGTAAACTATCCAAAACAGCTAATTTTCCTGCATCCGAAATAAGAGTTTCCTTATCTGGTACAACAATTGATGACCAGCCATAACGTGGTCTACATAAGGCCAAACCAGAATCAACAAGCGATCGTCCAACACTATTTTCACACTCATTATGACGTATTTGTGCCCAGGCAGCAGCACGACTCTCACAGCTGAAGGATTACAAAATTTGATTTAAATAGAAATGTTGAATCTATAAAGTATTATACTCACTATAAATGTCTCCTCATAGTCTTCACTCGTTGACCAAGGCCATAGAGGAATCGTGGCATTGCCAATGGTTCACATTTATATAGATCTGGTTTACGTGGTATATAAGGAAATTCTGGCAACAATTGTAATGTAGTAACTTTGCCTTCGCTTTTGTGTTTACTTTTCTGTCCAACTGTTTGTACTTCAACAGACTCTAAATCAGGTTCCTCTTTAATATTATCCAAATCGAATTCCTCACTAGCATTGACTTTCGTTTGTATAATTTTACTTCGTATCACACGATGCTCAATAGTTTCTTGCATATTACAGGTCTTGTAATCCCCAAAGGCATAAATACTGCTCTCATTAGAAGTCTAAAAATACAAAAAGATTATTGACAATGAAAAAAAAAAAAGTTCTGTAAAAACCAAATGCAACTTACCATGGCAGTAAAAATGAATTTATTCAGTATGCTATTCCTAAACATATAATGAGTATGCAACTTTTGTTCTAACATTGGTTCAAGCAATTGAAAACGTGTTGGTTGATAATGTGGCCACCATTGACGACGATAGGCAAGTAACGCATAGAACACTAATTGACGAAGATATTGATTTAAGCTGTGCAATTTTAAATTTAAGATTATTTTCTTTATGCATATTCAAAAAAAAAAAAAAAAATTTGAAATCTTACAATGTTATCAGTCCATTTATGGTATAATCCTCCACATCCTTTGGCGCCAAATCACAAAAACGTGTAAAACTAAAACAACTTCCAATTTCAACTTTATTATTCACATCCTCATAAAGTGATCTTATAGAATGTTGTATATGTGCTGCTTTAAAGATAGCAAATCTATAATGAAATAATTTCATAATTAACATTAATTTTCCTCTTGATCTATTGAAATGTTTATTTTAAGTCTAAAGTATATAATTATTATAAAATCTACTAATTGTTCCGGCGCGTTTCGTCAGATACTTAGAACTTTGGTATTAACCACATTACACAGTTCACTAATCTAATTTTGAAAAATAATGGAAATGATGAACATTTTTGGTCTGATCCGTAGCAAACTTTACACAAACACTTTCCAAACTATGCTTGAATTTCCCTGAAAATTTTATCAAAATCGATAAAGCAGTTTTGGATGCCATAAGGAACAGACATACAGATCCACAGACATTGTTCAATTTTTATGTATATATTTATAAATAGATAAGTCCAGAGAATGAATTTTTATCAACTTATACTGGAACTTAATCGAACTACCCTATAGCAAAGAGATTGACAGGTCCCAATGACTTTTTAATAAAGGAGACCAATTCTACTCATATTTGGATTGAATCAGTTGTCAGATTCTTTTAAAATATTAAATGATCTAAATTCCTCACTCATAATATGTACAATGCACCCTTTGGATTAACATCCGACACCCTTTTAGAGTTTTTTTTGAAGATACAAGGTAAGTAAGGAGGCTCAAAGAAGTTAACTTTAGATTAAGACAATGCAAGGTTTTACTGCATATCAGTAGTCTCTGTAGACTTAAGTACCCCTTGAATAAGCTAGAAAGATAAGTCCAGAGAATGAATTTATATTAATTTCTACTGAAGCTTTACCGAACACCTCTAAAACAAAGTCATTGACAGGTCTCAATGACTTTTCCATAATGGAGTCCGATTCTACTCATATTTGTATTGAATCAGTTGACAGATTCTTTTGAAATCGTGTATGTTCTAAGTTCCTCACTCAAAATATGTACAAGGCGCCCTTTGAATTTACATCTTACACCCTTTTAGAGATTTTTTGAAGATACAAGGTAAGTAAGAAGGCTCAAAGAAGTTAATTTTGGATTAAGATAATCAATTTCAGTAGTCTCTGTAGATTCTAAGGGGATGCTAATGAATCAACATTTCACCTGATAACAATGTGATGCAAGTCCATCTCTCCCTGTTGGTGTTATCTCCTTCATCATAAGAAGGAACAAAAGCACCACAATTGACCTATTAAGTTGAAGTGTAAATCACTTTTATCATAAACAATACTAGAAATATATGAATTTTAACAAACGCTAGACATAATTTCAACTTGATATCTCCAAAATTAAACATAATTTCAGCTCCAAAACTAAAGGTCCAAAAGACTACATACATATACATATAGAGTCCCATGAGAATAGAATTTTCTCTTATTACAACTAGAAAATAATCGGATTGGTTTCATAAAATCAAACTTACCTATTATATAGAAGATGTCGTTTACTTGGCAGTGCACGATGCAGTAGACCATCATCGAAGACTAAGCGTGGTATAACATATTCTTCACAACGCATACTAAACGGACTCTTAGCATCACGTCGTTCAAATAATTCTGGATGATTACACACCTTACGAAATTGCATAACCAGATTCATAAGATTTGATGTACATGTAGAGGCAGCTGCCGCCGATGAAGCACCTGTCGTCAAATGCAATAAATCCTCAATGCGAATCTTTTGTTTTAAAGCCATGTATAATAATTTTTGGCGTATTGTCAATGGACAATAAACCATAATCTCAATTTTATCGGATAGCTCATTCTCCACATCCTTTTTGATGCGTCGCAACATAAATGGTTTGAGTATCATATGTAGGCGGGAAATTTGTTTTTCATCGATGCCAGTCTTGTTCTCGGCATGTGATTCAATATCTTTGGAGAACCATTCATTGAATTCATCATGTGAATCAAAAAGGGTTGGCATAATAAAATGCAATAGAGCCCAAAGCTCAGCCATACTATTTTGAATGGGCGTCCCACTGAGCAATAGACGATTCCTACAATTGAAGCCAAGCAACAGTTTCCAACGTTGTGAGGCAGCACTTTTAATGGCTTGGGCTTCATCCAGGACCATATATTGCCATTTGATGCGATTGAAGTATTTGTAATCGGAGACAATCAATTGATATGATGTGATGACAACATGAAAACTTGCTTCCTTAGTATGCAGATCTTTTTGTTCCCAGAATTGACGTAGAATTTTACGCTCATTCGGTGAGCCCCAATATGGAACAACATTGAAATCAGGCACAAAACGTTCCATTTCTTGTTGCCAATTGTGTAGCGTAGAAGCAGGTGAAATGATCAGAAATGGACCCCAAACACCATAACGTTCAGCAATATGACATAGGAAAGCAATGGATTGTACAGTCTTACCAAGACCCATTTCATCAGCTAGAATACCACTAATACCTTGATCATAGATATTAGCAAGCCAAGTCATACCTAAAATGGGGCGAAAAAAATGAAAGGTATTTATTTGTTTATAATGTAATAGATTATTTTTTGCTCAGCTTTGGGTGGCAAATAAAGTACCAATTGACCTTATACCCCACTCACCTTTAATCTGATATGTTTTTAAGGTTCCTTTGAATAATTTCGGTTGAGGCAAATCTGCTTTTGCTGGTTCTTTCACTGTTTCTTTTACTTCTGGTTCTGGTTCTGATTTTACTTCAACTCCTTCGGTTTCAGGTGTATTGGATTCTTCTTCTTTTTTGACCATAGACATCATAAACTCTTTAGCTTTTGCCTGATCAGCATTTAAAGCTTGTTCAGCATTTTGTTGAGCCAATTGTTTCATCTCATTTGCATTGTAATCATCGTACTCAGCCAATCGAGGATTAACCTCTTCATCCAATTGATTCAATATACGCAACTGATCTTCTTCCGAACCTTGACCCAATTTCTTAGACATAAAATGTGCATAAAGTTCTGTTTGTGTTATAAGGAAATTCAATTTTCTTTGTTGTCGTTTCGCCTCTATAATTTCAACATCTTGTTTTCGTTGTTCCTCAGCCTCACGTTCCATGCGCTTGCGATGATCACGTTCCACACGCTCATAGCGTTTCCAATAGGCAAGCATTTCTCGAGTCATACGCTTGGCTCGCCATACAGTCTCCTTCATCAGACGTTGAGATTGTATGGCCTTTTGACGAACCACTTTCATGCACATGCCAGCAACACGCTTGCAGTTCTGTAGCATTTCCTTATGATTATTTTGTTTGGTACGTTGATAGCGACCAATTTCCTTCTTGGCCATCATTTGCCAAACGCGTTTACGACGTGCTGCCATCACCTCCGGTGTACGTTGTTGACTACGACGCCGACGTCCACGTCCCGAACCAGGCGCACCACTGCCTTCACCACCTAAATCATTGAGTTCACTACCACCACCAACATCTATATCATCATTGGAGTTCAAGTCATCATCATCATCGAGATCATCAATACTATTTCTATTATCATCATCATCATCATCTTGGTCATCATCATTGGGCGTGGGTAATGTATCAGCAAAATAATAATTCTTCAGATCATCAGGATTAATTTCACCCGATTCTGGTGAATCCATAACATTTGGACGGCGCAGTTTGCGTTGCTGTTTGGGCAGTTTTTGTGTTTTCTGTTGAAGTTTAACCATTAATAATTCTTTCTTGGTACGCCGACGTCGCTTTCGAACTCCCATAATTGATTGTTGATGCTCTGAGAACATATCATTATTTGCAAGGAGACCGGCACCATAATAAGCATATTGTGAATTCTAGTGAAGATTAAAGATTATCATTAATAATTATATATAATAGAAGAAGAATAATAAAATTTAAGAACAACCGTTGGTTTCTTATAGAAATTCTCACGATGTTTCTGCTCTCGCACATGAATTTTTAACAATTCCTTGACATAATCATCCTCATCACTATAATCTGGTGATTCAGAATCAGTATCGGATAGCAGGACATCATATAACCATTCACGATCGGTAGTCAAATCTGAGAAGTTATAGATTTGAGCTTTAACAGATTGACGTTCTGCAAAAGAAAGCAAAGAAAAGGGAAATTAAACGAAAGGGCAACAAGCATCATTGTCTTTTTAATGAAAATACTCTTGCCATCTTTGGTGCCTAGTAAACGTTTGCGCGCCTTTTTTGAAACAATGCCCACTGTCCTATCATCTGAATCATCTGAGTCAGCTAAACCAGTACCACCGGCAGCCATTCCTGATTTATTCTTCTCTGCATCATCACCACTATCGTCAGCACCACTGCTCATGGGTTGTGCTAGTATATCTCTGGCTGCAGACATAAATGAACGCATATTTAAGGCTGCTTCCAAACGCTGAACATGCAGGGGTTCAGCAATTTGACCAATTGGTGGTTGTGCCATGTGTACCAAGCCATCGACATTCCCATGAATTTCCTCTCTCCCCGCAGGCTCTGGTACCATCACATTTCCCGCATTTTGACCGGCCGCAATCACTGGCTGCTGCCGGCTGCCGTTGTTCATATCTAAATTCGTAATTTTTGCGTAATCGCGATGCGCTCTCAATTAGAATAATTCACACTTTGCTCTCTCGCCCACCGATGGCCTTATAATTTCATTAAAATTGTCTCTATCTCACATTCACTGACAATCGTTTTGTTTGTTTATTCTTTGATACACTTAATTTCCAATAGCAAATTTCCGTTACTCTCACGTCTAAATGCACCACTTCCGCCTTGAATGCAATTCAAAAATTGATTTGAAATTTATTTTTCTCACTCCAATAATCACAATTGATCACGTAAGAGCAAGAAATTTTCATTAAATCACTACGCGACGTCGAAAATGCGTCGCTTGTCAATATGCCTTTTTTCCACGCTGCGCACACCAAATTGAGAAACAAATAATTTCGCTTGCTTTGCACTGCTTCTTCTTCTTCTTCTTATTATTTGTATCATATTGTTGTTTTTGCTGTGCACACACCACACACTTTTATCAACACTCTCTTTTTTGGAATTAGTGTTGCACACACACATACGTTGTAAGTGTTGTAAAAGTATTTAAAAAGGTAAAAAAGCAAAAATAAAAGCAAAACTACACGATAAAAAATGTGGATGAATGATGTATTGAAAGAAAAAAGTTTGTTTTTATTACTTAATTATTTATTTATTAAAATTAAAAACCTACAGTATATTAAATAAATAAATAATGACAATGGGTTGATCTGTTGATATGGTGACTTTAATTTCCAGTGAATCGATTATTGCAACTGCATTACATATTTATTAAATGAATCAAGGAGTAGATTGTTCAGTTTTTTCTCCCTCTATAAGAAGTGAAATTCTAATTTTAATGGTTTCGTATATAACGTGACGACTATAGATTCCTGTTTCTTCGATAGTTCAGTTAGTTGAGTGGTGAACACTAGGCAATGATGTTAATAAAAATATATAATAGAGATCCATAGGTTAAAGGAGATTTTAAAAGCTTTTATTTAATTTACTTTGTATGTTTGTAAGTTTATTTGCTCAGGTGAAATCTTGCAAGCTGAATTAAAACCATTTTTTGGCATCTCATTGAGTTGAAATTTGTCATATATCTTTAGTTCTGATTAGTATACAATATGCAATAAATTTTGTAAAATCCACTGGAAAAGTCGGAATTGGTAGATCAAATTTTGCATATAAATCTTAAAGACATATTTTAAAATCAATCAAGGCTTATTTTTAAAAGCTTTTGTATCATATATAATTGTATAACATTTTATTTTGTTTTTTGTTATTTGTTTAATAAGCGCCAAACAGGACCGATTATGCCTGATAGAGATTTATCAGATGCAAAAACTATTAAAGCCCTTTGCATAAGCAAAATTGTTTTGTAAGCAACACAAAAAAATGCTAAATTTCTACAACAACAACAGGGGAATGACCGAATTTTGGGGTTGCTTTGGGTAATTTTAAGCGAAATTTTTTTCTGCTGCAAAAGTGAAAGGGAAAATTTCAGCTGTCAGGACAGGAATACTTTGAGTAGTGCTGTTAAGTTTTTGGCCATGTACGCCTCATTGTGATTATTTTCAACAATAAACAGTTGATTCTTGCACAAAACAATTTGACGAAGAAAAACAATTTTTTTTTTCTATACAAGGCCTTACACAAACCCATTTGGACCTACTGTATTCAATGTGGGGCACGTCTACTGACTGAAACACTAAAATCATTTAGAGGTTCCAAAACAAAGTATTGAGAATGGCAACTGGCGTTCATCTGTTAACTAGCAATCAAGAATTCATTAAGTACTCAAATATTCATGGGAATCAGAAGAAATCAAACGATTTAGATCAACAGACCTGGAAACCTACTCGACTACAGTTCGACTAAAAGAAGAGATATCACCCGTTAGACCTTCCATTCAGAGACGCAGGCTATTAAACCAAAATTTATGTAGCTCTTCCCATAACCCACTATCCTTCCTCTTTCCCAATTTAAAATGTTTCAGACCATCATGTAAAAATGCATTGTATTTATGTATATTTCCTATAAATATTAAGGTAAAATTAAGCAATTTAATAATTGTCCCAATCTGGGTTTGATGGTAAATAAAGAAAGGGAAAAAAACATTTTTTTAATATAAAAAATAAAATAAGTAACAGGAATGAAAAAGGAAGAAAATTACCATTTTAATTATCTCAATTAGCTACAACGATCCATTTGTATGCTTAACAAAAACAAAAAACAACTGTTTATTCAAGCGAAACCCCTGTGTGAACGTTTGCTGAAAAAGCAATAATTTTCAAGCAGTGTGAATAGGGCATAAATATGGTGATAACAATTTATAGTGCAACTATGCCTTAATGAAATCTAAGTTTTGTTTTCCAACACTGTTTTGCTAAGAACACAATTCTATTTAACATTTACCAACACATTGCATGCAGTTGGTTTTTTTTTCTGTTTATATGTGTTTGCAGACGAAAATCGTACTACCGATGAACTATAAAGAAAAGCATGTCTAATTCGTGGTCAATGGGTTTGATAAGAACCATTCTGGAACCAAAGAATCGTATTATCTCATGTGAATATGGAGTTGTGATTGCTGACAAATATCCAAAAGCGAAACATCATTTCTTGGTATTACCCACCATCGATATACCAAGCATATATCATGTAAGAATAAAAAATCAATTTCGATTATAAATACACAATATTTTGTGTTGATATATACAAGTTTATTAAGTAGAGATAACAGGAATTAGTTGATCTATGGCAATACACATAGGTGTAACCTTTAATATAGTGAAAACCACACCCTTCATACAGTGTCTGTTGCTTTCTATTGGACAATATTGAACATTTCTAAAAAGAAACAATGGTTGTTATCAGTTGGTCAGCATAATGTGAACTACATACTGCTGCTGCCTTCAGGTATTAACTACTGCACTTTTATGACTCAAGACTTATTTGTCGGACAAATATATGAATGTACCAGAGATGTGCAATGAAGACAAAAAGCAGGCTCATGAATAGTTTCATTGCTTGCTTTTTTTGTAGGATGGTTTGGTTTTCCCATGATACTTTTCCTACTAAAAAAACAACAAATGAAACTGTAGTAGATTGCCAACGGAAAGGTAGGGAGAGAGAGAGGTGGACGGGGTGCAGGTATCAAGCAATAGTCAACTGCTGCGCATTCAATATGCTCAAGGAACAAGACAAGAAGTTTTTCTGATACTGAAGAAGATGAAGTCAAACGCAAGATACCTCATCAGAAGCATCTCTGCGGAACCTCTTAAGGGAAACCAGAACTTCTCTATTTCTACAGCCAATCGATTTGAACTGCTAACAAACATAGAGGACCAAGACAATATGGATGATTATGACATTCTGATTCTGTTGAGACTGCCCAGCAAACGGTAAAAAAAACCTATGCTCATCAAACCCCCACCCATCTTTATCACCGATATTGCTGTTTATAAGTGACATGATTGCTGACATAATCAAAGTTATCGTCCAAAACAACCAGTTTGACTATAAAGCAGAGCGTGATGGTCAAGTCGGAATAATGCTAAATGACAAAGAATTGTATGATAAGTTCAAGGCGTATCTTGACTCTTTCAACAGGTGATACCGCACATTCCAACCAAAGGATGAGAGAGCTTATTGTATAGTAGTCAAAGGATTGCATTAATCAACTCCCACTAATGAAATCTCTGGCGCCATGTGTGAATTTGGGTCATATCACCAGGGACATTAAAAATGCGGTGAGCAAAACAACAAAGAGTCTAATGTCAATGTTCTTTGTCAATTTGGAGCCATCAAGCAACAATGTTGAAGCCTTTAAGATTAATTGTCTCTGCAGAACTATAGTAAGTGTTGAGCTTCCGAAGAAATTCGTTGATCTCATTCAATGCTACCGTTGCCAGGGCTTCGGTCATACAAAACAATATTGTAGACTAACATACAAGTGTGTAAAATTTGGGCAAGATCACAGTACACTGAATGCACGAAGGCATTTATATTTCTATAAATATTAAGGTAAATCAAGTAATTTAATGATAGTCTCAATCTTAGATTGATGGTAAATCGAGTCATTTAATGATAGTCACAATCTTGGATTGATAGTAAATAAAGAAAAGAAAAAAAAAATCAGCCAAGTCTGAGTCGGACTCGCACTCGCACTCGGAGGGTTCCATACCATCGTGTAAGATTTTTTGCTCAAAATATTAAATTATGTGCATATTTAACAACCTAAAAGTATACTACAATTAACAGCTTAAAATTATACTAAAAAAAACAAAAATGTTAAACAAAAGTTTAAAATAAAGAAAAATGCTTCTAAAAATGTGTATTTTTAGTATTTGTCGCTCTACACACTCTGTGAAAATTTCAACTCTCTACATATTACGATTTATGAGCAAGAGCGGGAGACGGACGAACGGATGGACGGCGTAAGCTTAGTAATAGGGTCCCGTTAGCTCCCTGTGCGTACGGAACCCTAAAAAAAAAATAAGCAGACTGACATACAAATGCATGCAAAAGACCTTTTCAATATGAATTTGTGTAGACATGACAAACAACAAAAAACAATGGTAACTAGCAATAGAAACCAAACGAGCCTCAAATGAAGAAAATTAACAAAACGAAGAAGAAATCCAGAGTGAAAAATGAAACTGAATCATCACTTTCTTCATTTTCTTTTTTCTTGTGAGTGGCAGCTGTCTTCGTTCGAAGAGCTCGTTTATTTGAGAGATCTTCATAAAAACGAAGCACTTGCTGCGCATCTCTGGTATGTACCCTCTTAATAGGCTCTTGATAGTATGTATTATCAATATAAGTTGGGCCGTGAAAATTTGCATTCGAGGATAGTTGAGATTGTATTTATTACGCACCAGATGATAGATAATTAAACTTCGTTTTATCTGTAGGACTGAATCAGTTAAGGTCAAAGTGATCTCCTATTCTCTTGTGATACCGAGAAACGATAAGCCCTTGCGATAAGAATTGTTGTCCTCAGTATGGTGGCTCATCGGGCGAATGTTAGTTGCTCATTGAATAAGTATTTCAGTAGTTTATTACCACCTTAAATCAGTTAGGGTTAGAGTGATCTCTTATTCACTAGTGCTACAAAGAAACGATAAGCCCCTGCGATAAGAATTGCTGTCCTCAGTATTATGGCTCATCGGGCGAATGTTCGTTGCTAATAAGTTGAATAAGTGTTTTAATTGTTGATTAGCACTAGGACCACCTTAAATCAAATAATGCTAGAGAGATCTACTAACCTCTAGTGATATAGAGAAACGAAAAGCTCCTGCGATAAGAATTGCTGTCCTCAGTATGATGGCTCATCCGGCGAATGTTAGGTGCTCATTAAATAAGTGTTTCAATTGTTGATTAGTATTAGGAACAACTTAAATCAGTTAAGGTCAGAGTGACTTCCTATTTTTTAGTGATATAGAGAAACGATTAGCCCCTGCGACCAAAGTGTGGTGACTCATATTAGTTGCTGAATGAAGTGAAGTGTTTCAGTTGTTGATTAGCTTTCTCTGTTACCATCAGAAATTATTTTTATTGATTCTATTTTTATAAAATATTATATTCATTGTTCTCTACCATTTTTTTTTTCTATTTTCAGCTGAAAAGAGAACATTTACCTTTGTTGGATGAACTTTCACTATTAGCTCACAATATCATACAAGTAAAAGGTGGTGATCTGAGAAATTATAAAATCGGTTTTCATGCCCAACCAAGTATGCGACGTTTACACGTACATGTGATTTCAAAGGATTTTGTATCACCATGTTTAAAAACAAAAAAACATTGGAATAGTTTTAATTCACCACTTTTCATTCCCTTTGAAGGTAAGCAATCAACAAAATCAGAATCAGAATTATTTTTTAATATGAAAATTCTATTTTCTATATTTTATATTGATATTTGTATCTAGTTCTCTATGAGCAACTAAAAACAATGGGAATTGTGCCAAGACTTCACATAGATGATATACAAGAATTGATGAATATGGATTTGTGTTGCAATCAATGCACTTTCATTGCTAAAAATATGCCAAATTTAAAAGAACATTTACTCGCACATTTTAATCAAGTGGCAGAGAATTAATTTTCATAAATTGAATTGTAAATTAGTTCTGTGAAGTACCCAAATATATTTAGATCATATTTAGTACATTTTATTATTGAAGAAAGGGTCACCCTAATATATATAAATCAGAATATATTAATATAGAACATATTGCAGAACAGTTCAACTGAATACGTGAAAGATGACAGATAAATGGAGATATGCTTTACATCGTGAAATTAAAAATCCTGACAAAATTGTACTGTCATCATCTCTGGCATTTGTTTTAAAGGATGCATACCCAAAAGCTAAAATCCATTATTTTGTTGTACCAAAAGATGTGACAATTAAAAATGTATTTGGGGTAAGTGGTTTTCTAAGACACAAACAAAAAAAAAAAAAAACAAATCATTTACCTATACATATTTCCAGCTTAATGTAAGACATTTGCCTTTGCTGGACGATATGTTTCAGTTAGCCAAGAAACTTATTGATTCCTTAAACATGCAACAAAAGGATTTTCTCATTGGTTTTAAACTTGATCCATTAATGTATCTTCTGAATATGCATGTTATATCAAAAGATTTTGAATCGATACATTTGAAAAAAATGCGTCATTGGACTAATTTTCATAGCAAAAACTTTTTGCCATATGATGCAGCTTATGATCAGCTTAAGAATAATAGATACATTAAGCGTTTAACAAAAGATGAATTGAAAGAAGCGCGTTCAGAACCATTGAATTGTCATAGGTGTAATTTTTCAACCGATAAATGGATTGGTTTCAAAAAACATCTGCATACACATTGGGAAGGAAAAGAAAATGTATGTGTGGCGCAACAGCAAAATGCTGTCACTTCCCTTAAAGGACCAAACAGAACTGATCCCAGCCATGAGGTGGCTGCTGTTGCTATTCAACAAAACGTGACAGATCAAGTGTTACAAATTACTAATTCTAATGTTAAACCACAACCTTCTTTGAAAGAGAGATTAGAAATGCTCAACAAGATGTGCGCAAAATTTTCTATTGAACCTAGTTTAAATAAGGATCACAGCTCTGCTCAAGAAACCTTGAAACACAACAAAGAAAATGAATGTCAGCAACAGCAAAAACAACAAAATGGGACATCAGTAATATCCCATAATATATCTAATGCTAAGCCACAACCTTCCTTAGCAGAGAGAATTCAAGCGCTTTCCAATAAAATGGGAACTATTTCATTAACAACAACAACAACAACAGTATCAAATTCAGATAGAATTACAACAAAAAAACCAACAATATCTGATTGTAATAAGAAAATTGATTGTAAAATCATTGAACGCGATTTGAATAAGGATAATCTTGGATGTGAACAAAATGTACGCAAAAAACAGCAAGAACAACATAATGAGGTATTAGAATTTTCACAAAATATATCTTATAATAACACACAATCATGCTTAAAAGCGAAATTTGAAGCTCTTTCTAAGACTAAGGAAATAAAAGCTAAGAAAAAAACATCAACATCATACACAACTAAAAAAAAGAATAATCAAGGATCATTGGTTTTAAAAGGAAATGTATGTGAACAACAGAATATGGTTTTAGAATTATCACAAAATATATCTAATAATTACACACAATCATATTTAAAAGAGAGATTTGAAGTTCTTTCTAAGACTATGAAGGCAAATTCTGAAAAAGAAACATTGAATGAAAAAGAAAATATATTATGTGACCAACAGCAAAAACAACAGTATGTGACATTACAAAATATATCTAATTGTAACACACAACCACCTTGTCCTTTCTTAAAAGATAGACTTTCGGCGTTAAACAAGATATTGCAGAAAGATTCTGTAAAAGCAAAAAACACAGAAACAGAAACAACAACATTAACAGCTCCAAAATTAACTTCAATATCAAAACCTATAAGTCTATTTGATGTCAAAATCGATTATAATTTGATTGAAATCGATGGGACTAAGGATCTAACTAAAGAAGCACGTAATGTCAATCAAAATAAAATAAAATTCAATAAGAATTTCAAAATACAAACAATTCATCATGGTGGACCCCCCCATAAGAAAAAACAAAGATATACGCCCGACAATCGCAATCAGAGACAACCATCTGGGACATCAACAAATCAGCCATCTGTGTCATCAACAAATCAACCATCTGTAACATCAACAAATCAACCATCTGTGTCATCAACAAATCAACCATCTTCTCTTGTCGACACTTCAAATACTTCAAATGGTGGCTTTCGTTCAAAAAAGACATTTCATTCCAATAAAACAAACAAACGATATCAAGGAGGAGAAACAACAGTAACATCAACTAGTCGAACACCAGTAGCATCAACTAGTCGAGCACCTTCAAATAATAGTGTTTATTTAAAAAAAAAATATAAGAAACCAAACAGGGACGACCACCAGCAAACATCAACTAATCATCCACCTTCATGTGATTAACTTCAGGTCTCGGTAAGATCCAAATTTTGTCTTAGTCCTTCCTTAAATAGCCAAAGTTCGTCTATTTCATTTACAATCAAGGACGATTATCAGCAATTTCATTTTCATCATCAACAACTAATTATCCACTGTCCTGTCATCAACTCCAAGTGTCAGCATCATCCAATTTTGTTCTACCTTAAATAGCCAAAGTTCCTCTACTTCTTTTACAATTAAAAACGTCCACCAGCAACATCATAAGGACATTAGAATGTATGAGGATGACATTGCCTTTTTTAAGCTCAACATAGTAGCAATCGAATCTGCAAACCATCTGCTCGTAAATTCATCTGGCATATGATGACATCATGTTTGATAGTAACAATCTGACTGTATACACTCTACCCAGAAAAGTGAAGAGGAGTCGTCTTACTTTACAAGTTTATTCGCTGGCAATTAGTGGTGTCACAAACACAAATTCTCTCATTTTCAACGTGAATTTACATTGAGATAGCTGAGAGTATTTCAGTTATATACAAATCTGTGCGACTACTGAACGAGTGAGGAGCTTTGTGTGTCGTCGTTACTAGCGCACAACACACCAATTTGTCCGTTTCTACAATCTGCTGCTCCTTGGTCACAAACTAACCTAGTTGAAACCAGCCATTTTGTTAGGCGATACTCTTGATGGTAGTCGTTATAAGTTTGGTCGTGATGAATTACATGGGAGAGCAGTTGAAAATGCTTTGGAGTGATCAGCAGAATATTGTTGTGTCTTCCTCGTCATACTAGGACCACCTTATATTTCAGCCAAGGTCGGATTTGTCTAATATCCTACAGTGCTACAATGAACGTATTGATTTTTCTGACAATGATCAATGTCCGCAGTGAAATGGTTCCCCTAACAAAACGATTCACCTTGTCAACTGTCCTATAAAAAAAACTCTAATTGACTTCGATCGACAGTGGTTGCATATTTTTTATAACTTGACTTGTATATTTAAGACTTAATTTTAAATATTATTATTTTTTTTTTTTTCATTTTTTCTGCTGCACACAAATTTACCTTTCCCCTACCTTTTTCCCATTCCTATTTCCAGCCCCCTTGCTGTTACAACAACAACCAGGAACATCAATATCAGCATTCTCCTTCTTGTGGTCAAGTCTACGTCTCGGCAGGATTTAAATGTGTCGGCTCTATTTCTATTATAATCTAATCAAATCAAATTAACACTTAAATATATACTTACATATGTAATCAATTATATTACTCAATAAAAATATTTTTATTTCTTTTTCACATAATATTGACATTTTTAGGAGACATCAGGAGGGATCTATGAAAGTCTACGTAATTAATATTTATATATATAACATATTATGTATAAACATATATTATTATATTATTTTTTATTATTATTATTTTTTATATATATTTATATATATTAAATATATAAAACAAAGTCGGTTGTTTACAATCATTTATAATATAATACAAGAACGGTTGGACCGAATTTAATAATATATGATTTTTTGGATTCGTCTCCAACACAAATAGCAGAATAACTATATAAAAAGGGCATCACACGGAGGGTTCCGTACCATCGTCCAAGTTTTTTTTTTTTTTTTGAAGCTTAGATAAAATATGTACACATTTAAATAATCATCATATACAGAAATAACGTAAATAAAATAACCAAATGCTTTAAGTTACAAAGCATTGCTTGAAACATAAGCTATTATAATTGCAATAAGTCCTTCATTGAGATTTTCCGACTATTCCGGTCGATTATGTGTCGTTATAGCGATAATAAAAATACAAACTCTGTGAAAATTTAAAAACTGTCTACCTATTACGGTTCATGAGATTGAGCTCTGTGACGGATGGACGGACAGCGTATGCTTAGTAATACCGTCCCGTTTTTACCCTTTGGGTACAGAACCCTAAAAATCAGCGGAATCTATAAAAGACTACAAATAGTTTATGTTTGAATTGTACCCTTGTAACTAAGAGCAATTTATTATTTTTGAAAATTTTACATATTATTAGCATGACTTATCATAAGGCATACACAACATCAAACAATGATCGGACTTCAAAGAACACAAAGAGAAGAAGTGAAGAAATACATAAGCAAAAGTAGTACAAAGGTTGACAACCAGTGTTATTAATCTTCTTAAAAATATGAAGAGTATAAAAACTCTACGGTACGAAGTTCGTCGGGTCACCTTATATAAAATACATAGAAATGATTAGACTTATGAGTAGAACTTATTATTATTAGTTCAGAAGCTTCTATAGTACAATTTTAAAATTAAAACCCTATAACAAAACCACATTTCTCTCAAAATGTCCAATAAATTAACAAGTGCTAATTAATTTCGTGAGCGGCTAATCTATAATAATGCCTACCCTTCAAATTGTGTATTCAGGAAAAAATATTTCTCTTCATCTTTGTCATACTGAGTCACACGAGTTGCGTCGTGCTATATTGAGCGCCAGAGATCTTAATGTCATATCATCAATTTATGTAAGTATTGTATTCGATATACAATAGAAAAATATCAATATATTTGCTAAAGTTGACAGTCAAATGTGCTGAATCAACTAATTCGGGTAAGAACCCGAATCATATGTGTACATATGTTATTGACCATTATTAGTACTTTTCATAAATCAAAACAATGGTCATCTTAATTAAGATTTCTCTAAAACAAGAAGACTTTATAGAACAATTCATAGCAATAAATGAAAAATGGCAGATGAAGATCATTGGAGCCTTTTTTTTCTTCGTGAAATGGAAGATCCTAATAATATTGTACTGTCATCATCTCAATCAGTTGTTTTAAAGGATACATACCCAAAGGCTAAACATCATTTTCTAATTGTACCCAAAGAATTGAAAATTAAAAATGTATTTGAGGTAAATTGATATTTAAATTTCTTTAATTATACACATTTAATTATTTTATATACACAATTTTCCAGTTATCTAAAGATCACTTGCCTTTACTGGATGATATGTCTCAATTGGCCAAGAAACTAATTGATTCCTTAAACATGCAACCAAATGATTTTCTTATTGGTTTCAAACTTGATCCATCAATGAATCTACTTAATATGCATGTTATATCAACAGATTTTAATTCGAAACATTTGAAAACCAGACGTCATTGGTCTAACTTCCATACCAAAATTTTTTTGAAATATGATGCAGCTTATGAACAATTAAAGAATAAAGGAAACATCAAGCATTTAACAAAATATGAATTGAATGATATACGTTCAGGACCATTGAAGTGTAATAGGTGTGAGTTTTCATCAATAAATTTGTTTTATTTCAGGAAACACTTATTTAAATATTGGGAAGAAAAACAAGAGGCTACACCCATCCAACAGAATGAGTCATTGGAATTGCCACAAAGTAGTTGTAATGTTAAACCACAACCTCCTTTTTTAAGAGAGAGACTTGCAGTGCTCACCAAGATGTTGGAGACAATTTCTAAGCCAACAACAGAAACGACACCAACAACTTCAGATACAACTACAACATCAGAACCAATATTTGATTGCAATCAGAAAATTAATCATAATATCATTGAACCCGATTTGAATAAGAAAGTTGAATGTGATCAAGAAACATTGAAACAAAAAGATAATATATGTGAGCAGCAGCAGCAGCAGCAGCAGCAGCAAGAACAACAGAATGAAGCATTGGACTTATCACAAAATTTATCTAATAGTAACACACAACCATCCTTAAAAGATAGATTTGAAGCACTCAACAAGCTGTTGGAAACAGTTTCTATTAAAAAAACGGAAACGAAAGATTAAAATACAACATTCGCTTGGAATACATTTTATATGATAATACAAAATATATATATGTATAGATAATATTATTATTTATACATATAAATATTTATTTCTGTACCATAATTAATTAACTTATAACTAAGCTTTGATGATCTTCAACACACTGCAAAATTATAATATTATGTTTTGATGCATTTTTAAATAAATTTATTGTTTTGCAAACGATGCATGTATTTCAAATTGCAAACATACATAGTATTTATTCTCAATGGACTATAATGTCATGTGTTTCAAATATAAGGTTTCATAGCGTTTGGAATATTGTTTTATTAATTCTCACATAAATTCCTTCCTAGCAAGTAGAAAGCTTTTCATCATAATAGTCATTAGTACAGTCGCACTTCCCTTTAATGAATATCCATAAGCGAAGTTTTCTCTACAATAGTAAAATTTTGCAGTTTGAAGTTGATAAGAAAAGATTAAAACATTATTAGAAGATTCTTCATCATGGAACAATAGAATCTCAAAAAAATAAAAAAAAAAAATGAAGAATTCAATAATTATGATAAAGGCCATTCACATATTACGTCACAAGATTTTCATGATTTTTTTCACTCCAACATAACCCACCTCCCCACCCCTATCACAGTTAATCACATTTGTGAGACCACCCCCCTCTGGTGTGACGTCACATATTTTGCAATGGATATCGATAATATAGTGTTACCTTAATATCACTAATTTTTAAAAGTATTATATCTTAGAGTTCCTATAAAGACTCAGACTCTATATAGGTCACAAAGCCTAAGTTACAGTTGGTAAGTATTTTTACATTTTTCGTTAACAGATGAAATTTCGCGTATTAATAATTTTGATTTCGACATGTGACGTCACTAAGATTATGAACCCCTCCCCGTCACAGCTGTTAGTATAAGAAATTCTTGATTCAATTTAAAACACAACGAATTACAGAAAATGCTTGCAACAATGAGGTTTACTAGCATGAAGCAGATGCGTGACGTCGTGAATGATTATTTTATGAATCATAGTATGAGTTACGAAGTGAAAGCTGAGCTGACATTGAAACGTAATGGAGCAGAAACGGAACAAGAGGAACCAGCTAAGTAACAACTGTGGTGAGGCTGGATATTTTTCCAGTATGTATCCATTGACACAGAATCGACATTGGTGTATGAGGTCCTCGAATGCTTCACACATCGTTTACAACCTCCTACCCCCACAACCTGGGACTATTATATGGATGGACCCTAAGGAATTAACTGCACTGAGATGGGTTTCTTTATAGGTACATGGAATAGGATTCAACCATTTTCATGAAGAAGAATAATGTGAATACATCGGGGTATGCTTAAGTTGAAGAAGACATTTTAAGAACACAACTCCAGACCCATATTACGGATTACATATTTATAAATAACAGTTGGATCAAATAAAAACAGTACAAATATTTATTGTTTACATACACCGTAGTTTCTATTCACGAATTCTTATATAGCGTTCCCGTGTAAATCCATTATACAGAGATTTAACTGTACTCGTATAACACAAACAAAAAAAAAAAAAAAAAAAAATTGCAATTCTTCAAAATTAATCAATTTGTTGAAAGCAATTTAAAACTCTGAGAGTATAAAGTTTTTGCAATGCTCAGAATATTTTTGCAAAATAGCTTTGAGAGAACAAATTAGAGCTTTTATGCAAAGAAAATTAAACAAAGATTCTAAATTATTATTATAAACTTGTGTGAATCACCAACTTTTTGTTAAAACGACGTTTGGGTGGAGTCTTTTTAGTCTTTGTCAAGTCAAAGCTTTGATGAAAGCAGTCAACCAGTATTCATATGTATTTGGATTCACTGATTGTAAAAGCTTCTGTTTTCACTAACACAACTGTCAATTGTATGTAAATCGGTAAAGAACCCAAATATATTATTGACCATTATTAGTACATTTAATAATTGAAAACATGGTCATCTTAATAAATATAAGGCAGAAGCAAAGAATAATTCATAGAACAGTTCATACCAATACGCAATACGCGCAATACGTGAAAGATGGCAAATCATTGGAGTCTTGTTTTAAATCGTGAAATTGAAGATCCCAATAAAATTGTACTATCATCATCTCAGTCAGTTGTTTTAAAGGATACACACCCAAAGGCTGCTCTCCATTATCTTATTGTACCCAAAGAAATGAAAATTAAAAATGTATTTGAGGTAAATTGATATTTAAATTTCTTTAATTATACACATTTAATTATTTTATATACACAATTTTCCAGTTATCTAAAGATCACTTGCCTTTACTGGATGATATGTCTCAATTGGCCAAGAAAGTAATTGATTCCTTAAACATGCAACCAAATGATTTTCTCATTGGTTTCAAACTTGACCCATCAATGAATCTACTTAATATGCATGTTATATCAACAGATTTTAATTCGAAACATTTAAAAACCAGTCGTCATTGGACTAACTTCCATACCAAAATTTTTTTGAAATATGATGCAGCTTATGAACAATTAAAGAATAAAGGAAACATCAAGCATTTAACAAAATATGAATTGAATGATATACGTTCAGGACCATTGAAGTGTAATAAGTGTAAGTTTTCAACAACAATTTTCAATGATTTAATGAAACACTTATTACAACATTGGCAAGAGCAACAAAAACCCCATGTGCAGGACTCCTTGCGGTCCTCATGGGCTGGAGCAGTTTTCCGGAATCATCCGACACCAGTCGGACAACTCACCGAGGAATTGCCACAATGTAGTTCTATTGTGAAACCACAACCTTCCCTAAACGATAGTGTTGAAGTGATTAACAAGATGTTGGAGAAAGTTTCTATTAAAACAACGGAAACGTCAGATTAAATCACAACATTAAATCTACTATTTCTTTTTGATATAAGATTTGCTCGGATATAGAGAATATATAACATTATAAGTACATAACTAACTTTTAACTAAACTACGAGAGTCTTCAACTCGACAAGTTACTACAATATACATAATTGATTTACAATACATTTCTGAATACATTTATTGCTTTGCACTTCTTTTGGGGTTTATTTTTGGCAAAAACTTTGTATTATGAATTGGCAAAGATTTCATATGGATGTGTTATAAAGATTAGATCCTGACTTGCTCGTTGGCTCAATGGTTAGTGCGCCAAGCTGACATCCTAGAGTCGCGGGTTCGATTCCTGCTTGAAGTCTGGTCCTGCACTTTCTAATTTCCTCCAATCCTTCCTAACTTTCCCCCCTGAGCTGAAGGCCTTTGTCGCTATTGCTCTTATTTTAATAACTAACTAAATTATAATTTGTAATTATAATCTTAGTTCTATATAAATAAATAAATAAAAAGATAAGACCCCATAGCCTAGCCGATTGGAATATAAGTTTTATTAAGTATAGGCTAAAAAAATAAATACAAAAGGTATAGTTGAAATAAAAGATGATGATGATGAGGATGATTAGGTACTTAAATGTAGTTTATTTTTTAAAAATAACATCATCTAAATGACGGCCCTCTGGAAGACGGCACTCCTCTAAACGCGATCGCAGATTTGTGAAAACTCTTGTCAATAAATCTGGGATGATTGCTGCTATTTCTCCACGGATATTTTCCTTTAGTTGACTGATGTTCCTCGGATTGTTCATATAGATTTTATGTTTGAGGTATCCCCACAAAAAAAAGCAAAGAGTTGACGCCTCAGGGCTACATGGGGACCAAGGGATATCATCTCTTTTGGAAATTAGTCTTGCAGGAAACATCTGTCTCACAACCACCATAGAAGTCGGACTCTTTTAATTCCTGTATTAACTGGAGCTTATAAGGATGCAGTTTAAGATCCAATTTCAAAATTCGCTGTAAACTTCGTCGCGAAAAAATATGACGCAATATGCACGTTCTTTTGCGCCACCCTGTATTAGTGAAATGTCTCATATCGTTTAAAAACGATTCTGATATTGTTTCATGCATTGCATATGAGACGCCCACATAAATATTTCACTAACACTATGATAATGAATATACAATATATACACATCCAAAGTTTCATCGTGTCAACGGAATATTAAGATTTACCCTCTACAGAACAACGCTTTATAAACTGTGCAGTTAACATTTTATCATTTAACTTTTACCATTTTGTTGCAGTAAAACAAAACTGTATTTATAATAAAAATATACTTGTGCCTATGAAACTGTATTGGCTCTGAAAGCTTATAAAACTGTAATGCCCTAAATATAAGTACAATATTTGTTGACTACAAAACTATGCAAAATACTACCATTCTGTTATTCTGTTCAGAGCTTGACCCTAAACGATCATATAAGCTTCCAGACTACTGTAGCGTGTTTAAAATTACGACATTTATGCGGCTACAAAAGCAGCAGAATTAGCAGCCGAACGTACTCCTCTCAACTCTCAAATAAATATCTTCATCGACAGCCAAGCAGCTATAAAGGCAATAGAGGATGTGATGACAAACTCCAACTGTGTTCAACAATGTAGAACTAAAATTGACGAACTCTGTATCGAGAGACGCGTCACCATCTTTTGGGTACCGGGGAAGGGAACGAGGAGGCAGATGCACTCACCAAAGCAGGCGCTAGCTAACCTGAGGCAAGTGCGTCATACATACTTCCATCTCTGTCTACGCTAAAAGTGGAAATTGACACAGCAATGATTCAGGAAGCGAAGAGTATGTGGGTTGGAACACTCCTTTGCAGAACCGCAAAAATCATGCTTCGCTCTTTTAATTACAAGATTCCAATTACATCTTAGTTCTCCCAAGAAAGGATTGCAAGTTATTAGTCGGAATACTTATGGGACATTGTTTAACGCCTTCATACGTAGCCAAATTGGGCTTGGTTCAGAGAGATGTATGTACAACATGCAACGAGGTAAATGCTAGGGGGACTTTCGAACATCTTCTTTGCCAATGTCCAGCTCTCTACAAATCATGCTTTAGCTATCTTGGATTTGCGTCTTTCCTCTCCTTGAAAAGTGTTGCGAATCAAAAGATCAGCAACCTATTGAAACTCGCAAAAACGTGTATTAAGAACAAAATCTGAAGTTCTCCATGCTTCTTCTTGGCAACACTAAGGACCGCTATTGGTCTATGTTGGATCTTTTTGATCGGCCAAGCTAACGTAATCTAACCTAACCTACTATTCTGTTATTAGACCATAAAATTGTTTACAGAGTATGTACCTACATACATTAAGGTACCCATCGACACGTCCAATGCTTGAACAAATGGTTCGAAAAAAGAGAGAGCGGAAGCTATTTGACGTGTCGATGGGGTCATTTGACGTTTGACCAAATGCTTGAACAAAATCAAAACATTTTGATTTTCTTCATATCTCTCTCTCTATTCATTTTTGCCTTTGTGGAGCCATTTGATGTGTTGGTGGCGAAAACTTCTCATTGTAATGAAATTGTCGTTGTGAATAGACGCGGACAAGAAAAAAAAACGCAAATTACCGTAGAAAAACGAACAAAAACGAAATGACTTTGATGATTAAAAATGAATTTAGGGAAGTAGTAATTAATTAAATTATTATTATTAAAAAAATATATTTATTTATTTTATTTTATTTCTTATTACTTTTTTTTTTTTTAATTTAATGTCCAAGCAACCGAGTCGATTTTTATACATTTGTATCATCATAAGGAAATTTACATGGACTTAGAAAAACATGACATCTAAAAAATATTACGATCTTCTATTAAGGAGATCGTTGGGTGAAGTCTTTTCAAACTACGGTGGGTTGTGTTGGGTGTAAGACATCTTGCCAGAGAATTGGCTGCTGGAAAAATTTATTTCCTCAATCACCGTAGGCATCTTAAGGTCACGGTGTAGTATGGTGTTTCGAACATACCATGGTGCACCAGTTATACGCAGTAGGGTTTTGTTTTGAGTTGCTTGCAATTTTTTGATGATATATGGTGCGGGAGTCTAATAATATAATAATTTTTTTAATTAATTATGTAAAAATCTCAATTTTTAGGATTCCGTATCTATAGGGAGCTAACGGGACCTTATTATTAAGCTTACGCCCTCCGTCCGACTCTTGTTCTATCTCATGAACCGTAATAGGTAGAGAGTTGAAATTTTCACAGATTGTGTAATTCACTTGTGTGTAGAGCGACAAATACTAAAAATACGAGGGGGGACCAACAAAAAATTACACTGTGGTGGGGAGGGAGAGTGGGGGAACCTATTGTTTGATCACATGTAGTGTCACGCCATCTGCGTCAGTGTGCAAAGTTGTGTCGCTGTGAGTGCATCGGTTCGCCTGTGAGATTTTTTTTAGTAAAACAACTTTTTACATTTCGGCGAAAACGTAATGGCAGATTGTCGAGAACAACGCGCGGCTGTGAAATTTTGTTTCCTGTTGGGCCGCGGAAACTATTGTAATGCTTAAGACTGCTTATGGGGATGCTGCCCTAAATAAAACCAGAGTTTACGATAGGATTTTACGTTTTAAAAATGGATAAATGTCTATTGAAGACCAACTTCGTTCAGGACGCCCCTCAACGTCAAGAACTGACGAAAACGTCGACAAAATCAATGCCCTCGTTCGTGAAGACCGTTGCCGAACCATTGATCAACTCTGTGAGATGTCGGGAATGTCATGGAGTTCAATTCAGAGAATTTTATCCGAAGATATGCACATGAGAAGGGTTGCAGCGACTGGTCACACCGCCCTTTCCGTGAAGCAATTCTTGACCAAAAACGCCATGACACCGATTGTCCACCCCCCATACTCACCGGATCTAGCCCCCTGTGACTTCTTTTTCTTCCCCAGACTCAAAAAGAATATGAAAGGAAAGCGTTTTGCCACTGTGGAGGAGGTGAAATAAAAATCGCTGGAAGGCTTAAAGGACATCCCGATGAGTGAATTTAAAAACTGTTTTGAACAATGGAAGAATCGTTTGGAGAAGTACGTTGTGGTCAATGGAGAATACTTTGAAGGTGATCAAAATTTGGTGTTAAAATATTAAGAAATAAAGAAGTTATGACGAAATTCCATTTTTTTTTGAGTCCCCCCTAGTACACATTTTTAGAAGCATTTAATTTAATCTTTTGTTTAACATTTTTTTTTTGTGTAGAATATTTTTAAGCTGTTAATTGTAGTATATTTTTACCGAACTATTCTCAATGTAAAAATTGAAATCTCATATAAAGAAAGCTTTTACCATTTTTGCGATTCTCGTACAAGTTGAAAGCTGCGCTGTTAAAAAAGCTATTTTTAACATCAGTCTGTAAAGTGTATGTTACCAGTCTGTAAACTTCAGTTTATGCAGGTTTGCCCACTTAGAAGAAAATGAAAATATTTTGAAAATATGAAATATTTTATTACAAAAAAATCTTATACAAAAATGAAAACAGGTGTTTTTTAGAGGTTCTCCGAGTAATTCTGACTATTTAAATTTTTTTTCCTGAATTTGATTTTTTCCCCCAAGTTGACAAGCCTGATTTTATCTTATATGTATTTGCAAATGTATGCAATTGAGGGCACAATATTTTTGAAAATCGATAATTGTTTTCAAAACTATTGTCCGACATTAAAAATGGATCACGCAATGATTTTAACACATTTCCTATTTGCATAGTTTTCATTATATTCTAAAATTTCCGCGGGAAATCAACAAATCGAAAGATTACCCATTTTACAGAGCGATAACAGTGCACACAAATTAACATTTTTTCTCACAAACAAATTAACACCACCACAGCAAATGATGATAAATTGTTTGCGTAAGAGCTTTCCTTGTCACCGCAATAAACCATTAACAGCGAGTTATTTGTATGTTAGGCGTTAACAGACATACAATTTTTTTGTCATCGCCTTGAGAATAGGTCGGTTAGGCTGTTAAATATGCACATAATTTAATATTTTAAGCAAAAAATCTTGTACGATGAGTGAGTCCGACTCACACTTGGCTGATTTTTTTTTTTTTATTATTTATAAAATTTTTATTCAGTGAAATATAAATTTTTTTTTATATAAAATCATTAATTAATTAAATAATTAATAGTTTTTACGAAAAATTATATCAGATTAAGGTGTATTGCCACCGCAAAGACCATAAATATAAATAGTTAATGGTCTCTGCCACCGAACATTCGCTGTGTGCACTCGTTGCTGCCAAGAATAGAACAAAGAATTAAAACTTTTCCATTTGATGTAGTTGATGGGCAACGCATCAATGATTTGATCAAGCATTGGACGTGTCTATGGGTATCTTTACTGTGAAAATTGACAATATTATTATGAATATAAAACTGTGTTTTCATTCTGAATAATACTGAGGAAATCCATATCCAAATTTCATGTGGCGCAAAATATACTGAATCGATTTTAATAAATTTTTTCCTTCCCTTTCCGTTGGTCCGTTCAGTACCAAATTTTACTCAAACATTCCACATTCTAAACTAGAATTTCCCTGAAAATTTCATCAAAATCGGTAAAGCAGTTTCTGAGTCCATAAGCCCCATCCATAGATATATATATATATATACATTCACTTATAAATATATATACAATATATCTTCTATATAAACGGAGACAAGATTCTCTCAGCACCGTTTTACCATACTAAACGTCAATGTATTTACATAAAAATTATATGGTTAGAAAGGTATTCATCTCTAGACTGGTAAGGATTATGCCGATACTCAACAACAAGCATTGAAAAAACAATATGGCTTACTGGCTTACACAGTGAAGAAAGCAATATCGTGCAATTTGTATGTCTGTTTAAGCGAAGACGATTCTATGATCTTAATGGCGTGGTGGTTATGGTGTAAGACTCGGATGCATGAGTGCACTAGTTGGAATCCTGCGGTCTGCTTATTTCATGTAGTTTGCTCTTTAATAGGAACTGCAACAAATCTCTAATCTTTATATAAAAAAATTGATCCATCAGTTCCAACTTTTCCGGTAGATTTTCCAACATTTTCTTATTATTGTGTATTGTATTGACGCCCTAGCAAACTGACTAACATACAAAGCAAATTAAATAATAAAAGCTTTTAAAAAAAGTCGGGGCAAGTAGTATTGCCGTAATTGTTCTTGCGTGAAAACTTTTTTTCATGAATATTATTTATTATTTGTACAATGTAACAAAATTATGGATTTACTTTGGTTTGATTTATTTCATAGTTTATTCCTTTCTTTTGAGATCATTTAAAGTTTCTTTTAATTTTTTTTTTTTTTTACTGTTAATTTATTAATGTAATGAGCCCCTTGGTTCAAGAAAAGTCATTCGTGGATCCGTCCCTGCATATTTCGTTGTCTAAGTATCCACTGATTGTAAAAGCTGTGCTATTTTCGTTAGCACAACTGCCATGTTAAATGTGAATCGATGAATAGACCAAATATATTATTGACCATTATTAGTACTTTTTATAATTGAAAAAATGGTCATCTTAATAAATATAAAGCAGAAGTAAAGAATAATTCATAGGTCAGTTCATACCAATACGGAATACGTGCAATACGTGAAAGATGGCAAATCATTGGAGTCTTGTTTTAAATCGTGAAATTGAAGATCCTAATAAAATTGTACTATCATCATCTCAGTCAGTTGTTTTAAAGGATACACACCCAAAGGCTACTCACCATTATCTTATTGTTCCGAAAATATTGAAAATTAAAAATGTATTTGAGGTATATTAATCTTTAAATTTTTTTAATTATATATACGTATATTTAATTATTCTATATACACAATTTTCTAGTTGTCTGAAGATCCCTTGCCTTTGCTGGATGATATGCTTCAATTGGCTAAGGAACTAATTAATTCCTTGAACGTGCAACGAAAGGATTTTCTCATTCGTTTGAAACTTTTTAAACCAACGCACCTACTTACTATGCATTTTATATCAAAAGATTCGAATTCGACATTTTTAAGAATCGATTTTAATACCAACATTTCTTCGCCATATTATGCAGCTTATGACCTGTTAAAGAATAAAGGAAAAATTTCAGAACTATTGATGTGTATTTGGTGTCAGTTGTCAACAACAATTTACAATGATTTAGTTAAACACTTAATAAAATATTGTAAAGAAAACCATGAGGCTCCACCCATCTAACAGAATGAGTCATTGGAATTGACAACAATAGAAATGACACTAACAACTTCAGATACAATTACAAAAATAGAACCAATATATGATTGTAATAAGAAAATTGATCATAATATCGTTGAACCCGATTTGAATAAGGATTGTTGTAGCGATCAAGAAACATTGGAACAAAAAAATATTATATGTGAGCAGCAGCAGCAGCAGAAAGAACAACAGAATGAGGCTTTGGAATTATTCATAAATTTATTACTAACAAACAACCATCCTTAAAAGATAGATTTGAAGCATTCAACAAGCTGTTGGTGACCTTTTTGTTATTAAAATAATGGAAACGAAAGATTAAAATACAACATTCACTCGAAATATTATATCCAACATTATTTCAGTACAATAACTAATTAATTTATAATTATAATAAGTTACTACAATATTATTGATATACATTTCTGAATAAATTTATTGCTTTGCAATTATTTTGTGGTTTTGTTTTGGCAAATGATGAAATAAATTTATTGTTTTCCAATTTTTTGTTTGGCAATTGATGATTAGAAAAACTGTGGTCTCTTTGAACTGGTGTCGTGAGCGGATATTCTGAAGAAAAGAATCTGATAACGAAACTTTATGAAATTTTACAAAGTGCAGTGAACATGTTTATTGTTGAACCAATGCATTTAATAAGATTTGTGGCAATTTTTAGTGTTGTTTACTGTAGTGGAACCAAAGTATTTTCATTTTTATTTAATTATTGTTGTTGGCGTGTTAAAGCAAGGTAAATAAAAAAGGAAAGAAAGTGAAGTGAGTAATCCAGTGTGAGTAAACCACTTTAAAATTATTTCCTATTTTAGACTCAATTTCATGTGAAAATCCAAACGTTACTCGCGAAGAGTTGCTTCAATTTATGTCAATAATATTTTGAGCAAAAAATCTTGTACAATGGTACGGAACCATCCGTGTGCGAGTCCGACTCACACTTGGATGATTATTTTTTTTTTTTTTGTGAAATTTGTTATGTAGTAGTAAGTTAATTTTTTTTTTATTTATATAGAACTAATATTATAATTACAAATTATCAGTTAGTTATTAATAACTAATATTATAATTACAAATTATATTATTTTATATTATTAGTTATTAATATGAGCAAAAGCGAGACAGAGGCCTTCAGCTCAGGGGGAGTGTTAGGAAGGATTGGAAGAAAAAATTAGAAAAGTGCAAATATATAATAATAATAATAATTGACATATTTACAATTTAAAGAGATTATAAACATAGTCTATTCACAAAGTTGATTAACAAAAGATTTCCATCTGTCTCTATTGCGTGCTAATGAGCGAAGTTCGCTCATAGATTTTCTTGTTTCAGCCGCAACAGTTCGTTTCCACGTCAATTTCGGTCTTCATCTGGACCTCGTCCCTTGAGGGTTCTATTCCAATATGGCATGGGGTATTTCGTCGTTATTTTTGCGAAGGGTATCACAATTTCAATTGGGTCTTGCTCGCAGATTTGCCAAAGTCGCTGATTGCTAATAATTCTTGGCCATCAGATTCGCAGAATATTACGTAGACATCGGTTGATGAACGTTGGTAGTTTCCTCATGTTTGTAGTTGTAGTATGCCAAGTCTCATAGCCATAAAGCAAGACAGATTTTACAGAAGCGTTAAATATTTTTATTTTCGTCTTTTGGTGGACATGTTTAGCTCTCCAGAAGTTTCTTAGTCTCCCAAATGCGGCTTTGGTTTTTTAAATTCTACATTTCATATCGATATGGGTTCCCCCGTTTGTTGTTATTTGGCTACCAAGATATTCAAAACGTTCAACCTCTTCGATGTTGTTATATTCAAACTATATAATAAGTCAATTATTTATAAAAAAGAGGTAATTTTTGTTTACCGTTTCTTGCCTGAAGCTACATTAAGTACTGCCTTTTCGAGCAGCAACTGCAGAACACCGATTTTTTTAGGGGTAATATTTTCGGTTGTAGCCCACGCAATTGCCTTATTAAATATGCCGATTTTACCAATAGAAAAATTCCATAATCAAATGCATTCATAACAAAACCAATGATATTCATATAAACTAAACTAACGGGATCTTAGTGGCTAAATAAAAAAAAAAAAACGCTAAAGAGTAACGAAAAATGCATAAGTGATTTACAACCTACGCTTCACGGTATTTTGGTGTGGCACCAGTTTTTTAGAATTACAAAAAGTATACCGCGACGGAAAAAATGTTGTGAATCACTGGCAAACGCATATCTGCACACAAAAAGAATAACAATGCACGTGTTTTTTTTATTATCTGCAACGAGACCATAAAGAGAATCAAAAAACAACTTTTTGGGCTCTTTTTCTCTCTTTTAGTTTTTTTCCGAAAATTCCAAAAAAAAAAAATTGTTCAAGTTATAGAACATTTTGCTTTTGTTCAAGTTATAGAATAGTCAATGGAGAAAAAAAATGTTCAAGTTAGCGGGTAGTTCAAGTTAAAGGGTGGTCAAGTTAGCGGAAGTAGAGTGTAGTAACGGATGGCGCAATAGAACGTGCATTTATTTAGTATAGGCTAAAAAAATATATATAAAAGGTATAGTTGAAATAAAAGATAGGATGATTAGGTACTTAAATGTAGTTTATTTTTTAAAAATAACATCATCTAAATGACGGCCCTCTCGAAGACGGCACTCCTCTAAACACGATCGCAGATTTGTGAAAACTCTTGTCAATAAATCTGGGATGATTGCTGCTATTTCTCCACGGATATTTTCCTTTAGTTGACTGATGTTCCTCGGATTGTTCATTAGACTTTATGTTTGATTCTCGTCGTTCCAATAATGACAATTTTGTCGGTTTACGAACCCATTCAAATGGAAATGAGCCTCGTCAGATAAGAGGATGTTGTCAAAAGTGGAAAATCGACTAAGCATTTCTTCAGCAAATGCCAACCTTGCTCCGAAGTCGGACTCTTTTAATTCCTGTGTTAACTGGAGCTTATAAGGATGCAGTTTAAGATCCAACTTCAAAATTCATTGTAAACTTCGCCGCGAAAAAAGATTACGCAATATGCACGTTCTATTGCTCCACCCTGTATTAAATAGAAATGTGATTTGAAAAGATTCTTTTTTTTTTGTATTAATAAGCTGGTGGAAGAACTGATGAAATTGAAGTGAAAGAACTAGTTTTGAACCAGTGGATCATGCAGCAGGATCGTTTCAGAATGATTCTGATATTCATTAATGCATTCTCTTGTATGATAATCAGAGGTCGTAAAAAAATCTCATCACTTTCATTTTCTCCTAAAAACAAATTGTTATTTAAAGAGAAAATGCAAAATTGTCGGATATGAGATTTTGATATATATGCACCTCTATGTGCGCTGCAGTCGACTATTCTTTGATAGCCCTCTCCCACTTCTCACTCTCTTCGACTCATCCAACTCACGTCACACAACAACCAAAAAAAAAAAAAACCTTTTGTCTTGTGAGTTTTGTTTCATTTTCTTCTTCACTAATATGTTTTTGGTATGTGATTATTCGACATGTTTTTTGCAACTATTCTTACTCAGAGAGACCGTTGATTTTCTTATCGAGAACAAGAAGAAGCTAATAACTTTTGAACGACACAACAAAATATTGTGCTTTGTGAGTGAGATATGTATTTTGTTTAAATTTTTCACTTTTTCTCTGAATGGGACACATTAGGGGTCTTCACAAAACGTGGTAAACTTGACCTATTGAAAATAAAAGATGATTCTCATTTGCGACCTCTGATCATAAAGCATATAATGCAATACCAGTGGACAAAATTATTGCGACCGGATTCGAAAACAATACGAAAATGAATCATATGTCGCTCAGTTTGTGGCAGCAAAAAGTTTCGTTTACGATTTTTACAAAAGATATCATTAGCGAACCTTTCGCAAGCCTTTTCACCGAAAATTTTAATCTTGTGTGAAACCATTTGTCGTCTCTCTGACCTATTAATTCTTATTTGTCATATTTATGGTCGGAAAATTATAGTTTACGAGCACGTTAGCAAACATTGAGCGAACGTTCAAGCAATGCTTATGTTTTTTTTTTTTACCGGAAAACGCTTGTTTCTGAGCTCGTTTGTGATAGTTTAGTCGAACGTTTCTTCAACCATACTGAAATCTTTACTGTACTTTACAGAACAATGCTTTATAAACTGTTCAGTGAAATTTTGTTCCTGTAAAACAAAACTGTAATTAGAATAAAAATACACTTGTGCTTATGAAACTGTTGTGGTTTTATTGTAATACATAAATATATACAAATTCAATGATTATAAAACTGTAATGCATTTGTCCTCAATATTGGTTGACTATAAAACTATAGCACAAGACTCCCATTCTGATAGTAGAAAATAAAACTGTTTACAAAGTACCAATATTTTTGCAAAACAATATTGTAATGAATATAAAACTGTGCTTTCATTTAATATTCATCAAAAATCATTAAACTAATACTAGTCTAGTCAACTTTCTCACAAAAAAAATTGAGGTTTGATCGGGGAAAATTGTGGATTGTGTCTTGATTAGAATCAAATCAGCATTTTCACTCAAAAGTTTTTTATTTATGACATTTATCCTTTAAACATTTCCTTTGCTTTTAAAACTGTTTTCTTACAGTATTTCATAAAACTGTTAACAGAGGATATACATATTTGAGAAACACTGTTACTGCCTATTGATAATAGGGGTCTTCACGCAACGTGGCAAACATGGCAAATTCGCAAATAAGAAGCAGTTACTCCATAGATAAAAAAATTGACAGGCTTGCGAAATCTATGTGACAAACTTCGCAAATCTTCGCAAAGTGAGGGCTGCTAACATAATGAATTTATTATGAATTGGAAAGTCTGCCGAAAAGTAATATATTCTACCAATTTAATTGACGATACAGTGTACAGAAGGACTTCTCTATGTTACGTGTTGTACAAGATTTTTTTTATCTTCCTCATAAAAACGTATTCCTATGGAAAGCTGTTCTTTTCCAGCTATGTCACATGATTCATCTGCTATTACATTGTAAGCATAAGCCTTCTTTGCTGCCTGTATGATTTCACTTTTAATAACCAAGCCGCACAAGCCAATAATTTCGTTTTGAATCTGTGGGGAGGTAGACATCGTATTTTTCTTCCCATTGGTAATATGCTGTTTCAAAACTAAATCACCAGATTCCATTTTCAGGTTCAGAAGGTCTTTAAGAACACTGTAATGTTGCTGTTTACCTCTTAAAGGCAAGCGTACCACAGAATATAATCGAAGAAATTATAGATGACATTATTTGTTGATTGTCTTTGATTTCCTTCTGGTGAGTCATATTCATCATTACATCATCGGGTATTTTTTCCGAAAAGTTTTTAGCATCGTTTTACAATACTTATGCATATTTTTAAAGCGATAGAAAGATCGAGTCACAAATGAACCCAAAACGCCAGTTAATACTTTTGGAGGGAATAGTATGCAATTATATTGCACAGTGAGCCTTTTAGGTGCTTAGAATATACTAGCCAAGGTGCGTTAGTCAGCAGCCAATTATGATTAAATTTTCGTTTCAAATTAGCGGTTTCGGCATTTTCAGCAAAGTTGTAAATTTTAGGAGATACCCAGCAGCGTTTAAACATATCCAATTAATATTATATAAACAATAATCAAATATATCGTTTGATGTTTAATAATAAAGGAAATACACCCATATAATTGGTTGTTCACGCAATTCAAAATGGCAAATTTATCAATTTATCAATTTGCCATTTTACCACGTTCCATGAATACCCCTAATATTTTATTATGAATATAAAACTGTGTTTTGTTGAATAAATGCATGTAAAACTTTCTTCACTTTGAAAATATTCCAGGTCATGGATAAATTTGTAATTTATAACCTTGACCTTTTCTTGCCTTGATTTGTAGATACTTACTAAATGTAGAATCTCCAACATGGTGAATATTCTGTGACTGTAAAACTGTACCAGGCAAAGTCACTCTCCAATTTCGCCTTGTTTGCGTTGCCTAATTAAACTGAACTTTTTCTTAGCACTTTTAATGTTGGCGGCTCAAACTTTTTCATTGTTGTTGTTGTCGGTATTGTTGTTGGATGAGAAAGGATTTGCACCAACAGTTTGTTTATTTATTTTTTATTTTATTTTTTGCAAACTTTTCCAAATGAAGAATAACGTTACTGCTGCATGCCACACGCGTTGTCTTGCTTGAGGTTTGGTTCCATTGTGAGTGAGCAAAGATTTTTCCTACATTTCACTTCTTCTTTTTTTGTTTACTTTTTGTATTTAATTAGCATTGCATTTGTCCAAAAAAAAAAATTAGAAAACTTGCATGAGTTTTGATTCCATAATTTCTTGTTATTTTATAATGAAAATTTTTTGTTTAATTTTGGTCACGACTTTATTTCTTTATTTTCATTTCCACTGGCGGACTAAGTTCTTCTGTAGCCACAGGCGATAAAACTAAATAAGGCCCCCAGTCGACATAGAAATGCATGATTTTTGGTTTGAATTGACGTTGGAACAACATTTTTTGAGTGATTTTCTTATTTGTGTGCCTATGATTCCATTTTATTTGTTTGCTCTCTTTTTAAGATTTGGAGGTCCTTGAATATATTTTGCACTTATTTTAGGATTTCATTAAAAAGGAAGACTCGCCATTTGTAACTGAATTTCCGGGGAAGTCCCATACTTCGTTGGGGGTATTTCATAGTTGTCTGAACAGGTATTTTTATTTTAGCTTAATGTTTGTATCATGAATCGGAGAACCATTAAAATATATGGAATTGATTAGCATAATAATGGATTCATCAGTCCCTCTGAACAAATACATACTATTCAAGTGCTTTCAGTGCTTGAGGTACCAAGCTGAAATCTGTTACATGGTTTAGTCGCATATAGCTGATACGTTAAAATCAGATTTGTACAATTACTGGAAGAGGAGGTACCACACATATAAAAAGCCATTAAAAATCATGAATGATGCTCTAAAATGACACTTGAATTAATAAAAGTATACGAAATATGGGGAGTGAAAGGCTTGTAAGCTTCGGTACACCGAATTTAATATTCATCATGTTTTCATTTTTCTATTAATACTTAATTTCTTGACATTTTACAGTACTTTTTCATTCATTTCCCCTTCATTTGTCCTTTAGTTGGAAGATGCAATCATTAGGTTGAATCATAAATAATCATAAAGTGCATCCTTCCTTCCATCATTTCTTCATGCGTTGCTTGCTTTCATCATTTTCTGTGTTTTCTCTCTCTCACATCTTCTTGGTGCTCACAAGAGAATTTATAATTTCATTTTATTTTTCTTTATTTCTATATTCACATTTATTCTATTCCATTCCATTTGATCCTTGGCCAAGATGCCAAAGGAGTCTCCTGCTTGAAATTTCTTCTTTCTCTATATAAAATAATCTTCAACAAGCGTGAAATTGTTGCACGTCGCACCATAGTTGCAACGAAGTGGAACAAAAAAAGTCACTCACTTTTCTCATCTCGTTACCTTTGCATTGGTGGTGTAAGGAGAATGTGAGTGGGTAACTTAAGTTAAGCTAATACAATAATTTATCCAATTCATTTATTGTAGAAGAAGATGTCATTACGTCTGCATGCAACTTTAATTGAGTCTACGATTTATTAAAGGAAATTATTAATATACTTAGTATTTTCTCTATTCAATTGGAATTTATAATAAAATAAAGTGGAGTGATTTTCTGTTTAATTCTTTATACGCGTACGAGTATGTAACACTATTTGGGTCTTGAATTTATAGTAAAACTAACTTTCCCGGCGTGCATTGCATTTGAAAAGGTAAAGAGTACATGACAGGGCAACATACAAATGGCAGTGAGTAGACACTTCCAGCAACTTTTAAAGTTTCACTTTATACTCTATTACTTGAGTATTACACAACAGAGCTCTCTCTAATTTTTTGCTTTTATAAAGAAGGGAAGTGCGCGGGTCGTTTAGTCGCTGTGATCGTTGTTGGTGTGAAACCAACACCAAAGAAGAATCAACGATCAGTCGCGTTGTGTAATACGGGTCTTAATAGTCATTCAAATACTCCCAACTTACTTAGGGTTATAATCACAACTCAAAATCGAAAGTAAGTTACCATGCCTGGCGATTTGAGATATTAACACAATTGAAATTTCAACCAATATCCGCAAAATCTTAATAAATTATATACCTAAAACCTTCTTCATGAATCACTCCGTCTATTGGTGAAGACCGTATGAAATTTCGTTCGGTAGTTTTTGATATTATCGCAATCAGACAAACAGACAGGCAGGTTCGGCATGGGACTTTCTTCTATAATGTGTATAGATATTGATGGCTACAAGACAAAGGAGGATACGGGGGCGGGTATCTTCTCAGAAAAGTTAACAGCTCATTTTCCGCACCGTTTATCGAACTGGTGCAGCGTGTTCCAGGAAGAGATACATATATGCAGTCTTGCAAGCAGCAATGTTGATAAACCTATTGGGAGACCCCAAGAAGCATATCGATCTTTGTCAAAGCTCTGTAGACTAATAGCACTAAGCTATCTGTAGTACGGTGGCGGGTCTCAACCAGGGAACACTTTTGTATGCGGAATCTTCAGGTTGGTTTTAGCGGCTGAGGGAGCCAAGCCCATCTCCAATCCCTTCTCCCTCCATTCCTCACCATACCATAATCAGGTATCACAATGAGCCGCAAAACTTCAGGGAGAATTATGCATGTACTGGCGAGCGGTCTGTATGTAGGACATTAATATCGTTCCAATTATTAAATGAGGTAGATGATAGACCTTTATTACTACTTTTCCGATTATTATATATAATACTATATATATGTAATATGATTCTATAATGTATTGTTCTTTATGTAAATGAAAAACCCTTTCTCTACATAATATTATATGTATTATTTTTGCAAAAGATTTAAAATATTTTTATTATTTTATTTATTTTACCATTTTCACCATTTTATAATTTTTTCCATTATATCATTTTACGGTTCAATTGTTAACCTTTGAACTTTTATACTCATAAAATATTTGTTACTTTGTGTAAAGAAAAAAATTCACAAAAAAATAAAGAAATATTTTATTTTCAACCAAATTATAAAATTCGCTTTAAATTTCTTATTTTTTTTTTGTCAAAATAAAATAAATGTTTTTTCTTACTAGAATATCATGACATTGAATACTTTATTACATTTTGTTGGAACAGATTTTTAAAGCTAAATTCATGGGGGATTTTGACATTTCTTAATGAAATCTTTTAGTGACACTTTGATTGATTACATCAGTTGTTTTAGCTAAGAAAATTTAAATTAAACATTGATGATAGAAATGGAATCGTGAAATCAAACCTTCCAAGTGACTATTCACACCACACTACTCTAGTCTTTGAAGAAATAATTCTCAAGAATATGGGTGCATATTTCAAGGAGTGCAGAACAGGGACGCTAAGGTCATCATTAAAAAATACTACACACGCCTCACATTGGATTTCAACACCAACAAGCGTATTTGCGAAGAAGTCGTAATCATTCCCACTAAGCCATTGAGGAATAAAATTGCCGGCTATGTTATCCATTTGATGGGTCGTTTTCGTCACTCCCAAGTTCGTGATATCTCCATCAAACTGCAGGAAGAGGAGCATGAGCGTTGTGATAACTATGTTTCACCTGTGTCTGCCCTGGAACAGGACATTATTGAAGTCGAATCTGAGATGTTGAATCCTTTGGACTTCCACAACATTCGTTGTCTTCAATTGACTCAACCATCCACCTACAATTTCAGTCGCAGAAATTAATTTTAGTAAACACAACATAATATCAAACAGTAGATCTATTGATATTGAAGTGATGATGATGATGATGGATTTCGCTATTTTAATTTGGCGGCATGCTTTGCTTTGAATATGAGTATATAAAATTTAATAATCTGTGCACGTTAATCTCAAAAACGGTTTTGCCGATTTCTATGAAGTTTTCACTGGTGTATTGTAGCAAGCTTCTTTTATAATATAGTGCTTAATTTAACAAAATCGAACTACAGAATCGGTTGAAATTAATGGATCAAATTTTGCATATAATGTTGTATTTGCAAAAAAAAATCAATTAGTCCTTTGCAAACATCTATTTTTGAATTGTGAGTCACAACAAAATAAAATAAATATCACACTTTCTATCATTCTCGTGCAAAGCTGATTTTGATAAATTTCTTCCAGGGAATAGCAAAGCACTCGGGGACAGCTAGTATCAAATAAAGTAAAAGATTCTCTTTTCACTTTCTGAAAAATTTTCAGGTTTACCATACTTGGTTTTCCTATAGAAAAAAACATTGTAATTTACAATTATTCATGGATTTTGTTAATTAAAAGTTTTTACTTAATGCAACATAATTCCATTTGTTTTTCGTTTTAAATATTTCAACTTAATGCAGCAAATAAAGAAGATTTAAAGGCTTCACTTAAATCGAAGCCATTTACCAGGTTTACTGTCTTTCTTCATGTTTAAACATGCAACAAACCCGCCAAGCAACCATTCAACCAACAAATGAAGCTTATACTACTAAATAACAATGTATGTGTCTCTGTACGAGTGTCTGTGTGAATATGTGGCACAATCTCTGAGAGTATAAAACTTAATCCCTGCAGGATATAACAACCTGAGTGCAATTTGCTGTTGTTCACAAAGAAGAAGAAAAAAAAATAAAAAAAAAAAATTGGAAAATAATAGAACAAATGCGCCACCGAGCAATAAACCAAATTCAAGGTATAAACGACCCTGAATCAACCGACACTTGCTTGGTTTGCTGCCACTTACACTATGTCCAAACAAGGAGCGACCAAGAGTAGACAGCACAGGCATAGTGAATAAGTGAGTCAAGGTATCAAAAAGTATGCAAGTGAATTTACAAGAATTTTTTGTGCATTTTCTCCCTTTTCATACAAAAAAAAAAAAGAAACAGAAAAAAAATAAAATGGTAGAAAAATGAACAGAAAAATGTCACTTCCGGTTAAATCATTAAAATTCTTCGCCATGCAAAAATGTGCATTGCAATGACTGACTGACTGACAATGAATGGTATGTAAAACATTTTCTATGACCAATGGTCAACCATACACCCACCCACCCACATAAGGATCAGTCAGGACATGTTAGCACATACAATGTTGACCACCAGCAAACGTTTGAAATATTAGAATTGTTAGAAATGAAAAAGGCAAAGGTTATTCATTCATTTTGTTGTTATCATTCAATGTCTTTTGTTATTATTATTGTAACATCCTCATTTCAAAGAAATTTCTAATGTTGACTTGACATGGCGGCAGCAGCGTTCGTTAAATTGAGCAAACACAGCGCAATGACGCACATACAAATGATACAGCAGGACATCAGTGGTGCGGTTTAATTTGTAGGGGTCCAGGAGGTCATATTATATTTTGGAATTTTTAGACACAAATTTTTGTTAAAAAAAATCTTCATATTTTGGGTCTCGAATCTGCATCTGCATAAATGAGGTTTTTAGTATTTCTATTTGTATTTGGGACTCCTTTTAATCGGAGCCTCTGGCATTTACCCATTCTGCCATTCTATGAAAACGCATTGGTGCCACTCACTACTATTCATTGTTCAATGTTGTTGGTTGTTATTTGAATATAGTACAATAGTAGTAAGTATAATGGAAGAAGGACTTTGAAATATCAACGTAATATTGCCACCTGTTATGCCCAAGCAACAGGAGGCCTTCATTCATGAAGAAGGCGGATATCATGTTTTTTCATCGTTTTTGCTAAAGTGAATCAAATTGAGAAGAGAATGAGTGAAAGCGTTAAAAAAAGCTTTTGGAAGCCAGTTCACACTCATTTGGCAAAGGGTTTGGGTGAGTGGAAGATAATATTATACTTAATATAAAAAGCTTTTTATTTCTTTCCTTCATATAATGAAGAGTGTGAAAATATCGCATGCTTTTCTTTTTGCTTTTAGTGTCAAAATGGGGGAGGGCGAGAGGTTGGGGCTGGTAACTTTTATTTTAAAAGGCAATGAGTTGCCAGATTGTTAATTAGATTACAAGAAAGAAAAAGAAATAAGTAGTAGTAACAAATTAAAAGAATAAAAATGGGATCACAATTAAATAAGATATAAGAAGGTCTCAGGAATGAAAGATGAAAAGTAAAGTATGTATAAGAAAAGACAACAAAAAAGAAGTGTAAAGAAGGCAAGGGAAGGAAAGAAAAAGATGTTAATGAAAGACAATAAAGATGAAAAAGAAAGTAAAGTAAAAGAAATGAAATGAACGGAAAAAAGAAAAATATTTAAGGAAACAAAGAAATATAAGAGAACAGAAGAGGATTGAAGAGAAGTCGATTAAAGATACAATAAGGAAAGAAAAGAAAGGCAACGAAGGGAAGATAAAATAAGAAATGAATTGTAAAGATTATAATAAAATACAAGAGAAGGTAAAAAAAAAATGAAAAAGAAGAATGATAGTGGGAAGAAATAATGGAAAGGATGAGAGAATCGATGAAAAATGGTAATGAAAAACCAGTAATAGGAAAATTGACTTTGGATATGCTAAAGCTCTTCACTGATCTTCTTCTGATTATTGTTCTAAGTTCATGTTTTGTATGGGTGGTACCCCTCCTGGTGGGCCGAGGGTCTTGACATTTACATAGTTGGTGGATATGCGTCAGTCATTTCTGTTCCATTATACAAAAAAAAAAAAGAAAAAGTTTTTCTAATAAGAAGATGAATTTGAATTAGGGTTTGCATGGGAGGTACCCCTATTAGTGGTTCAAGGGTCTTGAAATTTATTTGGTTAATGGATATAGGTAAGACACTTATATTGTCGGTTCCATAGTACAAAAAACTAAGAAAAAAATTTAATAAGAACATGAATTTGGATCAGAGTTTGTATGACAAGTACCCCCTCTAGTGGTCCGATTCAGCTGATTCGGACAAATGTATTGCATATGGTGAAAAGAAAGCTTCATACAAAATTTCAACTTTCTACCTCAATAACGGAGTTTGCATACATACAGACGGACAGACGGACGTGGCTAAATCATCTCGTCACATTGATCAAGAATATATACTCGATATACTTTATGAGGTCTTCGATATTCTGTGTGTTACATTGAGTGAAGAGTATAATAATGGGTGGATAATAGTTTACAGAAAAGAATAAAAAGGGTTTCAATGAAAAATGTTAATAAAAAAATGTTTCTAATAAAGATCCTAAAGAAGACAAGAATGATAAAAAGAACAGATATCAGCAATGAAGAGTGACACAATCCAGAAAGGTAAATAGAAAATAAATGAACATATTTTTGGGGCGTTTTTGAAAAGGAAAATGACAATATATTTATTTTGTCGGCTGAAAGCTCTAGTAGCTATAGCTGTTTCCTTACTGTAGCTTAAATTAAACTATAAGCATATAGTGTAAATAAATCTTCTAATAAATAAAAATTAGTGTTTTAAATTGTTCGTATATTATGCGCTGTCATACCGTTCATCTGATTGCATTGAAATTTTGTGAATGTGTATGGTTGGTTCCCGGCTTGAGTATGGGATAGTTTTGGTTCCCGAGATCTGGGATATTCAAAAATCAATCCCTAAAAGTATACTACAAAAATTAAATAAAATATCAATAAATTTCTGATACTCAAACTGTGTTCTTTGTTGATACTGAAAGTGTAACAGAGAGAACATAGTGATGCTAAGAAAGGAATCAACCTGTATGAAGCAGGGTCGGGTGCGCTAGTAAATAAATATTTATTTTGAAGAAATCTAAATTTACTTTAGAAAAAATTTGTTGCGAAATACGAGTTGCTCTTTGTGCTACCGAAAAGCTAAACATCTTTATACATCGATTTATGATTTCAATATTTAAAAATGAAGATAAAATAAATTAATTAAATTAATGGTTTTAATACAAGTATAGTTTTTCATATAGAGCAGATTGAGATTAGTGTATAATTTACTAGAGACCTCCCTACTTTACACGGGTGCATTAGAAAAACTGATATACATTTCTTCAGCGGTTTCATTACTCTAAAGGCAACAATTTCTGTTTGAATTTCTTGTTCTATGACCTTCTTAGCATAAGCAACTAAAATCTTTGCCATTTACAAATCATTTATGTTAAGAACTCTTTTTTTTACATTTCGATTGAAGAAACTTATAAAATACTTTCACTGAAAAACGAAACAATTCATGAATTTTAAAGTTCTAAAAACGAGGAAGCATCACTTTTAAACTAAACTTCTAATGCTCATTCATGTTAAGTTTATGTTGCTGTGTCAATTTTGACTAGACTAAAGTCCCTCAATTCAAACAATCTGTAACCAAAACACTTTCTAGATGTCATGTGAGATGTCATGTCACGACAATAAAAACCATCAAAAACGCTCTCGAACAAACTCTTGTTAAGTAGGTTTATACTAACCGAACATTGTGTTGACAATTTCAAGTTTAAGAGCTTTAAAAAAAATGAAAGAATTTCATGCTTATGTATGTTATGACTTCCTGTTGCGATTTTATGATGACAAAAAAAAAAAAAAAAATACAAGTATAAAAAATGATGATGGCAACAGAAAGAATGGAAGAGAAAAGAAATTGAAGATACAAAATGTTGTATATGTTGCAAGAACGACGACCTATGATATCGTAAGGAAGTCATACACCACATTTATAAAATATACGAGTATTTTTACACCTCAAGCTAAAAAATGTAAAATGTAATCATAAATGTTAGCAAAGGATGAGTGAGTGAATGAGTAAGGATGACTAGGTGAGAGATTCAGTGCACAAGTGAAAAATAAATGAACAACAAGAATAAATGATAACTTTTGTCCTTAACAAGGTTTATATACACTTCATTTTCGCAGTTTGGTAAAGTTTTGGTAAATTTTTTGGGCAAGAAACGCGTCACCATTTATCTTGTTCCAAAGGAACTGAATTTTTAACAAAATCAGTATCAAATTCGTCTCTTTGCACATGCAGAGCCGTGTTAGTTATGATTTCATATTTATAGAAGACATTAGAAGTGGTGATGAGAGTCAAGACACATCAAACGGGGGGATGAAGACCAAGCCAAAACCGCAATTTGTGTGTGATCTCGCATTATCTTGATGGATTGATGGATCAAATATCTTGCTGGATCATTATATTGATGGATCATTTTCTTAATGAATTATTATCTTGATGGATCATTATCTTGATGAGTTATTTTCGTGATGGATCATTACCTTGATGGATCATTATATTGATGGATCACTATCTTAATGGATCATTATCTTGATGAATCATTATCTTGATGAATCATTATCTTGATGAATCATTATCTTGATAGATCATTATCTTGATGGATCATTGTCTTGATGGATCAATATCTTTATGGATCATTATATTGATGGATCATTATATTGATGGATCATTATCTTGATGAATCATTATCTTGATGTATCATTATCTTGATAGATCATTATCTTGATGGATCATTGTCTTGATGGATCAATATCTTTATGGATCATTATATTGATGGATCATTATATTGATGGATCATTATATTGATGAATCATTTTCTTGATGTATCAGTATCTTGATGGATCAGTATCTTGATGGATCATTGTCTTGATAGAGTAGTACTCCTTTACGATTAATAAGCGATGTCATTATATAATATCCAATTCTATTTTCAATTCAGCTGTATTAAAGGTTAGTATGATGCTGAATTCAAATTGTGTCTATGCAAGAGGGAAAAATCTTCAGATAAATATAGGGGAAGTATGTTTATCCAGTTTGATTTGATAATGACAACAAGCTTGACGCAAAAGTGGACTTTGGAAGTTTAATGAATATGTGACTATCAAGGAAGTAGCGAGACATGGAATATTGTTATATACTCTGATAGCCTTCCCCTAGCTTCAAGATTCCACAACAATGTCGCAATTTACTAAATGAGGTCTCTATATGCTTGAAGCTAAAACTCATCTGGGTGCCAATGGATTGTGGAATCTTCGGCAACCGTAAAGCAGATAAACTTAATAAGACAGGCACCACTCTATAGATCAACGAAGAACGAGAACATTGGGCATGACACTGGCAACCTGCAAGATTATTATAAATTAGAAAGCAGAAAGGAAAGTCAATTATCTTCGTGCAGAATAACCAGCCAGAATATTTCGAACAAACATCGTTCAAGGTTATCCCTAGTACACTATTATCAGATTATCTTTATTTCTTTAAAGCAAAAGTTCTGGAAATGTTTCGTTTATACAATATTATGTTCAGATCAAATAATTTGTAGAGAATAACAAAATGAATATAAAATTTCATCCCAAAATCTCAATAACTGAGAAAGCTCAAGGTTATTCCTTGTAAACTATTAACAGATTATCTCTATTTCTCCAAAGCTAAAGTTCTTGAAAGGCTTCATTTATATGACGGTTAGATCACATAAGTTGTAAAGAATAACAATATGAATATAAAATTTCATCCCAAAATCTCAGTAATTGAGAGAGTTTCTGATTCCTCTGGGAAATCAGTTAGAAGACTGGATAGACTAATGGTAATGGTTATAGAGATTTCCCTTGAGATGCTCTTCATGATTCTATGCATTACAAAAATCAGTTCAAAATCATAATACACTTCACGCTAGTGTAAAGTGTATAATGAATGGTGTACATGGGGATAAGAATGAGGAAGGTGTTTGTGTGTAAATGGTTTTGAAAATGGGTAGAGAAAGAAAATGTGTTACCGGCAACAGGAAATTTGTTGCTCTTGCATATATAAAAATGAAATTTTCACCATATTGCCACATTTCTCATACGCCATCATAGCAACGTGCGTCAAAGCCAAACAATGGCTTCCAAAAGTAAAATGGAAACAAGCAACAAGAGTTTGTAGTGAAAAATGAACAAACAAAACTAAGTTGCCACATGTAGTAATATTTACACACATAGCATGGTACAGCACAGCACAGCACAGAACAGAACATAGTATGCAATAATATCAAGCAACAACCAACATCTTGTACAAGCAACTACTAGTACTCACTCTTCCCCAAAACCTCTTCTATATATTTATACATATTGTATATATCTTCTTTCCATGTCTTTTCATCATCATTTCTGGTTCTGGTTTCGTTTCGTTTCATGCCTGAAACATGTGTTGTGCATTAAACTAGTAAAGGATTGCTAGGCGCATTCATAAATTATCTTTAGCTGAGTTGTGTCGAACGATGACAACCAAAGAAGTTGTCATCACACTACCAACTAAAAGTATTGCCAATACCACAATTCTACTTAAATATGGTGACGATGACGCCCATATAATATAATTGGGCGTATTTGCCTTGTAACTTGTTACGACTCACCCACACACACACACAAAAGTACAGGGAACAGAGAAGTAATTCAGTATTCCAAGGATATGTGCCTTTGTCTCTATACAAATTATACTTATACTTTTACATATAAATGTGGTTGTTAGTAGGCATCTATGTGTGTGTGGGAGGCAGGAAGTAAGTAAAATTATTGTTATTGTTATTGTTCTTTGGTCGTTTTCATATTTTCCTTTACTTTGTTTGGATATTGTGTTCCATTGTTGTTATTGTATACAATATCTCACTCATATCTGCTGTTGTCATGAAAATTGCAAATTGCTTAAATGGCACAATTGATGTTTTACATGATAATCCTTTGGAATCGGAATAGATTAACAGCCCACACATACATAAGAATAATACACGTTTAAATATAAATTACCAAATATATTAATTTTCTGTTTTTTTTTTTTTATTATTTTTAATGAATATGTTTTTTTTGTTCATTTATATTTTGTATCAGGAAAGGGTAAACAGGGAAATTTAGGTAAAAGGTTTAATGGATAATTGATGATGGGAAAAGAATAAAAGGTTTGCGAATTGTTTTTATTATTGTAAAGTAAATAAAACTGATCCCAAATGAACAGAAACAATATAAATGTTGTTCCATGGAGAAATTTCACTGGTCATTGTGAATCCCAGAAGCATTCAACTCAGACAACTAAGGATTAAGGACAATTGTGATTATAAAACAAACGACAAAAAAAAAAAAAAACATAAGTCAATTAAACAAAGGTCCCTTTATGAGAATTTCTTGTTGGATTGGTTGGTTGTCACTGAAATAAAGATACTCAATGTGGAGTTCATGTTTTACAATCAGTTGGGTTTGGCTTTTATAGAGGGAGAGATGACTGAAATATGTCTCAAGTACAGAGACTAAGTAGACTGTTTGGATTTCTTCGCCATGCAATATAATCATTACTTCCTCTTGTCATTTACATATTCAATATTTAATCATCATTGTCCGAGGATGAAAACGCAATGGTATATACAATAAGAAGATGGCAAGTGACTTTATGAATAGTATGGATCAGCCCAAACTGGCAACACCATTTTGTCAAAAGTATTGTTGTTTCGCATGTAAAAAGGGCGATAAGAAAATATGCAAGTCATGACAGATAAGAAAGCATGTGGCTCAATAATAGCGGTGCATATTAAGTAGTATGGGATCTGAGAAAAACTCCCAAAACCTAAAAAATCGTAGGGGCAATAAAGTGTTACAGCGTTGCCATATCGGGAGAGGAAAGGCACAGGGCGTGTTATAGTTGACTTTTAAGATCAAGGGACATGATCAACGAAAGCCTAAGTCCAAAGTTCTAAGTTGGTTTCAACTTGTGAAGTACTTAGGAATTGTTATAAGGATTACGTAGCATCAGTAAGACAATGTAGAAGTATAATAAGTAAAATATTACGAAATGTTAATTACAGCAAAGGTAAATTGGACATGCCAAATATTCTGAACAAGAAATAACTGCAAATTTCAAGCTGTGACTAAGACTCAAAACTACTTAGACAATTTTTATAGAACGTTTAGATCACATTGAAACGTTTATCCCAAACGAATTGTGGCATGCTTACACATTTATTTGCCAACAAGTTTACATTATACACTTTGCGTTGGCGGCTAAATATGAAAGCGGTTCATCGTCCACTTGATGCAATTCAATCATAGGTCTTTTGACGACAGAAGCTCCGTCGTCATCAGCTTCACTTGCAGCTCTTAAAAGACTCAAGTCATGTAGCGTTAGCAAACGCAATAGTTCAGATTGAATTGTGTCCTTAATAAATTCATCAAGAAACTTTAAACCTTGGGTTCAGATGTGTATGTATGTAGCAAGGGAATACAAAGTATTGTTTGGAAGGTCACAAAATCTTAAATTGATGATGTCTTTAATTAGTTTTTTGATAATATTTTTGATAATGAGATATGTGAGAGGGAGTGAGAAATGTGACGTCGCAAGCAATGAAAAACTGTACAAATATTTCTGTTAAACTCCGTTAAAAACATGTGGTGGCGTATGTATAGTAGACATGTGCAATGATTATAATCAAAAGTTCTTTTGAATTATCTATTCTGAAATGCGTACTTGATTTGAGTACTAATTTGAAGTGAAGTGAATGGTAATTATACTCACTTTTTTATGTACTAACTCCATTTGATTACTAGTCTAATGCGAAGGCGGAGGTACGATTTCTTGCGGATTTTCTGTATTAGCGGAGCAGGAGGCAAAAGTTCTGTTAGAACCTTAGTTATAATAATGAAAGTGTTAAAATTCTATTTTTCCTTTACATGTACTCTTTGCATTTGATTGGCATGTTCAAAATATAACGAAATATACCTTTCCAATTTATTGTTAATACAGACTTTTTCTTATGATTATACAATATATATTTTTCTTGAGATATTTATTACTTTTAATGGTCAACACATTTTCTCTCATTCATTAATATTAAGTTGGAAATCACTCGAATGTTAATTGACACTGTTAACAATTGGCGTCATTTGTTTGTGAACTCATCTTTATCATCATCATCATCATCATCAACAACAACAATATCACAATTATCATTAAAACATGAAAACAACCGCTTTCAATGACCGGATACACTTAGACTTAGTCACGTATTATGACTAAGTGTCACTCAATTTAATACTTTGTTTACGCAAAAGTAACACTTGAAAGCCATTTGCAAACAAACAAAAAAAAAAAAGAAGAAGATATGTATTAGAAAGTCAACAGTATGAGAATTGTGACAAACACAGATACACATAGATACACACACATATAGATAACGTGTCCTTGGATAAGTCATAATCATAAGACAGAATATACAAATGTTAGATAATATAACTTGTTTATCAAGAAAGAAACTACAAATATTGTATCTAGATATTATCGTACAACGTTGTTAGTTAGTATTTAGTATATACTACATACATATTAAGCAGAACATGAAAATGTAAACAGCTAAAGACAATTTTAATAAGATTTTTTTTCTTACTTTTCTTTTATTTATATACTTTGTATATACATACTCGTATGTATGTATGTTTGTATTTCACTTTTATGATTAAGTCAAATGACGACGCAAAAATGACATGACTCGAAGCTTGGCTAAATTCATGGAAATGCTATCCTGAATGTCTATTGAACCCAAGTCGGCACAATGCGAGTAACCTGAATGAAGGAAGAAAACATAATTAGAAAAAGAACAGAAATTATGGTAGAAGTTAGGAAGGCAGAAAGGAAGAAAGGAACAAATTAAGATGTCAAGCAAACCTGGTATAACCAAAGCATTATGGCCGCTTTGTTGGCCAAGCGCACGCCAGGGATCCAATTGACCGTGCGTAAAGAAAACATTTTCATAAGAAGTAACATTTTGTGTACTCTTGTTCCTGTTCCTATCGGTAGTGTTACTGTTGCTGTTGTTGCCAAAGAGAGCATTTGTCTGACTGATGCCCAGGGACATATTAGCCAAAGTGTATACTGACGACGACGATGATGATGATGATGACGATGAAGACAACGATTCATTGGCATTGGAAAAGGCATCGAAGCATAAACGCTCAAAATAGCGCAAAGGCACTTGACTGCCAAAAGAAATTTTGTCTCCTCCATCTACTGCATTCTCAATGTTTGCGATTTGTTTTGCTGCTTCCCGAACTGTAATAGTATACCAACCAAACTCCTGACAAGTCTGATAAAACCATTGACGTGCTTTGCATGCCATAAGACAATTCAAGCAATTCAAGAAAATTTAAAACATTAAAAACTATCACTCTACACGGTGTAGTTTCATAGTCTGCAATTTATACTCACTGCCAGATGTTTGTTCTTCAATGTCAGTGAAAACTTCAAGCATACTTTGGTAGCTAAAATCTTGACAGCCTCCTTCACTTTTGATGTCATTCGAAAAGCCAAAAAGTAAGCTTAGATAAAGAATTAAGGCTTCCTCATCATCATCATCATTATCTTGATCATTATTATTCGTTTGAAAATTCATAAGATGTCCACAAAGTTGTGGTATATGAGAACTGGATAGTTTTTTTTAAGTACATAGAGAGACCTTTTAAATTAGCATCACATACTCACCTATAACTCTGAATTATGTGTGCAAAATAATTCCCAATGCCATTAAATAATGCAGCAAGATCATATTCATTGTGAACATTGAAATTATTACATGCATTAAGACGTTTAAGTATTTTCTTGGATCTATTGAAATCTTTGAAATTTGTTGCTAAAGCTGCCATGCCTCGTTCAATGCGTTGGGAACAATTTTGACCATAAGTATTGGTTATAGAATCAGTAACCATTTCCATATACTCTAAAAAAAAAATACAACATTTAAGTTATTTATACATATATCTATATAAAATCATAAGGGACTGTTAGTCTGTGCATGCTAATCTGAGAAACAGCTTAACCAATTTGAATGCGGTTTTCGCTGGTATATTGTAGCCAGCTTCTTGTAATATATAGCATTTATTTCATCAAAATCGAACTAAAAAAATGGTCGGAATTACAGTGGTTACTAAAATATGTATAGCAAAGTTACACAGACTAAACTGGCTACTTGACCCATGAGTACTTTAAACCTTAATACTAAACTTACTTGACTTGCTTGATTTTAAAAAGTGTCTCTAAGCCACCATATACCCAATGTACAACGTCTTTCTAAGTATTAATTAGAATGTTTTGTACATATTATCCTTCCGCTGAAAATTCTCTAAATATCAGTGAAAACCGTATCAAAATCCGTTCAATGGCGTATAAGTTGTGCGTATCGAAAGAGACAGGTTTTTCGACTTTCATTTAAACTATGAAGGAATACGTCAATCAAAATATCGAATTTAGTGGAACATATTTTGCATATAAAGCTTAGAAACATATTTTCAAATGAATCAAGTAGTCTTTGTCAAACATCTATTTTTGAATTGTGAGTCACAACAAAAAAGCAGATTTTGATAACATTTTTCCGGGGAGTAGCAAAGCAAGCCGAGAAAGGTAATTGTTAATAATAAAATTTCAAAGATTTTTATAGAATATACTAGGAAGATTTCTTCCTGTAACTTTGAAATCAAGTATTTCAGAAGTCCAAGAGTTGATCATAATAACAACTCCTTCATACTTACCATAAAAATCTGCCTTTGCTCTCAATGGGGCACTTGAAGCCCAACTAGCAGTAATCATATTAGGATATAAACGATTTATCCATGTTACCATACTACCAGCATAGGAACCACCAACCAATATCACTTTAGCATCTTTCAGTGCTAAATTTTCTGATTTAATAACATAAATAAAATGTGATAGATCTGCCAAAGCTTGTCTAACACTTAGGTAACGTAAATTTGGAGTGGTAGAATTACTAAAAAAAAAAAAAAAAATCTTAAAAAGGATTTAAATCAAAATAAAAATCTATGAAGCTTACATGATTGGCCAACTTTTGCCATAATACCGATGTTCAGTGTAGTATAGCATGCCACCCATTTTCATAGCCATATCATGTGTTAGACCCTGAATTAACCATGATTTTGATATCGTCCATTCACCACCAACTAAAATGTAAATGGGTCCATTTGGACGAAAGTATTGGGAGTTGCGTAAATAGCGCTAAAATAATATCAGATGTATGCAAATTGAATTTCAAGAAGGAATAAATATATATGTAACTTACCATTTTCCAAGTATTTTGATTCCGGGCATCGAAATGATTAACTTTTTGTTCTAACCAAAGTTCCTCTACAACTGCTTCGCTCACTTTGTTTCTATTAACATTTAAAGGTGGCTCTTTAATAAGTTCAAAAAGATTATGACGATATGGATTAAGCCTCACTAAGCCATGCAAATATTCTGCATATAGTACTATTAAAAATAATAATATAAATAGTTTTGGACTAGTAATGTTTGCCATAACGTTTAATAGTTTTCTGATTTCAATATGATGAGTTTATGGCTTTTTATAATGAAAAATTATAATATAGAACTGATAAAACAAACCCCTATAAGTTTGTAATGAGTTATAAATTTATTTTTGTAGTAAAAAAAAAAAAAATATATATTAATTAAGGTTGATTATTATAAATTAATAGTAAATAAGTTCTTGAAATTGATCTACTACGAGTATAGAAATATGTAATGTAAGGTTAAACAATAGTTTTTTTTTTGAAGGAAACCTTTTAAGCAAAAAGTATAATTTCCGTTAAGACAAAAAATACTCAAATCTCTCTGTATTATGAGTGTTTAACTCATTTTTGCTTAAATGCTCTCTCTCTCTCTCTTTCTCTGTCTCTTTCGGATATCACTAACCCACCCACTTATTCTGCAATTCACTCAATTTTGAGTTGTGAGTTGAGTTAAACTCCTACGCAAAATAAAATATCACATACTCTTGCATTTGAATTCAAAATATGAGCGAATCAGAGGCATTTCTGAAAAAAGCGTAGGCGTGATTCTAAGGGGTTTGTCGTTGAAAAACTATTGAGTACATCAGGAATGCAAAATGCGTGGGCAGTAAAAAGGCGGTCGGACGCATTATGAATAATCGCAAAACAAGTTGTTCGAAATGTCATAGAGTCAGTTCTCCAAATGAGAATTGCATTGTTTTTTTTTTAAAGTAATAAATGCTAATTAATATAATTTTTTGTTTATTTTTGCTGTAAGAAATTTAATTAGATAAAATTCATTGTGGCTGAATGAGAATATTTAAGATTATTAGAACTCATTGGGGATTGTTTTAAATGTCAATAATAGAAAACAAAGTACAATAGTTTAAAATGTTGATAGTCACTAAGGAGAATTTAAGGAAATTGATATTAGTTTGCAAGCATCCACAAGAGAGTTTTATAGAGTAAACTTAAGGAACAATGATCTACTTTGTCTTCCCCAAAGTGTTTTAGAAAAATTAGTGCTGCATGGTTTCAAAAAACTAATGCTATACAATATGGAAGTGTATGGAAAGGAGATAGTGCGTGAAGACTTGGATGTAGGGAGGAGATTAGGTAGGGTTTCTGTCGGTACCAAGGCTAGTAAGGTGATGAAAAGAGAATGAATGAGATATAGCGGAGTGAGTGATAAAGTATAGATGGAGAAGACATAAAACAATTATTGTATTTAGAGAGGTATTAAAGGGAGAATATTGCGAGAATATGGAGAGCATAGATACACTTGGGAGCCATATAGCGCACATGAATGGAGAAAATTGAAAAAGGAGATCCATAGAGAAGACTAAGAGAGAAGAATGAATAGACATAGAGATAAGGGACCGACCATATACAATATAACGTCATACGTTATGGGGGTGGAAGGGGATCAGAGAGTGTGACCACCTGCAACAGAGAGGAGGTGGAGGTCATAAGGTTTGTGACATCACATATAAATTTTAACTGTAAACAAAAATCTTGAAAATAGCACCAATTTTATCTTTAGGCAACCCTAATAGAAACCAACTCTATCTTTATGATTTGTGACCTATATAGAGGTCTAATAGAAACCCTAAGAGATAAACATTTAAAGATAAGAGAAATTAAATATATGACGTCACACCAGATGGCGAATATCTTACATATGTGACTACCTGTGACATGCAGAGGTTGAAGAGTCATAAAATTCGTGTTACCTAATGTGTGGATGACCCCTAAGATATCTAGAGTTGTGATAGAGAGAAGATGAAGATAGAATATAGAATAAAGAGAAAATGTAGGGAGAAGTGATAATTAGAGGAGAAAGGAAGAAGATTGGCAAAAAAAAAAAATAGATACTAGAGATGCAAAGGAAAAATAGGCATAGAAGATATAGGGAAGACACCAAGAAAGTAGACAGAGAGTGGAGTAAGATGGGACACATAGTAAATGCAGGAGATTGAGATACAAGTTAGAGAGGAGGCAACAAAGAAGAGTTGAAGTGTAAAAGTCAGGGTGTGAAAAGTGGAATAGAGATAGAAAAAAAGATCAGTGAACGTGAATCTATACATAGTACGATACGAGTATAAATAAAATTTGCAATTTCTGTCTCTTCCGATACGCACAACTTCTACACCATTGAATGAATTTTGATATGGTTTTCACTATCATTAAGAGAATTTTTAGCGAAAGGAGAATGTGTACATTCTAATTATATATCTATATACTATATGGTATATATATCTATATGGCATCTTGGTTAAACATATCCTTTAGTTTCTAGAATCAGAGGTGAGCAGTTGTTAAAATTTAGGTCTTAGAACAAAAAAGTCAAAGAGATATCAGTTTTTCTAATGTACCCGTCCAAAGCAGGGACGGGTCTCTAGTTTGAGATAAACAGAATTTTAATTTTCTAATTTTGTCTTGGTAAACCCTAGAAAGTAATTGTAATCTAAAAAGTGAAACAGTTTATTTAAAATCTGATGAGATAAACTTAGATTTAGAAGATATAGAGAAGATACCAAGAAAATAGATAGAGAATGGAGTTAGATGGGGGACTTACTAATAGATGCAGGAGATTGAGATAGAACTTCGAACCTAAAAAGTGAAACAAATGAAAATGTAATTTCTCAAAAATTTACTATAAAAAATAAAATCCCAATTTTCTCAGTGTAACAACTTGTTGTGTGGTTTATGCGGCTGGAAAATCAAAAAAACACTCAACTTAACTGTAACCATTTCGTGCCGTTCGAGCATAGCATAAATAAAAATGTAACCCACAGCAAGAAAAACAACCTTAACAGTCTGTCATGACAGTCATGATATGGAAATAACTGTATGGTAAAAAAACATTATAACGTAGAATAACAATAACAACAAGAAAGGAAAACATGCTGGTAGCAAAATTTTAACTCAAATAGGTGAGTGGGTGTCATATTGCAACAAGCAACAAATGAGTGAAAGCATTATTGAGTTAAACTATATATAAGAGAGGCATAAAAAAGGGAAGATGTGGTTGAAAGAAAACATGAGGCAGGCAAGTAAAATTATTTCTCAAACAATTTGAGTGAAAAATATTCTTCTACTCTCTTTGATTTAAAATGAGTGAAAATGTTACCATTATACTGAGTCCTATTCCCATTATACGTCACTTATAATAGAAAGTTATTCTGTTGAATCACTCATTCTATTCATCTACAATTTTTTTTTTTTTATTTGCTTACTATAGGATTTTGCTTTCTCTCAGTATCTCAGAAAATCATATAAAAGTCAGTGCAAAAGCTCTTAATGCTTCAGTCGAGTTTGAAACTTACACTCAAGCGGAGTTGTAAAAAACACATTTTGTTCGAGTTTGTTGGCTCGTACTCAAATGTAAATATAAAATTTTAATCATAAAATATATTTTCCATTTAAAATAAATAAATAATTTTGTATAATATAAAATTAAAAACAAAAAAAAAAAAAAAAATTCACAAAATAAATTTAATTTTATATAATTTTGAAATGATGATGTATATTTCTAATTGGGTTTTATTACTAAGTACTATAAATAAATCTATGAAATTCTTCTCTTAATTATTTCTGTGTGCCCAAAAATTTCTATTTGTAACTGAATGTATGTGCGTATGTGTGTGTGTGTGTGTGTCTGTTTGTCTATGTGTATTTAAGTGAAAGCGTGCAACAGTCGAAAATTAAAGAAGAGACTAAAGTAAAGTGAACAAATAACATAAAGCTGAATTAAGGCAGCAGGACAAAAATAAAGAAAATCTTACAAAAAAAAAAAAGAAAAGAAAAAGTGAAGTTTTTTTTTTTTTATAGAGCAAGGAGCGTGTTGCTCCTTTTCTGTGTGTGTGGTTTTGTGTTGTGCTTGTATATCTGAGAGTGTGTAACATAGCATGTTTATACTTTGTCTGTCTGTTTGAATGTTTCAATGTTTCACTAACTCCCCGACTGTCTGAATGACTGTCTGTCTGTCTATCTGTTTATGTATGCGTGGCTTAGAGTTTTCCTTTTAGTAAGTATTTTTTGGATGTGTGTCCTTTTGAATGAGTATAAGGTGTATTTATTTGTGTGCCTGTGAGTAAGTATGCGTGTCTCTTAAAAAAAAAAGAAAAAAAGAAAACATCAAAATGATAAATTTACATTTGTCTGTCTTTCTATCACAGTAGGAAATTCAAAAAAAATATACTTACAAAACAACAAAAAAAAAGAAAAAGGAGCCAACAGAAACATAAAAAGGATAATGTAAAGTTGTTGGTTGCTTAAACATATATTAAATTATACTGGAAAGTGGATACAGAATCTTCTTAGATAAATAGTAGATGATTTTTCATTATTCACTTATATGCTTTATTTATTTATTTTATTTTTTATTTCCTTAATTTTTTGCTTTATTAATTTCTTTATTTATTTTTTTATTTAAATTTATATTTGTGTCTCTCTGACATGGAAGGAAATCTAAAATTATAAATGGATAAAGGGATAAAAGGGATAATACATGTAAGAATTGTTATTAGAAATATAAGAAAGAGAGAAAGATTCCATGTAATTGAATCTTTTTTGATGTCTTTTCTTGAGCAAGCAATATGTAATTAGCCTTGTGAAAAACATGGATTTTGAAGATTTAATTCGCAAACTTTGTGCCATGTTAATTGTCATTGAGAATGCTATTCTTATGGGGAACTGCAGTTGTTTGAGAGCAAAGGACATGTCTGTTGTAATGATGGGAATACGTGAACTTTTCATTCACAAAACTTTATTGCAATCAGATGAACGACAGTGCAGCGCATAAAATATGAACAAACAAAATACTAATTTGTATATATTAGAGAAGATTAAGGTGTTATTTTAGTTAATTTTATGAAGCATACTTTTAGGGGTTGTTCCAATATCCCCCCGATCTTGGAAACGGAGACACATATTGGGTACCAAAACTAACCTATGTTCAAGCCCGGAATCAACCATACACATTCAATCAGATGAACGCTATGTCAGAGCATAACATACAAACAAACAAAATACTTATTTTACTAACTTTCCGGTCCCCACAAAAACAAAAAAAAAAAAAAAAAAAATACACTAGACTATGCTTGAGTACCCCTGAAAATTTTATCAAAATTGGTGCATCGGTTTCGAAGTCTATAAGAAGGAAAGATATTTTTTTTATTTTGATGTGATTCACAATTCAAGAAACAGATTTTTAATAATATATCTGACATGTTTGACAAAGACTACTTGATTGATTTAAAAATATGTCTGTAAGGTTTACATGCAAATTTTTATACATTAACTCTTTCATTTTCCGGTGTTCCGATCCGTACCAAACTTTACTGAAACATTCCCCATACTTTGTTAGAATTTCCTTGAAAATTTCATCAAAATCAGTCAAACAGTTTTGGAGTCCATAAGCTCCAAACATACATTCACTTTTATATGTATTGAGTAAGGATTATTGTTTAAATTTCTTGATTTCACATGAATTTCATGCCTAAGATTTACTTTAGTAACTTTATATAATTTCCATTCAATTTCGATTCTAAGTTATATGATTTCTCATTACTCATTATTTATTTTAGTTTTATATAGAAATTTGCTCTAAAAAATCATTTTCATAATATTATCAATTCAATTTAGATTCTCAGTTATACGATTTAGTACTATTATGTCTAAAATTTTTATAATTTTTTTTTCATTATTTTCAATTTCTTCTTAATGTTATATTATATTTTATTATTTATTATGAATTTCAAAACTTTTGAGGACAATCACATGCAGATTCTTTATTTCTATATAAATTTCTCCATCCATGATTTACTTTATATTGTATATTGTATAAAGAAACCAAAGTTCCCTTTATAGAGTGAAGCCATGTCAAGTTAACGCAAGAAAACAGAAAAATTATGCCAAATCAGAAGAAAATAAAAATGTGTAAAAATGTGAAATGGAATGAAGTCATCAAAGAAGGGGGAGAGGAAGTTTATAAGCAACCAAAACTCATCCTTAGTTGAAGTAAAATAAAATAAAGCACAGAACAAAAAACGTGTTATTTACGTGTTTTATTGTTGCCTACTTTTGTGCGTTAACTCATTTCCTTTTCCTTTTTATTCAACAACTCACGATCGAGGCCATCAATGTGCTAAAGAAGAAGAAGAAGAAGAAGGCTTCATATATATATTTTTTTTTTTTGCTTAGATGGATGAATTTAAGTTTTTTCTTTTTAAAATGTGAATTTGCTACTGTTAAATTATGCATTAAAGTCTACACAGATATTTTTCTAGCTACAATAATCTGTGTGCGTGTGTGTGAGTGTGTGTTGGGGTAGTGAAATTGTTCAGTTGAATTGAGTTCAGTTCAGTTCGTTTGTTGCAAGTAAATTATGCAAATTAATGTTTGTTTGTGATTTTCATTTATTATTATTAATAATTTTTTTCTCAGTTATTTTCTTTGTTTTGTTTTGTTTTGTAGACTTGCACATTATTTTTGTTTTTTGTTTTGTCATTTTTATGCCACATTAGAGAAAACATGTTGCTGTTAGATACATTTACAAAGTTTTTACTTGGTTTTACTCTTGGCATTTTCATGCCATTTCATGTACCTTTTTGGAAGATTTTCTTAGAAAATATGTGTATGTGTGTGTGGGTGTGGGTGTGTGTGAGCCTTTGGCACTCATAAATACTTGGGAACTTAGAAATCAACTTCCTTTTGTTTGGGATGTATGTACTTTTGGTAACTTCTTTGTCTTGTTTACCATTCAACCTTATTTACATTATTCCATTCTATTCTATTCTATTCTATTCCTTTCCTTTCCTTTCTATTATGTTTTTGGTTGAGTTATTTGAATTTATGACTTTAAGCCGCTTTAAAATCTTCCTTTAGCTTGGCTTTACTTTATTTTACTTTTGGGGTTTTTGTTATTTTTGAATACTCCTTCGTACTTGTATTTTTTGGTTTGCTATGGTTTTTGATTTTCGTCTATTGTTGACTTTATTTTATTCTATATGAAGAAAATTCATATTTTTCTCCCTTTTTAAAGTTAGAAATTTTCATTTCATTTTATTTTATTTTTCGTTTTTATATTTTACTTACCAGAGTCTCTGGAGTTTTTCAATTCTTTTTAGCAAGATTTGTGTAGCAGGTTGCAGGTTGTTTTTTTAGGATCCAAAAAAAGTTTAATGTTTTTTTTTTATTTTCTAAATGTTTTTCTTGCCTTGTTTTCTGTTTTTTTTTTTTTTTTTTTGGTAACTTTCCTGTTATTTGGCTTATAATAACCAAAAAAGTTTTGAATGCTCGCTCTCAAGGATTTTCCTTTTAATGAAATATCAAATTTTAAATTATTTCTTTTTTCCATGGTTTTCATTCTATTCCATTCCATTCCTTTCTATCCTTTCCTTTTCTATACTTTTATTTTATTTTTTAGTTTATTTTATTTATTTTTATTTTATTAAACAATATAGTTTTAGTTGAGGCGCAAATGGTTTTTTTTATTGTTCTCAACTTAAAAATACTTTTAATTTAAATAATTTTTTTTTTTTTTTTTTTGACAAATATATTTATTTACAATCAGTTGCCCTAACCATAAGTAAATGGAACAAATACAACAAATAAATATCACAGTGAAAGGTGGCAGATTACGTATCCTTCAGGAAACCTGAAAGGTGCCTCCTACTGAGTCGGCAGATATTGCTACCAATGATTAGCAGAACTGTCACAAGGGGATGTGTTTCAAGACGGAATACTTATTTTCTGTTGAATCTGCTAATTTCGCCTTTGATTTAGGGAACATGAAGATCTCTGTGTATGGTTGTATTTCTGACATGGTGCATTCACTAGTCTACGGAGAAGCTTTGATTGGAATCTCTGGAGTGCAAAGCAGAGCCCCATAGCTGTATTCCATGTCTATAGGGGCTTCAGAACTGTCATGTAAAGTAGGAGTTTGTTGCTCAGAGATAAATTTAAATTATGCTTAAGAAGCCAGAACATTTTTATCGTTTTAAAAGTCAGCTGTTGGTGCTTCCACTTGATGTGAGCCTTCCAGTTTAACCGTCTATCAAGGGTAAGACCCAGGTGTTTGTCGGTATAGCCTGAGGAAATGGTTTCATTGTTCAGAGAGTCAGGGGAACAACTCCGACGCTTAAGCGTGAATGTAGTATGTTTTGATTTGTCGGTGTTTATCATGATGTTCCAAAGTTTTAGCCAAGTTTTAATTAATGAAAGGTGACGCTATGATAGTGTGGATACATCCAGAGAATCGCTAATATGAAAATTTCCGAAGCTTTAATTTTTTTATTTTCGTGTCTTAAGTTTGGGTGCAATCATTCTTTCTAATCAAATCAATGGGCAATTAAATTCATCTAAATATTTAAATAATTCAAATATGCAAGTCTACTTTATTTCTTTATAAAAATATCATAACATTTTGCAGAGATATAATAATAAAAAGAGCAGATATTTTTTTTTTTATATTATTTATTTAAGTTAGAGAGATTTATTTAAAATCAGTTTAGAAAAGGGTAAATTTTTATTAATTGATTGTTAACAAGTCGTTTGGATGAAGCTTTTTTAGTTGCCTTTGAATCACCGTCCTAGTTAGTGACTCTGCGAGAGGATTTGAGGGGGAGAGAAGTCTGTCATTGTATCGGTTGCTGTGAAAGTTTATTTCCTGGAAAATTGTAGGCATGCTGAGTTCGTTGTGAAGCGATGTGTTCCTGACGAACCATGGGGCATTGGTGATTGTCTTGTAGGAAAAAACTTAAAAATAAGCATTCAAATAAACATAATAACTTTCTTTAAATACATTTTATAGAAGTGGTTGGTTTGTATTCTTATTTTATTCAAATTCTATGAATAAATGTTTTACATTTTATTTGTGTTGAACAGTTTTTTATTTTGTTACAGTAAATTATTAAATGATGTTTGAAATTTTCAAATACAAACACTTTTGTTTTTGATGCCTACATATTATGCGGAGAAACTTCTTTCATCAACTGCAGACGACATAGGACACAATATGTAAAAAAAAGGAGTTAGTTGTGTTGGGGAAAGTTTTTATACATATGAGACTGTGGCTTCCATATCTTGGTGGGTTAAAAATGTCATTTATTTCCCTTTATTTCTGCCGAGGATGGCAGATATTGAGGAGCGTATTTCTTAGACTATGCTGATCAAGTGATTAATTGGTATTCCTCAGGCTTCGAGTTTTACAATAGAACTAGTGAGGCATGAAAAATTGCCTTTTATTTATGCGATATCTTCAATTAAGCGATTTGAATTGAACAACTCTTGTGATAATCGAATAGCTTCAGCATCATTGCTTTTAAATTAATCTACTTATCTTATCACTTCATAGAAATAGTCACAATAATTTAAAGTAGACTGTAGCCATGTACACCAACGCGTTATGAATGGTCTTGGCGGCAGAGTAGGTTAAGTTAGGTTTCACAGGTCGCTTGGCGAGTACACGCAACTACAATCAGAAGAAGCATTGCGGCGCAATGCAATGCCTGATTATGGAAGAATGAGGAATAGAGGGGGAGAGAGAGATGAACTTGGGCTAAACGTTTGGCAGTTCCTTGTTGATTCTAGTGATGAGAAAAAGTAGGGATGGGTTGGGGGTTGCGACAGAGCAACACATAGAAGAATGCGCTTAAATCTATTGCATCTTGGCGAAGCCTTACAAAAAATTAAAAAATAATTAAATGATCTAAAAATATTTAAAAAGAAATTACATTTAAAAATTCAGAAAATCAAACTGTTAACCAGAGGAAACTCTGATTGCATAAAGCCTGCTACTCTATGTAACCCACGAGAAAAACATGTCAAATGCATCAAATTGAAGACGACTAATAGCAGCCAGCATCAGTCACAATTACTAGGACTTTGGTATACTGAATGCTTTCAAACAAAATAACGAAATAATTCTTAATAAGCAAAATCGTTGAAATTAAGCATTTAAACACGAAATAAGCAGAACAAGCTTAAACAATAAGTATTTCTAAGCAAATATTCACTCTGTGATTGTTAATAAATAAGCTTTCTTATATTTAATAACATTCTTAGACCTTTTCCTTTTTCTCAAGATTATAAAATTGGTCCATTTAATGTGGGGAATAAATAAGATCTTTTGGTTTACAGCTCATTTTTGTTACCAAAACATTGCGGTTGCTATAAAAATGTTGTAAATATTTTAACTCACCCTATGCAAAAAAGGTCGAGAAAGTGCCGTAAAGTATGCAATGCATATTTTTGACTAGTTCCTATGACTCAGCTTGGATATTTGTAGACTCAAACACATAAATTTGCCTTAAACTTTATAGTAAAGAAATATTTACATAATTTAAATATAAAAAATATCTCTTACCAATAAGCTAGCAGAATGTAGTAGTAGTAGCTGAGCGATTGAACGTGGTTGTACTGTTGCTCTGGGCTTGGTACAACCCAAAACGGACCTCCGAGCTCTTACACTTTTACAAGAAAAGCATTTGGATGATGACTGGGACTGCGCAATTGGGTTGATGGTTGTGCTACATTCCAAGATTTCTGTTGTGAATCGGAGATTATTCAACTTCTGTCCTGTGACTGCCCTACTCTTCTTAGAAAAAGTACCCGCCTTCTCGGAAAGCAATTTTTTGAGGAATTGGGAAGTTTGGCAAAGGTGCCACTAGGAGACCTGGATCTGTTCACGGAATTCTTAGTTTGGTTTTAGAGGTTGAGAAAGATCTCTAGAACCAACTAGCAACTGTCAGACGTTTAGCCCAAGTTCATCTCCCCCTCCCCGCCCCCTCTATTCATTATTCTTCCATAATCAGACTTCACAATGGGCCGCAAGGCTTCTGGGTGAACTCGCCAAGTGGTCTGTTTAATCTAATCTAACCTATAAATTTCTAAGTTAAAAGTATAAAAATCATCTTCAAATTCTTGCCCCTGTATTGTTATTTCACTTAAATTCACCTCTGACTTGATATTAAAAAAACATTTCATTGATTTTTATAAATTATTCTTTTATTGTTTCTTATTTGAAAGTTAAAAAAATAAATCAACTATAACAAATTTCATGAAGACCACAAGTAAACAGAATAAATATACCAAACACAACCAGACAATGAAAAATGAAACAAAAAAAACCTACTTCTTGACTCAATGTCAACTTCAATTAAAAAATTCATTGCTCATTTGTTTTTTTTATATTTTTATATTATTTTAGTCTCCATTTATTGTTTCCATTTTTTTTGTCCTTGATGTAAAAAAAGCCACCAGCAAAAATTTTATTTTACTAAGTTTACTTTGCTTTTTGTTTGTTAATGTTGTCGTCGGTTTTTGGGTCTCTCGTACCAATTTTGTTGTTGTTGTTGAGGTTTTTAATTTGCTAAAATAAACTGGTAGGCGTCTCAAAAGCTCAAATCTTTTTGACTGACCAACAAAGGAGAAGTTAAAAAAAAAAATGACTAATTATACATCAGAAGTTGTTGTTGAGCTTCGTTGGCTGACTTGGTTGTCTGCCATTAGTTCTGCTTGACAAATTAAACATGAAAAATATTCCTCATCATTTTACTTTTTTTTTTTTAAATTGTTGGTTAGCAAAGTTTGGAGTAAAGGGAAATGTACTCGTACTTGCTTTCCTTCACTAAAAGTAAACTTTACAAAGAATTTTTTCCATCCAATGCCTACATTTGGTTTTGTGTTCATTTTCTTTGCAAACAAAAACTTGGGTAAAAAAAACTTGGGTCAAAAAAGCATGTGACTTTAAATTTCTTTCTTTTCCATTTTTATACAATTTTGTTTTTCCTTTTTTGTGTCGACAATTTTTATAGAAACTCTTTTTACCTACTTACTGTTGCCTTTGCTGGAAATTGGTTTGCCCCCATTGCCCCAATTTAGAAAGGGTAACTTTGGAAATAATTAAAGGTTCACTGGGCAGAGGATAACACATGAAGGAAGGCAAACCTAAATAAAAACCCAAACTCATTTCATATTGCTCAAGAGACTTTTAAACATTTATTTTTAGTATGTGTTTCCCGTCGCTCTTTTGGTCCTTTCCTTTTAAACTCTAATAACAGCGGAAGAGAGAGTATGTGATATTGTTAGTAAGTAGATGTCAGTAATGTCGGTTTGTAATCACACTAGAGAGTCATTAGAAGTCGCTTGGGGTATGTTGAAGCTACTGAAAATATGTGGAATATGTTTTCCTTACTTCATGTATTTTTGGTAAAAGGATTTTTGTTCTATTTATTTATTTATTTTTTTTTTTTTTGAAATCATATAGAGGATTATGGCTTATTTTGTTAAGTGTAAGAATATTTATATTAAAGTATATGTATTTGTGTGTGTGTGATTATAGTTTTTGATGTTCGTTAAGCATATTAGAAAATATATTCTTTGCAATTAAAAGTTTTCTTCTACTTTTAAATGACTTAAAGTCAAAGTGTCTTAATCAACTTGTGATGTTCTTTTATTAGGTGCTTCATTAAACACTTTTCAAAAACAATTTCACTTAAACACTTTTAATTAAGAAGAAGAAGAAGAAGAAGTAGATGAAAGTGTGAGGGAATAACATAAATGAGATGTTGAGATGTTTTCCATGAATGAGATTCTTAACTAAGCATTTTAACTTTTAACCTTATTTCACGATACTTAAAAGTTTATCAGTCACTCAAACTTTGTTTTGACATTTTTCATAAACAAGTGGAGGTTAATTGCAATGATTTCTACAAATCTGAAAGACAGAAAGGCAGTTTGGTAATTAATGTTTTTTCTTCATTCTTTTTCACAAAAAATTATCAAAAATAATCCTTGGTTTTATCTTATAAATTGTGGAAATACAATAAAAATTCATTTGAATTCAAAACTAAGAATTTCTTATTCTACTTTCTATTTTCTTCATTTCAATGTCAATGGCAATTAATTATAATTTCTAATATTGTCATTTGTTTTATTCTCTGTAAAATGTAATAATTTACTCACTCACCTGCAAAGAATCTAAGACAATTTTAAGTAGCAAATATAATTTTAAGAACTTCAATGAATAGAATCATAAACTGCTACTAATTTATATATTTATTTCAAACTCCCTGCAATCTAAAAGCTTAAAGAATATTCCAAAATTAACAATGGAATTAATGAAACACTCTGTTATAGGACAGGCATTCATCAAGATTATTCATTATCAGCAGGGATTCTTGACTTATGATTCTACATACAATAGTGGTTGATGTATTAGGCATAGCAAACATTCCTCTTTTTCTTATGAAAAGATATCTGATTGATAGACTTAAGTAGAGACAATGACACCTTCAGGATTTCATATTTTTCATATACTGTAAATTTTATTAATCTATTGTCATGCTGCTTTTGAAATAGTCTTAGAATGCTGTACATATTTGTTGATGTGTAAGTCTTTTTCTCTATTATTATGAATCAAGTCAATCCAAAATGTAGTGTGACATAAATTCAATTAGGATTTTTGAGGTATTTTGTCCCATGAAACATGATTTATCTTTTAGTTCTTGAATGTTTTAGTTCTGATTAGTGACTTTATTAATATGTGGGTTTAGTAAATACACCACTAATCTTATGACAGATCTGTCAGGTGATAGATAAATCTATGTTAAATTGTTTGTTTGATCAAAGATACGAGTGATGTACTGCTGACCACATTGGCTATTATTATTTGTCCTTATTAAGATAAAATGTGAATAGAAATTTTTTGTAGTATACTTTTAGGTGTTGTTTGAATTTTCTGGATTTTGGGAACGGGGACATACTCATCGGCATCAAAAGTATCCTATGTTCACGCTGGGAACCAACCATACATATTCACTAAATAGCAATCACATGACAGCTTTTAACATACGAACAATTTAAAACACACTTTTTTCGTATAATAGATTTATAAAATGACAAATTTCTGTCAACCATGTGTGGTCAGAGAAACACATATATTTAATGAAGACAGGATAGATGAATCAATCAGAAAAATCTAGTACATCTAGCGTACATTGTGATCCATGATTCCCGAAGGCAGCGAAGGACGATGGTTTTAATCGAATAGAATAGAATGTTTAATATGAAGTGCATAAAACTTGGAATAGATCATGTAGGGCATAGTCAGTGATGCATCTATTCACAGCTAAAGGGACAACATTTCTGCTAGGGTTCGAAAATTAATACCAAAGGCAATTGTACAATGCACCAAAGATGGAAGACTGATAGGAAGGAGTCTATCAGAGTAAGATGGCAAAAGGAAATAAGGATTCCAGTTTACGCTATGAAGGGCAAACAAAAGGAATTCTTTCTGTTTTAAATCGCCTCTCGCACTGTTGCTGCCGTCCCATTATTATTGTACTATGAATGGTGCACCAACATCGATCTGAAGTCAAATATAGCGGCAAAACCTCAATTTCTTACCACCAAGCAAAGCGCAAGCACCCTTTTATACCGTTAAAAATCAGCTTCATTTACTTGAGTGGAATTAATCTGGAGCTGTGGGTGGCACCAATACTTGGCCTACCGTGTTTGCCAATGCGAATTCACCCAAGTAGTGACAAATCATTTCTGGTTTCACTTCAACCAGACCGAAGTCTTTGCCAATGTAGACACCGATGATTGAACCAGTTACCATGGGGACAATGTACATGTTTCTCACGTGAGTCTTGACAATTTCGGGCTTCACATTTAGTGGAGCTTCCTTTTTGGCATTGCGCAATTTCTTGATTAAAAGTCTACACTGGAAAGGTCTGCCAGCACGATAGTGCATCAACTCCACCAATTGGTTGTTATTCAAATCTAATAGTTGATCCAAGTCAATACCACAGAAGGTGAACTTCTTGAACGTACGCTTCTTCATATTGATGTTACTAATTTACAAACGCGGATTATTATATCACTCATTTACCAGATAGTCCTTCTTGTTTTACTTGAATATATTACTCATTGAGTCTACTGTGATTACTATATCACCTCAGTCCTTATTTTCTTTTTTTTCGGTTTGCTCAGGTTTACTTCAGCAAATCTTTACAGTTGAGTCTGAATAGATCTGAAGCGATCTTTATGCTTTTTATATTGCGGTGACCAAATGCAAGTGCAATAATCGAGGAGTGGACCCACAAGAATAAAAAACACTCTCCAGTTTAGTAATGACAGAAGAGAATCAAACAGAAAATTTAACTAGCATTGACTTCTTATTTTTTCCCCATTTTACACTATAAAGCTTTAATTTTTTATAGATTTATTTTCTAATAAAGTTCACTTAAAGGGTTTATCAGTCTTAACTGACTAACTAAGCTAAAATGGATAATCATTAAAAAAAAAATGAAAAAACTTGTAAAGAACAGAAACTTTATGAAATATACATCATCTGTAAGAAGAAAAATAAACTTTAAATCTGTTTTAAGTAATATTAACTAACTAATTATATTCTTAATCTATCTTTATCTTCTCATTCTTTTTTATCTCATTTCAGTGTAGAAAAATGTAAAAAGTCGACTAAAGAATATTATTTGCCTAGAAATTCTTTTCGGTTTTAAGTTTATTGCATAAATAAATAAAACAAATTATTTAAAATTAAACAAAAATTAAGCAAAAAAAAAAAAAAATAAATAAATAAAATATATAGAAACGACGATATAGAAAACAAAGGCATAACTAAGTAAGCTTATGTAGTAGTAAAAAGTAAATTTTTGGTGCGAATAACTCCATTAGAAAGCGTTTAGGCAACAACATAAACATAACTATAAACTAACAATAAGAACAGAACAAAACAGAACAGAAAGAAAGAAAATATAAATCAACTGGAAAAGAAAGTAGTTCCCAAAAAGAAAAAGAAGCCAAGAACTAACTACTAACAACTTTAACTCATTTAAAGAAAAGGAATCAACCACAAAGCAACGAAAAAGAGCAAAAGAAAAAGACACCTCAGAGGCAAAACCTACAAACAGCAAGAAACGAAAAAACCTTGATGTAAGCGAAAATTTACGCAAAGTAGACAAAGAAAAGAAAAAGTTAAAGTAGTGAAAAAAGAAAATAAAGGATAATACAAATTGCCGACGGTGCAAAACTTGAAGATTTCTGAACTTCACCGGCATTTTTTATTGGTTGTGGTAAAAAGTGCAAAAATAGCAAAAAAAAAAAAAAACAAAAAAAAAATAGAAAAAATAAAAGTCAAGCGTATAAAAAGACACGACTTAAAGTGGCAAACGTGAATTCAAGCGCTCGTGAATAACAGAAAATAAAGTATACAAAAGTTTCTTCCACAGACACTTGGACTATTGTTGAGTACTCATTCATTCACTTGCAAAATTCTTTTTGGGTTTCCTTGTGATATTAATTTCAAGAAAACAACTTCTTGTTCAATAGTTTTCTTGACTTTTCTTTTAACCACAATAACAGCAACTGAAACAAGAAGAAGAAGAAGAAGAAGAGTTACAACAATAACAAAAATAAATAAAAAAGAACAAGGAAACGAAAGAAATAAAGAAATAAAGAAAGCAACACTAACGCTGAACATTTGCCACTTCGTTAAAGACTTGCTACCGGTCTTCGTTTACCGCCGCAGTATGTCACAATACTCGGCGCGTGCTTTGCGTTCCTCTTCGTCTTTGTCATCTTTAAAGCCACCTTCATCATCCACCCATTCCACCTACTACTCATCTTGTTCGTCTTCATCGTCATCCCTAGGCATGTGTCGCCGTTTAATATGGCCCCTCACATGTTTCCTGTTGCTGCAAACATTCAACGGAAATGTGAATGCCATTGATTTGAGTCGTTTGTATGGACATATGGCAAATCCGGTGCAGAAGCGAAGTGGTAAGTCTTAATCTTAGTCATAGCTTGAAATACAATAATACAATATTATAAGTTCCCTGCTATCTTATACAATAAATAGATTTGTTACACCTGGCGTATACGTAACTTGTGTTACACATAACCAATACAAGATACGAGTAGATAACAACTGTTCTTTAGAACGAACTACCCACGTGTAGCGCAAGCATCAGTTATCCATGCATTATACTTGGTGAAATCTCTGTGAATCTAATGAAGCATATTTATTTCTTTTGCGACTCATTTACTTTATGCTTAAGTATTATACTATATTGTATCTTTTTTATCTATTGCAATTTTCTTGGATTTTTTTTTTTTTTAAATTGTCTTCATTATAGTGATTAAAGATGAAAAGATTTTTAAATCTTTCTTTTTTTTTTGGAAAAATCACAACGAAAGAAAATTCAAAGAAACACATTAAATTAAATGAAGAATTTAACGAATGATAAAATAAAACAAAAATGTGTAGTTGAAGAAAGAATTTAAATGGGGGAAAAAAAAAATCTGAAACATTTGCAAAAGTTCTTTGCGTGTTTATTGCTTCGATATAAATCAACTTTACTTTACATTTGTTACACCTTCGATAAGCTTCATTCAGTCATTCATTCATTAATTTATTCATTTATTTCTCATACTTCTTAAGTACCTCGTGCATATGTAAATTTTCATTTTATTTCTTTTCTTTCTCTTATTTTTTATGCATTTCTATTTCTTATACTTTGGTTTTTCCACTCTGTTGGAATTTGTTTCCTTCTCCTCATGTAAGCATTTCTTCTTAACAAAGCTTTTCGTGTTAATTAAGTTACCTTGGTTTAACATTTAAGACTCATCAACTTGAGTCATGAAAATGAAGAAATATTTTGAATTGTTGAATTTTCCTAGAAAAGATAAAATTTTCTTGAACCGAGTCAATTTTTCCTTGAGGTTCAACACAAAATGCATAATGATACCTTTTCTTCTAAAAAATTTTCTAATTTTATTAATTCATAAATTTTGGAAATTAAATATTTTGTGATTAAATGAAATTTCTAAGAAGTTTTTTTAATTATTTTAAAAAGAAATTTTATAATTAAATTCTGCAATTAACATTTGTGGAAATTTACAATTCATTTCTCATTAAATTATGAAGAGATTTTATTCTTAGAATATTAAAATTTTATAAATTCTGAAGATTTTATTTTCCATAAATAATTTAATTATGCAAAAATTGAATTTTATTAGAAATGGTATAAATTTCTATTGAAGTAATAAAATATTATTATATTTAAAAATAATGCAAATATTTAACAATTGAAAATATTTAAAATAATCCAAATTCTAAAATGAAAGAAACAAGAAAAGTTTGTATTTATTTATTGATATAAATAACTTATGATGAGATTATAAAAGTATTGGTACAGAAGTGTGTAAGAACAAAAGAGAGAGAGAGAGAGAACCAAGTACATTCAACACTCCTCCTCAATGTTTGTGCCCATTTAAATTAAATGTGATTATTTTGATCAACAAATTTTATTTCTGCCTTAGCTTGAGATAATTTGGAAATTATGGGCAAACCATGAGGACTTCGCACCCCCAGCAAGCACTTGAACTATCGTCGTGATTAATGTTGGGCCCGAAAAGACTACAAAAAAGCTCATTAGGACACTCAATGGAAAGCCTTTCCTGATGCCTCCCAAGCTAAGGGAATTTTACTTAAGAAGCTTGACGTTGAAGCCAAACAGCCTAAATCTGCTTTTGGAAGTGGGTCAGGGTGCAGCTCATTAAGAACGGCAAGCAGATCAACGCTTTCGTTCCTTGTGACGGTAGTTTGAACTTCATTGAATAACAAGATGAAGTTTTGGTCGCTGGTTTCGGAAGCTGCTGGTGATATCCCCAGTGTTCATTTCAAGGTCGTGAAAGTTTCCAATGTTTCGCTGTTGGCTCTTTACAAAGAGAAGAAGATCTTAAACGACTGCCAAAGACTAAATTTAATGAGGATATTTAACTTAGGTTTTTAGCTCATAAAAATAGTCTTTTAAACCGAAGTAGAGTTTATAGTTTAATTGAGTTTTGTTTTCTATTCTCAATCTTGTTTCGGTCTTTTTAGTGCATTATTTTTAAATTGTTTTTATTCTTTGCAGTCGTGTTTTTAATTTCTTTAGTTACTTGTTCTTTTCATAGACTTTGATAAGTTAAGAAATTTTCTGTGCTTTGTCGTAAGTAAGTTCTTCGTAAAGACATCAGCTATCATCTCTGTTGTAGGACAGTACTTCAGTTGTTTTTCACTGCCTCAAGTCTTTGGTGACATTGCACGTTGATTGGAGAATCTTTCCAAAAACCAAACTGTTTCAGCAAGCGTCGCAAATAAAAAGCTGCCATGTATTCGGCCACTGTACTAGTACTAAGTTTGTTTCATTGGTTCACATGATATTGTGCAGTTTCCATAAAAGAATATATTCAAAACCTGTCTACGATTTTCGATCATTGAGTTCGTTTCATTTATTTTTTTCCTCAAAAATAAGTTAAATTTAGGTCTATACTATTGTACTAGTATATTCTATTCTGCCTTGGGTTCTATATGTAGATTAGTATTGCATTGTGGAAGCTTTAACACATAATACATAATATCGGCCCATGTCGTAATCGCAAGATACATCAGTTTACTAATTATTGATTGATACATCTGTTCACCAATTATTTACTAATACATGTTTAAGGCTTCTTTATGACAATGTTCATTGGACTTCACCTGATATCTTGGTTCTAAAGGGACTATTACATGCTTATATTATTCCATGTCATGTCTTTTAAGCATGTTCTTGATGTATTGTTCTTGATGCAATTTGATGTTTCCGGTTTCATCAATGCGATAGACTTCGATACCTATAAAAATATGTAATTGACCTTTGTCTACGATTTGAAATTTATAAGCCATGAGTGAGTTTTCTTTAACAATATTTGCTTAAGATTATTAAGTCAGTAGCATAAACTACAATGAAAACTAATTTGTTATCTATGTTCATTTTGTAGCACCTCGTTTTTACATGCCGCAAATCTAATAAACTTTAGGACTTCAATCAATGAATTTGAGGGATTTTTTTTATTGAAAGTTTTAATTTTTTCTTTTTTTTTGTAACAAAAATTTATAACAAAATAGTATAATAAGTATAGTAATACATAGTAAATATCACTCATCACTTATATATTAAATTAATTCATAAATTGGTTAGAAGACTTATAATGGGATTATTAACAAATTATGAGCAAACGCGGCACCCATTTCGAACAGAGCTTTCTCATGCTGAACTGTTCAAGCAAAATGGTGAATACACTTACTTCTGATATCTTTAAAGTGTCAGCTATCTCACGCAACCTCAATTTAAGATAAGCCAAAACCTTTTTGTGGACTTTTTTTAAGTTTTCTGGAACAACTCCAAAATTTGGGCGATCAGAGATTTCAGCATCATTGGTGTTTGTACGGCCGCATTTAAAATCAGCAAACCACTTCTTTACCATTTCTCTCCATGGAGCAGAGTCCGAATAATACTTGTTAAGCTATTGCTTTGCTTGAACGGATTTTTATCCTATTAACAATCAATGTTTTATCAACACACGAAATTCAGATTTTTCACTTTTACAGTTAATGCCAGTTTGTCATACAATTTTGTCACAAGTCGTTTGAAAGTTGGTAGTTCTTAATAATCATATGGATTTTTAGTAAAACAAATAATGACTTGTGTTTTACTAACTTTTAATAATATTTCGTTTTATAATGATATAATGGAAAATTAGTGATGAAACCAGTAACCATTTTTTGTATACGCAAAACTATCGACAACTGGTGGATAGTGTTGCCACAGATTTGTAAATTGTGGCGCCATCTATACCTCATCCTACGAACAAATTGAGTGATATGGTATTATAACGAGAAATATCAAATAATTTTGGTCAGTCTGAAGTCCACTGAAACCCTAAAATATTTTTAAAATTTATTTTTCTGTTTCGAAGTTCAACAGTTAATTTCTTGAATAAAATTTATATAAAATAAATACTTGTAAAATGCCTAATATGTTTAATTGATTTCAATGCAATTGTATAACATTTAAATCAATTATTCGTATATTTAAGTATTGTACAATGTATCTTAATGACTTGAGTGATGTATGTATGACGAATGAAATCTCTTAAGAGTCATAAATTATAACAATTAATTTTTGAAAGCAAATTAGCTGTTATTAAGGATACTCATTTTATAAAAAAAAAGGTGTAGGAAATTCAAGTCTCAAGAATGGTTTGTTTGTTGTATGTTACAACAAGCGATGAAATAAAATATTGATTTCCTCTTATTATACTTCGTTAGTTATTACCTTGTTATTGTTATCTTTATGTCAGGACTCATCTAAGCAATTAAATTAAAGCGCGCCCTTGTTTAATGAACAAATACAACTAGTAAAATAAACAATACACGACCTTTGACTTGAATTCCTTCCAGCCATCAATATACCCATACCAATTCAAGGAAAGCAAAAGGAAAGGACAAACAAGGAAAAAATGTGACCGGATATAATTGTAGTACCTACAGTACTATAGTATATATAGTTGGGATACATGATACCCTTGGCTAATTACAAGCACAGAGACGACATACAAAGTGTACAGTTACAATGAAAGTGAATGACATTTTGTAAAGGCAAAGTAATGAATGAATGAATGAATGTTCCCATGTACTTATGTAGATATAGAATAACAAGGACTGAGAAGAATGAACAACAATTATGTTTATAGATGTTTATACTTAGTGCCAGGAAAAACAGTGTGAAAGCTGGAGAAAGAGTGTGAACATGTTTCTCTTTTATGTATTTTTTTTTCTTTTTTCTGTTTGGAAACTAATTACAAGCAACAACAAAAACTCGTTAGTTCAAATTAAGCTAATTAAATAAATTGCTTGACAAGCATCATTACAAATTGCATACTCGTATAGATAGATATACACTTATATATTAAACTAAAATAACAAATAGTAGAAGGTGCTTGCTTTACCAATTACAATTTTTCAATCAAACTAATCAATTAGTAGTCAACTGGCTGCTCTGAATATATGTACGAGTATGTGGTATGGAAGCATGGTTTGGTATCTGAACCATGAAGCTGATGAACTGAACAAGAGGGGGGAACCACTTAAACAGTCATATTACAAACGCGGCTCCTCTCAAATCAGGCAAGTTATGTGCAGGCAGTAGCACATACTGGCAACTAAACTATGACCCAAGTGCAAACATTTACAAGGGAAACATGGAACTTATTTAATAGACAGGACAAATTGGCAACAACAGCTTTGGGTCATTGCATTATAGGAAGACATAGGTTAAGTTTGGTCTTCAGTGCTTATCGCCATTGTTGAGGGTTAATTGCCAAAGAAGAGGACATTTTGTACCAAATGAAGAAGGTACTTCGTTACCTTGGTCCACTGTGTCTTAACTAGAGATGAAACGGATAGCTGTTTTGACGGATATCGAATATCCGGCCGGAAATAGCCGATTGATGCGTCTTACAAGCGAACCTTCGTAGGTGGTGAATTCGTGCCCTTTCGTTCATGAGTCAAGTTAGTGCTTCATTGTCTTATCAAAGACTATTAAAAACATATTACAATGGTGGACAAATGTATTTTGACAACTTAAGATAAAAACTGAGAATAATAGAAAGATTAAAATATATCCTCCTTTGATGTAGGATAACCTTTTGCAAATGCACAGGAATTGATTTTACCAAAATTTTGAATTGTTTCCAATGAAATATCCTTTAGCCTCTGCAATGTAAAATATTTCAATCCATAACTTAAAGCTAATGGATTGAAAACAAATTGATGAAATTCGATTAAATAAAGTGATTTTAAAGTTTAAACGTCGTATTTTTTTACAATCCGGTATCTGGCAGGACACTTGTTTATCCGGCCTAAATTTAAAATTCGTCCGGATACCCTTGTTACTGATTGGCTTCGATAAGAAATCAAAGATAATGTTAGATATCCGCTAACTAATTGGTATCTGTCCTAAATTTAAAATCCGGCCGAAATTACCATTGCCACTGATTGGTTTCGATGAGAAATTTCCGGTAACTATGGGGATATCAGCGTTTTAAATTTAAAATCCGGCCGGATACTGGATAGCTACCGGAAATCGATGTAAAAGACTAGATATGATACGAATTCCCGGTAATTATCCGGTATCCGGTCGGATTTGAAATTTTGTTGGATAGGCCGGATACCGGATAGTTTCCGGGAATGTCAAGACTAGAGATGATACGAATTCCCGGTAGAAGTGAAACAGATTTCTGGTAATTCTCTGGTATCCGGCCAGATTTAAAATTTTGCTGGAGAGGACGGAAATCTGTTTCATCTCTACCGGGAATTCTCTTCGGAAAAATTTTAAATCCGGCCGGATACCCGATAGTAACCAGAAATCTGTTTCATCTCTAGTCTTAACATTATCTTTGATTTCACATCGAAGCAAATCAGTGACAATGGTAAGTTCCCGGAGTTCCAGAAATTTGAAACAAACTAACAATAGGAAGTAAGAACGAACACTGTTTGATAAAACTCGATTATCTGAAATGCTCGAGCTGCAAACTATTTGTCAGAACCACATGAGAATGTCTGAAAATCATTGATCATCATCAATGAAATACATACTATTCACAGATTGAAATACAAAATATGATTTCATTAATTAAATTGTTTCAATATCAATTATTTTTCTTTATCATTTTGATAACAATTTATTATATTTTTAACAAAACTGTCATCAACCAGTCAAATGCAATTCGATTTTCTGTTCACAATGTGTGGTTTTTATTCATGTGACCAACATGAAGTTGATGTTGAGATTGTTGATTAAGTTTGGTTTTAAATAAACCTTTAGCGTAAAATGTTGAAAAATCGCTGTCACTTGTTTACAGTAAAGGATTTTCGTTAATAACATGTTACTTTGGCATATGGCAAGGACATGCTGTGACTTGGTTTATGTATTATTCTGTCATACGTACTTATTTGCTCGTTTCGTTGGCTTTTAAAATACATTTTTGTCTTTCACTTTATATTTACTTTTATTATTTTGTTGTATAATGTCCTTGTTGTAGTTGCTGTTGCATTGTCCTGCTGTTGTCCTGCTGTTGTCCTTTAATGAACTCGTTTGCTGTGGTCAGTTTTGGGTTTCTGCTTTATTTTTTCTTGTCATTTATCCTTTCTTACTTGTTCAGCAAAGCGCAGCAGCAACATTTTATGACATTGCATTTTTATTTCCCATCAAGAATTATGCCAGTGTGCTTTCTATTTTCCATTGTTGTGTTATGTCCTTGTGGTAATTGCAAACAATTTGAACTACACTTTTTCCTTTTAATATGTTGCATTATTAGCTTTTAAGTTATTCATTCAATGTGTCTCCAATGTATGCTTTCCTTTACTAATTTCTATTATTAAAGAATTTTGTTAAGTCAGAGTGAATAATTTTCCATTTCTTGGGTTGCACTTTTTGGACACTTGACAGTGAAGGTCTTTGAATTACATTGTTAGTTAATCAGAAATGTTTATCTAAGATGTAATTTTTTTATTTGAAGAAATAAATTTTGTTTTCGTACATAAAATTTTAATGCTTCAATTTACATTTTGTAAGTACAATGTATCCTTCAGGGCAGCGCCGCCAATAGCCCTTGAGCAGGATAAAGTGAGATTGTCTTTCGGCGCACTTTGGTGGGAAAATATGATATCATATTTATACTCTTCAAGGGAGTGATTAGCATTATAAGTTTGTCATGAAGTTTGTAACACACAGAAGGAGACATCGCAGACCACATAAAGTATATAGATTTGCGATCATCTCGATGAGATGAGTTGATTTAGCCATGTCCATCTGTTCTCAAAACTAGTCCCTCAGTTTTTGAGCTAGAGAGCTGAATTTTTGTACATAGGTTTCTTTTTACCAAATGCTGCTGATTTGTCGGAATCAACCGAATCGAACCACTAGGGGGTACCTCCCATACAAACCCCCTTTTAAATTAATATTCTCATTAGAAAAAGTTTTTTGTTTTTTGACGTATCGAACTGAAATTTGGACACTATAAGTTTCTGTTCCATATCCACCAACCTTTTAAATTTCAAGACCCTCTAGCAGGGGCGTGAAGAGTATTACAACTTTGGCATAGCCAAAGTTAGTCTTGTTTTATATTTTTGTTATGTTGATTTATGCATTTGGCTTTTTGACGTCCCTTGCCATCTGAAGCCTAGAGTAACTGCTCCTCTCGCTCTACCCAAGGGCCTATGCTTCAGGCTATAAAAGTATATAAATTAAAGGTTATTAATTGTCAGCAATGACATTCAGGTATCCTCATTTGTTCTTCTTAAGTTTAACTTCTGTTGATGTGGTTGATGTAATATCAATATAGCCCACACAGAGCTAAACAACCTTTTCTTGGTCAAATGAATCTTCATAATCTCTGCCATTCGAAAACAATTTGATGACATCTGGCTCTATATATTGTACTAATCTAATCTCCACTGATACCTAAAAATCAACAACAAAAAAAATAACCATAGACAAGAAACATTTTATAAATTCTAATCAATTTCTGTAAAATGTTTCTCATTCTCTCTCCACTTCTGTCGCCTTCCACAAATGTTGCAAAATAATAAAATTTTAGCTGCGCGCAAATATTTTCCCATATGAGACTATTCAGAAAAATATGTACGTGTATGTAACCCGAAAGCAAAAGTAACCAATTTATAAATAACTTAGTTTAAAACAACATGCAAAATGCATGAGTGCATAAAATAACAAGTAACAACAACTCACAATTGCCAATGGTGGTAAAATAACAAAAAATATCAAAACAAAGCGCCTCAAAGCAACAAATTCTATTTTTATCAAAAAAACAAAAGCCAAGGGTAGATAGCGAAAAATAGAAATACTAATATCAGAATGTGAAACAATATGCCAAAGTCAAACACGTAACGCTTATATAAATGCAATTTCCCTTAGACGAGTTCAGATGGGTTGACTTGAGTCAAGAAAAGTTGAGTTGTGTTCACTTCTGTTCTCTTGAATTGAGTTGAGCTAAGCTGAATTGAGTTGAGTTCAGTTAAGTTGAGTTGGGTACAAGTTTATCATTCATTCATGCATTTGCATCATTTATGCAGATACAAGATACAATGAATGAACAAAAACAGAAGAACAGAGAACAAAAAAAAAAAAAAATAAAAAAAAATAAAAACAAGATGTGGATGATTTTAAAATGATGCCATTTAAGCTGCTAACCAAGCAACCAACAATTCAGGCTTGGCAATAATATTATAATATTGCTCATCATCATCATCATCCGCATCATTCTCATCATCATCAGCATCAACAGCATCAGCAGCTTTTAGAGTTAAAAAAAAAAAGAAAAATATGCAAAATAATATTGGCTTAGTGATGAGGTTTACTGAGGCATTGCTAAGAGGGGTGTTTCATAAGTTTCTTAACTAACAGATTTTTATATTGATACTCTTAGCTCAATGAGGTTCCAAGTTTTCAAAATAAACCTCAAGTTTTTCATGCAACTTGTTGTAAGTCTTTTGCCTTCGAGTCCTTTTATATGATTGCAAACACAAAAATAGTCTCAAGAGGTTTATTCTGAAAAATATGCCGGATAGCTGTTCCGTATATAGTTCAATTTAAATTACATAACAAGAATATATGGCAAAGGTGCCTTTAGGAGATCTTGCTATGTTTGCGGAATCTTCATGTTGGTTATATAGGCTAAGGGAGGACCAAGGGACTCTAAGACTAAGAAGCTAAACATTTCAATTTCCAAGTTCGACTCGCTCCTCCGTTGGCTCAAAGAAAGTGTTTTCAAAGAACAATGAGTGGCTACATATACATATGATAATGATGGCACAGCATTGGGTTACGCCATCCAAATTTGGGTCACCATTGCCGTGTACAACATTGTTAAATTGCAGTCGTGCCAGAATAAAGTCCTCCTAAAAATCACGGAAGCGTCTGTTTTCGTCAGAAATACCATGGCGCACAGAGAACCTTAAGATGACAATGGTAATGGATGTGATCAATGTATTCAGCAGCTTTCCCCTTTTTTCCATACCCTTCCTTTAGGAGCCATCCACATTTTATGTCACACGTTATGGGGAGAGGGGGTCAACGAAGTGTGATCACAGGAAAGGGGAGGTGTCATAAGCTTTGTGACATCACATGCCAAAATCTATAATATTAAAAATCTTTAAACGAAAAAATATTACCTACTCTACCTTTAGGCTTTGTGACCTACGTATATAGAACCCTAATAGAAACCCTAAGAGAGACAATCATTTAAAGATAAGATGAATTAAAGTAACACTATATTATCGGTTTCCAATGCAAAAAATGTGACGTCACACTAGGGGGTGTGGTCTCAGAAATGTGACAATCTGTAACATGGGGGATGGAGTGTAATAAATTAAAAAAATTGTTTCACGTAATATGTGGATTACCCCTAATCATCAGAATGGGCCGCAACTCTACTGGGTGAACTCGGGTGTACTGGCGAGTGACCTATTTAATATAACCTAAACTAACAGGAATATATATTTCCAAATTGATTGAAGGCCTTTGCTTTTGCTAAGAGCTTAGTTTATTTTGAGATTTTTGTAACTTGTGTTGCCAAATGGCCATTTATGAAACTCATAAGACCTTCCTCGTATAAATATGTATGAGAGGAAAATATGTTTATGAGAGAGATAAAGAATGAGTAAAGAGATGTTATAAAAATGGTGCGACGTGATTTTTGCAGCAAATTATACCACATTATGGCGTCAATATTTCCTGTCTTTCCTTCCGTTCAACCAAAGCCAGTATGTACTAGTCTAACGGTTGCTCGTTTGGCCGCCATTTTATGAATGAATTCAGAGCAATTTTAACTCTAATTTCCGGTTGTTATATATATTCTATATACGAACAAGTATATTTCTATAATATGTGTATTCAAGTGTATAAAATGTTTTCTCCTCTTTTACGCTTAATAGTTAAATCCCAATTGGTATGAATCGTTTTGTCTCTGAAAGTTAATGTTTCTGTCTCTGGGTGGGTTTGGGTGTTTTAGAGTTTAGCTCATCTCCTGTTGCTGCTTTTATTTGTTTCTCTGGCTGGGAGCTTGGGAGTTCACCATCAACTCCTGTTGATCCTTTTTTTTTCTTCTTCTTCTTATATTGCTATTGTTATTTTTATTATACTAAAATAATAAAGTTTTTGCTTTTGACTTTTATTGTTATGTCTTAACTTGACTTCCCCAGTTGAATATAATCATTGTTATGCTCTTTCTTTTATTCTTTCTAAACATTGGCTTGTCATTTCCTATTTTTCTTCTTCTTTTGTTGTTTGTTTTGTTGTGTTGTTTTGTATCTTGTAGTTTTCTTTAATGATTTTACCTTAACTTCTTCATGTTCTTTCATTTATATTTGTAAGCTAAATCATTTTTATAAGAAAAACTTTACTGTAACTGTCAGTTTCGTTAATGTTTTCTAATTAATTTCTCTTCCTTACAGTTCTTTTATTCTCTCAGTTGTTTGCTTTCTGCCATCAAACCATCAGTCCATCCGTCCATCCTTCCCACCTTTCTTTCTTTCTTTCCTTCCTTTTTTTCTTTGCTTTCATGTTCCTTAAACCAATAAGAAAAATTATTTTACTTTATTTTTGTTACCTCTTCCTTTTCATTTTTCTACTAAATTATTGTATTTATTCTTTTTTCAATTTTTTTTTTTTATTTTTGGTGTTTTCTTTTCTTTTCATTTCATGTTTCACATGCTGAAATTTCTTACTTCTCTCATACTTCTACTACCCACGTGTTTTCATTAACTTTGTACGAAGGTTAAAAGTGTGAGAACTTTACTTGGGATGCCTTAACTTTTAATGGATTTCAACTACCCTCTTTTTGTGTTATTCCTTCTTTTTGTTCATCCAACAATCCTGGTCCTTTTGTCTTTTAATTGATAGAATAATAAAACTTTGTTATTGGTTACTGGTAATAATTACAACAAAAAAGAAATTAAAAAAGAAAAAATAAAATGAAATCAAATATGAAACATGGGAAAATTATAGAGATGAGAGTAAAATTTTGTTTGTAATAATTCTATACAAAAACTTAAATATTTTGTTTGTTTTTTTGATAGAAATAATTGTTCTGTGAAGCATTAACAATGAAATCAATAGCAGTCTTTATTTTAGTTTAGATTAGTTTAAAAACAAGAGATTCTAAAGGAAAACTTAGCAAATTGGCTCCATGAAGTATGCAACGCATTTTTGTTTAAGGTTGTTTAGCTTCTTTATAGAGCAAGGAAGCTATTTGACTACCAAATTCACCCGAAAGATATTTTCAAATAAGCTTATTTAGTTTCTTTTCGGATCTGTTAGGAAGAATTCACTTTAAAATGCACTGAATCCTTCCATCCGAACAATTTGGGACTAGAGCTCAGCTAAGCTGTATCCACCCACTTCTTAAACTCAAGCAATTAGTCATGCAGAGCCTTCATAACAAAAAATCCATCAGTATGGCAATGCTGGACATACAAGCCTCATTCAACACCGTATGGCATAACGGGCTACTCCACAAGCTCTAAGTCAAGGTTGTCCAGCCCGCGGCACAAGTGGGTCTTAAATGCAGCCCAGACCCGCTTAAAGTGGCGTCCTTTTTGTTTTTTTTGATCACTACGTTCAAAGAGGCGATCTTTGTTTGTGTTTTTTTTTTGCTTGCAACGTTCAATGAAAATTTTCGTCAAAAAATATATTTCATCTGCGGCCCAACTAACAGCGTTTTTTTCCTATGTGGCTTAGGGAACCAAAACGTTGGACAACCCTGTTCTAAGTCATTAACACGCCATCATACCTCATAAAAATAATACAGAAATTCCTTGCAAACAGATTTTTCTACACTGTTATAAATGGATAACCATCAAAGCCTTCACCTATAAGATCTGGAGTCTCTCAAGGCTCAGTACTTAGTCCTATCCTTTATAGCATCTACTCTTATGATATTCCGTATTTTGAAAACTGCTTAATTTTCGGGGTTTGCTGATGATACTAGTAATTACAGATGTGAAGACTTAGCTTTTCATATGTTCATTTTCTATCTTAATTTACATCCATATATTTGATATCTCAATAGTAGCTACTAGTTTTCATGAGTTATGGTTATTACCCATAGTTCCAAAATTCTCGCTCGCTTTCATTCGTCAGCAAGACCGTTGGTTTCGAACGACTATGCTAGTCGTGAGCTCTATGAGCACCAGAGAACGAATATAAAATTTTCTATTGCACTCGACAACAACTGATTTTTATTCATAATAAGTATACAGTCGATTTCCTCTCTAACGAATTTCCTCTCTACAACGAAGTCAATTTGAAGACATTGCGGTTTTAATAATATCATACAATTAAACCCCTTTTAAACCTCTAATATGTATAGTGGAACTCTTCTATGACAAATTACCTCTCTATAACGAAGTCAATTTGAAGACACTGCGTTTTCAATGTTGTTATATAATTAAACCTCTAATAGGTATATATATACCGTTCATTTATGAAATGAGTGCTCTTGAGCGTTCGTAATTTAAAATTTTTGTACCCTGGTAAGACCAGTTTTACATTATAAGACTCGCTTCAGACTCTTATCGTTGATTCTTCGTTGGTATTTGATGCTTGTGTTCTCATTGTAATACTGTCGTATGAAGCTGTGTGTTTCATGATACGCAAAGAAAACAACGAAAAATGCGGCACCGAAATTTTTGTCTATGATACATCAGACACAGCTACTGTCGGCTTCCCTATCAACCCGCGCGCTCTCTTGTCTACAAACAAAAGTGTGATGAAAGAGTTCTGCTGCAAAATCTCATAATGTAAAACCGATCCAATGACTCAACTCTTAATATATTGTACATACTTAGGGTCTTCACTCAAACGTATCTTTGCTGTGTACACTGCTTAGACTACCTTCATACAAAAAAAGTTTAAGTGATTGCTTAAACATCTGACAACTTTGTGAATTTTAAATGAATTGGCAAGACTTCATAGGCATTTTGAATTGTTAGCTTACATTTGTGAATACGATAAAGTGAATAGACGATTAACACAATCAAAACATGTCGTTCACGCAATTGTGTATGAAATACACGTTGATTATGTTTACACGTTTCAGTGAAGACCCTAATATATAAATATTATCTATTAAGTTATTCGAATATTGTGGACAATAAAGAATTGAATTAAATTTGTAAACCAATTAAATTTGTAGTACATTTATATGTTGAATTATACAATGAATGAACATCTACTACACTTTTTTTATCCTTAATCAACTTAATTGTGACATGATTTCATTTAATTACAATATATTCCTAAAAGAAGATACTTAAAGTATCTTTAAAAATACTTAAGTAAGTTTCAATGTAAAGAATATAAACATTTTTCATGCTTTAAAATTTTTATGGCATAAAATAATAATCTACTTTAGCCCTTGAGAATTCCTTGTAATCTACTTCATTATGACTTTCTTTAATTACCTTTAATAAAATGAAAATTTCTCAACAACTCTTAATTGACTTTCGTAGTTGAAAAACATTTGACATACTTATACTTCAGTTTACATAAGTATACAAACCATCAAATGTTAAAGGACTTTTGAAATGAATAAAATGCACTAAAGTATTGTATTTTATCCTTTTTATTTGAAACTTTAACATTCCGATACAAAGAAAAACTAAAGACCAATTGAATCAAGAAATAGAAAATGCTTAGTTTAACTTCAAATCAAGTAAAATATAATACATAAATATACTTACAAAACAAATCGACAAATGCTAATTCGCTTTTATAACGCGTACAAGTGCAGCAATGTATGCAATGAATGAAGTTTTCTTATTCTTAGTTTTAAAAGTTTATTGAAACAAAAGCTACTCCAGATGTGACAGCTCAACGCCAAAATACACACAAACGATGCTTAACACTTAAAACAGACCATCAACATCATCAACATCATCATCATGATAAATGCAATTGCTAGGAAGGATAAGGAGGATAAGATAAGTTGCAATATAGTAGAGAAATATCAGAATAGTAGTTGTAATAGTAGAGAATCGTGTTTCTTGCACGTACAACACTTTGCATTTGAGCATTGAATTAAGTAACAACCGTGAACCAGAACCAGAACCGCAAACTGTATGAACCACAACCACAATTGAGCCACTTCTGACTATAACTTTTGGCCGTTTGGGTTATGCAAAATTGTTTCCACTTTCACGGAGAAAGTCAGACACTGAAACTTGCAATGGGTAACTTTGGTATAGGAAACTTGCTCCTCTTTGAATATCCAATTGCAATAAATGTATGTACGAGTATATACCACTAAAATATAGTGAAGGGTGGATGGTTGAATGTAGAAACAAGAAATGCGAAGCAAGGAAGCAATTCAATATGAAATTACGTGTTGTATGCATCTAACGAACATCGACGATGATGGTTGGTGCAACATAGCAACTGATGGTGCTGCTGCTGCTGCCGCTACAGTGCCCAACTGTGTATCTTTCATTGTGCCCCAAAGCAGCAGATGTTCATGCTCGACAGCTTTCATACGCAATGAAGCGACCAACACCCAGTTTCCATAGCAAAACTTTATGGAGAAGTGTAGAAAATGGGCAACTCCAAAGCAAGTGGAAAACATTTTACGGAAAATTTGATTTGATTTTTCAATTTCTCATACTAAATACCATAGTAGCGTACAAGAGAGCAACATGTAAATTGATTTGGTTTTATTTTTATGATGTTGCACTCAACTACAAGATACGCAATCCAGATAAAGCCAAATCTGAGCTAATAGGTGTAGGCGTTAAACAAAGCAAACCGAAAAACTTTTGCAGAATCACAGCATTTTGATTTTGGCTATAACAATTTTTTTATTTTTTTAATTTGCTCAACACACTTACATAGTGATTCTTAAGTTTTTGTAGTTCGAGGACTCCCAAAAAATTCCTCAGACTTCATAGTAAGCTCAGGAAGGGGGAACCTTTATTGATGTATGAGCCCAATTTTCTCAGTAGAAATGAGACCATAAAATAATAAACGAATCTTTAAAAGAAATTTAAATTCACAGCAAGTGAAGTTTATGTTATGAAATGGGAACAAAAAATAACGAATGAATCTTTAAAAGAAATTTAAAAAATTTAATAAAATGTTGATATGAAGTTTGTGTTAAAACTACTTCATGGATCCTCAATGATGGCACCTTCAATGGACCATTGTTTCTGAATCACTGCTCTAACGCACTCACTCACTCACTCACTGAACTTACTTCTACACAGATACCCACATTGTATCTAAAAGCAAAATGAGTTCCATTTCAATCTCTTCTTCAACATTCTCTCAATTTCTATTATACAAAAACCGCTTAGACCACCATTTCTATTCAATAAATACAATACAAAGCAAGCAAAATGGTTTTGTTGGCTCTTTGATTTGTGTATTTTCTGGTCAAATGATATTAACCAAACCAACATTTTGTGTGTTTCTCTTCGATGTTTGGTTTGCGTAATTAACTTGGTTTATTTTCCCAAGTAGTCATTGAGGTTTGGCTAAGAATTTTGCAATTAGTGCGTTTTGTAAATGAATAAATACAATAATAAAAGTGGTTAGATTGTATAAGAAGGGGTTAGAAATCCATGAGAATCCATGAGTTTGGGTTTCTTCTTCTTCGTCAATGGAAGACAAGTAAAACATTTTATATTATATCAACCTCATGGGATTCATTAAATTTGAATAGCTTTTTCTGTATGAAAAATGAGAGATCTTTAAGTTGTTAACGAATGAAAATTAGAATTACATTAGAAAATCTTTTCTAATTTCTGTACATGAGAGGAATTTCTTTAAGATTTAAAGACTTGTAGTTCAGACGATTAATGGGAATCTTTATAATGCATTCTCAACTTCTAAAGGTATTTCGTGGTGTTCATGAATGAACATGGCGCTGGTGCTAAGGGAACAAATCCGCTTGCAGCATGTTCATGAATGAACAGGGTTACTATCGCGAAGACGCTACTGCTAAGGCAATAAACATCTCGGATTTAGATTAAGAGTTATTATCATAGTACCAAAATACTCACTCTCGCTCGCTCTCATTCGTGATTATTTTGGTTCATAGTGCTTTGCTCATTTTTCACATTTGAGAGAAGTAATTTCTGGTGCACTCGATCATTCTACTCGGAATTAATATATACAGTCAATTTTATCTATAACGAATTTCCTCTATATAACAAAGTCAATTTGAGGATACTGAATTTTTTAATGTTGTCATATAATTGAACCACTTTGAAACTCTAATATATATAGTCGAACTCCTCTATAACGAATTTCCTCTCTATAATGATTTGATCATTTCAATCTTGCGAAATGATGATAATGATCGCTACAAATATTATTCCCAATAGATTCAAAGAATATTTAACAATTTAGTCATAAAACATACAAATAGTCTAGTTAAGATAGCCAGTAGTATCAGTTTACGGGATTCCCCAAATAAAGGAAAACTCAAGTGTAGAAAACCTATTAGGGTTACCACAGAAAGGACAAACCCTAATTCAGACAGCAGATATAGTTATGGGCAGGTAATTAGAAAGGATCTGTCTTCTATTCACATGACCAGCTTGGTTGGTCTTTTTACAACTTTTACTTCCTCTAAACACAGAGCGTCAACGGTGATCAAGTCCGGAGACCTCACTAAATAATTCAATCGATAATAGTGACGGGCGGAGTATAAGTATTCATACAATTCTGTTCACATGGCATGAAATTGCAATATAATTCTAAAATATTCCTAACACCATTCCTAAGTCCAAAAAGAAGAACTCAGTAATTTGAGACTAGTTTTGATGAGACTACGTGGTGCCCCATTTTTTATGTCGGTATGTTAACATTGAATAACAGTGAAAAAAAAACAATCGATTTTTATATATGAGCAATTTTTTTTTTCAATTTGGTCTTTTGCAATTTATTTACACTAGATTTTTAAATTCAACATCACTCAAGTGGCCACCTTTATTGGCCACAGCAAAATGTGACCCTTTGTCTGCATTTTCCATTACCTTTTCGAGCATCTCGGGTGGTATAGCAATGATTTTGACACGAATGTTTGCCTTGAGCTCGTCAATGATCTGAGGCTTGTTGGCGTACACTTCGCTTTTCAAATAACCATACAAAAAGAAGTCCGGAGCGGTCCAATGTAAAGATCTGGATGGCCAATCAATGTCGACTATTTTTGATATTAGACATTTGGCCGTATTCCAAGCGTCATGGACAGTCTGTCACCATTATTATTTGTCTTAAGCAAATACAAATCATCCTTCAAAATGTGCCGCAAAGTGGTTCTACTGACGCAAAATGTTGAGCGCGGTCACGATATGACACTTTTCGGTTCTAGACAACGATCTCTCTGCCCACTTCAACCAGTTAATTTGAACGTCTGGCTCGTTGATGAATGTCATGTTGACGATCTTCCACTGTCCCGTGCACAACAAAATTGCCTGTTGGCCACAATATTTTCGACAATATGCACGTTGAGTTAACACACCGGAATGAATGAATTTTGGCGCGTTGATTCTGTGTAAAGCAATTCATACTTAAAATTTAACTGAATTGACGTTTCAAACGCATGTCAAGTCCATCGGTTGACAAATATCTTAGTTATTCCGACATAAAAAATGGCGCACCCCGTATACGGTTTTAAAGAGTCTTTAAAGCTATTTGTTTGACTGTCAGATATCATATTGCATATACTCAGAGGCACAAAATTTTTTAACTACGCAATCTCTCCTACATGTTTCAATGGCATGTATTTTGGCCTGAAAGATTGTAGATTGTTGTACGACAGTTCCTATACTTTAATGTTCCTGTTTTGATTATTTTAAATAATAAAAATTATGAAGAATTTTTAACTAAAAATCATATGTTTCTATAAATTTTGTGAGTAACTTTTTAAATTTTTAACGAAGACAAGTTTGAAGTACTTTAGCTCAAACATTTTGCTTGGACAAATAAATTTTTTTTATTACCAAGCACTCAATCTAAAGTTTTTACTTTAATTCCCATGTTATTCATATATTTTTAGAAATTTATACTAAAGTTTCTCAACTGAAATCTTTCTCCTTTTCTCTCTATAATCATAAAATGGAAAACTTTATTATTTTTTTTTTTTTTGTATCTCTACACTAACTCTAAATAATCAAGTGCCTTGAAGCATGCTATGATGTTTTTTCTTCCTCTTCTTCTTCTGGGCTGTAATTAATTATTTATAGAACCTAAAAGTATGCAACAAAAGGCAGCTCATGCATGACACTATACTTAATAAATATGAACAAACTTAGATATATAGTATAGTACATACCTCATTTGTTGAGTTTGGAGTTCTTTTTCTATTCTATTTTATTACTGTCTGCTGTCTAACCTTCCTTCCTTCGAGCAGTCATCATCAAATAGCAAATATAATCAACAAAAAAACATGTACATAATATATACAGAATTCCTTCCATATCCATGTAAAAACACACCTACTTAACCGCGTCACCGAACCGACGAACCGAAAAACAAGAACACATTTGTCGTACGACAATTTCTTGTTGCCATTTTTATTGCGTAATATTATTTTACGACATTTATACAATATAAAAATGCCAAAATTATGGCAAGAAAAACAGACAAATAGACAGACAGACAGCTAGAGATAGAAATATGGACCGACATGGTGTTAGATAGCCAAGGGAGAATAAAGGTGGCGAAGAAAAAACAAAATTATTTTCATGTCTTGTCAATTTGAAGTTGCAATCATGACATGGAGCAACAAGCCACCCTTACCCAAATGATACTCTGTTCTGGTCTGATCTGATCTGTGCTGGGCTAGGCTGAGCTGTTGGTTTGGCCAAGCTGAATAGACCAAAGAAAAGATTGTTATTATTCTAGTAAAGTCGCCTCAGGTTGACACTCCACACCACAGTTTTTCTATTACGCTTTACCCACTTCTTGTCTATTGTTCTTGCACAGTGATTCTTAAACTCATGGAATCTTAATCATTTTTTAAAACAAAATTTGAAGCACAGTTTAAAAATCGCTGTCCTAGGGCATAGCGTCGTCTTAGTAGTATGTCATTTATTATTTATAACGCAAACACACACCAAACCAACCGAAAGAAACACACACGGACTTTTGCAAATTTTACCTTATTTAATATGCAAAAAAATAGAAACAATAGAAACAAAAAATAAACAAAGTTTCTAGTCAAGTACCTTGGCACTATACTATGATACTCTAAGTATAAACAAGTATACTATAGAACAATAGCAACAGACCACAACTTCTTCATCATATGCCTTGTAGTATAAGCCATTGGGCGATATTCTTTATATTTTATGTTTGTTTGTCATGTCTCAGTCAGTCTGAGTGACTGAATGACTTAGTTTTTGGTTTTGTACTTAGTTTATTTTTAGTGACTTTTCATTTGGTAAAATGACGTTTGTGAGTCAATCAATAAATGAAAATGAAAACTCTAAGTAATAACATCTATTGATTTTCATGCGTACATATGACATGCAATGACTTTGAAATGTCTGCACACATACGAGTATGTGGAACCAAGTAACCATGACGTACTTGTACACACATGATGACAGCGATAAGGACAAATTTTAATTATTAACGATTTTCTAATTAAAATCAACAACAAAAGCCATTATTAAATGACATTTAACACCACAAAAGCGGCCTATGAACCTTGACATATGCTACATGATTTCCATAACAAATGATAATGGAAATTGTACATGAATATGTATTGCATATACTATAAATGTTGATGATGTCTATGTTGATAAAAGACATACATATTTACATATTCATATGTTTATGTGAATACTATTATACTATATTATATGCCCAGAAATTTCTGCTGGTGCTGGTGAATTTTGATTTAATAGAAATTTATTAACCGCAAAAATTCAAATGATTCATAGATACAATAATAGATACAGGATACAACAAAATATCGGTTGTCTGGTTGTCTGGTTAGTTGTTTGTTTGATTGCTTTTTGGTTGTATTTACACGCTAAAATGTGTTTAATTGTGGTCAGTTTGGGAGACTCGTACATATAACATGAATGCATAATAATTTATTATAAATAGCAGTTTCAACAGATTAACAAAGCATTTTGTTTTTGTATATACAATTTATACAATATAAGTAAATAGTATGGCTAATCATTACATTGAATTTGCATAATAATTTTAACCAACCAACAGTCAGACTAAATACATCCACCTAAAGATACTCATTTTAACCACATGTAACAAAATGTCAAATATGTAAATTTTGGAAACGAAACCCAACGAGATGAGAAACTTGAATGGCGCTTGAAAGTATGCAACCAAGACCACATAAATCATAAATGCCATAATTAAGCTGTCAGCATAATTAAATTTATAGTGAGTACTAACAGTATGAACAGCAGAGCAGGCAGCAGAACAGTTGAGAGGAAAGTAATGACTTTCATAAAGTGAAAGAGGAGGAATTGCATTAAAAAGGTAGAGAGCAAACATTAAAATAAACTAAAGTTGATTGATTGCTTTCCTCTTTGTTGCGCCATAAAGTAGGCAAATTTATATTTTGTTGAGGTAACAAAGTTAATAGGCATTTCAATGAGTAATTGTTATATGAGAAAGTTTATATTCATTTAGTCCATGAAAACAAACAAATTAAATGGTCAAGGAATAACTAACTACATACTTCTAATTATGAAGAAAATAATGATTATGGTTTTTCATAGTAAAGAATGGAACATTTTGCAAATTGAACGAAATTATTTAACTTAATGAGATCCTTTATTTACAATTATAAATTTATGTTTATGAATTTTTGAAGGATAAACACTCATCTTAACTTCTTATTTCTTGTTACTTTCTTAGGTGATTTATGTTTATAAAGGAGCTAAAATTAATAGAAGAAAAAACTAATTTTTTATGAGAATTAATCAATACAAGAAGTTGTTCAAGTTTAAGAGAAACACTAGTGAAAGTTCAGCTTTAATGACTCGGAAAAAACTTCTTAGAATTTGAAATATAATAACTAATAAAACTATCAAGTTAATAAGTTTCAAAGCTTATGGATGGTGAATTTTAGTGAGAATTACTTAAGTCAAGAAGCTGATAAAAGTTAAAAAGGTATTTGTCTTGGAGAATTGATTCTAAGAACCTTGAAAAAGCAATAAATAAGTATAATAAAAAATAATAATAATAAATAAGTTGGCAGGAATCAAGTCAATTAGTTTGAAAGCTGATGATAGTTGAAAATTAATCGTTGACAGAAATTGATTAAGAGTAGAAAGCACCAGGAAGAATAAATTTTTAAAAGCCAAGATGAAGTGCGTACAGTTGAACAATCATCATAAAGCACAAACAAAGTTCGACTGGTGGAGACTACGAGTTATAGAACTATTCTTAAACTAAAGCATGACATCCACATGCAAATTTGTTCCTCGAACTTGTTCGGATCGAAGAAATGTTCGCCGTTATTGTTTGGTGTTTGCGACAGATTTTAGTGTTCGATGTTTTGTTCGCGAAAAATAGAAATGTTTTTATCTTCTGTGTGTTCATGCCAACATGTTCGTCAATGGATGACAATGTAAACAATATTTTTATAGCATTTAATGAATGCTTCCAAAATGCAGGTGTACACGACAGATTTTAGTGTTGTTCGTGAAGAATAGAAAAGCTTTTATCTTGTTCTTTATTGTGTTTGTACGAACAAGTTTGTCAATGGATGGCAATAATTGCACGAACATCGTTTGTGAAAGATATTTTTGATTTTGATGTTCGATGTTTTGATGTTTTGCGCAGAATAGAAATGTTTTTTTCTTCCGTGTGTTCGTCCGAACATGTTTGTCAATGGATGGCAATGATTACACGAACATTATTTGTGGAAAATATTTTACAGTGAACACGTGCCAAAATAAACATGGATTTCCTCGAAAAAATCGACTTAAGGTTTAATTGGATAGACAAACGGCTCGCAAATACACGCGAGTTTACACAGAAGACTTGCGGCCCATTGTGATGCCTGATTTTGGAAGGATGACGGAGATATTCAAGTTATAGATGTTCGAATTATTGAAGAAAAATTGTATAAATTTTTCACCCTAAACGCTACTGCAACTCGATAGAAAATTCGAATTATAGAAGTTTAATTGTACAATATTTGATTTAATTCTAAAACCAATAATTAAATACAAGAATTGAAGACAATTTAAAGCAAAATTATTTCACCTTTAACCTTATCAAAAATTGATTAAAATCTCTTGAATCAAAATTCTCTATACACAACATAAATTATATGCAATAAAAGACCCAATGGTAGGAGAAAATTTCTTGGCCAAAGATTGCCGAAGGATGAATCAAAGGGTGGATGTCAGTGGCAGACCGCAGGCTATCAACTATAGCATCTCTCGATGTGTGTGCAATCTCCTCTCTGCATTTACTGTAATGCGGGTTGTTCTCTAGTTTGGCATAAAACCATTTAATGTGAATATGCATTTCTGGCCATTTGAAGTACAAATATTTACTTCAACATTTACAAATAAAGTGCATCAAAGGAATTTAAAGACCTTAAATTTTAGGCTATTTAGAAAAATGAGCGAGTCCTAAACACCCAGTTGATCTAAGTAAAACGATATTTTATTCTTAAATTGTTTATATCTTTTCCATTGTGTCTGGCAGAATTGTCTGCAAATTGGGTTTTTTACGCATAAAATGTAATACACAATACAAAATTGTATAACATACTTTTTAGCGCCTACACACATAAAACACAATGGGTTTCTTTTATTTTTTTTGTGCGGTTATTTATGCGTAATGTAAAGTTCAGAAGCCATTAATGGCGGACAAAAAATTGTTAAGTAATAACAATAAATACAAGTCTATGTTGCCTGTCGGCCAATATAATATACAATGTAAAGATATTGAGCGCTTTTTTCACACTCACTTACTCATCTAATCGTTTATATGTACAATAGAAGATAGAAAGTGTAGCCTATTTTCAAGGGGTTTACTTTTTAACTACATTGTATTTTGCCTTTCAAAGGGATTTCTTCTTTAGGCTTGAAAGAAGACTATTACACCTTCCATTCTCTGAAAAAATCAGGTCTCTTAAAAGCCTCGTCTTTTATTTTCCTTTATATACAAATTTATGTTGTTGATTTTACATAGCATATTTTGAGGATTTAATTTGCTTCATAGAGCGAACACACTTTATTTGGTACAGACTCATGGTTAACAATTATTTTACGCTAATTACTTTTGTCAGTGATTTTCAACTAAATAAATATTTGTGCGACCTAAGGCCTCAAAGTGACTGAACAAGCGACAAGAGAATATTATAGTATAACTTTAGGCAAACTTTTCTATTATACTGAAGAAGGTGATTGCTGTTTTGATGAGTGAAAATATTTCATGTAAAATAAACTTATTTAGCACACGCTGTGTTCGTTAATTAGATGGGGGTTTCATGTTGTTCATATTGAAGTGTGTGAGGAAAATATTGTGGCATACTTAGTAGGGTAGTTTTTGAGTGTAAAATACACCATCATCATCTCAATTATTGTATATATATGATAATGTGCTACTAGGTTATAAGCGTTTAGAGCTGTAATAGGTATATGGGACCAAAATAGAGGCAACATATTTAGAAATAGATAAAATGAATAGCTAATCGATTTTTCAAGTATATTTTGCGGCACGTGTATGAATAAAGTTTCTACTTTGACATTGATTCTTGTTTATATTTTATGCGTGAGTCAAATACGGAAAGTTTGCAATCTTGCTTGTGCGAACTTTTTTTTGCTTCATAGGAATGAGTACTTAACTTGTAGTGTTGTCCGAGTTAAGTGGAAGCTTTGACATGACATTGACGTAAAAAAGAACAAAAATATCGGGAGAAAATGGAAGACCATGGGTGACATATCAGTGTTAACATCTAATGAAATGAACTATTCAATGGAAACAAAATATTCAGTGTAAGTAATCTTCAATCTTCCTCAAAGCCCCTAAGATTATCATGAAGGACTACTAAATTATCTTATACTACCGCACCCGCCCTGGTTTTGCACGGGAATGTTAGAAATAATGATATGTTGATTTGTTGATGACTTACAAAACAGAAATAGATGTTTCACAAAGAATACTTTATTGCATATTACCAAATTACTCACTTCCGCTTGCTCTCATTTGTGAGCTTTTCAGTTCATAGTGCTTTACTCATTTTATTCGTATGAGGGACTTAAAAATATATATTCTACTTTTTTGCACACACGAGTGCCGAAAAAATTTTGTCGTTTACTCGAGTATGTAATTTTTCTAGTGCACTCCATCATTCCACTCGGCATTAATATATGCAATCGATTTGCACTACAACGAATTTCCTCTCTATAATGAATTACTTTTGAAGACACTGCGTTTTTAATGTTGTCATAAAATTGAACTTTTTCGATCCCTATATAACGAACTTCCTCTCTATAAAGAACTCTATTTGAAGACACTGCATTTTTAATTATGTCATATAAATCAACCTCTTTATTAATATTATTAACATTCAAAAATATGTCTTTCAGCTTTATATGCAAATTTTGAACCACCCATTCCGTCTTTTCAGTGGTCTGATCTGCACTCAACTTGACAGGACCACTCTCCAAACTATGCTAGAGTTTCCCTAAAAATTTCATCAAAGTTGTTTTAGCGATTTCCAAGTCATTAGGGAACAGACATACATACAATTTGATATAGATAGATAGATTATACTCAATTTGAGTGTTTCATTTTGCCTTTAGATGTTCACACATCAAATTGCGTGGAATTGCCATTAGCAACTGATTTCAGAAACTTTCACTATTTACTCACTCTTATACAATATTATTTTAAACAATATTTTTTTCATTTGCTCAAACAATGCAAACTTTTTAATAGAAAAAACAACCGTCAACAGGAAAAAAAAAACAAATAAAAAATAATTTATTTTTAGCGCTTCGAGTGGAAAAGATAAACTAAACAAGTGAAATATAATATTAAAGGCACGCGAACACAAGCAAAAAAGTTAGTTTGGAAAAATATAAAAATAAAAAAGCAAAAGGCAAAAGTCAGTAAAAGAGAAAAGACATATAAAGAGAGGTAGAAACAGAAATAACGAGAGAGAGAGAGATAGACAGAATGGAATTAGGTTAGAAAGAAAGAGAAAGGCTCTATAAACCATGAGTTAAGCAGAGCTTGACAAAAAACAAAACAAAAAAACAGCTTTTTTGGCATGAAAAATGATTGCAGCTCAGTTGAAATGAAATTTCAGAATGGCAAAAATGTGACTTTGGTTTGGGTTATTAAAAAAAAAATTAGAAATAAATATTACTAAATGACTGCATTTATGTTCTTAAAAAAAAAAAAAAAGAACTGAGTCATTAGAGGGAAAGAAAGAATAAACCTCACTACAACTTTTTTACTTTCCTACTGATAAAACTATGTAGTACTTAAAATTCATGTTAAGCTGAAAATTATGCACTACTTAAGCTTAAGGCACAAGTGTTATTTACTATTTACTGTGGGTTTATCAGGCAAAACACACATTTTTGCATGAAAGTCTACTTAAAATGTTGTAGGAATGTAAGTAGGTTAGGTTAGGTAAGTAAGTCAGAATGAATATTTGTTAGTTGTAAATGATTGGAAGAGTCTAAAAATAAGTAACTATTATATATAATGAATATTTGAAAGAATGTGAAAGGCTGTGAGAGTCTCTGTAAGTGGTTCTTTACAAATAAACAAAATTCTATGTGCTTGGACAAATGTTTTAGAAATTTTTCATTCATTCCTTGACTACGCAACGCCTGAGATTATGCTACATTAAATAATATTTTCCACAACTGACAGAAAACAAATAAATAAAGCTTATATTCACTTGTAATAATATCCTCGTCATCCTCACATGGAAACAAGTAAATAGATACTTAGATTTAACACTCACTAAAGAATTATTTTTTTTATTCAGCTTTCATCACATGTAAACACTACTTGAAGCTTGTTGACATCACAAGTGTTTCTTCTGTTGAGCTAAGTTTTTTATTACAATATTAATTGCCTTCTATTTTTAAAAGTTTTATTTTAGTTGAAATACTATAAATATGTTTTATAATTAATGGTCTCTTGATTTTAGTAAAATTTTTAACATATCTATTTAAAATTAAGTGTTGATTTTAGGTTTAGGTTTTCAGGGATTTTTAAAGAAAAGCATAAACTCATTGAATCTCTCTGAGACAACCATAAACACTGTGAACGACTGCTTGTGCATTTTTGAAGCTTCAAAGAACACGGATAACTTGTTTTGAGATACAAATTATAATAAATACTTTTAAAACTAAAAAAAGCTCCTGTTTCTGACTGCATTCAAAACACATGTGCCAAAAAGTTACCCCATTTTGCATAAATGTGGTTGAATTTCGTTGATGCAGCGTTGAATATCCTCTTTTAATGCACGGGTGAATGTAGGCTTATTAACATACACCTTTGACTTTAAATAACCTCATAAAAATAAATCTAAAGGTATTAAATCACACGATCTAGGGTGCCAATTCTGATCACCAAAACGAGAGAGTATACGACCTGGAAATGTTTCATGGAGTAATTGAATTGTGTCATGGGCTGTGGCACCATCTTGTTGAAACCACATATTGGCCACATCAATAACATCCAATTTCCGCACAAAGAACTGTGTTATCATGTCGCGATATTGAGCTTCAGTAACAGTCACTGCTTGAGCAGCATCATTTTCAAAATAGTATGGTCCAATGACGCCGAATTGAAGTTCCTGGAATTTCAACAATACTTTCAAGCACTGCTTCGATATTGACATTTGAACGGTTTTTTTTTTTTTTTTGATGACCAATGTGTTTAGTGTCTCCAACTGATCTAGTCGCCCTGCTTTTTTCAATTAATCTTTTCATAGTTGATGAAGTGAAAACACTTTTCCGACCATGTTTTGTATGAAATTTTTTAACTACATCCGTCAAACTTTCATTATTTTTGAGATTATGTTTGCAAAATGCCTTTGACACTTAAGTCCCCTACTATTACAATTGGAAAGTTCAACTGAACCCAAACCAATTTCATCTATGTACTTTACTTATAATTATTATAATAGCAATTTCATTCAATGGGGGAGCCTTGTGCTCGTTAGCTCGGGCTTTATCTCGACACCAAATTACGAGTACTTTTAAGTCTTCATATACAAATAATTATAAAAAAAGGTTTACAAGACAATTTGTATCCTTTATCCCTTCATCAATCGGAAATCTTGAATGTCCATTCAATATAATCGCTAATAATATTTAAATCTATTTTTACGCCAATCATGCTTTATGCTGAAGATGATGATGATCTATAACACTGGTCAACAACATTTTTAGTACATAAAAAACTTTAATGTGTAGTAATTCGAGGTCGCTGATTTCGAATCTACCCTTAGTTTTTTTGTATCAGCTCTAGTTTTTGAGATACAGCTACTTCCTTCATTCTACTTAAAACTCGAGAACGGCTGAAACAATTTTGATGTAATTTTTTTTGTTGTACTTATGGTGACCCCATGGATGGTGATTAGTTACATTTGGACCCAGTAGATATCGTAATTGTGGAGATATAGACATTTTTTTAGGAAAATGATATTTTTTTTTAAATTTAATCAATAGTAGTCTTTGCCAAACATCTCAGATTATTATGTCAATATTATTATTAAAAATATAATATCTTTTTAAATTGTCAGTAACAACAAAATAAAATAAATACCATTCTATCATTCCCGTACACAGCCGATTTTGATGAAATTTTTCAGGGGAATAGCAAAGCGCGCCGGGTCTACTAGTAATTGATAAAATCAATAATTTAAATAATAATTTTTCCCACCCAAATATACCTTCATAACCTCACAGTGCCTAGCTTCACTTAAGTCATTAGTGTACTAAGTGCATGTTTTTAAAACAATCATAATAGATTTTGTTCCTATACAACCGACTAGTACTAATATAATTAATTAACAGTTATTATTTTTACTTAGTAGCAGTCTTTCATTCTTTAAGTTTTACTCTTTACTTTTGTCTTAAGGTTTTTCTCTCCCATTTTCCCAATTATTTTATATTCATATATTTAATATTTCAGTTGTAAAACTTTAAGTAATAATTAAACTCTCTATATATAAATAGTATATATTTAAATTATTTATTAATGTACTATATATAAATATTATCTATAAAATTATTTAAATAATTTGGACAATAAAGAATTAAACTGAAAGTATACTGTATAAATTTAATTTTCATATTTCCATTGATGTAGTAAAAGACTTTTGTATATTGAATTACATTTTAAGTGAAATTTTCTTTCAACTTTCTGATGTCTTAACCCTTTATCTCGCGTGACACATGTCTCCAACTTGATAGCCATGAAGCTCACTTACTTGAAGTCTCTCTGAAGATAAAAATCTTAAAAGACATATCACTTTCTGTGACACCTTAATGCACTTACTGTACTGTATTGCTTTTGATATCTGTGTCTAGCTTCTGAAATATGAAACCAATTTAAAGAAAGACACATAGCTCTTTGCCTTTTATATTTTGTAGTTTGTTTTTGTTGTTCTCTTCGTTAAAAAAATAAATACAATTCAATTTTTTTTTTATACATTTTTTGTTGCAAAAATCTTTTCCCAAATTGGCAGCTTTGGCACTAATTGTTATAATCATAATCGGAATTGGCATCCTTAACTGAAGGTAATTTGCTTCTGAAGGCTTCATATTCTTGATCCACTGATTTTTCATATGTTGAAAACCAAAAGATATGCTTAATCAGTTTCCAAATAAAATTTTGTCTTTTAATCCAATTGCTAATCGAAATTTTATATTTCTTGGCTATTTGTCGTGTCAAAATTGTATAATCTACGGTAAGTAATGTGGTGGTCTTCTGTTTATTGTTCGGCACCCGCAGCATCTTCTCCACCTCCATCCTTAGCTGATGGCTCATCAATCTCTGCACCAGCGGCTCCTCCTGCACCATCAAATTCTTCTTCGCCTTCCTCATCACCCACTGATTCGACATCTTCTTGAGGAGGTAGCCAACAGGTGCCCTTAATGAGTTTCTGTTCGACCTTTTCGATTTGCTGTTTATAATAAAGATTGAAATCTGGACGATCCCAAATGCTCTTGACCCATTGCAAATCGAATTCATATTTCTGGCAAGTGCAACACTTGCGACTCTTATGACAGCTTGGGCATTTGGCCTGCTTGCGTCCGGCGTGGATGAACTGCTTCTTCTTCTTCTTGCAGCAATAGGGACAGACGTGCTTCGGCTTACGTTTGGTACTGCATGGTGGCGGTTCTTTGGCATAAACCAAATGACCACGTTTCTTGGCACAGAAGCAACAATTGCAATCATCACCCTCTGGCTGTCGTTTGCGTGTCTGCATTCGATCATAGAATTTCTTATAGGCGATTTTAATCTTACTCTCGACAGCCAATTGTTCTATACACGATAGTCCATCGTACCGCCCATAACTTTCCGCGGTCTTACGTGCTGCATGCACCCATACACATTCATCAGAGTAGCTGGGCCGTCCGCTCTCATCATAAGTGATTTCCTCCTTGGGTTCATAGTAAAATGCCTTAAAGCCGCGCTTAATGATCGTGTAAGCCAAATGTGCCTCCACCTTATTCATCAGCGACTTCTTACCCAACTCATGGAAGAGATCCTCTTTGCGTAAACGCTTCTTCGGTGTTGTATCCAAGCAATAGCACACCTGATCATAGTGCAGAAAAGAATATGTAATAATGTCAATTGTCGACTTAGCCTTACATTCGTGCAAACCACAAATGATCATGATCTGCGCTAATGTATTCGCTAGGTCCAGGACATTTTCCAGGAAAATAGATGAAGCATTGACTTCTCCCAGGCACTGACATTGTGTATGCTGATCAATGATGCCAAGTGGCGCATGTCTTTGGCATTCCTTGTGCGTGCAATTGTTCCGACATCGAAAGTCGGGCATAGCATGATGCGCTTGCATAACCGCGATTGTCTTTTAATCACACAATTGTTGATTTTTAAACAAATTTTTTAAAAATTTTAAAACATAAAATTTAGGATTTTTTTTTTAAAAAAACATTTCAAAACAAAAGATTTTTGTCGAATGAAACTAAAGTGAAGATTTTGAATGAAATACAAAATGTGAGGTTAATGACTTAATAGTCAAAGATTTTATATTATAAAAAAAAAAAAAAAATTCAAAGACAAGGAAATCAAGTATTTCATAGAAGATATTGGTCTAATTTAGTCAATAGTTTAGGAACCCAGTTTTGGGATTATTTTTTAAAAAAACATCTTATTCTCTCCAACAAAGTCATCAACCGTTTAGGTTTAGTTTAGGCGACTTTATAAACCCTCTCCATTGTACATTAAACTAATCAGTCAAACACTAAGTTAACTTCAAGCTCATTACATTATCATCAGAAGTGTTGAAGTGTTTCAACTGGCTACAAATCTTGACCAGCAATCCCATATTCTGTGACAAATAACAACAATTCTACATACAGAAATATGTGCCTATGCATTGGAATCCCAATATCCCTTGAGTTTGCTTGTTAATCTATTTAACTCAAATCCAAATGATTTAGTGGATTATGCGTGAAGCCGTCACTACACATCCAGATCTGATCAAATATTGAATTAAACCAGGTGAACCGGGCTAAACCAGATTAACCAATTCCACTTACCGAATACGATCACTGTGAAGACAGTTGAAAAGAAGATGTTGAGGTCACGATTCACTTCTGTCGAAGCAAACTATAATTTTGTAAAGAATTTTATGAAAGTAAAACTAATCTTTCTTTGTTCCTAGGCCCCAATTTTCTGAGTTAACGTTCTGAAGGAAAGATTCTTTATGAAAAAACCAGTCCTCCTTACTTAACCTAAACACTTCCCTTTGAACCAGTTCTAGTTCCTATATTTCCTTTTACTTGTATTCAACGTGTGAATTTAACATGGCGATGTCATTGGAAGGAGTCAGTCGGCACTGCCTGCATTACCATTCACCAGTTGTTTCACCAGTTATTGCCACCAACTGCATTATCGATCACCAGTTATTGCCACCACATACTGGTTTGACTCTGCATTACATTTTACTGATAAATTCACTATCTACCAGTAATGGGGCTACTGAATTACTATGGAAACGCGCACTTACTGATTCGCCTCTTCATAACCTATCACTCCTGAATTCACCAGTCACCAGGTAATAAGAAAAGAAACTAGTGAATTACTGTAGAAACGGGGACTATTGCAATCAAGCATTCTGCAGGGTTAACGGAGCGCTTTGCTACTCCCCGGTAAAATTTAATCTAAATAGTCTCCACGGGAATAATAGAAAGAGTGATATTTGTTTTATTTTGTTGTGACTCACAATTCAAAAAAATATGTTTGATAAAAGCTATTTCATTGATTTTAAAATATGTATGTCTCTAAACTTTATATGATAAATTTGATCCACCAATTTCGACCGATTCTGTTAATCGATTTTGATGAAATAAACGCTAAATGTTATTCAGAATAAAGCTTGTTATTTTTCAGTAATTCGATTTCCAATCCAATGAGTGGATTGTAAGTGATGCTCACACAAAGAGACAAAGTGTATATTATATACAAGAAGACAGATGATTAAAATTTATGTTTACAAGTTACTGTTCTCTCCATGCACTCACTCACTCCGTTAGTACATACAAAGTATCAACAATTCATTGGTCTCCCTTTAAAGGAAATGTATACAATTTCCCCTAGTAGTAAATATATTATTTACTTGAATGCAATTTAAAAGCTCTTTTAATTAATTTAATTTGAAGAGCCTTTCATCAGAAAAACAAAATTCTATTAAAAAAGATACACTCATCATGAAGTCACATATTATGCATTCTGTAACATCCCCAATATTTTTCATCATATAATATTTTATATTTTTTGTGTATCTGGAAATGTTACTTACTTACTTACTTACTTTCATACACATCAAACCAAATAGAAAAATATCAAAAGATATACAGAAAAAAAAGGAAACCCTCCAACCTTGAACTATGTGTGTGTGGGTGTTTCGAGTCTTTGCAACAATTTTATACATATTCGTGTTTATTTATTTATGAATGATGAAAATTGAAAATATCCTTGACTGAGTGACTGACACAACTCATAATAAAAGAAAAACCTAAAATCACTTTAGCATAGGAAATACGTAGTATGTATGAATGAGTATATGAAATCAAACTGTAAGCCAATTAAGCTTAAATTCAGAGGGGGTCCTTGAGTGCTAAAGTAATGTTAAATTTAGGTTTTTTATTTTTTATTAATGCCCCATCAAAGTCTAATAAGAAAAGGAAGAAAAAAAAAAGAAATGAATAAATAGAAAGAGCATGAAAAAAGCAAACAAATAAAATAAAATCAAATAATAAATGATTTTATCTGTGTAACTTACTTGCTCACACTATGTCATTCTGTTTACTAGTGGGGGTCATTATGTGGAGGTCAAGTCAGCAACAAACATACATAATGAATTTGGACAACTTAAATACCAGGCGAAGCAACAGAGCATTTAAAATCTTACAACGAAGTAATAGATAAATAAACAAGGGAGAGCAATGAATTTGGGCTTACTGAATTTTAAATACCTTTCTTTTATAATTTTTTAATATTTTTTTCATCTGAAAATGTATGTTTACTTTAACATCCTAATTATAATTCTATGTCACTATACCAGGAGACTCAGTAATCTGGGTTTCCAGTACTTGGAACCAAATAACTGAATTGCAGGTTTTTCTCCGAGAAATAGTTCGTTGGCTCATTGGTTAGTGCACCAAATTCCTACAATCCTTCCTTAACTCTCTCCCTGAGCTGAATGCCTTTGTCACTATTGCTCATATTAATAATAAGAAGGTTCAGGCATTCTTAATTATTACCAGAATATCGGAGGAACTGTAATTACGAGGGTTGTCACAGGTTTCTTTAGTTTCTGCCCTGACTTCAATCTAATCTACTATACCATTATTTTTTTGGTTTTGATCCAAAACTATTAAACACACTGTGCCTGTGGCATAAGTGAGCAGTTCTTAGTCCTAACTGCTACCCGTCTATACCCCTACCATACTTAAGCGTCGTAGACACTATCAAGCATTGCTGGGCAATCGTCACAATGATTGAAGGAATGACAAACGTTGACGTGTGGATGGAGTACTTTCTCTGCAAGGGTTCTCTGTTTATTTCGCATATAGAAAAGTGAGATATTTTTGAAGTGAGCAGACATGAGCGCATGTGTGCCGACGGCTTGTGAAATATTTGTGTTTGTGAAGTACATTGAGTCATTGCCATTGACGTCTGCATATTTCGAAAGACAACAGAAAATGAACGGAGCTTCAAAGAAACACTTCAGTCTTCATTTAGTACTATTATTTTCCATCAACACATCCACGATTAAATGTCACACACAAACATACACAACGCCATCTATAGAAATGACTTTGTTGCCAAATCTTTTAATAATAAATGTCCATAAGCATATTAAATTAACTCGCTCATGATACTACTCGCTTATTGCTCTCTGTGCTTCCAATGAAGTACCAAATTTCCATTGATTGCAATTTACACAGAGAGAAAGAGAGAGAGAGAGAGTGGGAGATCAGTTGTTCATTCAAGTTCATAGTGCGCAGTTGGTCGGTTCGCGTCGGTTAGTTGTGTTTGAGTAGTTTTTCATTATCATTGCCATTATAATTATAATTAATATAAATAATATTCAAAAAAGTGCGTGTTAATTTTAGTTTTAATATTTTAAAGTGAAAAATTATAGAAAAATAAAAATAAATTAGTTTTTTTGGTTGGTTTTATATATGCAATGATTTCAATTTGAGCAAGTGTCGTTTTCGTTTTTCTTTTGTATGAAACCGTTAGTGGGAGAGTTTTGTAGTTGTCGCTCTCATTGCAATATTGTAAGCCAATGATGGCCTCACTCTCCTTGCATTGAATGGAAGAGAGAGCGAGAGAGAGCAAGTGTATGCGGAGAGTGCAAAATGAGAATCGTCAGCTTTAAGAAGTAAACAGGTGAGTGAAGAGTCATAAATGATCAGCCATTGTTAATTGTTAAAGCAGCAAAGGTGTGGGGTGAAGAATAAATACAATATTTGACACAAGCACATGATCAAATGAATATATTCACAAAGGCTATGAAATTAAATAGACTGGACAAATAAATTTCTTACAAAAAGAGAACTCTTATTCTTCTTTGAAATCTCAGGAGTAATTCGATCAATCTATATAATTTCATAGTTTTTGCTATTCATGTCAATTTGTTGTTTGTAGGTAATCATGCGTTGTTGTTGCTTGTCAGAATATCAAGTTAAGAGTATTGAAGATCCTAAAATGCCAATGATTTTGGAGCCTTAAGGTGCATTTAAATTGCCTAACGTTTTGTCATTATTTTTGGTGAATGGCTGTTGATAAGAATGGCATAGAGAATGACATTATGATGTTAATGGTTGCCATTTACTGTTATCTTTCAGTGGCAATATTAATGTCTTTTAACTAAAATATAATAATAACTTTGTATAAATAATTAAATAATAACTTAAAATATAAAGTTCTGCCGCCATTCACCTTGAATGTAACCATTTATCATCTATCACAGAAACCACAAATCTAAATGCCTGCCATTTATTGTTGTCATTTGAATGACAAGAACTCATTTAGTCAATCGAATGTCAGCAGGAAATTGCAATTTTATTTCATACATGATATGAATTCATGATGATTTTGGTCGCCAATCAACCCATTTTGTCATTTGAATGGTGCATGTAATGAATGACAACTCGTCATGGGTTGTAAATGTAGCTTTAGCTTTGAAGCAATAGACATCTGAAATGATCTTCATTTATCTATAGTACAATATCTTTATTTCAATCGATAAACAAATTTTAGATCAATTGTTTAAAAACAGAGAGATTTGTTTGCATAGCATGAGGTGGACTGTCCATTTCCATATATTCTTTATAGGATCTCTAATCCACAATTATATAACTACATATGTTTGTAAGTGACAAACAATACAACAAAATGTGAATGACTATGCACATTGGTGTGTGAAGTGTATTAAAAGGACGAGAAAACAAAATGAATAATGACAAGTTTGGCATGGCACATGATTTGAGGGCGTCCAGTCATCGCATTGTCGTTGTTGCTGTTCACAAATTTATGGTGTTAGGTACACATATAATTTTTTCTATTTTATTATGATTATATATATTTTCTTTTTTTTTTTTTTTGCTATTTATTTATTCATTTTGGTTTTTCGTTTTTGGCGTTACAGTCAAGGCTGTCAACGGAAACGGACGGAAATTGTTGTTCTTTTGGTAGTAGTTTTATGTTATTCTTTGGTTGGCGCATTGCTGACATTTAACTTGTTTAATAATGTCGACTTTGATGTATTTATTGAAGTCGTGGTAGTTGACGACAACAACAACAAAAACAAGAATAAAGAATGAAACCCCCAAAAATTCGTTGCCTTCGAAACACTAATAAGGGAAATACGAGGAAAGAAGTAAAGAGCAGTCAAATATCATGAAAAGGTGGGAAGGAAGGTTAAGAAAAGGCAGGTTTGGTGGGTTGGCAGGCAGCTTAATGTCAATTGATGTTCCCCACGGGCATCATCATGCGACTGTGTCTTTATATCATTTCATTTCATTTCATTTCATTTTCTTGTCTTCGTCGTCATCAGCAACAAAAATTCTTTTCAACATTTTAGTTCATTTTTATGAACTTGTATCAAGTAAACTAACCATGAAGTGATATTTTAGTCTTAATACTATGACTTATATATACAAAATATCTGTTCTTTTTCATCTTTTATACACTTTGCTTTATCACTTAACGAACGATATCGATTCATACATTTCGACTTTTGACTTCATTAAATTCAAAGAGCCTTGCCTTTTGGCCTTAATATTGTATGTTTCCAAGTAAAAGCTCATTATATAAATGAAATTTTTGGATACTTTAGTATCTTTCAATCGCTTCTATTAGAGTTATGTACATTTTGACTTGTTGACTCTTCATTTTTAGAATTTTCAATTGGCCAAGGTTATGAATATTTGGCAGATATATATGTATGAATATTTGCTTACACAACCCAACACTCACACGTAGTGTATTTATCTGAAGGTCATCATTATTGATATAAAATTCATGCCCACATCGGGAGGTCTATATAACATATAATTTTATATTTTCTATACTTAGAAAACTTGTTGAACACTTTCATATTTTGGTTCGCTTTTAAGCATTCAAAGCCAAATAAGTTTCATAATAACTTTTAATATCTAAAGTGCTGATGTATCTCAACTCAACGCTACACGGCAATTGAAAAGTTTTCTCTATTACATATTTTTGATGATGTTGTAGTTACTGGTGTTGGTAGTACTTTTGATGTCATTGCATAAGTCATTCTTCATTGCACGAATACCATATTTTAGTGTGGTTTGAGGTTAAGTGATTTATTGAACTGTGTGTGTGTGTGTGTGTTTGTATATGAAAAATTTATCTGGTTGTGCTTAATATTTTGTTGAGTTGATACAAAGGGAAAGTTAGAGAAAAGTTGAGTTGGAAAGTTAAATATTTTGGCAGCTCAATTAATATAATTTTTTGTATACATAGGGAAAACCGCAGCCGACGCAATCGTCCGCATTTTACAATAGAAAAGAATATTTGTTTGTTAAAAAACTTCTCTGTAAACAATGTTTTTTTGTAAAAACTCTACTATGTATTGGTGCTGATCTGATGTCTCAGAAATATAAAATCGCACTCCACTCATTCAGATGGAACTCTACTGGCAGCAACATACGTTTGTTCGTAAATAAATACAAGCTTTCTCAATAAAATTCCAACATTTTGAAATGTTTCACCTTTCGATTTTTTTATAGTCATCGCCAAAGCTGGAATGTCTAGAAATTGAGTTTTTTGAAATTTGATGGTAAATGAGATTCGAGTATTAGGCGCTACACCTGTTAACACCTCGCATCTATTGAATTTCGGTGCATTCGTTGTAAGCACATTCGAATTCCACTGTAAAATAGAACAATAACAAGACTTCACACAACTTATATATATAAGCGCACATCAATAGAATAGAAGAAAGAGAGGCACACTAACCTCTCTATTCTTCCATTCTAATGCGTTCACAACATCAACGGCAAAATGTTGTTATTGTTGTTGTAACGCGATTATCTTTAATAACTTTTTCTTATCTAAGCTACTAGACCGATGTTGACAAAAATTGCTGATTGTGCACATCTAGTAAACAATACCTTTCAATTGGTATTTGTTTTATCAAAATCTGTTCAGTAATTTAAGCATGAAAGGGACCACAAAAAATGTGTTTGTCGTTTAATTATCCGCAACTTCCAGGCATGTTTTTCGTTGCTTGTTTGTTTTAAATGGCCTACAGGAATGCATATTCCATTGGTTTCTAATGGTATTTTTCATTGATCATCTGTTTCTGAAATTCATTTGCTATTCATTGCACTTAATATTTCAATAATACTTCTAAAGATACTCGTATCTAAAGTCAGAGAGTTTATGCCAAATCATAGGAGACCATTCTAATATTGATGACATGAATTTGCTAGACAAGGGCATTTAATCTACAATTGCTTAATTCTTTTTAAAAGTTTTCTTAATGATAAGATGAATTAAAAAGATTTTAGGGAAAACATAATTTATCTATTCTTTTCCTAGAAAAACTCTTAAATTATCAAACAGAAAAGTTCTATCCTTCTTATATACTCGTATATAATCTTATGGCTTATTTTATTATTTATTTTTAATTTAATTTAAATATTTTTGATATTTTTCCTTTCTTGAATTAATCATCATTGTAAATAAATTTCCTCTTCTATCAGATTTTTCTTTAAAACCATTTCCTATCAATTTACTCAAACCAAAAGTGGAGTTTAAATACAATATTTATGAACATCACCACATGAAATACAAAAACAAATCCCAAAATCCTTCAATAAATCTGATTTTTAATATAAAAAAAAGGAAAAAAAAAGTCCTTAATATAGATAAGTAATATGATGTGCGAGTATATAAGGACTGCTACCATCATTTTAAGCCGCATTAAGTCAGTTTAATGATGATGGGGTTGTTGTTTTATTCAATGACAGTAATTACGTTTAAAAATGCATCAAAAGAATCAATAAAAAAGTAATTTTTCAACCAAAAGGTGAGCAGGAGAAATCAAAGTGTATTTAAAACCAGTAAAACAAGATTAACTTTTGCTATGCCGAAGTTATAATACTCTTCACGCACATTTTATATCTTCTCATTATTGAGGATCCGAGGATCTTGAAATCTACATAGTTGATGGATATGGATCAGTGCCTTAGTACAAAAAAGAGAGAAGTTTTTCTAATAAAAAGTTGAATTTGAATCTGGGCTTGTATGGGAGGTACCACTCCTAGTAGTCTGAGGGTGTTTTACACGTTTGGTGGATATGGGTCAGACAAAATTTCAAGTGGATAGTATAAAAAACAAAAATGTTTTTCAATAAGGAGATGAATTTGGATCAGGGCTTGTATGAGAGACACCACCTAGTGGTCCAACAAATGTATTGCATATGGTGAGAAGAAAGCTTCGTGCAAAATTTCAGCTTTCTAGATCAAATCTTGAGTGACAGACATGTCTAAATAGACTCATCTCGTCGTGCTAATCAAGAATACATACATACATTATGGGGTCTCCGATGTCGCCTTCTGTGTGTTACAAACTTCATGACAAACCTATAATACTATACACTGTATGAACTGTATACATAATTGAATATCACCACAATATGCTGATGGGTGATTGACGTAAGTAATCACACATTTTCTTTTTTACTACAAATTTTATAAATTTACATGCACACAAAAAGGAAAGAGTGAAAAAACAAAAATATTATAATAAATAATACGATAATAATGAAATTTTTTTGAATGATAATCATAAAATACCATAAATGGATTGATTGAATAATCCATTGAAATAACAACTATTATACTTACATTTTAAATAAATTAAATATATATAGAAAATCAGAATAAATGAATAATACTTTCAAGTGGATACAGGACTGGATGTGTCAATTATAGTTAATATCTCTTTAATAACTTGTCATCTCTTGTTGGATGTTAAGTTTATTCAGTATCAATAGCTTGATTCTTAACTGAGTATAATTATTTGTGATTAGCAGTCCTGGCGCACTTTGCTACTCCTCGGCAAAATTTCATCTAAATAGGCTTTTCACGGGAATAATAGATAGAATGATATTTATTTTATATTGTTTGGACTCACAATTCAAATATACTTGATTTGATCCACCAATTTCGAACAATTCTAAAAGTCGATTTTGATAAAATAAACACAATATGTTAAGCACAATAAAGTTTTCTATCTTTCAGTAATTCGAAATTTTGGAATCCAATGAGTTGATTTTATATGATGCACGGACAAACAAACAAAGTCTATGATTTTATTATGATAGATTGATATAAGCTTTGTGACGTCACATTTCAGAATCTAAATATGAAGTCACATATTAAAATCTAAAAATCTTCAAACGGAAAATTATTACCAACTCTATCATTAGGTTTTGTGACCTAGATAGAGCTCTATTAGAAACCCTAAGAGTCAAATATTTAAAGATAATAGAAATTAAAGAAAAACTATATTATCGGTTTCCACTGCAAAATAGGAGATGTCACACCAGTGAGGGTAGGTGGTGTCTCAGAAATGGGAGCACCTGTGACAGGAGGAAGGGTGTAAAATATCATGAAATCCGTGTGAGGAAATATGTGGATGATTTGAGTCATTTGCATAGATGTGTACAAGTGATTCAATATACTCTTCATAAATATAAACTATATAGTTTAAAGTGTTTGATAGAAATATTTTCTCAAATTCCATAAGCAACTAGATGACACACTCAGTGACACAGTAGCTGCCACTTTAACTTGTCACATCTTTTGTTTGCATAATTATTTATTAAATACAAATTAAGTAGTAGTAGTACTATGTATGCCAACGTAATGTTGTGCTTTTCAAAAATGATGGAATATGAATTTAAATTGCTTAACAAGTGAATAAAAATCTGCTTAAATTAATTTAATTTTCAGCTTCCTTATTCCATTTTTTTCCTTTCTTTCATTCATTCTGTCCATTTACTATAATTTCTCCTGCTTAAGTTTATTGTCCTTTGTGTGACGGTGTTTCGTCTATAGGAAATTTGAATAACTTGGGAAACGTGACTTATTAAATGGCAACCAGTGAATGCTCGTGTCTTTGAAATTTATTTCAAAACTTTTTAGACAAGTGTTTGGTAATTTATGTTAAATACACTTAAAAATACCTTTGTGTATTATTTTGAAATCGAAAAAGTTTCGTTTTCATTTTTTTCGTTTTGCATAAGAAGAAAATTTGAAACAAAAGAAATTTATCATTGACAAAAGTCAAATTATGGATTTTTTATATCATTTTTATTTGTTTGATGGTTTTCATTTTTATTTTTATTTTCTTTTACTAGCAAAACTTTATTTATTGGCGTGAAAATTATACAATACTTATCAAGAAAATCGTAACTTTTTGTTGAATTGTTGTTATTATCGTCATCATAAAGTTTTGTTTATTAAGCATACGCCGGATTGTCACGCTCATTTATTGACAATGCCACACCACATCACACCACCACAGAACGCAACACAACACAACCGAGATCAGATCAGAACAATTCATTTGTCTTCATTTTCACGAATGTCATAATACTGTTTTTTCTCTTGTATTCTTTTTTCTTGAAACCTCTTTCTCATCATTAACTTCTATATATATATATATATAAATATGTATAGTAAGTATGCTTAGCTTCATAAATTTTATGTTCACCATTTTGTCTATTATACATTTTGTATTGTTTTGGTATTTCCATTCTTTAGATTTGCTTCATTCGCTACTTTATTGTCGTTCACCTGAGATTTATAACTTGATTTTGAATTTTATTCTTCAATTTAATTTTAAATAATAATAAAAAAAATAATAATAAAAACAAATAATAATTTTAAATAATATTTATTTATAAAAATGAAACTATATTTGTCTCTATATGTATTCCAAAACCGCTTTATGGATTTTAATGAAATTTTCAGGGAAACTTTTGCATAGTTTGGAGAAAAGAGTAAATTTTGGTGCAAATCAGTCCACCGGAAAAGCAAAGAATTGATGGATCAATAACTTGTTATAGTTATTCAATGCTCTTGGCTGAGTAAAATACGTGGATCTTGTAGAAAACCTTATTTATTTCCTCAAGAGCTGTACATATCTGCATTCAAACTAACCGGCACTCAGAGTGGTAAAGAGTGACACTGAAAAACTAGTGGAGGACACTGAATTGTTTAAAAACACAGTTACCATATCTGTGTTTGAGCAGTAGTAGAATCTGTTTAGTATGAATGTTTCGATGTGCATTAGGGTGCATGACCATCAATCATTTGATGCAACAAAAAAATTTATTTATAAATATTTCTATTCTTCTTTTTCACACAAAGTAATTTTTACTGAATCAGGCGAAGAATGTATTTAATTTCTTTGATTTCGGTTACTACTGTATGAGTTCTCTCATAATCAGTTTAAAAAAAAAATCAATCACTTATTGTTGACATGAGTACTCAAAAGCAATTTTGAGTGCACTCAAGCAGCTCTCTAATATCCACTGAAAACCACATACTGTTGAGTGGAATTTGAGTTGGCAAAGTTATTTATGGATAATCGCTTCAACGAGGAGAACATGCGGGTATTTTATGTTAATTATGACGACCAATTGCATTGTAAAGCAATTGACAGTTAAAAAAAATTAAATTATAGAAAGAATATTGTCAGAATCAAAAAAAAAAAACAAAAAATTCAAGTTATCAAATTGTAATCATATTAAAAAAAAACAATATAAAAGATAAACTTAGAAATGTTAAGCATAAAAAAAAAACATAGTTTATCTATTAATTTAACGAAAAGAAGTAGTTTTGGATTTAGCAAAAAAGTCATTGCTTTTTGTACCAACCAAAAAATTTAGTTTAGCTCATTTCATTGGTAGCTTACAATTCCTTCGTTTTTTTCAGTTATGAAAAAAAAAAAAAATTGATATAAATTTTCAAAATTTAAAATAATTTCACTCATTTGTTGACATTACTGATTCTAGCACCAACTGCGTCGAAAAGTTTACAGAACAATTAAAACCGAAAGACCCAATTCCATGCTTTTTAATTTATCAAACAGAAAGCACACATTAGCAAATTAAAAAAAAAAATATTGGTCAATTAATGAAAATAATAGAGAAAATAATCATAAACAAAATTTTTTTTACAGCTTTTTTTCTCAAAGTTAGTCAATGCATATATAATTATTTCCAACATAAGAGAAATGAATCACGCTTTGTACTAACATTGTGCAAAGAATGTCAGTTAAAACAAATATTCAGTAAAAGTTAAAATTATTAAATAAAAAAAAAAAAAAATAAATAACCAAGAAGAAATAGAAACAATTACCAGAATCAACTTTCAGATCAAAATAAAAAAAACAAAAAATCTGAATTTTATCTCCGAGATTGAAAATTATAAATGGAGCGTCAATGAAAATACACAAAAAAAACAAACGCAATGTAGAAGACAAACTATGTCATTGGCACCGATTATACAAAAAGACTTCCAACTATTTTAAAATGTCACTGGCAGATGGGAAGAAAAAAATAACAAATTATTTATCTTCTCTACTCAGTAGTACAAAGAAAAGAAAATCACGAAACACACTTCGCTAGGCTTACAAAAGGGAAAAATTAAATCAAAAAATGAAAAAAAAAATCAAAATGTATCTTTCATTAATTTTTTTTGTTTAACCAAACCAAAATCGAAATCAAAATCTAAATTCATTGAATGAGTCCTTTTCCGCTTTGTTGAGTTATAATACTATTTATGAGGTGTAAGGGTGTAAAAGGTGTGTTATGGGGTGTCTAACAATTCATGCCAGACCCCTATAAAAATAATGTTGCCATAAATTAATGTATTGCTCGTTGTACTATAATTGCCAGCGAAATTTGCTGGCGGCATATTAAGTTCTCGATAAAGTTTTGAAGAACAAAAAATCGCATTTCATTGTTAGCTTGATTGAAGAATGTGGCACATTCACGGAAATTGACACACACTAATCTTCATCAGTCTGATAAAGAGTATTGTTCTTTCTCTCAACGAGTAAATTTTGGTGCGAATCAGTCTAACCGGCACTCAGAGTGGTAAAGAGTGACACTGAAAAACTAGTGGAGGACACGGAATTGTTTAAAAACACAGCTGCCATATCTTTGTTTGAGCAGTAGCAGAATCTGTTTTTTTTTTTTCATTCTGTTTTGTATGAATGTTTCGATGTGCATTAGGGTGCATGACCATCAACCATTTGATGCAACAAAAAAATTTATATATAAATATTACTATTCTTCTTTTTCACACAAAGTTATTTTTACTGAAACAGGCGAAGAATCTATTTAATTTCTTTGATTTCGGTTACTACTGTATGAGTTCTCTCATAATCAGTTTAAAAAAAAAAATCAATCACTTATTGTTGACATGAGTAACTGAAAAACCATTTTGAGTGCACTCAAGCAGCTCTCTAATATCCACTGAAAACACCATACTGTTGAGTGGAATTTGAGTTGACAAAGTTATTTATGGATATCCGCTTCAACGAACAGAACATGCGGGTATTTTATGTTAATTATGACGACCAATTGCATTGTAAAGAAATTGCCAGTTAAAAAAAATTAATAAATTATAGAAAGAATATTGTCAGAATCAAAAAAAAAAAACATAAATTTTAAATAATCAAATTGTAATCATATTAAAAAAAAAACAATATAAAAGATAAACTTAGAAATGTTAAGCATAAAAACAAAACATAGTTTATTAATTTAATGAAAAGAAGTAGTTATTCATTTAGCAGTCATTGCTGTTTGTACCAACCAAAAAATTTAGTTTAGCTCATTTCATTGATAGCTTGCAATTCCTTCGTTTTTTTCAGTCATGAGAAAAAAAAATGATATAAATTTTCACAATTTAATGAAAAAACAGACTACAAACTATAAAATGCAAATAAAATAAAACAATTTCACTCATTTGTTGACATTATTGATTCAAGCACCAACTGCGTCGAAAAGTTTACAGCCAAATTGATCGAACATGTACCAACTTCTTCCTTATTAATTTATCAAACAAGAAAGTCACTTAAAACAAATATTCAATAAAAGTTAAAACTATTAAATCAAAACAAAATAAATAACCAAGAAGACATAGAAACAATTACCGGAATCAACTTTCAGATCAAAATAAAAAAAAAAAATCTGAATTTTATCTCTGACATTGAAAATTATAGAGCGTCAATGAAAATCCACAAAAAAAAAACAAACGCAATTTAGAAGACAAACTATATGTCATTGGCACAGATTATACAAAAAAAAGGACTTCCTTTTCATGTTACAAAACTAATTGAGTCTATAATAAAACTAAAATAATTGGAATTGTTTCAAAACAAAATATAAAACTAAAAATTAATTCAAAGCAGAAATATATAACATATCCTTGTAATTAAGCCACCGAGTGCAGTCGATTTTGATCGAATATAAACGATTTGGTAATCATTGCTTTCAGTTATAAATAATAGATAATATAAAATAATTGAAAACTTTTGCCAAAAAAAAAAAAAAAATAAGAAAATATATTTAACGATTAAAAATAAATAGTAACAATTTTAAAATGTCACTGGCAGATCGAAAGAAAAAAATAACAAATTATTTAACTTCTCTACTCAGTAGTACAAAGAAAAAATCAAGAAACACACTTCGCTAGGCTTACAGAAGGGAAAAATTAAATCAAAATAATGAAAAACAAAAAAAAAAATCAAAATTTATCTTTCATTAATTTTTTTTGTTTAACCAAACCAAAATCGAAATTGAAATCTAAATTCATTGAATGAGTCCTTTTCCGCTTTGTTGAGTTATAATACTATTTATGAGGTGTAAGGGTGTAAAAGGTGTGTTATGGGGTGTCTAACAATTCATGCCAGACCCCTATAAAAATAATGTTGCCATAAATTAATGTATTGCTCGTTGTACTATAATTGCCAGCGAAATTTGCTGGCGGCATATTAAGTTCTCGATAAAGTTTTGAAGAACAAAAAATCGCATTTCATTGTTAGATTGATTGAAGAATGTGGCACATTCACGGAAATTGACACACACTAATCTTGGTCAGTCTGATAAAGAGGATTGTTCTTTCTCTCAACGAGGAAATTTGTAGTTCGACATCAATGAATGGCATGTCTTTCATAGCTATTAGAAGCGATGAAGATTGATGTTTTCGATTTGTGTATATCGAATTGATCAAAAGGAAATAGGGAAATTTCATCATAAATCTATGTAAGTATGTTGGTTGCGTGTCAGTGATGCAAAAGGCTTAAAAGGCAAAAGGCAAATAGACAACAACAAATATTTGTTTTTAATAAATACAGTGCTATACGCGCTATAATTCAAAAATATATAAAAGGGTACATGAAATTTGTGGGATTCTTTGAAATTATCTATCCATTGCCTGCTTCTCAGAATATATAAATGCTAGTAATAAGCGAACATTCAATGCTGCAACAACAAGTAAATTGGCACAAAAGTACTGCAGATATTTTATATGCAGAGTGAATATATTAGATGTACTATTTGGTACCGTCTAATCGGAAGGAATCTTAAAAATGAGGAATACCTAAAGTTGAAACTACATAAACATCGTTTAATTACATTGGATGCTTTTAGGGTTTTCACGACAAAATTTAATTTGTTATGATTTGTATGAAGTGAACTAGATGATGCAATTTTTATAAATTTGAATGAATGAATGTAGTTGGGTGAATGTTTTGTACATTCATTCAAACGAATTGGCTCCGAATTTAATGTTTTTTATACTTGTCTGTTATATTGGGCAGTAATCATTTGTTTGTTAAAACCTTGCGTCTGTGCTTTTGCTTGTGCGATACTGTCGACTTGCAGTCTTTTTCTTGCTAATTGTCTTATTTTAGAATCCCTCTAATCTCTCTCTGACTCCGATTCACTTAACTCGCGTCACACAGCAACAAAACGAGAACAACCAAATGAATGCGAATTAGTACAATGACTTTTTTCTTCTTTTTTTTTTTTTGTTGCTTTTACACATTCATTTCATTAATTTCGTTACGAGTATCAATCGATTACTATCAGACGATCTCTCACAATAAAATTCATACTTATTGCTTGTGTGTTTGGTTGCCGAAAGTGACTCCAAATTTCAATGGTACTCAATAATACGCTTGCTAAAAATGAAACCAATTACAACTACCTATTTATTTATTTATTATTTTCTGAAAGATATTTTTCTTTAAACAAAACCAAAATTTATAACTTTCTATAATAAAATGTACAAGACAACAAAAGATTAAAAAAAAAAAACCAATACAATAATATATTTTTGTAAACGCAAAAACTGAAAACTGAAAGCTACAAGTCCAATCAAAAATTTTATAAAAAATATATGAAAAACAACCAACAGAAACCGATCAAAACAGATACTTGATTAGGGGAAAATATGTTACCATCAACAACACAATTCCTTAGATTTAAAAATCTCTAAAAGTAATATGAGCAAAAGACAAGCCGATGGAAAATAAATAGATTTTTAAATCAAATTAATTATTAAAACTCTTCTTGATAATTAAATTAATAACAGAAATAAACTAAAAATACAAAACAATCTGAGAATGGACAGGTTTAAAATACAAGTGATACTAGAAAAAAATCAAATATAAAATGAACAAAAGTCATGCCGATAGAGATCATTTAACAGAATAAACCATTCGTTAATAAAAACAAACAATAAAACAAGAGAGATAACCAAAAAATATAATAATATAAATTCATATGCTAGAGATCGTTAAAAAAAAATAGCAAAAATAAAAAAACAAATAATATAAATTGATTTTTATATTAAGAAGTCTATAGTTTCCTAATCATGGTTACCAATGGAAATAGTAGCAATGAGCAATGCATAAATTCATTCATTTATTCAAGAAATGTCAAAGATGAAAAATAAATATTTTTGTAATAAAGAACAACAAAAATAAAATAAGATTGGATGAAAAAAATTCTGAATTACATTAAACGAATTATTTGTTGGAGAATCCAAGAATGGAGCAGTTGATGTTATTGCTACACGCACAACGCAGCAAGAAAAAAAACAGATGCAGGGCAAAAGTGAAAAATGGATTTCGAGTTTCTAAAAATAAGAATAAATGAAATATAATAGAATTCCGGTTACTTTAAAAAAAAAAAAAAAAAAATTAAATTACAAAAAAAATGTACTTCCAAAAATGTTTAATAATTTAAAATAAACATTTAATAAATAGAAATGGTTCTGCCAAATACTCTAATAGTACATTTCATTTAACTTAAGATGGATAAATAAAAAATAATAATAATTGTTATTTGTTCCAATTTTTGGGAATATGAATACAATAAATGTTAAATATTTCTAGATGATACCTTAAAATATTTCAGAAATGTATATTTATTCATCCAATAGTAAGATTTTCTTATATAGATTTATTTTTGTGTACTATGATTTTAAAAGATAAAAATATTTTTTTTTTATTATATGTAGATCGAACATTAATCGATTCTATTTTCCTATATAATATTTTTTTTTTTTTTGTTTTCGTTCTAACGACTACAATTGAAATTTGGACACTATAGTTGAAGAACCTCTCAAAATTTTTCTATTGTATAATTGAATTCTACGAATATATTTAATTAAGAATTATTTAGTTTCGATCTGACAGATATAATTCGTATTAAATCATCTAGTTTTGTTTTTATTATTTTTTGTTATTTTAAATAGGTAGTACATATTTGATATACTCGTAACAAAAACTGTTTCTGTTATTTTTTATTCTGGTTTATCATTATCTAGTTTACGATTAAAATTTGTAATAAATTTTTTTTTTTGTTAATTTAAATTGCCGCAAATATTATTTCTATCAATAAAAAGCATTTGAAGTCTCAATAGTTCTTGCATTCGGTTGTGATTTTTCTAATTGGTTTTCAAAAAGCATATAAATGGTTTTTTTTCTTTCATTTAATTTAAATATTTTTTTTTTTTGATCTTACAGAGATAATTTTTATAAAATGCTTGTTTTACTTTTTTTTTTTTATTCATTTCATGTAAAAAAATTGGACGATAGGAAAATTGTATATAATTTTATAAAGCCATCGTAGCAATAGTTTCATATTTACTTTTTATTTTAATTTTTATAAGTGTTCATTAATGTTTTTCATGACACATTTTTATAAATATTTTTGTTTTAAATTTTTGTTAAATTTCTAATAAAGAATTGTAATTACTTTTTATTTTAATTTATTTTTTTTTAAATTCATTGTAAATATAGTAATAGTATGTAAAGTTGAATACTATGACTGATCGGAAACATTGAAATTAGAACATATTTTTTCGCTGTGGTAACAAGCTAATCCTTTTTGATTGTTCGTTTACGATGTGTTTTTTACGTTTGAATATTTTTAAAGAAGCTGCTGGATTTATTGATAAAATAATATCACGAGAGAAAGTAAGCTTACAGTCATCGTAGCTATAGTTTTATATTTACTTTTTATTTTTATAAGTGTTCATTAATGTTTTTCATGACACATTTTTAAAAATATTTTTGTATTAAATTTTTGTTAAATTTCTAATAAAGAATTGTAATTACTTTTTATTTTAATTTATTTTTTTTTAAATTCATTGTAAATATAGTAATAGTATGTAAAGTTGAATACTATGACTGATCAGAAACATTGAAATTAGAACATATTTTTTCGCTGTGGTAACAAGCTAATCCTTTTTGATTGTTCGTTTACGATGTGTTTCTTTACCTTTGAATATTTTTAAAGAAGCTGCTGGATTTATTGATAAAATAATATCACGAGAGAAAGTAAGCTTACAGTCATCGTAGCTATAGTTTCATATTTACTTTTTATTTTAATTTTCATAAGTTTGTTTTTCATGACACATTTTTAAAAATATATTTGGATTAAATTTTTTTTTAATTTTTAATAAAGAATTGTAATAATTACTTTTTATTTTAATTTATTTTTATAAGTTCATTGTAAAAACAGTCGTATTATGAAAAGTTGAATATCGGAAATATTGTAATAGAACATATTTTTTCGCTGTGGTAAAATGCTAATCCTTTTTGGTTGTTCGTTTACGATGTGTTTTTTACCTTTGAATATTTTTAAAGAATCTGTTGCAGCAATGACACCAAATTATGTTTATTTATGGTACATAAAATATAAATTATCTTACCAATCAAAAAAAGCTAAATTAAAAATCATATTGAATAAACATTTTTTTTTTGTTTTTTATATTTGTTTGATTTGCGATCTATCGTAAACGACAATAAGCAAATTGATTGTACAACCTTATGACTTTTGTATTATTTATTATTGAATAAAATAATATATAATTTTTTATTTACAATAATTATTTTATTTATACAGCTATATGTAACATTTTCACATTGAGGTTCAGTCAATTGGAATACGGTGAATTCAGATTTAAGTATCATATAAACGAAGCATTAAATTCATATGTTAGTTTAGCAAAAGGAATACAATTGTTTTAATATTCTGACCCAATATAATGTGTTTTTGTATGGGTAACGTTACCATTCAAGCATAACAATAAGTTACGAGAATAAGCCTTAAGAGGTAACATCAATTTGTTAAATCAATATTTTAATCACCCACAATCTGCTTACTTGGCCAAGTTCAAGTTCAAAAATATTCAACAATATCAACTACTTAGTACTTGAAAGAACTGCTTATAAACTAATTTTAAACCTATTTGTTGAATGCCGACATTCGACGTTCCCTCATCTATTTGTTGCCAACAGATTTAATCACTCACTGCTAAGGCAAATACACAAAGCACTTATGAACGATTAAAGCTATAGCGCATCTACACTGGGTCCTACCTACTTTATTATTATACATTATAAATATTTAAAATTTCCATTAACTTGAAAACAGTCATATACATACCAAAAGAATCAACCCACCATCATCATCATCATCATCAAAACAATCCCCCATACCCACACACAGTCACAGGATATGCATAAGGACAAAGTATGCAAAATATATCTAAGGTTTGGGGAAAAGCAAAAGGAAAATCGATTAGGAGAAAGTTGAATGAGCTCTCCCCATGTGTTTTGCTTGAGTAATATTAATTCAATCATTTTTGAAGAACGTAAGAAAACAATTGATAAGTAATTTGATGGGGGTAGGGCAAGAAATGAAGGAGGAAGATTGAAGAGTATTTGGTAAATTGGTAATGTGGGTGGATGTGCAAAATTGTATGAATAAAGGAAATAAGAAAAAATATAAAAACAGACTAACTTTGGTTATGCCGAAATTGAAATACTCTTTACGCCCCTGCTAGTAGTCCGAGAGTCTTATAAGGTTGGGGGACATGGGTCAGAAACTTATAGTGTTGATATTTCAAGTCGATAGTAAAAAAAATAAAAAAGTTTTTCTACTTTCATTTAGATCCCGGTTTGTATGGGGAGTAGCCCCTAATGGTCCGCTTCGACTGAGTCCGACAAACGTTCTGTGTATGGTGAAAAGAAAGCTCTGTACAATTTTAGCCCTCTAGCTCAAAAACTGACGAACAGACAGACAGACGGATCGACGGACAGACGGACATGGCTAGATCAACTCGTCGCGTCGCGCTGATCAAGAATATATATATACATACTTTATGGGGTCTCCGATATCTCATTCTGTGTGTTACAAACTTCATGACAAAATTATAATACTATTCACTGCGTGAAGAGTATAAAAAAAAACATTTCCCGGAAATCACGTAGAATGGAAGAAACGTAAAGAAACAAAACATTGCATACTTGAAGGCGCGCGCTTTGACTATACTTTCTTAGCTTTGTGTTTTCATTTCGTCTTTCCTTAAAGTATTCTTTGTTCGGATTGATCTCATGTTTGATTTGTCAAATACTTACAGAGATGTGACAGAAGCTGACAAACAAAATGTGACAGTTTCTTCTTGGATTTTCAGAATTTTCTTACGTTTTTTCAATCTATCCCCTTTCAGAGTTTTTAGCAACTTTCATTCTTTAATCTCTCTTTCAGGATTCACATGTGCTCAATTCACTTTAATATTAATAATTTATTGTACTTTCGTTCTGTTTTTTTTTTTTGTGAGCTCATTTAATAGTATTTTTCATTTTTGAAAGTGTAAAATGTTTTTGTGGTTTTTAAATAAAATCGCATTTGCACGCAATTTGGTCTAAGCTCACTTTGTACTTCCGGCGGAAGTGAGTTCCGTGATAATCCTAGACTAGAGTGAGTGCAAAATAAATGTGTGGTAATCATGAAAAATGATTGCTAATAACTGAGAAAATCATCTGCTACTGCTGCTACCTTTTACTACCATTGTTTTTATCTATGGTTTCTTAGACTATGACTATGTTGATTGTTGCTAACTGAGGGATGAGATTGAGGGTTTTACCATTTGGTTCTTGTTTATATTTTTGTGGTTTTGTTCATCGCTTACTCGTTAATTTACGCACAATACTCTACTGCTGCCATCAGGATATGTTTAATATGCAAGGCAAATGTTTTGCTTGCGTGTCCTTGTAGCCTAGGCGGCTTCAGACCAAATTTATGTCTGCCCTCTGTATGCCCTTGTCCTTTAACTTTGCTACCCATTTGGTATACAGTTGGTTCTACTTATTTGCACACGTTTCTCAATTTTGCCTCAACCGAATTTCTTTAAATTAGTCTACTCATTCAAGCCACGTACTATTTTCATCCATTCATTGCTTTTGTTTGCTTATTCGTGTTTTTCTCCTAGTACGTTCACATTCCCTTCTTCTGTTTTACTGTTTTACTGTTTCCTCTTTTGCATTTATTTCGCTTTGTTGTAATTGATAAATTGTGTTTAGCATTCATTTTGATTAGCGTGTTCTTCTACTTTCTGGATTTTTTGTAGACCTCTTCACACTTCATTGTATAGTACTTTGATAATTCCCATATTCAGCCGCAATCTATGTTAGTCTACTTCTTCTCTTGACTTTGGCAATTCTGTTTCGTTGAACGATTTTAGGCTTAAGACATTGCTCAAGGTTATTTATTGCTTTTTTTATGAGATTTTATGTTGGTTTTGTGTCTCTTTCTTCTATCTTCACACAACAACAAGTCGCTCGTATCCTTAATTAAATTAGTTTAATTATTGTAAATTATTTTAAGACAATTTATTGTTCACTTTGAAGTAAGCATCTCAAATGAGCTTTTATCGTTGGTGAGATTTCATTAGTAGTGATATAAATAGATAGAAAAGAGATGAAAGAGGTGCAGAATTGTTTTACAATTGAAATTTAAGACATGTTCGAATTTGTTTTCTTAAAGTTTGGCTTTATATCTATAAATATTATAAAACGAAGTCCACCTCCGCGTCTGTCTGTATGTTTGAACGCGATAAAATCAAATACTAACGAACGGATTTTCATACGGTTTTCAACAATGAATCGAGGAAGGCATAGGAAAAAAGAAAATTTGAAAAACCCCAAAGGAAAAGTTGAAAAATGTAAAAAAAAAAAACAAAAAGACTGTGGTGTGCAAGTGAGATGCACATAAAGCTAAGGGACATATATTAACATCTATCAAGCTGCCTTTGACAAACTTCCAATAATTTTTTTTTGGGAAGGAGAGGCAGGACAATGTCTGCCTGGGTATGTAGTGTTAGGAGAAGAATCTTAATTATCATTTGCTTTAATAAATCATTATTTGATAGAATATAGTAATAACTTTACTTTAGCGTTTCATTTAACTATTAACACCAGGTGGCTCAAAGATTTCATATATCACAGTTGCCAATGATCGATTCTAATAATATATTTCAAAATCTCACAACTTGAAAAGTTGTGCTTTCAGACGGAGTTGAGGTGCTGATTTGCTTCTGGGCTTTGATCTCAAAAGGCTCTCTATATCTCGACAAAAGTTCAATCAAGTGGTTGACAAGATAAGATAACCTTTGATAATATAAAATCGGGTTTGCTTTAAAAGTCTTTAAATTTCAATTCAATAAACTTCATACGTTTTTAAGATATAGAACTTTAATTTTACTTAGTTCCTTTCCTCATAATATATACATATATGTTTATCTTAGATTAGATTAGATTAGATTAGAGTTAGGACAGGAACTCAATTCACTTTATCACTGTGGCCACCAATGGCTTCTTTTGACAACCCTTGTAATTACAGTTCCTTCGATGTTTTGGTATTCATTAAGAATTCCATAACCTTCTTCAGAGACAAATCTGCAATTTCAATTAGTTGCAAGTAGTGGAACCCATATAGCGGAGTCTCGTTTAGCGTACCGCATACTCTGCTTTATTCTTCTCTTCATTACAATGTCTACATTGAATATGTTGACTGACCCGCATATTGCGTAGATGTTTTAACACTCTGCAATGACCAGTTAGGAAACCTGAGACTATCCATATACCTTTCCTTGTTAGTCGCAGTAGTTTTTGTGTTTTTTTTTTTTTTTTTTTTTGTAAGATCTGGTTGTCATGAAGGTTTTTGCTACTCTAATATTTTCTGTATTTATCAACAAGCTACTTTTAATTTAACCTTTTTAAAACTCCATGGCAGCCCGCAGAATGTTTCTGGTCCAATAAGGACAGTTGGCAGTTCCTTTTCTGACAAGTTCATCTGACTCTTGGCTCGTTCCCAACGTTATCTTACTAAGAAATGAAGATTAATATTAACTTTTGGCACAGATATTTCTATTGTGGATACAACTTTTGATTTATAAAATGATAATGAATAATGCGATGAATGTGATGGTCACATAATCGCCTTATAATTTTATGAGAATGGCCTTAGATCGTCTATAATATTTTTATTTACCTTAGCCTAAATTATTTTTTCATATTTACATTTTTTTCGCATATTTATGTATTTTATTTTATTTCAGCATCTTTTCGAAATATTATAAGTACATATTATATATTTTTTTTTTTTTTCATTTTTACCCCTTGAAAAACTTTAAATTAATTTTCTTCAAACATTGAGAAGAAGCAACCTTGAAGTTGCTCTTCAAACTTTTTACTTAAAAATTCATTTTATTCTCCTTTCTTATATTGTATTTTTCTTTAGTATTATATTTTGTTTAACAATTTTTTTAGCATTTCCCTTCACCTTCACCTTATGCTCTTTCTGTTGTTACTGCTTATGCTATTTGACACCCTTTTTGCTATGACTTCCTGTTATTTCATTTTTCTTTCCTTCTCCACCTTTTACGCTTGTTTCCGTTTACCAAAACCAATTTATATTCTACTTTTTATTTGTTATACCTTTTAACAATCTCCATGAATACATTTTACTTTCTTTGTTTTATATTTATTATGCAAAAACACTCTATGTACATCTCCAGTTACCATTACAACCATCAAATCTCAGAACAATATTCGTTTGCATGTCAATTGGAAGTTACTCGTACTATATACTTATGTATACTTATATCTACAACAAATTAACATTTCGTAACAGTTCAATACGCAAATTGTAAATCTCCTATGAGATATTTGTTATTGGATTTTCATTAAAAATTCTGTCAATATAAGTGTCAGAGTATGATTGTTAGTACGATAGAAGTACTACGTATATCAACATTGTATGACTATAATCATTGACATTTAATACACAAGTGACAGGATATGGATTGACTTGGCACATACTCACTCATATTTTTATTTATTGTACATATTTCCATATATATATAGTATTTAATATATATATAAGAATTTTGTTGTATTTGCGTTGTTGTTTTATGAAATGTTGTGGAAAATAGTTTAAATTTCCCTTTTTACTTTGGTGAAATGTCATTGAATATTGTTGAAAGCATCTAAAAGTATCCTTTGCATAATTGACTATAGATTAGGCTTAAACAAAATACTGTTGTATAGCTTTAAGCTGAAATAACATTTCAACAAAATGGATGAATAATACAAAATTTACATGAATGATTTGGTTTATAAACAACTTTCGTAATTTAAAAATATTGTAGAACAAAATGATGATTTTCTCTTTAAAATAAGGTGAAAAAATGGGTAAATCTCGGAATGCAAGGTAATAAGCTGAAAATTGATGCAAACCTTTGTTTTGATATTTTATATACATATATTGTTTTAAAAGTCTAGATGTGTCCTGTGCCGGGGTCTTAAGATATTCAATGTAAAAAGTCACGATAAATAGAAAAAAAATCAATAACAAAATTATACTTTATTTTCTAAATATTGAGATTTTAACATAAAAATCCAAATACATCCAGATTTTCAACTTTTCCGATGAATTATACAAAAATTTTTCTTTCATATTCTTCTAATTTGGCCTAAAACGAACACAACAATCTCAAGGTAACAGTAATTTCATAATTTTCTATCATTTTTAAAGCCGCTTCCCCCCTCGATGACGTAAGTGCGCAATGACAAATATGCTCTTACATGCAACGTACATTCCTCTATTTTCAGAATATATAAATTACTTGGCGCTACGAACTTTGAGTCATGAGATATATTAAAAGTATTGCCTACACTAAAGCTGTTTGAGTGTAACGCTTTAAATGATAATTAATGTTTACATAAAAGTTTTGGAGTTTAAAGAGTTTTCTTATGAGACCCTATATACTATATAGGGGAACAACTCTTTGGCCCGTAAAATATCCTCACGACATTGTATCCACCATTAAGTCTTCCCCTGTAATTTGAGAATAGACTAGCCATGATGATTCGACAGGCCATGGTTCTTATAGTTCCTCTAACCTGACCAAACTGCAACTCAGATGATTATAAACACATCATTTGGACTTAGAATTGTACACTTAATTCATTTGAATCAGTTAAGAAACATTTTTTCTGTAAGAGTCCTGGTGAGAGGATTCCAAAGCATTATGCCTAGTGGAATCTCAAATTGAAGGCAAAGTTATATCGGGGACACTTAGAATGTAAAATGAAATTTCCCTAGATAAAAAATAGGATCTCATATGAAAATAAGATCAGATACGGTTTTTTAAAATGACTTTCCCAATTTTTAAGCATGGAAAGATCATCCAGTCAGTTGAAGGAATTACCGCCCTAAAGTCCAGATGTCAATTCGAGTGAAAATCTGAAGCTATTAAGGTCCTTCCGAAATTCAATAAAGCAAACTCTATGGAATAGTACAGCATAAATGGAATAATATTCCCCGGACCTAAGTTCACAAATTAGTAGGAAATTTTCCTATGCATTTGTATGATATAGAAAGCAGGGGATTTTGGAACAAAGTAAAAACAAAATGTATTTAGTTGATTTTGAACAAAATGTGCATAATTGATTTAATGTAGGTTTTGATGATGATGATGGAATAATATAAACAAATTATAAGTAGCATCCTTGATAATCTATCGACAGGCTGTGTCAACCTATTTTCCCTATAAAAAATAGTAGACAACCTGTTCTGAAAAAAAAACTGTATAAAAAATTGCCAAAGACCAAATTTATATAGAAATAGTGGGCCTGGCCCGCTTCGCCAAGCGTGTTATACGAATTTTTCTCAAAAGAAAAAAAACATTATTATTGCAATGCTCTATGATAGCCGACAGTTTGAAAAGCACTACTACAGTTGACAGTTAACTGCCATTGCAGTTGTTTAAACTTATGCTTCTCAAAATGTAAAAGTTGCAATCGAAGTAGAATCAAAAACTGAGAGCTGACAGTTTGAGAAGCACTGCAGACACTACAGAAGTTGACATTTTAATCAAAAAAACATACTCACACATGACACACACAAATCAAATCAAATAAAATAAAAGGCATACCCCTCAATTCCCTCAATCAAATGTAATTTAAAGTAATAAAACATATTTACGCGTTTGCTCAAACATTAGCCACAAACAGGAAATGACCTCCTCTTTTTATATACAATATATAGATTTTATGGTTTCCACCAATTTTCAGCTTTTTATCATGAATTACGAGGTTCTATTGGCTATAAATAAGTTTATAAAATTTCTAAGAAATTCATTAATTATTTTAATTAACTACATATTTCTTAGTCATTTGTTATAAAATTATTGAGTGTTGTATTAACTTCATTTGATACTCTTCAAATAATCTTCTTTCTTCTTCTTCAATCAAGTTCATCAATTAAGTTTATTTAGACTATTTTTTATCTAAATTAAATTAAATTAAATTCAACTAAATTCAATTCAATTAAATTGCATTTATTATTCCTTATGAAAACACTACAAAATTCCATTAAACTTTCAATATATGAAACAAACTGACTGTCATGCATGTTAAATGTGTTGTTATTCTTCACCCCCACTGTTAATTCATTGACATGAAAGGACTTTAAAAAAAGACCTGCTATTGACTACACAATATAGTGTAGGATGAGTCTGGTATATTTTTTTCATTGCTAGTGAATCTAAAATATTTGTAGGATAAGTCTGGTGTTTATTTGTCCCAGCTATGAATGAGGTATGAATCTCTCTCCTTGTTATATTAAATTATGCTAACAAATGAACGGAAATTCTATCAATTTAATGACTTCCTACTGGTTTTATGTTGTCATTGTTTATGGTGTTTCCTTTTTTTTTTTTGCATGTAGTTAAATTTGATTGTAGAATAAAAATGAAAATTACAATAAAAATATTTTAAAAAAAAAAATGAAACAATAAAGTTTTGTAATCCTTTTATTATTGTATTTTCTTTAGTTTTGGTTCAGGAAAAAGAGAGAACAATGTAAATTTATGGTAAATTTTGTGTAAAATAGTAGTTAAAGTTTATAAAGCATAAAGATTTATGTATATGAAAGAAGAACAATAAAGTGAAACTATGAGTTTTTCAGTATTTAAGTACTTATTGTTTAATTGTTTTGGAAAATATTTTAATCTCTTTGTTGAAACAATAAAGAAAGAAACTTTTCATGGAAATAAATTACAAAATAAATTATTGAAGATTAAATGCATAGCAAGAAGATTTGAAGTTGAATATTTGAATTTAAATCAAAATTTGTTGAAAGAATCAACTGAAATAAACCTTAAAAGTGTTGTAAAATTTGAATAAATAAATTGCCAAAAATTATAAATATCTAAATTAATATTTTTGCTTAAAACTATAATCAAAAAAAAAAAAAAACTCTCTTTTTTTCAAAAAAAAAATAAAAACAAGTTGTTTGAATTGTTTAGGATTATATCAAATTGCTTGATTATATTATTTTTATGGCTTATGTCAGCATTGTATATTGTGTTATTTTAGACAAACATTTACCGAAACCATCATCATCACCATCACGTCAGTCTTCATGTTATTGTTCTACTGTTGATAGTTTCTCATAAGTTAGTAGTATAACGAGAACTTTGACAACACGAACGAACTCTGACACTCATAGCCACAATAGTCAGCGGTTTTTTTGTTTTTTTTTTTTTTCTGTGTATTTTGTGGTAAAAATTGCCAACTGTTTCACATATGTTCATCATTGGTGTTCTTGTTGGTTCTATTTCTTTTGTTAATATTGTTCTTGTTGTTCTTGTTGTTCTTGTTGTTGTTGTTTATTAAACTGTGAGTCCTTGCATATGCTTCGTTTAGTAAAACACGCTAACAAGCAACAACTGTTGAGGGACCCACATATAGTAGACTTCATACAGAGTAGTGAGTAGTGACTGGTATTGTGCATACAAATGACTGGCACTGAGCTCCATTGTTCATTCAACAAGGTTGCATTTTGTTCCATTCTTATTATTCTTTTTATTCTTTTTGTTTTTTTTTTATTTTTTTTTTTTATTTTTTTTTTTGAGAAATTCTATCAGAGCTAAAATACTATTTCTGCTTTCACTTGCTTCGTACATTTTTTATTGTACAATACAATATTTTTTCTTATATTTCTCATTTATTTATTTATTTATTTTCTTTATACATTTTTCATTTTATTTTATTGTATTTACTTTTCTTATAGAAATGGCGACTTGAATTTATATTTTGATGGAGCTTTAATGGGTTTTTTTCTTCTTTTCTTTTGTTTGTAGAATTGAAAAAACTTTGTTCAAGAGAAAGATTAAATAAAGTTTTTAAAATGTTGCAACTATAAATTCTATTTTGTTTTCATATTTACTTCCATTATTATTTCAATCACAACTTTTTAGGTTTTATAAACAAAGTTTTTCTTATTTTCTTTCATAAATACACAAAATAATATTAAGGGAAAATTTACAAAAAAAATTAAAGAAAAATATTTGTCAAACAAGATTAAAATGACATAAGTAGTAAATAATCATCCTTTAGTTTATACTCTTCTTCTTTTTTACTCAGAGTGCACGAGCTATTATTTCATACTCTGTTGTGCGAGACATAGCATCCATTTAATTCATTAGGTTTTGGTTACTACGAGTAACTCAAACGCCATACACTCATGCAGCGCTCTAATCGGTTTGTCACATAAGGAAGCTATAAATATTGCAAAATAAAACCCTACCCACAATTGTGCGTCCGTAATAAAACGCTGCACCGTCACATATTCGTTCGATTTGTAGTCGACGAAATAAATAAAAATCGCTAAATGATAGTAAAAATCATATCAAAATCCGTTCAAAGGTGTAGAAGTTGTGCGTATCAGAAGACACAGGAATTTCGAATTTATTTTATACTACAATATATACAGATTTAATAAACTTGTGATAAGACTTTGCTAACCCATTTACTTGAACGTATTTTTAGATTTCACATTTAACTGATAAAAAATTGAGTAAAAAATATCGCATGACTTTGAAAACCGATGAACCAAAAAAATTTATTGAATTTTTTAGGTTTGACATTTGACTATCAAAAACCAATCAAAATCATTTCACGATTCAAATGACAACTAAATTTTATTTTTATTGGGAAATGGAATGAGCGATAGTTTCGTGATAGAAAATCCCTTGTTGCATAAATAATTTTTCTTAAATTTGTAACGTGCGACATTTTTCCTTTTTGTTATTTCACTTAAAATTATTTCATCAAAATTTTTATTTTTTATTTTTCTGATGGCATGTTTAATGAGCTGAAGAAGTATAGTATAAGGGCGATGTGAATAATTATAAAAATACACAAGTAAATAATAAACAATAAAAACTATCTACTGATGTGTGGTGGTTGTTGTTCTTGATATTTTCAGTGGCAAGAATGACAGGTGCAAGAACGCCAATGTTGTTGACAATGTTGCAAGTAGCTAAGTAGCAAAAGTGCAAGGACACATTATATAGTACTATATATATTTATAAAAAAAAAAATACAAGCTCAAGTGACATTTCGTTGTTGCTGTTACTATTACTGTTGCTGTTGCTATTCTCGTCCTGATGTTGATGTTGACGTTGTCAGCCGCAATTAAAATTTAAATTATGTGTAATAATAAGAATGTTGGTGTTGCGCTTAGCTAAGTAAGACGTAGCAGTCAAGTGAAAGACACTTAAATTTCTAGAAACAATTCAACATTGAATGAGACTATTTAAATCCTCTTTTAGTTTTTACTCGGCAGAAGAGAATTTAACTGAAAAGAAGCTTTTAGTTGTGACAGGTTTTAATATTAGCTTAGCCTTGCTTAAAGAAATTTAAGGAACTCAACGTGTTAGTTAAGGGAAATAATGCAGAGTTCAGTAACTGATCTGTTTGCCAAGCGAATGACAACTAAAGCAGTTTTCATAGTTTAAGAAATATCCTTTCTATGTACCAGTAAAGGGCAAATGTGGTGATTTTTCTTTATTTACAGCAATTCTAAGTTGAATGACACCATGCCAAGATTCCATACTCTCCTCCCAGTCAATGGATCTTTGTAATGTGTTTCTGTTGTTTTGATGAGTTTTTTTTTTCTCTTTTTGTTATGATTTATGTTTAGTAACACGTCAGCTAAACGAAAATATATTACATCAACGAGATGTCTTTTTCTACGTATCACTAAGATAACTTAATGTTTATTTACTACTTACTAACAAATCATTCTATCAAAATTTATGATTGTCTAAAGTCTAAGTAATAAAAATCAATGGAAATTTATGTGACATGGCATAATAAAATAATTGATATTTTCTCTGATATTACTACAAGCATAAAAATACTGAGAAAAATAAACAAAAAATAAACAAAAAAAAATAAAATAAAAAGAACAATAAAATCATTCAATGAATGGCTTAGACAAGTTAAGTGTTTTAACACCTCATCAGATAGTGTTTGTTATCCTTTTTTTTTTTTGTTTGAGTTTTGAAGGCTGCGAACAGAAATAAAAATGAAAAAAATAAGAAATGGTAAAGGGGTTTTTATTTAGGAAGACATGATAAGTGCCTTAAGGATTGTCTCTCTCTCTCTCTCGCCTTGTTATGCACTAACGAAAACTGACTTTTAAGTTGTCCACAAAGTGAGACCAAAATCAAAAGCACTCACAACTGGAAAAGAGAAGCAAATAGGAAACTCGTTAGTGAAAAGGTCAAATGGCATTAAAGAAGAAAGTCAGGCAATGAAACACATAAAGTGTGTTGTTCTTAAAAGGGTTGTGTTTTTGTTTTATCCCCCTCACTAAAAATGATGAAGGGTGAAAAGTGATGAAAAAAAATGCGATGAATTGTATTAAAAAGCACGTAGCAATAGTAATAACAACAGTGAAAGCAACAGAATAAAATGAAAGTGACGCATACTTGTAGTAAAAGGTGGCATAAAAGAATATAAAGCATACAACAAGGCGCTTTTGTCATGCTCTTTATTTTTCTTACTTTTTTACTTTTTATTTCTGCCTCTCTATATATTTGTAGATTTATATCTGTGTATACACGTATGTGTATGATTTTGTGCGTGGGAAGCACTTAAATTCACGCATTTGGTTTCATTTCATTTTTTATTTATACATTTTTCGCTTAGAAATCACAATTTTAACACGTTACTCAAAAGGCGTGAATTGAATGAAGCCAAAAGCCATCAAGTCCAATAAGTTTTCTTCTCAAATCAACATTCTTTCCTTTGACAAAAGTATTGTACATACACATAATATTTGTTTGTTCTCTTTTGTTGTGTTCTTTTGTCAACATTTTACTGATGCGGTTTATAAATATACAATTTTTGATTCACACACACATTTTGTTGACTTTGTTAATCGAATTGATTCGATTCGATTCGATTTGAATTTCAATGTAATGGTGATGTCAATAATGATTTGCGGTATTTGTTAGTTAAATATGATTTACTTTTGTGAATCAGGAAATCCTTTTTGTTAGTCTTGCTTTTATTACACTTCAACTGATTCTCTTTGTATTCAATACTTTTGTCAATACATTGAAGTTGAAATTGAATTATATCGTCTTAAATACATGATGATACTAGATTCGGTTAAGTAAAGTGAATGTTTTTGAAGCTATACTTATCCCTTTGGGTCTTGTTTGTACCATAGTCATGTCTTTATGAATTCAAATTATTGATTTCCTTCTCCACCTTAATCATCCTTTCCTTAAAGCCATGTACCCATACCAGAATTGTGCAGCGACGGTCTTGTTTTGATGAATGTCTCACAACTTAATGAGACCTTCGCAAAACAAAGTTTGCAAAAAAAAAAAAAACAAATATTGTTTCCCTCTCACAAGCATGTTTCATTGAATAGTGAACGTGAAAGAAATTATGCTTGTGTATTGTTGAGCTAAACAATCGCTCTGCTCATAGTCTGTGAAACACAAGCAGTTTCATTATTGAACGTGGACTCTTTCACTATCTGCATGAAAGGCTTATAAGGCTGTGTTTATGTACATTACATATTTGTTACCATCGATCTCAAGTATTACATCTTTTTTTCTCTATTATTTGTCATGTTGAAATGGTCGTTTGTATGTTTGTTTCATGAAGGTTTCCTTTTTTCCATGAATGTTTCGTTTTTCATGACACGTTTCGTTGTACTTGTGACTGCAGCGAAGGAAATACCTGAATGTGTCACTGTTCACATATGTACATCAGTATCCTGCCTATTGCTGCTCTCTTTTGAAATGATTCACAAACGTATTTTTCGTTGCGATTGCATTGAGAGAGACACACATTTATGTTTCGATATGAGTTCTTCCTTGGCTTGTTTAGGCTCATTTTTTTTAAAAGACCTGCCATCGCTGCACATCTCTGACCCACATTCAAGCTTTTTCAAGGGGTCTTTCACTTCTATGTCCTTACATTTCGGTAAGATAATTACATATATGAAATACAGTTTAAAAAACAATGATCTATTGCGACCTATATTCTCTTCTAGCTACTTTGGTCTAGTCATGATAATGATTATTATAAGAACTGTAAAATTGCGTCCAAAGCTTAGTGGCTTCTTTACTCCTACCAATTCTTTGATAAATTGTAAACCTTTGCTTGTAAATTAGACTGTCATTTATTATTCATTTCTCGTTTTAATCCATCATTCTTCCTTCTTAGCTAACATTAATTTACTCATCTACTATGAGTATTAACATAATGAACTCACAAATGTTTTAATTTAAATTTACCTTGCTTTATATTCTCTTCATTGTCTTCATTAAGTAAAAAAGCTTTTAAAGTAACAGTTTTTCCATAGAAAATTTCTTAAAAGAAATAAGGCATAATTAACACGATTAAGGATTGTCAACTGAAGCGAGGACAATGAATACGCTTACAAAAAAAAAAAAAAAAAAAAAAAACTGAAACTTAACTCAATGTGACAGTTGTAAATTAAATTAAAGAGAAAACACTCCCATTCATATACACACAGCCAAACACATTTAGACACTTATTCAACAATATACACACACTTCTCCTTACATATTCATACATACATGTGTGTGTGCATTGAATTGCATAAAATGACTAAGTTTATTGAAAAAGCCAACGAACCACGCAATGTTTACTGAGTCCTTAATTAATTGAAATGTTTCAACGACAATCATTGACAATTTCATTAATTTGTAAAAAAAAAACAAAAAAATTAAATATACAAAAAAGATACAAAACGTTCAACATAATGAAGACAAATGTAACATGTTGCATTACAAATGTAAACTAGTCACTCTTGTGGCTGTGGCTGTGATTGTAATTGTATGTTTTGTATTTTAAAATAAATAAAATGTACAACGTGACGTATACACAATTTTAATTACTTAAAATTGATGTCGACCACAGAAGAAGATTGCACAATTGTTTTCGAAACAACGAAGTAAACCGTCATTAAGAGAACTGCAGAAACCAGAAGAACAAAAGAACAAAAAAAAAAATAAAGGAAAAATAAAAATGAATATCAAAAAAAGTAAATAAAAAATGAAAACTAAGAAAAAAAAAGGAATCTATGGCAAGGAATGTGTTGCATACCTTAAAGTAAAAGAAAAAGACAAAAATGTGTTTTCTCTGACTTGATTTTACTTGAATACAAAGGGAGACTGATAAATTTCTTAACTAACAAAAGATGTGCCAAGACTACAAAAATATACGACAACATAAGATTTTCATGAAACTTTCTCACTGAGTTTTATACTCTTACGCTGTGAATAGTATTAAAAGTTTGTCAAAAGGAGACATCGGAGATCCCATAAACTATATATAAGTTAACATAGCGTTCAAAAATCCTGTAAGGCATAAACGCCTTCCATAGGTTAACGGATGGAGCAGCATATTACAGTGCGGGTCATTAGTGATCAGTTGCTATTTATGGCACTCATCGAACACAAAACGTATTCAACTGATAACCTTAGCTAGTTGATGTTATGAAATGAGAATAATACTTAAAATCTTGATCATAGACTCATTAAAGTAAATAGTGCTGCCGTCGGTCTATAACTTTAAAAAACTAAATTAAATATTTGTAATTCTTAATTTTGAAACAACTTTAGGGAAGCAATTAATTTAATTTAGTTAATTTAAATTCTTGATTATCGCGACGAGTCAAGTTCAGCCAAGTCCATCTTACTGTCTGTCTGTCCGTCTGTATGTATGTAAACTAGTCTCTCAGTTTCTGACCTCGAATCTTTCTTTTTACCATATGCAATATATTTGTCGGAATCTGCCGAATCGGACCGCTAGGATGGTTACCTCCCATACAAACCAAGATTTAAATTCACGTTTTTATTAGAAAAACTTTGTTGTTTCTTGTGCTATGGAACACTATAAGCATCTGACCCATATCCACCAATCACGTAAATTTCAAAACCCTAGGATCACTAGGAGTTGTACTTCCCATACAAACCCAGCTTCAAATTCATCTTCTTATTAGAGAAACTTTTTTGTTCTTTTGTATTATGGAATTTCAATTTAGACACTATAAGTATCCGACCAATATCCACATACCATGTAAATTTCAAGACCCTCGGAATACTAGGAAGGGTACATCCCATACAAAACATGAACTTAGAACAATAATCAGATGAAATAATAGGAGCATGAAAAGTATTACAGCTTCGGCATAGCTAAAGTCAATCTTCATTCTACTTGTTTTTATGTTTTTTTTTTTTTTTCAAAGAATTTCAATGAATTGTTCACGGAAAACAAATCTAAAGAATAAAGCGAATAATGTACTTTCTTATACTAACAAAGTTTATGTATTTTTCAGCTAAGAAACTTACCAAACCACCCTATTAAAGTCTTTTCCTAGAAAATCTTTCTCAAGGAAGCTTAGTTTCATTTATCTATTTATTCTATCTGACAATGAATAAGATAAAATGGAATTAAATGAAAGGAAAAAGCTGCTCATTTTAATAAAGTCCATACACTACTTTTCCTACTATTCTTCTTCCCTTCTATTTTTACAATATAGTATTCTATGCTGAATAGATTGTGTCACAATTAGTTTTCTTCTTATATATGTAGGGCAAAGTTATTTTAATAAAACGACTCCTCCCTAATTTCTTTTGTTTATATATTTAATAAATTGTGTATATCTATGGAGGCAGGAAGTGAATAAGGTTTTCTTGGTATTTTACTTGTAAAAACAAATTGTCATATGATTGAGCATCTATTTGGCTCACTAACTGACTGATTGTCTGATTGTCTGACAACAATTTGCGTGCTTTGCATGCATATAATTAATGTTGCGTAAATGTCTTTAACAAATACAAATTCATGGCAGAAGATGGCAAATACTAAAAACAAAAGAAAAAACCTTCCCCTTTTTGTCTACTTCTGTTTTATTTCTGCCTCAATGTTCAAAGTCAACTTAGTAACATGCAAACGACAAACTTGTCAAAGTCATACTTATTCTTTGTAAGCGCAACAATGATAAAGCAAAAGAGAAATGTAACGAAAAACCAAGTGGAAAACCAAAAACAGAAACAGAATATAAGGGAAAGAAAAGAAAAGAAAAGAAAAGAAAAGAAAAGAAAAGAAAAGAAAAGAAAAGAAAAGAAAAGAAAAGAGGAGGAAAAAAAATTTTGCCAAAAGCTTGAACTGCACGTGACAAGCAAACAAAGTGTTGTCGCACCTTGTAAATTTGTCTGTATTTCTGTATACACATTTTGGTCAATGCATAAAATGTGAGTTGTCCTGCGGTAAAGGAAAATATGTTGAATGTTGAAATGTTCATGGTATTTTTTGTTATTTAAAGACATTTTTTGGTAGAAGATAAATGATGAAAATATAATTCTTTAATAGAAATATTTAATCATATGAATAACTTTAAATTTTATAATTGTTTCATCGATGAGATTTTATATAATATATATTCTATTCAAACTTAACTTAAATGATTTAATTTAAATTATAATGAACCTCATTTAATACGATTAAACAAAGAAGTTTGCTGTCAATTTCAGTTCAAATGTCTTAACACTAGAATAAGCAAAAGCTTGTTTTTCTGCTTTAAACTTATGGATTTCTATTGCTTATGTAAACTCTGCTCTAAGCTGCAAATTATTAAAGTTTTTTGCCTTTGCAAACAACTTAAAGCTATGAATTTTCTCCATTCTTTGTTTGACCTTTGTGTGAGTTCACATTGCTAAGTCCTTGAAAAGTTTTCAAATCAATAAACTAAATATTCTAGATGGTTGTTTTATAGCCTTTTCTTTTTGCTGTACAATATTTTTTCATTCCCCATTATCAAGCAAAGCGCACCAAAGTATGCAATAAATTATGCATAACACACAACGAAATGCAATTTCAGTTGTTAGAAGCTTTGAATGCAATAAAATGAATAAGAAAAAAAGGATAAACATTCCAAAACTCATTCGATAAAAATATTGTTGAACAATAAATTCATGAAATTCAAAAGAAGCAAATAGCACTTTTCTCTTTTTTCTAAAATTGCATTTTTCACACTTTTTCCATTTTATGATTGGATTTTGCTTTTGTTTTTGTTTTAATGCATTTGGAATTAAACAAAAATTGTTGTAAATAGAAATAAAATTTTTCTTAAAATTTATCTAAATGTTAATGGTTATATTTTTCTAAATTTGTGCTTTAATTGTACACCCAGTGAATGTGTGTGCGTGCATATGTGGCATTTCCTTGGTTTTTATGCATTCAATATAAAGAAAATGGTGCACGGAAATGGTAAACGGAAATTTGGGGCAAACATCAGTTGTTAGCCACACAAAAACCGCATCCCATTTTGAATGGGAAATTCCACTTTTTTTTTTTCTTTTTTTTGTATTTATATTTCATTTATTTTGTTTAAGTTTCTTTTTATAAAGTATAATTACCTTGAACACGCAATCTTCTTATAAAATAGTCTATTGTATAATATAATAGTATTCATACTAATCTACAATAAGTGGGGTTACAAGCTAATGGGGGAGAAAGTGACTACTGTGTACTGAAACTGAAATAGAATGACAATTAAAATACAAGATTCCTGGAGAAAAATGATTGAAGAAGAGATGAGCTTTGAATCTACACATATACGGGGCTGGCATCTTCTTTGAGAATTTAATATTTCATCTATTGTACCGTCAACCGAATAGTTGTAGTGTACTCCAGGCAAAAATAAGTGCAGTCTAACAAGCAGCAAGGTTGACAAACACTATGGGGGAGACCCTGAGTAGCATATCAATCTATGTTGATAGTTAGACTGCCATCAAAATTCTGTCGACTCATAGCAATAAAAGCAAAGATATCCATAGCCTGTAGGTGACTGTTAACCAGGCTCAGCAGCACTGAATTACTGTAAACTGGGTGCCTGGTCTTTCTGCTCTTACAGGTAACGAGATGACAGATGAGTGTGTTTAAAGGGGATCGGAAATGCCTAGCTCTCTAGCAATTGCTGATATTCATACAAGACCCATACAAGACATCCTTTCAATAATGAAAGGAAGAACCAAATAGCTTGCTGACAGTAGGGCGAATGAGCTGACTGTTATGTTGCTAGGATACTCTAGCCTTGCTATCAACCAAAACGGACTTCCGAGCTCCTACACTTTCTCAAGAAAAGGATTCAGATGATGACTAGAATCTGAACGGAACAGTGCACAATTGGGTTGATGGCCCAAAGAATGTATGTTCCACACTAAGCTTTCTGTTGTTGCTGTGAAGATGAAGAAGAATCAAAGAGCATTCAACAATTCTTCTGTGACTGTCCTGCTCTTCTTAGAAGACTTACTCGTCTTCTCGGGAAACTGTTCTTTGAGGAACTGGACAGTTTGGCAAAGGCGTCTTGCCATTCTAGCGGAATCTTTAGGTTGGCTTTAGATGGTAAGGGAGATCTCTAGGACCAACTAGGGATGCCATACGTTTACCCCAAGTCCATCTCCCACACCTTACCCTTCCCCCTCTTTTCCTCATCCTTCCTTAATCAGGTAATAAAATGGGCTGCAAATCTTCTGGGTGAATTCGCGTGGCATTTCGTTAGTAGTCTCATATTTTTTTTTTAAATTTCTCTTCACAATCATAAACATCTAAGAAAGAAACAAAAAGAAGCGTCCTATAGAGTCTTTCCTAAAAAGAATAACTATAAACTTAGTGGCACTTTGTGCCTAAAGTTTTATTCATAAATGGAAATTATTTCTTAATTCTTTTTAATGGCTTATAACGAGGCTTTGAATGATGAAAATGTGCAAGCAAATATTATTATTAAATTTAGAAAGAGCATTTTTCAAGATTCATTTAAGATAAAAGCGATATTGTCCTAGATTTTAATATTTGCACCCTCTCCAAAGGCTAGAGGGGCCTCAACATAAGTTTATAAGGCTCAATGTGAATCATTTTCTTTTTTGATATGAAATCTTTTGACAATTTTAAATAAATATAATCTTGGAATCTAAGTAAACATTCATTTCAACGTTACATCAATATAGAATTACATAAAAAATATTACACAGTAAGAGAACTAAAAAAAAATAAATAAATATATTTTTATTACCAAAAAAAAAAAAAAAAAAAAGAACACAAAAAGAATAAAATCGCATCCATACTATTACTCATTCTTATCCATGAGAAAGAACCGCAATAATGTTTCACGAAAAACGTCCGAGCATTCTCCATAAACAGAAACCACAAAAACAGATGTCTGGATTTCTCAGATACAAGCGTTTTCGCTTCAATGAAGCAAATATTAAGGATACAAATGAAATCATTGCAAATCGGACATATGGTCTAAAATACGTTCATTCATCGAATACACCATATCCGCGTAATGATCGCGGAGTTGATTTAAATAAAGTTAGTAATTTGCTAAAAAAAAGTAAGGAAGAGAGCAGTGATGACAGTTTTTGCAAAGTTCAATTTGTTCAAGCTGATGAGAATTTGCCAAAAAGTCCAACGCCATCGCTAGCTAAACAATATTTATCATTTGAGGAGCGTCGTCGACGATTCGATGAAGGTGAATTTTCAATAACACGTGGTAAACTAATGTCTGAGCAAATAATGTCGCCAATAATCGTTGAAAACGATATTAATCGCTTCCATTGGAGTGCCGCTGATATTCACAAAATACAAAGATATGCAGGATCTCAAAATTTAAATAAACTTTACAAGTAATACAATATAAATGCAATTCAATAATAAGTTGACAATTACAACTACAATATTTAATACTCAACACTAATATATTTTTCGGACAATGATTTGCATATCAAAAGTAAAAGGTTTGAAAAAAAATTTATTTATAAATTTAAATTGGTTTTTCACTATTCATTGGAATGGGTTTTATAAAATCTACATCAATGGAAACTTATGCAACTATTCCTTAAGATGATATGCTACAGAAATATAACCCAGACGAAAAAGAAGGAGGAAGGCACACTTAACATTAAGAATCTCTTAATCTTAGTTTTGTATCTAACCGTGTGTAATCCGTTTTACTTCTATTCAATAAATCTGTGCTGCAAATATCTGTCATTTCATGAAGGAGTGAAGTGGATATTTATGAATATTTTTAATAAATTATATTGCTGTTAACCACGAGGAATCCTTATTTCTCTGAGCAAACAAACATTATTATGGGGAGATATTCTTTCCATATTCTTAAATAAAGGGTGATTTTGATTAGAGGTATGAAACCTTAAATTGAAATAAAACACAGATTAATAGTGGTAATAGCTATGAATTTGGCTTTATTCGAAAAGATAAATTTTTGTCATTTTTATTGCAAAACTTGCTTCGCACGGGTAGCATCCAACCAAGGCCGCGTTTAGGTGTGTGGGGGCCTGGGGCCATGAAGAAAGTGGAGGCTGTACTCTTCTGAGTAATAAGCAAAAAAAATTGCAGATTTGTGAAGGCTCACAACGTGTCGGGAATCGAGGTTCGTGCCCCGGTTACCCCGCCGTAAATGCATCCAACCGAATCTATAAGCATAGATTGAGTACCTTCCATTTTCAAAATCTAAATTGCAAAAAAAAACATTGTGGATCAAGTCGAGGCCTAATTGTACATAATTTTCTTCGTGTCTATTTAGTAGCATCAATCTTAACATTAATGACAGATATGTTTCCTTTCTTAGCATCACCATATTCAGTTACAGTTTGAGTATCAATAAAGAACACAGTTTGAGTATCAGAAAATTCAGGTAACATTTTAGTTTTTTCTGTAGTATACTTTTCGGACTTCTTTGAATGTCCTGGGTCTCGGGAACGGGGACACATATCGGTACCAAAAATGTCCTATGTCCAAGCCAGGAACCAACTATACACATTCACAAAATTTCAATGAAATCAGATGAACGGTATAGCAGCGCATAACATACGAACAAACAAAACTCTAATTTTTATTCGGCTAGCTCGGAAGAAGTCCACTTGGGAAGTCCAATTTTCGATCACTTTTTTCAGCAATGTATATCATTGATAATGTGGCGAATGTTATCTTCTACAGCGTCAATAATCTGTAGCTTATTTGCGTAGACCAGAGACTTCACTTACCCCCCACAAAAAATAACCCAATGGTGTGAGTTTATTATTCGAAATTATTCATTCACTGAATGTTTCTTTCAATATATCCATTCTGGGACGTTCTGTGTGGCATGTTGCATGTTGCACCGTCTTATTGAAACCACAGTTCCTCCACATTACGGTCATTCAATTGTGGTACAAAAAGTCATGGTTCATGAATCTGTAACTGTTAAGTTCTTAAAGATTCTCTTCATTCCAAATGCGGTAGCTTTGCTTATTGACGTATCCTTTCAACTAAACATGAGCTTCATTGCTGAACAAAATTTTCTTGTGAAATTCGATATCAACAGCAACTTCGTTTTGAGCTCATTTACCAAATGTACGGTGGTGTACCAGGTGGTCGTGTGGCTTTAATTTTGGCACAAGTTGAATTTTGTAAGCCCGCAAGCCAAAATCTTTCTGCAAAATCTTCCATAAAGTGGATGGACACAGCACGATACCAAATGGACTCATTTGAGTCTTCCTCAATACTAAGCTCAACAGCAGCAATAGCTTCTTCGGTACACACTGTACGACGTCTGTGAGGATGTTTGTTGTCCTGTAGAAAACGATTCATAGTTGGTCGAATTAATTTCTCTGATAGACAATTATGCCAACCGTAAAATGGATTAAGAGCGCGATGAGTTTCTCGAACTGAACCATGTTTTTTCATAAAAGATCTACTCAAATTGCTAGCGTTATTCAGATGTCAGTCTATTCATGATGACATAGCAAACCAAATTAAACACAAAACATGTGACAGCGCACATAAAGTTCTATGCTTCTAAAAAAAAAAACACCCAATATTTTATAGTATTGTTGGCTTCATCTTTGTTTAATACTTAATTTTAATTCAATTAAAAACCAATAAACTTTTTTTTTGCCATCAAAATATAATTAAATTATGATTATAATTGTCTATAAATTGTGTTATAATAAAAAATAAATTAAAAAAATTATTAATTAATACACATAAAAGACAAAGTTGAATATTTTTAATTTATTATCACCTTTAAGCACAGAAAAAGAAATATCTTTCAGTTTTTCTTTATTATTTAAATTTTAAATATGATTTTTATTTCTTTTGATTAAAAACTGAGTTAATTAAATTTTTACCGCTTGAAACCACAAAATATTATCCTTGACTTTGTTAGTTCATTAAAATATATGAATGAATAAAAACAAAGTAAAGAACAAAGAGCAAAAAATATTATAATAATTTATGCCACGCGCCATTTTTGTTGGTATTTTTTTGGATCATATTTTGTTGATTTTTTGCAATTTTGTATGTACAATATTTTTTTTTTTTTCTCTTTTATTACTTTTTAAGTTGAAGGCGTTCAGGTTTTCATTTTTCACTTCTTCATTGTTTCTGTATCTGCTTTCATGTTTCTCGATTCATACAAAATAACAAACATCTTAAGGCTCTTTAAACATTAAGTTGTCTTATAAAACTGAAGGATAAACCATAAAATTATCTTTTTATCCTTTTTTCTGTGTTTTTTGTTCAATAATTTCTGAATGTTGAAGCGAAACGCAAAGAAAAGAAGAAATTGAGTGAAACCCAAAACTAAACCAATCAAGACAAAACATATCTCTTCTTCATATGTTTATATAGAATTTTATAGTCTCGTATGAATATTTTTTTATGGTTTTTTTCATTTCTTAAACGATAACGATGACTTTTATTACCGTTTCAATGATTAGCACTGAATGAATCCTTTAAAGTGAAACTCCTTTGCTTAATTTACCCTTTTTTCTCTCATACTAACTTGTTCATTTGTTTGTTTATATTTTCCAGATGCCTGCCATCCTTACGAACCATTCAAATGTCCTGGCGATGGAAATTGTATTTCCATTCAGTATTTATGCGATGGTGCTCCTGATTGCTCTGATGGCTATGACGAGGATATGCGTCTCTGTACAGCGGGTAAGTTGTTGTTCGTTCTTTCGACTGATACTAGAAATATAACTTTCAGTATGAGTTTAATTGGCAGTTCATGTTTATCATCATCCACATGTGTGTAGCTACAGATTGTACTAACATAAATTCAGATTTTTCATTGGAAACTACTACAATTACTACTATCACTTTGTATAAACAAACAATGAGTTGATATCGGAACTTTGCCATTCCATGTTTCTGTGTACAAGTATCAGTCGAAGCTTACTAGAATTTTTGCTTTGCACTCTGATTGAATTATACTTAACTTCCTGTATAGTCAAGTAAGTTAGCCACAAAAGACTGACAGGATATTACTTATACTTCATATGTATCTACTAGATATACATACGAGTACATACATATCTTTCTGTGTTTGTGTATTATTGCCATAGATAGACATGAGTCGTGCTTGTACATAAGAAATATGGCTTAACTATGAGTTATTCTTAAGTAAACATACGGAAAAATTTGGATTCTGTTATGCTTGGTTTGGTTGAAATGGAAATATTCGTATATTTATTTGTTCTACAAAAGCAAATCTTTGTTAAGAATTGAAGAAATTTAAAGAATTTCACAATTTTAAAACTTTAATTTGATTTGTTTTGCAATATTTAGTAGATTTGTATTTCAATCGTTCTAAACAGACTTTATTAAATTGATGCTTAGTTTTTTAAAATGGTTTTTTTTTTTTAATTTTATTATTATTATTTTATTTTATAGATATTTTAAATCAAATATATGATACACGAATCTCTTCAACCGTCTAACGAGGTCATTACTATTGAGAAGGTTTATTACTAATTAATTTTCATGGCTACTCAGTCTTTCCAGATATTTTTTAGTTACCCTGACTTTCTCTTTCTTAACAAAAGGAATGTTAAGATCTTTATGTGCTATGCCAAAGTTTGTGAGATACCAAGGTGCGCTGACAATGTGTAGCAATAGTTTCTTTTCATAGCATTGTAAAATTTGAAAGTTTGAGTTAGTTATGTTGCCATAAAGTTACATGCAGAGGTCGCAAATAAAAGTCTTCACTTTCTTGTTCTCTTAAAAAGACGGGTTGTTTAAAGAGAAAACGCATAAAGGTTGCAAAAGATTAACTCACTCATGATTTATTTTTCCATCATTGCTGAATGAATCATCATTATTTTTATTTTTTCCGTACTTATCTTCCACCGATCCCATACTTAAGGCTCAGCTTTCGCTTGTCTGACCATTGCAGCGTCTTTCAAGCAGAACTAATGGCCATACTACTGACCTCCCGGTGGCTTCTGGATAACGATGCTCCGGAGTCCCACATTAATATATATATACAGACAGCCAAGCGGCAATAAAGTCCCTCTCGGGTGTATATACTACATCCAAGCTGGTTGCGGACTGCCGTTCCTCCCTAGACACTGTAGCCTGCCGTGCACCCATACAACTATGTTGGGTGCCCGGACATAGAGACATTGTGGGCAACTGTGAAGCTGACGAACTAGCAAAAGAAGGGACGTCCCGTGTAAATGTAACGTCTCCTGCTGGAATTCCGCTAGCTACTGTGAAACACATTATTAGGAATTTCTACCAAGTTAAAGCTAATGCTCTCTGGGTAGAAGAAGATACTTGCAGTATAGCTAGGCAAACCTGGTCTTACATGAACAGGAAGCGAACCGGCCAGATGCTCAATCTCGGTAGAACCTCAATTAGCAAGACCATAATCGTATTAACGGGTCATTGCATCATAGGGAAACATGCCGGAAGATTTGGTCTTCCGCATAACGACTTTTGCCGTAGCTGCGGCTCAGAAGAAGAGGAGAAGACGGTGCTTCACCTGATGTGCCAGTGTCCATCCCTCGCCAGAAGAAGACAGAACCACTTAGGATCTATGTTCCTCTCCAGCTTAACCGAACAATCACTCCTACCAATTAAGGACATAGCTAGGTTCATTTCAGAATCCAAGTGGTTCTCCGCACCGGACTAAGGGAACAACACAACACTTTGTTGGTACCACAATGGGCCATAATGTTTTTGTGCCTAAGTGAACCTCTCGTCGGAGGGCTGCCACGTTAACCTAACCTAATCTATCTTCCACCGATGGATTTGAACAGAAAAATTATTCAAAAAGTCATGTGTGTATATAAGCGTTTGTGTGTGCGTCTGTTTGTCGCTGCAGTTGATTATTCTTCGGTATCTGCATTGTTTTTCATCCCCCTATCTCTCTTTCTCCATCTCTCCAATGGATGTAATTTGCGATCTCTGGTTACATGGCATATATCCAATTGGTTAATTAATTCTACTAAAAATCTGATTCACAAAATAATATCCTTTTTTAATCAGTTTTTCTTTTCTCTAAACAAGTGAATTTGTTCACAAATCAAATAATTTTTTTGCTCAATTAAATTCTATGATCTTACTAAAACACAATAAAATTAAATTCAACTTTTAAACTTAAAATTGGATGCTGCATCTCATATACATTTTTCATATCTAAACTTATTCTTTGAATATCATATCACGTCAACCTCAGTGAATTCCTTTTAGATAAATAATCACATTAGTGAAATGCACAGGTTAGTTTTCTATGCAGGAGTATCTATTGTTGCATTTAAATAAGTTTTTGCTTAAAAGTTTTTCTAATTTTTGTGACAAGTTTTGTGATTCTGATTTGGGTGAAGAAATTTTCAGAAAATAATATATACAAAAAAAAAACTTAAATCTTAGGTTATACATATGATAGTAAAAGCTTTAAAATAGTAGAAGAAAATATAAGTTCAAGTTGTCAGTGACTAAATTTTTTTAATAAAAATCTTAACCAAGCAAAACACGCAAAATGTTGTCCTGTTTTATGCGAGTACTTTATACTGAAGTGTGGGATTTTTCTTTTTTTGATGCTCTAAGGAGGTGTAAGTCTTCTAAAAATCCTAGCAGACCGACCTACTAGAATGTATGATTCCTCAACTGCGCGGACCTGCTGCATTATTGCACAGATTAATCTGCACGCTGTGTTCAAGGAATCTGCAACCTTTAGCATATATTGCAGTTAATCACGCCAATGGGTGTAAGGTTTCCACCTTCCTCTAGCTTAATTAACACTCTGAGGTCTACAAATCGGGAACAATCCATAAGAACATGACAATTTTTTTCTTGCTGGTTTCTACAAAACAGGCAATGCGGGTCATCTACGTACTTGAATATAAGCAGATACTCCCGGGAACATCCAAGCCATGTCCTTACATGAGATATAAGTTCAGCGTACCATGTTTTCTATACGCCCAAACAATGATGTTGGGAATTAATTAGCTCGAACGTCCAAAGCCCCTTTGTTGAGCTGCTCCCAGGAGTCAGTTGGTGTGACTCTACTGAATGATTGAGTATGTTGGTATGTGTGTTACAGACTGTAAGGGTTAAATCTAAATAATATTGAGGATTGAAAAAATATTATAAAAATTATACTGTCCTGAAAAAGTCATAAAACAAGATTTTTTTGCAGATAAACTTTGCAAATGAATAAAAATCAAATAAAATCCTTTCAACCAATGCTAGATCCGCTTTCATTGTTTCTGTCAGTCTTTATAAGCTTCCTTGAATGCTTGGCCGAGACCCTCCAAGCAGCTTGTTGTACTCATTTTTACTTTCTCTTCCATCCCAAAATGCTGGTAGTTCAAGCTTTTCTTGATTGTGGGTTGCTTTGATTGTTAACTAGTATCTCTTTTCTCTTAACATCTGGTCAATGTCATCAGTTTGACACGCGTGCCGCTTATCTTCAATGTATTTCGTTCCTCATAGAATATTACATGCCATTGGCTAAACTCATTTTACTTAAACTTCGGGAAACAGGCGTCCAAACAGATTGACGCAGCTTGATCAATTTGTCATTTCTCATTTGTATAAATTTTACTTATTTATTTTTATATTATTCAATTCTCCATCATCTCCATAATCATCCATTTTTCCATTATTAAAGAAGAAACTACAATGAATAAAACTTAAATTATTTAAGTAAATATTTCTTCATGCATTTTGCATTCAACTTTAAATTTTCATTCTTTTTAATATTTACTAATTCAATTAAAATTCATGAGAGAAAAATAAAATAAAATAGAAAAGAATCTTTTCACCATACAAGTTGTATTATATACCAGAATATATTTCTTTCTACATACATTTTTCTTTCTTTATTTTTAATATTTTTGTAAGCCTTTTTGTGCTTTTGTGCATGGTTGGGGTCACTTGAACTGTTCATGCAAATATGCTTCACATTTTACTTTTTTCAAATTCATGTCGGACGCACTTCACTCGTTTATGTTATCGTATAATTTTTTTTTTTTTTTTTTTTGATATTTTAAATTCTTGTTTTATTTTCTACTCAACTGTATGACATACATATGTCGACCGCTTTTAGCATTTTAAATGGTTGCAAGGACATGCGAAATGCATAAACTACAACAATTCCTTTCTCTCGTCCATTTATAGTGGGCGTTTTTTCTTTCTTTGTTCAGTTCAGTTACAGCATTTTGTATTGTATTTGTTATGCAAATGGCACCATTTGCAAGTATCTACATATGTTTATATAATATACAGACGACATCTTCTGTATATATTTTCATTGCACACGCCGTCTGTATGGTATTGTTTTTTTTATTTTTTATTATTCTATTTAAACGTCCTTAACATGTGTGTGAATTTAAAGTCATGTTTGCCCTTAACTTGTTACACGAGCGCCAAATAGCTTCGATGCCAACTGATTCAGACTATAGCAACAGTTTAGATAAGCAAAATAAGTAGGTTCATTGTGTTCCGAACTGATGCCTTAAACAGTTTTACATTTTATTTTACAATATAGAAAAAACCAACGTATTTTTATTTTAAAATGTGAATGGAAACTGAAAAAAAAAAAAATGTCAAAGTTAATTTCCCATGTGTAATTTACTCGTAAATGTGAATTTCTCATTGTTAAATTTTTCCTTGTTGCATTAAAACTTATTGTAGAATCATAAAAATTTACAATTTAGAAAAGTTGTAAAATAATTTCCATAAAATAAAATAAATAATATTTTCAACTAATTTAAATCTCTTTAATAATTAACACCGGTAGCCGCCTGGTTCGCATGAGGTCTAGTCTACTCCTTGAAACAAAGAGTCAAACTGTAGCCTTTTGAGTCTACCGATTGGGGTTCCATTGGTCAGTAATCTGACCAAAATGTTGTTGTGAGCCAAAACAAACTGTTGTGTGAAAGACGAACTGGTCCTCAACTACCGAAAAGTTCATGTCCCTATGCAATGTTGAGTGCCTAATATACCAAGGGTATCCTGTCATTTGTCGCAAGTCTCATTCTGCAAGACTTGCACTCTCTTTCGTTTAGATTTAGCAGCAGTTCCCTACAAAGGGAGAATGATTTGAGCATAAACTGTACGTTTATTCTCGTGAAGCCTGTTTCATGATTTAATTATCAAATAAAATGAATTTTTGTATGTAAAAAATAAAAAAATCATTGAAAGCAAAAAATAATAATAGAAAAGTAAATAGTTGCCTGTTCGTGCATTTTTCAAACGTCCTGAAGAACTGCACTCGTCAACTTTGCTGCAGTTATTCTTTGCCACGAAATTACTTTTGGATAAAAAGCTTTTGCCGCCATATTTCTGTCAACCTCCATCCAACATAAGTACATATTTATGAGAAACTTTTGATGCAGAAATAATAATGTGGTATACAATAATAAACCTTTCATTACAAGATCTCAAAACTTGCCAAAGATTAGTAAGGCATTTTGCAATTTTAGTTTGTTTTGTTTGTTTAAATGTTAGACGTGTTTTAGTATGCTTAGCGATTTTTTGCTATCGAAAAAATTGTCCAAAAAATCTATATTAAATTTTGCATAAAATATAAATATCAAGTGCCCCGAAGTACTAAAAATATTGATTGTAGCATTTTCCAAGTCAACTTTAAGCACAAAAAAAAAAAATAAAATTTACATTTCGTTACAATATATTAATGAATATGCCCGAAAGAGAGAAATATTTTGAAATATTTTGTACATTCACAGTTTATAACAAAATATCTTTATAAATAATTCCTATATTTTTTTCAATTTAATTGTCTAAGTTTCTGGTTATAAAACTAACAGAGTTCTATGTTCTTAATAGAAAATTTAGATTTCCCCAATACAAACGGCAAATAATCTTCTCAATCGGAATTATTGATGTGTCTCACATGCTTATTTGTGTAACTTTAGTAAAAATATTTTAAAAATGAATCAATTTATAATTGGATTCAAAATATCTTATTAAATGGTACCTTTGTATGAAAAAGGTTCTTGGTCTCTCATTTATCATTTTTACATGATTTTATCAATATTTTTCTATTTATAACTTGAAATCCAGAACTTCATAAGCTTTCTACCTCCACTCCTATGAGGTTTTTTTTTACATCCTGGGACACATTTATGTAAATTATACAATTATTCAATCATTAAATTCAATAAAAAATAAATTAACAAAGGACATACATAATACATATGTATTATATTATGTGATTTATATAAAATATCCACCACAGAGTGAACAAAAAACCCACACATAAATTTTTAATTAATGCAAAAAAGGGAAAAAATAAAGGGAAGGAAAATGTTAAAATAAATTATTAATTGAAAAATCCTATCAATTTCCTATTTTATTATTTATTTAATTGACCATATTTATTTTTTTAAATTCCCTTCGGCATAAAAAAAGTTAAAATTAATGAATGAAACACATATTCTGTAAATTAAAATTATATATTCAACTGAAATTTAACAAAAAAAAAAAAATAAAATTATTATAAATTTTTAAATAAGTAATTAAAAGGGAAAAAAAAATTGTTAAACTGGAAATATGCAGACTAATTGACTGACAGCCAAGAGTAAAGATATGAGGGACTTGAAATTGTTGAAGAAAGAAACTTAAAACAAATAACAAATTGTTGCCACTAATTGCGTAGCAATTTACTTTAAGTCCATAATACAAATAGGAAAATGACAAGCAGTGGGAAGCAGTTATTGAAATAAAATAGCAAATGGAAGAACGCCTAACCAAAATGATAATTGCCAAGGATGCTGGAGTTACAAAGAAAATAGGAAAATTGTCCTTATTGCAATGAAAATGAATGCGAAAGACGCAAAAGTTTTCACCCAATAAACACACACTACATTCTTACCAAATTTTGTATCTTGTTGATTGCCTTCATTGAAACTATTTCGGCAATGAATACATTTTGCAGTAACGCGAGAAAATCATCAAGGACGTTGGCGTACAAAGTCTATTGTCAAGATGATTGCTTACTTGGTTGGTTATTCGGTTGGTTGGTTGCTTGGTTGGTTGACTCGTTCCTTTGCCTAGTTTGGCCTCAGTTTAATGGTATGGTGGGAAGTTGCTTGCCAGACCATGAATGCTTTTGATAAATAATTATGAGGCGGCGCTTGAATTCAACCAGCAAAGGCAGGCAAACAAGCGAAGCTTATGCGCCAACAGTTTGGGCAATTTGCAGCATTTTAACTAGATATATGTGTGTTCATGAGCGTACCGAGGGATATAGGTGGGGTCAACTGAGTCCCCTTCAGCAAGAATGCAATCACTTGAGCTGATGAGCAACAACTACTATTCATTAAATATTAAGTACTGAATTATTCATTTACTAAGCATTTACTATGCTTGAGTGATTTCAATATCAATCACTACCTAGAACCAATAGAAACTACTTACATATTTACTTATCTTCAAAGAAAGTCTTGAAATTTTTAAGAAATACTTGACTCTTGGTTTGCGAAATTGAAGCCATTGAATCAAAGTGACAAGCTCCTGTCCTTTGCTTATCATTGACAGTGGAATCATAATTCACCCCCTTCTAGGCCAAATGCTTGAGACACCCATGAGTATGTCGTCTACTATAGAAATCCAACTACATGTCTAAGTAGCTATACATATGTTTGGTGTCTGGTCTTGTCTTGCTCTCAACTCTGAAGAAGGCAAGAAGACTTAAGTAGTACTAGTACACTAAGCTGCCAATGTTACTTATGTAATAATAATTCTATAATTTAACTTGACTATCTGCTCACGTTGAGTTTATTTAATCATCATTATATTTTTCTTTATAGCTAAACGTCCGCCTGTTGAAGAGACCGCCTCATTTCTACAGAGCCTAATCGCTTCACATGGACCCAATTATCTTGAGAAATTATTTGGACGCAATGCACGTGATGCGCTCGCTCCACTTGGTGGTGTTGAAAAGGTTGCCATTGCATTGAGTGAATCGCAGACAATTGAGGATTTTGGAGCCGCTTTGCATCTCATGAGGTAAGTTAACATCTTAAGACCTTAAGTCCTTAAGAAACAAACATAATCAAATCAAGCCAAGTTGAACATTTTAATAAAGCCATCATGATGATGATGAAGGAAGGTCTATTTAAAATAAAAAGGCCACAAGGCAACAATTTTTTACCATGTGTTCCAACAGTTTTGTACTGTCTGCTACTCATTTCTTGTTAATATTAACATGAAAATCCTTTTGTCTTTCAGACTTTATGCATAAAATAAACTTTTATTGCATGCCCCAAGTCATGTGTACCTAAAATTACCCTTTTTTTATATACATACACATTCAAATACTCACACAGATACTCAGAGTTACTCATACACATAATACTATGTAGAACAATTTCTAAACAGTAAAAGCTCTTAAATAAACTTAATTTAGCTGTTGGCATTTTTTATTAGGGACCACTTTTGAATACGCAACATTCTAATCTGACCCTCGTTTATTAAATGAGTGCGTGCGCCTTATGGTATGCTACATTTTTTTTTTTTTTTTGATTTTATAGAAAGAATTCATTTTGTTGCTTTTTGTTGTTGATGATTTAAATAATTTATCTAGGAAAAACCTTAAATAAAAAATAGAGAATGTGTAGACATCTTTTATCCCATTAAAAATACAATAATTTAATTTCATATTTTTCTTTTATTTTATTTTATTATTTCTTTTTATTTATGTTTTAAATTATAAATATTACCCTACTTAATGAAAGAAGACTCCATTAACTTTTGTGTTTTTCTTTCTATGTTTTTTACCAGCTTAATAAAAATAAGCACCCTTGATTTTTAATTTAGAAATTTTTAATTAACAAAATGTTTGTTTGTTTGTTTGTTAAGTGGATATTTTTATCAAGAAACTCTAATGACTCTTGTGGTTTTTTGAAATGATTGTTGGAAGAGCTTTACAAATTAAAATAAAGCAGCCTCTCATACTTATGTCATCTCATCTCTTAGTGTATAATTAACATCATCTCATCTCTTAGTGTATAATTAACATGGTTTATATTTATTATTATTATTAATAAAGAAATTGTTGAGAGCATTTATTTTTTTTTTATTAAACAAACAGAAAGTGTCTTTAAATGTTATCTGCTGCTTATGTTAGTAAAGAGATTAAAGCAACACCTGAGTCACCATTATCAACTTAAGATAAAACACATTTGTATATATAAAAAATTTGTTAATCTTTTTATGACAAATAGTTGTCATACAAATAAACACTTGTATGACATAAAGTGTATGAGAGCTGGAGTTCCTCAAGGCAGTGAATGGGGACACCCATCCTATACTAGAGTTTTGCTCGAATGCATTTAAAACTGCAACCAAGTCATTTAGAATGAATAGAATTTCGTGCGGACATTTGGAAATACCAAGTACTTGCTCAGAGAAGCAAATGTTTCAAATATAAATACCAACCAAATGCAAATGAATAAATGAAATACTTCAAAGTACTTGGAAGTTGTTGTTCAACAGATGATCACGCTGAACATTAACACTTCTGCTCAAGCACAAAGGTGCAGGAAGTTGGCCAAAAATAACAACTTCAACTGTCTCTTTCGCATGCACTTCTTTGTGTGTTTTTTTTTTCGTCATTCAGTCATGTTGACTTCTTCAGCTAATTAGTTGCGAAGCAGAACATCTACAAATGATTTCGTTTACTTCCAAGTACTTGGAAGTAAAACAAATGAACCGATTGCGAGACCTTTCATTTGGTTGTTTGGTGTTTTTCTCACTTGATTCATTTGCTTTTCCAAATGGACCAAGTGCGCATCACTTATAAATACATATCATTCGTTTCAATTGTTTGGTTTTTTTTCGGAACTGAATGAAATGAAAATTTTGAATTGTGTTTGGAAATGTTTGCTTGAAACTGCATTTGTGCAAGACTCTATCATATACACGTTTGACCTTCCGATCTTGAGAAACAAGAAATTCTCAACAGCGACATATTCAGATGACACTGCTCTGTTGGTGAGCGACAATGATCCGGCTATAGCCTCAGTTCTATTGCAAGGCCAACTGGGCCTTATGGAGCCTTGGGTGAAGAGGTAAAATATCTGCATCAGTGCAGAAAATTCTATGCATGTTACCTTCACTCTGAACCTGTCAACGTGTCCTGGCGTTTTCATTAAAGGTGATGTCATTCGAAGAAGCGCAACTGTGAAGTGCTTTAGACTGATACAGTCGCCTCACCTGGCTACCTCACATTTTCACCAAACGAAGGCACTTGGACCTGAAACTTCGAAGAATGAGTTGCCTTCTCAAGTCAAACTTGAAGCTCAACATGTGAAATAAATTGTTACTTTGGGGCACTGCATCCAACTCAAACCTAGAAATTCTTCAAACGTTTCAATCGAAGCTACTGCGGAGGATTGTAGGTGCGCAGTGTTTGTCCGGAACTCGATTATCCATCCAGATTTGCATATACCAACTATAAAAGAAGATATGTTAACAAAACATTCCAAAATGCTTCACAGCATTTACACCTTCCATAGGTTAACGGGTGTAGCAGCATATTACGGTTTTAGTATTTAATGAGCAGCCGCTATTCATGACCGCTCATCGAACATCAAATGTGTTAGATTGATTTTGATTTCGTGGGCTAAGTAAGTGATGTAAAAAAATGACAATGTTAGTTAGTCTTGATCAGAGACTCATAAAAAGCACATAGTGCGTTTTCAGGTCCATGGCCTTTAAACCAAAATAATGTAATATCGCATTATAAATGCACATGATGCGGGTCTAGGGAAACATTTATTTTTATTTTGTTAATTGGAATCGTCAGCAACAGACACTTCATTAGGTTGGCTGGAGACCCATGTCAATCACATGGCAATCAATGGTAGACCAACGCGATTGCTCAAAAGGCAACATCTCACCTCAAATGGTAGACCTCCCATTTCGAATCCTAGATGAGTGATTAATTCAATCTTGCTTAAGTGACTAATAGAATTCGCGGGTTGTTTAGTTGAAAATAAAGAAAATTATTTAAAAAAAAAAATGTTTCAACCGCAATGCGGAATATTTATTTGTTTAACTAGAGGACATTTCCATACTTATTTTTAATATCACCATTCAATTCCACTTACCATATTGCCAATTGTGTTTGTGCATAATTGAAAGCTTTTGTGGCAATTGATATGCCTAGTATGTCGCACACATTCAATCAAATAACCGATAAATCCACTCTAAGCTTCAAATGTATTACGCATCAAAAATGACTGCAGCTCCTCATTGAAATACATTCAACTAATTGTAATTAATGGCAAATGATAGTGCAGATGTGGTATAATCATTTTCCCAATTTCGCTTTTATTTATTAGTAACTAGCGTACCCGGGTCGGGTCGGCTTAGCACGGGTTGCATCCAACCGAATATTTTTGATGAATATATTCTCTCTGTTACAGTTTGAGTAACAACAAAGAACACAAATTGAGTATCAGCTAAAAGCACAGTTTGAGTGGCATTATAGAGGTTCGTTTTTTTTTTTTTGGGCATCCGTCCCGGATTTTGGGAACGGCAACACATAGCGGGACGAAAATTACTTATCCTATACACGAAATTTCATTGTAATCAGATAAACGATATGGAAGATTAAAGTGCTAATTTAGTTAATTTTTTGTAGTATATTTTAAGGGGTTGTTTGAATAACCCATATCCCGGGAACGAGGAAACATATCGGGAACCAAACTATATTCTGTTCAAGCCGGTATTGCAGCGCATAACATACAAACAAACAAACATTAATTTCAGGAAGAGAAGAAGATTAAAGTGATATTTTAGTTATTATTTTTGTAGTGTACTTCTAGGGGTTGTTTGAATATCCTGTACCTCGGCAACGGGGACACACATTGGGACCAAACTATCCTATGTTCAAGCCGGGAATCAACCATAGATATTCACAAAATTTAAATGCAATAAGATAAACAGTGTGGCAGTGCATAACATACGAACAAACAAAACTCTAGTTTTTATATTTTAGAAGAATTGAGTAACTTTAAAACATAAAAATTTAACTTCAAGTTGCATAAAATTGTACAATATCCTTTGGTATTCTATCATTTATCTTAAATGTATTTGATTAATGATAAAATAACAAAAGTTTCCAAAGGATAATCTACTCCTTGTTTCTATAAGTAAATTCACCATAAACTTATTATTTTTAACAAAAAAAAAAAACAAAAACCTTTTTTAACCTTTGAAAGAGTTTATTTTCCTGTTTGTAAATTCTATCACCTTTTCCTGACAATTTAAATAAATTTGTTATAATTTATCTTTGTTTGTTATTTATGTGACTACAAAAATCTAAACCACATGTCTTAATGAAATCATTAAGAAAATGTTCCAAAACATGCATACACATAGTAGTAGAATAACACAAAAATTGCTAAATTTATTGTAAATATAAAGAAAGAAAAAAAAGAAAAACAAAGAGCCACAAGAAGAACAATAGGCAAACAAAAACCTAAATTAAACAAAATTTTCATTAAAATATAACCAAAACAAAAATAAAAACGGACGGAAAGAAACAATAAAAACAAAATGTAGTCACACGTAAAATAAATGCCAACAAACTGTGAAAACATGCAACAATCACAATAACAAAAAGCCCCCAACCCAAACACAAATTCAAACCCAAACCCCAAACTCAAACCCAAACCCAAAACCAAACCAAACTCAAACCAAAGAAACCAAACATAGACAACCTAAGCAACCTGAGCAACCCTCAAAAAACCATATAACAACCTTAAAACCTTTCTGTCCACACGCAACATTCACAAAGCCAAAACCACAAATGCCAAAAGGAACAATAAAATGCTCCAAGTTAAGGTGCAGAGTGAGGACAGTACAATACAGGACAGGACAGGACAGGATAGGATGGGACAAAACAGAATGGTTTAAGGTGTGTTTCACACCGACTAGACATCAAAACTTATATGCCTTGATAAATTAGCACCCTGTGAATGTTTCTGACTCCATTAAATGACAGTCCCCCTCAGTACCCATTTGTCTTGAGGTTGAAAACAATGTCTCGACGTACATACGTATTTCATGTTTTGTGTTCATGTAAGTCATCGTCATCGTAGTAGTGAAAAGGAATAAACTCAACTGAAATGAAGTGAAGTGAAGTGATGTAAGTGTCCTTTTAGGCAAATAAATGTATGATATTTTGTAAATTTCATCAAAGCAATTAATTGAGATCGAGTGGGTTGTGCGCTTGAATACATACTTGTGTATATATGTACGAGTATATAAAATGTAATAAATGTGGCGAGAATGAAATGTGTGTAGAACTTGAACTGACAGTGATTAGCAGTTTTAGCCCGATAGGCAGTCATTGGCCCAGGCCTTGGTCGATTGTCGGACCATTGACAATGACACACACTAGAAAACCTTATTAATGTATATTTTCTACTGATGACAATCACTTACTTACAAACATCCATGGTGACTATGAAAATGGCTTAATACACAATAAGAATGTAAAGAATACTACTTCGTAGTACTAGTATAGTAAATATGTAGTATATGCATGACACCTGAAGGGATTAATTAAGAAAAACAAACAAGAAACAAGAAACAGAAGCAACAAATATAATGAAATTTTCCCATATATGTTACAAATGAGGGTTAAAAGATAAGTTATCATATTAAGAAAGAGTGACCACTGACCACTATTTTGTTTCTCCAATGAGTCCTTCAAAATACACCTCTTTGCTGCTGTTACTTGTTGATATATTTCTTTATTCCCAACCACTTCTTATTGAACTCGTCGTGGTTTGCCTTAATAGAAGAGCACCTTCTTCTTTAATAATTTGATACATTTTTTCTCTGAAATATCATTAAATCTAGATGGATAAGATAAGACTATTTCCTTCTCTAATCCATTGTTTTTATACTCTTCACGCTGTCAATGATATTATGAGTTTGTCATAAAGTTTGTAACACACAGAATAAGACATCGAAGACCCCATAAAGTTTATATATTCCTGATCAGCGTGATGAGATGAGTTGATTTAGCCATGTCCGTCTGACAGTCTGTATGTATGCAAATTAATCCCTCAGTTTTTGAGCTAGAGAGCACGAAGCTTTCTTTTCATCATACGCCATACATATGCCGAAATCTGTTGAATGGGACCAATAGGGGGTTTACCTTCCAAACAAACCCATATCCAAATTCATGTTTTTATTAGAAACACCTTATTGTTTTTTGTACTACCGACTTGACACAATAAGTATCTTTTTTGGTTTTCTTAATATGAAACTGAAATTTGAATACTATAAATCTAAGGTTGGACTTCTTGGAGGGGTACCTCCCATACAAAACATGAACTTAGAACAATTATCAGAGGATATAAAAGGTGCATAAAGAATATTACAATTTCATTACACTTCACTTCTTTTTATTGGTTTCTCTGAAGTATCGTTGAATCTACCATATTCGGAGAAGATTAGACTCTATAGCGTTTCGAAACAAGAATCAAATAGCATGGAGCTATTTTCTTCTCAACTTCGCCGTTTCCACATCATCTGTATACCCAAGTAATGTCCATTGTTTTGATTATTCTTTAGATTATAAAATTATGAATTCATATTTATTCTTTGCAGCAGAAATTCATTCATTTCATTTAATATCTCCAAAAATTTGGTTTGAAAAACATATTGTGGTTCCACTCTCTGCTATCGTATAGATAATGAAATCAATATGCTAAATTCCAATATATCGCACTTTCACTATTCGATCAATTATTATGAGATCATGAATATTTTTATTAATTTCTTAAATGGTGAACTCTCATTTGTACAGTAATTTTAACCACTCTCAGCATCGGCCATGCCTTTAAAATTTAGGACTTACAGATCAACCCACGTTTCTACAATATATTCATATCAGTGCGGTCTATAGATATATACCTGCATACCTACGTACTACATATTGTGTGCTTACACATATTTGTGGTTGAAATTGTATTTATACACATGTCGCTGGTTGTTGCGGTTACTGCACATAATTAACAATTTCAAGACACATTTGCTTAAGGATATACTATACTTACATATACCATAAAGGACGCTCTATGATACTATTTACTATTGTACTATATAACAATTTGTCTGTTTGAGTTGTACGTTTAATTGAATTTTGTTTCTCTTGTCCAATTTGAATTTATTGAAGTGAAAAAGGATATTTTGTTTTCCTTTCATTGAAACTTTGTTTCCTCAACCACAAAATTCAAATTATTTGAGTAAGAAAATTGATGAAACTTTGATATTTGTTTATAATGGAAAATCATGTATGTTTTCAAGAAAATATTTACAATTTTAATTATATTAAATCACATACATATAACATTTAGTTTAATCAAATAACAATTTACTAAAAGGCGAAGGATTTTTTATGGAAAAATAATAGAAATTTTTTAGAAATGATAAAACTTATTGATGATGATGATTTCATACTTGACACAAGAGGATGTTTTTTTTTTTTGTGATGTTACAAGTTATGTCGGATTCATTACCCTACCAACTAAAAAACAACCTATCACCTCAAATCCCGTTTAATCCATATGGCACCGCTAGAACATTCCTTCGTAGGGAGGCAATTTCTGGGAGAAAAATGCACAGTCCTCCGACGATGTTATTATGCGCCTTACAATTTCTTGTACGCAGCAAGATAATCCAAGATGCGCATATACTCTTCGTCGCTCCACTTCAAAACGGGGACACTTAAGTGCAAGGTACTCCGGAGCCTCCACGACATCTCCCCAAAGACCACAGTATGGGCTCGCAGCATAACCAAACCTGTGAAAATACTGCTTGTAGCATCCATGACCAGTTGCGTATTGAGTATACTCGAAACTTACGTTCCCGGAACGACGCTTATGCCAATCTGTAATATTTGGGATAAACTGGTGGATCCTCCGTGTCTCTGCCTTACTCCACCTGTGTTGCCATATTTTAAAGTAACCTCATCACTGTTTACTGTCTCAGAAGATGTTCGCGCGAAGTATTTATCCTTAGCAGCCAGAGCTTCCAAATCCTTTAGAAGTCTGCAAGAACACCCATCGTATCAAGTTCAACTATTCGATAAGCTCTACAGAACCTCAGGTTAGCAACCCTGTCAGCACTCTTTATACCACGAAGGTAGGATTTGGTTGAAAGTGCCCCGGCCCAGATCGGAGCTGCATAAAGCAATATTGATTTAATCCCCGAACCTAGAAGAATCCGTCTTTTCTGTCTGGGACGCCCTAGGTTTGGCAGAATCCTGGCCATAATAGGGAATGAAGGATTATCAATGTAAATTCATTATGAGATCGACAAAATATTTAATAGAAAACCAATAGAAATAGTGATACCACATATCAGTTAAGTCAATTAATAGTTCATTCATTTAATGCTATCAACTGAAATATCTAAAATTATAGGCAAAATAATATTAAGTATCCTCTTTTTCTCTTTACAGATCTGATCTTGAACATTTGCGTTCCGTTTTTATGGCTGTCGAAAATGGTGATCTCGGAATGTTAAAATCGCTTGGCATTAAGGACTCTGAACTTGGTGACGTGAAATTCTTTTTGGAGAAATTGGTCAATACCGGTTTCCTCGACTGAGTAGCACCAGATCCGGCTTCTGGATTTTATTACGCACACGCACAGCCCATCAATCCTAATTTCTATTCATATTTAGGTACTCCCTATGATAATTATAATTATTAATTACAATTATCATAGAAGGATATCTCAAACCAAAATTTATCAACAAACAAACTTCTCACAAACCTAAGTATATTTTCTCAAAAAATTTTCTTTCCAAATATTTTTTTTTTAATTCCTCAAAATTTTTATTTATATTTTCCCCAATCCAGAAAAAACACTTTTGAAAAAAAAAATATTGAAAAAAAAATCGACAAAAAAATGGAAAAACATAAAAAAAATTGATGAAAACCACAAAAAAAAGAAAAAAAACCCAATTTCAATTTCAATGTTCTGCCAGCTCCAAAAAAAAAAAAAAATTAACTGCTTCTCTGATCTTATTCTTTCTTCTCTATACTCTTTCTCTATCTCTGTTTTATAATTTCAAATTTTCTATTTTGAGAAAAAGAAAACAAGCAAAATAATAATACAAATTTCGTGCAAAAGAAAAACAAACAAAAATTAAAAAAAATTTCATAAATGACATTAAAAGAATAAAATAAGGAAGCAGGATCGGTTAGAAAAAATGAAATGAAGGCAAACAAAACAAAACGAAAAAAAAATATTAAATTAAAATAAATAAAATATACAATATATCGTAATAAAATATAAAATTTTAAAATATATACACTAAAAATATATAATAAATCAATATACTTATCAATACAATTTCTTATATTGTCGTCTATGTGTAAATTTTTTGATAAAATATGTCAATCTATGTGTTTCAAAGCTTTTCAATCTCAAATAACAAAACTCTCACAAATACAAAAAAAAAAAAGAAAAAAAAATGGTATTCAATGAATATAATCCTATTAAGAAAAAGAGCTATCAGTAAAAACCTTCCAGAGATCCTTTTCTTTTTCATAAAATAAAAATAAAAGGTACAAGCGAAAAATAAAGTTTCAATTTTTTCTATTATTCTTTTTCTCTATTCAAATTAAATAAAATTAAATTAAATAAAAGTTAGCAAAACAAAATATATAAAAGATGAAATTCGTGCTTAGTGCCCTAATATATTTAATACTACTTACTTACATGATTATAAGTAGTATGAGATGAGTTTATTGAGGCACTTATGCAAATTTTAAAGTATCAAAGAACACTTAACTAGTTTAGTGTCAATACTAGATTGACGTTAATGAAAACATAAAGCCCCCGGCAGCTATTCAACATAATATGTGTATCATGACATGAATACAACAAGAATAAACGTTTAGTAGTATTTATTTAAACACCTTAAACATTCTCTATATTAAATACAATACATAAGTAGTAGTTGAATTACCCCAAGTGCTTTGCAGCAAACCAAACCATTTAACCAAAATATAATACAAGATATAAATAAAAAAGAACAAATTTAAAGTTAAAGGAAATTATAAAATTATTAAAGAAAATTTTATTAAAATATATTATAAATATTAAATATTTTTATTTAAATTTAATTGAATATTAAATGAATTAAATGTTTTAATAGCCAGTTTTGTGAACAATATAACTGACCCACCTTACAAGGTACATAATTGATATTATACTCTATACTACTATAAAGAAGCATTTTAAGAACTTTGAAATTGCTTAGAAAAATCACAGGGAATACTGATTTTTATTACTCCTTTAATTATTTAACTGAGACACATTGTCTCTGTCAAACGACTTTCCAATTTATAATAAATTCATAATGTTAGCATTCCTCACTTTGGAAAGGTTTGCCACAAAATTTAGTCTCGCAGATTTCGAAAAACTGGTAATTTTTTTTTTTTTTTATGGAGCAACTGCCACTTTATTTGCGAATTTGCCATTTTGTCAAGTTTACCACGTTTGCCACGTTGTGTGAATACCCTTATTTATTTATTATAATTCCAATCAAGCTTAAAAATAATACATTCAAGGAATAGGTTTGACAACATTGACAGGGAGTTACTAAACTAAGTTATATAATATTTCTTATTTCTTAATTTCTAAAATTGTGAAGTAGATCAGTAGGGTGGAGGAGCCTTTTTAATATTCTCGGGCAATCATTTATAGTAAGGGCTATAGCAAGAGGATTGGCATGCTCTGGATGAGCGTCATTATAGCGACTATTGTGTAAGTTAATTTGCTCATTAACAGAGATAGATAAATAAAAAAAAAAAATCAAGTCAAGTGTGAGCCTGACTCGCACATGATGGGTTCTGTACCATCGTCCAAGTTGTTTTTAAAGCTAAAAAAAATATGTATTTAAATAATAGCGAACATCATATACAGAAATAACATATAATTGTAATTAGTCCTTTATTGAGATTTTCTAAGTTTTCCAGTGGATTTTCCAAAAATTTTACTATTTTTCAACTTTTTATCTATTTTGGTTCATGAAATAGAGCTCTGTGACGGACGGACGGACGGACGGACAGCGTAGGCTTAGTAAAGGGTCCCGTTTTGACCCATTTTCAACTAAAATTCAGAAACAATATATTAGCTCATAGGTAGGCAGACTGCTTATCGACCTACAACAAAGTACTAATATACAAGCAATCCTGTATGGACTTATGATATCCAGTTACGAGGCTGCTCGTGTTCCAGCAACATAATGCAAATACAAAGGCTTCAGAACCAAGTACAGAGATGTGTTGTGAATGCAGCCTGGTACGTCCGTAGCAGCGATATTGAACTCGATCTTGTCAACGATTCAGTCGCTATTACTATACAGAGATATGCGAAGTTTCATGTAGAAAGGCTAAGTCTTCATATTAATAATGAAGCTTCAAGCCAAGGGGATTGAAAGCGAGGCTTAAATTCAAAAAGCTGCTTCAATGTAACCTTGGCAGCGAGATTGAGAGTGCTAACGGTTGACCCAAGACTTGCTTTTACAAGTACTTAGTTGCTATATCAATGACATGTTAAGACCAAGTCAGTTGTCGATTCTATCTTAATGTTAAGCTTAAACTATATTGTATGCAAATTCATTGACAGAACCAGAACCACCTTGATAAAGTTTTACTTCACTTTTTATGAAGAGATTGAAGAGACAAGTTTTTTACTTAATATTTTGGGCTTTATTATATGGTGTAGTGTATAAGAATTCAATGTTCATAAGCAAAACTGGCTCTTAAAGCTAATAAGAAATAAACTACTATAAATTTAATTAAAATTTTTGAAGAAATAATATAAAATTTATTTAATCACATATCTAGAACATATCAACAATGAAGACAAAAAAATAATAAAACATATAATTAAAACTATTAAAATAAACAAAGAAATTGCTAGAGAATAGTAAAACCATTCAAAATGAAGAAAAGTTAATATCTGGAAAGAATAATTCATGTTCAAGCACAACAAAACAACATTCTATGAAGTGCAAAGAAAATACTAAAATGAACTAAGTATTTTTATGAGGCAACAGAAAAATTATCTATGTATGGTAAATTATAAAGAAAATGAATTAAAACAAAATATATAACAAATAAATAAGAAAAATCAAGAGCAAAACGAACCCAACGTAGTAAAAAACAATTACCAAAAAGTTTCTAAATTACTCTGTGAGAATAAACTATTATTATTATATTTATGTTATAAATGAAATACACTAAAAACAAAAATAAAACAAAAAGAAAAATAAATAAATAAGCATATAAAAAAATTTATAAAAAATAATGGAGTTATAAGTACCTTGAATTAGCTTGTAGTTTAAAAAGATCAGCAAAATTTATTAAACAAATTAAATATTTAAAGTTTACAAAAAAAAAACAAAATTTAATATATTAATTAATTATTTTTATTATTATATTATTATCAGTGTCTATGAAAATGTTAAAAATTATAAGAAAAAATATACTAAACATATAAAATATATACGAAACTATTCACCAAAAACAAACAAAAAGAAAAACGAATCAAATACGAGTACGAGTAGCTTAAACACAAACAATATATAATAATAAAAGAACTTGATGATCCATTGAAATATATACATATGTATATTAAATAAAATATATAAAAAAAAAAAAAAATAAATAAATCTATGTATACCAAGCTATGCATGAATTTAATAAGCGAGTATATTACATAAAACACACTTAAATTATTAAAAAAAAAAAAAAAAATTAAGCACGTAAATTAAACACTTATGATTTAAAAAATATATATGATATTAAACGATTACATAATACGAGTTTATTAAAGAACAAAGTGGTGTAAATAACGAGGTAACAAACTACTTATTGAAATGCAAAGCAAAACCATTACAAGAAGTAAAGAAAACTTATTCAAAAATTATTAAAAAATATTTAAGAACATAAATAACCAAAAATTATTTAAAATTATAATTAAACAAAAAAATATTTAAAATATATATTCAAAAATATACTACATAGTCATAAAGAGAAATATTTAAAATACTTATTAAAAAAATCTTATAAAAAAAAAACAAAAAAAAATATTAAAACTTATTAAATTTATTTAAAACATATTAAAATATATTAAATATCCATTCAAACAAAAAAATAAATAAATAAAATAAAATTTGAAATTATTAATTTAAAATTAAAAAATACATAACGTGATAAATTTATTTAAAAAAAATAATATTTTTCTTAATTAAATAAAAAAAAAACAAACAATTTATTGAATTATAATAAAAATAAAATATTGGGCTGGTACAAAAGTCATTTCGTTTTTACCACTTAAGAACAAAGAAAATGAAAACGAAATGATTTTTGTATAATATAAACATATTTCTATATAAAATTTATTTAAAAAGAACAGAAATTTTAATATAAATTTTAAATATTTTGAAAAGGTTTTAAAAAACTTAAAAAAAAATTATTAAAAACTATTGAAAATCTTAAAAAATCTTTTTTATATAATTTTCAAAGTCAAAAACAAAAAACAAAAAAAATTAAAAAAAAAAAATTTATTACTTAATTAAATACTATTTATTTCTGCATATTTAAAATATTCTAATTAAATTAAATAGTGGTAGTTCTTTATTACTCTTACTCTTTCTTCTCTAAATGATTATCGCAAGCATATCGTAATAGGCTTTTCTTATCTAAATATTGTAGATGTAAAGCAACAAAAATTTAGTAAATTAAATATTAAAATATTTATTAGAAACAAAATAAAATTTAGAAACTCCATATCGAAAAACATATCAACAAGTAAAGAATGCATATCAATTAAAGAAATGATTATGATGATGACAAACAAGCAACAAAGGAAAAAGAAAAAATATTATAAAAAATAATCAAAAAAAAATATATAAAAATTTATAAAATATATATAATTAATTAATATGAAATTTATTATTCTTTCTTATAATTTCTTAAAATAATTTTCATAATTTTATATTTCATTTTAAATTAAATTATATTAGATTTTCAGTTCAAAGAGAAATGGATCTTCTTATCCAAGTCCCAAACTCTATAAGGAACGAAAGAAGATTATTAAACTTTTGAAAATCTAATACTATTGCAAGAAATTAAGAAAAGATGCACCTTCAACTATAGGAAGAAAAGAATATTAAATGAGAATTTTTTGCAGGTACTGAAAATTTTTATTATTATTATTTTTTTAATTACATTTAATTTATTTTTAATTTTTCGTTTTTCGTTTGTTAAAATTTTAAATTATTTGGCTATAAAATATATATTTTCTGATGAAAAAATCTTAAAAATTTTGTAACTTGTTTCAATGTTTTTCTTGTTAACTGACCCTAATAGAATTTTGATCTTGAAATTATATAATTTAAAGTGAAATTTCTATAACATAAAAATATTGAAATGATTTAACAAAATTTAAAAAGAAAATTTATTCAATTCAATTATTCAAATAAAAATATAAAAAAAAAAGATTCCTTTAAAATTTATTCAATAACATAAGTGTCTAAAATATCTCTTACATATCAAACAAAATCTTTTTAAATTTCTCTATATAAAATATTAATTATTTAAAGAAACATTTAAAAAATACATTTCTAAACGTAACGAAATATAAAGATATAAATATATATATATAAATATGTATTACTAACGATTATTAAACGATGATGACATATTACCAATGAAATGAAAACCAAACTTAAATAAATTTTTAACATTCCAATGGAGTTTATTGATGTGACGTTTAACGATTGAAATTATTGGTGTTTTATTTCTTGAAATATGGATGAGGTATTTTTTGTGTTAAGTTAAGAGAAAGATTTCCAGGAATCAAGGAAAAGGGATATACAAAATACTGGATGTCATAAATTGGAAAGCTAAGGAAAGGGTTTACTAAAAATCAAATTAATCATTCTATTGGAGTTTATTTCTTAAGGGATCTTTAGGTATCTTGTATGAAAACCAATAAAAAATTATTAACTTTGCTATGCCCAAGTTGTTATGCTCATAACGCACCTTTGACATCTTCTGATTATTTCTCTAAGTTCATGTTTTGTATGGGTGGTACCCCTTCAAGTAGTCTGAGGGTTTCGAAATTCACATGGTAGGTAAATATGGGTCAGATACTTACGGTGCCCAGTTAAAAAAACAAAAAACAAAAAAAAAAAATCTAATAAGAACATGAATTCCGATCTGGGTTCGGACCCTAGTGGTCCGATTCGGGAGATTCCACAAATGTATTGAGTATGGTGAAAATAAAACTTCGTGTAAAATCTCCGCTCAAAAACTGAAGGATTACTCTCCATACATATAGTTGGACAGACGGTCATGACTCAATCAACTCGTCACGTAGCGCTGATCAAGAAGATATATACTTTATAGGGCTTACAATGTCTCCTTCTGTGTATTACGACAAACTGTGTTATGACAAACTGCGTGAATAGTATAAAAACTTGAAGAAATATTGAGATGAGAATGGATAATCAAAGGAAAATGTAAATAGTTTTATATTTCAGGAAGCCATTGCTTATGGATATTGGATATAGGAGACCAAATAAGTTTCTTTAGACATAATATTCCAGTCAAGACTCACGAGCCAGTAAAGTAATTTGAAAAGAACTTTCAACTGAACGCAAAGAGTCTCTAAAATATGAATGATATATGAAACTATGTACATACTTAATTTATCAAGACAATTGCCATGACTTGTTTTTATTACAATTGAATCTAACAGGTAACAGTGCTGGAATCATAATTATGAACGGTGTCCTTAGGACAGTTTTCCGCAATTAAGGAAATCAGAATGACAAGTCCAACGCTATGATATATAGAACTAATTTTCTTTCGAAGGAGAGAGATTTTTAGATATTGTATAGTCTAAATTTTCATTAAAGATTTTTTTTAATTTTTTTTTTTTATATATTTTTTTCTGTTATTCGAAAAACAACTTAAATTAAACTTATAATAATTACAAAACAATTAGTAAGTGGTATAGAACAATTACATTAATAGGATCTAATAGAAAGGTTGACAGGATGAGATCTTCTCAACCGTCTCGCACCCTCTGAATCCTCCCATTCTGAGACGCCTGACTAGTCTATTTGGATGATTTTTTAACTGCTCCATATATTTCTTGGCCTGACGATTAATCACATAGCCAATTTTTGAGATTTTAAGATCGTTCTCAAGGTCCGCCGTTCGCATGAATCACGGAGCTTCTGAAATCATATGCTGCTATCCATTAAAAAAAACTTAAATTCCTTATTCATCAAATTTTAAGATGTTTAAATATTCTAATAGGATATACTACTGGTATAGAGAATGAAGCATGATAGGAAGATTATAGAGAACACTTCATAAAAGCTTCAATTTAAAATAATTAATATGTGGATGAACCCCTAAAGTTCTACACTTTCACAAAAGCATATAGGAGCGGAGCAATTTTCCTGTGAGGCAAACATTTTTATATCAATTATAAAGAATTAAGTGAGAGAGAGTTTTATTAAATATCTCAAATATTCATAGCTGTAGGTGCTTCTATAATGTGGATGTGTGAATGCAAACGTTCTCTTCTACTTATGTAGAACATTTATTAATTGTCTACTCTTTGACTTTGTTCAGCAAATAAAGAATCATCTCATCTTGCCTCTAATCAGTAGACAACAAATTCTACAATATAACAACAAATTGTTTAATTTTCTTATTGTTGCTTTTATTGTTGTTTTCTTAACTAAGTTTCGTATTTCGAATAATAATGTCTAACAATTTGTATTTTACTATATTATTTTCATTCTATCTTCAGTTGCGATTAAACACGAAGCGTGTGCGGTACGCCTAAGTTTTCGCATTTGACTTCGCCCCCAAAGACACTCAGATACACGAAGACATATTCTTCTGTCGTCTCGATGAGTTATTATTGTGCATAATAATTTAATTAATTTATTAAGATGAGTGCAAGTGTGAATTATTAATATATATATATATATATATTGTTATTTATTAATTGCAAATTGTATTCATTGAATGTGTGAGAAAATTCAAGTCTACAATAAATAAATAAATAAAAGTATCTAGAAAACAAGTTGAAGCTGCGTGTTAAAAAAGCAAATTAAATAGTACGAGTATCTGTTGTATAATCTTTGATAAGGAAAAATTTTATCTCAATTGTTGTGGAATAAATTTAAGTTAAAAGCATTTTGTTTTTTTTTTTTTTTTGTTCTTTTTTTTTATTAAAGATACTTTTTGTTAACCTTGCATTCACTCAGACGAGAAAATCTCTTCTACTATACTAGGAAAAGCTTATGAAAATTTAATGTCACATACAAAATTTTATTGCATTTTAGATGACTTTGCTATGTTAGTTAGTTCATAAAGTATTCATTGAGTTTATATACATGAAAATCGTGTTAACTTAACTTGCAGTGTGAAAGTTGCAGCTTTTGAAAACATAAAATTCATTAAAGTTGTTGCCCGAAAATATACTACAAAAGTATAAAACTACATGCAGAACAAATAGTGTTTTTGAACATTTTACTTAAGTAAAGTAAAGTGAGAATCACAAAACATAAACCATAAACATTATGTATGATCCAGCGGATTATGAAAACATCTACTCAGATTCATATGAAGAAGAGTCATATGGAGATGGAGAAGATACTTTCGTTTCAGTACATCATTGGAATGGTTGGTATATGCCAGCACCACAACAAATGGGTTACGATGAATTTCGACGACATTTTATGGGTAAGTGGAACAGAAAATTTATCTTCTATACAAGTCCGCTAATCTCAGAAACGGCTTAACCGATTTGAATACAATTTTCACTCATGTATTTTAGCAAACTTTCTGTAATACATAACAGTTATTTCATTAAAATCAACCTACAGAATCGGTCGAAATTAGTGGATTAGATTTTGCATACAAATTTTAGAGACATATTTTTAAATCAATCAAGTAATCTTTGACAAATATTTCTAATATATATGTCAATATTCGCCCGGGTCCGAATTTAGGTGTGTGGGGCCCGGGGCAATGCAAAGTTTCAATCAGTAAATGTATGTATGTTTTAAAAAAAATAAAATCAATTAAGGTTTGTGGAGGCCCTCAAAGTGATGTGCAAAAAAAGAGGTCAAATGAAGGTTTGTCGAGGTCTTAAATGTGTGGGGACCCGGTGCCCGGTTGCACCGCCGTAAATCCGTCCCCGATATCAGCGAAGCACGCCGGGATTGCTAGTTTATTATAAAACAAAATACAAATCGTCAACGTAATATAGAGTTAGTTTAGTCTATGACAGTTACATCATTTGAGGTACTTATTTCTATATCTATCTCCATTTCCACCGTTCTTTATATCCGAGTATTACTAATCTATCATATACATATCTGTAGGTCCTTCAGTATCTGCCACCCCTCTCATCTCTTTCTCACTTGGCAAACATTACAAACATCGTGCTAAAATTGTAATGCCCCCCATCATACATCAACTTTGAAGGGTATAAGAAAATATAGTAAAAATGTATTTAAACTTATCTATTGTCTCGCTTGATTATGTTTAAATGTTGATAAGGAATGTTTAGTAGGTGGCGCTTGTATTAAATCTAAATAAATAGATTTATTTAACTGTGTATTTAGTAAGTAAAATGAAGATGAAGAACTCACTAAACAGCCCTCGCTTTTTATTTACTTCAGCATCATATTTTGTGCTCCACTTCATAAATTGCGTTTTTTTTGCAATTATTAAAGATGTTTATGCATTTCTTGTAAAAAATTTCATTAAATTCTTTACTGAACATCTTTCTCCTTTTCCTTTCCCTTTCCCTTTTGTTCTTGTTTTTACCCATTATTAGTCATCATCTTCTTTTTTATAGGCAGTTGAGTATGTAAATCAGCTGACATACAAAGGTCAAATGGAACCAATATAAAGAACACAACATACACAAATTTATACAAAGTAGTTAAATGGTTTAACATACATAACGGTTTATTTGGATGGTTGACTTGACCTGGACCCATGTCTGGAATAAATTTATATCAATATAGCAGAGGAATGAGGAACAAACAAAGTGCAAGAATGAGTGATAAAATAAAAAGAAAAGAAAACAAAACAAAACAAAATACAAAAATATGCACCAAGCCTTCATTCAAACACACAACAGCACACACACTTGTTGTAAAAATGGGGGGAAGGGGGTGCTTCAAAGGGCTTTCAAAAATTTTAAGAGATCTCTTCCATGAGTAATCAAACTCACTCACATCACAAATGAAAGAAATGCTTGCTAGTGGGTCTTGCCAAGCTGCCTCACAGCGCAGCATACGTTCAACGCAAAAGGGAAGATTCAAAGGGCTCATACTCTCTCTTTTTTGTCGTCACTCTCTCTGGGACTCTCTCACTATGTTTTTAGCTCACATCAAAACAAATGAAACAATTGTGTTTCATGTTCTGACAAACATTGAAACAAACTGGTATTGAATACAACTCAATTATGACAGTCAAGATCAACGGGCGAACATGCGCCGGCTAAAATAAGTGGCTGCCAATGAAACAAAATGGAAAATGAAACATATCACTATTTTAAGCCCGTGCCATATTAAATTCACAGCAGTTTCTATTCAGTCTTTCTTTCAATTTGTGTTAGTTTAGAAAGAGTTCCATACCCATTGGTTTTAGTAAGTTTTGCGAGAGCAAAGACTATGGAACACATGTTTTACATAGTCTTTGGTTTAAAGAGAGCTGTCCAAAGACTCCAAAATCTTAGTTCCATAACCATTGGTTTTAGTTTTTAGAGAGCGGTTCTACGACGTTAATCGAATTTATAGTGCGCGGACGGGTTACTCGTGTTTCGTTTCGTGGTTTTTTTGTGTAAAGTGAAATAATAATAGAATAATATTACAGAATAAAAGAAATTATAGAAAGAAATCAAATTCAAATAACAAATTAAATCAAATGCGCATGGGTAAATTGTTATATCTAATAAATAAAGTCAATTCTCTTCAATTGAAAATAGAATGAAATTGCAAACGAAAAGAAGGGAAAAAGGAAATGCAAAAAAAAAAGAATCAACAAGTGACGCCAAATGAAGCCCAAAGTGTCTGTGTTTGAGTGTTTTATGTGTTGGTGCTGTGAAGTTTAATTTAATAAAAAAACCGCATTTAACTGTTTAAATATTTAAAAATAAATAACTTGAATAATTATACAAAACAAATAATAAATACTAAGAAAAAAATGACTTCACCTGCTGATGCTCATTCAATTTTATTGCTGTTTTACCCCTTCTCTTTCAACTTTTTTTTCCCTCTTCCGCATTTATTGAAACACTTTACCTTCACCTTGACTTGACTTGTTGCAGCGGCGGTGTTTCTTCTTTTAATTAATAAAAAAATTCAACTGAAAACAATGATTAAATGTTTTATAACAAATATATTTTCTTAACATTTAATCATTAAATTATATTTTCGTACCAATTTATTAGATGCCCAAAAAAAAAAAAAATTAAAATGAATCCAATAAGAAAGTCAAATGAAAAAGAAGTTAAAAAAGAAAGAAGCACTTAATTTCCCTCAAGCAATTCAAAGAATTCTTCTTCATTTTTCTTCGTTGCGTGTCAATTTTTTTATCTTTATTTTCTTTATGATTAAAATTTGTTTGTCTTTTCTTTCACATTTTCTTAACATTCTTTTTATTTTGACTTTGCACTGTTGTTGGTTACTGTATGTTGTTGTTGTTCTCCATGCATGCGCTTGCTGACTTTGTGTTCTCTTTACAACTTTTTCTTTACACAGTTAACTCTTTTGCTCAATTTGCTTTTGTTATCCACAATTTATTTTATTAACCGCGTTGCGTTGCCAACAACAACAATAACAACAACTGCAAAAACAATCAGAAGAAGGCAATGAAAAACAAAAAGAAAAAAACTGTTGCTTTGCTCCATTGTTAGCGGCATTTCTGGTTTCGTTTTTCATTATTTCATTTTGTTTAAGCCACTCACTCACCACTCACTCACTCTTTCAGACACAATCACTGAGAACGTAAATACAATCAGTTGAGAAAAGACTGAGAGAGAGATGCGAGTTTTAAGAGCGAGAGTGTGTTGACGCTCATCGATCAAATGCATTGTGCAACGGAATGAAAGTGAAACATATTCATTGTTTGTGAAGAAAGGCGGGAGAACATTATTTATTTGTTGTTAAATTTGATTTTATCGCACGAAATTATAATTGTTCTTGACTCATTAACTAACTTTATATTATTTAGAGTTAACCTTTCAACTTTAGTTGAAATCGTTGAAAAGATATAAAGATAAATTTAATAAAATTGAAATTGAGAACTTGAAAAATCTTAACTGAGTGAATGATTAAATTCTCTCATACAATAATATCCAAATATTAATTTATAATGAAAAATAGAATTCTTAAATTAAATTTTTATCAATCATTAAAAATTCCTAAATACAATATTTGATAATTTTTTACCCATCTATTTGGTAATTTTGTGTTCCAATGAATCATAAATTCTATAGAATGTTTGCAGTGCGCTACTCTTATCTTATCAGTAGTAATCTTTTTCCTAATCTAATTTTTCCTTAAATAACAAAATCATTCACTCCCAAGAAGCAAAGTAAAATAAAGAATTGGATACCGAGACACCGGTACAAACAAACAATGATGAGAGTGATGAGCATGAGAATGGAAACTTAATAGAAACATTTGAGAAATGAAACATTTGAATATTGGAACAAAATAACAATAGCAAAGACAATAACAACAGAAACAGCAACCTGTTGAGATGAGCGAGTGAGCGTTTACAAAACACAGAGAAAATAAAACAAAACAATATATAAATAAATAAAAATAATACAAGAAAATGTAAAAAAAACAGCTTAAATAAACAGAACGAAGAAAATAAACAAACGTGCAAAGAAAGTAAAAAAAAAATACAAAAAAAAAATTGCAATAATATTCTTTAATAAAAGAAGAAGAAGGTGATGAAGTAGAAGCAGTTATAAAGTAGATAAATAAGAAGCAGTTAGGAAAGAACAAAACAAGAATTTTCAGAAAGAGTGAAAACAGTGGAAAGAGTGTCAAAAGATAGTAAGAAGAAAAATTCTGTGTTTACATGCAAAAAAAAAAAAAAAGTGAATATAAAACTTTTTTCAAAAAATTTCGCGCGTTTTTTCCATTTCATTATTTTCTTAGTTTCTGCATCTTCTTGTCTATAATAAAATTGTCAAAAGTTTTCTTTATTATTTTAGAAGTGCGGAGAAGAGTGTGAAGCCACTTAAAAAAAATACAATAAAATTATAAAGTGTTAATAATAAAAATAATAAAAGAAATACTTATACAAACAAATAATATGAAAACGTTTTAATAAAGTTTTATTTTTTTCACGATTTTTTATTTTCAACAAGTTTTCTTCGTTTTTATTTTTTCTTTTGTTTGAGATTTCCTTTATTTTTTTTCCTTATTCATTTTTCCTTTTATTGTGGATTATTTTTTATTATTTAAACGAAGTTTTTAAACGATACGACAAAAAATATGGAACCAGCGATTTTAATTGGTAAGCAAACAAAATAAGAATAATAAAAAAAGTTAAATTTTTTTACTAAAAAAAAAAAAAAATACTGATTATATCATACAAAGATAATCCAGAACCAGTCAGTGACTCAAGACCCAGATTTTTAAATAATTTTTTCAAGAAATGCTTTTTATGACGAGTAAATGAATGAAGAATTGACTGAAAGAGTGAATAAGTGATTAAATAAATAAATAAATAAATATAGTAAAGATTGAATTATTTATTTATAACACATTTATAAACAGATTGAATTAATGAAGAAGACAATGAGTAATAATGAATGATTGAGTGGGGATGTTTGATATTTAATTCTAGATATGTTGAATGAGTTCGATAGAATCGCATCTTCAGATATCGGATTATTATCAACGATATACGATATATTTTATCCGATATATCATATATCAAAGTTTGAGAGCTCCAGTTAGTAGATTTAATGAGAACCCTTTTAATGTATGAGTAGATTATAAATTAAAATTTCCGAAGTTATACAATATTGCATACAATTATTTGACTATGGTGGCTTATTCTCTGCCATTTGAAAGTCTATTTTTGAAGGCCGTGAAGGTATAAGACCGCAACAACGAAATCGATAGCAAGCTTAAGAGGCGTCTATAAAATTTTGATCATGCAAAGTTTATGCAAAAAATATTGAGATTTTTAAAATACATAATTGCCAAAAAATATAATTGTTTTGTCAAAAGCTGTTATAACAAATGGAAAAATGTTTACAACACAATATTAGCAATGTTTTTATGTAATTCTAGTTGATTTGTATTCTATTTCTTGTTGTGCTTATTTGAGGCCAAACTCTTTGCCTTTGATGCTGTATGACTTTTAAACAGGCCATCCACATGCGAATTTGTCGTCGAATAAAAATTAATTTCCATACTAACTAGACGAACATTACTCACGAACATCATTTGCTATAAAAATTTCGGCGAGTAAACATGAAAAAATGGCAGAGGAAAGTAATGCGCGCAGTGAGTTTAATTTTTTTTCACCATTTCCATATTAGATTCCTTATCAAATTGTTGGTACTATTTTAATAGTTTGTCCCACGATTTATTGCGTAAATGTTTATTTTTATACTCCTCCCTTTTTATTTTGCCACAATTCTGGCTTATTTTGGAAGCTTTCGATAAATTCGAGAAAAAATCTTTGCTCATTTTGGCACATATTCACTTTAAAAATATTTTTCACAAATGATGTTCGTGCCATCATTGCCATCCACGTTCGAACATGTTGCAATGAACACACGCAAGATAGAAACATTTCTATTCTGTGCGAACAAAACGACGAACACTAAAATCTGTCGCGAACACTTCCACTAACGTTGAACATTTCTTCGATCACAACAAGTTCGACGAACAAATTCGCATGTGGATTGCCTGCTTTAAGCTTTAAGCATATAAGTGTATTTTGAATATATTCGTTCTTTTGGTGCAAACTCCATAATCTGCCGTTGAAACGAGTCATATGGAGTTTGGTTTTTACTCTTTGAATTTTGTTACAAATCTTATGTCTATAAAATGGGTTAACAATGTAATGAAATATAAATTACTTACAATATACATAAAATATCGGTATATATCTTCGATACATCGCAAAGTATCGATATAGAGCTTCGATATATCATATCAGAGTGAAGATAAAAATAAAATTTATAAGTAAACTGGATACTGGGCAGACGATGTCCTGCCTCTCCTACTGAAACAGATTAGCTGATACTGATTGGTTGACCTGATGAGATGTTTGACAAAGACCACTGACCATTTTTCGGCTGTCCCTTGGGGTTTTTCGAATGCCCTGTTATCCATGAATTACTCCACCAAAAACGTATGAAAATCCGTTCGGTATTTTTTGAGTTCATTGCGTACAGACAGTCAGATGCTGTGGTGGGTTTTATCATTCTGATGTAGTAATAGTGGAATGAGAGGAATGTTTTGATACAACAATGAGAACGGGATATTAAAATGAATGATTCCCTGACTATATAGTATAGTTCCTACATACTAATCCACCTCTGAACTGCACTGGTTCAGTTTATTCCTGGTGGGACTGCCAATTACTTCTCTAAGATGGATTTTTTTACTAAGATTTCTTTGTCTCTTCTCAATTTAGTGTCTAGTACCTTTAGTTTTCAGGAGCCCATGAAACTTGTTCCGTCTTGATTATATTTTGTCTTAATAGACTAAGACAACTAACTAAGTTGTTGATGATTCAGTCTTGTTGAAACGTTTTGCTCCAGACTGTGGCCTGCTATGACTTCATTATTAAGAGTCTCTTAAAAACAGACCATGAAGCGAAGATTCTCCTTTTTCCTCTTTTTTAATGTACTATGCTTCTCTTTTTCTCGTCTCAATTCCACCCAATAATTTTGGTTGCAATGATCTCTTTTCCGATATTAAAAAATTCTGTTTAAAATGAAAATCGTGTTGATAAAATTTTTCAACATTTAAAATAAAATTATGGAATATAATTTTAACAAAAAATCAATTAATAGAAAACTATGTTCCATTTCTGATAATTGCATTTAATTTGACAAACAAACATATTCATTTACTTACTTATCTAAAATATTTCTGGAAATAATATAAAATCATTAAACTCATTTTTCAAACTAAAAAAATTATAAATGTTCATACAATTTTAGATTCTCCGAATTACACGCCCTCATCACCCGAGTCAGTCACACACTCCACCCTAGTAAGACCCCAAAATAATTTACAAACTAACAAAATCAACTCTTCTCTTTATTATTATCATGATGGTAAGCTTAATACTTCACGCTTCTATGCCATGACTTTTGACAGCTCTTTGCCGAAATATTGTAACACTGAGTAGTGAGTCGTCGTCAGTCACATACTCGTTGTTGTCGTACAGCAATAACAAGAAAATACTACCACCACCACCACCACCACCAAAAAATAAATGTGGCCACATGTTGCACACTCCCAAGTGATTAAAAAAAAAAAAAAAAAAAGGAAAAAGAAACTAAGTAAAGACTTGCAATGTGGTGTACAATGCACACTCCAATCCAATCCAAACTAATCCAAACAACCAAACCAAACCAACCCAACTCATTCATAGTAAATATACTCATTTCATTGTAAATACTTAGTATTTGAGTGTTTAACGATCAAATGAGGAGAAACTGTCAACCGATATACACATACACACATTCACACAATTAATTAATTGCTAAGTACAATAACAACATCGGCAACAGTGACAGCAACAGCAACAATTCTCGATGTATCTATCAGTTTCAGAACGTGTATATTTTATCTCTATTCTATAATGTTTCGCCCTCTCCAAACCCCATGAATGCCAAGTCAAACCAACAGTCGCACGCTCGCTTGAGTCGTCACGCGTCGTGTAACCCGCGCTTTTACTTTACCATGTTTGCTATACTTTTTGTTTTCTTCCGATTTTTACTAATGAGATACAAAACAATGTATGTGAGATACATACAATACATACATAGATATGTATTTATCTATCTATTTCAGTGGTTCTCACTGGAACTCATGAGTACTTCATGTCGTTCATGAAATGAAAGTATTTCTGGCTCATTTATTTTTTAAAACAGGAATGGCAAACCAATGTATGAATCTAAGAGAGTCATTTAAGTCATGATAGTATTGATAGGATAGGCATGCGGGTTTATCTAGATGGGTTGAGGCCCTCTGTGATTCCTTGCTTGGACTGTTTTTTGATTCAGAGGCACTACCGATTGATGCATTTTTTTTAAGAATAAGAAGACAGACTCTTCAGTTGTATTAATACCTTCAGCGATATGCAATAAATCAAATTAGTATGGAAGCCAAACGATTCAAACTAGAAGTCGTAAAGTCTTATTATACAACTAGCAGTCCCGGCGAGCTTTGCAACACCCCGGTAATATAGCCTTTGTATGGGAATGATAATGAGAATATTTATTATTTAATTTTATTGTGACTCACAAGTGAAAATTATTGGTTTGACAAAGACTAATTGATTTCATCCACCAATTTCGATCGATTCTGTAAGTCGATTTTGATGAAATTAACGCTATATATTACTTACAATAAAGCTTCTTATTTTTCAGTAATTTGATTTTGAATTCAATGAATGGCTTTTCCATGATGCGAATACAAACAAACATAGTTTATGATTTTATTATATATGAGTTTAAGAAAATCAATAAAACTATCTGTGATCCCTTTAAAATGAGTCTGTTTACGAACCCCTGATATATTCTACAATTTAGTATTATAGTAGTAAAGTAATTGAGTTTTTTTGAAATCGAAACTATTTTTGCTATTTGTGGTGGCAGCAGCAGTTCGCCCACATTTCTAGTTTATAGTTGACTCTGTTAAATAAAAGCAATGGTGGTTGCCTCTAAGTCTGCCTTGATCGGTTATCCAATGTCCGTCCAATGTATCTCCCACTAATGCACACATTTGAGAGTGTGTTAAATCGTGTGTATAGCAGCTGTGGAATGTTGTAGATATTTGCATTTTTTTTTTGTTTGTTTATTTTTGGGTATTTGGGACACAAAATCTGTTCGAAAAATTGAAAATCGATTTGTAAATTATGTAGTTCTCTGATAATAATTTAGATAAGATATTTTTACATATTTACATGCATTCATTCATTCTTCAATTCTAACTTAGCAAATGGATACTTTATGAAGATTTATAGATACTTCCAACAAAATTTAAATTTATTTAACTTTCAAAGAATAAATTAATTTCTTTTGTCATTGATTTTGTTAAATGCATTCAATTCAATTGCTAACAAATTAGTGAGTGAAGACATAAAAGACATATAAATAAACAAAAGTATCTAAAACTCAATAAAAATTTATGGTTGGATTAAAAATAAATTAAAAACCAAAACAAAAAATAAAAAAATGGGAATTTTTCTCCTATAAATAGCAGCAATAAAATAATATTTTATTGTTTTATAATTGAGGGTAATAAATCTGTAAAACATCGATAAAGTGTAGTAGGCAGACAGAGAGAGAGAGAGAGAGACGAGAGATGGTCGGTCCTCCATTCATATGAAAATCAGGGGCGTAATGACATTAGTCATTGTGAATTCAAACGCCATATGCATATAGTAACTGGGGAGTTAAAAATCAATTCAATTCGCATACAAATATTTTGTGTTTTTGTTTTGGTTTGCAATAAATCGACAAATGACAAATTTGAAACAAAAAAAAAAAAAACGAAAAATAAAATTCTATAAAATTTGCAATTGCAAAAAGTATCTATGGCAACTGTTAGTTGATTGTGTTGTGTGTGTGTGTGTGTGTGTGTTCATAACATGATTTAAATGATTTTTGGGCTTGTTCTGTACGCAACACAAAAGAGAATTGAACGCAATTTGCGTGTAATTATTCTAATGGAAATTTTTTCTATTTATTGCAAATGTTTATTTGTTTTTCTCCACATTCAATATAAATTTGTTTTTATATTTTTGTTAATTTGGTTATGCAATAAAATTGGAAAAATAAAAAGAATGAGCAAATTCAGCAAAATACTTAATCAATCTTCAAGGTTTTCAAATCGGTAGCTTAAATATTTGAAATTGACAAAAAGAATTTGCAAAAAAAGAAAATCAAGAAAAAAATCGAATTGAAAAATTGTCATTGAAATGAACTTTTGCATGAAAAAGTATGTTAAATAAATAAATTGATAAAAAAAAAAATTGATATTAAATGAATGAGTTCAAGTTAATTTGCAATACAATGCGTTAACATCATATAAAAGTAACATACTAGAAACAAGAAGTTTGAATAATGGATTCTGAATTAATTAATTTATTAAAACATGCAAGTGGAAAAACTATAATTTTTGCAAACTTAATCTATTCATACAATATTATGTTAATGTTCAAATGTTCCCTTACATTTTTATGGTTTAGTTATAGTATTGCATATCCAAGCGTAATAATGCCAATTATGTAGGCATAATATTAGAAAAGAAGGTTGTTGGCATCAACAAAAATTGACACAAAGACTTGAAAACTTGGCAAAAGATTGAAATTAAGTTTAAATACAAAATATATTATATATACAATAGATACCCGGGAAGATAATGTCTTCACTATCCTTCCCAAGAAATGTTTAGACAATTTGACGACTTGATTAATTTTAAAATAGATATGTCAGTAAGCTTTATATGCATCTCACTCGCACACCTCACTTTTGTGGAGTTTTCTAGATTCGTCTGTTCCTTCAGGGTTTTTAGAATTCCCAAAACCTCGCTCATGAACTACTTCGTCCATTGGTGAAAACCATATGAAAATCCGTTCAATGGTGTAGAAGTTTTGTATAGACAAGAATTTCGACTTTCATATTATGTATAGATATAGATTCATAATTTTTTTTTTATTTATTTATTTACTTAGAATTTGTCAAGCAATATGTAATTTCATGAGGGATTCAGTTATCTTGGATAGGGAAATAAATTGTTTTTATGTCACTGGTTGAAGCAGAATCAATCTCAGCACTTGGCTAGACCAGTTGGTGCGGCGATTCTGATAAATACTATAGAATTTTGAGGCTTTATTTAAGGCAACAAAGGAGGAACATTATTGTGAAGAACATTTTAAGCTGCATATTACAACACTGCCCACATGCTCTAGGTGGCTATTTTTCTAAAGCCAAGCGACTACAGGAAAATCTGTTGCACAAATTTGCCACATAATTCTAATCTAAAGAAGGAATATTATGGTTTCATAAGGGAATACATTGAATCGTCCCATTGTTCCTTTAAAGATGACAAAAAAAAAAATCTTTGAACTCTCATCTCATTTTAAAAAAATATAAGGTGTTGAAAAGGCTCAGCATCCCACAATCAACAGTTGATGAATGAGAATAGTATTTCGTCAAAACAACAAGTATGGTAGATTTTATCAAGGCTCAACTTCCATCCAAGTCTATTGGATCACAATTCATTTACTCAAAACAATTTAATACTAAGTAGGATTAAAATAGCTTAATCTAGATACATAGATAGCTTAGGGGAAGGGTGATATCTTATTCACCTTGTCACTGTAGCCACTTCTGGGAATACTATGACAAGCAGTATTAAAATAGTTTATTTGGCCTATGAATCTGCCAAATTTTCAGCATGTGATGAATAATTCTGCGCTCCATGACCCTGAGAAACATTTATGTATACATACAAGAGATGTGCATGTTTGTACTTCTTTTTCACTTAGAGTGCACGAGACAACAAAATAGAATTTCATACTAAGGTGTGCGAGGCATAGCATCCATTCAATTCGTTTACTTTTGGTTACTACGAATATGAGTACTCGGATAACCGGTTACAAAACTCATTCATTGATGTTTGACTTTAGTAACTCAATCGCCGATTTGAGTGCACTCATGCAGCTCTTTAATACATACCTTATTCACTCTTCTAAAGATGTTTAACATCAATAAAAATGTCAGAATGAAAAATGTATCTACTCTACTCAAATAAAAAAATCATCAAACTATAACAACAACGAACATCAACAAACAAACAAATGAACAACATCAATTCACAGTTAATAAATTGTGTATTTAAAAAAAATAAATAAAAAGAAAATAAAATTAATTTGCGACAATTTTTTAAACTTCTTTTTCTTTTGCCTTCTTTGTTTGTTTTCTTCATCAATTTTCTTCTCCTCCTCCTGCATTGAACCAGTGAACGAACACCAAATGACGACAATCAAAATCAACTCTCTTCCATAATATTAATTGCAATAAATTATACTTTATTCCTTTAACGTCGTGTGGCACCCGGTGTTCGCTGATTTCCTTCCATATATGATGTTGATGATGTTGATGATGACAACACTTTCATTTGTTGTATCTTTTGTTCGTTCATTATTCTCCAACACTCTTTTTAACACTGGAAGAATAATTGGCTTCCTCTCTTTTTCTTTTTTTTTTTTTTACGTTGGAGGTTGTCTTGTGTTTTTTGTTTGTTGTTAGTTGGTTGGTTGGAGGTGGTGGCGGCAACTTTTAGATTACAGTATTTTTGTGCGTTTATCTAAAAGCTTGTAAAGCGTCTTTAAACGACAAGCGATTTAAGTGTTTATGTAGGTTTTTAGTAGATTTTCTTGTTGCTGCAGCATGTTAAGCTGTGCCGAGTTAAGGCAAAGCAAAGTGAAGCGAAGCGAAGCAAAGGCAACGCAATTTAACTCAACATAAAAGAAAATACTGCAAATTAATAAAATATTATGTATGTATGTAGGTGTGTGTGTATGTGTGTGAAAATGTGGCAAGTAAATGCTTGTTTGCATATGTTTGTATATGAATGTGTATCTGTGTATGTATGGATAAGTGTGTGAAAAAAACCACTGCAAATATTTGTTGTTGCGGCTGTCGTTGTTACTGCAGAAGTTGTTGCGCTTTAAGTGACTTTTAATGGTACAGAAAATGTGCGTATGAAAAATAGTATGTGAAATACTTCACAAGGAAAAAAATGTTAGTACAAAATATACAATTATAAGTAGGTACTCATTCGTATTTAGAAGAATCAGAAAGTTAAGTAAGCTTAACTTATTAATACAAAGTTTTAATACCACAACCAAATCCGAATTCACTGAGTTCGCATAGACACAAAAAACTTTTGTTTTTTTCGATGTATTTGCAAGTACATTGCGTACTTATTGAGACAGAATTTATGTTTAATTATATTGATTTACAATGATTTTTCAGTATATAATGTACAAAATCATTAGGAAAATAAAAATAAAACAAAGTTTTTAAACCAATTGGTAACTTTGCACGATAGAATATTTAGAAGCGATTCCAATACATTTCAATGCGCATTACAAAAATTACATTGGGTTTTCAATACGAGCTTGGAGAACTCGCTTAGTGTGTTCAATGCGCATTGGAAAAACGGTAACACATGCGATTTGAGTCAATCATTTCCAATTTGACTATTGTATAAACGAAGCAAATGCTTGCTTAGTGAACTTGCTTCGTGTGTTCAATGCGCATTAAAAAAAAAACGTTTACACATACGTGTTGAGTCAATTCGAACTCAGTGAATTCCGATTTAGCTATCGTATAAACATATTATAAGTCATAAAGGATACTAAAGTTGGTTTGTTACTATAAGAAATCATTCAAAAATTTCACTATAAAAGGTATGAAGTCAGAGTTAAGCCCTTAATTGATTGTCTAGGAACATTTGGGATTCATAATTTGTTTTCAGCTGCCTTTCTTGCTGTCATAACAGTTGCTTATTGATTCAGGATCAAAGAGATGCAGATGTCTTCCTTATCAGTTTATCAGTATCGATAATATTTTTACCTGGTGATTCCTACAAATTAATATTGATAGTTTCCTTGTTAGAGTTGTAGGAATCCAAAAGAGATGTCTTGAATTTTTAGTATATAAACAAAAATTTATTTAGATTTCTTATTCAAAATATTCTATTATAAATAGACAAAACTTGTTTTTTTTTGTACTAATAATAACTTCAAGAAGCCTTTAATGTATTCCCTCCCACATCAGACTAAAGTCTTGTTTTTTTCTATAAATATTTCTACTAATATTTTCAAATGGGTCTAAAGTCAAAACCAGCTCAATATGCAGCTGATGAAACTCACTGTTTGATTATAATGATGCTGATGATGATGATGGGAACCTGTTTTAATGACCAACATGAGTTTACTGTCGTTGCCACTGCCAATGGATTTGCTGCTGCTGCTGCTACTGATGCTGAGTATTGAGTTTGCTTTGCTTTAACTTGGCTTTGCAATTAATGAATGAATTTCGAGATAAGTAAATTCAATTATCCAAAACATTAATGAATGAATAAAACATTAATGAAATAAAAAATAACAACAAAAAATGAAATAAAAATTCAACAACCAACGCAGCTGGTTGTTGATGTTGTTAAGTTTATTTATTTTGAAGTGTTCATTTGGCTATAATTTGTGCGAAGTAAGAAAAAACGAAAATAAATAAATGCGTGATTTTGTAATCAATTAAAGCGAAACTAAAAAGTTAATAAGCCATAAAGATACCATTCGATTCAATTCAATTCAATTCAATTCGATTCGATTCTATTGAAAAGGAAGAGAAAATATACATATTACTAATATCTACCACACTAGTAGTGACGCTTGGTGCTTGACGGTTGGTAAAAACAAAGTTAACAAAGTTTTCTGACAAATTGCTGTGTGATTCAAAGTGAGAAAACACAAATTTTACCACATTTTTTTTTTTGTATGCAAAAGTTCAAATGCCACGGGGTCAAACTAACTAACAAACAAACAAGCAAACAAATAAAGATTCAATAAAACAGTGTATGCAAAAAGTCTGCACAGTAGAGTAAGAGAGACAATGACTCAGCAGACAACTGTCAGGGAAAAATTTGATATGCAAATTTTTAATGCAAAATAAGAACGAGTGACAGTGAGAAGATAAATATGGAAAAATATACGAAACAAAGAAAATAATAGTATTGAGAACAACAATCAATATCGGAAGAGATCTTCGTTACTCGCGCCAAAAGGCAAATTGCCATATGTCGTCATCTGGTGGTGTAATATTTGAGACAAAAATAATGAAAGACCAATTGTATAAAACATGAACAACCAAAAAGAATTAAAACTTCCGTTCGTTTAACATTTGTCTTCGATTGATCCGAACCGCCGACACCAACCATATACATAGTATGTATCTCGAGGTCTCTTGACTCAGTCTCTTTGCTTAGCATTCAGTACACTAAACTATACTATAATATAATAGTAATATTGTTTGTCGTTGGCGGTTTGTTTTTATATTCATTGTTCGCCTGCGGAGGCGTCACCACTCACTAAAATGTCAAAGGCCTGAGAGATTGAGACAAAATCATTATGGTTGGTTTGTTATAAGTATAGTGGTTCCGATGCAAGCGGTTTCTGTTGAGATTTCTTGTTTATCATGAGGGACAACAACATCTTAAGTTGTTGTTGTTGTTTTGAATAGTGTTTGTTTACCCTCATAGCATATGAGGTAACACTTTTGTGATTTGAACTTGTTTGGTTGTTGTACTCGTACGTTGATAGATTTGTTGTATGTAGTTTTGAAGGAACAGGTTTCTGAACTTACATACTTGTACTATTGTGTGAATATTTATTGGTGTTGTTACTATGAAATTTTGATTTTTGATATTTGATTTATGGCGTTAAATTCTTTTAATTTAAGTCTAGTGGTCATTTTGTTGGTGTTGAAATTTTGGATGATTGGATATTTGAATATTGTTGGTTGGTTGGTTGGTTGGTAGTTAAGGGCTGCCAGAGGAGATTAATTACTAAAATGACATGAATTTAGTCTTAAAATATGTACACTTATGTGAGTGAGTCAGAAAGAGAAATTATGTGGAACTAATTGCATTTGTTGGCATAAGAAAATTTTATTCAATTTACAATAACAAAATATGAGGGTATATAAAATAAAGATTTCTTATAAGATGTAATCAGCATCAATGGTAATTGCCCTAACTCATTCTGAGTAACTTAAAAGTTTAAGATTAAAGAGAATTCGTTTTATATTAGATAATATATTGGCTATTCTTCTCAAAAAATTAATGGATACTGATTTGCTGTCCTGATAAGATTAGAGAGAAATATCAATAGCATCTTACTTATAAACCTCGTTCTCTTCGATTTTTATGGCAGTTCCTTTGGGTTTTTCGAATATTCTCTTTTTCTAAACTTTCCTCATGAATAACTCAGTTCATTGGCGAAAACTGTATGAAAATTCGTTCGATAGTTTTTGAGTTTATCGCATTCAGACCCACAAACGTATAGATATAAAGCAGGGCTGTCCAACCTTTTTTGGTTCCAAGGGCCACATTGGAAGAATTCTCGGTGAGTTGGGCCCCACGATATTTCTTCTTCCTCTCCTCTGTGACTTCGAGCGCGTTTTATGCCACATTCAGGTTTCAATTGGGTCGCAGGTGGTTAGACAGCCCTGGTATAGATAGATTACTTTCTTGCCAACCCAATAGTTTGTCATTTTTTAATAAATTTTTTTTATTTTTTTTTTGCCTTTTTTTAATGAAAACATTTACTTAACCATTAAATTATAATAGATGTATGATGTGTGATGTCATTCAATTGTTAAAACTGTCTTAATGACATCTACTTATGACAACAAAAAAGATGAGTTTTAACCTATTGAACTAATGTGTTATCTAATAAAGACTTCATCACCACCTCACCCATTTAATTGTCATAATGTTAAAGTTTGTTCATTCTATTGTACTTTATTATATACAAATTCAAATTCAAATCACTCAAGCATAAAACAATTGCATGTAATAAACAAATTAATGAATACAATATTTAGTTATCTCATATAATAAAATCTTAAACAAAAAAGAAATTACTTAGTATATACAATATATAAAATTGATGAACATGATGATTTTAATACAATTTTTATTACAAATCATTTTCATTTCACTTTATTTAAATTATGTAATGAAACAAAGTCACGATTTAAATTATAATAATACAAAAAAAAAAAAAATATAAAAAAAGAGATTCTACATTTTAAAAGTATCTATCTATTAGTTGATACAACGTCACTATAAAGAATTCATTCATTGATAAGCTAAGCAGTAGTGACTTGACTGTTCTTATCTGTTGTCTAGAGAGCTCAATTTAAAGTTCTTTAACCCCTTTTCAAAGAGGCAAACATACTTAAACAAATAAATGAATGCCACCAAATTAAAAAAAAAAGGGAAAACAAAACAAAACGGAATCGAATCGAATCGAAAGAATAATAAAAATAAACAAAATAACAAAAAAAAAAAAAAAAAAATATTGTGCGTGACATACAAATGATGATGATGATGATGATGATGATGATGATGATGATGATGATGGGGAATCGACAGACAGATAAACAGAGACACTCAGACCCAGGAAAGGAAGATTTGTTTCAGAATAAACATCATAATTTTTTATTTATTTATTTATATCATTATTTGTATGTTTGTTTATTTGTTTAATGTATTTATTATTTGTTTGTTACTGTCTGTTGACCATTGGGTTGCCAACCGCATTGGCGCATGCCAAACTGCTTTCAAAAACACAATAATAAATATAGACACAGATTGTTGCCACAGATGAATGAGTTTCTTGTACTTAAACCAACTTTCTGTTTGATTGTATTACATTTCCTTCTTTAATTTATCAGTTTTTCATTATCATTTCATTAAAAAAAAAAAATAGAGAAGAAGAGATTTAAAAAAGGTCTCCCTTCAATAGATTTGTCTTATAGATATGAAATAATATTAAATTTCTATCTATATTTATTTTTTATTTATTTTTTATTCTTCATATCCACTGTGTTAAGTGATCTTGACTTGTATATAGATACTCGTATAACTATATATTTTTACTATATGTTATTGCATTTCAATTCATTGTTATGGTCAAGTGAGTTTTCCACATTTCATTTTTTATTATTATTGTCGATGATGATGGTGATGATGATTGTGATTTTCACTAACTTTATACTATTGACTTTGAAATTTTGTTTCATTTTACTTTTAACTTGTTTTCTGTCTTTCAAAAAAACACAAACTATAAAAATAACTTTCTAATTATTTTTTTTTCTTCTCTATTTTCTTCATCTTATAATATTTTTCTACGTGTTTTTTGCACAATAAATTTTTGCTTTTATTGACTTTACTACTTTTACTCTTCTTGTGTCATCTATGTCAATATAAAAATGACAATAATAGTACAAATATTGTCAATATTTATTATTATTGTTGTTAGAGTTGTCAGTTGATTTCTTTGTTGATAAGGAAAAACTACTTGTTGACAAATTTTGCACTTGTCTTTCTTGTTACAATGAAATGTGGCAACACAACACTTGATCTAATTGTGTGTGAAAATGTTAAGGAGAATTTTGTGCTAAAAGAAATTATCACTTGATGATAGATAGATGATTTCACATGAATAAAAGAGAAAAGTACTTTACTTTTGGAGTAAAATACAAGGATTGTTGTTTTTAAGAAAAAAAAAAAGAAGAAAGAGAAATGATAAATGTCTTTTGATTGTAATAAGTAATGATAACAAATTGAAAGTGTTTCTCTTTCTTAGGTATTCATTATCATCATCATCATCATCATAATCATAGAAGATTAGATTTCGTTGAAGTTGTCATTACCTGTCAGAATTCAATGGGGATTACATACTACTTACTTTAGTTTTCATATGAGAAGTCTTACCTACAAATGATTGATGAATGTTTCCTACATTTTAAATTTTACTAATGATTTTAAATCCCCCTTCACAATTTTGGAATTTATTGAGATTCTCATACTCGTATGAGAGAACGCCTCCTACACATCTTTGTTCATAATAAAATAATATCTGTGGCAATAAGTCATAGTAGCTTATGTCGAAAATTGAGAGAATTGAGTTTGAACGCTATTATTATTAACCGCTAAAAAAAAAATTCTAAAAATATGGTATAGAATCATAGTTACCCTGACCACTAGAAATTTGTACACCTATGATTCTTTCACAAATCCAATTTTTAAACTCTTTTAAAGAATTATTGGAATAAATAAACTAAATAAAATATATACTTGTTAGAAAGGTTGTGAAATCTACTTTTATAAAAATATTTTACAAAATTTATTTAGCATGTATTTTATTTTTTATATTTTTTTTTTTGTGTAGCAACTTATAAATATGAAATGAAACCAAACAGAAATTACCTTACACAGAATGGGCAATATCTAAAAATATAGATTCTCGACATAAGCTACTATGACTTATTGATATAATAAAGAAATCATTTTTATTATACTCTTCACATTAGTATTATCAGTATTTCATGAAGTTTGTAACACACAGAAGGAAACATCGGAGAACCCATAATCCATATATATTCTTGATGAACGCGACGAGATGAGTTGATTTAACCATGTCCGTCTATCTGTTCATCATCAAACTAGTTCCTCAGTTCTTGAGCTAGGTTTTTGGACGAAGCTTTCTTGTCACCACATGCAGTACATTTGTCGGAAACAGTCGAATCGGACCAATGGGGGTGTACCTCTCATACGAACACAGATCCAAATTCATGTTCTTATTATTGTTCCATGTTCCATATTCGCCAACCATGTCAATTTCAAGAACCTCCGACAACTAGGAGGGGTATCTCCCATATAAATCCAGATTAAAATTCATGTTTTTAATACAAAAACTTTATTGTTTTTTGTATCATGGAACTGAAATTTGAATACTATAAGCATCTGACACATATCCACCAACCATGTAAATTTCGAAACCCTCGGACCAATAGGAGGGGTACCTCCCATACAAAAAAGGAATCAAATTCATGGTTTTATTAAAAAAAGTTTTTTATTTTTTGTACTAAGGAACTGAAATTTGGATACTATAAGTACCTGACATATATCCACCAACCATGTAAATTTCGAGACCCTCGGACTATTAAGAAGGGTACCTCCCATACAAACTAAGATTTGAATTCCTGTTCTTAATAGAAGAACTTTTTTGTTGTTTGTACTATGAAACTGTAATTTGGATACTATAGGTGTCTGACCCATATCCATTAACCATGTAAATTTCAAGATCCTCGCACCACTGAGGGGTGCGTCCCATACAAACTAAGATTCAAATTCATGTTCTTAATAGAAAAACGTTTTTGTGTTTTGTACTAACGACTTGAAATTTGGCCACTATAGGTATTTGATCCACATCCACCAAAAATATAAATATCTAAACCCTCGGATTACTAGGAGGAGTACCTCTCATATAAAACATGAACCTTAGAACTATAATCAAAAGATATTAAAGCTGCGTGAAGAGTATTACAACTTTGGTATAGCCAAAGTTAATCTTCTTTTTACTGGTTTTAATTTTAATTGTTTTTAAAAGATATTTTGTGAATCGAATCAAATTTCTGTTTAATTTTGTATTGTATTGATTTTAATTATGTTTATTTAAATGAGAAATTGCAAATTATACAGCATTTTATTAAACTCATTTATTTCTGAAAAGAAAGTACAGAATTTTAATTAAAGTTCTTCTTTCTGCATAACCAATTTAAGTATTCATTCAACATTTTTTGATATTTTTAATTAGAACCAAAATAAAAAATAAAAGAAATGAATTTCAATGAATATTTATGGTTTTTGGTTTGGTTTTGTCATCATTTGGTTTCATGCCTTTATTATTCTTTCCTTCCAGATACATAGTACTATGTATTGTATATAAATGTATCTGAAGAGTAATAATTTTTTACAGTTCGATTACGAATATATATATTTTGTACGTGACTTGCTTAACCTACATAAATTTTGTTGATGTTGATGTTGAAGTTGAAGTTTTGTTTTGGTTTTTCTTTTGTCGGCCAAATATTTTGTGCCTCGCATAAAGATGAGTTAGTTTTTCCACCAGAGATACACAAACACACACATATACACATAGGATACACAGACACATTGACAATGATTTAGTTTGTTTTTATTGGCATTTGAAGTAGACAAGTGTATTGAAGCATAGAAATAATAAGAAATATGTATTTATTTTGTTGTAAGATATCTTAAATAAATAAATATTAATTAAGTGTTTTCTTACATACTTATTAAGTTAAAGGGGAAGTTTTGAGTATCTACTACTACTACTACTTAGTACATTAAATTGAATAGATAAAATTTATGTGCTTTAAGTATCAATTTCGTTGATTTAAAAACTCTCTAAAGCCATAAAAAATTTTATCAGCAACAATTAACTCTTTTTTAGATGAAGGAGCCTAGGGTTTTAGAGGGTCACGCACAAGTAATCAAGACAAGTGCTTTGTTGATGGAAGCCATCATTTTCCTTTTATTTTTTTTTCCTTCCATTTTTCTTTTCACTATTTCACCTTTTCTATTATTTCATACTATGTACATACATACACGTACATACTTCAATTGTGCGGGTCTCCAAAGAATTTTCACACAATTTCTAATTGGAATTCATGCATCAGTTGCAAGAGTGCAACCAACATATTGCAACAGGATATACAAAAAAAAAAAAAAAAAAAAAACTAATTGCTTGACAAGGAAACTTATAGTATGATGTAGTAGAAATAGTAGTAGTAGTTGTCGTTACACATGTACTACAAATGATAGATTGATTGATTTAGTCAGTCAGTCAATCAGTCATTGAATGATTGTTGATTTTATTTTTTATTTTTTTTTTTATTTTATTGTACTTGTGCACCATCTGTTGCACAGAGTCAGAGTCAGAACCTAACCACATTTGACCCATAAATCCCATCAACTGTAAAAATCCCACACACAATCTTCATCATCAGATATTGTAAATATTGGTTGTTGAAAGGAAAAGGAATAGAAGGTGGTGGTGGTGTTGAACAACTTTTTGTCGTTGGACATTTTGTTGTTCTTGTTGGTGGCACTAAATCATGTTTAATGTCCTTCGTCATGGTGGTTTGTTGTGTTGTCTTATGTTGTTGTTTTTCAGCCTTAAGGAATTGGGCGTACCATGGCTCCTCCATAACTCTATACTGCTTAAGTGCCACACCTTACATTTAACTCAACACAACTTACTGACTAACTAACTATTGCTATTGCCTTGCCACAAAATGGCACATTTCCGCAATACTTAAGTTTAACACTTTAGAAAAAGAAAATTTTCCAAACATTTCCGTTTTTTCTTTATCATTAAAAATCAATTTTTCTGTCTACTTTACCTGCATACCAAATTGCTGAATACTATTTTGTATCTTTATACCTTTTCACACATTAGTGTGAATGGGTATTCGCACTATGACTTGATGTTTGTAACGCATAGAAACGTGCATGTGAAGAGATACTTATCATTGTGATGGAATAGAATCAATTTAAGTGATGTCCATCTATTTGTGCGTCCATGCTTTCAGCTTTTTATCTAAAAATTGATTAATTTAAAATCAGAGTTCTCAGTAAATCACTTATAAATCATGATTGTCCTCCTACAATTGAAATCATTTATTTTCAAATTCACTTTATACAAAAAATTTGTGTCTTAAAAAGTATAAAGACTTCGGTGAAATGAAATTAAAGTTTTGTCTTGCTGTTTTTTTTTTTTTGTGATTTTTCTTTTTACGAGTATCTACGTGTTTCATAGCTTCGTGTGTATTTATAATGAGTAAAAAAGCTATGAATAATGAAGTATACTTTATGGCACACTAAGCTTGTAATACCAATGAATATTTATTAAGAGTTTTGTAAAATCATTGAAAAGAAACAAAAAAAAAAAAAAAGAAAAACATTTTCAATTGTACATTTTTTCTTATTTGTTGGTTGTTGTTTTGTTTTGTTTTTTCTTTGTAGTTTTTGCAACGATTGCAATTAAAATTGTTGGTTTTGTCAGCAATAGATAGATAGATAGAGAGATAGATACAATAACAGTACCAAAAACTATCAACTAATTGCAATCGTATAGAATAGAATAGAGTGCCATGCCATCATCATAATCATCATCATCTAGATTGTTCTTGGTTGTTTTTAATAAACTGCAACATCATCATTAACATTTTATGCATTTTCAAACTCATCATATTCTCAACATCATGAACATCTCTCATCATCATTATCCAACTATAACGCCATCATTTGCCATGTCATCGACAAACAAGAATATCATTATTCTCATACTCTTATTCCATATTCCATTATACATAGTCAGTCAATTCCCTCCATGTCATCAGCATCATTTGCTTTTATACTCGTAGTTCTTCTTATTCTTCTCCTTCTGTAACAACTTCAGTGTCAATTACAGCAATTTCAATTTTTGCTTCATTATTGCTTTTATTGCTTTCAACTCAATTCTTGGCTTCGCTATAATGTTTGTCTGTCTGTCGGTCGGTTTGTGGCTCTGTCTGTCTGTCTGTTTGTCTGTCGATGAGTGTCTCTGAAGTAAACTATAATTGCATACCCGGAATGATGTTTCTTTGCTCATCATGTTTTGTTTTGTTCATTTCATTATTTTTTTTTGTTTGTATTTTGTCAGAATATCAAAGGAAGAAATATCTTTATTGTTCTTGAATACAAAATTCAATTGAGAAAGAAGTTGAATACTTTTCAAAAACAAACTACAAGTTACTACTACTTTAGAGACTCTTTTGTTTGTAAAGTCAGTTAATATTAAACAAATGAAAATAAATAAATTTTGCTTCTAGTTTCTTTATTTTATTTTGAGGAAATATCTATGTCTGCCCGCCTATTTAGGAAGATAGATTCAATTTTTCTTTAAGTTTGAGCTAAATTTTAAATTTCTAAACCGTTTCAATATTAGAACTTCTTCACCGCATCACACTGACTGCTTTATCAGTCACACTGCTTTCTATTGTCTACGACGTGATTGACACTTTGGTTATGTGGTTAACACAGTACGTTGTTTTGATTTTGGAAAACCTTAATAAATTATACACCTATAACCTTTCTGATGCATCAGTCTGTCCATTGATGAAAACCGTATGAAAATCTATCCGTAAGTTTTTGAGTTTATCGTGTTCAGACAGACAGTCACGGCAATATGTATAGATACGTCTGCATTTATGCAAACAAGTCTCTCAATTTTTTCTGAGTCAAGCTAAAATTTATTTTTGATGTGTTTTAGTGTCGTGTACAGGCTCCTACCGCCTTTTAGTTCAAATCGAAGATTGTTTGGGATTGCTTAGTATTACTTAAGAATAACTATGTCAAATAACTGTGTCAGGCTGGTGAATTTGCCAGAAAAGGAGCTACTAACGTCCTCATTGGACCTGAACCATTCTGCGGGCTGCCTTGGAGTTCTTGAAAGCCTAAACTCGAAAAGCGACTCGCGGTTGAAATATTAGAATAGCAAAAACCTTCATGCTAACCAGATCTTTCAAAAGAACACAAAAATTACTGGGATTAACGGGAAAGGTATGCGTACAGTTTTAGACTTCTTAACTGGACATTGCAGAGTGCTAAAACATCTACACAAAGTCGAAACGATCAATGTAAATTATTCAATAAAGAAAAGGAGACAACAGAACATGTGCTCCATGACACTGTCAGGGCGTAATTTAGACCAGACTTCGTTATCTGGGCTGCCACTTCATGGAAGCAAGGTATTGGAATTCTTGATAAATTCCAAAATGTCGGAGAAACTGTAATTACACCTACCTTACCTTAATCTCATCTAATCTAATCAAGTGTCGTGTCCGAATGATAAAATAATCTGAAGTTTGCAGTTCTTAGACAGTTAATTCAATATAATTCTATTCTAACACTGATTTTAAAATATTTCTCTAAACTATATAATCTAACTGATCTAACTTGGACACCTCACTTCGTTCGTTCTTTTCTCGATTTGTCAGCTGTTCCTTTGGATATTTTGATTTATAATTCATTTCTAAACCTTCCCCATGAATCACTCCGTCCATTGGTGAAAACTGTATAAAAATCCTTTCAGTAGTTTTTGAGTTTATCGCGTTCAGACACACAGATAGACAGTGGCGGCGCTGTACTTTGTTTTATATATACAATATAGATGTATAGATGTAGGTGTTTATCTGATTTTAATTGTCTTTAACGCCTTCGTTCCTTCCTTCCTGCTATGCTATTGAGATAACTACAAATAAGTTACTTTAATAACAAGTTTAACCAATTTTAAATTACTCACATGTTATAAAGCAACTATTGTTTGTTGTTGTTGTAATTATAGGCAACTATAGTAAATAGGGGTCACCAAAAACGACTATATAGACAAATGTATGACTGACTGTACGAACGACAGACAGACAACAGTATAAACCTCCATCAATCAATTAAATTTTAGTGGCAGACAATGCCGTGACTTGAAAAGCGTGTAAATTTCTAGCTTTGACTTGACCAGACCTCAGTTTTTGGTCTAAAGCATTTAACTAAATGCCTATAAATGTAATGTGTGGTTTTGCACAAAACTGACAAATTGGCTGAGCTTGTAAGTAAGTAAGTGACTGAGTGAGTGAGTGAGTGACTGACAGACTCAATATACGTGCGAATGACGAGCGAATGAACAAACGATTTTAGCAAGCAAGCAAATGAAGTTTGTGAGTCGAATCACTCATTCGATTCCTAAGCAAAATGACAAACACAAGTACCAACGATGTGCATGCAAAACAAGTACTTAGAACAGTCGTTCTTCATGCAAAATTATTGTATGTCGACACATGTTAATAATACTGAATTACAATTTAAGAACCACTGACCTAGAATAGACTACTACAACAATATTTTCTTGCATTTAAGTTAGATGAAGGGGTTTCATTTGCAGTGTGGAGTGTGGGCGACTTGTTGTTCTCCTCCAATTTAATGAGTACTCGCGAGTGAGGTAATCGATCGTTGCTAATTGATTTGGAACATTTTGCACTTTTGCGACCGAAAATGTCAGCTCATTACCGCAAAATATCTGAACGTCAGAGTCAAGTCAATATCTGCATTAGTTGTAAACATCTACAACTTTCGCACAGAATCAAATCACAGCCATGCAACCAGATACTTTGTTTGTTGGGAGCTGCACAACTCATTTCTAAGGGACCACACATTGAGCAAATTATCAAATACACAGAGTGATGGCTTATAAGGTTTTACTTAAATCAGCAAATTTAGGCAAAGGTCTTGAGACTTTAAATTAAAAAGAATAAAAAAAAATAAATAAATTGTCTAATAAAATAATTTTGTTGTTGTGATTTTCAGATGAACGACAACATATACAAAAGAAAACTTTTACAAAATGGATAAACTCACATTTGATGAAGACCCAGTGTTCCCCAGTAAATGATCTATTTGAGGATTTACGAGATGGTAATCGTTTGTTGGCCTTATTAAGTGTATTAACGCAATCACAGTTGGTAAGTGGGTGGATTGATTGATTGAAACACTGAACTCTAGTAAATTCATTAATTTCTTGTAGAAACCTGAAAAGGGTCGCATGCGCGTTCATCACATAAACAATTTGAATAAAGTGATCAATGTCATACAACAACAAGGCGTCAAATTAGTTAATATTTCCAGTGATGACATAGTTGCTGGTAATCCAAAGTTAACTTTGGGTCTCATTTGGCTGATAGCACTCGAGTTCAATGGTCAACATCTAGTCAAGAGTCATTCGAGTAATGGAGTTGAAAAGTCTTTGCTTGCCTGGGCCCGTCAATATACTGAACCACATGGTTTGGCGCTTAGTGATTTCTCGACTTCATGGTCCGATGGACGGGCTTTCCTTATGATTCTTGCCGCTCATCTTCCCTGTTTGGCGCTTAAATCTGAATTGGCGAAGCATCCATTGGCACGTTTACACAATGCTTTTGATTTGGCGCATCGTTATTATAAGATCGAGAAGTTACTTGATCCCGAAGATGTGCACACACATAAACCTGATAACAAATCGATTCAAATGTATGTCATGTGTCTATATCATGCTATGGAATCGATGCGTAACAGTGTTGCCGGTAGTGATATATTCGATGAACCCGAATCAGTTGATGAGCAATCGGAAACATCACGTACCGAGCCACCATGTACAAGTATTACAGATCTAGATGAAGTGCCTTTAGAACCAATGGATGTAAGTGCTAGTTTTCCCATCTTAGATACGAAATCACATTTACTCAGTTATGATAAGTCTACGCGACCTTTGAGTACAGCAACGAATGCTTCAGTTGAGATTAATTCCTATCAAACAGCTTTGGAGGGAGTACTGACATTGCTTCTGGAAGATGAGCAATTGTTATCGCGTGATGTCACTGAGCCACATGATTTTCAAAGTGCAAAAGTACAATTCCATGAGAATGAACATTTTATGTTGAAACTCACTGAACATCAAGAATATGTGGGTGAGGCTCTCGAGGAGGGATCGAATTTAATCAATGAATCGCAAAAGAGCTCAGGGTTGTCGGTGGATGATCAAAATGAGGTGCGTCAACAAATGGTGCTGCTAAATGAACGTTGGGAAACATTACGCTTACGAGCACTTGATGTGCAAGCAAAAACATTGCGACGTTTGGCAGAATTCCAAACACAAAAACTGGACAAGCTGCGTCAGTTCTTGACTAGTGTAGAGGATCGTATATCACATATGTCTGATATTGGTCCAAGTGTAACGGAAGCCGAACAGCAACTCAAGGAAGCACGTCGCCTCAAAGATGATTTAAACGAACAACAGGATTTGGTTGATAGTTTAAGCAATATGGTGGTTATTGTTAATGATGAATCAGGAAATTTCAATGATTTGGAAGATAAGTTATGTGCCCTTGGTGAACGTTGGTCACATGTTGTCAAATGGAGTGATTTGCGTGTAGAGAAATTGCAACAATATAAATGTATTTCGTTGTGGCTGGATGCACGTGAACAAGATTTGAAGCATATGGAGAGTAAGGATGTTGTAGATTTGGGCAGCATAACGAAACGGATGAATGATTTGAACTATTGTGCTAAAGATTTACTTGAGCTGCAACGTTATTTAGTTGATTTGAGGCAAATGGTTGCGGCAACATTACAAGATGGTGATGATAAAGGCGAACGTGTACTTATACAATTGGAAAGTTTTGAGGATCGTCTGGATGCCCTTAAGCAAATTGTTGAGGTACAAACTGTGCGTATTGAGGCAAAGGGTTTCAAGTTTGGTCGTGATCGTGCTTCATATGATGATAGTCGTGTGGTGCGTCCAGAACATTGGGTGGATTATCAATTGATTATACGCTTTGGAGAAGAGGAGGAGGAGGAGAACGACGACGACGTCGATAATGATGATGATGATGTAAAGAAAGCTATCACAAGTGATCAGAGTGATCAAGAAATCAAAGCCGTAGATGGACCATTGGCAAGCAAAAAGCGAAAACTAAGAAATACAGATAACAACTATTTGCTTGAAGGTCACATTATGGATCATTTTAATTATATAACAGATGCTGAAGATCGTTTGCAACAGGTGCAACGTCAAAGTTTGCGTAACCAATGCGATTTGCTAAAAGAATTAGAGTCTGAGGTGCTAAAGCGTGCAGAGACTGTGGGTGAACTGAAGACTCTGTTTGAAGTATGTGAACAGGAGGCTCCAGGTCGTAATCTTATTACAGAGGCTTCAAATATCAAATTGATTGATGAACGTTATGCTCAATTGAAGCAACGTTTGGCCAAACAACAAATAGATACTGCAGAAATTGTAGCCAAAGAGAAGTTCTACAATAGTTTGACTGGTTTCAAATTGGTTCTAGCAGACTCACGCGATTGGTATAAGCAACATGCTGGCACAGCCACAAAGAAAGAACTGGAACAACGCCTAAGTGATATGGATTCATTGACAACTGAAATAGCTTTGGCTAAGGAAACCACAGCAACATTGAGTGCTGATTTAAAAGAATGGAAAGATGATTTTTATTTATTCTATGAGAGTTGGCATGACATGAAGCAAGCAATACAAACTCTTATACAACAACGTGGTGGTGCTAATGAGGTAGCTGCAAAGTTACAACAATTGCATGATTTTCAAGCTAAGGTGGCACAGATGAAGGTTCGCGTAACCTCCTTGGAGATAATGCAAGCACAACAACAAAGTCTTAATCAACTTGTTGACGAGTTGGAGGCCCTTAAGCCAAGCTATGATTATTTACAGCAGCATCGAGCAGCCGCCTTAAGCCAAGAATTAGTGGAAGCCTATCAAAAGTTGCCAGAACAGTTGAGTGAACGTGTGATAAAACAGACGACAGCCATAGAGAATCTAAATCACTTTACGGCAGAATATAATGCAATTATTGCCGTACTACGTAAGTTGGAGGCACAACTTAAGCAGAGTGGTGAATACGCTGCTGAAAGCACTGAGGAGGCCACACATGATCTCCGTAAACTTGAGATTGATGTGATTAGTGCACGTAATTTTAGTGAAATTATTATCAAAGATGCTGAACCGGAACATCGTCAAGCATTGCAAGCCCAAATCAAGGCATTGAATGAACTTTACGAACAAGTTGTGCAATTGCAGCATGCTCAGGATGCCAAGCACAGTCAATTGGCAATAAAATCTGTGGAAATTTTCGAGAGATTACAACAGACAGAACAGTGGCTAACAGAATTAGAGACAAATACACCGAAAACACAAATATCCGAGATCAATAATTCCAATGAACTCTTTCAAATCAAATGTAAATTTCAAACACTCAAAGAGACTTGCGAGCGTGAAACTGTGAATTTCCGGGAGCTCAATGAATTAGGTGCTGATTTGCTATTGCAAATGGATGAACTAAAAACCCAGGGTATAAATGAAATAGTGGATACCAAATATTCGGGACTCGCAAAGAAATTTACACGTTTAAATGCTCGTTGGACTGAGGTTACATCATTGGTTTATGCTAAAACAGCATTACTGGAACACATTTCCACACAACTGGGAGAGTTTAAGAAGTTTGTTGTCTCTGAAACTGGGTATTTGGATCGTTTGGAGAATAAAATACGTGCAACACCCGAGAATGCTGATGCCGAAGAGATTATAGAGGAATTGGATGTGAGTATTGCTTATAGTAATCCATTCATTTATTTGTCATTAATAATCATTACTTTATCCTTTTAGGACCTTGAGAATGTGTTACGTGCTCATTCCGATGAATGGCTCGAGAAAATTCAAGAAATTGGCAATGAACTAATTGATAATGAATTTATGGAGTCCACAATGCATAAGGACATTGAACGTATTGTTGAACGTTGGACACAATTGGAGCAAAAGGCCAAACTGCGTACTGAAATACTGGAGAAGGAAGTCAGCGAAGCTGAGCAATCAGAAAAGTGCATTGTACAATTTGAGGCTTGGCTAACGCGTGTCGATGAGATACTCAGCGATCATTTGGAAAATGATGTAACGATTGAGGATCTACCAGATGATTTTCATGTAAAGAAAAAAAAAAAAAGAAAAGAAAAATTATATACTAAAAATATAAAAAAGACTAACTTTGGCTATGCCGAAGTTGTAATACTCTACGCGACCCTGCTAGTAGTCCGAAATTTATAAGATTGGTGGATATGGGTCAGACACTTATTGTGTCCAAGTCGATAGTACAAAAAGCTAAAAAGTTTTTCTAATAAGGACTTTCATTTGGATCCCTTGAAATTTTCATGATTCGAGGATATGGGTCAGAAACTTATGGTATCCTAATTTCAAGTTGATAGTACAAAAAGCAAACAAGTTTTTCTAATAAGAACTTGAATTTGGATATCGGTTTGTATGAGGGGTACCCTTCCTAGTGGTCCGACGGTCTTGAAATTTTCATGGTTGGTGGATATGGGTCAGAATCTTAGCATGTCAAAATTTCAAGTCGATAACAAAAAACCAAAAAGTTTTTTTTAATAAGAACATGAATTTGGATCCAAGTTTGTATGGGGGTACCCGCCGTAGTGGCTGATTCCGAATCGGACCACCATACAAATGTTCTTTGTATGGTAAAAAGAAAGCTGCGTGCAAAATTTCAGCTCTCTAGATCAATAACTGAGGGAGTAGTTTACATACAAACGGACGGACAGACGGACATCTCGTCTTGTCGCGCTGATCAAGAATATATATATATATACTTTATGGGGTCTCCGATGTCTCCTTCTGTGTCTTTCAAACTTCATGCCAAACTTAAATTACTATTCACTGCGTGAAGTGTACAAAAATTGAACTAAATTTTCATATGATTCCAGCGTTTGGCCAACGAATTTGTAACGAACGAAGGTAATTTTAAGCAAATCGAACAACTTATTGCTGAACACACACAAAATGGTAAAACCGAGGCTGCCAATCGCCTGCAGGAGCAACTCAATTTGATGGAGTTGCGTTTTAAGGCATGTCAAATGAAATTAAACAAATGCACAGCACCACAACCCGCTTATGAATCGCGTTTGAATCGCGCGGTCGCCGAATTGAGAAATGTTGAACGTTCCACTTTAGTATTGGATGTGGCATCTGCTGGACCAACTACTGTGCAAGGACAATATCAAAAGTGCTTGGTTAGTAATTTGGAAACATAATTTAAAATCCTTTAAATTATTCATTTATTCTTCTTTTATTACAGCAAATTTATCGTACACTCTCAGAAATTAAAGCAGAAATTGAATCAACCATAAAAACGGGACGCAAAGTTTGCGAAGATAAATTCACCAAGTCACCTAAGCAATTATCACAACGCATTGATGCTTTGAAACATCTTTATAATGCTTTGGGTGAAAATGTTACACAATCAAAGGCATTCCTCGAGGGTCTTTTGAAACTTGCTCGTCAACTTCAAGAGTGTTTCGATCAAGCTGAATCACTTATACGTCGCTTTGAATCACCACAAGAGCTACATGATCGTAATTCTGTTTTCCTCGAATTTGAAGATGTTTTGCGACGTTGTGAGGATATTTATATAGAATATGGCAAATCATGTGATCAAAGTTGTATGTTGGAGACAAGGCAACGCATTGATGCGCTTAAGGCAACCTATACAAAATTAACAAGTGAAGATATTATTAAGCGTTTAAGTGAAATGAAATCAACGCTACAAAATCTGGATAACATATCATTGGATACTTTGAAGTTTGTGAAATTGAATTGAATACATTTTTAAATTATTTTTTTCAAAAACATTTTGTATCCTTCTTCCTGCAGGGCAATGGAGCATGATTTAAAGCAAATTAATGTACCATCAAATCCGGAAATTAAAAATCTTCAACAACAAGTCATTGATATTGTTGTGGTGCGTATAACATTCTGATACTCATACTCTTTTTTTTTTTTTAGTTTGATTCAACATACATATTTGTATATATTCATTTTTAAAGATACTTCATGTAAATTGTACTACTACTTACTTGTCATTCCCATGTCGCTTTACACATTATGTTTCTATCCTTTCTATTACTTACATACTATTCTATGCTTTATGCACATACATACATCCATACATACAAACATGTAGAGTTTTAGAGCACAAAGCTTATATATCTTTTATATCTCTTTGTACTATATACCAACCAACCAAGGAATATATTGTACGTATTTACCTTGTTGTTCTCAATTTACATTCTCTTTCTATTGGGTTTTTGTTTTTTTTTTTTTTTACTTAATTTTGTACGCAATTCAATTCCCAAATGCCAAATGCTTCATTCTTAGTTACCTTTTATTTAGTATATGGTAGTGTATCCCTCCATCAACTATTCTGACCACCATTTTTTTTTTTTTTTTTCTTTCTATTTTGACACCTTTGGTTTACCATTTACATTTTCCCCTTAGCTTAATAATTTGTTGTATAGTGTTTCCACACTTCCATTATATTTCTTAGTCCACTTTATCCTTATGTAGTTCACTCTCCTCTATTTATCTGTAAATAATTGATTTTTTTCATTGCCTTTTAGTGTTGCAACATTGGTAATAACAGGGAACTTGGATAGAGGGTACGATTCATTGTAGATTGTAGATGATACATTTTAGAAAACCCTTGTGTTTAAAAATATCGCAGTTTTATTCTTTTTAATTGTTTTAAATTTTTTAATAGAATGTTTCTTATTTACTTGTTAACTATTTGAACTTTCAACTTTTGACCTTCTTTTACAAAAGTATTCACTTAAATAAATTATGAATATGTAAGATTAGAAAGGAAAATTGTTGACATTTTTCTATAATATTTAATACAAAAACATAATAGAATAATGCAGATTAAGCAGGAAACGATAGGAAATTGTTGTATATATTTGTTGCTTAAATTAGATTGGATTAGAAGTTACCTAGTCACTGCCACAACCCCAATAAAATTACAGTTCCTTCGAGATTTACATATTCATTAAGAATTTCATGACTTCCTTTGGAGGCATGTCTGCAATTTCATTTCAGATAGTTTAGTTTTGACCAAGTTAAGCCCTCATAGCTGTCTCCGCAGCTTCATAACAAAACCTGCATTGATCATTTCGATTAATCAGCATATTATGTAGATGCTTGATAACTTTGCAATGTCCCGTTTAGAAGCCTGAGACTATATGAATACTTTTCCATGTTAGTTCCAGTATTTCTTGGGTCCTTTTGCAAAATATACATAGATGTCATGAATGTTTTTGGTAAAATCTATAATCCTTATTCTTGTTTAGAAATTTGATTTTCTTAAAAAAATTCATATCAAGAAATAAAATTTAAACTCATCTAATTCTTCTTACTATGTACTTTTTATAAAATCGTTTATTTTGGGTTAAAAGGGACAGCAAATTTCAGCCGGTTACCTTAGCGGCCATACATATATTACGTCACACGTTATGGTGGTTGGAATGTTTGGGGGGGTTGGTGCATAAGCTTTGTAACGTCACATGTCAATGTAAAGCCCTAATAGAAACCCTAAACAACAAACATTGCATTGAAATTTTGTGAATGTGTATGATTGGTTCCCAGCTTGAACATAGGATAGGTTGGAGTCCCGTTCCCCATATTCGGGATATTCAAACAACCCCTAAAAGTATATTGTGTTCTGTGTTGATACTCAAAACTGTATCAGACAGAATATATTGATGCTAAGAAAGGAAACATATTTGATATCTGCCATTTGTTCCCGAGATCGGGCAAAAAAAAAAATATAAAAAAATAGATAATGGCACTCAAACTGTGTTGACTAATGCAACCCGTGCGAAGCCGAGTCGGGTACGCTTAGTACTAAATAAAACTGTATAAATATTTGATTGTAAATATAAAATTAGTTTACTTTACTTATCTTTTCTTATTAATATCCATAAAAAAATGAACTAAATTCAAATTAATTTATGCAATTTTTTTAACCTCAAAGCTTAATTTCTACTCTAATTTTTGTGAAGTATTTTAATTCATATAATTATTTTTAATTAATCAACATAATAACATAAATACATACAATTAAGTGGGTCGTCTGAAATGTTAACAGTCTCAATATTTGATATATTTGAGTAACATATTTTTAAAGCTTTGGTTGGACCCCAAGGTCCTTAGAGGAACATTTCCTGGCATTAATAAGTCATGACTGAAAATGAATCTTGGATTTGTATTTATATTCTTCAAAAGTTTATACTCTGACATAAATAGACTCTGAAACAGAAATGAGTCAACAATTATTGAATTTTTAATAGAAATCATTTAAAGTATTTGACAAAGCTGCCTTCGTTTTGAGGTTAAAAATGTTTCAGACAACCCACGTATTGTTATTTTTTTGTTTCTTATTTACCATTGTTTATTTATTTATTTTTAATTATATTAGAGAGTTTCATTAAAAAAATTTATTATTTATTTGCCTAAATTTCATACCACATCTAATATTTAAAGAGAAATACCATAATCACCCAAAAAAAAAAAAAATAAAAAAAAAAAATATCTGTTGAAATTTGAAAATCAACAGAAATAATATATATAATAATAATATAGAATAAATTCCCATTACCACCGTATCACTATCATTGTCAAATAAATCGGCGTTGCAAAATATTATACAACATTCCTACATACAAACGTATCTCGTGTTGGTGTCATTTTTCACGCTAAATATTCAATTAGTAAATAGAGAAAATGGAAAAGTGTAAAAGGTTTGGTTATGGCTCCCGAGAAATACTTTATTTTTTTTATGTAAATGTCCTTCTTCATCATAACAACATCATCACAAATATGCTACGCTTCTTTGTTTAATTGTTTATTTTTTAATAATATGTTTATGGAGAATTTATGGGAAAATAACAACTATTAATATATTATAGAAATAAATTATAAGTTATGGTGGAGACATTTTTTGGAGAATACGAAAAAAAAAATAACCGAAAATGTCATCATACCATTAAAAATTTGCTTTGCTAACATTGCAAGTGCGCATTTTCCTATTATACAATATAATACTGTTATTAAAAATAGTCTACACATGTGTGGAGACTTTGTAGACTTGTGGACTAATGAATAAAATGCATTTTCCTCCTCTACATTGTTTAGGAAACGTTAAAAACGCGTTTCAATGTCAATTCAATACTACAACCAGCAACAGCAACATCAATTCAAGAAAACTCTACACAAAAGTCTACACAAAATAAACCTGGTACTACTACTACTACTGATGATAATGATACGGAAATTGTTATTGTCAGTGATACAGTACGTCAACGTCGTGCTCGTACACCACAATCTAATGAACAACATGGAAATGTTTCTACACAAAGTGTAAATTCTGCTGCTTCAACTCCATCTAAGCAGGAGAAGGTGGAGAAACCATCTAGTGAATCACCCGAAGCCCAACAAGTCTTGCCAGACCTCTTGCCACCACAAACATTCCGTTTGGCCGAATCGAGTACTCTTTTTTCAGATATCCTACACAAACCTTTTGCTGCTGAAACAAACTCCTCCTCTACACAACAAACTTCCAGTGGTGTTTCAAACAAACGCAAAGCAGAATCTCCACATGCTCAGATGGTCGAGATTAAAGTCAAGAATATACAAAATGATAAAATGTCTGTGCAAAATATTGACCTTGAACCTCATGTTGGTGAAATTGTCGATACAGTGAATATTTTGGAAAGTGTTGAACCATTTGTACCCGAATATGTAGAGACCGTGCAAATTGTTGATTTATCTGAAGATTCAGATTCATCAATGCGCGTCGATATGGATGACAACAATGAAGTGCGTCGTAGCAAAAGTAAACGATCTCTTAATGAGACAACTACACCTTCAAAGGAACTAAACACAAATCAAATATCTGAGGAGGTTGACGATGTAGAGTTGCGACCGGGCGATGGCAATACAAGTACACCATTTTTGCGTGTTGAAAAACAACGTATATCATTCGATGAGAAACGTAAACGTATTGAAACAGAACGTGACATATTACGTGACTCAGAGGAGGATGATGATGGTCCTGATGCGAACAAAAAATCAGTAGGTGCATCTGTGGAAGCTACACGACCACCAAAGGCTAAACGTTGGCGTCAATTGCAAACGACAATGAATGAGGCTGTGACAGCTGTCGGCGGTGAACCTGAATCACCCACAATACGTGATAGTTTCTATAGTCCGGATAAGGAGACAAGTTTTGATGTTGAGCCTTTAGTATTTTCTGATGATGAAGATATACCAAGATTTTCATTGGAAATGACACCAACAATTGATTCTGATAGTGATACGGTAATGCTGAGTTTTAAGTTTCACTGGGATTTTTAGTTTTTAAATAAAGTTTATCTTATCTCTCTCTCTCTCTCAAACACATGAAATAGAAACTAAATTTTGTTTTTTTTTGTTTTAAATATTTAGAGTCGCATTGAAACACCATCAACAAAGAAATCCAATCAATTCTCCAATAAAGTCTTGAACTCCACACATTCGTTAGATGATTCAAATGTCACTTTAAAGAGTCCAACACTAAGTAGTACAGCTTCCCTGGAATTGCGAGTACAAGAATTTGATAAAAATGCCAAACATATGATACGCAAATTGGAAGTTACTAAGGCGAAGATTGAACAATGCAGTGAGGGTGAAAGGTAAATTGAAAATACATACATACATTCATACATACTTTGTATCAAGTCTAATTTCTTTTTTTTTTTTTTTTTATTTAGTGCCATTGAGGATCTCAAGATGTTAATAGCACCTGATGCAGCGACGCTTATATCTCAAGGTGATTCACTTGTATTAGAGACTCATGGCAAACAAGGAAGCATATCACGTGTTGTAATGCGAACACAAATTATATTACGTGAAAAATTCCGTGAAGTTCAACAGGCCAAGTAAATGAAAAATAGATTTAATTTTTATTACAAATTGCATTTAGTGAAAATTCTTTAAATTTATAGACCAAAATCTTCAAGTGCTGGTGATACAAAACGTTCGACAGTGGAAAAGATTAGTGTCAACATCGAAGAACTTGTGACGAAGGGTCTCAAACGCATAAATGTTTTAATTGAGAAACCAGTGAACTTTAAGTCGAGTGTGGATTTGGAAAAACGTTTGCAGGATATTAATGTGAGTAATGTTTATTGGAAAGGTATTCTAAAGCTCACGCCTCGAGTTAAAGTGAACATTTTGAGTTCAATCTCAATTTCGTATACATAAAATATGAGTTCCAACCATTGCATTCACTTTGAACTGTGTGAGATCAAACTGCATTGCTTACTTAGTTAGAATCCTGAGTTGTAACGAAAGTAAAGACGAAATTGATCCCAATTTGGATTCAAGCGATGAATTGTCAGCATTTTTAGTGGATTTCTTTAAAACAATAGCAATGCCTTCTAGAAAAAAGTCAACTTACAAGTTTAAAAAATAAAATAAAGGAGAATAAAATATAAATAAAAAAGACTAACTTTGGCTATGCCGAAGTTGTAATACTTTTCACGCCTGGGGTAGTCCGAGAGTCTTGAAATTTAGTAGGTTGGTGGATATATCAATTCGAGTTATAAAGTTTGTTTTTGTAGAAACTATAGCGATTTTAGAAAATGCAGTCATATTTATTAAAGTGTTTTTTATATTCATAGAGAAAAAAATTACATCAAAATTATAGAAAGTATGTGAATAAAGAAAAAATATTATTTATGTGACAGCCTCGCTATTGAGTGATAGCAAGGATAAATTAAGACAATTTTCTTTTTTCTGTTTTTATATATTTCCCAATTGTTTTATGTTATTCTATTAACCATAATTTTTTAAAATGCATTAAAATATATAATTTTATTTTTCTTTTGTAAAAAAATATATATCCATTTACTGTTATATTTGACTGTAAAAATTATCCTTTTTCATTTTTAATATCGCTCTGGTTTCTACAAAAGCAAACTATGATAAAAAAAAATATTTTTTCCTTAATTAGTCACGTAGAATAAATAAAAATAAAACGTAGAAGAAACCAAAATTTGACATTCAGAAGTCTGAAACAAAAATCGTGTCGACTTGTGTAATTTAAATCTGCTAAAATTTGTCTCAAAACCATCAGTTTAATCATAAGATATGCTTCATCTTCAATCATCAATCATCTTTAGATTCAATTTATATTTCTTCTATTTTAATTTCCGATTGAAAAGCCAGACGACGAATGACCCAATTGATCATTTCACATTCACAATTTCATCAAAACACATTTAGGCGATCTTCAAAATCTGCGTATATTTTAGGAAGAACAAGATTGACAAATTTACTTTGCAATTTGAAAATTGCATTGTTGTCAAGCAGCTTGATGGTTTCTATAAATTTTGATAAACCGTCATTTGATTGTTTGTGGCGTCGTTGCCAAACGTTTTGTTCGTTTGCTTTTGAGTGTCGGAGTGTGTACACAACATTTTTAAAGAGCTTAGTCAACTCTATATAAATGGCGAAATGATAAAAAATAGATCACTGCCTTAAAAATTAATTGATATTTTGCCTATTTGTATACCGAACTGCAATCAAACATTTGCATTTGTGAAACATATCAGTAATTTTTGACTACTTTTAAAGAATAATTCTTTGATACTTTAAATCTGTTAAAATGTAACTCAAATCCCTCATGTTAATCATAAGAAATACTTTTGACAATCATCTTTAAATTCAATTTCTATGTTAACTTTTTTCTTCTATTTAAAATTCCGATTGAAAAGCCACACGACGAATTACCAACTTAATCATTTCAAGTTCATAATTTTATCAAAAAACATTTAGGCGATCTTCAAAAATCTGCATATATATTTTATTGGCCTTAAGCCAACATGATGATGGGACACACAATCAAATATCATCTGGCTAAAACAAGTGTTTTTACGCTTGAAATATTCTTTTTTAATTTATTTTTTTTTATTACTTCTAATTGAAATCATTTATTCAACGCATTGCCAACTATTAATTTGATTAAACGAATACAAAAGGAAAAGATAAAAGCATCTAATCTGATTTTGCAAATTGTGTATGTCGACATATCGCCAACATCATTAGAAGCACACGAGACATATGAGTTAATTGCCCTCTTGAGAATTTTACTTCTAAAAAAAATGTGAAATAAAAAAAATAAATAAATAAAACAAATATCAACCAAAAATAAACTTTGACATACTTTATACATAACAAAAATAAAGACATGAAATAAAAACATGTGTGTGCAGTTAGTAGTAGTTGATGATGATGAGGATGATGCTGATGATGATGACGAAGACGACGACGACGACGCAATTCGTCGGCATTATAAAAGTATCTCAAAGAATGCTTATGCTATGTGTTTGACTATGATTGATGCAATGAATGATGATGATGTGGGTTAAAGAGTGTGCGCCCGAATTGTTTATGCTTTGTGGCTAAGAGATGTTGTATGAATGTGTGAAGAGCATTTAAGAGTTTTCATGAGTTATAAACGCTTTGCTATTTAGAACAAATTTGTTTCTACACTCGGTTTTTTTATGTTCTATTTCAATAAATTTCTTCTTCTATTTTCATTTTTTTTTTCGTGTTTTTTATGTTAAGAAAAATAGTTTTGTATATGAGTTTTTGCCGCCAAGGCATCAATTGGACGCTTATTGCACAGTGGTTTATTAGATAGTTTATTCTTTTATAAGATTCCTTTTAGTTTGACTAGATTAGTTTAAAGACCAAAGTATTCACTGAAGATGTACTAAGCAGAGCTTACATTCATTTTTGAGGAAGAATAGACTCCGAGAATAATCATATAATAGAATTACCATGACCATTGCCTGAAATTATCTACAGTGTTTGCAGTAAATCTGATTATCATACTTAGCTGAGAGACATTGGTTAGAACATCCAAGCTATTAGATATTGATAGGCGATTGAACAAGTGAGAAGATCTATAAGATCTATTTGGTACTCATCTTCTGTATATAATCTAACCCACTGTTTAACATGTTACATGCAACTTGTAAATGGCAACATTTTTGCTATTAATCATCATGATCCTTTGTTTTTATTTTGGTATTTTCTTATTTATTTTTTATTTTTTCTTCTTTGTTCTTTGTTCTTATTTCTTATGATTTTTGTTGAGGGCGCACGCCGCCATGACAGAAGACAAAATAACCACAACAACACTAAAAATTCTAAAAATATTAAAGAATAATTTTTTTTTTTTTTTCCATAACAAATCGAAAAAGAGTAAAATATTTTCAATAAAGAACCAATAATATAAACGAAATGAGTGAAGAAGAGTGGGAGAGTGAGTGCATGATGTGAGGAATGGCGATTCATTGTTTGCTCTTTAAAATTTCTCAAATGCATTGGACGAATGCTTCGAATAGTCGCCACTGTTTAACTTTTGGTTACCATAATACACAGACAAACGTATTTCTCTCAGATTGGACAGAAGAACCAAAAAGCAAGCATCTCTTTACACGCAACAGAACAAATGTTTGTTTTAGCTCTGCTGATTTTTTTCAGTCTTTTGGCGTCTTTTTACGCGACGGACGCTTTTTTTTTATTTGACGACGCCTTTTGTGTTTGATGTTATAGTAAAGTAAAATACTTTTGCCGATTCTGAGTGCGCGCATTTTATTGTTTTCAACGAATTTCGTTTTCAAATTGAAAAAAAAAAAAAAAAAACGAAAAATAAAAGAAAATATTGCAAATATTGGCGCCTTTGTTTTTTTTTTTTGTGTGTTTGTCATCATCATCTCTTGCTACTTTGGACCCCAAATGCAATTCTGTTGGTTGACACAAGTTGTCAGTATCTGATGCCAAAGCAAACACACACACACACACCTTCTTCTTCTGTCATGTTTTGTCTTTAACATTATCGACATTGGAATTGGGATCGTCGAAATCAATATCATCATCATCATCATCGTCATAGATGATAGACAAACGCACTTGCAACTGAGATTGCTACAGCATACAATATATTCCATGTTTTTCCTTGGGTTACACATGAAATTCAATTTTGCATTTCCTGTAAACTTCATCATATAAACATACAGCACTTTACTTCCTTCGTGGCACTCACTTGTTCGTTCGTTCGTTCGTTCGTTGGATGTTTCCGTTTTTCTTCTGTTGATTTTTCATGAAAATTGTCTTTCCGTTCCCTCTTATAATACAAACAAACATACTTCACTAAATACACTACACTGTAAGGTTACATTGCATTTAAAATAATGATACAAATTTCCTTAAAGAATACAAACTTTAAATAATTTTCATTCTTTTCTATCTTCATTTACAGGATCGCAGTGACGATTTAAAGGTGATTGTTGGTGCCATTGGCAAAAACGTACAAATGCCAAAGGTTAGTCCAGTCATGATGAATGAAATTGAAAAGGTTAGTTTAGTTTTTTTTTTTATTTTATTTCCATTGGATATTCTCTTTTTAACTAAACCTTTTTTTTCGTTTCTGAAATTTCGTTTATAGACGAAAAACAATTTAGTAGCTCATGCGGATTCGATTGAGTTTGCTTTAACCGAATTGAAAAATGGTTCGCAAGTTATTGGTGCCACACAAAATGGCAGCAAAGGTGAGTTTGACAATTGTTCATGTTGAGTTTTTTTAAGTGGCTTAGTATGTGTTTTTTGTGTGTAAGTAGAAAGGAAGATACTAGATTTGTGGGGATGGTATGGTGGTATACTTTAATAAAAGGTACCAGTTGGTAAGGTGAAACTTTAAGATTTATTGGTGGAAATTAAGAAATGTAAGTTCTTTAGATGTGAGTGTAGATTGATTATTTTTAGGTAACGCAGCTGCTTTTATTGCTACTATTTCAGCCTTTTTACGTTTCTCTCCTCTTCTCCTATGATAAAATAAACATTAAGATTAACTAACGAAAGAAAGTCCTCAGTCCTAAGAAATTAAAATATTTTGTATTATTGATGTATCAATAACAGTGTGGCAAGCAGCAAGGTTGATAAACACTATGGGGGAGACCCCGAGAAGCATATCAATCAATGTTGATAGTCATGCTGTCATTAAAGGTCTACTGGGTCATAGCATTAAGAGCAAAGCTACTCTTAGTACTGTGGCTGCTCAATCAGGCTCAGCAGCACTCAGTTACAGTAATCAGGGTGCTTAGTCATTGTGACCTAGATGGCGAATGAGTGTGCCAGGAGGGGATCAGTAATGCATAGCTCATTAGCAGTTGCTGATATTCATAGACCCGTACAAGACATTCTTTCAAGACTGGAAGCAAGAACCAAGGAGCTAGTTAACATGAGGTGGGCTGCACTGTTACTACGACACTCTAGCCTTGCTGCCAACCGAAATGGACCTCCGAGCTCCTACACTTTCATAAAAAAAAATATTCGGATGATGATTGGAGTCTTAACAGGGCACTGCGCAATTGGTTTGATGACCCAAAGGATGCATGTTCCATACCAAGATTTTTGTCATATCTTTGAAGATGAAGAATAACCCAAGAGCATTCAACTCCTCCTTTGTGATTGCCCTGTTCTTCTTAGAAGATGTATCCGTCTTCTCGGGAAACCGTTCTTTGAGGAATTGGGCAGTTTGGCAAAGTTTCCACTAGGAGACCTGCCTCTATTTGTGAATCTACAGGTTAGTTTTAGAGGGTGAAGGAAATCTCTAGAACCACCTAGGGACTGCCATACGTTTAACCCAAGAGCATATTTCACACCAAACCCTTTCCTCACCCTTCCATAATCAGATATCACTATGAACCGCAAGGTTTCTGGATGAAAACGCGTGTATTGACGAGCGGTTGTTTAATCTAACTTAATAATATTACATTTTGATTTCATTAGCTTGTGGGATCACTTTAACCTAAACCGTCTAAAGACCAATTTACTGCTTTGTCATAGCACTGACTTGGATCACCTTAGTCAGGCTAAGGATAAGTTGGTCTCTTATCGACAGTACCATAGAGGAAGCTAACAAATGCAAGTTCTTTATATGATACTATATTCACTGTAATACTGTTCACCTGTTTTTCCGACTCAACTGATTCCGATTGACTTGCAGCTGCGTTCTCATAAAACTTTTTACTCCAGACCTGCTTTTCATCAATCCTTATCAATTGAAAAAAAAACTTGCTCATCAATCCCTTTTTTGTAATAAATTGATACATCATCATAAAGGTTGTAAACATAGTGAATTGATTATCTTCCACGAATTAATTTACAAACAGTTTTATAATATTGTATTTTCCAAATAAATTTTAATTCCAAATGCAAAATGAAATAAATTCCTCTTAAGATATTTTTATTATTTTGTGAAAAAATAAATTATTAAATAGTATATCAAATGCATAAAATAACTAACGGGAAAATTGATACAATAATTTCATCAAAAATATGTAAATTACATATGCGAATCGCATTTCGAAATAAATGAATTTTCCACACCAACAAATAATTCCACTTAATTGCATTTCTGATCAAAAACAAAAATATTTTACGCTAAATTTAACTTTGACAACAATTCAAACATCAAATTAGTGAAATGTATATAAAATAATTTTTGGTTGGATTTTCTGCAATGAGAGAAATCGCATAGAAAAAATGTAGACGAATTTTTACTAGGCATGAATACGACTACCAACTACTAGAGGATTGGGGTTTGAGTTACTAGTAGTCATAAAACAACTCAACAACACTACAGAATTCATATAAAAATATCATACCATAGATAGTTGGTAGTAGATGAGGAGTGAGTGGTACATGTAGTACTCTTGTGACTGCAACTGGTTCAGCTCAGTCTCAGCCTACTACAACAATAATAATAATAAAAATACATACTTTAAATGCTACAAAATTCATACAATTAATTTGGCCTTTTTTTTGTTTTTTTTTTTTTGTTTTTGAATGTGTGAGCACGAACTATGAAAATTCCAACGAATTATTTAAACAAGAACAACCACAATAATGACGATAAAAAATTAAAAATACAATAAAAACAAAAAGAGAAACATATAAAATCTATTTGCATTTTATGGAGATTTAGTTGGGGAATAAGGATGTCGGGGATAGGGAGGTGCAACTTATTGTTTGTAATAGCACAACTTATAGTAACTGAAATAATATAATCCTGTTTAATGTTGTTGTTATGTTTGAGTTAACATCTTTGAAATTATTTTTTTTGCAAAACAAAGTTTGGCATACAACCTCTTTATATTAAAAATTTATTTATGTTAATTTAAATTAATACGAAACTAAATGTTCAGCAAGTAATTTTGGATTAGTAGAATGTGTCCCCAATTATGAGAACTTGATTTCTTTAAACCTAATGGATTCTATGCAAATTTTTTACTTGTCGGAATTGGGTTACAATTTTCATCAACGCAATGACCTCTCTGGCCCTTTTTTTTTTTCATTTTTCTCTTATTCCATTATATTCTTCTATATATTCTCTGATTTTTCCACACATTCACTCTAAACAATCTTTTTAACAGACTTGGTACACTGTAACATTTTAACTACAATACATCACTTGCACATCTCTCACCCAAGCAGAAATTTTTTACATTAATTAAGGTTACCTTTTTAACCTCCGGCATGGCCATCCCAACCATTCCTCCGTCCACATGTGAATTTGTTTTCCTTTCTTTGAAATGACTATCACTATCTATCACTTTCCTCCAGTGATAGTTATCAACTAACAATAGTACTTAGTTTGCATCCAGCAACCAAAATTATTTATCACATTACTTCCCTCCAGCAACAAAAATTAGCTATGACGTCCATCCATTTATAGTTCTCATCCCAATAGTTGCTTCCCTCCAGCATTAGAAAAAAATATAAAACACCTGACCGACGTCTATTTGAAAACCTACAAACTTCAGTCAACTATGTCTACTAAGAAGCCACTTAGAATCACTAAATGGTGGATTTAAATCACTAAATTTGTGGATTTATACAGTTTTATTTATCAGAAATTTTTAAATTTTAACTCAAAAGCAAAGTTCCTAAACATGGTAAAGGAATTTAATAAAATCCATAATTTTTTGTAAAGATGTGAAGACAATAAATAATTTTTATTGTGTATTTATTGTTAGTTGCCATAAAACTAAGTAAACTGTAAAAATAGAGAATTTATACTCACCTTTTTTATGACCTCTAAGTACAAAAAAAAAAAAAAAATTGTCATAAGGGTTAACAAGATAAATTAATTATGTAATAATAATATATAACGTATTAAAGAATCCTAGATAAAAAAGGCTATCAAAACATTTGTTTAAAAGAATTGATGATTATGTTTAATATGATTTCGCTCTAAGAAAAAGTTTTGTTTATTAGATGAATTTGAATAAGTGTAGGGTATATGATTGCATACTATAATATGTATTTAAATGAACCGAACTTATTCACAAATATTACTACTCAGCTATTTGCAAAAGAAAAACCAGACAATTGTAAATATATAAATTTCAACATAATTTTAAAATGTTTGAATAAATTTTAAAGGAAAATTTAACAGAAAATATAAATACGAAATAAAAAATTTTGTCGACCATGCATCGGTGACCCCATTAAGTGTACCATATATAGATATGTATATTGAAAAAAATCAGTGTAATGATGAGAATCGAATGTGTCTTGTTTGTCCGTTGTTAAGCAAACTAGTTTTAGTTTCTAGCTACCAAGCTGATTTTTGATATATATATACGTATGTATCTGACATATGTAGATAATACATACATACATATGTATGTGGGTATCTGAACGAGTTAGTTCCTATACAAAAATAACCCCGGTTTTCCAATTTCAATATCATTAAATGATATGAAATAATAGTATGTATGTGACAAAAAGACAAAAGCTTGGACATATTGATCTTATAATTGATATGGTAGCCCTATATGTAAATAGATTACCCTTCACATTATAATCTATATAATCTACTATGTGACCATGCGAACTTCGTACCGCCTCCGAATGAAGGAATCTTGTCTTAACTTAGTAGCAAAATAAGATTTTTTAACAACACTCGCACAAAATATATAAATTGACCGTCAAGGATTGCTCTAAGTTACAAAGCTTCAATTCATATATAACCTATTATATATAGATTCTGATGTGAATCCAAAAAATCATATATCATTTAAATCGGTCCAGCCGTTCTTGAGCTATAAATATGACTTTGTTTTATAGTATAATAACAACCCGGCCGGCTTAGCACAGGTAGCAGAGCATTTTTTTTCGTTGCTTCAAAGAACATCATATACAGAAAGAAGGGAACGAAGAAATATACATCTAAACCTTCCTCATGAATCACTTCGACCTTTGGGGAAAACAGTATGAAAATTTGTTCAGTAGTTTTTGAGATTATCGCGTTCAGACAAACAGACAGACGCGTTTGTGGGACTTTGTTTTATAATGTGTAAGCATGTAAGGATATAGATTAAATTTAATTAGCTTTTGTTATGATATGAGTTTGTGTTTGGAGAATCCGCTTTTGTTCGAAACCTTTAGCAAACATTTACCCAAACAAATTTAGTGACCACAGTATGGCAGCATTTGATTAAAATTTAGATGTAAACATTCATATGATAAATTTGGTAACAAATTTGTAACAACTACTTTATATTTAAATATATTACATATAAGTGTATGTATTACAAAAAATTGATTACACATTAAATTTTTGTATTTCATTCAATCATTTTGATTTCTTGAAATGCCTATTTTCCAGGTGTATCCCACAGAAAATTTCGAAATGTTGGCCTTTTTTCTGATGTTCGAAGGAATTTTTCCTCTAGTGTTGTAATACCACTTGATCTTCTTCGAGTTTCACTTCCACGGCGTTTCTCTTGAATACTTTCATACTGCATACGATCGCTCATCTTTATCCCACGCGTTATTGAAAATTCTCCTTCATCGAATAGTCGACGACGTTCTTGGAATGAGTCTATGTTAGAGGCTTCTTTGTCTTTTATTGTTGTTGATGCATCAGCATTTTCATCATTTTCGTCAATTTTATTATTTACACTATCGTTATCGCCAATCATTGATACCGATTGTTTTGCAGAAAGTCTTTTATTCTTCTTTGATGAAATTTTCTCGTCGCTGAAAAGTGTTGCATTTAAACGTGCCATTAGTAACGTTTTATCAACTGTTCCCATTGCGTGTGGAAACGGTGTTGCACTATGTGCTCCTAAGAAGCCATAAGTACGCGTTCCCTCTGGAAACTGACTGGTTTTACTAATATTGGCAGTACTAAATCTTACACTCTTCTTATACGTAGAATTTGGCGTCCCTTTAAGTATACTTTTTCTAGATGGTGTCCACCATCCCTCCATATTTGATTGGTTTTTTTTTTTTTTTAATATTTATTTTATTATTTTTTATTTTTTTTTTATTTTTTTGTGTTGAGAAAAATAAACGAACAAATAATCAATAATGAATAATGAATGATTTGAAGAATAATATATTATACTGAGTAATTTTAGAAAACTTACTTAGATAGGAAAAGGAACACATTCACTGGAAACTATACTTAGGTTACAATAAATCATCTTATAAAGGACTCTTTTTCATTAGCGAACATATTTTTGAAATACGTTCTATCATAAATTTCATACAAAATATATTTCCATAACAGTGCAACCAACACAATGGGACCATGGGACTTTTCATTATACATACATATATATATATATGTGATAGCTTCAAGTGATCTGATAATAGTGAAATTCTTTAAAAATATTGTCTTGTTTGTCTCAATGATTCCAAGGTTTGGACACAGAACACAAGAAGGAGATATGGGACCCCATAAATATATATTCTTGATCAGCGCGACGTAACGAGTTGATTTAGCCATAACTGTCTGTCTGTCTGTATGTATGGAAACTAGTCCCTCAGTTTTTGAGCTAGAAAACTTTCTGACCCACTAGGAAGGGTACCAAATTCCATACAAACCCAGATTCAAAATCATCTTTTTACTTTTATACTATTGACTTGAAATTTAAACCACTATGTATTTCATGTATATCCACCAACTATGTAAATTTCAAGACTTTCGGATCACCAGGAGAGGTACCTCCCATACAAAACCCAAATTCAAATTTATGTTCTTAATAGAAAAACTTTTTCTTTTTTGCCCTATCGACTTTAAAATTGAACAAATACTTATAATGTGACTCATATCCACCAACTATATAAATTTCAAGATCCACGGACCACTAAGAGGGGTACCTCCCATTCGAACCCAGATTCAAATTCAACTTCTTATTAGGAAAACTTTTTTTGTTTTTTCTACTATGGAAATAAAATTTGGACACTATAACAATCTGATCCATATCCACCAACTATATAAATTTCAAGATCCTTGGATTACTAGGCGAGGTACCTCCCATACAAACCAAGATTCAAATTTACCTTCTTATTGGACAAACTTTTATGTTTTTGTATTATTGACTTGAAATTTGGACACTGTAACAATCTGACCCATATCCACTAACAATGTAAATTTCAAGACCCTCGGACCACTTAGAGGGGTACCTCCCATACAAAACATGAACTTAGAGCAATAATCAAAAGATATAAAAGATGGGTAAAGATTTTTATAACTTCGGCATAGCCAAAGTTAATCTCCTTTTTACTGTTTTTTGTGCTAACTTAAAAAGTGTAAAGGTCTTTGATACTCTTAGATACTTTCGTATAATACAAAAATTCAAAAGTTTTTTCATTTTAATGTTTTTTTCTTTTTTTTTTTTAACAAATATAACCAACATATATATCTGATTTTTCAGATTAAATACTATTAGACTATTTTTTTTTTTGTAAAATTAAGCTCTTCACCTTGCACCATTTAAGTGTTAACAAATTTCTTGGAATGTTCGGTTGTTATATTGTTATTATTTCAACTATTCAGAAATGTTTTATTAATTCCACATTCGTATTACGAACATAATTACTTATTTTCTTATAATCCGATTCTCTTGTGAGTCTTTTCAATAACTCGTGATCACCTTCACAAGTATCACCATATGCTTGGATCTTTGTATCACTTAACCTAATACCCCTCGTAATTAAGAATTCTCCTTGGTCAAAGAGACGACGACGTTCCTCAAATGAGATTTTTTTGTTTGTTTGTTTTGGTAAGCTTAACCCATCCATCATTGAAGCATACTTTTCGTTAGTATTCATAAGTTCTTTGTTTAATACCTTCAGTTGTTTTGCCCAAAACGATTGGCCGGGATTCTGATCAATTGTTTCCAAACGTGCCTTTAAAGTTTCAGGATCAACGGTACGACCGTCTCTTGGATAGGGTGTCATTGCTGTTTTAGTATGAGCCTTTATGAAGCCATAAGTTCTGGATTGGACGAGCACTCCGCTTGTTATATTAATATTTCGTTCATTGAATTGCAAATGTCTCTCCTCTTTTTGAACATTGCCCATACTGCCTATAGAACGTTTCAGTATTGATTTACGTGGAGGCGGCATGTACGACGCCATAGTGGTTTCGTGAGATTTCTTATTATGTTTCGTATTTCTATGCCAGAAGTGTGTGTATTTTCAAAGTGCTTAATAGATAAGATAAGTGAAGTGAGAATGAGTTGTAGTTTTGAAGTTTTTTTTTTTTGAGTATAACTACATACCTACTGTGTTTGATATTTCCTATAATTTTCTATTAACCCAGTATGCGTTTCACTTAATTTGAAAATTGAGATTGGCACATCCAAAAAAACTAATTGAAAGCCGCTGTTATCCATATACATAGTCATGGCTATTACAGCACAATGGTCGAGAAGTGATCATCATCAACGATTGAATGTTGTAAACGCCACTTGTCAGTTTTATCTCAGATTTAAATACATACACACAAAGTTATTGTCCCATGTCAGTGGGATGGGTCAGTCTGTCTATCCGTACGTCCATCTGCTCGTCGAGAAAAGATTCTCATTAACGTTGTTGTTGTTTGATTTCTTTGCCTTTGCGCAAATTTGCAAATTTTGCATGACCAATTTTACAAAATTCTATTGGAAACTTCAATACAACAAATGGAAAACAGATGTCGCACACGACCACAAGTACATGACCATAAATAGTGATAAAAATAATAATCGAAAGAATATCGAAAGTTGTAAAGCTGAAAAGCTTAAAGCTTTTCATCACATATTCATTTCCTGTCTTATTATTTAAAAAATTTGAATGAACGCTGTATCCTAAAACCAGTGAAAAGAAGATTAACTTTGCTTATGCCTACCTTTTATATCTTTTATATCTGGTAAGCACCCCTCCTAGTAGTCCGAGGGTTTTGAAATTTACATAGATGGTGGATATGGCTCAGACACTTATGGTTTCCAAATTTCAGTATCAAAATTTCAGTTTCATATTGCAAAAAAAAAAAAAATGTTTTTTTAATGATAAGTTGAATTTGAATCTTAGTTTGTATGGGATGTACTCCTCACAGTGTTCCGATGGTCTTTAAATTTACATAGTTGGTGGATATGGGTCAGATACCTATAGAGACCAAATTTCAAGTCGATAGTACAAAACACAAAAAAGTTTTACAATAAAAATAATAATTTGAACCTGGGTTTGTATGGGAGGTACCCCTCTAAGTGCTCCGAGGGTCTTGAAAATTACATAGATTGTGGATATGGGTCAGATACTTGTGGTGTCTAATTTTTTTCTAATAAGAATAATCTAAATTTTAGTTTGTATGAGAGGGTACCACTTCTGGTGTTCCGAGGTTCTAGAAATTTACATGGTTGGTGGATATGGATCAAATACATAAAGTGATCATTTCAAGTCGATAATATAAAAAAAAAAAAAACAGTTTTTCTAATAAGAAGATTAATTTGGATATAGGTTTGTATGGGAGGTGCTCCCTCTAGTGGTACGATTCGACTGATTCCGACATAAGTATATATTGCGCATCGTGAAAAGAAAGCTTCAGTTCCCAAGCTCAAAAACTGAGGGACTAGTTTGCATACATACTGGTGGACAGACAGATACACAGACGAGGTCCGGCTAATTCAAATCGTCTAGTCGCGCTGATCATGCATATATACGTATATACTTTATGGGGTCTCCGATGTGTCCTTCTGTCTATTAAAAACTTCATGATAAACTTATACTTAGTAGTACTGCGTGAAGAGTATAACAATAAAAACTACATGACTGACTGTATTCTCAATACACAAAAACCTCAGATTAATTTTTTCCCTATATTTTTTAATAAATAAACACATTTTTTTTCCATACAAAATAAATTAATATAAAACATTTAAATGTTATTGTTTTTTGGTCTTAATTTTCTAACTTATGTATTCTTATTTTCATTAAGAACAAATTCGCTTATTATTGAATATTGTTGCCTTGTGAGCATTGAGCATTTTTTAATCATTTCCTTGCATATCTCTTCCACACCTTCATCAGTGGGTGGGTCCATCAAAATTTCGCTCATTTTTTTACCACGTGTAATTGAAAATTCACCTTGGTCAAAGAGGCGGCGACGTTCTGAAAATGAGATCCCTTTTGTTGAAAACACGCTACTTTGATGATGATGATGACCATACGAGTATGCTGATTTCTTCTGATATTCTTTGTGTAATTGATAGATTTTTGATTTGGAGTCATCATCCCTTGCCATTACTTCTAAACGCGACAGTAAAGATTCAGTATCGATTGTTCGATTTCCTTGTAGATATGGTGTCGATGCTATGTTTTTGCTCCTTTTGAAGCCACATTGTCTGGCAGTAGGATCTCGTATTACTTCTAAGTTTATCTCATTGAAGTGCAGTGATTTCTTCTCGCAACTTCTTCTTTCATCAGGACACTTTAGTATCGAATGTCTTGGACGACTTGCCTTCATGTTAAAAGTTATTGTATTATTTCGTATTCCAATATCAGGAGTGAAGTGTTTGAGAAAAACTGTAATAATTATAGGAGTAGTAAGATTTTGTTTTGAAAATCTTTCGTTAACTTACTTTGATTGAAAATTTTTAAACAATAAATACTACTGTGAATCATCACAAAATCGCACAAACCTCACAACATTGTGCGCTTATAAAGTAACTTGACAATTGATCCATACAATACAATGCGTTCTAATAACTTTGTGAGCATATTTCATACGCACAAACCTCACAAAAGTGAGTGTTACCAACACTGTGAATTTTTTTTTTTTTTTGATATTGGCCCAACTTTTATTGGTAATACTACTATCAAGAGCCTATTAAGGGGGTGCATACCAGAGATTTGCAGCGAGTGCTTCGTTTTCATGAAGAGCTCTCAAATTACCGAGCTCTTCGTAAAACGAAGACAGATCGCGCTCACAAAAAAAAAGGATAGTGAAAATGAAGAAAGTAATGCTTCAGGTCAATAAATGAAGAAAACAAACATAACGAAGAAATCCAGAGTGAAGAATGAAAAAAATTAAAGTGAAGCGTCACTTTCTTCATTTTCACTATCCATTTTTTTATTAGTGCTAGCTCGCTTGTACTCTGTATGAGTGCTCGACTTGTCCAGGCTCATTTATTTACGAAGTATTCATGAGCCTGGTTTTTGTCTTCATTGCATATGTCTGATACATAAATGACATATGGAAATGCCAAAATAAAGTGATAAAAGTGAATTTATTGAAATAATTACACAAATTGCAATAAATAATTTGTTATTCGACTTTCTATTTGTTGCAAATCAATTTGAATTAAATTGGTAAAACTGTTCACTATTGGAAAGTGTTGGCAATTATAATAGAGGCCCAATTTTGGGCGCCCTCATCAATTTGTGCGATTTATGAGGGTCAAAGAAAATCGTATCATTCACAAAAACGACCTTATAATTTTGTGATTTTATACGTTTCTGAGATTTGTGCTTTATTAGTCGATTGCTAGACATGAACACACCTTTGAAACCTTAATGTGATTGGCAACATCATTATCAAACTGAATTGAACTTGAGAATACCCATGAAAAATTCCATAATGGCAAATGGCGAACTAGGTCATTTTATAATATGAAACATAGATGTCGTTTCGGGTAGTTTCCGCTTTATGCATGACCATGAGCATAAAAACCGTCGTGATACCGTTAGTCCGTTAGTAGTTGTAAAGCTTTTAAAATAACTTAACTTTCCTTTTAAGCTCATAAATGATTTTCTATAAAATATGGTAAGACATTTCAAAACAAAACGTTCGCCGAAAAGGAAGTAAGTTGTTCTTGAACTTATTTGGCAGAAGGAAACATGAAAATATAAATTGAATTTAAAGGAAAATAAAATGAAATTAAATAAAATAAAAAATAAAATAATATAAATTTTGAAAAGAGAAAATAAAAGAAATAAAATACTCTTGTAATAAAATATAATATAATATAATAAAATACTACATAATATAAAATAATAAAATAATAAAAATACTAAAGTTTGAGATTTGTTAAATTAATTATTATTTAAATTGATAAAGTGAAGTGAAGTAAATGTAAAATAAAATAAATGATGAATGAATGTGGGAAATGAGAGAATCACTAGACGATTGATTTTTTTGTCAAATGCATTTATTGTTTCAATGAATATGAATTTGATTGTTTTTTTCAAAAGTGATAAAAGAGTAGTAAAAAATTTATACTTTAAAATTTAAAAAAATAAAAAAATAAATAAATTAATAAATTAATAAATTAAAAAATTAACCAACAAAAAATTTGTGTTCCTCATTCTGTCAAAGATTTTCATTATTTTCACAAAGACAGACATCATCGAAGCTTGAAAAATTAAAAATATTAAAGTTGTTACACTTTGTGGTCGTGACCTTTTTAGCTCAGTGCCCCGTATATTTACCCAAGTTGCCCATATGAATACGCGAGCCAATAATATATTTTAACAAACTATTTATTAGCAAAGTGCAATAAATAATTTTTTCCTATTTTGTGACAAAATTAGCAATGTTGATGATGTTTAAATGTTAACATCAAATGAAATAAACATGTATTTAAAATATCAGTGTAGTGCTGTCACCATGGAAAACGTGGAAATACTTTCATTGCATACTGTGGAATCATGAAAAGTTAGATCACTTGAGAAGCGTTTCAATGCTCAAAGTCAACGAACGCAATGTTATAAAGTGAAGTATTATGCTATATGCCACTCAACTGAATGATGAGATGTTCCGGCGTCATACATTCATTCATTTACTCATTCATTCATTCATTTAGTCATTCATTCCCGCACCTAAGTCATACTACAGTTATACAGATATAGTGGTATTCAAACAATAAAATAACAAACACCTTAAAAAAAGAAACATTTTTACGCTTTCTTTCACTCGTTTTTTTTTTAATGAATTATGACGACTACTACAACAACATACAATATTTTGCTATTTTCTATACCATAACACCTGAGACTCACCTGTCTGGTTTATACAAATATATATATGTATAGTATTTGTGTGTATAAACCTAAACCCCATTGCTCTCATCCTGGAGAACTTTTCCTTGTAAACATGCGCAAAGAAATAAGTGAAAAGAAATTATACTTAAAAGCAGTTACTCTTATGGAGGAGAGGGTCCTTTAGGATTTGTTACCATGTATTATCTATGTATTTTATGTTTCATACTAAGTATAGTATAGTCAGTATAGTAAAGCAATGCAGGGCATCATAGAAGCTAGTGATTCTAAAGTACTTTATAGTATTAAAATACACTTTGCTTGTGTTTATGCGCGAAAAGCTTTTCAGTATTTAACATTGGCAACATATTCAGTTTTCTTTCAGGGAAATCATAGTACTCGTATAAAGAAAGATGCTTCATGTTTTTCATGTGTTAAGTTGTTCTTCAAAAGTGCCTTTGATTGCCTTCCTTGATGTTGTCTCTATCATTATTGGCTAAGCAAACAAAGGTAAAGTTAGTAAGATGGCCTTCTCTTGTTAAAAATTGTCGCCTTAATCTTTGTCAGCACCGTACACGTTTATCCTGACGATATTATACGTGTATTTTCTCGTACTTCTTCTTCTATTCTATCAAAGGAACCAAAGATTAAGAAAACTAACAGTGGGGGAGAAAATATTGACAAAGAAAAAATGTTTTCTTTCTTTCGACACTCCTCATTCCGTGTTTTTCTATTCTTTTTTGCTTTTATTATTTAGTTTTCTCAGCTTATTTTTCTTGAAATCGTTTTTTTCCACGCGTCTTGACTTATACTTCTTTAAGCCAACTATACACAAAACTTTCATAACTTGTTACTTTCTTTCTTTTACTTACTTTGGCGAATCCTTTATCCTACTTATTCTTTGCTACTTTAAGTTGTTTCTGCATCTATCTTACTTTTCTTTGCTTTTATTTTGTTTTTATTTGTTCCCAAGTATTTTAAGAAGAGCTACTTGAGCCAAGTTGGAAAATTCTTTTTTCCTTTCTACATTTTTCGTTTGTTGCATTTTATTTTTTATTCTTGTAAACTTAACTCAATCCTTTGTATGTCTTATGGACTCTCTGACCATCATCATCATCATCTACTTTCAAATTGAAAATGTCATTTATTTGATATGAAAATGATTTTATTGCCACATTCTTGTTTGCAATGTTGCCTCGAAGTATGCAACGAATTTTTGCCTTCGTCCAGAATAATTTTCTTATTCTCCTTTTGCCTTAGTTGAATTCAATTTAAGTGTCAGCATTACTTTTTCTTTTTGTAGAATTTTTATTTACCTTGGATTTTTATTTGAATATTTTTATTTATTTATTTTGCAGCAAAAATATTTTTAAATTTAATTTCATTTATTTTTGTTTTATGTTTATTTATTTTAATAGACTCTATTTGATCTCTTGACCATGACTTTTTTATTTAGCATTTTCATTATTTCATTTTGTATTTGCAATGATATTTTCATGTTTATTGTATTTGGCCACAATTAAAAATACATTGAAAATAATAATAATGTACAGTGGTTTTAAAGCTTTGAAAAATGCTTATTTAAAGATTGAATGTAAAATTGGGGCAGAATAATTAAAATAAGGGAAGACATTTAAACAGACCACGAGGCCAAAAATTTCTATAAAGCCTTTATGGCGGCTTAAAGTCGTCAGGCACTTTTTTTAACACTTTCTTTATTGAATCTTCTCTTTATTGATGTGAAACTTCTTTGGTTTCGGTAGAGTGAAATTCGGCATGCGCGTCATTGTCATAGCTTAATTAGAATTTTTTGTGATCACCAAAATTAAGCAAGATGAAACGCGGTAAGTAATAGGATGAGTTACCAGCTAATGACACAGAGTTTTATAATTTTTTGTTTTGTTTTGTTTTTTTTTTTAAACACTTTGTAAAACTACATGAAATAATTCACAATACATTCATTATATAGGGGTCATTTTATATGAAGATTCGCTATAGAGGAGTTCGCACTCCACAGAGAGGTTTATTAAATGTATTGTACTGCACTTATGAAAACATTTTACTTCCCATCATAAAACCACCAATTACTGTAACATGCATCATGGAGCTCCAGCAATGATCCTCAATATTTTTGATTGCATTCTGAATATTGTCTACATTAGAAGCACTTGCATTTCTCCATAGCCAGATTTGATTGCTAACTCTGTTATATAGAAGGACTTTATATTCAATGTTTAACGGATAATTTGAAGTGATAAGCCAGTGAAAGCTGTTGTCTTTTAGGTTTACTTGAGTTTTCTTGAGTTCAATGTACTATACTTACGCCAAGTAAGTCGCCTGTCAAAATGAAGACCAAGGTACACAAAGTAATCTGCTTGTGGAAACGCAATATTGTTTAGAGTTAGCGGTGGATAAGTGCTTCTGTTGAGCTTGAATTGTATTTGTTTTTTGTTCATTTACTTTTATGCTCCAGTTTGCTAATCATTCTTCGACGTGTAATACTCATGTAGACCTCGCATGAATGTATTCAGTTTTGTGGTACTCATGCTCAAATGAATGAATTTGGCACAACAACAAAAAAAGACCAAACAACCAAATAAAATTCGCCTGTATGTAAACAAACCAAACAACCAAATGAATGCGAATAAGTACAATGCATTTCTTCTTCCTGTTTTCGTTAGTTTTAAACATTCATTCCATTGATTTTGTTATGATTGTCGTTCGTTTACTACTCGACGGTCTCTCAAAAAACTATTTGCTGGTAGATTTGGTTGAAAACAATTTATAAGATGCTGTGCTAAAACGTTTTGCTTTTTAAATATTTTTGAAGTCAGATTTAACAATTGGTTGAAGACTCATGTACGCCAGTTAGAAGCTGAAATGAGTATAATGTGGGGTCCATGTTATAGAGATCTGCCTTATGTGTAATTGACCTTGAGAATTGCTCTTTTCAAAGCACTTAACCACTGTTCCTTAATATGTTTACCTTGTGCCGCTCACTTTTCAATTTCCCTGCACTCACTTTAATCCACTCAACATTCAACTCACTCAACTTGACAAAGTTCAGTATTTTTATTGAAATATTTTTTCTGACCATTTCCACATATTTTTTTCTCCTTTTTTTTTTTTTTTTGGTTGAATTTCTTTATTTGTTGAAATGCAACCTTAATTTTGAGTTGACCAAATACAAAAGCTAAAAAGTTAACGGCAATGAAAAATAAAAGAAAATGAAAATCATGAGCAAATATAGCAACAATCTCTCTGTATGTATTAATGTGTATTAGTGTGATTGTAAGTGTTGTATGGCTGTGTTATTGGAATATAAAATGTGTTGACTATTTGTGCAATTGGTTGTTGATGGTGCCACAAAATGAAGTATGCAGCATCAGAACGGAACGCAATATAAGCGACGCTGTGCTGTATAAATAAGCAAACAAATTGCCAACAAACGACAGAACGTCAGACAAATAGAACTAATGGATAACCCAGAGAGTGTATATCTGAGGCTTTCATATATTTGCATAAAATGTAAATAGAAAAGGAATAAAAAAAAAAAAGTGTAATAAAAAGAGCTAAAAAAAAAGAAAAAAAAAAAAAAAATACTCAGCAACTCAACTTAAATTGCACTGAACCTTGAAAAGCACGCCACAAAGTATGCAATGAACTGTGGAGTACACGATTAAAGTTACCATCGACTGGCCCACAGCACAGTACAGCACAGCACTGTAGTAGTAGACCAAATCAGAAAGTAGACCACAAGTTTGTATTGCTTTTTAATGCGGGCAAATGTGGTGTTGTGATGAGTTGATTGGGGAGAATTTGTGCTACTGGTGCTGCTACGCCTAATTAGAAATATAGCACGATTTGATTTTATGCGCTCCATAAAACTTTTGTCTCCCATTACCGATTTTTCATTTCCTTTTCTTTTTCGATTTCATTTTTTGATTTTCTTTCTTTTTTCTTTTTCCCCCATAATATTGTAGATTACAATAACGAAGCGTGCGGCTCGGGCGCTTTGGCTGGAAGCTTTGATAAGTCTGTGTTGCAAATTTCCGACTGGTTGACTTGGGAACAAAACATGATCAAGATACAAAGCGTTGCTGTCGATGATGTAGTTGGTGTACGTTTGGCCATCGAGAAACAAGAGGTAAATAAAAGGAAGTAATGGTGGGAAGATACATGTAGTTTGTATTGGTTGTAGTTGGCTTTAATGATGTCCAATCATGACAATTTGTTGTTTTGTTCTTTTCATTTTTGTTCTCTCATCATTTTGCAGAAAGTTTTACGTGAATTGAAAATGAAAAAACCACAACTGAATGAATTGGTGCATACAGCGGAAGTCCTTAAGGGTGATGTCAAACGACAAGCATTGCAGGAGAAAGGTAAGAATGATATAAATGATTGTTCAGTCTTGATTTGTAGGTATGATGATAATGGTCTAATAAGGACTTTAAAACAGTTGAAAGATAGTCCTAAGGGGAATTTCCATTACCTTTTTTAGGTTTTTTTTTTTCTAAATTTTATATCTTTTTTTTTTTTTTTTTGTTCTTAACTTTAGATGTCTAATGATTACTTAAAGCCATTAACAAATACCAGTGATACATATGTATGTGATAGATAATCCAATAGGGAATTTCAATTGGATTCTCTAACCCTTTTCAAAAATATTTGAATTTTTAAAAGGAATTTGTTTGTTTTATCTAAATTATATTAGATCGTTTTTATGGTCTCTAGTATGTTTTTACCTAAATGTCACTGAACTCTAATGGAGGTTTTTAAACATTTAAATAGTTGTGAGATTGATAATCTAATGGAATATTTCAATGGCATCGCTTTCTAGTCCTGATAGACATTTAAACAAAGTGAGGTTTCTTTAAAAGGAAAAGTTTCATATAAACTGAATGTATCTGCCTTGCTCTCAATTTCATATTTCATTCATTTGTAGCCCCTAGAAGTTTTCTTCCTGTCAAAATTTCAATCAAAAACAAAAGAACCTGTTGAATCATTGAATATTTTTCATTGCTATTGAGTTTTTGAAGGTCATTGAACCCTCAGGCTTCAACAATCTTAAAGTTTCCAAGTTTCTGCTTTAAACATTTTGTTGCTTGTTTTTGTAAAAAAGTAGAAATAAAAAAAAAAAATACGAAAATGTTATTTTTCTTATCACAAAAAAATATATAAAATACCTATGCGCTCTCCTACAATGTAAAGAACCCACAGGCACTTAAACCCATTGCACGACACAGTAAACATTTTGCATTGCCTCAGTTCACCTTTGACTTTGCCTGTCTAGCACAACAACACAACAACAACTACACAGCACAACACAACAACAAAACAACAAATAACAAAAAGGAAAATATATACAAAATATACCATAAAAGGAAGAAAACCTCGAACATCCTTTGCCAGGAGGACAGCAGGAATCAGAAGAAAAACATACAACAAAACAGAACAGGCGTCGTCGACGACGATGATGGCAAAGTCAACTGCAAAGGCAAAGACAAAGTTCAAAAAGACACATACACACAAATACTCAAACACCCATACAAATACTCAAACACCCATACAAGTAAAAAAGTCGACACACAGACACAAGGACTGACAGCCTTGCACAAATACATGCAAACACTTGAGTTTGACACTTGAAAGTAAAGTAAAATAAAGTATAGTATGAAGGAAGAAAATGGAAAAGAAGAAAAGTACAAAAAAAATATCAAAAATAAAATAAAAAGGAAACGCATAAAAGACCGGAAAAACATGCACACTAAATCGAATCAATGATAAGACAGGAACAACAAGGAACTGCGTTGAAAGAATGAATGAGAGAATAATGAAGGAGAAAAAGAGCACAAAAGAAAACATAAATTACTATGAATTTTGAAATGAGAGAGAATGAAATTCAATGTATAGTATAAAGTGAGAATATGCAATATGATTTCCAGCTGTGTCTGCTGTTTTGCTGTGGTGAATTTCTAACTAGAGACATTGAAAGACAAAACAAGAGAATGTGCAACGGTAATATGAGAGAGAGAGTAAAAAAGGCATCAATGAGAGAGAATGTGAAATATGTTATTGTTGTTTGCATTTGCAGTCTACTACAAGGCGCATGTTCAAGCATTTGTTGCCGGCATATTGCTGAAGCAGCATTTGTTGTTTTTGATGGCAAAATAAATATTATTCTTAACTGCTTTTAAATTTATATGTTACATCTGACACTCTGCATAAATCTAAGTCTATAAATTTTAAGAAAATGCATTGAAGAATGTGACTAATGAAATATCTCAATTTCCTTGCTTTTATTTAATCCTTTGAAGAAATATTAAGTAGATCTTACTTCTTTTATAAACTTGATGACTTCATGAAAAATTTGAATATTTTGTGGGATTCGTAAAAAATTGGAATTCATTTCCATTCAAGTAGAATATTGCGATGTCACACAAATCCAAATCTGATCCAAATGTGAAGGTTTTCTTCTGTGGCTACAACTTCTACCAAACCTAACCTTCGAACATGATCAGTGGGAGAACTGAATCCAATAAATTTCGTATCTATGCAAAGTATTTTTCTGATTTAAAAAAAAAAAATAGATTTTCTTATTTTTGTATTCGAAGAAATTAATCAGAATTCATCATTTATTTATTATACTCTTCACCCAGTAAATAGTATTATAAGTTTGCCATGAAGTTTGTAACACACAGAAGGAGACATCTGAGTCCCTAAAAAATATATATGTGTATATTCTTGATCAGCGAGATGAAAGCCTTGATTTAGCCATGTCCGTCCGTATGGATGCAAACTAGTTTTTGAGCTGAGAACTGCACGAAGCATTCTTTTCACCATACGCAACATATTTATCGTAATCAACCGAATCGGACTACCAGGGGGGTACCTCCCATACAAACCTAGATTCAAATTCATCTTCTTATTAGAAGAACTTTTTGTGTTTTGTACTATGGAACTGAAATCAAGGCGATCTAAGTGTATGACACATATTCACCAACCTTGTAAATTTCAAGACCCTTGGACCATCAGTAGGGGTACTTCCCATGCAAACCTATATTCAAATTCATATTCTTTTTAGCAAAAATATTTTGTTCCTTGGACTATGAAACTAAAATTAAGACACTCTAAGTGTATAACACATATTCACCAACTTAAATTAAAACACTATGTATGACACATATTCACAAACTATGTAAATTTAAAGACCCTTGGGTACCTCCCTTACAAACCTATATTCAAATTCATAATCTTATTAGAAAAACTTTTTTGTATTTTGTGATATGGAACTTAAATTTAGACACTATAAGTATCTGACCCATACCCACCAACCATGTAAATTTCAAGACCCTCGGATTACTAGAAGGGGTACCTCCCATACAAGACATGAACAATTATCAGATGATATAAAAGGTGAGTAAAGAGTATTACGATTTCGGCATAGCCAGGGTTGATCTTCTTTTTATTGGTTAGATATATTAGAAGATTTTTCATTTTGTGAAATTTAAAGAATATTTAACCGCCAATAAAAATAAATATAAAGTTTTTCTCATAATATTTTTTTTTTTTTTGATTTATTTATTTAATTTTGATGACCATTTTTACAGTCACTTGACAGTTAATTGACAGTACAGTACAGTATAAGCATGGTTCTCTGTCTGTCTATCTGAGTGTATGAAAAACACATTTCATTGTCCTTTCGTTAAGGCGATTTCACGAACTTCCACCACTACAACTTTTACTGCTGTCCTTTCGAATTATAAATTTAAATGTAGTTTTTAGTTGCTTATTTTTTTTTTGTATCTTATTTTTTGTTTATTTTTTTTGTTGTTATTCTTATGGAAATCATTTCTTTTCGAATTTTATATTCAATGCATTCACCATGACAGTGGTGCACTTGTTGTTAGTTTACGATATCCAAGGATAACGCATTGTGTCTGTGTGTGGAGTAGTAGCAGTAGTAGTAGTAGTAGTTATAAGTATCCTGCTTATAATTCTCTAAAGCATGCCAAGGGAGTTGTTCTGTATCGTCATTCTGTATGACGTGAAACACCATATTGCTATACGAGTAGTTGTCGTCATCATCATCATCAACGTTGTTGGTATCCTAGTTGTAGTTGCAGTTGTTATTGTCCTTGCTAGTGTTGCTTACTTTCAGTTTGTATTATTTGCCTTGGTGTTAGTTGTTGTCCAATTCATGTAGTACTTAATGTCTGTCCATTTGTCGGTCTGTCCATCTTTCTGTTTCGCTGTCATGTGTGTGGCAACATTCAGTTGTGTTCAGTTCAGTTCAGTTCAGTTTTGTTGTCATAAACATTTGTTATTTGTAGTAGTTGTTGAGCTTTTAGGTTATTTATGATTGTTATTATGTTCCTTGTGTATTTTCTGGTTTTACAAATCTGAATGTTGTCTGTCTCTCTGTCTGTCTCTCTTCCTCCACACAACTATTTATTTATTTGTTGTCTTTTGGATCATAGATGCATGCATGCATGCACGTATCTACAAGGGAGTCATACACACACATATCCACCACAATATTTAGATGTTGTTTGCTCTGTTGAGTTGATGTGAATTTCATATTCTTTTTCTTTTTTCTTCTTCTTTTGGCTATTAAACAAAGCTGTTGACTGTGATTTTTCAGTAGAGACATAATATGCACATACATATATGAAGAAATGTTGGAAATATTATGTGAAACTCTCAAAGGTCTTTAACTTGTTTAACTACATAATAAAATAATGCGGTTGTCCAAAAGTATGCTATAAAAAAATGGTAAATTTAATTACAAAAATATATAGTACCATAAAGTATAAACAATAATCTCTTCTTTTAAAGAAAACCATGTTGTTTTTTCCTTTTCTTTTTTCTTTCCCTTTTTCTCTTCAAAACATTGAGTATACTTTGGGTTCTTCTCCTATAAATGTCCCCATCAGAATCGTATGAATTATGATTCTTTATTGCAAAAATATTCAATATGTTTTTCTTTTTTTTTTTTATCGATTTCTTTATAATTTAATATAAGTAAGTATAAATATAAATGAAAAATAGAATTTAAAAAATTAATTAATTTTTATTATACACAAGTGTGTTAAACCAAATTATCTATAAATATTTCTATAGTTTTTGCTCTTAAAACCAAAGTAAACTAGCCAAGTGACTTCTTCACTAATTAAACCATTATTTATTATCTTATTACGACCACCGCAGTAACGTAAACTTATGGCCAATAAAGTCGCTTCACCACAGAATACCAATTTGGCTTGGTCTGCTGTTGTTGCTGTGTGACTTGGTTGGTTTGGTTTTCTTATCTGGCGAGCAGATAATTTTATGGCAGCTACTTCTAGCAAACATGCACACTAACATTTGTGAAAAGGAAGAAGGAAAGAAGGAAGGAAGGCTTTATAGGCACACTATCATAAAGAAGAAGACGACCGATAACAAACAAAGTATTAAAGAGTAGTTAAAGGCTCTTGCAAGGCTTGGTTTGGTTTTGCTTCTGCTTCTGTTTGAGCTCCGGAGTCGTAAATCTGTCTTTGACATGCAATTTGAGCGACTGACTTTAGTATATTGTAAAAAAAGAAGAAGATACACAGAGTGCATTTTCGTTAGCTGCTGCTGCTGTTGCTTGTTGTTGTTGTTCTTGTTCTTCTTGTTATTGTCCTTCTTGTCCTTGTTTGTCACACAAGCTCAATTCATTTGAGTGTGTGTCTATGTAAAGGACAACGAACGCACTTTTGTCCTCACACATGTATATCTTTTTACATTTCACTTTACTTAAATTGCCTTCTAATTGCGGCATGGAGTGTAAGGACCTCTGCCCACTTGTGTTGCCTGTCCAACACAATTATCATTTACATCATCATGAACCAGCTGAACTACCAACACCACCAGCAGAAGTAACTACCACCTTATCTTACCCACCCGCTCATCATCGTCATCATCATCAGCAAGCAACATCAGCAAGCAACATCACTAACAGTGAGTGGCCGATTTCACGCCACTCCATTTCATGTCATTACACGCTTTAATAAGCCTCAAAGTTATCCTTGTCAACCTCGTTCGTTCCTTGTTTTTGTCATCATTCTCCTCGTCATTATTGTTGTCGTCATCATCGTCGTCGTATTTCATATTCTCCATGTCCTTCTCCTTCTTCTTCTTCTCCTTTTTATTTCTCATGCTCAATTTCTTATTTCTTTTTAATTACTCTAAAAAAGAAAATGACTACAAGAATGACTTCTCTTGTTCGTGTTTCGTTTTTCATCGTCCTTGTGGCCTTTAGTTAAAGTTTACTTTAGCAGTTGGGTGCTGACAGTTATGTGAGATAAAGTAAATTCACTCTTCTTACACATTCACATTCCTTCTCTCCCTTTTCCCTATGGTAAAGTCTATAATTCTCTTCCTTATTTGTCTGTCTATCTGTTTGTCAGTTTTTCTGTCTGTCTATCTGTCTGTCTGTCTGTCTATCTGTTTGTATATTTGTCTATCTGTCACCAATCCAAAGTCTTGTCTTTTGGCTTTGTGTTGTCTCTACTGACTTTATGTCGCTTGTTTTGCTAAAAGGCAACATTAAATTAAATAATTGTCGCGTTTATCCTTTGAGGCATTTTGTTGTTTGCTGCTCCTCTTCATTCTTCTTTTAGATTTCTGATTTTCTTTTCTATTTGTTTTATTTTATTTTTTGGCTTCTTTCGTTTTAGAAAAGTTTCATTGAAACAAAGGGAAGAGTCCCCTAAAAGTATGCAGCACATAAAGCGCGCATAGTTTTCTAAAGAATTTTATTTTTGTTTTCTATTCTATTCTACTATCGTTACTTTGTTGTTTATTCGTGCACGTGAAATTATTTTTTTTGAAACAAATTTTTTATAATACACGTATATATTATTGTTGTTGTTGTTGTTGTTATAATGTGTGTGTGTGTGTTTGTGTGTGTGTGTGTGTTGGCAGTATCATGTTTTTGTTATTGCATGACGCCTGAAGGCTTGAGTTTTTGAACTTTTGACTGCCTTTAACCGCGTTTAACCCTCGTCATGTCTCGTTATCGTTGGCGTTGCCGTTGTCGTTGTCGTCTTCACGGTCGCTCTACACCCCTCTTGATTTCTTCTGTTTTGTTGTTGGTATTTTTAACCTTTTTTTTTCTTCTTCCATATATGCAACATATACCTCCACCCACCTTCAGCACCCCCTTCCCAAGACCATTATTATAATCCTTAATATGTGTGTGTGTGTATATATTTGTTTACTAGTGTCTTTTTCCTCTTACATTGCCATTGCTCTTCATTTGAGTTTACAAATTTCTATGCCACATTTTATGTTCTTAGGTGTTTTCATTTCATACTTTTGTATATAAAAAATGTTGTTTCATTACATGAATTAAATTCACTTGAGTTGAGTTGGATGTTTATACAAATATCATCATCATTTTAACCAACTTTTATGTTATGTGTTGTAGTCCTGAAGGAGACACTTTTCTTTTCTTCTCCTTTCTTTTTTTTTTTTTTGTTGCTTTTGTAAAGTTTTTTGAACGCATAATTTCTTGTTTCAACGAAGCAACTTAAGAGTGTTTCACACTGTGCGTGTGAATGCGTTTAGTTATGTCAATTAAAATAATTGCTAGGATCTTAAAAACCCTTCTAAAAAAAAGAAAAACCACTTCAGAGATTTGGTTTGTTTTTAGAGAATCCTTAATATGAATAGGGAAACATGTGAAGTTCTTGAATTCATCATTAGTTCTACAATGTTATGTGCTGAAATTTAAGAGAAGAGTCTACACCCAAAAGTACAATACTAAAACACAATTCAGTAATTAAAGTTCTCAAGAGTTTAATTAACCTTCAAACAAATGTTTATTTGATATTACGAATATGTCGTCATATTCCATTGTTCCTCTTGTGTGTCTTCTCATTCAAGAATTTAATTTACACAATTTTAAATCTTATATCATTAAGGCTTTCTTTGCTTTCTTTGTTTTCAATTCATTTAATCTCATTAAAATTCACTTTAAAAAAGGCTTTCAAATCCCTTTAAATACAACTCTGTGTATTCATATGAAATGCAACAGAATTTCTTATCAGTTGTGCGTGCAAATCCTTTTGGAATCCTGTGAAAGCGCATGAGCAGACCACAACGCCAACAAAACAAACCTAAACAAGCCACAAGGATGTAGAAGTAAAACAAAACAAAACTCAATATAGATGAGGTAAAAGCCGGTAAAGGAGGGGTTTGGTAATAACATTAAGAAATGTCAAAACATACACAACTCAACTCAACTCAACTGTGGTGGAATTTTCACACAGAGAGAGAGAGAGAGAGAGAGAGAGAATAAAATTAAAGAGAACATATCAGAGAGAAATAGAGAAAGAAGAGAGAGCTCCAAAATATTATTATGGGAACAGATGAGCGAGCTCAGAGTTTCACATACAGTGACTATTAGGGGTTTGAGTTTGAGTTTGGGTTTGGTTTTAGGATGACAACTTTACTAACAAGGCTAGGCAAGGCAATCCAAGTGAAGTAAATTTGGGCTTTCTGTGTGGTGTGTAATTATGTTTTTTTGGGGGTTGCATGCAATGCCGCCGCATGCATGTTGTTGTGTGAAGCAAGCAAAGGGAAGCAGTGCGCTTTTCTTGTTTGTTTACCCATTTGGGGGTTGCTTTCTGTGGCATACAATTGGGGGTATACAAACCAACCGCCCACCCATCCCATTTAGAAGTGATGAAGGAAGCTTAAAGTGAGGTGAATTGTGAAACGTAGTAGTAAAAAGTTTTTTGTTATTTCTTTTTTTCTCTCACAAACACAGAGAAACAAACATTTTTATAAGAAAGTTTATGTTGAAAATTTTTCGCAGACATCGGCATCGTCATTATAGTCCTGCTCTGCTCAGCTCAGCTCAGCTCAACTCAGTGTGTGTGTAAACCCTGCCGCAGTTAAACGCGTCGCAGATGAATTATTTTAAGTTTTCAAATGAATTCTGAATGAATTCACTTCGTCTAAAACGGTTGTGAAGCAATTTTCTATTGTTTATCGTTTTCATACTACTACATAAATGAAAAACAAAGAAAAATTTGTGAAATATTTGCGCGTAAAAAGAATAAATTTCAATAAATTATTTATTATAATATAAAAGAATACGAGTATATAGTATATTTTAAATAATAAATGAAGTGTGAGAGAGTGCTCAATTAAATTATTGTGTAGTGTGTTATTTCTTAAAAGGACTAAAAGGACAACTTTCTCTGTGGTTTCTTTCTTTCTTGGATGGCTGCTGCCTGACTGGCGCTTATTTGCCTGCTGTGGCACTTGCCGCTTGTGGTTTGCCTCATTGCTTTCTTAGTGCTCTGTGTGTTCGCTTGTGTGTGTGTTTCGTTCGTCGGTCTGTCGGTTTTTGTGTTGTGTGTAAATCAATAAAAGCGACGAGGGTGGCAGCAAAAAAACACGCGTTTTTGCGGAAAAAACACAATGGAAGAATTAGAAATAATAAAAATGTCAAAAATATATATATATATAGAATATTAATAAATAACAATTTGATATGATTTAAAAGGAAATTTAAAGAAAACATTTAAAGCAAACAAAATTTTGTATTCGATTTCAACGAATTTTTAATATCCTTCACACAAGTTAATGAATATAGTAGTAAAAGATACGAAATAATGAATCTTTTTATACAAATGTAAAGAATTTTAAAGAATTTTTAAAGGATTTGGAGTTTTGCTTTATAGTAATTCAATACTTATGTCAGTGGGTAAAGTTTAAGGTCTTTAGATAGGAAATATTAGGAAATTATCCATAAAAATACTGATTGTTAGCATTTAAAGAAAAGATTGATTTTATTGTCTTTTTTAATGTAAAGTTTAAAAACTCAGCATTAAGACTGAGAAAAGTTTGTCTATGCAAGAACTTTATTTCATACTAGATACCTGGAGAGACATTTTCCTGCCTCTGTTTCTCAACAAATTAGTGGTTGACATGATAAGATGTCTGACAAAGACGACTTGTTTAATTTTAAAATATATTTCTAAGCTTTATATGCATCTCATTTGCTCACATCACTTTTTTTTTAATTTGTTGGCTATTCCTTTGGGTTTTTTTAATTTTTCTAAACCTTATTCATGAATCACTCCGCCCATTGGTGAAATCCGTATGAAAATCGGTCCGGTAGTTGTTGAGTTTATTGCGTTCGGACATACTGACAGACGCGAAGGGGAATTTTGTTTATAATACAATATGTAAAGATTTAGTTACCCGATTTTAGATATGGGATAAATATATTGACAATTCTTATAGTAAAGCTTAAGGCCCTTTGAGTGGAAACATTAGGCAATTAAACAGGAAAAAAACTAATTTTTAGCATTTGAAGAAGAGATTTTATTGTTTTATTGAGTCCAGTTTTTGAAATGAATTCCTTAGAATAAAGATATGGAGAAGTTTACATAAGTAACAACTTAAGTTCATATGTTAAAAGTTAAAAAACAAAGACATCTTCTTCTTCTAATATATAAAAATTAGTCTTTTGTTTGTTTGTGTGTTATGCGCTGACATTCCGTTTATCTGATTGCATTGAAATTTTGAGAATGTGTATGGTTGGCTCCTGGCTTGAACATAGAGTAGTTTTAGTCCCAATATGTGTCCCCGTTCCCGATATACGGGATATTCAAAAGACCCCTAAAAGTATTATATAATAAAAAATTAACTAAAATAGCATAATGTCGGTTGGGTATTCTAGTTTTCTATAAAAAGCTTCATGATCTAACGAATTTTACATTCCAATGTCACTATGGGGAATACATATAACATCTGTTTTTAGATGATAATTTCCATTAAATCTTATTATTGATAATCTAGACCAAGATTTTAATAAATTTAAACTGTTTATCGTTGGCAGACATGACTAGACATGACTTCCCTAACAATCTTGACTAAAATAAAACATGTAACCATATTAGACTCTTCAATATACAATTTGCTGAATGACTTACAATCAACATCTCAAAACTATTCCCTCTCTCTAAGTGTGAAGAAGGGTATCAAAAATTATATAAAAAAATAAAAATAAATAACAATACTATAAATAAACAATTAAATGGCAAAAATAATCTTGTAAATGAAAATACTTTAATAAATCTTAATAAAATGAATAATTGATATGACGAGAATGAGAAAAAAAAAATATATAAAAAATTAGCAAGAAAATAAGAAAAGAAAATGTGGGCGGATTAATACTGTGCCCTGCCCTGCCCATCCTTTTGATGCCTGACTTGCTTTTCATCTTGTGTAGAAGAAGGAAAATGTGTGTCAATAAATAATACAAGTGGAAATAATGCAAAGCAGAGCGTGGAAAAAGTTGTAGCATAGCTTAAGGCGCCGCCACAATCATACACACAAGCACAACACAAGCAGAAGCATCTAATAAATAGCTACTTATAAGTGTGCGTGTGTGTGTCTATGGGTGGGTGGGTGTGTATATGAGGCTTGTGTGCATGAGTGTGTGTACGTGCATTAGCATGTGAGAGAGACTATGAAAATGTTGTGAACGTGTGTGAACTTAGTGGAGTAGTATACTTTATTCATTGGCAGCAAACTACAAAAACAAGTCAAAAACAGGAGCAGCAGCAATAGAAGCAACAACAGCAATTCCACAAAAAAAAAAAAAAAAAAGAAACAAACAGAAATATGGCAAGAAAATTTGATTGCATACTCTTAGGCGGAAAACAACAATAAGAACTCTTTATACTTACTTATGCTCATGTATTTTTACATGGGGAGTTCATTATATATAATATTTGCATGGAAACGTGTGTGGGTCTATTATGCTTTTTTGTATTAAGGAAAAAGTTTTCTAGGAAATACTACAATACAATAGTAGTAGTTTAATGGAAAGCCGAAAAAGTTATTGAATTGTTAAATGATAAAAGAAAAACATATAAATATCCTTTAAGGCTTTTGTTAAATTGACAAAGTTTTTCAGAATATGTAAATAGAAGTGTGGATTTTTCGCTTTAGATAAAAAATAAATCATTTAATGTGAAAAAGTTTTAATATAAAAGAAGAAAACAAACTCCTTCCTTTTAGTATTTACTACTTCTTTCTTATAACAACAAAAATATCGCGCACTGTTGCATACATTTTGGCACTGTCTCGCCTTCTTCTATAGTTTTCTGTCGGTTATCAACCATTAATCTTTTTGCTGTCAATATTTTGTAAAAACAAAAGAATGCTCCCGAGGTATGCCAGACATATTAAGAAGTCGTCTATGAAGAAGGAAGGAATGAAGGAAGGCGCGCTTGCGTTATTGGATTTTGACCTATCAAAAACCATGGTATTGTCGCGTTTCCTTGGTTTATTTATTGTATTTTGGACTGTTGAAGTTGTTGGTGTTGTCAGTGTCATGATTAATGGTCGCTTCATGAAAATGAATAACGCTTTCAATTAGTTTTAGCTGGTTTATTGTTTCAGTGTTTTGACTGAAAAGAAAAAGAAAATACATAATTTAAGTTGTTCCCAATTTGAAGGGATATTGACTTGTTAGTTTTTTGTTAAAGATAGGTTATAATTTATAAATATGTACTACTATAATAAGGAATGAGTGATGATTATGTGAATGAGTTGTGTCTATTCAAATGACTAAGAATCTCTTAAATCATACAATATTTGTTTGAGTTATAATTATGTTGGGTTGATTTGTGATAAGTTTCTTATAATTAGAGTAATCCATGAAGGTTTATTGTTAATCAATCATTAATCAATCATAATTTAGTATTATTGAAATTCCAAAAAAGTCTTTTAGAAAGATTTGTTAACAGTCTGTACAAATTTTAATGTCATTTATTCATTGTTTTGGTATTAGACACCTTCTTGTGAAATTATAGAAAATTAAAAAGGGAAATATACTTATAAAGTTTTTGTTATAGACAGTATAGACGGTATACAGTGAATACTAAGCTGTTTAAAAACTAATCAAGTACGAAACGATTTTAACAACTTATTGGATAAAGATTAGACATGTGCAATGATTATAATCATATTTCCCACTTCTGTATGTATTTTGAATATGTACTACATAATTAATGTAATCAATATTCATAGTACTAGTAACATGCGTACTCTAGAAGAACTTTTTATGTATTAACTGCAAATGATTATCAGTAGTATCACACTCTTTTGAAATAATTAGCTGCGTATTGCATACAATATTTATGTACTTTCTTGGTACAGTTCAGTGCTATTCTCATACAAGTGAAGGTACAACGCATAACCAAAGAAAGAGACGGAGAGAGCGATAGATTGATGAGTGAATGAACACTTTGTTTTGCTTATTTTTGCGAAATTCGTATTTTTGAGTTATGTTTCAGCACACTTTGCCCCACTCGTCTTAGACTGGCGATAAGAACATCGTTTTTACTCATAGTACATAAGTATTGTGTGCAATATACTCGTAATCATTTTGAAAGATTATAATTACTTCTAGTAATCATTTGGAGTTAATACATAAAAAATTTTGTATGGTTACCATTCATACTGCCGATGCAAAATACTACATATTGTACTTAAAATCACTTCAAATTAGTACACACATCAGAGTAGATAATATAAAAGTACTTTTGATTATAATCATTGCACATGTCTAATAGAGATTCTTCTGTGCACTCTCCGAGTTCCAAAAAACCAAATATATATATTTTTTAGACGCAATATCAATGCAGAACCTGAAGACATTGAAAGGATAAGTCAGGAGAATATAAACTGCTTAAAATTGAACAAACCTCATCAAAAAACTAGGTCCCACTATGCAGTACGAAATCTTTGTGAAAATTAATAAAATAATAATGTTCGAAACATTCTCCACAATTTTAGAAAGAAATTGTAAAGGAAAAGAAAGCAACAGTCGTGATAATAGTTTCAGGAAAAAAAGTTCAAAAGTTCCATAATAAAGAATGCATAATTAAGATATCTTGTAGGAATTAAAGGATTTATAATAAATAAGATTACATTTTTTATAAAGATCGGGTCGATCGATTTTAAAGGGATAATATTGTAGTTAACATAAAAAATCAAGCAAGGGAAATATTGTTCCAAGTACTGTAGGAACGGCAGAATGATACGGTATAGCAAACAACAACTGTAACACTAATCAAACATTAAACAATCGAGGAAATAAACAAGACTAATATCTTTCTATTGGAGCTTTGCCAGAAATATTCAATTCTACAGATTGATAGAAAATACATTGTCCCACTTGATATCTCAAAAATTGAGTGAATTATTTTTTTTTCTATTTCTGTCCGAACATTCTATAAGACTTTTCCCACAAATGTTCACTTGTAAATATGCAAATCTTGAAAACTAAGCGTTGGTTTATATTTATTCTAATCAAAGGTATCCAAGATATTTAAAGGATATAACTTCTAATACCATAAATTCCTTTATGTAAAAAACATAACATTAAGTATTTCCTAGAACCAAAGCTAAATTTAAATAGAAATTTGTACAGAAAATTATCTGCATCTTGGATAACAAAAAAAAAAAAGGAAAAAAAAAAATAACTTTACCTTATTGTTATTTATTATGCTTTGTTTGAGCACATTTTTTTTCACTTCTACTACTACTTCCTACAACTTCCTTCCTCTACATTTTTTGTTTTTTAACAAAGAATTTTAATTATCTAAAACTTATGTGGCGGCTCAAAATATTTTACAATTTTCTCGTCATTCTCTCTCTCCCTCTCTCTCTCTCTTCTTCATCATATAATAATACAATTTTTGAAGTCCAAACGATGAATGATGAAACTTAATTACGAAAACTAATTTGCATAATTCCTTAAGAGAAGAAAAAGTTTTCTGTTCCTGTTTTAGTAAATAACAAAAGGTTCATTCATTTTACAAAAGAATACACAGTAACTGTAGTAAATTATTATGGTAGTATAGTTTCAGGCTTAAATTCCATAAGTTCAACTTCAAAAGCATAAGTAATGAAAAAAAAAAAATGGAAATGGAAAAATTGCATTGCAACTTTTTATCATAAATTTTAGTGCGACTAATTAGCTGCAAAGAAAGTTAAGGAAGTTCCACCACTGAGGTGATGTTAGTGTGCTAGTGAATAAATGGGTGGTTGACATAGAGTGTAAAAAGAATAATTGTTGCCTGCTTTCAGGCGTAAATATAACTACAAAAAAAAAAAAAAATGGTAAAATATATCAAAAGTAAGTAGGAAAAAATGTCTGATAAGTGCAGAAGTCACTATTTTAAAAGCTATTAGCTTTGAACAAAGGCAGACAGACAAATGATGTCGGGCAATACCTGAAAAAAAAAATAAATATAGAGAATTGCACAAACTCAATCAAACCCCCCATTCTCACACCCACCTATACCCATGTGTGTATGCATGGGTGTATCTAAAGTAGTTGTAGGAAGCATATGCTGCAGCATAGGAAACAGTGCAGACAGTAAATGTTGCCTGTTATTTGAAGCATGCAAGCAACAGTAGTAGTGTAAAAGTTAAAAAGCAGCCGGCGTTTAATTGCATGACAAAAAACAAGAGAACAACAACAGCAACATCAACAACAACAACAATACCATCAATTATTAAACTACAACTACAAACATCAAAGAAGTTCTGTTGTATATGTACAGGAACTGGTGGATTCTGGTTCTGTTGAACATAAAAAAACTTTTTTTTGTTGCCGACTTATAGGCGTTGCATGAAGAATGCGTGAAATTTAGTGCCTGCCGGCATGAAAAACAACAAGAACACAAAATCAGAAAAAAAAACGAAAGGAGTTCATTGTGGCTGTTTAGAGAGGCTCTTAAGTTTAGGCATAAACCACCTATTCTTTTTCTTCTTTTTTTTTTTTGGCATAAGTTGGGACAAAAGACAGAAGTAGCGCCAAAAAGTATGCAATGAATCTGGGATAAAGGTTTTAAATGAGTGAGTGAATGAGTGAGTGAGTGCATGAAGTGAATGAGTAGTGAATGTAAACTTTGAAATAGCGGCTTGACTGACTAACAAAGTTTACCGGCGGATGTAGTACACAAAGTATGGTGAAAATAGTATAAGAAGAATAGAGAGAGGGAGAGAGAGAGAGAGAGAGAGAGAGATAGAGAGAGAGAGAGAAAAAGAAACAGAAAGTGTGTAAAGAGAATGTCACAATTTGAGAGAAAGAAAATAAGAGAGAGTGAATGTGTGATAGAGGTGAATTTATATTGTGTATTTTGAGAGACTCAAGGAAGAGAGTAAATCAGTCAGTCATCTGCCTGGAAGGCCTCGCCATGCTGCCTGCCATGCCGTGTTGAATTTCCGTTTTATAAACAAACTCAGACCACAATATTTGTATACTACTACGCGAACAAAAACAAAAATAAGAACAACAAAAACCCATAAACTCAACTGATCCAAACATTGAATGAGTGTAGAACTGCCAACGACCTCTTAGTCAGCAAGCACATGATGTGAAGCCGGTTTAATTATAAAAACACTAACGTGTTTACATTTGTCAATAGAATAACAACAACAACGACGATGATGAATTAGAGAATAGATGCGCATGATGTAAAAAGAGTTAATTTTGTACCATATATTTGATTATTTTGTATGTCTTTGTGCCCATTAGTATGCAATGCAAATTTTAAATGCTGCCACTTTATTTAGACAATAACAATAATAACAATAACAAGTTAATCAAGTGATGTGACAAGTATAGCAAAAAGCAAAAAGCAAAACAAAACAAAAGACTGCACTACGAAAATCATCATAATCATATAAATTATATATTTATCAATCAAACAATCAATCAATTAGTGAATTAAACAATCAATATCAATATTTAATGAAATAATTAAATTAAATGAATTAAATAATAACAACGAAATTAACGCTCAAAATAAAACGCACGCACACAAGGATATTGTTTATATAAAATTAACAAAATGACTGCCAAGCCGCCACCACCGCCTCCTACAGGCCATGGAGGCTCTACTGATGAACAACAACAACAACAACCAAAGATTGCACCCGAAATACCACGCCTTACTTCGGAATTAGCTGCCCAAGCAGCCATACGCGCACAACAAATCTTAAGAAAGCAAAATTCACGCGAATCTGAATCAATGCAACCACCACCACACAATGAACGCACAATGCCACCGCCTTTACCGCCTGGACATGGCCACGGGCATGGACACATATCTGCAACATTGCCACACAAACAAGCGACTGCCGTACCGCCACCATTGCCACCACAAACTCATCATAAACCAGTGCCTGCCATACCGGCACGTGGTGGAGGTGAACGAGCTCCACCACCAGAAATACCACCAAAACGTCATAGCCTAAAAAGTATACCCGATGTTGGATTCATACCCATTCCATCTGGCATAACAACAACAGGGCGTCAACCCCCACCACCACTGCCAAAGAAACCAATGTCAGCCCAGAGTTCAGCACATAATAGCGCACAAAATTCACCCTTGGCTGGAATGAAGTTCAAAGAAAAACCACCATTGCCACCGGAGAAACCAACAGCCATGGATGCAGCAGCATCGTTGGCAGCAAAACGTAGCTCAAACCCTTTTGATGTGCCAGCGCATTTACTTGCTGGCATCACTGGTTGTGGTGGTGGTGGTGGTGGCGGATTAGGTGGTCACCTTAATAATAGCGAACAACCAAAATCAGCAGTGCCCTCACCAGCACCACAACGTGCTGCAGATTTAAAAAAGATGACACCTGTCAATGCCGCCAACAACATAACAAGTGCAGCTTCAAAAATAATGAATCTCTCACCCACAGAGGATTTTGGTTCAGAGGATGCTTTGCGTGGTATAGAAAGTGGTTTACGCAACATGGAGCGCGCCATGCAAGAGCAAATGAATTTGCGTTCCTTTGAAGCTGCAGCAGCACAAAATAATTTCGATTTAAGTTTTAAGGCTAGTCTCGTGGCTGCCGCCAGTGGAGCTGGTGGTAGTCGCATGAGTTCTGTAAATCTGCGGGCAACAGCCTATGAACGTAATCTTTCATTGGATGAGAGTCGTGCGGGTGATTCGAGACAATCATTAGAGGAATTTAAACAATTGCGAGCCCAACAACAGCAATTGCATAACTCATCATCATCATCGGTATCATCGACATCACAAGTAGAACAATCAATGCGTTCTACCATTGAACATCATATGCGTTCATTGGATCGAAATTTACCTTTAGAATTGCAATACAGTCGTCATCGCATGCAAGCTCAAAATAATTTACTTGGATCTGGTGGCGTTGCTGGTGGTGGAGGAGGTGGAGGTGGTGGTGGTTCAGGTCCTGGTAGCAGTATTATTGGTGTTCCTAATAGTGGTGTTGGTAATAATCAGCAGCAGCCACCGATGCCACTGAGCAGCGAATTCCGTGAGCATATTCGCCAGCAGCTGTTGGGCAATATACCAGCTGGGGCAGGTGTGGGCGTAGTACATAATACTGGTCAAACGCCTGGTTCAGCAGCTGCTGCCGCTTTGCTCCAGCATCAGGCTCAGTCAAGGGCAGCTGCCGCGGCACATGCTGCTGCTGCCGCTGCTGCTGCAGCTGCCGCTCAAGGTCAAGTTGGTGTGGGTGTTGGCGTGGGCGTGGGTTTGGGTGGCGCTGTTGCAGCCTTAACACGCGAGGAACTACGAATGCGACGTCGTTCATCCCATGATGAGACCCAAATGTCACAAAATATTGTCAATGCAGCTGCTGCTGGCGGCAGTCCTGGTGGTATGCAGGGTATGATGATGTTGTGTCGCTTGTTATTTTTGATTTTATTTATTTTATAATTTATCATTTTATTTGTAAATATATAAAAACAAAAACAAACAAAAAATTAGTATAGACTTGACCATATTTAGATAAAAATCCTTAATTTTTTAAACTTAATTTAAAGATTCTCTTCTACTGTTTTCCTACAATACTTTCTTCAGAACCATTGCGCAAGTCTTGTAAATTTCCATTCATCTAGAATAGATTTCATTCATAGATTTCTTTTTGACAATTTCCATTCCATACATTAATCAATCAATTCTGTCTTCTTTGTACTGAACTGCTAATACATTTTTTTTGTTCCGAAATTGGATTTTATAACCTTCCATTTATCTAGAATCGCATAGTTATCTCAATTCAATTCGACATTCCTCATTCATAGCCTATGTTCATAGATTTCTTTATAAGGATTTTAAGTTCTGTTTCCTTGTATTATAGAATCGATCCTTCAATCATCATTAAGAATATCTTAACTGAATATTGCTGACACCTTTAGTTAGAAACTAGAAATCCTGTTGTCCCTTATACTAAGCCCCGCTTTTCCCCTTTTTTAAACTCTAAAAGTTCAACTAATTTGTTCCTCTTCTTGAAAAATGTCTCCTGCTAATCAAAATTCTTTCTTTTTTTCTCTACATAAAAAACTGTTTCTTTCATTTAAAAATAACAAATAAAAAAAAACCGAATTACATCTACTAGAACTGAAAAGGTTCTCCCTAGCACCGCATTGTTCAGCCGATTTGGATTACATGCGTTGCTGTTTAAAAGGTAAACCAAATAACAAAACTTGAAACACAAAACAAGAAATGCACTGACACAATTTCCAAGTGTCAGCTAACGCAAGCTAACTCAACTTGGTTAACCCCATAAATCGCCGCTGCCCCATCCCTACTGTGTAATACTACAAATTAATACCCAGCGAGGAGGGCAGTCAATAAAACAAAAACAAAATACAAAAAAATGCTAACTTTTGTTGCTACTAACCCCCATTTATAATAAAATAAATTTGTGCAAAGTGTTGTGAGTTTAAGAAACTAAATTTAACTTGGCTGGCGCACTCACTCCTCTCTGAAACGCAACAATAAAACAAAACAGCCCATTTTTCTTAAATGTTTAACCCAATTTGCTCCTAGGGCCCTAAAAACAAATCTAACTCTCAGCTGCTGCAATGCAATCAATTGTTTTAGATACTAAGAATTTTTTAATACAATAATTACAGCATACACATCTGTGTTTCATTGACATCGGAACCGATGATGCCATAAATCACTACTCAAGGGGCTTACAATAATTTAATTTCGTTTTATTTTCTATAATTTTAATTTTCTAATTTTTTTTATTTATATTCAATTTATATATTATTTTTTTACTCTTCATTATTTATTCAATTTGTTATTTAATTTAATCCTTAATATACTCTTCATGCAGTGAATAGTATTATAAGTTTGTCAAGAAGTTTGTAACACACAGAAAAAGATATCGGAGACCTCTTTACGTAATATATTCTTGATCACCACGTGTTGATATGGCCATGTCCGTCTGTCTGTTTGTATATATGCAAACTAGTCCCTCAGTTTTAGAGCTAGAGAGCTGAACGAAGTTTTCTTTCCATCATACGCAATACAATTGTCGGAATTAGCCGAATTTGATCCCTAGGGGATACCTCTCATATAAACCCATATCCAAATTCATGTTCTTATTACAAAAACATTATTGTTTTTTCTACCATCGACTTGAAATTTGGACACTGTAAGTGTCTGACCAATGTCCAGCAACCATGCGAATATCAAGACCCTCGGAACACTAGGTGGTGTACTTCCCATACAAATCAAAATTCGTTTTTTCTACTATGGAATTGAAATTCAGTCACTATAAGTATCTCATCCATATCCACCAACTATGTAAATTTCAAGATCCTCGGATTACTAGACGGGGTACCTCCCATACAGATTCAATTTTACCTTTTTATTAGAAAAACACTTTTATTTTTTGTACTATGAGACTGAAATTTGGACACTATAAGTATCTGACCCATATCCATCAATTTTGTAAATTTCAAGATCCACGGATTACTAGGCGGGGTACCTCCCATACAAATCTAGATTCAAATTCATCTTCTTATTAGAAAAGCTTTTTTGTTTTTTGGACTATGGAAATGAAATTTGAACACTTTAAGTATATGACCCATATTTCGAGGCCCTCGGTCCACTAGGAGGGGTACCTCCAATACAAAACATAAATTTGGAACAATAATCTTTTGCGTGATGAGTATTAAACCTTCGGCATAGCCAAAGTAAATCTTCTTTTTACTGGTTTTATTTAACTTTGAATTTTTTATTAAAATTATCACTTTTATTTTGCTTTAATATTTTTTTTTTTTTGTTTTTTCTCATAATTTTTGTTTATTTACTTATTTTTTAAATATTATTTGTTATTTTTTTAAATTAATTTTTTCTTTAACTTTTTTAATATTGTTTACTTTTTCTTGTTGTTGTCGCTAATTTGCCATAATTTTTCATTAACTCAAAATTTATTCAACAAATTTTGCTTCAAACTAAAACAGAAATTAAACTTTTTTCTATGCTTTCTCTCTCCTATAGTTACTCGTTTGCGTGAACATTGGGACGAGACTTCTCAATGCGTGTTGCAACGTGCCGCACAATTGAAAAATATGCTTGGCGATTCGCAGCGGTAAGTTGTGTAGCTATAAATTATTTTAATGGTTCTATTAATTACATTGCACACACCATGACTTTCTCCCTATACTCGTATTATTTGTTTTGTAATTGCAGTTATGAGACCAAACGTTTGGAACTAGAGAAGTGGCTAACGCGCATGGAGCAACGTTCTGAACGCATGGGGACCGTTGCTACCACAGCGGATATACTGGAAGCACAACAAAAGGAACAAAAGGTTTGTTTGTGTTGACTGTTTTGTCTTTTGTTCTGTGTTCTGTTCTGTTTTTGAATGGAGAATAAATGGACTAATGATTTTCTGTTATCTTGATATTTCTTTCAGTCTTTCCATGCTGAATTGCATCAGAATAAACAGCAATTTGAGCTCTTCAATGGCTTGACACAGAAACTGATTGCTGTTTATCCTTCCGATGATACTTCGCGTATCAAGAAAATGACCGAGGCCATCAATCAAAGGTGAGTGTTTTTGTGGCGAAGAAAGGAAACTTAAAATGTAAAAAAAAAATGAAGGGAGAAATGTTGAATTTAAATAAAGAAACAATTACAATAGATTTTGAATAATTTATATAGAAATTTAAAGCTTTTAAAGTTCAAACATGGGACTAAGAAAGTTGTATACTCTTAATGATATAGAATTGAAAATATATCTAACATAACAACTGCAAAAAAAAAAAGATGACTGTCGTAGCTTATTTAATATTTTTCAATAAATTGAAAATTGCAGAAATGTAGAGTTTATTATAATGGAAGAAGTAGATTGTGGATTAATTATATTGAATTTCTGTTGAATTTGGATAGAAAGACCCTCTTAGTTTAAACTATAATAGATTCATTGAATATTTATAGAATAAACTTATAGAAACCCAGATGTCTTCATCCATATTGATTCATAATAATTCAACATAATATAACTGATGAAATTGGGTTAATGGGCGTGAATTTCTCCTACTAAGTACTAAAGTCTGCTGATTAAACATAATTAACATTTCGATTTGCCATGGGTATACAACAGATGGCTGACATTATCAAAAAAGGGACTATTTCTTGAAACAATTTATAAGATTTATGAGACTATTTGTGGGTAAATTGCAATAAATTAAAGAAAAGCAATAAACAAATGATGTATGTAATATTTAAAGTAAAATAAGTATAAGTTTCCAATCAGATTTCTGATTTAAAATGATAAATTCTAACATAGATATAGTCGATAAATGTCTAGATTTAATATGTTTTTTTTTTTAGTAATAGGGCATTTAAAGTAAGATGTTTTTATACTGAGTCAAGTTGAGTTTTTCATGAAGTTTGTAGCGCACAGAAGGAAACATCAGAGACCCCATAAAATATATAATTTATTTAGGCATGTCCTTCTGTATGTATGCAAGCTAGTTCCTCAATTTATGAGCTAGATTGCTGAAATTTTGCACGAAGCTATGTAGCTTTTACCATACACAATACATTTGTCGGAATCAGCTGGATCGGACTACTAGGGAGGGTACCTCCCATACAAACCCAGATCCAAATTAATGTTTTTGTTAGAAAAACTTTTTTGTTTTTTACACCATCGACTTGAATTTTGATGACTTAACCATATACGCTAACCATGCAAATTTCAAGACCCTCGGATCACTAGGAGAGGTGCCTTCCATACAAACCCAGATTCAAATTCAACTTTTATTAGAAATTTTTTTTTTTGTTTTTTGGACTATGGAACTGAAATTTGAATAGTATAAGTATATATGACCCATTTCCACAAATTAGTATGTAAATTTCAAGACCCTCGAACAACTAGGAGGGGTACCACCCATATAAACCCTGATCCAAATTAGTCGTTTTATTAGGAAAACTTTTTTGTTTTCTTTACTATGGTACTGATATTTCGACACTATAATTATCTGACACATATCCACCAACCTTGTACAATTCAAGACCATCGGACTACTAGGAGGGGTACCTCCCATACAAAATATGAACTTGGAACAATATTCAAAAGATATAAAGGGTGCGTGAAGAGTATTGCAACTTCGTCATAGCCTAAGTTATTCTTATTTTTACGATTTTTGTGTTAAAATAGATTTAGTTTCAAACCCTTAGTTTATACTTATATCAATTTCCATTGTCTTCCTTCTTTCTAGATATTCTAATTTGAATAATGGAGTCATTAATCGTGGCAAACAACTACATGCCGCCGTTCATAGTCTTCAATCATTTGATCGTGCTATGGATCAGGTACTTATACTTATCCTTATCCTATTCTATTATATACTCAATAATTAAAATGTAATTATTTTCTGCAAAATAGTTCCTTGCTTGGCTCTCTGAATCAGAATCACTTTGTGAAAATGCCGAAGCAGAAATTGAACGTAATCCATTAATGTATAAGGTAAGTACTTCTTTCTACTATATCTTTTCTTTATTCTTTTAATTTATATCATTAAAAAAAAGCTATTTATTGATGTGCTTTGCCCACCCGCTGACATTTTGAAAATGTTTTAATTTAAACTCAATCGAAGGCGATAATCTTACGATCCAAAATGGCATATTTATGAGCTTTGAAGTATTTTAAAGCAATGTGCAATTTGGTCTGTGTCCACTAAAGAGGCCATTAACCCATAATGTTGTGGAGCTGTGCCTGTTGTGTGGCCTTTATACAAATTGAAGTACGTGCTTTTATTGGAAAATTGTTCCAAGAAGAAGTATGTGTTTTCCTTTCATGCTTTCTTTATTCGTTTTTACAATAAAAAATAAAAAAGAAGGCATTTTTTGTTTGTTTTGAAAGCAATTTGCCATGTGTGCTGAGTCTTATGAGAGTCTCTTTTTCAAAGAAAAAGTTCTATGATTGAGAAATGTTGTATGTATGTTGAATGTATAAGGAGATCTGCTCTAAATAAAATCGTTATCTTTATCATTTAATTTGCTTATCAGTTGCTTTAAGTGTCGTGACACCATTCATTCATAGAATTTCTGGCTTTCAATTTGAGTTGCTTTTGCTTTAGATGCAACAAATATACGCACAAACTAAAACCAATGTTTAATATCTCAATTGCATTTCAATCTGAATTGCAATTGTAGACTGATGAATGAATGAATGAATGAACAAATAGACAGACAGACTCGGAAAGAGATTCATATAAATGTATGATCAGACAGATGGTGAGGAATGGGCTGAGTGACTGAACATTGGGACAGGAGACAGACTTTGCCACGCAGCAACAGCAACAACAACAACATGCATACATAACTCTCTGGCATCTTCATGCTTTGGAGAAGTGCGTGTCTCTGCTGGCTTTGCTACTTCAGTTCAAGTGCGCATCATCATCATCATCATCGTCATCATTATCATTGTACCAACCACCCAATCCAAACCATCTATGCAGTCATCTATCCATCCATCCATCCATCCATCGTCGTCTGCTCTCTTGTGTACTTCAATCTCGCTTCGTTTGTTTGTATACTCCAACACTTTATTGTTTGTTGTTAGTTGGCCCCACTGTCTGTCTGTTTGTCTGTCTTAATGTCTGTTTGTTTTATTATTCTTGCTGCTGCTGTTGCTGCAGATATTCATGGGCCATGGGCAGATTGTCTTTGGATGGTGGTGGTCGTGGCTGGCATGACCAGAGCCGTGTTCCCTAAGTGGTTGTGTGTATCCAATGAATACTCCGCGCGTACCACTTCACAATAATTACACATTCGCCCATTTAAGGCAATTATATTGTAAATGCACTTCGTTCGGGTCTCGCTTTTCCAGCATTTACATTTATTTTTATTTTTCTTTTTTTATATTTTTTGGTGGGGTTTCCTTTCTTTTTTTCTCTTCTTCTTCTTCTTCTTTCAATTCATTTAATTTATTTTCATTTTTGTTTTTATTTTTGTCTTTGATTCTTTTTCTGTAAGTGGTTTACAATGCAATTATAATTATTTCAATTTACTGTTTCTTTTCAACTTTTCCTTTCATTTTATTTCCTTTCCTTTCCTTTACTTGCCTTTTCTTTGACTTGGTTGTTTATATACATTTCTTTATTTGTTGTAAAATATTGAAAATGTTTGGACATTGTTAAAGAAAAGTGGCTAATCGTGCTTTTGCCTGAAGCATTTCCATTTTCATTTTCCAAATGAAAGGAAGTTTCGTTGACTTTTGTAAGATGTTGGATTTGCTTTTAATATAATTTTCTAATTGATGGACAATCAATTGCTAGACTAAGTTAGTTTATCCATAAAGTTCCATTACATAATTTTTTTTGGTGGAAATGGATTTCTAGAGGCGAAGGGTGGTCACAAATTGGAAATGAAGGCATTATATTTGTAGGTAGTAAGACTGAACATAAGTCGATACCACATCTTTGGTGTTTGCAAAGTTCTTCTTTTTTATTACATCACATCAAAACGGACAAATGGATAATATGGTGTGAGCGCTAGTAACGATGACACACAAAGCTCTTAGTCTCGAAGTTTTGAAGACAACTAATATGCTCGCAGCTGCCTCAATGCTGACTCACTTTGTAAATAAGAGAGAATGTGTGTCTGTGAGAGCATAAATAGGCAGCGAGTAGCGGGTAAAGAAGGACGATTTTAACTTTTCTAGGTATATTGTTTACAGTCTGTTAGTAACTAGTCAACAATATTCCACTGGACGAATTTACTAGCAGTTGGTGAAGTCGCTGGCTCTTGGATTGCAAACTACCCAAATGAACTTTAACACCTTAACCACTACGCCATTGAGATCACAGAATTTTGTTCTCTTAAGCTTAACTTTAAACAGAAATCTTACAATCTACCACATATACAATTTCACTTTACCGCAACCAAAAATGTTGCAAGTTTATTCTAGGGGTCCCTTTTAAAATTTTAACTTGATTTTACTTGTATTATTTGTTGTTATAGATAAAATAAACACATTCTGTGAAAATTTCAACAGCCTATCTATTACGGTTCATGAGAGACAGCCGCTAACAGACGGACAGCGGAAGCTTAGTAACAGGGTCGTTGTGGTACCGAAAAATACTAAAAAAAAAAAAAAAATACAGTGATGCAGTAAATGGTTGACAATTTCTCATTTAGAGATTTTAAGTTTCTTTAAAAAGATTACAAAAGAATAACAAATTTCAGTTGCAATCGAAATGATCAATTTATAAAAGTATTCAGCAAGCGTTGTCCTGCTTCTCCAATTCAAAAAAAAATAATGGCTGACCTGATAAGATGTTTGCCAAAAGCGAGTTGATTTAGTTTAAAACATTTCTCTTCTGGATATTTTTTTTTTTTAGATTTCTGGGCTTTTCATTTAGAGTTTTTATAATTTTTATTTTTTCTAAACCTTCCTCATGAATCGCTGGGTCCATTGTTCAAAACTATATGAAATTCCATTCGCTAGTTTTTGAGTTCATCGCGTTCAGACACACAGATAGTGGCGGGCGCCTTTGTTTTATAATATAAATAGATTTTTATAAATGCCATTTAAAAATTTTCCCTGAAACTAAAGTAACGATTTTGTAAGATTCCTTTAGCTTTTTAGAACTTACTGTCTTTTAAGCTTTATTTCTTTGCAATAAAAGCTTTTTATTTTTTGGTTCTTGCATTGAGTAAAAATGTGTTGTCAACAAGAATTTCAGTTAACAAAATAAGTTAGAAAGTTGTTATGATAAGACAGAACCTTTATATAAATACGCATGCGTTACATTAAATGCTCTCTGATTACGCCATATTCTCTCTTTTATTCTCTTACAATTCATTAATTTTCCATGTTGGCAATGTTTTGTTGTTATGCTGTCGCCGCTGCAGCATCTGAACTGATAACACACACAACAAACAAAACAAAAAGTCTCCACAATAATATGCATTTTGCTTTTGGCGCGTGTCAAACACACGCACACAATTGTCTACAGAGAGAGCAGTGTGTGTGAGAGTGGGAGAGTATTGTAGAAAAAGTCTACACGTGCAGCGCATGTTTTTGACATTTTTACCGGCACAACACACATGAACAAAATACCGTTACATATAAATATTATTATTGTTATTGTTTTGTGTTGCCGGCAGCTGTGTGTAGAATGTTGAAGAGATGAAGATGCTTGAGAAGGGGGGCTTAACATGTTTGGATACCAAAGCAAGTGTGAGCGGGTTTCTTTGTGTTTTGATATTGTATTTTGTTTGTTGTTGCTCTAAAGTGACACTTGTTTTTAATATTTTGCTCATACTTGGTATTGTTTATTGTGTGACCACTACTACCACTTGGACTCACTCCCACTCTACAAAAGTTTTGTTGTACCGCTGCCGCACAGATGTTCAGCTGACTGCGTTCGCTGTTGCTGTTGCCGTTGCCTCAGTCGACTTTGACTTTATTTTCTGTTGTTTCTAAACTGAAACTGATGTGGCAGCAGCAGCAAATGAGTCTGAAGCAGCAGCAGCAGCAACTGAGACCGAGCATTAACTGCTCAGTTCGGCTGCTGGCAGCTTGGGAATGAATCGTGATTCGAAGCAGTTCGTAGTTCGTGTTTTGATATTCGCCGCGTAGCATGTGAATTTCTTTGGTAACGGAAAAAGCGATAATGCGGAAATAAAGTGAATGAATTAGTGAATGACGATGATACGTTGTAATAAATAAATAAAAAAAAAAATTAATTTAATTTAATTATAGTTAAATTAAAATTAAATAAAAATTATAAAAAAAAATAATATTATAAAAATGAAAAAATAGAAAAAATTCTTAGGTAAAAAATATTTTTAAAAAAATACTGTTAATAATAAAGTGTAATTGTTTTAAATATAAAAATAAAAAAAAAAATGCAAAAACATCAAGCTCATGTATTTGCATTAAAGGACTTCCGTTTTACAAGTAATCAACTTCCGGTCACTCACAATGTTTTTTTTTGGCATTTTACAATATGCAACTGATGTCGCTACTTGCTGTTGGTTAATTTAAAAGCAATAATAAGAAATGCACTGCATACTTTCAAGCGCTCAACACACACACGGATACATGGACACTTCCACACATAAAATCATAATTCTGCCGACCAAACATGGTAACAACCAACAGAAAACAGACACAGAAATGATATGAAAATTTAATTTTAAAATGCATTTTCTGTGCAACAATTAAACACAAATGTGTAACTGCTATTTGTGTTGCTGGTGTTCAGTTGTGTTCAGTGACTCTTATCTGACTCCGGGATTCAGCATTCATTTTTGAAAAGAAGCATAAAACTAAAGAACAAATAAACAAACCAACAAACATACAAATGGCAACAAACATTAAGCAACAGCAAACATAGAACAACAAACAGCAAGCAAAATGATATAAAAAACAGGAAGTGTGGCGCGCATATCCTTTTTCGCTTTGTGCATTTTTAGTTATAGTCAGACAAAAACAACAAACAATAACAACAAACCTCAGCATGATGTGCATCTTTATGTTGCTTCAGAAACCCTTATACTTTAGATCTACATATGTAACTTAACTCCTTTCTACTATGTATTTGTGAACTGTTGTGTGCACATTTAACATGAATTTAAAAGTGAATTATGCATTAATTATGCAGCAAGTTTGTTTTCTGTTTTTTTTTTTTTTTTTGTAATTTTCATTTTCTTCTTTAAACTTTTCCAACAAGAGAAGAAGAATTTTAGAGAAAATGACTGTAAAAATATATAAGAAAATTCTTTAAAGTGTATAAATTTAATTTAAAGTGCATAAATTTCATCATAAATGATTTCATAATTACAACATCAAGTGATTACAGTTAAGAATTTAGAGATTTTCTCTTAAAAATTTATTACAATTCCAAGAAATGTTAATGATTATATTTATGAATTTCTCGTATGTACAATTTTCCATTGAATTTTCTTTATTGATGACAATTTACTTGTTTAGTTTCCTTTGAGAAAAGTTGCTAGAAAATATAAAACAAAAAATTTTAAATTATAATAACAAAAAATAATAATTCTAAATAATAGAAATCAATTTTAAAAAATTAAGTGTTAATAATAAAAATAAATAAAAAATAAATAATAATAAAAAATTATTCATAAATAAATAATAAAAAAAATTCAAAAATCAATAAAAGAAATAGATTAACAATTAACTAAATTAAAAAAAAAAATGATAATAAGAAAAAAATAGAAAAATTTAGTTTAACTTAGAAATATTGAAATATTTTAGGAGAGAACAAATAAAGAACATATTCACATTTTGTAATGTGTGAAAAAACTTGTGTACTTAGTTTGTTAAGAAAAGTTGTATAGTTGAAAAATTCATTCAAAGTTCTTAATCATAACTTTTTTTTTTTATTTTTTTTTTTTTGTCAAATAAACAAAGTATTTATATTATTCAATTCAATTTTAATTCAATTTTATTGCATTTTTCTAATAATATAATATTTTGTTTATGCTTATGATATCTTAAATTAAAGGGTTTATGCTTTCGTTACCTTCACAATGTAGTTGTATACTAGATAATCAGGCAGACATTGTGCCGCCTCTCTTTCTCAAAAAAAATTGATGGCTACTGATTGGTTGACCTGATTTTATGTTTGTCAAATGCGACTGGGTTAATTGTAAAATAATTCTCTAAGCTTTATATGCATCTCACTTATAAACCTCAGTCATTTCGATTACTTTAGATTTTTCCGCTGTGTCTTTGGGGTTTTTTGAATTTTCATTTTCTCTAAACCTTCCTCATGAATCACTCCACTCATTGGTGAAAACCGTATGAAAATCCATTCTGTAGTTTTTGAGTTCATCGCCTTCAGACAGACAAACGCAGTGGGGACTTTGTTTTATAATATGTGTAAATAAGGGGATAATATAACCATTGTTTTTTATAATAATTTCAATATCGATTTACTGTGGGGAAAAATTTATCAAATTTTAAGAATAGTTTTAGAAAACTGAAAACTAAAACTTAAATCTAATAATGTCATATAATCAATCATTGATATGTGAACCTATCATTGAAGTTTTAGTTGAGCAGGACTAGTCTGTCAACTACCATTTCAACATTGGCTTGCTAATGGAAATCGGTAGTAGAGTGGTGGCATAGTAGGCCGAAGTTTTAGCAATTTGTTTTGCATATCCTGTAATTTGTTTAAATTGCTTCAAGCAATATCCGTCCAAAAATTGGGTTCCATAGAAAATTATAGCTTGGAAAACTGATCTCAAGAGATTCATTTTGTTTTCAATATTCCAGCGAGAATTTCTGTTTATAAAAGGGTATAAAATTCTTATGAAGCAGTTTAGTTTATTAATGATATAAGCGATGTAGTCCCTAAAAATGGTTTTTGTATCTAAGACTAACGTTTTGTTCCCAGCAAAAAAGCGCTGTGTCATCAGTGAATATCGCAGAGCAACCATAGAAAGATGGGAATTCAGAAGTGTAAATGTTACATGACAAAATATATTGTTATATTAAATTATTTAAATTATGCAATAAAGTATTTAATTTTATAAGAGTACTGAGCTACTGAGGCCTTCAACTCTATTAGAAAATTTATATTTATTAGTTAAATTTAGAGATTATATATTAATGTTGTCGGTTATAGGCTGTTGGAGGAGATTTGAGGATTTTCTTTTTTAAATTAGTAAGCTGTAGTCCTTGGCAAATATGGACAGTGGTTTATTGAGAGAGAATCATCGCAGAAACAGCGTTTTGCAGGAATTCCATTTAGTAAGTGGTCATGAGTTACATTATTATTTTGAAGCATCTGTGTATAGCCATTTGTTTATTTTTAGAAAACCTTCAGAATAAAGAGTAACATTAAATCTTAAATATACAAAATTTCTTAAAATTATTGCATATTGTATAATTTCCTATAATTTACTCGTATTTTTGTTGCAGTTTTTGATTTGTAAATTTTTCATAAGATTTACTCATTCACTCATTCATTTCATATTAATTTCAATTGAAAGTGATTCTTTACTCTTATCTCTGTGACATTGTAAAAATATTCTCTTTTCAATTCATTTGTGAAATTTGTATCAATTGTTTTTTGCCTTTTTCTTGTTGATTTGTTTTAAAATAATAGAGAATCTAATATTTTTTCTTGTTGATGAATTTGTCGATGATGATGATTGATTAATTTGTTGATATCTTTCTTGTTCTTTGTTTAGAAGAATTTGCAGTGATTGTCAATGAGAAAGTAAAGAAATATTTTCCTAAAATTCCATGATGAATCTACGTTTAGCTTGAATCCAATTTGAATTGCATTTTGTAGTTTCTTTTATGATTAAATGATGATTCATCATATAATTTCTCATTTCTATGCTAACTATAACATTCAACTATCAAAACTTATAATATTATAATTAAATGATGATGATTGTGATCTGAGTGATTTATTTCATTTCAATTTCTAAATATACAATACAATACAATATTGTCAGATGCATCAAAAGAACAATATGATTAATTCCATTGTCTACTGTTGTGATTTACTATTGTATTATGAGTGTACAGTCAAACTAACATAACTCGAATCATCATTAAGCACAAACAAAGTTCGACTTATGGAGACTTCAAGTTATAGAATTATTCATCATACTAAGGGATTTGGCGAAATGTAGTACAATTTTGTTATATTTTATTTACTTAACATCAAGTTTTTTTATCTACAATTTCATAAAATATTCAGAAATTTCTGTTTGAACACTTACATTATTTTTGTTAGACTCAGTAAAAATATATTCTAATTTTATTAATGCTTTAAAATAATCTTCAGTTGCGTTACTATTCAATTTTAATTATCTGTTTAAAATGGCTAAGGAATCTGCTACATCTTTCTTGGAAACATGTTCAATAGATGTATCCTCCGAACCGTTGTCATCATCTTCCATGGCACTTGGAGTTTGACTTACTAACTGTGAGCAATAATATTTGTTTTTTGTTGATTCCTTATTTTTTTTTTAAATAGTGGAAACCGTACTCGACGGTATTCCATATTTTAGAGTTGCATCCTTTTTCTTTAATCAACTTTCTACTTCTTCTATTAGTTCAAATTTTTTTTCAATTGAAAAATGCTTTAAAATATGTTTTGATGACATATTAAATCACTAGCATATACTTATTGTAGTCCGTTTTCGACTTACTTAACGTTGATAAAAATTTATGAAGAGTTTTTTTTTTACAAAAAAGGACTTCCCCGAATAATAAACTAAATAGTTTGCATATAAATTATAGAATTGTATATGATATAAAATCTTTTAAATTTTAAAAACAGAAAAAAAAATAATATTATAAATCATCGTCAGTTGTTGTAAACTTATAGCAAAAGTATGTCTCTAAAGGCTGCAACAGAATGGTGAAGCTAAGTCTGAGTCTGAAGCCGATCAAAAAATCAAATACACCTGATTGTATGTGAACGAACACAATTTAAAGCTGAGTCTGAGTATAAGTCTGAGTCCGAAACCGAAAAGAAATAGTTTGACTCCACTCGGTTTCAAATCATCTGTCTCTCTTTGTCTGTCTCTGTTTAGTGTAATTAACACATGTTAACTAGGGTTGTCCAACGCATTAAGAAAATTATGACTAAGAATATTTTTTTAGTTCATTAGAAAGGTTTTTTCATTTGCCAAAGTTGGACAATCGTACTGAGGCTGAACCTCGCATTCTGTTCACTTTTTTTTTTGGCCTTCAGCTTTAGACTCAGTCTCAGCTTCACCATTCTGTTCCAGTCTTAACCCTTAGATGTAAAATTTGATCCACCAAACCGATCTTTCCGGTAGAGTTTCCAAACAAAAATTTATGGCATATTGCATTGTCACCAGAACTAAGGGTGTCAGCTTACTGGGTTGGGTTATCAAGAAGTAGACCTAATTCAGCTTGCAAGATTTAACCCTCTGATTAAAGAACATTGTGCCTTAAAGAAAACAATTTAAAAATAAATGATTTCTATGAGTTTGAACGAGAAATTCAAGAAATTTTAAAAATTTTTTTAAGATTATTGTATATTACAATACTTTTTTCTAAAATATATCTTTCTTTTTGTTTGACTACAACATTTTTCAAAATATTCTTTTCTCATCCGTAAAATTTATCTCTCTTCTTTAATAACATTTCATTTACAACTTTTAATTTTTCTTTGAGATTATGCACACACACACAATTTCAAATTCAAATACAATAAAATCCAAAAAAATTTTAATAATAAAATTAAACCGCCACCTACACAAAACCCAATCATTATCTCACTAAACTCCACTCAACATCAACATCAACATCTTTATGCATCTTCAATTTCATTCAGGTTTTTCATTAAAAGAAAAATGAGTTAGCTCCCCTTATAGTATTAGATAATAAAACACCACCTACAAAAATTCAATAAAAACAAAAAACAAAAAAAAAAAAACAAAAAAAATAAAAAAAAATAAGAAAAATACAAAATAATTTGTTGTTCAGATTATTTTTCATAAAACCCTCAAAAAATACCATAAATTGTTACAATTTAAGCTTAAGCTTCTCAATGATACTTCAAAATTTTGTAGGCAATTAAATAAACAATTTGCCATTAAGCACTTTTGATTATAGAATTTATCTGTCCACAATAAGTTGTTCTTTCCAGAATATTGAGAATACTTCAAAATTTTCTTGATTTATTTACAAATATGAAAAACCACAAAAAATGCATTTAAAATATGCATTGTTTCATCTCTGTCAGTACTTGAGTGCGTTTGTATTTTTATCTATAAATGTTTGATCTCAAAATATTTTTATCAAATAAATTAAGTTAAGCAGACAATTAATTCTTAAGTCTGCAAAGTGTGGCTTTGTTTAAAATCATACAAACAAAAAAAAAAAAAAAACAAAAAAACAAAAGTAAATATTTTTTCACATTAAAACTCTAGTTAAACCCACGCCAAACATAACTTTGACTTGACTTCTTAAGACTGTGAGACTCTGTGAAACTGAGAGCTGAGCTGAGCTGTGCTAAGTTGAACTAAGCTTGAGTTAAGAGTCCAAAGAAAAACTGGCAAAGACCTACGCATGTTAACCCAGACCAGATCTAAGACTAGACTACATGGACTTGGAATAGAGTAGAGTAGAATAGAGTAGAGTGGTGAGCTGCTATAAACTATTTTACTATTTGGCTAAACAAGCTTTATGAAAACAGCATACATCATTTGAGATTGTTAGACTGACGACAGGGTCAGCAACAAGTTAAGACCAAAAACCAAGCCCATTGTTGTTGGAGTTGTTGACTAAAGAGAGACGTGTGACATTTGTTGCAATACTAAACTAAAGACATGAGCGTGAAATGTTTGAGTCTTGTTAGACAGACAACTTGTAGGGTTCGTTGTTTGTTGTTTGTATTTTTCGTAGTTTTTTATCTGTTTTTGTTTCTATTTTTGTTTTCCAATTCATTGAACATTTGTCGGCAACGACAGCTTCATTGATTGGTTTTGAAAAGAAGGCAGTCAGGCAGTCAGGCAGCCTGAAAGCTGAAACACTTGGCCCAAACTAACAACAACTTAAAACACACTATTTACTAACAATAATAAGAATTTCGAAAGTGTGGAAATGGGTTTTTATTTTTATGAATGAATATGAATGAATGCTTAAAAATGCATTCAACACTTTATTATATGCTTAAGCTTTTTCTTCTTGTTCAGTGTTTCTAGATAAATAATCGTTTTATCATTTTTCTCTCTCTCTCCCCAATTTTTTGGGTTTATTCATTTAAGCCGCATGTAAAATCTTGTTAACATAAATTCCCCAAGATAAAAAACATTGAAACACGCACGATTTTGTGTTATTTTTCTTGTTTTGTTTTTACTTATAAACACAAAAGTATCTTCTTCTATATCAAACAGTTGATTAAATCTTTTGATTTGGTGAAAACTTCTTTGATTTTTGATAAAGAAACTACTGAGTTTCTAATTGGATTTTTCTACTTAATTTTTATATTCTTTTAATTGTTTTTAATAATCGATTTCAAAGAATTAGAAAATGAATTAAATTTATGTGATAAAATCATATGAAGTAAATAACAAAAAAAAAAAAAGCATGAAGTTTTCAATAGATGGAAAGTTGTCTTAATATATTCAGTTATAAATAATTATACATGTTATAAAACGAAGTCCCCCGCCGCGACTGTCTGTCTTATCGCGATAATCTCAAAAACTACCAATCAAATGTTCATACGGTTGTGAATAATGGACGAAGTGATTTATGAATTACTTAGGTTTTGCGGATATTGACTCAAATTTCATTTGTCTTCATTTGTCTTAATATGTCATATTTGTTATTATATCTCCAAGGCTTGCAAGGGAGTAGCAACGTGCAGGGGGAAGCTTGTTTATAAATAAAAATTGAACGAAAAAAAAAAAAAATAGGTGAGCGATGAACTCCGACACAGTTTGACCAATGACCATAAAAATTGGCTCATATGTGTATTTTTCCATGGAGAAGATTTTTATAACGAGCAAAAAAGAAATCAAACGCTCGAAGGTTGCCCTGCTCATTATATTTTTGCTATAGCGGACCACTGATTTACACTGAGTAAGAACCTGATAAGTGGAGTTCTGCTTAAATAACGGGTTTTGAAAAAAAATGTGCAAGAACAACATGAGAGAGTGAGAGAAGTAGTCGAATTTATTTTACGAAAACGCCTGCCGTAAAGACCTAATACCATAGTAACAAGCTCAACATCCCCTCGCATGTACAATATCCGCAGGTAATTTGAGTCATAGTAATTTTGGTCATATGAGTCACCCCTTGGTCTGGAATTGAGGTCTATCTCAAAATTCCGCTGCTCTGTACTGTGACAGCACCCGGTTGACAAACTCCACGCCGCGTTAATACTTTACTCACATCTGGACGGAACAAGTTTCTTGGGTTCCTGAACTACCCGTGGTACCAAACAATGCCTCTAGTCTGACCTTAGTTACAAAAAGTACTACCAAATTAAACTTCAAAACAGTTCCTGGATTGGTGACCTAGTTTCTACCACACGTACTACCAAACTGCTCTGATCGGTGACATAGAATATATGAGAGTGACAGAGACAGCGTATATTTGCTGCTAATAACATTCATTTAGACGTTTTTCGACCAGGGACCACTTTGATTTCATTATTATTAGCAGGAACCACAAAGATAAAAGCAAGGCTGGATCAATAAGGAAAGTGGAGGAGGCCTTTCAAGTTTCAATATCTTTTAGATAATTTTATTTTGATACTAGCTGTCCCGGCCCGCTTTGCTACTCATCGAAAAAATGTCATCAAAATCAACTTTGCACGGAAATGATAGAAAGAATGATATTTATTTATTGTGATTCACAATTCAAAAATAGATGTTTTATATACAAAATTTGATCCACCAATTTCGACCGATTCTGTAAGCCGATTTCAATGAAATAAACTCTATATATTACTTACAATAAAGCTTGTTATCTTTCAGTAATTCGATTTTGAATTCAATCAGTGAGTTTTGTGTGATGCGCATACAAAGACTTTCAGTCTATGATTTTATTATATGTATAGATATTTTTGAAAGATAACTTTCCACTATTAAGATATTGGCTTAACCAATAATGTTTCTTCGGAATCTGAACACCCCAAAGTTGTGCAACGGAACCAGACTTTCCGTAACAAAAACTGATGTCGAAAGTGTTTGAATCAACCAGAATTAAAGTCAAATATAAAGGAGAATACGTGTTGCTTCCAATCACCTGATTTGCTCCCTTCACATTTAAGCGACTACAGTTTCCAGTGCGTCTTGCTTTCGCGATGACAATCAACAAAGGTCAAGAGCATTCACTCTGCGTTGCTGGATTAAATTTAGAAAATCCATGTTTTTCGCATGTAGCTTTATCTAGGAACTACAAAACTCTGTACATCTTCTACACCGAATCATGTATGATGATGAAGTATGTAAAAAGTGTTTAAAAATATTCATATTAATATAAATAAATCCAAAAATCAGATCAAAACTATGGAGAATGTTCAGAGTGAGAGTTTGGCTCGGTTTTTCTTTATTCAACACACATTTTGATTTTTAGTTTTGTTTACTTTGCAATAGAAAACCTTGATTTTCCTCATTTGAAACTAAATTTTTGTTATTATTTCTAGTTAATTTATCATCCTATATCTGTTTTCAATGACTTTTTCACTCACTTACTCATTCAAAAATAAATAATTTTTGTTTTTCCTCATACATATTTTAAATTTCTAGTATTCCCATTCTATTTAATTCCATTCAATTGAAGTTTTTCCCTCATATTTCATTTTTGTTTATATTGTTTTCTATTTTATCTCTCGGTTTCCCTGATTTTATCAAAATTTTATTGCAACATTTAATTGTACTTTAATTGAATGAATGAAAAATCATTGAAATTATAAATCAAATTGCAGCATTTCCCATTATCCATTATCGGTTTTCATTGGCTGCAGCAGCCGCACCAAGTTAAATCTACAGACCCCTGCATTCCCCTTCTTGGCCCCCATTAGACTCATCAAAACATAATGATTCGCGCGCCACTTGAGCGCTTACAATGAGTACATTTCGAGTGCACTTTGTTAGACCAATTAATTTACATTTCCTCATACAAAGCCACAAAATAATAAAAAAAAAACAGAAAAAGAAACAAAAAGAAGTATAAAATAACAAAAATAGAAAAAATAGAACTAAAAACAAAAGCACACAAAATAATAGAAGAGAACAGAGAGAGAGAGAGAGAGAGGGAAATGAAAAGAAAAACAACAACCGGAAAGCACTTGACTCAACACTCGACTCGGATATGTTTTTTTTCTTTCTTCTTATTTGTTATTTTGTTTGTTTGTTTGTTTTATTCTATATATTCGCGAAAGAAAGAGAAAGAAAGAAAGAAGACTATGAGTTTGCGTGTGTGTGAGAGAGAGTAAATGCTATTAAAACCGCAAATAAAAAATATATATTTTATATAGAATATTTTTCTAGTGGACCTCACATCTGAAATAGTTGATAGAAGTCAAGAGAGATGGCGTAGGACTCAGTCACAGTGGTCTGTCTCTCTGTCTGTCTCTGTAGTTAGTAGGAAAGCGGCCGGCAGTCATGAGGCACACAACTTGAATATGGCGGCGGCCGGCAGTTTGGTTTGTCCTGACAGTCAACCAAACAATCAGCGAACGACCATCTAGCGACGACTCCTCTTCTCTTCTCTCCTCTCCACTACTTCTAGTCCTCCTCTTATGATTGTTGCTGTTGTAACTGACCAAGCCAACGAACCAGTCATCATGCACCGCTGACTACAGTAACTAGTTTCAAGTGCACTCGTGTTGTCCTTCCGCAGGATAACACGAGCTGCACTCTTAAACCCGCAAACACAAAACCCACTAACTGACGACGATGAATGAATGAACGAATGAATGGTTGAGTGAATGTTAGATAGAATGAATGAACGAATAACGTGGCAAACAAACGGAACGAATGCATTTTGACTGACTGTGTCTGTGAATCTGGTGGAAGGGAAGGGATGGACTGGGCCTCTTTTCTACTAGTATGTCTGAGTGGTACTCATCATACCATGACTACTCTTGCATGAGGTGGAATTGGCATGGCAAAATCATCATGTGGCATTTTTCTACTACTGTGATGACCGTTTTGGTGAATGTCGAGTCGAGTTGAGTTGAGCTCTATAATTTTTAGACACAATAGTGTCGCCTATTTTGACTGCTGCTGCTGCTACTAGTGTCTACAAATATTTCTCTTTTTTTTTTATTATTTTTCATTTTTTCTAGATTTTTTTTTTTTTTGTTTCAAGGAGTTTGACAATTTCATTTTAAACTTTTGATTTTTTTTATAATTTTTGTTGGCCAATGTGGTTTGTGTTCTTTCACCATTTTCTTTATTTTTTCTATTTCTATTTTTGCATAGAATTTAAATAGTAGGTAGAGTGTTTGACTGTTAAAACTGTCATTGTTAAGCAACAGAGGCGTAAATGGGTGGGAATTTGTTTGTAAAAAAAAGAGAGCCAAAGGATCAGATTTAAAAATTTCAGACAACTGTGTTTTGGTGGAACAAGAGAGAGAGAGAGAAAATTTTGATTGAAATAGAGATGTAAAGTAACAAATTTAAAGCCCTTAAAGACATAAATATAATTATAACTTATTGAATAAAAATATAAGAAAAAAATATTTTTAAGTTTAATGGTTTTGAGTTTTGTAAAGAAACATAATAATCTACTAAAAGTTAAAAAAAAAAATAAAATAAAAATTAAATAAATTAGGTACCAATAATTACGCCATTCTCCTCATTAATCTAGAACATTGATCAGACTAAAATAAATAAAAAATCGTGAGGCGAGTCGAATTTCTATTGCATATTAAATTGTCATCAGAACTAAATGTGTATACAAAATTTCAGCTCAATCGGATGTGAAGAAGTGGTCCTAATTCAGCTTACAAAATTTGACCCTTAGATGACAGAACATTGTGACTTCTCTGAAGAGAAAACAATCCTTTAAAAAATAGGGCCGCCGTCTACTAAATTTGGCTTTGCTGATTGGCACATGTATAAGCTATTCTATGCAAATTTCCATAAAATTTCAATTCAATCGAACACGAGATCTTCCTTTCATCTTAATAAAAATACAAAAAATTTGAAGGTTAATTGTTTTTAGGAAGAATCACAGTAGAATTTTCAATTAGTTGTACGTTGATTAGTTAAAACTGTTTAAATCCTTATATGTCTATACAAATTATTTTATTTTAGTTTCCTGTCCATAATGGCTATGGATGCCGGTTGCATGACACGCCAACTCAAGGAAACTTTTCCAATTTAACTCTTCCCCTACTATTCTCTTAATGATTCTCTATGTTCTTCCTGTCTAAAACTTGCCTAAGTTCTTCTATTCGCATTCACTTCCTAATGCCTAAGGCACAAAAGTAAAATTGTTGCAATATAAATTCATTCAGTTAAGGCTCAAATCACAGGAGAGGTTAGTTCATAGACTTATAGACATACGACCACTGTTGTATGCAACAACTTCCGGTTCGTTTTTCATTGTGTGTATGTATGCGTATATAAGTGTATGTGTGCGTGTGATACTTTTTAATGGTAGCGGCGAATAGCGCAAAAAGAAAAGAAAAACAAGCAGGAAGACAATAAAGTAGACTACAGAATACTGCAACATAAAATGTGTTGCATGTTGATATATGTGAGTGAATGAGTGTAAGTATGTCTGTGTTTATAGCAAATACAATAGCGAACAGGAAATCATACAATGAAGAAGTAGTAAGAATCAGAAGCAGCAGACCATCAAAGACCGCCAACATTGAAGTGCGAGTATGTTTTTTGGAAGGAAAGTGAAGTTCGTGGAAGAAACTTAAACTCTTCTCAACATAACATAACACAACACAACACAACACCAACTCAACTCAATTCGACTCTACTCTACTCTACTCAAGTCAAATCGACTTAAACACAACAAACAACAAGCAATAACAACAACAACATTTAAGTGGAGACAACATTGTTGCTAAATGTTGTTGTAACAATTGCATATTCATGTTCCTACAACTCATAGCAGTAAAAGTACTAGGAATAGTAGAAGAAAGAGAAACAGAAGTAGGAAGAAACACATACAAATATGTATGTATGTATGTATGTACAAAAATAGAGAGAAATTAAGACATTGAGTAAGGTGGCAAAGGGGCAAAGGGGCAAAGGGAGTCAAAAACAGGGAACAGGGAAAGACAGAGAGAGAGAGAGTGGTTAACATATACTACAGAGTAACGCTTCAGAACAATGCCTGTAAAAACATTGTTTTCGAATTGCAACATGAGGTATACGAATGTATCTTTGTAGCATCTACGATGTTTATACAATCTACATACATACGTATATACTTACTTACATATGATTCCTTTCTGCACGATATTCCATTTTCTTTTTGCATTCGTTGTCTCGCATCCTTGTACCATGCTGACTGTTGCCTTCCTTTTGTTCTATTCTGTTCAGTTCAGTTCAGTTCTTGTTCCATGCAAACCATGTGCAACATGATGGTAGCATTATATCCTCAAGGGTTGCGTAGTTTTTGCTTTCTTTTGTTTTTTCTGCATTTTTTATTGTTTTTTTTTTTTTTGACTCGTTATAATTTTAAGCCCAAAAAGAAAGCAGAAAACAAAAAAAAAAAAAAAAAATTATAATAAATTCCTATTTTTTGTACTTATTGTAATGCGTCGTCGCCTGTTTTGTGTTTTACTTATGAGGCGTTATCCTTGCTTTACTTGTTCCTTGTGGTATCCAAAATAAAGAAATATTAAAAATTGTTATTCCATTTAAATTGTGCCAATGTTTTCGTTTCCTAGTTCATTGAGACTTCCTTCCCCTTCTAAGTATCTTTCATACACATTCATATAATTATTCCATGTATTGTATGTATATAATCTCTTCCTCTCAGTCTTTGTTTCTGTGTGTTCTTTATCTCTCTATCTAACTCTATCTGTCTAGCCATAGAATACAGAAAAATAAAAGAAATGACAACAGACATGGTAAATGATGGCGACTATTCTATTTTATACGAGTATGTATATACAAAAATATGCTAAAATAAACACCCAAGGATAAATTCTATTGTTGCATATTTAGTCTTATCCTAAAGCAGTTAAGAGAATTTGTAGAGAGTAGAAAATTAAAAAGGATTAAACATAAATTGTAGCACGTTTCTTTATTTGAAAAAGATTGTGAAAAAAAAAATATATAATAAATAAATTTTATTTAATTGCATAATCTTATGCACCAAAGATATAAATTATATCATGTCTTCTGGGCATTGAGAATAAATAGAAGACTAGATGAATATAAAGAAAAAATATTAAGCAAAGCTTTTGATAAAAAAACTTTCAATGTTGCATTTACAAAAAAAAAAAAAAAAAAACAAAAAAAAAATATCTCAATGTTGATTCATGGAAGTGTTGGAGGAAATTCATTTATACTAAGATCATGTCTTTCTAAAGTTGAATTGCTAGTAGTAATTGTTTTAGACATACATATTCGAGTATATTTTAGTTTAATTTATAAATTTGGAACAAAAAAGAGAAACCATGGATGTAAATCTTCAGCTGAATTTTGCAACTAAAAATTGTCTAGTGTGACTATGGATTTCGTGATCGCCGAGAATTATATTTATCAATTCACTGTCTTCAATTGTTGTTTTGTTGAAATGTGATACTCTAAATCATTGGCCTCCAAACTTTTTAGCCTTGGGGCCATACTGATTAATTTAAATTTTCCGGCCAGTGTTTTTTTTTTATCCGCGGGCCGTAGTTTGGAGACCAATGCTCTAAATTCATTGAAAGTGGACATCTTCCAATGAATTGTGTCAGTGTTTCCTTTGGATAACTTATGTGGCAATCTATCTGTGTCAGTAACGTTTTAGTGATGTATTGATTATAAGTAAAGTGACTGTCTTCGTTCCTTATGGTTTCCAATGACAATCCATATTTTGGGCTTCTATACCGGTAGCTTAAGCAGTCTTTTCAGGAAATACCGCTGAAACTTGTTTACCTCTTCCGGCAGTCTGTATTTCTATATCTGTGCTTGGATTGACCTGCAAACTACCAAAAATAGCTTCCATTTTGCTGCCAGTGTGATTTTGCTTTTGCCTAAGAAGTTATGTCATGTCATGCTATTATTTGCTTGCTGAATTCCGGTTGTTTGGCAAAAGACATAGTTGGGGTGAGGATAACGCCAAAATGACAATACTCTGAAAGTCGATCTCCCTTTTTAAACACCATCATTTCTGACTATGCTATGTTTTCCTCCATACTCCAATTTAAATAATATCTCTTCTAACTTATGAACTTCTTCTAACTTCTAAATCATCGATTGCAGTAGTTTAACGTCATCGGCTAGGAACACTATTTCGTCTGCATATATTAAAACTCTTATGTTAGTCCCGCCAATATTTAGGCCTCTTAGGAAACTGTTCTGAATATCATTTAGGAACAACAATAAATATCAACAGTGAAACCAGGCAACCTTGTTTTACCCCAGAGTAAGTAACGAAGTCATTTGACATTTCATCCATTACTTGTCCATACTTTGTGTTTTTATGGATATCTTCTATTATTAATCGTAATATTTTCGTTGATACGCCCATGCAGTTTGTATATTTGAGGGTTTCTGGGCAGCTCTGAAGTCCACAAAGAATGCATAGACTTTTCTATTCTCTGCAAATTTTATTTGCACAATATTTGACAGGTTATAAACATATTCAACTGTCGAGTATCCCCTTCTAAATCTGTCTTGATATTCATTTATTACTTAATACTGTTCCGCTCATTTGTAAATTCGTTCCCAAGAACACCTTTACGATGATATTCATAAACGATATTCCTCTGTAGTTGTTTACCATATTAGGGCCACCTTTTTTAAAGATCGGTTAATCTTTAGTCCACTTTTCCTGCTTCAAATATAACGTTGTACGGTTTGGTTAATTCTTATACGATCTCATTGGTTGCATGCTGCTTACAAAATTCATAAGGTATCCTGGTTTTATTATTCTTTGCATTTTTTAATACCTGCTAAATTTCAACTATTATTATTTCTCTATCTAGTTGAATGAATTGATATCCATCTTCCGATTCTTACAAAATCTTAAGCCACTTCTTTCCAAGGACAACCACAAAAACAATCAATAAAATAACTCTACTGTTCAATATCAAAAAAATCTGATTATTTTACTTAGATAACTTGATCTATTCTGTTTTTGCATAATTAAAGCTTGGATTTTTGTTTATTACTTTCAATATTTTGTCATTAAGCTGTCATAGTTTTTCTTCCTTCTTCATAATTTGCATAACTTTTTTTTTCCAAAGAATAATACCAAGTAATTTTCATTGTTCTATTTCTTGAAACTTCACTATTTACAAATTGAAAGCAAAGCACATAACAACATTGCGTATGAGCAACATATTCATGCATTTTCTATAAACAAAATATAGAAAAAGTAAACAGAATAATTTTCCATGATTTGTTTAAATGCTTGTTTCTCTCATATTTTGTACTCTTCACAATGTTAATAGAAGTGCATCATCATTTTATTATGATGTTTGTAAAGTGTAGAACTGTTAATTGAAGGCCCTATTTGTATACAAAAATAATGATGAATGATTAATATGACATTCAATATTATAAATAAATAAATTAATTAATTAATTTATATCCAATTATTCTCCTATTTTTTGTACATTTCAATTATTTATTCTATATTTTTACTAAACTATTCTCCTACTATAATCATGTTAAATGAAGAAGTGTATGTCAGTTTTGCTAAGACCACAGTGTTAACTCTTTTCCTTGTTGGAATTTTTAATGTCCATGGACTAAAAGAAAAATCAATAAGAATGTATAAAAACTGAAAATTTTTTCAACAAAATATTATTAAATAAAATATTTTTCATCTTCTCTCAAATGTTTGTTTAGCAAAATAGGAAAAAATGGAAGATATTTCTACAAACTCTAGTGCAATATTTGGATAAGATACAAATACAATACACACAAATGTCAATCATAAAAATATTGGAAATAATGAAATATGTACAATATAAAAAAAAAAACAACAAATAGAAGAAATATTTAGTTTTTGGCAAATTCTCTGCACTACATGAGACATTCAATGAGTAGTTGGCCTAACATGCAACAGATAGAAGCTTTTCATTGTTGGGGCCAGTTACTTTTTGTATTTATCTCGTATTTATATCAGAAATATTCAAATGAGAAATGTAAATATATAAAATCTGCAACATTACAAAACAAAAGAAAAACATTTTCCAAAAAAAGAAACCAAAAATTATATAAAATCTACAATAAAAATTCTTTTAATTTGCATTTGTTGCCAATGAAAATATTTGTGGACCCCAAGACCTTTAGCTAATGTCAAAGTTGAATGAAAAAATAATAAAATTAATTAATAAATCATTACTAAAGATACAAAGATTCATTTGAGTTAAAAAAGCTTAAGAGAAAAAAATGACAATGATTTTTGTATATCAAGGTTTTTGTTTGAAGCTTAGCAACTAATAAAAATGTTACAAAAGATACAAGATACATATGAATATGTATATCCACATATGTATTAGATAGATACACGATATAAATTTAACTAAATTGTATACAAAAAAAAAAACAAAAAGCTAACAAAAGGCAATCAACAACCTAGAGTACATAGAGAGATCGCTTTGCTTATCTTCATAGATAATAAACTTAAATATGATAAGGGATATGGAAAATGCTTTATTGTTATCTATGAAGATAAGTCAACAAATTAACTAAAGTACTCTACTAGAATAACAGTTAAACTGCTGTGGAATGTGATATACTTATAATTAAACAAAGAATATTTCTTGTTCGTCTCTCTCTTTATGTTTTGTGCTCTTGAAATTTTAAAAATTAATTTTCATCATCTTCCTCCAACTTATTTGCATAAAATGTAATTTACTTTACCTTTATGTTTAGTTAAAAACTTTGTAATATTTTTTTTATATTGTATTTTTCATTTTGTTACTTAAAGGGAGAAAAATGATTGTGGTTAATTAAATATGCTTTTTAGCATCATCAGCAAAAACAGTAACAGCAAAAAGGGATTTTTGAAAATTGTGGCTAACAAAAGGTTTAAAATGACAGTCGTCGTCGTTGTTGTCGGTCCATGGTTCTTGACTGATTTCATTGTGGTGTAGTAGTTGGGCTTGTTAGTTCAGGACAGAAAATATTAACAGCAGTTGGTTACCCAAAATGAGGTGTGTGGTTGTCATGGCAAACACGGAAATTAATTTCGCGAATTCGTTCGCGTTTTTTTTTTTTTTTTCATTTAGTTTTTATGTAATTTTTCCTGATACTTTAAATAAGCTGAGTCCATTCGTTCTCCCTCTTTGTGGTGACAAATAGTTTTTGATGTTTATGAAATTTGTTGATGTTACTTAGTAGTTTTTGGTTAGTTTTCTTAGTTCTGTGGTTTGTTCAAAGTATTTGAGATTCTATTTTAACCAAAAAGTGGAAAAGAGTTTTCACTTATATATCCATTCATCATATTTTCTAATTTTTGAGTCTCTCAACTGATATTTTGCACATAGCTTATCATCTATCTTTCTAAGTCCATAATAGGTTTTTACAGGAAATTACAATGGTGTTCATAAAAATAGTAGTGCAGGGTTTAAACTCGTTTGTGACAAGTCTATGACTTGCTAATTCAGAAGTTTTGCTATGTGATCGTTGTCAAAAATTTACCTAAATTTGTCGGTCAGTACTGTGACAATTCATCGCTTTCTTAGTCAAAATAACTTAAATGCCAGAATTCCTAGAAAGATACCGCTTTTAATAAAGAAGCACTTCGAAGCAAGATTGAGTTTTGCAAGAAATCACATAAATTGGCAGACCAAAAAGTGGCGCAACATATTGTGGACAGATGAGAGCAAAATTGCTTTGTGTGTGTGGAACAGACAATATGTTCTTCGTCCACCAAACACAAAATACCAAGGCGGTTAAACATGGAGAGCTGATCATTATGATTTGCGCTTGCTTCGCTTATACTAGCATAGACCCTCTCCATATGATCAAAGGGAAATGCCTTTAAAATGGACATTTCAGCAGGACAATGGTCCGAAACACAATAGAAAACTAGCGAAGGAGTGGTTTGCCTCTGAAAAGATGGACGTGTGGCCAGCTAAGCCTCCGTACCTTAATCCGATCGAATTTTTGTGGGGAGAGAATAAACGGTTGGTGACAGCAGCAAATCCTTTAAGTATCACACAACTTTGGTATGTGGTTAAAGAGTCATGGGCTCAAATTACTTTGAAGTATTATAAGGACCTTATTAACACCATGCCAAGTCAATGATATCTTCATATAAATAGCCGAAGACAAAACAATTCAACCCCATTTTCTCCTCTGTTTGTTCACCGAATTTCTTTTTTCTTTTTTTCCTTGGTATTTAATAACGAGCTTTAGTGTTATCAATAAAAAAATGTTTAAAAAAAAGTTAAACAGTCATTTCTAATTAAAAGTAAATTTATAAATTGCATAATGATATATAAAGAGAGAGAGAGAGACAAAACCAGCATGTTCCGATAGAAAGTGCGTGGGCCGATTTATTTTTTTCTTAGTGTAGCAGCTAAGCAATTTTTTATGCATTGGAAATATTCAAGCAATTTCAATGCCTGGAAATATTCATAGTTCAAAATTATTATTATCATAACTTTATGTGCAAACATTGTACTATTCATTTGATTTTATGGTTACAACTTACAACTCAACTACACTACTATTTTTATAAACACAGGTGTACCATATCCCTCACCTGATCTTTTCTCTTGTACAATACTTTAGTAAAGTTTTAAATGTCTTGTACTATCACTGCTGCATACATATTGCTATATATTTTACAACTCTCATATTATGTTATGTGTTTAATTGTTTCTTTCGATTTACAGAATACTTAATCTTTAATGAAAGCAAAATTAATGATTTTTCTTTAATATATTTTTGTTTTTTTTACTGTTTTTATGGTAATACAAATAATTTTTTACATTAATCAACACTGGTTAGGTCTACTACCAAATCACTCTGACATGTTGAATGTCATGACTTTATTCAATCAACCATTCATTCATCCATTAATTCATTATATAATTTCAAAACCAAAATAAACATTTTCAAGCATCATTAATTTAAGAAACGGAAAACACAAAACAATTATCTAAATTACAAATAAAATCCCCACGAACTTAACGATATCCTTGATTCTTGCCACAAAATTACATTAATTTGAGTAAATACCAAAAAGAAAATAATAATAAAAAGTGTATTTAAGCAAAATAATGTGAACAATGCAAATGTTTTTCATTTGTATTGAGGTTCATTTTTTAACACTTTATACCCTCGAAAGCAAGAATCAGTCGAAAGTCAAGCAACCAAAGTCCTTTCAAAGATTGAGAGATGAATGTAACTTGTTATTTTTTTATGTATGTAGTTCAGAACAAGATGAACGAATGAGTTTGTTATTGTAGTCCAACAATTATTGCATCATTAATCAGGCGGCATTTGCAAATCCCCAAATCTAAAAATAAAAAAAAAAGAAACGAGTGCGTCTTTCATACCAAATCCAGACATTCAATATCGACGACGACTTTTAGCTTCTAAAGGAGAAGAGACACAGAAAAACTTGAATTTTATTGATTGCTTTTTGCTGGTTTTTTGCACTTAAGTCATATGAAAGACAGAGCCAGAGACCAAATCCAAATAAGTGAATGGGTGAATAAGGACTTCTATATTTTTGTTACACTAAGGAAGGGCGACTTATGTACATAGTGGTAGTTGTAGTTGTGTTGCGAAAAGAAAAAGGATGACATGAATAGGAAATAGCACAGTATGAGAAGAAAGGCATCCATTCAATGGACAGCAGGAGGTCAAAAAACGAAATGGAAATCCTTGTAACATGAAATCCATGCCTGCCATACGAAAAGAAGATGAATGAATCTCTTGACGTAGGCTAAATGAAAAGCAGCAGCAGTAGGAAAATTGAACTAAAGAAAAAAGAAATCCAGATGAGAAGTGGATGAACGAAAATCTAAAAACAAGAGGGAAAAAAGTGGCGCTTAAAAATTATGCGAGTGAAACTGTATGCTGAAATGTTTGAAGCGCCTGTGAAAAAAAGGATGAAAAAAAAGCAAAAACATGAAATCGAAAGGATTTCCATATGACTTGCTTGAGGCGCTCTCACTTACACTACTCCTCCTCGTAAGCACACATATGAAAAAAACACTTACTTTTCACACGCTCTGGTAACCTTTTTTACTCCTAAATTGTTTGTGTTGTATTAAAAGCATCAGTTCTATCCCTTAACCCCCTTAAACCCGCTTTAGTATTGTAGTTAGTTGTGTGCCTTTCAAAAACGTGTACCAATAAATACCCTTACATGCATGTTAAGTAAGTTGAGCTGAGATGAGATGAGTTGCGTTGAGTGAAGTGAAGTGAAGTGGAGTGGAGTGGAGTTAAGTTGTGTTGCGTTGCGTTGCGTTGCGTTGAGTTGAGTTGAGTTGACTTGAATGTTGCACGTTATATGGGTCACTCCTTTGTAGCATGTACATTTTCATCTTCTTTTCAGTCAATACTTTTGGCTTTGGTTTATAGTAGTGGTAGTAGTAACATAGTCCCTGACATGTAGACGAAAATTGTAGCATGGGGAATCAATATACATTTAGCCACCACTCACTCTACTCTTCCTGTAGTGTGAGTTTCATATTATTCTATTTAGAAATAAACTTTGTATGGATACATGGAAAACGTGCCAGTGGCAAAAAAATAATAGACACAGAAAAAACTAAAAAAAAAATACAAAAAGAGGAAAACCGAAATATTTGTATAGTCGTATACGCATCATTTTTGATTTTGAGAAAGAAAATATTAAGTATACACAACAATCAATCGATTACTTTGATAATTGTAGTTCAAATTTGTTATGGTTACATATTTTCTTATAAGAAATCAATATATTTTTGTATATTCTGTTGAAGAATTTTAATGAAAAGGCCCTTAGTGTTTGTTTCTTAATGAATTTACATGAAATTCAGAACAGTTTCATAGACCCTAGGTCAGTCTTCTTGATAATAAGCAGTGCCAGCCCAAGGAAAGTTGTAGGATAGAGCGATCTTCTAATATGGCGCCCCTCTTGCTTGCACCTAATACATAACAATTGTGCGTGTAAGCAAGATCTCGAATTCTTAAGTCTCCTCTTATTTTTCCGATTACAAACTGACACTGCATTCCTCACAGGATCTATAGGCTATAGGAATAGTTAATATAGAATGACAATTAAGATACATTTATTCATCATTAAACATTATTTTTATTTGTATTCATCATCATTTCATTCATTCATTCGTATTATTTAACTAGTTACCCGGGTAGACCTTGTCTTGGGTGTCCTTCCCAAAAAATTTATGGATACTGATTAGCTGATCTAACCTGATGAGATTAGACAAACATCTTTAGCTTTAATTGCATCTCACTTACAAAGCTCGCGCTTTTCGAATTTTATATGCGTCTCACATACCTCACTATTTTCTTTTCTTTCTTTTTTTTTTACATTTTTTTCTGTTCCTGTTTTTTTTTTTTTTTGTGTAAACCTTTCTCCTGAATCACTCGGTCCATTGGTGAAAATCATATAAAAATCCGTTCGATAATTTATGAGTTTATTACGTTCAGACAAACAGACGCGGCGTGGGACTTTGTTTTATAATATGTATAGATAAATAATAAAATGCCGGCAACAAATATTAAAATGCGACACTGACCTACTTTTTGTTGTCCAATAATATTTTCTAAATTGTCATAACCTTGTTCTCATCATATCAATGAAGTATTAATCGACAATTTCTTTCAAAAATATACCTGTTAGTCCTTCTCCGCCGGAGTCTGTCACAGGTTTATGAGTCAAATAACACAGCTCGAGTGTCATTCACACACTCAGGTTAGAATCTCCTCTAGTTGTACAATGTAATATTTTTTTTCCACTGAAAAGCACCCTGGGACATGGCAACTGGAGCGACTGCTCCGTTCGCCCTATGGTAGGGCCCTGATAATATATAGGTTTATATATTCCTCTATTTCAGGAAATATTATACACGTTTCTTTATTTTTCTAATCTCATGTTCTTGACAATTCTTTTCAATCCAAAGTTAAGTACAATTCTATCAACCAACTTCAACTGCTAAAAGAAACCCTTGATCATAATATTGTAATAACAATAATAATAATCATAATTTTATTGCATATTAGATACTTGAGATACTTTAGAATATGTTCACTATTACTACTTAGTACCCACCTTACATGAAATGAATCGAATCCGATAACATTGCATTGAAGTAGTACGTGCACAGAATACTTATTTTATTTAAGCATAAAGAAAATACTTGTAATATAAAAATAAAAAAAAAATAAAATTTCGAAAAAAACATTTTAAAACCTTTCCTCCTCTCCCACTAAAGTCATGTAGTCTTTCAAATGGGGGATAAATAAAAAGGATACAACATAAGAAAATAAGAACTTTTACTATAGTGTAAGAAAAAATTGCTTTTATTGAACATTAACTATGCATTAATAAGGTAGTAAGAAAAGAAAAAGTAAGGGAAGCAGGAAAAAAAGCTTCACTATAACTTCATTAGTTTGCAATTTTACACATTTTCCTTTTTTTGTATTTTTTTTTTTTTTTTGTGATATTTTCCAAGACAAGAAAATGAACTAAGTGAGCGCCAAAAAATAAACTATGCGTTAAATCAATGCAAAGTTAAAGTTAAACGTGAGAAAAAGGGCATTAAGTAAAGTAAAGTTTTGGATAGGCGAGTGGGTAGGTGGATGGAAGAATGCCAGGGGCGAAAGTAACCTAAGAAAACTTAACACAAAAGTAAAAAGTTTTGCATTAAACGTGATTTTCATGCTATTTTCCTTTCCAAAAAAAAATGGTTTTTCTTCAGTTTTTTATGCTTAACGCATGTCAGAAAAGCAAAGAAAGAAATAAGAAAAAATCAAATACTGTAATTGAATTTAACAAATTGTATACAACAACATCAACAACAATAAGAACAAGAACAGTGAGAAGAACTATATCTGCAAGAGTTTGTGTTAAGTTCCTGTTGGAAATTAATTCAATACTCATTCGGAACAATAATAATTTGCACAATAAAAACGGCAACGCTAAAGTTGTCCAACACAAATACTCTACTAGAAGAATAATCACTCTTTGCTCCCCCATTAGATCCTTTAGTCCATGAGTTTTAATGGAAGTTAGATCATTGTGGAATGGGGAAAGTATGCGTATGCTTCTCGCTTAGTTGAGCACACGAAGATTTAATCAAAGTTCAACGCTTCTACGTGCTCTATTTTTGTTGTTATATTCTTATGTTGCATATAAGTAGTAAAAAGGGCAAAGTTTTTCTCTCGATTTGTTTTCGCCAATTTTTTTTTTCTATGTTTTGTAGTTAAGGAAAATTAATGAATTTACTATGCAAAATCGACAGCTACAATTAAGTTGAGTTGCTTTGCTAGCGAAAGAATGGATGGAGGAAACAGAGAGAAAAACAAAAAGGAAGTTTATTGTAGTAAATGAAATCAATGTTTTTAGTTAACAAACTAAAGTAACTGAAAGTAGTAGAAGTTATGTTTGCAAATTGGTTTTTGTTATAGCTTAACTAAAGACTTTTTTCATTTATACTACTATTGGGTCAACAAAGAGGAGTAGATGGGTAGTAGGATATTGGATAGTTCTTGTTATATAATTAAGATGTCTGTGACGCAAAGCTTCTAAAACTGTTACAAATTCTCTTTAGTTTTGCTAGTTATTAAGTCAATTAGTTGACTGGAGCTATGATTTGGAAACCTACTGTCTTGATCAACAGCCAAGTAAAATCTATTCTGATTTTGAAGAGTACCAGGGTATCTGGTTTAAAATCACCCTATCTTAATATCTCATAATTGAATTGTTTTATTAAGCCCAAATTTATAGATCATATTCGATTCTATCATTCAAGTTTCTCTGTTGAACCTACTCGATTTATAAAGGATAATTCAAGGTCTAAACTTCATGAAAGGCTCGGATCGTGAAAAAATTGAATGGTTTGATCATTAAAAGGCCAAAAATATTTTTATTTTGTTTTCCAACGGATTTCGCTTTATTTCTTGGAGTGATTCTTCTGATTAAATATGAAAAACTCTATCATTCCACTATTGACCATGGCTGCCTCGACAGTAAGGCATCCTGGAACACCAAATTTCAAAGCACTTTGTCCACTGTTTCCTAGTCAATATGAGATAATTCCGCGCGAATGTTCTATTTCAAGTGATCAATTGTTTAGGGATTGTTGGCATAAACTTTATCTTTCAATGCGCCCCACAGAAAAAAAAGTCCAGCGGAATCAAATCGCAGCTCCAAGCAGGCCAATGGACATCGTCAAACCTTAATTTTTTCTAAATTTTATATGCAATTTACGCAATGTTTTGGCCATGAAAGTCTCACATTCAAAATAAGTTTTCAGTATTTTAAAGCATTGTTTCAAGGAGTTGCGTTCTATATTCGTTCAGCGGAAGGTTAAACTAAACTACTGTCAACAATTTGACAGCGTCATTATCGATAGGTAGTTCACAATCGGACCAATAGATATCGCACACTTTATATGATTTTGACAGTTGCCTTTATTTTATTCTAGATACCCGGGCAGATGTTGCCCTGCCTCTATTTCTCAAAAATTAAGTGGTTACTGAGTGACTGAACTGATCTGATGAGATGTGTGACAAAGATGACTCGATTTTAACGTTTAAGTTTTATAGCTCACTTTTAAGATTTTGACTAGAATTTTCAACAGTTCCTTTGGGGGGTTTTTTTTTCTTTCCTAAACATTCCCCAAGAATCACTTAGTCCATTGGTGAAAATCGTATGGAAATTCGGTCGATAGTTTTTGAGTTTATCGCGCTTAGACAAACAGATGCGACAGGGAAACTTTGTTTTATAATATGTACTGATTTTATTATTTTCAATTATTTCACTTAGTTCTTGGTTTCTGCTTGCGCTTAGTCGTTGTTCGCATTACTTTACTCATCCTTTTTCTTGGTAGAAAGATGGAGTTTGCCATCATGCTTCTTTTTGTCCTCAGGGAGTCGGTCACGCCGCTCCATGATCATAAATTAAAAAAGAAATATGATATTTTTATATGATCAATAATCATTTGATTCTCGCTCTCCTTTCTCCACTCCAACATCTTATTAAATTTGAAAATCTTTGTAATTTTGAATATATGAACTTCCATGGTTTAGTCAATTTTATTCTTTACTTTGCGATTTTTTTTAGAAGTTTTGTCCTTTATTTTAAAATGAATATATGATCTTCCATTTGTCAGTTCATTTTTATTCTCTACTGTTGACTTTGTGATTCTCTGGAAAGATTGTCCTTTATATTTATAAATTTCCTTTTACTCTACTAATAAAAATCCCATGAAATCATATGAAACCACAAGTCATATATTTATTTAGTGTGTCTAAAAGTGATGCTATAAAAAAAGGTATAAAAAATACCAAAAAAATGTACACATTTTCATAGCTCTTACATATAAAATGAATTGAGTTTGTTTATAGTTTCTTCCTCTAGTATTTTCTATAGCATAGAAGGAAGTGTCTGTATTCTTCTTTACTTTTATACCCTAAACCATAAACAACTCTTAATGCAAACACTTAATGAAACCTGTCAATCAACACCTTGAAAAACATATGCCACACAACATATCCATCCACACAATAGAAACAACCAGACGAAATCAACAAATTCAATAAATCCTCAAACAAATCCAACAAATCCTTTTAATACAAGTACCAATAGCAACGAATAGTGGGTAGTGAGTAGTTGAGTAGTAAGGGAGATGGAGACATCCTTTTTACTAAATTAAAACTTAAGCATTTTACCTTTGATACAACGCACACATGTTGATTGTATTGATAATGAAATGAAACTATAAACGTAAACGTAACCATGACTATAACCGAAATCATCTATTGTATTATGTAATTATTAACATAAACCACCTTTTTGAGAAAACGTGGTAAACGTGGGCGCTAAAACTCTAGTTAAACATCAAATGATGAAAGAATGAATACCTGGAAAGAAGTGACAAGGCATATATAAATTGAATACGATCTTTTATTCTTATAGTATGAGAATATCTTGTGTTTATTTTAAGATACTCAACCACACACATGAATAATAAAATTGCGAATCACAACGTTAAATACAATAAATCCGCCTCAACAAAACCCTTAAACTTGAATTACAGGAACACAAGAACAAGAAGAAACTTGACAAGCTTGTTGAGTGTGTGTGAGAGAGAGAGAGATAGAGAGAGTCTCTTAGGCTTATGTCTTTATGTGTGTATCTACATGTACATATGTATCTCCTTAGTCTTGATATGTTTTGGTTGTCATATAAAATACGTTCGAACATCTTTCACTTTACTTAATACTAAAGAAAGGAGAAAAGAATAGAAGGTTTGTCGAAGATACACAAAATAACTAAAGATATATAGTATAAGAACTAAAGGATACTCATGATGATGATGATGGTCTTCTAAGTAGGGGGGATTTTAAGAAGATATGCGTGTATCTTAAACTGACAGCAATAAATCGTTACTTTACATAGAAATTGAGGGCGGAGAGAAATTATAAAAAGGAAAGATACTTTGTAGTAGAGGGAAGAAAAACATTTAACGAAAAATCGTTATAATTAGTAAATAGAATATATATTTTCTTATTTTATATTTCGGTTTCATGGGATGATGTTTCATAGTATCGTGGGAGGTCATGAATTTTTTTCAATTAACTGTTAATAAAATTGTCTAAGCAAAACTAATTTTTACATTTATTCAAGCATAGAGAAGCTAATAAAGACTAACCACAAACATAACGAGTCATTTTCACTAAACCTTTCTCCCTACCAGGACCATTTCCCCATTCATTCTGAATTCTATTTACTTCTTTATGAAGACTGTGAGTTCATGATGTGGTGTGAGTGTGTGTGTGTGTGTGTGTGTATTTGTGACTGTCTTTGTGTATGTGAATTTCAACACCAACAACATCAACTGACCACATAAATTTCCCTTTTGGTTTAGCGTACATCCTTTTTCGTGATCTAAAGCCAAAGGTTTCTCTGCTCGGTCGCTCGTTTGAGGCGGAAGGAAGGAAGTTGCCATACTAATTGGCTAACTTAAGTACCGTTATGTGCTAGATATTCCATTTATTTTTTTCTCTTTTCTTACTTGGATCTTTTTTTATTTCCATCTATCTTTTTTTTTTTTTTTGTTCTACTTTTTCGCTGTTACTTTACTTAAGCCTTACTATTTCTATATTTTGTTTTTTTTTTATTCAGCTCAGTGAAACTTTCTCTTATTCTATCTCCCTACCTCCCTCCATCTCTCTCTCTCTCTCTCAATCTCTCTGGTCTTATTTGTCTTAGTTTCTGGGCACCCGACTGACTGCCCTCTCTATTTTGTGCTTATTGCCCTTTTAGATACAATTCCCATGATGGCATTTTTGCTTTTCAATTAGTGGACAAGCTTCCTTCGTGGTTTGTTTTCAACTTGATGTGGCACAGGTTCCAGGTTCACTTGTTCGCTGTCACTTTGTTATTGCTTTAGTCTTTACACCTGGTATCCCTGAGTCCTAAGTCCGAGCCCCTACATTTTCTTACCTAAATTATTGTATGTACTACATCAACCCACATCAGAAGAATTACTACTACTACTACTGCTGCTGCTGCTGTTACAGTTAAAGCTCAGTGCCACCAAAGCTGATTTATGCTTCTTTGCCACGTCGCGTGTTTGTTCATTGCTTTCTTCCAGTTCATGCCTTATGCATTTCTTCCTAATTCCTCATGGTTACTCTGAGGAAGTTTACCGTGGCATGGCATTCATCGAAGGACAAGCCAAGACTCCTAGGTTGGTTGCTTCAGTTCGTTACTTACCATGGTTATGAATAGTGAGAGGATTCTTTATGCATTTCCTTGTTGCTGCTTACTTATTCTGTCTTAGTTATCCTTTCTGTTTCGTTTCGTTTCGTTTCTTTTCGCCTTACTCTATGCAAGCAAGAAGTATTGGTTTGGTCGACCGCATTTGGCAACGAAGCGTGCTTATCTGGTCGCTACCTTAACTAACTCATCTTCATTTCTCACTTGGTTGAATATTTGCCATGGCTAACGTGGTCGTCGTCGTCCACGTCTCCGTCCCCCATCATCTTTGTTCACGCCGGTGTTGTTCTTGGCAAAATAGATAATGTTGCACGTGGCAAAGGTGATGAGAAATTGCTCTTGATGATATGGTGAAGGTGGTTTGCATCTTTGTTTTGATAGATGTTTAACTGTAACTATATCATGCTATAAATGTACGAATATTGTTTGGGTTTGTCAAGAATTCAGCAGATTGAATAGATTTTAAGATTTTGTTATAGAAAAATATAACAGAAAATTGTATAAAAATATGGAAAAAATACAGTTTATATGAATAAATTGAAGTTATAACTTGCGAGCACACTGCTAAATACCTGGGCCTGGGCCTGATCCTAGAAAGAAGTTTGACAAATTACATATGAAATTGAAACATTTTTCCTTTCCATTCACAACTCTTGTTTTTTTTTTGTGAAAGAACAAACAAGGAAATGAAAATAATCTACATAGATAAATACATTTTTCCAATATCGATCACATTTCAAACGCATCATCAGTTTTCTATTTTTTCATTTGTTTTTTTCTAATTTTCCCCCAACCATTGCCCATCATTCTCAACTTCACGACGAGAACATTCAACATAAAACTAATTTACATGCTTTTTATTGTGTTGTCGTCGTGTTGTGTTGTTTTCCTCAACTCCTCTTTCAACAAAAACCCCACCCATCTCAGGAAAGAAAGTAATGTTGCATGTGTTTCTTGTCATTTGGCATTTATCATGTCGTTTGAGCCCCTTTCCTTTGTTCATGGAACCGGAACTCTAAGTAGAATCATTCAACACCCACATAACCTAATCGTGTCCTATCACCTGCATATCTCGCGCAGAGTTTTTTTTTTTCTTTTCTCCTTGTTTTGTTACGCTTCAGTGGATTTTTTCACAGGTTTTTTCAACACTTGCCAACACCATCATACTAGATGACTTTACCAACACTTAACATGGTCTTCTTTAACACCTTCATCACATTCATTGTGCTTTATTTATTCCTTTTCTCATTTTACAATTTGTTATTTTTTTATTTTCTGTTTTTTTTTCTATTTAACTTTGCCTGTGGTTTTCGCCTTTTGGATTTGTTTTGTTTTGTTTTGTCTTTTCTTTTGGTTTTATTGTAGTTTATTCAATTTTTTTCTTCTTGTTCTTTCTGTGTTATTTATCATGGCTATTTGTTTAGAGTCTTTCTTATTTGATTCTTCTCTTTGTAGTAGTGGAGATGTTGGTGTTGTCTTTGTGATTTGTTGTGGTTCTTGTTTTCTGTTGTGTTTTCTGCTTAGTATTATCCATTATCCCTTTTCCTGTATCCCTTCCTCATTTACCATCAATTGTTGTTATCCTTTTCGATAACAGAAGCAAATAAAATATTTAAATCGATAGTTTATTTTACGTGATGTTTGCGTTTTCTTGTCGGATAATCACTTCGTTTTCTTTTACTCTTCTTTAGTGTATTTGTATTTGATACTACTATATAGAAAGAAGGATACTTGTGATGGCATTTTCCGTATGGTTCTGAATTGAGATTATTGTATCTAATTTGTGTAAACAAAATGAGTTAAAGAGTTGGAGTTAAAGGGTTAGAGTTTCTAACAAATGATACAAAGAAAAATGTCTGGAACTTAAACTTATGTCAATGATCTATTAATATTTTTAAGGGTGACTAGATTAGGGAAGTGTGAGAACTGAGTAACCTTCTGTGTGACATATTTATTTCATCTCATCTCATCAGTTTAATGTTAATGCATAGATTTTGACCTGAAAAAGAAATAAAACTTCTCTTAGTCTAAGAAGGTTGATTTGATAAAGTTTTGTATTAATTCAAACTTCATTTTAAAGTTTAATCCCTTAAACTTGCTTGCATTTCCCATATCATATCTCGTCGCACCCTTGAAAAATTACTTAAATGTGTATATTTTTAAACTTAGAAATCAAATGCTGCTTGAAAAACCCACAAAATAAGCTTAGACTCCATTTACAATACTTCAAATAAAACCTCAAGAAACATTAATTTTTGGTAAATCTCTTTTTTTTTCACTTTTCAACTGTCTGTCAACTTAAGTTGATGGGCAAATTCCCTCTCTGTGTCACTCTCTCTTCACACAACAAAAACTGAAATCATTTAAAAAAAAATACTTAATTTATTCATACCTCAAACATTTCTCATGCTAGTCATTTGGGGATTCAGTTACACTTTCTGTTTCTCCTCCTCATCCTCCTACATTAGTTTAACAAGAAAATGGAGATTTCAAACAAAGAAAGAAGATTCTGAGAAAGTGAGTTGTAGAAGAAGAAGCCTTGAATTCGTGTGAATAATGGAAATTTATCCTCTTAGGAGGCAAACTAGATAAGTAAACCACAAGCAAATATGCCTTCATTAATTTTAAAACCATCAACAGACACAAACACACACAGATACTTACAGTTTCTCATACACTCAGATACATAATTCAATATCTTTGGTTGTCGAGCTTATAATAACTTATGCAGGACAATCACAACTAAATTGGCACCAACAAGAAACCAACAATAAAATCACTACTCCTAAGTACCAAATACTCTCTGACAGTTGGTTCCAATTATGTAAATTTTCAAAATATTCTACATAGATGCTCATGACATACAGACCATTTTTCCCTTTCATAGACAGGTACAGAAGGCACACAACATCAATTCGTTTGTTATTGCATTGCGTTGAGTTATGTTCATTAGCAAATTCAAAAGCATTTGTCAAAGATTTAATAGAGAAACGAATACTACGTGGACAAACAAATATTGACAACAAAATCCAAGAATGTACTGTAAATTGCAAAGGACAACATAGACAAATATCTTCGTTAGGCATACTAGTGGCATCTCTCACAAAAGGAAGAGATTTGTAATTGAGGAATCATTGATGTCATTATGACTTTGCCAATGGAATTTTATTTACAATGACAATAATATTTATGTGATAAATATAAATTTTATTTCATTGATGATGGAATTTTAAAATACTTTGGGGAAAATTTCTTACTTTTCTTTTGTTGAAACACAGTGACATCTGTTTTAGGTAAAATGAGTCTGTTTCAGTTGAAATGAATCTAGGTACATTAAGTGATATCTTTTCAAAATGGGTCAATCTTTCCCATGCCAATAAGATATTCTAACATCACACAGCATCCATTCTAATTGACTATCAGTGTACTTGACATGTCAAATACTCTGTTTAGACTTTATATAATTTATTTTAAATCATTTATGTGAACTAGCAGAACCGGCGTCCGATACCGCATTATAGAAAATAAACATTGTTTTTGCAAATAATTTCTCTGAAAAAAATTTTCTTTGGAAATGCTCTACTATTACGTGTTAAATGGCCCTGATCTGATGTATCAGAAATATAAAATCACAATCCTTTAAATGATCGAACTCGATTGGCGGCAACATACAATTATCCGTGACTAAACACAGGGTGTCGCAATAAAATTCCTACTGAAACGTTTGACCTTGGGATTTATTTATAGTCATCGAAAAAATTTGAATGACTGGAAATTGAGTTCCCGAATAAGTTAAATGAATGCTGGGAATTAAGATGCGGGTATAACGTGATACACCTGTTAACACCACTCAGTCTACTGAGGGGCATGCATTTTCTGTATAAATTAATGATATCAATCATTGCGCAAAGACACAAAATTGATCTCTCGCCACGCTGTGTATTCAACGAAAATAGATCAACAACAATAGCATGGCATCACACAACCGATGAGCGTTGAGCAAAGAGAGAGATACACAAACCTCTCTTTTCTTCCATTTTACTCCTCTTACAACATCAGCGGCTGTGTGTTGTTATTGTTTGCTGTAACGTGCTCATCTTTAACATCTATTCATACCTAAACTTCTTGACTGATTTTAATAAAATTGTTATTGTGCACATCTAGGGAAGAATACCATTCAATTGATATATTCCTATAAGAAATCAGTTCAGTGGTTTAAACAGGAAAGGGAGCAGAAAAAATATCTTTACCGTTTAATTATAAAGATGTCAGTAGTGTCTGAAGTTCTTTAACTTTTAGACATATTTCTAATTTCATATGATTGTAAATAAATAAAGAGCATATACTCGTAAATATATTAGACCAAATATTCATCATTAGTTAATATCTTGATGATGATAAACCTCTTCATAATAAACAGAAACTTATCTATTTGCGGTTAAACAAAAAAGGAAAATGGTCTAAAAAACTGCAAGATCCTTTTTTTTGTCATCATTGTTGAAGTTCTAGTGGTTCATGAGCGATGATAGCATACTGACATATATAATATACACTCATTCATGGATGTAGTATATGGACACATGAATAGTCAAGGACACACACACACACACAGATGTTCTGCTTTATATAGATATGTGTAGATATAGTAGCACCTACCACATTTGCCCGGTTTAGATAGACACATATAAACCAAGTTGACATTAGACAGCTGAAACACAACAACAACAAGAACAACAACAACTACTACTTCTATAATAATAATAATAACAACAACGACAGCAACAACATGATGATTTGACAAAGTATCTTACATTGGGGTTGGCATTTAAATTTAGTTGCCCTACTCGTTGGCTTAGTTGCCTCTCAAACCTTTTGTATATCACCCGCACACTGATATGAGTATATACATAGTTAAGATACTCAGATACACTCTCACTCTTTATTTGAGAATTTGTGTGTATGTGTGTGTGTGTGTGTGTGTGTGTATGTTTGAATATTTGCTTTAGTATTTGTTTGTATATTTTATAATTTATGCGCATTTTTTATTAAATATTTATACAAAATGTTGTCAAGTTGCTGGCATCGTACGCTAAACAAAAATGTCTCTTCTGCCACATGATGAACCCCTTGAAAAATAAAAACAAACCAAACCGCATGCCACATGCCACACGCCTGCCTGTTTGTATTTTGTTGATGTTTCTGTTGATGTTGCTGTTGCCGTTGATGCTGCTGCTTCTGCTGCTGCTGCTTATGCAACAAAACGTGCAAATGTGCTTTGAATATACACGATGAGATACACCATGATGATGATGATGATGAGAATGGAGATGATGATGATGATGATGGTAAAACAACATCACGCTGTTGACACGTAAACACCATGACCAACACCATGAATCCTTTAACTAGGTTCACAACCATCCTCTCATCCATCCGCTTTATCTTGTTCTCCTCCTTATATCCTTTGTCTCATACCGCCGCATAGTCATAAATAGTTTCATCAGTCAGCTTCAGGCTTGTTATGCCCCATACACACACATACTTTGTTACACATAGATCCAAACACACATACAGGGTCTTAGATACAATAACCTCAATTTCAGACCCCATTGCTGCGGGCGGGGTCGTTGTAGGTTGATGCTGCTTGTCATTGCTGTTGCTTGTTATTGTTGTTTGTTATTATTTGCATACATTCCAACCTGCAGCATTTCATCAAACCAGATAAACTTATCCTTTCTTATAAGTTTTTCATATTCTTCTTAATACTATTTCCACTATACTACTACTACTACTCTCCTACTTCTACTTCTCTTGGTATTTGCTTTTACACTATATACTATATAGTCTTAGCCAATCCCAAGGTAGAAGCACCTGGTTTAGTCCTGATGTCTCTGCTACTGCTGCTGTTTCAGCTTCTGCTTCTGCTGTTACTGCCAGCATCAATCCTTTTCATCGTTTTGGCATTTGATAATGCAAAATGGCAATTTGCATTTCTCAGTTTACATTGCCAGCTTCCTGTTACCTTCATCTTCATCTTCATCTACATCTCATCTCTACTTCTATTGCTTTACATAACATATTTCATCCTTACTCTTAGATTTCCCTACTACCAAATTCAATTTGTTTTACTATTCTTCTGTTATCTCTCTTTCTCTGTATGACCATTGCCATAGTCACATATCTTTGTTTAAATATATGAAATACACACTCACTGACTGACTGAATGAATGAATGACTGACTGATTGAATGTATTTAAAATTCTCTCATGCATAAATATCTAAGAATTTCTCAATTGTGAAATACTTTTTTTTTCTTCCTCTTTGCACAAAATGTTGAGTGATTATTTTTTATGATAAATATCTGATGATCTTTCTTTCTTCTTCCTTCATATTGTTCTTTGATTTTGAATTTTCAATTTTACAAATTTCTAAAGTTGTTTTCAATTTGCCAAGCTGTAAGTAAATTGTATTTTACAAGGGTTTATTTATTACAATATATACAATACAATATTATGAGTATTTATCTACATAGATACATATTGATATTGATAAGAACTACATATGTAAATCAATGATTTTTCAATCTTTCCTTTACGTATATATTCTATCTAAAAAATAAATAAATACAGAGAGTGAGAGAATAATAGAGAAGAAACGTAAACAATTGTTTAACATTTGATAATCCTTTTTGCATTTTCTATTTAGGATTCTTTGTGTAGTTTATTTGTTTGTGTGGCTATTTTAAAATTGCTAAGATTTATTAAGAAATATTGTTTACAAACTTTGAAAAAGGCTTAAATATTCTTCTTAATGTTTTGATTATGATGCCATAGATATTTTCATATCATTTTATAAATGCATACATAATTAATTGTCTTACATTAGTTGACATAAGATAAAGTATATTTGTTAAAATTATAAGTGGATTCATTCAGAGACAGAGAAATGTGATTATGAATAGCAAAATATATTAAGTAAATTCTAATAATATGAGTTCGGGCATCTCGTTGTATAGCTTAAAATATGATGGGCGTAGTAAATAAGAGGCTGGTGATGTTGATAGAAAAAAAAATGTGGTAACAGGTTTTAGGAAGAAAAACTCTACTGTAGACAATATTTATAATGTAGTAAGTTTATTAAGTCACCTTAAATTCAAAGAGAAGGAAAAAATCAATGCATTTTTTATGGATTTTAAAGCGTCTTGTGACAAAATTCCCTGATAGGTTTTAATATACAATTTGTATATGATTTCAATAAAAATAGTGAATTTTATTGACAAAGTTTATAAAGAGACCAGTTCATGTTAAAGAGAACATGATACATATGTTTCGGACAAATTTTATGTTTCATCTAATATAAACCAAGGTTTTTTAATGTCTCCATTGCTTTCTTTCCTTATATGTAAATGATTTGCATGAGTGTTTGGTAGGGGGATTAAATGTTAACATCATAAATATCATGCTTCTATTATATGCTGACGATATTATTATTGTCTGGCGTTATTGACATGTTACAGAGTATGATAAATCAGCTAGAGACATAATGTAATTCTTGGAAGGTAATTTGGAAAAATTGGCAAGATTGGCCATAAATGAGATGTGGAGTTATAAAGGGACGACGTATCTTATCATCTTAGTTTTAAAGCACAAGTCAAAAATTGAAATAGTTCTTCAAAGAAACAGCATCATTGCTACATGGAGAGAGTTTCTGGCTAGAAACCAAATAACACTTAGGGCCAACCGCATATTACGTCTCATGTCATAAGATTTGTGACGTCACATGTCAATATCTAAAATTTTAAAAATCTTTAAGCTACAAACTCTATATTTAGGCTTTGTGATCTACGTAGAAACCCTAAGAGAGACAAATATAAGAGGAATTAAAGTAACACTGTATTATCTGTTTGCACTGCGAAGTATGTGACGTCACACCAGGGGTTTGTTCTCAGAAATGTGACCACCGCAATGTGAAAGTTGTATTTGGCGGTCACTAGAGGCATACATACAAAGCTATGCTGCTCAAATGTGAGTGTTTGATATGTTTAATGAGGTAGATATATATTTTCTCAAAAAACTCCTACATCTCCCTAGAAAGACCCCGTCGTACTGTATTTTCTTAGAAACGGATATCCCAAATACCTATTTATACACTCTAGATCTGCGCTCTTGTCATACATTAATAATAAGAAAACCTTATATGAATACACAGACGATAGGCTACCATATAAATTGACTAGGAAAGTGATGGAAGAAAAGGTATTCTGGTGTGAGAAAATTCAGGAGATTTGCAGCAATCTAAATATTAGTAGGGAAAGTCCTAGTTTAAATAGGAAAACATGGATCAGTATATGTGGGCTATTATTAGAGAATAAAATAACTAAAAATGGGGAAAAATGTGGGAAAGAACTTGTCAAAGTACACGGTTATATAAAGATCTGAATCTATAATGATTCTCCATGGGAGAAACTATTTAAATGACAATTGAAATAATGTGGATTTTGAAAGTTAGAAGCGACCATTTTTTCTTGAATGGATACAGAATTTCGAATTGTACACTTTTTAACCTTGATGAAATTGACAGTAAGTTTGTGAATTTGTTATGTCCTTTTACCATTTAAAACAAAATATGTTAGGTTTTTATAAATAAGTCTATTTTTCCGTCTAACGACCATAGAGTCAAAGTTGTATGTTCTTTATTTGTTCAAATTATTTAGTACAATATGAATTGTATATTGTTGGAATCAATAAAGAATAATAAGAATAGAATAGTGATAATAATATGAGTTCGCATAGAACTTCTAAAGATATAACACGCTATAACAAAAAAAAAAAAAAGTAAAATCTGTAACAAATCAACTCAATCAATAAATCCAATTTTATAAGCAACTTTTCTCAAAGTGTAACAACAACAAGAAATGATAAAGCAATTATCATTTATTTTATAAGTGACAAATATAACTTACTCAATCTCAACTGAATGAATGAAACAGGCAACAAAATAATTGGAAAAAAGTGACAAAAAATAAAAATGAAATAAAGAAAAAAAAAAAAAAACCATGAAAAATTCCAACACCAATGATGACTTGATTGATTGAAACATTCAAACAATAATTCAAGTGCAAAAGTGTCAACAACAGAAAGAAAGCGAATTAACGCGATTACAACAAGTGACAGCAGCAGCAACAACAAAAAGAACAACAACAACAAAAATATAACAAAATATACAAGAAGAAAAAAGAGAAAAATAAATCGAATAAAAAACTGTGAACAATGTTAATCAAGCCACGACGATGGCGACGATTAATGGCGGCGAAAAGGACATGAACATGAACAATAATAAAAGCAAAAAAGTGCTGAACGAGATACAAAAATAAAAACAAAAGAATCAGAAGGGAGAACGAATAAAAAGGAGGAGGTGGAGGAGGCATTGAAAGGAATACGCACGAAATGACAACGACAATAACGACAAAAAGTGCACAACAACGAGAACGACAACAACAACAACCACAGCAGCAGCAACAACAACAATATTATAGAGGAGCAATCACAGTAGGCAACCAAGCAATTTCATACGGAAATTCTGCAGGACCAACTACAACGACAAAAACGACATCAACATTAACGTCGTCGTCATCGTCATCATCCTCATTACCCACGAAAGCCATGAATGGTTTTCGTATAACAGGATATCCAGCAGCAGCCAACAACCCATCATCCTCCTCATCATCTATAAACAATTCCAACAATTCCTCAGCCTCTTCTTCAACATCATCATCATCATCGTCGTCGTCGTCGTCTTCAGCCTCTTCCTTTAGTTGTTCATCAACTTTGGTGGCACCAACATCATCATCATCAGCAGCAGCAGCAGTTGGAGCAGGAGCAACAATTGTTAATAAAATGAATAATTTGACGGATAATGAACGTGCCCCATACTCACGACCAATTTACAATAACAATACCAACACCACCAACCATATTAACAATAACAACACAAAGTCAATGCCTCCACCACCAGCACAACAGATGATGATGATGAAGAAAAAACCTAATGAAAATGAGCTTGACTTGCATATCAGTGAAACGTTGCTCTTTCCAGGTGCCACCGCAGCCACATCTGCCATTCTGCCATCTTTGCAGCAACAGAATTCACCTGAACCACCACCACAACTGACAAGCAGCGTACACACGGGAGCTATCACAACCATTCCGGCACCCATTGCGCTCAAAGGCAATAATCCCTTTTTGAATAGTCCCTCGCCCACAGAACTAACGCCATCAGTGGCTGCAACGCCTTTGTCTTATGGTGTGACAACCGCTTCTCAACCACTAATGCCATCATATGAGGTACCCGAATATGCGGAACCACAACGTTTACGTTCCGGGCCAGGAGGAGCCAAACAAAGACCACACAGTATTGCTGTGGGTGGAATTTACGATAGTGTCACAACGACAGGAGGAGTAGGCGGAGGAGCCAATACAACAAATCAACGTTCATCATTTGTAGACTATAGTACATTGCAGCAGCAACAGCAATTGCGACAACAACAATTGACCTTGCAACAACAGCAACAGCGTCTCTTCCAACTTTCACGGCAGCAGCAACAATTGCGTAATGCTGTCAGTATGGTAAGTGGAGCTGTAACAGCTCCAGCCATGACTACGACAACAACTGCGAATAGTGGAATGGGACCCGGAGCATCGAGTGTTGATAAAGAGGCGCTCTATGCTGCAATCTTCCAACAATACCGTCAGAGTCCCACAACAATAGGGAGTAATCCAAATAGCAATGGACCTCCACCGCCTGTGCCAATGCATCGCAATCATCAGCAACGGCAGCAACAGGCAACCGGTGGCATGCCACGTAGTGGCACATTGCCGCATCCAATTGTACCACGACGATCGCAGAGTACACCGCGTCCCGTGAATCCAGCCGCAGCCATGGCCACAACACAAATGAATGGTGTTAATGGTGGTGGCGGTGCTGGTGGACTCAATGGCACCGTACAAAGACCACGAAGCTTAGATCGGTTTAATGGAGCCGCTGAAACAAATTCAAGTGGTGAACGATCACCATATCAACCACCACCCATACCTATGAGACGATTTGCTCCAGGTCTAAGTAGTGGAGGAAGCAATAACAATAGTAACAGTAGCACCCTCACAAGACCAGCGAAGAGTCCACAACCACCACCTTTTGTGGAGCGATCAGAAGGTGGTGGTGGTGGTGGTACTCCCAAGTTTCAAGGTAAAAAAAGCACAAGCATTGATAGTATACGAAATAATGGCTTAGCAGCTGCACATGGTTCACCAACTAATAGTGCTGTTGGTGGTGGTGGTGGCATGAGGCATTCCCTTACCTTTCATGGGCAAGACACTTCATTATCAGCAACAGGAGCAGCTGCTGTTGCATCGGAAAATGGTTTTAATGATTCATGGAACAAAACAGAGCGTCCCATGTCTTATGCCTTTGGGGCTTCACCCGATCAGGCCTATCTGGAGAACCAGTTGCGCGCCTACTCCGAACAACTGCGTACAATAACTGAGAGTGTACGCAAATATTCCGAACAAGCCAAATTACTCTCCGAGCTCAAGAGACAACAACAGTTGGCCAAGCAAACGCCACAAAATCAGACCAATCCAAATCTTCTAACACCAACATCAAATCTTGGTCAAAACAACAAATCAGGCAACAACTTTCAACCAAATATGATATCTCCAGAGATTGTTAGCAAATCATTGGCCTCACTATCTGCCAATACAGAGCCTCAAACACCATCGAATCAATTGCGCCTCTTTCTGGATAACATCAGAAGTACTATGCGTAGTGAATATCAACAGAATATTCCTGAGGATGTGCTGAAGCCCATTGCAAGTGAGTCTAAGCCCAGTATACCAAACATGGCAACACTTAAACGCCATAGCTTAGAAGGCTCTGGTTCGCCACAACGTCATGTCGCAACGAATGTCCCTTCCTTAAAACAGCAGCTGCCTACAAAAGATCCTACAACAGCGCCAGCACCGGAACTACAAACACCATCTGACCAATTACGTCAGTTTCTGGATGCGATACGTGCCAATAAAATACCTGAAAATGATGAGAAACCGAAGCTTACAAACTCACAAACTCTTGACTCCTTCATCTCGAAGCCACTGCAAATGCCTGATGTAACATCAGGAACACCGGTTGGCTTGCCCTCCCGGCGAAGACCAAAGAGTGTTATTGCCTCAGGCACTACAATACCACCAACTAATACGATTAGTACTTCGACATCCAATGGTAATTTAAATGCCAATAAATTGGATAAACGTGAACATTCTCTAGTCACTTCAGAGAGTTTCCATCAAATATCTGATAATTTACGTCTAATGAGTGAAGACCTCAAGGCATTAAGTCCAAGTAAAGTTCTAGTAGTAAATTCAACGAGTAGTGGCAATCTAAAATCAATTGCTACATCGGGTAGTACCATAACTAATAGTCAATCACTGACCACAGAACTTCGTGTGATAACCACTTCACCGTATAGCACCTCGCCTACAAATTTCAATTTTACAATGACCAAAGCAGGTGGTGGAGGTGGAGGACGTGAATCGGGAATCGGGTCTGTCACACATCATCAAAGTACAACATCACTAAGCAGCAGCACACATCAAAGTCTATCAACGAATTCAACAGCAACAACGACACCATCGACTGCACCTCTAATGACCGATTTCAATGAGATTCTCGATAGTTTTCAAGAAATGGCTGACAAGTACAAATCAAAAGGTTCCTATGACTATTTACGTAAATGTTCGGAGGCATTGCGTCAGCATTCACAACAATTAAAATTGCATCAACAACTACAACTTGCAGCACAATCTGCCACTCAACAACACCAGCAACAACAACAACAAATTTCTCAATCAGGAAGGGAGAATGGTGGTGGTGGAGGCATAGGTGGTGGTGTAAACGGTTTCAATACAACAATGAGTAGCGATGATAGTAGTTCGTGTAGTACTACGCCTGGAAGTATACGAGAAGCGGTACAAAGTTTATTATTACAACCGCGTAATGGTTTTCAAATACTTGATGATCGTATGCGTTTATTTATTGATATAATCGATAGTCAGGACAAGTTAAGCCAGGTAAGAATTTAAGTGATTTTTATACTTTTTTTTTTTTTTGGCAGCATAAGCTGCTTTATTATATACAAATTCCTTTCCCCTGTAGTTACAATAATTAACATTTATTTATAATTTTTTTTGTGTCTCTAGAAAAGTTCCAAACTCGTATTCTGTTTTTTTTTTTGAAGTTTTTCAAATATTTTCCTAATCAAATCAAGGAAAGTTTTTCATGGGTGAATCTTCAATACCAAATCAACTGTACTTTGTAATTCTACTAAAAAATTTAGGTGTATAATTCTACATCTAAACTTTCCTCATGAATCAATCCGTCTATTATTGAAACCCGTATGAAAATCCGTTCGGTAGTTTTTGAGTTTGAGTAGTTCAGACAAACAGACAGATGCTTCGCGGGGACTTTGTTTTATAATTCAACAAAATTACAAATTCTGTTAAAATAAAGTATGCAAGTCGTGAAATCTCAGTTTTAAATGCATTGAAAACATTGTAATCAACAATTTGTTCAGTTGATTAACTACAATGCAACATATACTCACTCGAACATCTCCATCATCTTGATGATGATACTCTGACTTTAGGATCGTGAGTGGAACAGTTAATTGCTTTAGTTGCTGTTTCTGATGATGTACACAAATCATCATCGCTCACATGTACTTGTTTATTGCATCTCACTAAATGAGAATATTGTTTTACCTGTTAAATGGGATGAATGAAGGAAGGAAGGAAGCAGTCTCCATTCATATCCTTAGTGGCAAAAGGGTTCCAAAATGGTTTCCGTTTCTGTTTCAAAGGCATGCTAAATTGTATGAAATTAGCTTTTACCCCAATATATTTTGCATATTAAATTTGAAACGCACGCAAAGACACACACACACACACACATGACCCTCATAATGACATTTTGCTTTGGCTGCTGGTTGTCATGATGATGATGATGGTAATAATGACAAAAATCATGCTTTATTATGTTCATAATGATTATGTGGGTGGATGGTGGGATGATGATGATAAAACTGACAACGTTGATATGCTTACTGATTAGCCACTTTTGGGAATTGTCTTTGGCTTATCAAACTTGTCGCTTGATTACGACCAAATTTTACAGCCTCAGCCTCAGCCTTGTCTTGTCTTGTTTCATCTCTCACTGAGATCAATTTCAGCTTTCCATACTCTGATGTTAATAGTCATTGTTGTTGTTTTATGATTACATACTGCATAGTTTTTCCAACTCTACTTTTGGTTTTCCAGACATATGTAGAAATATGTAGTATACACGTATGTGTATAATTCTAATAACAAGAAATTTGATTAAAATTTCAATTTGTTTAACTCTACATAATTTTTATGGTTGGGGATTAGTTAGATGTAATCGCATACATAACTTATAAGCATTTGTATTAGTTTCATTTTTTGGGGTTTAACGATGACACTAAATGACTTTGTAGTTTATTAAGGTTAATTGTGGTTGTTGGTTGGTTAAGTTGTGATAGTTTTTACACATACAATACTAAGTAGTTGGAGGGGGAGGGTTTACAAAAAAACTGTGAGTGAAAATGAAAAATTAAATTTCTAGTTCATTAGTTTATTTGATGGGTTTCATCAGATTGATGAGTTAAGATAAAAGAGTCAGGTATGTTGGTGTGTGTAGTTATGATTATAAAAGGGTATAAAAACATTTACGGAATGAATGTGGTTAATTAGGAAATATAATAGATATTTTTTATATAAATTAGAAAGATACATTATTGTATTAAATGACGGAAAGAAAAGTAACCAAGCACAGGAAATTTAAAGTGAATCTTAGATGAAAGGAATATACATTTTAAAAGCAGGTTAGGTAATACTGGATGGCCAAGGCCACTCATAGACCTAAGGTCCCTTGGCTAGGTAACCATAAAATATTTCTATCGCTTTATAAAACAAATATTGGACATAATCTTTTATAAGATCCAATAGATTTTAGTTTTATTTGTCTTTATTATGAATGATAGAAGGAATATATTTATTATATTTTGTTGCGAATCACAGTTCAAAAATAAGTAGATGTTTGACAAAGACTACTTGTTTCATTTTAAATGCAAAATTTGATCCATTAATTTCGACCAATTCTGTTGGTCGCTTTTGCTGAAATAAACGTTATATGTTCCTCACATTAAAGCTTTTTGTCTTTCAGTAATTCGATTTTGAATATAATGAGTGACTTTTACGTGAGGCGCGCACAAACACTTTCAGTCTACAATTTTATTATGTGTATAGATGTGTACAAGGGTTTTTCCTGATTCATTCCTTCAAAATTGGCTTTCTTTATATCAAAAGACCTTAACAGTCTATTAAAGTTGACATCTCGTTGCCTTTCAATTAGTTGTTATATCTGTTATACATAAAACCCGTCTCCATACTGTTTTTCGCAGTATTATACTGTTTTTTAGAATTGAATACATACTGCTTTTCTTTCCTAAAATACTGCGTTCAAAAATATATACAAATTTGATTTTTACAATTTCGAAATTCAAGTTTATTAACCGGCATGCATTCAAACGGCATACAGCGAAGTGTTCATGGCAACATGTCGTATAGCCAGGTTTCGATTGTGGATCGGTGGGTGGAAATATTCAAAAAGGACGATTGGGAATACAAAGATATGTCTATAATAATTGAATATATTTTATGTTTACCACGAACTTCAGTATCAGAGGAATGCATTTACAAAACTAGGACGTCAGACAAAACTCGATTAGTAGTGGAAACATTGAAGACGATAAAAAACGTCCTGAAATATCCATTTGTTGATTTCTTTAAGTACCTCAAAACTATAATAAACCGGAACTGCTTCGCCAAATTGCTTCAAAGTGCAATAGGAAGTAATAACCACAGAAAGAGATATTGACAATGATTTCGAAATTGATTTGGATGATGAACATAAAACATTTTTCTATCTTTTCATTAAATAAAATTTATACTGCGAAACATACTGTTTTTTCTCTAATCAATTTACTTCTTTTTTTTTTTGTAAATTTGGGTGAATTATACTTTGTTTTGGATAGAAAAAGAGATACTAATGTTGGATATGCAGGATTCCTTTAATGGCATTGCTAGAATGGTGGATTGTCCATATACAGGTTGCCCATATGTACAACATATTTGAGACTCTGGTTTAATGACTTGATCTGATTAACATAAATAGTATGATATCAGATGCTCTATCTTCAGTAAAAGTTCCACTTTTGTGGCAAATAGTGTCAATATCAACCGACACCTACTTGTAAACCACAAAATTTGTTTTTTTTACTTTTCCTTTTGATTTTTCAAATATTCTGAATACACATTACAGAGATATTCAAGTCAGTATGTTGTGTATTAGAGATCTGCATGTCTTCACTCAAAGTAGTAATGAGTGACACTCAAAAACTCGTATAAGTAATACAAGAAATACTGAGTTGTTTTGGTTTGAGTGGAATTTTTATCTGTAATGAGTTGTTCATAGAACAAAACAAACATTCAAAAAAATATCAGTTAACCGGATAAGATTTAGCATATAGATAATTCAGTGTTGGACAGTAGCAGACTTGCGAACACAAACGAATGAACGACAACCAAATTCTAGTTCAAATAAACGAATGTGTTCGTAAATGTTTGATGTTAGGTGAGAAACATTTTTTATAAACATATGTTTATTTGATTTTGCAAAACCCAGAATTCGATATCAGATTCTTTGGAATTTGTGCGAAATATTACTTTGACAGCAAGGCTTCTTAATGGCAAATGTTGATTCAAAAAAAGGTCGCAGAAAAGTATGTGATGTATTTTCCAAAATAAATAATGCGAATAGAGAAAAATATGAAATAGTGTTTTTAAGTTCACTGGTAACACATCGAACTTGGTGAATCATTAACGCTAAGCCACTTTTTTTCGAAATGTTTAAGAAATACTATAAACGTCGATATGGCAACAAATTGGTAACGGAATGGACTTTAAAAAACTGCCGTTCGTTGACAATTGTTGAAGATACAGGTTCCATTATATGTCAATATTGACAATTTATTACCACAGCCGATAACAATTTCACGAAATATAAGAGGGCTATATGGTCCCAACAAGAAAAAAATTATGAAAATCCTCATAAAATAAAAATATATACAGAATAATATATTTCTCTCTTTCTTTTAGTAAGACAAACGCCGTTTTGAGTGTACTCATGCAACTCTCTATTGTGTATCAAGTGATTTTTATGTTGAATATAATTAAGTTCTTTTGTTAAATGACAAAATTTGAATTCATATTAAGTTATTATCCCAATTTGATATAAGGAATTATAATTATTTTAATTCACTTATAAAGCTAATAATAAATAGAATGAAGGAATATCAGAAACTCACTTTTGTCATAGCTTTTCTAGTCATTCTAAATTTAAATCGATTCAAAGTATTAAACTAATTCAAAATTTAAATGTTGTATGATATCCATCCACATAGGATGTTGTTTGCCTGCCTTGAAGTATGCAATGGCTAACAACAACAAAAAGCTAATTTAAATAATTGTCTATTTTATTAAGGAATATGAGAAAATATCTATGTAAATAAATAAACAGATATGTAGAGCTATGAATTGTATCTGTTTGTTTGTTTGTGTTTGTTTGTTTATTCATTTATGTTTTAATCATGTTAATGGCAATCAAATGTCAAATAAATGTACTTTTGTCTACTTATTTCAGATTTGTTTTTTAAATTTGATTGGTGTTTTTTTTTTTTTTTTTTTTTTTTTGTAATGCGCACAATTTTCTCAACTGACTAATGTTTAATTTTTTAATTACATTAAAATGGCATAAGGCTGAATGGAATGGAATGGAATGGAATGGAGTGGAATTGAATGTGAATTCATTGTATACAATATACAAACAAACAAATGTACGCACATTCAGAAAACAGTTGAATAAACAAGCAGCAGATGATGATGGGTGTCAGGATGAAAAGGATATAGAAGAGATTATCAAGGAGATTATAGGAGAAAGAGAAGAGAAAATGAATGGAATACAAAGCCAAAACAATTAAATTTGCATATCTATTTTCCATACAATGAACGCCTAAAAGTATGCATTCCATAATGCAACTGCAATATAATTATATGCACAAATAAAGTAATTGCTTTTCACCGCAATTCCCCTGCTTCCGTGCTCATCTCTTCTGTCCTGCTCTTCTTCTTCTTCTCTAATAATCATGCACCCCAATTATTATAACTTTGCATACTTGCATATCCCATAGGCTTGACTCATTCTCTTGATATTCCCTGGATTTATTCATTTTGTATATTTATAGTATCTGTTGCTCCCTTTTTTGTGTCTCAAAAGTATAAATGTATCTGTGTATCTACAATATAAATATATGAATGTATCTTTAAATGTAATCTGTTGTATCATGTATGCAAATGTATCTTTGTTTTCATAGAATATATATAATTTTTTTTATAGGATTTTATGAGATTTCTCTTTTACAATTCATCATTTTACTCTTAACGAATGTAATGAACAAACAGACAGACAGAGAGATAGACAGACAGACAGACTAGGGACCATTGCTACAATTCAATGCCAATTTGTATTGCATAAATTTACATTACAAAGTAATTATTTCAACTACATCAACAGTCGACAATAACAATAATAGCAACAGCAACAACGGCAACTGTAACAGTTACAGCAACAAGAATAATAACAATTATAACTGTGGCTACCACCGCAAACGGCAATAAAATGTTTGCTGACAGCAAGGATATGGCTGACAATACTCTCCCTCTCTCTCTCTCTTTCTCTCTCTGTTCTGTTGTATAGTGTATTATCCTCTTGGTCATTTGACAAAGCCACGTAATGGCCAACAAAGTTAACTGGCTTTATTTCACTTATTTGGGTTCACAATCCTCATTCCCCTCATTCCCCTTTCCGTTACTATCACACTAGGCAGGACCAAATTATCCATTTAGGCAATGTAGGCAACTGACTAGGAGCTTCGAGGCCCTTGTGAAAACTACTACCACTATGCGTTTGCGACTATTGTTCTAATGATTCTATTAGGGATTAATGATTCATGACATCGATTATTATATTTTACTAATTAATCGATATTCCAATTATTATTTTTTTTTTTAATTTGATTGATCGATTAATCGTCATTTTCAAAGAAGGTCGGGAAATTTTTTGGATACATTTTGGAAGATGAAAAAACGGTCCTTCTTTATTATGTCGGAAAAAATAATTAAAAGTTAAGAAAAATACTTGTCGTCACTATCCTTCTTATTAAAGAAGAAACGAAGATGCTTCCACTTGAGATCGACGAGTCCGAGTCTGAAGATGTGTCGGAGATCCATCCTGATTTTCCGTATCTATTTTGAAACTGTACTGTGAACTCATCCTTGAAATACATCTTCTTCAACCTCGGATTTAGGATACAGGAACACTGTTCTATCAAAACAAAACGCCTTTTGTATTAAACCAACACTGAGCATCGCAATGCCTTTCAATTTTGTGCACTGGAATTGCCATACTGCTGGTGACAAGTTGTTCAGAGCTTATGTCATTGGTAGATGTTGCTAATGGTTCAAGAACTTCCCATACTTCTTGCAAAATATCCATTTCGACTGCAGCGACCATTAGTCGATCAGCAGTGTTCATGTTGACGATTTCGATTATAAACGATCGCAGCTCTATGAATCTGGAGAGCATATTATAGGTAGAGTTACATATGGTAGGAACATTCTGGTCCTTACAAATCATTTAAAGAATACATTGTATGATCTTGTGTTCCAAAGTCACTTTGTGAGAAATTACGTTGTCCAAAGCCGTGTGAATCAGAGGTTGACTTATTCTCATTGCAATTTTGAGATGCTTGTGCTCAATTTCTTTAGTTGGTCATGGTGTTCTCATGTTTTTATTTTCACTCCACAATTTCGACACTTAGCACATACTACACTTTTGAGCGGCATTTTATAGGCTTTTTACACCGAACTGATTCAATGTGAATCGATTTTGCGTTCAGACCGGCGATTCTGGATCATGAACAACTGTTTTTTTGTTTTGCTTATAAACACTTTGACAAGTTGTGACAAGTGAAAAAAATAGCAGAAATCTGTCGAAAATGATAGTTCCAAACCGAAAATGATCGAAAATTTTACAACACTATCAGAAATTTGCCAGCCATGTTTTTATTCACAGCCGATTCCATTGTTGAATCTACCCGGGATCCAAATCAAAGTTCTTATTAGAAAAGCTTTTTTTTTTTTTACAATCGATTATTTGGACATTATAAGTGCCTGACCCATATCCACCAACTTTCTGAATTTGAAGACTCTCGGACTACTAGAAGAGTATTACAACTTCGGCATAACCAAAGTTAGTCTTTTTTTATATTTTTTTCAATTCATTCACAGTGAAATTGTTAATATGACATTCATAATCAACAGCAAGTAATTGTAAAAATCGGTTATCCGATTAATCGAACCCAGATGACATTGATTAATCGGTTAATCGATACCCAACCCTAGTTTCTATATTTCGCATTACAACATATCTTAAAAAGAAGTCTTGAAGTTATTGACTATATTGGTACGTTCAACACTCTGGTAAAGGAGAGAGCAAGCCCCGTGACTTCTACTAAAAGGCCTATGGGCCTCTATTTCTTCATTCATCCGGACCTGTCTATCTACATATGTGTGAACCATAAAAAGTCAAAATTAACCCAATGAAATGAACTTTTTTTTGGCAAATGAACTGTTTGTGTATTGTCAATTGTCAAGTGTCCTATTCAAAATACTCTTTCTCCTCTCTTCATTTACTGCTACTTCATGTTGTTGTGTTGTCAAATGCGCAGCAATGCTTTTAATTAGCTGCAAAAATGCCTAACATAGTCTACTTTTAGGCCTAACAAACAAAAACCTTTTATTGTTTCAAACAAACACAGGCACAAGCAATACATTTACACACATAGTAGATACAAAGATACAAACTTAGGAATGTATATCGATATATATTCGTATGTATTGTATTTACATATATTTATTTATGAATTTATATTGAATTTTATTTATTGATAACATTTATTGAAATTGAAAATATCCATAGGATAGCAACGTCATGCACATTGTGGCTGGCTTTGTTGACTAATTATAGCCAGTCTGCGGTTTTAATGGTTGTAAACTGTCAACAACTTTTCGCTTTTTTACTTTATTTATCCAATTGGCCTTTGCTGGTAATATAAGGTAGTGTTGCAGGTTGATTGTATTGTATATTTGTATATTCATACACCTTTGCGCTGAATGTCATTTTATTAATTGCCAACCATAAATCATGATTATGGTAACGCAATACTTGAAGCACGCCGCTGCTGTTGCTGCTCCTTTACATTGTTGTTGTTACAATTATTATTAATCCTTGTTCACTGACATGGCTCACAGGTAGTTATGTTTTTGACCACAGTCGATCTAGTGAGCTATAACTTTACTTTGAAGCCATATCATGTTCACCATTGCACCATGAGTTTGTCATCAGGTCTTACAACCTCAGCCAGCCAGTCTACCTTACAACTCTCATTTCCTTCTCTCCATCATTATGTCCTTTGGCTATCTTGATTAATTACAAAAGTTTACTATGTCGTTGTACTCAGTCATGTATTGCCATAGCGCACACGCTTCAAGTTTTCCACTACTATTTACAAGGCAAAAGTGTACGATGTTGCTACACAATTTCATCTCTCAATGGGTCATTTTCTCATATACTATACTATATACTATATATTTTTTTTTTTTTTTTACTTTGGTCCTTTGGCAATATGTCAGGATTTGTTGTTGTCTCTTCTCTTGTGTGTGAACATCATGTGTTTCCAAAAAAAAAAAAAAAAAAAAAAAAGAATAGTGTAACTTCAAAAAAAAAAAAAAAAAAAAAAAAGTACATTGACAACAAAGTATTACGTTGGACAAGAGTGAAAACATGAGTAATAACGTAACTACATGTACTGTGAGTAAATTGGTTTTAATATTTAAAACACTTCATTACTCACAGACAGCGAAGTTACAATATCATGTGTATTACAGAATCCGTGTTTCGTGTTTATTATTTGGTGTTTTTGAGATTAGTTTGCAATTTTGTTGATATTGTTTGATATTATAAAAGAAGCGAACTGAACTAATCAACGCAACTGAGCAGCATGGAACCATAGAAGGGAAAGTTAATTAACCCAATGTACAACAACGTTAATAGAATTTATTAGAATGCCTCCTTCCGCAAAATATTCCCTTAATGTCAGTGAAAACCGTTTAAAAATCCGTTCAGTGGTGTAGAAGTTATGCGTATCGGAAAAAACAGGAATTTCGACTTCCATTTATACTTTAAAAGATAAGATAAATATATAAAATTTAGTGTTTTGTTTGTTTGTATGTTATGTACTGCCATACCGTTCAATTGATTGCATTGAAATTTTGTGAATGTGTATGATTGGTTCCTGGCTGGAACATAGGATAATTTAAGACCCAATATGTGTCCCCGTTCCCGAGATCTGGGACATTCAAACAACGCCTAAAAGTATACGAAAAAAAATTAACGAAAATATCAATTTAATTTTCTGATACTCAAACTGTGTTCTTTGTTGATGCTCAAACTTTAACAGAGAGAATAAAGTAATGCCAATAAAGATATAAATTTGGTATCAGGCATTTTTCGCCATTCCAGTTCGGTTGGATGCAACCCGTAGCGATGTCGGATGGTGCAAAATATATCGATATACATTGTATCACGATATTTTAAAAATATCAAATTGTATAGCGATATATCAAAAAAAAATATATATATATGTATATCGATATTTTTTCGATATACTTAGGATATCTGTTTTCATTTATTGTTTATTCTAGTGACATATAATACATAAAATAGTTGTTTCTATAAGAACGGATTAACCACAGAGTGCATTGACCTTGATAATAGACAACGAAATAGAACTAAATGCCTCCATAACAGGGTCGAATTGAGGGTACATAACTCGCGTTGGTTGAGGTTAATATCAGTTGACATTAATAGACAGAACCGCCAACAAATTTTCTTTTGTTGGTCTTGAAAAAATATTGTTTTTTATATCTATTTGATACTTGGAATTTTATATCGATATATCGAAAAATTAAATATCATTCTTAAATATCGACATGTTGAACTGAAAATATCGAAATATCAATATTTTGTTGATATCCCTAGCAACCCGTGCAAAGCCGGGTCAGGTATGCTAGTGAAATATATTAAAACTTTAGTTTTAAGTTGTCTCTTCTATCATCATAACATTTCATCACATCAATTCACTGTTTGTTCCAATCAACTTTTATATCAAAAAATTTTCTCCTATTTACCTATAATAAAAGATTCAATACTTGAGTTAATCATAGAAAACAAAAAAAAAAAAAACAAAAAAATTGTAGTCTCTTGGCTTTTGAGTTCATTATAAAAAACAAAAAAAAAAAAATAAAAATAAATAAAAAACACAAACTATTATCCCATGGGGTGGGTGGCGGCTTCTGTCTACTATAATATAATATAATATAAAACCTACTTAAATCGTTTCGACTCTAGCAATCGATGAGTAGAGTTCATTGTTGCATACTTAAGCATGTCAAAGGACATTACTCAATGTAATTGCATACAATTTTCCATTGTGATTTTCTATAGAATTTTCATATGTTGCTGCTCTCTTGCAATTGAAGTTTATTTCATTTCATTTTGTTTTTTCGCTTAATTTTCACATAAAATGCAATTGAATGCAAAAACTTCGGCGACAAAAACGAACGAAATTGAAGACAGACAGAATGATGTTGAATGAATGCTTGCTTGTCTGGGCTCGATTCGATTTGACGTGACTCGACTCGACTCGATTCGAAACTGCTGCTGCAGCTACACATATATTTTGATTAATGAAGCTGCCATTCAGAAAATGAATAGCAGATACAAATATATATATATATACACATATAGTATAGAGACACAGATACAAATATATACACAAACACATACGCATACTCACATGAAAACACGCACAATAAAAAAACAAAAAAAAAATATTCGTTGCGAAATTGAGAGCGGTACCGTAAAGCCAACGAACCAAATGCAAGCAGCAAGCAAGTTGTTCCATAAAAGTGGGTGAAAGTAGGGGGAGAAAGTCATTCAGGGAATGTGAAAGTAGAGAAAAAATGACGAATTGGTTACTGAAATGTTAAAACTGCTGCATTGCATTGCATTGCATTGAAAACGATGAAAATATTTCGTTTAAATTTGCATAGCACTTTCGTTGAATGAAACAAGAAGGTAACTCAGACACCCACAACCATTCAAATGCATTTGCTGCTTGCTAACCTAGATGCACCTGAAAATATACCCACACACTTTGCTATGATTCCAGAACTCGATCACTGCCTTGCATCTGTTTGATATGAAAATGAAAAAAAAATAAAAACTGTAGATAGAAAATATATGTCAAAAATCAGTCGAAAATCTGTCTTCAATCATATTTTGTTTTTATTTTCATATTTTGTTGCTGTTGCTGTTATTGCTGTTGCTTTGCTCTCTTGCCCGGTGTCGCCTTTATAAATTTTGTATGCTACTAGGTTTGCCTTTAGCAACACAAATTTTCATACTTTAGTCCATCAAACTATCATGTACATAGATAGTAATATCTAACTACAAAATACATGAGATGAGCTCGATAAAAAGATACACAACATAAAAATAGGGAAAAAAATACCCTGAGAATTCAAAGTTATGAACAACCTTTTTATCAGCACTTTACATATTTAGGAATCATGTGAGCTCGAAAGTATGCAAATATTTTTTTTTTATATTTTTACGCGAGTAACAAATAAATTTTTGTATTTTATACATAGTACACAGTAAGTTTGTTAGTGAGTTTATTGCATGAGAAGAGGAGTAAGTACTATGTGAGTACTATATTGCTTGACTTGATTGAGTTTGAGTACTTTAGATGATAAGAGTTTCTAGTTTTTTTTTTTTTTTTATTTGTATTTGTATGTTATTACTGAACTTTTACTAGATATGTGTATATAATGATGATGATGATGATGTTAGAATACTTATTACACAAAAAACGAATACAAAGAACTATGAATGAAAAAGGAATACAAAAAAACAAGCATATGGTGATTGAAAGTATTACAAATGAAATTGAAGATCACAGTCACAGTTCTCTATTCATATTACATACTATTGTTGTTATCAAGCATAGAATAATGATGATGACCCATTATAGTTTAATCTATGTATTTATTTGTCTGCTTTTCTGATAATAAAATAAGATCACTTTAATCAAAAATAATGAAGGAAATTCCTTTAACAAATACTTCCTTTTAAAAGGATTTTGTACAATGTTAAGCAGAAATTCATTTCTATTTTATACTACTTTCATATTCTCTAAGTTTAAACTCAAGACTTCCACCCATAACATGGAGTACTTACTACTACTGAAAAATGTATATAGACAAAATTTACATATCAAAACGTTGCTGCTGCTGCTGTAACCCAACGCAATCAATGCGTAATTACCGTTTTGCCACGCGCTTTTAAAGGAAGACAAAAGTGAAACATAGTTGCCTACTTTTAGGCGATATGCAGCTTAGACAAAGCAACAGCATGATGCGCACTCAGGCATACACTTTTGCATATTAGCGTTGAAAATTCAAAGTGGTTAAAGAGCGAGCACTAAACTAAAGGAAACTAGTAAACGAAGAAGACAGAGGAGGAAATATGTTCTAGTAAAAGGGATGACAAGTTAGAAAGAAAAAAGGAAAGGAAAAATAGTAAAGCTTTTGCAAATCAAACACTTGGTTGAGATGATGCGTTGAGTATTTATTAAAGACACAGTTTGCAACCCTGGATGGATGGCAACAACATGGTTACACATTGATACGAGGTGTGTATCACAAGTATACGACTTGGGGAACTAACAGTTTTGGTCGATATAAGGTTGCTTCCTGATGTTGATTGTACCCCATTGATATCGCTTCTGTATTCATTCTGACAAGGAGTTATGAACTCAAGTTACATAATACTTTTGGAACACGACTCGTAGATATATATGCATTTATAGATAGATAGATATACATAGATACATAGTTTGAAGTGTGGTGGCTCAGTGTTTCTGATTCTGATTCTGTGTCTGTCTGTTTGTATGCATATTGAGTGTGTTTGTGCAGTTTTGCAATTTATCTCTTTTGTGATTTACATTTTCTTAGTTCTGTTACAGATACACATACTCTGAGTTATCGTCATCAGTATCATCAGCGTCATCATCATCTTTGTTGACTGCCATATTTTACGCGCTGTTGCTTTTGCTTTGCAACTTCAACCATTGCATACTTTTAGCGGCACTAACAGCAAATTGAAGTCCCTTTTCGCTTCTTTTGGTTCCTTATTGTCGTCTGTCACCGTCGTCACAGTCATCGTCACCGTCCCCATCATCACAGTCACCGTTGTTTGTTGCCATTCCAACTAGGAGCAATTTCACTAATGATGCCAAATGCGCGCACTTGTAGATTTGCGGATAGTACTATTCATACATATGATGATAGAGAATACAGTTAAAGTAGTTTAGAGTAATCGTAATCGGAGTCAGTATGTGCAACACACAATTTGATTTCTTGTTTCTGATTACATACTCTTCTTCCATTTCCTCTAATCCTTATACGCCTCTGTCTCTGCCATATGTCTCAGTTGGCATTAGTTAAGAGTTATAGGAATACAGTTCAAGTGGTGTTGCCGACGATGATTTTAATGCTGTTGATCCTGTTGATGATGAGGACTGCTATGATGACAAGTTTGCATTTGATTGAATTGCATTGAGAACTGAACTGAGTTAGTAACCGAGAGTTTGATTTGATTTGAGTTAAGTTGATTTGATGAATTGTGTGTGCGGTCGCATTTTGATTGAGTTTATCGAGTATGAGTTTCAAAATAAATAATGGTTTGGTTGGATGCTTGAATGGAAAACTTAACTCTTAAAACTAAAACTAAAACTAGAACCAACCAACAGAAGGGAATAAGTGTAATGCATTTAAAGGTTCAAAAGCTAAAGCTTTTAAAAATGCCAAAAGCGAATCATTTATAATTCATACAAGGCTCCCACGAGCAAAATGCTTAAAAGTATGCTACACAAAAAATGTAAATACAAACAAAATTTCTAGAGAAAAACTAATGATACCACTGACATATACTCAGAAAGAAAGAAATCCACAAAAGGACTCAGTAATATGGAAAAACATATGACATAATCACATAAAAATAATGAACTTACCACTAAATTTGAGTTGACTACTGCAGGATAGAGAGAGAGAGAAAGGGAGAGAGTCGGAGAGATCTCTGCCTGAAGCGGATTTTAGAAATCTAATAGCATCAAGCGTATTACATGAAACTAACTCGAACGTGTAAATATCTAATAACTTCATGGTGAGAATATGAGAAGATACAACAAACAAAACGAAACGAAACAAAATGAAAGAATTGTATGCGCCGTGTTTCATAGTTTGTTAAAATGACATGACTACAACAATAACAACAACAACAAAAAAAAAAAGGATATATGATGACATTCGCTACCCGCATTAAATGAAAAATTATAAAAAAAAAGAAACTACATCAGTTGCCTTTTTGCGTTCTTTTGGTTTTTCAGTGTGTTTTCTTCTCATTGCATCCTTCACAGACACGTGTCAGATACTTCTCTGCCTGGTTTTGGTCATGTAACTGGCAAGGATGCGACTGCATGTTGATAAAAAAGAATTTAAACGCGCAACTTGCGCCAAAACTAACTGACAACAAATGGACAGACGACTGACTGGCAGAGTGACTAGGAGCGTGTAGTATACATAAGTGTATAGCTGCCAGGTCCACGTCCTTAGCATCACCATCATAGTCATAGTCATCATCATCATCATCATCATGGTAGTTGTTAGTCTTGTCGCCATTTTGAAAAATGGCAAAACACTATTAGCTTTTTCATTTGCTTCGTGTTCGTTTGTATTCCCTTTTCTTCTGCTATTTTCTATTTTTCACAGTCTACTTTTGGGCGCGTGTTCACGTTGAAAAGTTTAGTGGGAAAACGAAAAAAAGGAAAAAAAAAACTAAAGCAAAACATGTGGCAAAAAGCATCTAAAATATTAGTTGTAACATTTTTCGTGTCATAAAACTTTATTTTGTCGAGTAGGCGAATCCCCTCCAGATGATGGTCGAACAACTCATAGCATGAACAAACATTTCTGTGGGAGGGGGGATACAGTTAACAAGGGACATAGAAGGACTTCAATAGTGTTTGTTCTGTATATAAGTGTGTGTGTGTATGTATTTCTAAAGTTGAGTATACTTTTAGCTTAGTATGAGAAGTCAAGCGGTGCTGAGGGCGTTAGAATAGCAGAAGTTGAAGAACACACGACACTGTGGCATAGCAGCAGAAGAATGAATCTGTGAAATGTAAGAAATGTACCATAAGTATATGAGAGTTTTTATAGTATCGTATAGTATAGTGTAGTATATAGTGTGTGCAAAAATGTTACAAGGTTTGAAGTTATTTAATATTTAATAATTAAGTATATTAAATTTAGAGGAAGCATAGATTGGTAAGGAAAACTTTGGAAAACTTTGTGCTAAGTTAAATTTATTATTCAATAAAAGACAAAACAAGGAGCACTGACTGTACACTAATGCACAATCAAATAAGGTAAAATACCCAGGTCTCATCCTGAATCAAATGCTTACTTTTGGTCAGCACATCACATCGATGTTACTTAGCTGTTCAAAACAAAGTAAATAGGCTTCACTGATTGCTCAATGGGACAAGCTCACTCTCTCTCGGGAATAAACGCACAGTTTATACCCATATCATTGTCCCAATATGGAGATACGGCATCCAGACACGCGGAACTGCTGCTAAATCGCAATGGAAGAGAGTGTAAGTCTTGCAGAATAAGACATTGCGCCTGACAGGATACCCATGGTATGTTAAGAACTCAACCTTGCATAGCGACATGAACTTGGTGGTAGTTGAGGATCAGATGGGCTTTCACACAAGCCGATATAATGACCGTTTGCTGGCTCACAATAACCGTTTGTTCAGACCACTGACCCATGCAACCCCAATCCGGAAGCTTAAAAGGCTACATTTTGCCTCCTTCCTGCAAAAAATCTGGAAAAATATTAACACAGAAACAAAGCACTTTATAGGGCGTTATGAACCCTGTTTGGCGCTTAATCTATACATATTATGAAACAAATTCCCTTTGCGGTGTCTGTCTGAACGCGATGAACTCAAAAGCTACCGAATGGATTTTCATACGGTTTTCACCAATGGGCAGAGTGATTCATCAGGAAGGTTATAGGTGTATAATTTATTCAGGTTTTGCTGAAATTGACTGAAACATGACCATAATTTCCAACTTTTCGAAAAAAAAAAATCGAAGGCAACATACATTTTCTGGATTTTATTTTAATTTGACATGTGGAAATAGTAATATTTTAGTATTGAAAGGAATTATTTTTCTATTATTCTAACAATATCCTTTCATGCTTCCCATTGCTCGCATGTTTTTGAAGCACTCATGATACTTCTTATTATTAATGTTCTCCATCTACTCCATTCACTCTACACAATTACCCAATACAATTTCATCACTTCAGCTTCAATAACAATGTATCATCACTTCCTAAAACTCATGCTTTCGTCTCTTACTTCATTATTTGTTTTTACTTCATCACTTGTTCGTTTCAACTCCCAGTTCTTTAATCCTGTTCTTCCTTGTTCTTCATCATTTCCCAATCCTCACTGCTTTTTCATCACTTTAAGTAATTTCTGCTAGCTTTCACACTTTTGGTTATCCACTAATATTTCATTCCTCAACCATTCTTCATTGTGCAACTTGTGCTCGTCACTTTCCCTTGTAACTGAGATTACTACGAAATACTTAAAAAAAAAAAAAAAATACACAATCTACTATGCAACCATACACTACTCTTGTCTATCTAACTAAAGTTCTCTTACACATATCTTTTGCTCAACTGTCTGCGGTTCCGTAAACAGACACACACATAGAGTAGCAATAGCAGCAGCAGCAGCATGTCTGCATGTTATTTGGTGGTTTCTCTCACTTGTCAGTCTGAGGTTTTTCTTCTTTCTCTAGTTTTTCCTTTTATTGTTTTTTTTTTTTTTTTTTTTTTTACCCAAAAAACATCACTTAAAATTAGCATAGTTAGAGCAACTTGTCGACGCTTAACCATACAGAAAAATTGCTTTAACTATGCGTTCCAAATAAATTCTCTCATCATTCTGCTTCTTCCCTAAGTTTTGGATGAGAAAATCTCAGTCAACATGAGTTACATCATTTTGCTGCTTGTTTTCTCAACTTAATGATGTGAAAATATAATGAACTTTTTACTTTACACACTCCACACTCTCTCTCTCTCTATTTGCTTTCATTTTCTCATAGTGCACTGTGCACTTCCACTTAAACTAATGCGTATGCACAAAAAAAAAATACTTGAGTATACAAAATACAAATGAAAAAATGACTATAGCTTGCTTTTAGGCGCATTGTTTGAAAATGAGCAACTAAAAGCATTTAATGATGGCACAAGGGAGGAAGGACAAGAATAAAGGCATAAGAAAAGATATTCTTAACTACAAAAACAAATGAGAGTCTATGGAGACTAAGAAAGAATAACAGAAAGAATTGAAGAAAGAAATACAGGTCACAACCTTAATGAGTTTGACACTTGCATCAAAAGTATTTCCGTGCCATATTTTTTTATTTTTTTGTTCGAATTTTTGTTTATCCACTCGCCTCATTTACATGTGCAACTGGGTTAAATTGTGTGCTTGTGTGCATTTGAAGAAAATAAAAATAAATAGAAAACTCTCTCACCTAGAAAAATATTGTATAAAAAAAAAAACTCCATTAGCTTAAGCTTCATCTCATTTCGATCGTGTGTGTGTGTCTGTGTTTGAGTGTTTGTGTTGTAAGGATAATCCTTTTACTCATTCTCTCTTAGTTCATCACTTTTATGCTTTGTGCATGTAAAACACTTTCAATTTTTTCTGTATTTGGATCCTTCTACCTTTGGGGCTCGCCTACGCACGCAGCTTTTTGAATGCCGTTAAACAAATACAAACAAACTTTATTTATGTGTATGTGTATGCGTGTGGGTGTTTGTGTATGTTTTAGTGTTGCCATTTTAAGCCCATTTTACACTCAACACACATACTTTTACAAAATTAAACCGCACTGCAGAAAGGGAGGAGTAGAAGGAGAACGAGGACAACAGAAGAAAGAATCATCCTCATCATTTCTCATTGGGTTCTTATACCAGGGAGAGTCTGTTAAGTTTCCGTCCTTTAACCCCATGATATTCAAACTGGTCAATGCTGTGGAGAAAACACAGTCTCCAAAATTGATCTCAGTTTCCCATCCTACATTCTCTAATGTTATAAATCTCATACTACCTAGCAAATTCTTAATGGTTTAATAAATATACTAGATACCCGGGTAGACGTTCTCCTGCCTTTCCTTCCCCCAAAATAGATATATATATACTGATTTGGTGACCTGATGAGATGTTTGTCAAAGGAGATTTAAATGATTTTAAAATATTTCTCTAAGCTTTAGACGCATCTGACTGACACACCTCACTCTTTTCGATTTTCTTAGATTTTTCGGCTTTACCTTTTGGTTTTTTTATTTGCTAAACCATTCTCATGAATCACTCGATCCATTGGTGAAAAACGTATACAAATCCATTCGATAGTTTTTAAAATTATCGCGCTCAGACAGACAGATGCAGCGGGGGACCTTTTTTTTATAATAATAGTATACATAATAGTCACAGGAGACACAATATATAAAACAAGGCGGTTGATAGAGTATTTTATAACTGAAATAATGTATTTTTCCCATTGAATTTTATAAAGGTTTTCTTTAGATGCATGATTTAGTTAGGAAATGTATCTTCCCACCCTCGTATCCGTCTATGAGTAAAGATATGAACGAAAAGTACGTAGTAGCACCTTTTTACATTTACCAAAAGCAAACAAGTGAGCGAGCGAATGGTGAACAGCATCACCATCATCACCATCATCATCGTCATCGCCATCATCATCGAGGCTGTTGCTGAATTGACTCTGTGTGTCCAAACGATATGCCACAATGACACCGCTTTCTGGCCTTACCTCACCCAAATGCTTGCACACTTGTTTCATGCTACAATATTGCGGTATTTGTTTAGCCTATAAAAAGTAGGAGGTTCTACGGTTTTACCTAGGCCAGTGAAGAGCATCAAAGCAGCATTCATTTGTTTTTGTTGTTGTTGATAGTCATTCACTCTCTTTTACACTTGAAGGCATTTCGTTGTTGTTTTTATTTTTTGTTTTTCAGTACTTTTTTACCCTTATAAAATTCTACGTATTTCTTCTCTCCCTTCTCCTTTACAACGCATCGACTTTGTTGACCTAAAAATCTCATTTAGTGTTTTTTTCTCTGTTTATTTTTTGTTATCATTTTTTTTTTTTTTCGAACATCACCATCAAGTATTTTAGTCCTTTTTTCGTATTTCTCACGCTTGTCATTTTTTACGCCATATTTTACTCATATTGCATACTTTCAAACGCTTATAATGTTTTTTTAAGGCTTCCCTTTATCAATGTATTTTAGAAGCTTTTATTTTGGCTGTCATCATTGTCATACTTCGTCTGCAAATCCTTCATCTTTCAACGTTTTTTTGGCGCTGTTGTTGGTTCATTATGAAAAAAAAGAAGAAGAAAAATTGTCAAAATATCATAGCATACTTTTAAACATTATGCGTGAGGTTAGGCTTAAGACCAACCAACCGACAGCGCATACCCAATGTCTTCCCATTTGGTTTTTCATTTTATTTTTCCCTTATGTTTTTTAAGATTTTGTTTAGAAGCCTTCACACCACACACATATTGTGAGTTGCCCAGTTCTTGTTGGCTTCTTTGAATTGATTGTTGGTCTTTCATTTTTTTTTTTTTTCTTAAGCTTTATGGGTGCTTTTTTCTAAGTATATTTTGGTTGTTGTCAGAACAATTTTGTGGGTGTGTTTGTGTGAAAAAGCTACACGAAAAAAACGCATGTTTTAAACTCATGATGACAGATTTTCTTGACATATTTATGTGTGTATTTTTAATAAATGTCTTAGTAGGATGGAGACGCCTCACTCATAATGTCATAGTAGTACGAGTATAGTCTACTTTTAAGCTAAATGTAGGTGGCAACATTTTGGTGTTAAACTAATTAAAATTTATGTTTGTTTTTTTTTTATTTTTTCTCATTTTTAATATAAACAAAAACAAGTCAAGAGTCTTGGGTTTGTTGTTTGTGACCCAAAAGGCCAATAAATTTGTATGTATTTTTGTAACATAAAATCTACAAGTGTTGCCTACTTTTAGACAGCAAAATACTAAGTTTAAATTAGGTTAACAACATGGAACTACACTACATAAGTATATTTAACTACCATAAAGCAAGCAACATTTAAAGTTTCTAAGCTAGAAAAGGTATTAGAACAAATATTCTACTGTTTTTCCAATATCCTTTGCCTAGTTTTGTCCTCTGACTTTATAAAAGAACAGAAGGAAATCAACAACAACAACAACATCAACAACGGAAGCCAAAAAGGAAATGAAATAATAGTTCAAGTCCATTGAGATTTTTACCCAAACATTTAGTTGGTTGATTTTCATTTGCCCGCGTAGCAATATTTGGAAAATGCCTAAAGGTTTGCTGCTTTTATTTTTCCTTCTATGTATTTTACTTAACCTTTTGTTGACTTAGGTAAGGTAAGTTGTGCTAGTTTTGGTTCATTTTTAGATGTCTTTGAACATTCCCTTCTTTTTTTTTTTTTTTTTTTTTTGATTGAAAATCAAATTCTCTGTCATAAACGTAAACAAACAAAACACTTCATTTTATGCTTTTGATGATATCATTGTGTGTTTGAGTGAATGTAAAAGGTAAAGTATTCGAATAATGTTTCCTCTACTGGGTTTCATAAAAGAAGAGAGAACAAGAAATTGTCAAGAAATATAATAAACTGTCAACAATTTCCAGAGACCTGTGTTGCTTTTCTATTAAATTCTTTGTATAATTTTACTAAAAATTATTTCTATTCTTTTCTTTTCTTTCCAGGTATGTTGAACACATTTTTCCAACTAAATTGTATACCAAATAAAATGGGGTAAGCTTTCCTATTAAACCCTTTTCTTTAAGTATAAACATTTCGGTTTTATAAAACGTTTAACTTTTAAATCATAAAATTGAATTAATCGTTTACAGTTCAAATAAAATGTTGAACTTTTCAACAAAAAAAAAAATAAATAAATAAATAAAAGGAATGAAATTTGACTGTTTGTTAAGCTTTTAACTTTATTTCTTTACTTTGACCATGGTAATAGTCCCTTTATAATAGAATGGAATGGAATAGAAACCTTTGATTTACTTAAGATATTTGTGTAGCCTTGAACTTTTGTGACTTTTTATTATTCTTTTCTTCAAACAAAATTCCAAAATCCAATTCATCGGTTAAGTTTATTGAGTTTTTGTCAATAAATGTCACAAAATGAGGGTTAAAGAAAACGTAAAAGGACATTGAAAGATTGTGTGAGTTTAAGAGATTCTTTAAATAGGCTTAGCATAACGTTTAAGTGTTGAAAATGTGTTAATCAAATTTAATTCAAGAAATCAGCTTATTGTTAGAAATAACTTCATAGGATTCACTGATTGAATTGGAATCATTGAAATGACACCGCGTCAATTTGAATTTTTATTCTTTATCATTTACTTATTTTAGGGATTACGACAGAAATGCCAAGGAATGATATGAGTGATTATTATATTGGTTTCTTAGTTTTTCCAAAAAGTCATTTACTATGCAGTTTCATGTAGATAAAATGCTTTGGTCGTAGTCTAATATAAGAATAGTGTTTATATAAAAGCAGAGAATTAGAATCATTTATGAACTGAAAGCATTCCAACAACCCTTCTACTACTGAAAGTTATAAGATCTCCAGCATTGTTGTCCCAAAGTTAATCTGATTAAAGATTATTGATTATGATTAAATATCATAATTAAAAAATTTGATGAAATATGAATGAATTATTATAAAACTTAAAATGATGGAAAATTAATCATTACAAATCATAATGAAAAAAATTGAATTATGATAAATGATTAAAATTAATCATTAACTCTTTAATCACCTTTAGATTATGGTTTTTTGAATTAATTAATCATAAATTAATGATTAAATTTAATCATTCATCTTTAATAAAACTTTTTTATTATGACTTCTTAAAATTTTTTTAATCATGAATGGCTTTTAAATGTTTCACTTTATCTTTAGGGGTAAATATTTTCGAGTTATCCAAGATTTAAGAAAAAGTTGCTTGTATGTCTAATTGCCGTTGATGCAAAGAAGTGTATAAATATTTTTAAATCACTCCTAAAGCAGGAATAATCAGAAATCCCAGAGCTTTTAAAAGTCAAGATTGCACTTTATAATACACTCAACTAGGAAGACGTTTTTTTTATTTAAATTCCGACTGTGAAGCATAATCAGTTGATACTAAAAATAGAGTTAAATTGATAATTTAAATGTTTTTCTCCAGAGGGAAGCCAAGAATCAAAGCTTCTGCAAAGTTATCATGTTATGGGCAAAGTGTTTATGATTTAAGAATTTAATCAAATTAATCAATTTATGATTAAAACAGTAATCATGATTATGAATAATTAAATCTTTATTAATTTTTAATTTATTATGATTAAATTAATCCAAATAATTAATTGATTAAAAAATTAATTGATTAATGCCAACACTAATCTACAGGTGCAAAGAAAACTAAATTTTCATTGAAATTTAATTTAATATTCATTTTTCATATAAAATCATGAAATTAAATGTTCAATATAAGTAATATTCAAGATTTGTTCGAATTAAAGTCCAAAACGTCTAATCACTCAAATCCTCTAAAAATTATTACCCAAATCATATTCACAATCAAAATTCCATAAGACAGGAGAACTTAGAAATTAAAAAAAAAAAAAAAATAAAAAAAAAAATTACAGCCTAAAAAGTAAATTTAAGGTAACACAATGAAGAAAAAAATACCATGGAGAAGAAACAAAATAAATATAAGAAATGTGCTCTAGATAAATTTGTCATTTCCTTTGTTTTGCTTTGCCTTACTTTACTTTTTCTTCTTCATTTTTAAGCACATTTTCTAATTGAATTTAAATCGGATTTAATGGCGAACAGATTACAAAAACAATTTTGAATAAATAAAAAATTGAAGGAAAAAATGAACTTTGCATACTTTTAGGCAACATCATAGAAGCAAGTGTGAGACAAAGTAAGTCTCATGCGCATAAATGACACTTAATAATTCAAGAATGAAAATGAAATGGAAATGGATGTAAGACAAGTGAAAAAAAAAAAAATTCCATACAAATGTCAAATGCAAATCTAAATAAGTACAAAAACCAGTCAAAGACTTTGAACGGAAGGAAGGCAGGAAAGGACGTAAGAGGAAAAGAAAAATGGAAAAAAGTAAAAGACGAAAAGAATGAATGAATGAATGAATTTGTTCTATTAACATTTGGGGAGGATGTGTGGTGTTTCCGCATAAAAGCAAGGCAAGGTTACCCATGATGATGATGATAATGATGATTGTTTGCTTGGTGGTTTCAGTCTTCAAATTTTGTTGGGTGTGAAGGGAAAGTGAAAAGAAATTAGCGTAGATTGAAAAAAAAAAGAATGAAGCTTCAAAAGCAATCAAAATGACAACATAAGTAGGCTTCGTAAGGAAAGAGACTAAAAAAATTGGGGTATTGCCTCTGCTTCCTCACCATCATCATCTTCGTCAATAAATGAAAACAGAACAGACCAAACCAAACTGAGCAAAACCAAACCAAATCGAATTGAATTGTAAGAAAAATTTGATCAGAAAAAAGAGCAAAATTAAAAAGTAGAAAAATAAATCGAATAATTGAAAAAAAAATGGAACGAAGAAAGAAAGAAGGCATGAAAACTTAACTTAATTTACATGTTCCAACGAAAAACAAAAAAGAAAGGACAAAGTCACGTTACAAAGTAAATTAAAATTGATGTATAAAGGGCGCGAGACTTACTTTTACTCCTCCTTAATTTGTAATTCACTTGCCTGCTTCTCTATCCAATGACTTTCTTTTTCAATTTTGTCTATTTAAATAGAGTAGAGCACAGAAGGGTTCCCTTAGGTAAAACCAGGACCAGATTATCTTACCAAGGGCCGCCCTTGGTCTGTAATATGTAATAATAAGTCAAAGTCATATTGTCTTGTTATCATGAACCGGGCCTGGGTAAAACAAACTAACAAAAAGCATTTACTTTACTTTATGCAACAGTTTGAAGTCTATCAAAGACCAGTTTCACCAATCTACTACTACTACTCCTACCTACCATGGTTTGCTAACTGGTCACGCTTGTGCTCTTGTTTTTTTTTGAGTGGATGCCACAAATTTTCTAAATCGTGCGTAAAATTGTTTAAATAATGCTCTGAGTATGAAATTGTAGAGAAGAGTGAATAAGTGAATAGAAAGAATTCTTTAACTAAGAGTTTCTTAAGCAAATTACATGTAAAAGTTTCTCCTGGTAAAAAAAAAAAAAAAAAAAAGTGAAAACAACCCCAAAAGCCAAAAAAAAAAAACAAAAAAAGAAGATGTTAAACGCGTTTCGTTACCACAAATCTTTTGCTTCTACCCACCTCATGACACTGCTATTTTTCCCTATCCTTTCCTTGTATTCACACTCCCAGAAAAATGTTTCCACTTGAAGGCAACTTTTGGACATAATGTGCATAGCAAATGTGTACTTAAGTTGGCCCAAATGCGCATTTAACTTAATCAAGATTTTAATATTTAAAAGCATTTTTTGCTTTTTTTTTCTTCTCTCAAGTCAAAGTGAAAATATTAAAAAACCAAAAACAATTTCTTTTATTCTGTTCTTTTTAGTTCTTCTTCCTTTGGTTAAGGTTTTAACCCTAAACCAACATAATCTATTGTATAAGAAGGAACACAAAAGCTGACAATCCTTATTATACGAGTACCTTTGCTGTTTTGCCTTTGACCGAAGCCTTTCTTTCATGGCTTGTGAGTGACTTTGACTTGACTTGCTTTTGTCCTGTCCCAGCATCTTTTTATATTCGACGATTATTGTATACCTTTTTTTTTCATTTTCGGTCATTTTTTCTATCTCTCAAGTTGAAATGTTGAACCCTACTTCATACAAATACAAAAGATACATACACAGAGATACTCTCTCTTATATATCATGTGTATGTATATAGTTGTTGTCTGTTGATATAAGAAACAAAACAAAACAAAAGATACGAGAATGTACAAGACAACACACAAAACTATTGCCTTCAATTGCTTGTAAAAACCACAAAAACAACAACATAAATTTATATTTTCATTTTCATTTTTCTTGCTTTTCACTCATGTTTTTCCTTTTGCTCTTCCTTTTCCCTTTGTTATTGTATTGTATATACATATTTATTTGTTCTGAATTTTCTTTTTTTCGGGGGAAAGTATATTTCGGTTTTGTTTGGTTTGGTTTAGTTTTTGTGTTTAGTTTGGTTTGGTTTGGTTTGATATTTCTGAGAAAGTTTGCCTCGAAAAAAGTTGTCATTACTCGTATTCGTTTTACTTGATGTTTGCTCTGTCATAGTACATAGTAGTATTTCTAAAGTGGTTTGTTTGAGGGACAATTGGGAAAACTTTTATTGTGTTATGTCTCTGTGTCTATGTGTATATTATGTTCTTTTGTTTTAGTGGTTTCCTTAATATTCTCAACTTCTGTCAGAGTTTATCACAATTTGATTTCTGTATTGCCATTTTGCCATTCTTCTTTGATTTTTGTTTTTGTTATACCCAAAACCATTAAATATTTAAGTATTATGAAATCTGTGAAGTGATAATAATAGTACTGACTTGTAAATATTTTGAAGAAGTCAAAAGTGAAATAGAGAATTTTATTACAATTTAAATGAAAATAAACATAAAATAATAAAAAAAAAATTTTTTTGTGTAAATATTTAAGATTGTTTGCTTGGAGTGAATAACAGAGATAAGTGATTTGTTTGAATAGAAAATACATATTTGTTAATGGAATTTATTTGTATAAATAAAATACAGTAAAATTCTTATAAAAATCATGATTTAAGGATCACAGAAATTTTGCATTTTCCTAAAGAAAAATCATCATTTCAAAAAGTTGATGAACTTTTCAAAATAAATGAAAAAAGGAATTTTCAAAGGTTAAAGTTTGTTTAATTGAAATGATTAGAGATTAACTCATATAAATCAAACTTTAATATTGAAGAGAGACTTTTTACTAGAAAAGAATACATTGGTTTGTATTAGAAGGTAAACCAATCAAATAAAGGATTCCTTGAAACCAATCCATATCAGCTGTCTATTTTTAATGGCCTTCAAAAGCATAGTAAATGCAATGGTAAGAAGGCAATTATTTTATAAACATCATAGAGTAACAGAGTCTAGCAAACATCTTTAACCAAAATTGTTATTCCTTCAGAAAATACACCAAACCAAAGATTTAACAAAACTATTGCATATTTAATTCTACGAGAATCGCCCAATGGCCGAAATTCGACCACCCCACCAGAAGAAAGACATAAAAGTATTTAATCGAAGTGGTATATGTAGTGAGGTTTCATTATAGTTGTATTTGTTTTTACCTCCAAAATATCTTACAGATTTAAAAACAAAAAAAAAAACAAAGCATATTGTGCTCTTCTGCAAATGAATATCTATCGAATGGTATATTCTTTTTATTAAAATCGATTAGATATTTTAGGCGTAAAATAGATGACAAAAGAAGTGTTTATACTTAATATGATTTTCCACCAAATACCAATGCAGTTGATGCCACCCAAAGAGGAGCAGCCGCAGCTCATGCAGGTATTACTAAGGCGATGGCGGCGGCAGCGAGGGATGGATAAAAATGGTGGTGGAGGGGACAAATTGTCAGTTTATAAACTGGAAGAGACAAAGGGCGCACACCTATAAGCTTTTGGAAGACGTCATTGGATGCTAATGATAATTTGGTCCTTGTTGCTGAATATGTTAATGATATTTATGATTATTTGTATTCGGTTGAATCTGCACAATGCATACTCAAAAATCATATGTAAGAATAAACTGAGGTTCATTAAAAAATGATTGAATCAATGAACTCCATGCACAATTCCATTTGGGTGGTCAAACGTTTCATATGTCAGTTGCCAGTTGCCATCGTAGATTTCTATTTGCAAGCTGTAAAGGATGCCAAACGTATGCACTTGAAACTGGCATTACTGGTCTCTTCATAAGCACCACCCAGTACGAGGAATTGTTTCTACCGGCAATTGCCGATCACCGACGAAACATACTCCTCACGCCATATGGAATTGCAATTTCTAAAAGTACTTGATTTCACTTTATTCTGTCCATTGCTCTTTCACTTCTTACGTCATTATTCCAAGGCAACTGGTGCTGCGGAATCCCATTATGACATGTCTATATATTTCCTTGAATTAGCTTTGATTCAGTATGGCTTGGTAATCTATAAGCCCTCAGACCTTATCTCTGATCTTGTCTCTTAATTTTCTCAATGGTAATACCAAGGCAACCACAGGTTTAAATAATAAACATTGGAATAAAACACTCCAGAACTACTCATGCTATACATCCGATCACTTGTGTCCGATTAGTAAGAAAATTGCTGCTGTTGCCCAGAATGCAGCGCAGGCCATCAAAACATCAAACATACATTCAAATTATATCTAAACACTTCACTTCTAATGAAATTCATTCTTCAGAACTCATACCAAGGATAAAATATTATGAAATCAAGAGCATACTTTAAGGCCTCTTCTTGTTTGCTTTTGGCTACAAAAAAATAAAAAAAAATTTAAATCCCTTTTGAATAAATTTTAATTCTAAAGTAATTTTTAGTAAACATTTGCCAAAATTATACTGAATTCCCATTTTAAATTTTCACACTCAAAGTAACAAAGTAACTTAACAATTTTGCCAAGTTTTGCTGGCATACTTTCAGGCGTCAACTATTGCCAAATAAACTCAAAGCAATGAGAACGAATGAGAAATGTAAAAAATAAGAAAAAAAAAACAACAAAGTGCGGCTAGAAAATAAAAAAAAGTAAAACTAAGCTAAAAAAACTAAAGGATAAAGAAACATAGAAAAATGTTGTTGCCTTAAAAATAAAAAAAATAAAAAGAGGACAGAAAACTTAAAAAATTTGCATACTTTCTGTACACAAAATACTTGTACATATTTCTTTACTTTTTAGCTGCTGCTTCTGCTGCTGCCACAATTTGTTGCAATAACCAAAATGTTGCAGTAGCAACGTCAGAAACACAGCAGCAACAACATCAGTGTTAAGTCAGTCTATGGAGACCTGGGCTTGTGCAGCTTTGAGACTCATTAAAATTCATAACTGAGCGAATGTGAACGTACTAATGAAAGGTAGTAGAACTAGTAGAACAGGATACTCAAGGGGAGTCAAAATATATGTAGAAGAAAGAAAAATCCCAAAAACAAAAATATGAAATTCATAGCTTAACGAAGATTTTTCCATTTCCATTTTTATTTTTGGCAAACAAGCTTTCGTCGGCGATAACGATGGTGGCGCGTAATAATTTTCATTAGTGGCATCCATGACAATCAAAAAATAAAACACAGAAACAAAAAATATTGTATAATGAACGCAAACACCCAAAGACATAACCTCAGCCAAAATGTATGCTACTATAAATATAATTGAGCATAAAGTAAGGCAACAAGGCACAATAACCAAACCTCAAATAACATACTCAAAGATACATACAATGATAACAAAAAAAAAATATCTCAAATTGTTGCCAACTAAGGCCAAGTAAAGTAAAGTAAAGTAAAGTACGAAAAAAATAATCCTCAGCAAATTAGAAATTTATGTATGAAAGATTTCTGGCGAGGCTCAAGAGAAAAGGCACTCGGTGAGTGGGTGAACTTTTGGCATATGTGGTAAGGGTAGGGCATATGTGGTATATGAATAGGACATGTGCTGACAGCTGTAGTTAATTTCATGCACATGGTTGTAGAGTAAATTGTAAGCCACAAAAGTCAGTCAACAGAAAAGAAAAGAATATAAGAATTCTTTCTATAAAACCAAATAATTTTAATTTATTTTTCGAATATTTTCTTCTCTCTCGTTTTTGTTTTTTTACCATTCTATTCTATTATTTTATTTAGTACAATTGTCTAAGTAAATAAAATTGAACCAAAAATTTATATTATTTTCTATTCCCACATACGCACCATAAAATTATAGAAATACAAACAAAAGCACCAAGAACCAAGAAGAACAATAGAAAAAGTCACTATTGGTAGTAGGACGAACAATAATTATTTTACTTTACTCATGAAGAAAGTGGGGGAGGGGGGTTGAGAGTTCAAAATGTCATCAACAGAGGCAGCAGTAGTAGAGTACTGATTCAGATTCAAAAATGTGTACTAAAATGATGTGAAAATGTTATGGAGAAAGAGAAGCTGAAGAGAATTCAAAAAATAATAGTTAAAATAAAAGACAAAGAAGAAGTTAAAAATGTCATATAAATTCTGTAAAATATTTGCTAAAAGCAAATGAAATTTTTGTCAAGCACAGACTACGTCGCATATGCTTAATTTTTGAGATTTTTGATGGGGACCTTACCCTCTTTTCTTCTTCTGTGATTCTGCTTTCTTCCTTCTTGTACTTATCAGTCTCATATTCCCTTTTCTCTTTATTATTTTTTTCTTTTGCTGCTGGGATAAAGTTTTTAATTCGTTTATTAAACTTAAACTTTAAGTTAAAATGTTGTCAACATTTATAGAGAGTGAGCCAATTTCTCTCCCTATTAAATTATTTTCACTATCTGTGCTCCCCACTATTCCCCACTATTCTATTCTATCTCTATTGCCTTTATAGTAGAGTCAAAAACATGATCAGCTCTCATAGCTCAACAGGAGAGACACTTTTAAACTACTTAAACTTTGTGCAAATGTGGTTTTTTCATGGCATGGTAATAATGATGATGATGGTGATAGCAATGATGATGATGCTGGTGATTTGGATACTCATTCCTACTGCTATTACCACCAATGTTGATGGTAATGCTTTTCTCTACTGGGAATGAACATATACACAAATCTACTATTTATACATTTGAGGTAGTTTTCACATACTTCTTAGAGGCACATAGACACACAAACACAGATGACATGTCGTAAGCGCGCTTTCAGCACGTTTTAATACACCGCAAAGTCGTCCTTGTAAGTGCCGTGCCATGCCTTGCGTAAATTTGTCGAAAATTGTCGCACATTTCAAGTAAAAAAACAAAACAAAAAATAAAAATAAAACAAAAACAAAAATGTTATACATACTCGTACGTCTATTCTACAAGTATGTAGTAGGACTTTGAATGAGTGTGTTGAAGTGTGAGTGAATGAAAGTGCATAGTAGTATGTAAATGGGTAAAGGGTTTCTCATACATATACGTAAGTATATCATGTTCAAAAGTATTTCCCATTGAGAGCGAAAGAAAGAGAGAAGAGTTGTCAAATATTTTTAGCTTTGCTTTTTTGATTTTCACTTAGTCATTCACTATCTCATGTGTCTGTCTGTCTGTCTTCTGTCTGTTTGTCTGTCTGTCTGTTCTCAACAAATTAGTTACATTCTTGAATTAACAAAGTAAGTGTCTCTTTGTGTGTATTTTTACTGTAGTGTAGTACAATATATCTCTCTACTATGTACATATGTGAAATTAGTTCTTTTAATTCATTCGAGTTGCTTTTCGGGTTAAATACTTACTATTTTTAAGTTTTATTTTCATAGGCAAAGAAAATCTTTGACTTAAGAGTTTCGGTTAAGTTTTTTGATGAATAAAAGTTAAAAGTTTTGTAGATATGAAAGACAAATTGTTGAAGAGTTAAGTCAAACCTCTTTTCATGATTTTGTGAGTAAATTTTCACACATAATACATACTTGATTGTTGGGTATGGAGAAGTTCTTATATGTTTGCAATTGAACAAATATTTTAGAGTAAAGAATTTGTTCAGTATTCAATGTGTCATATTATTATTTTTGTCATGATGATGGCTGGTGACATAGTGAGTTTTGCAAGTACAACAAATAATTGGCAATACAACAAATGGTATTTTGATTAATAAATTCGTTATACAGAATTTATACTTATATGAAAATTCGCTATAGAGGAGTTCACTATTTACATGGAGGTTTATTAAATGTATGTAACTTTCTGTAGCCGATTGTTTAATGCGTAATGGATAGAAGGTGCTGCTGGTAGTCGTATATATTTTATAAAGTTTCTTCACTTGGTTTTGTTGCAATACACTCGCATTGGATCTGCTGAAATTGGAGAGGACTTCGACAAGTTGCTTATGATACTGCAACATCAACATTGCTTCAGATGATGTCGAACCACTCATTGCATTTTTAAGGGAAAAACTTAATTCAATAAATGAATACAAGTCGAAATATTCCAATAACCAACTCCAAAACTATTGTACAATCGATGCAGTCTTCTCGAGGTATTTCGATTCTCTTGAATCAATGATGTATCGTATATATCATATTTTAGCTATCACCGAATGAATATTAAAAAATATACATATCAAACATTCATCAATTCATTTAGTGCAATTCATTGACCACTTGTTTCACATCAAAGGTTCGTGAGTGTTACGTTCACTCATATATTTTTTTTATTGTAATAACAAAGCATTACATCACAGAATTAGTGACGCTCCAGCGAGCGAAAGCAATGTAACACGAGACAAATAACTTAAAGTCTAATTTAAACTATAATTTGTGTGCAAGATTTAACACATTAAACATTTTGAAGCTCCTAGCATCCATGTTATTTTCTAGTAAAACAAAGTCTCCCGCCATGTATTTCTGTCTGAACGCGATGAACTCATAAACTACTGAACGTATACTCATTCGGTTTTCACCAATGGACCAAGTGATTCTTGAGGAAGGTTTAGGAAAAAAAGGCCGAAAAAACTAAAAAAGTGAGGTGTGTAAGTGAGATGCATATCAAACTTAGAGACATTTTTTAAAATCATTCAAATCGTCTTTGACAAACATCTCATTGGGTCCGCCAATCAGTATCCCTTAATTTTTTTTGAAAAGAGAGGCAGGAAAACTTTTACCTGAGCATCTTGTTAAATATAATTATTGCTGTGTCATCTGCATATGTTCCAACCTCAATATTATTTCTTACTGGAATATTAGCAGTATGTAATGTGTATAGGATGGGGGCAAGCACACTTCCTTGAGCTACTCCAGCATTAAATGCATATAGTTTTGAGTTTTCCCCGGAGTGTTGAACATAGAATTAGCGATCGGTGAAGTCCGATGGTATAGTACTGGAAAGCATTTCTTAGTCTTATAGAGCACACGCCAAAAAGACATCAACACAATATATTTTTTGTTCAGGAGTAGTAGTTCCATGTCCTCTCCTAAACCCATACTGATATTCCGGTATGATGTCAAGTTCGTTCAATACACGTACCGTTCTTCTTAAGAGAAAGTTACTTCAGAGACTAATGAGATGGTATTATGTCGTTAACAAAGCTCAGGTTTATTTGGTTTTGATATGATAATATTTCATAGAGAATATTTTGGTAATGAAGCCAAGTCTTTCCTTCATGAACAATTTGATTTTATTTGGCTATATTATTTAATTTAAATTTTCACTCAATGAAGTCAGACAGACAATAAATGTTCTCTCTCTGTAATTATAATTATTTTTCTTCCATTTTCTTCTTACACATATATATGAAAAGTATGTGCCAAGTTCTGAAACACGTTTTCCATTATGAAACTGCATTAAAAGTTGGTTGGTGAAAACCTCATGGCAAAAGTCTATTTTCATATTGAATTGACTTGACTTAACTTGACTTCATTATTACTGACTGAACTTGACTTCGATGATGTTGTTGTTATTAGTTGATGGTAGTGTAATAGGGGGGGTTAAAAGAGGAAGGACAAAAAGTGAAAATAACAAAAATCTCTCAAAAAAAAAAAAACCAAGGAAAATAGCAAAGAAAGAAGCGAACTGCATTTTCTAATTGTTAAAATTTTAATTAACTTGCTAAACATGTGAAACGAACGAACGAACGAACGAACGAAGTAAGTAAAAAGACATACAGAAAGTAGAGGAAAGCAAAGTCAGAAGCAAGGACAAAGTATATGCAAAAAGAATGACTCCAAGAAAAGGAGTGTATATCCTAGTGGGTCGATCGGTTGGTTGAATGGTTGTTTGGTTGGTAACTTGTTTCGTTTGCTTACTTACTTGAGCTTGACTTGTAGCATATTGAGGCGAACAAAGTCACGTACACAGAACAGCAGCAGTAACAGTTACAGTTACAGTAACAATAAGGGCACAACAAGAAGGACAAGCAAAACAAAAAAACCAAAGGACATATACTTATGGTATACACGTAGTACATAGAATAATGGTCTTGTAGGGAGGCTGTGAAACAATTGCAAGCAACTGGTTGAACTTATTTAGAGTAAGGGGTAACGAAGAATCAATTGAATTCTCAATACAAAGATACTTGTACTTGTACTTTGCGAAAATGCCAGAAAATTGTAGTGAAATTGAAAATTGGCTAAATGAAAATGATATAATGAAGATGAAGTCAAGTTGGACGGGAGCTGACAAAGTAGGCTTGCACTCAGGCAAACTGAGATTGTTATGTCCCCAATCTAAATGCAGAGCACCAAATATACACTTAATGAATTTCAATGACTTTCACTAACAAGATACAAATACATGCATACGATAAATGATAAATGTATCTATGTATACAAAAATAGTAGTATGTACAAATGCACATAATGAACTCTAATGAGATACAACAATTGATTGTTTTTGTTTTTGCTTTTATTTTCAATTTTTCAATTTTATTCTGGAAAAATATTTAATGATTTTAAAGTTGACTAAATTCACTTTTATTCAGTTTTATTTAATTTTATTGACAACAGAATAAAAAAATGCATAATACTTAATATAATACAAATGATATTTATGTGTGTGTGTGTGTGTGTGTGCGCCCTAAAGCATGTAAATATGTTGCATTTAAATTTTATTTTATTATATTATATTTTTTATTTGCTTGTAAATTTTAATTGTTTTTATTTGTCAATTAACTTATTTTTCATTAATTATTTTTATGTTTATATTTCTTATTTTATTTTTATCTCTTTTTGTATAAATACATTTTTTTTGGCTTTTTTATAATAAATAATTTAAATGGTTTTTTTTTTTATTATTATATTTTATTTTTATTGTTATTTGTTTTTTTATAATAAACACACAGAAAATGTGCCATATTATTATTTAACATGCATATTAAATTAATTTCCTTGTTAATTTGCTCAATTCACATGAAGAGAATCGTGACAATGATTTATTAATTAAGGCCAATGGTCGACACGAACGACGGCGGCGGTCGCATTGTGTGATTATTATTTTGATGAAAAAAATGTGTTGCATACATTTATGTGCTCATTTAAATTTTATTTTGTTTATTTACATATTTTTTTTTTTTTTTTTACATATTTTGTCTTTCAACTGGCTTTTATTTTTCATATTTAGAGGGTGTCCCATAATTCTTACAGAGAGTACAATAATTCTGGGTTTTCCAATTAAAAATTGTATATTTTCTATTGATTTATGAAGTACCATATCATCTTCTGATATATAAAAATTAATGTTTTGTTTGTTCGTATATTATGCGCTGCCGTATCGTTCATCTGATTACATTGAGATTTTGTGAATGTCTATGGTTGGTTCGCGGCTTGAACATAGAGTAGTTTTGTTGTCGAGATCCGGGATTTCCAAACAACCCTCATCCCTAAAAGTAACTTTAAAATTAACTAAATCATCACTTTAATTTTCTGATACTCAAACTGTGTTCTTTGTTGAAACTTAAACTGTAATAGAGAGATTATAGTGAAGCTAAGAAAGGAAACATATCTGGCATTTGACAGTTGGATGCAACCCGGAATAATATATTAGGTAATGGCTTTCATGGCTTCGATAACATATGTATATCTTTTTTAAAGATTTTCCTTGACCATAACTGATTAGATTATGAGTCATGATATCGATCAGCATTTACTCTTACTGCTTTCGATAGAGAATAGTTCAATGATGCCTTTAGCTGAAGTCCTTTCGTTTCATACCAAAAACAATATCATTAAATTTTTTTTTTTGTTTAGTTCATAAGTGTAAGTCATCTAGAGGGCGCCATATTCAAATTAATTTGATGTCACATAGCCTATAACTAGCAGAAGAAGAAGAAGTATCGAGGGAACATATGAACAAACATTCCCGCATGCATACCGGACAACATCATAACCCTACTTTTGCCTTTATTTGAAATATGTTAATTAAGCTCTTTCATTTCATACCCAACACGGGCATCATACATTTATTTTGTTTTTTTTTTTTTGTGTTTTGTTCATGACTTTAGGTCTTCTAAAGGGCGCCATATTCAATTTAATGTGACATCACATAGGCTGTAACCAGCGGACGATGAAGACTCTTCTAACTATACATCATTTGTAAAATTATGATAAATAGTTTAGAAGGAACAAATATACAAACATACATTCACGGATCAAAATCATAACCCTTCTTTTTGCTCTGCCGTAGTCGGCTAATAAAAATCACCACTAACTTATTATTATTCCACAATCCTATTTACGATTTCTCTTCGTTGTTTGTGGCTTCAGTTCTTCAACTGAATTAATGGATGAAATTGCGAATTCTTGTTAGGATTTTCTATAAATATTCAAAACTACTGGCAGAATTGATGTTCTTGGACTCTTCTGAACTTCTTGGAAGTTATGTTTTGGAAGACAAGAGTCCCTGTAGTCAATCTGTTCACAATTAATAATGTTAAATCACTTTTTCTACCTACTTTTATATAAAAAATGTAAACTGAACCTGTCAAGCTTTTATTATTTGTGCAAAAATTAGTTTTGGAACACCCTTTATTTATTAAATTTAATTTTTTTAGTTAATTTACCTTATTTTAAGAATTAAATTTTATTGAATTTAAAATTTTGTATTGTTGCTTATTTTTTATTTATTTATTTTAAATTCATTCATTAGATTTATATTCAAAGTTAAATTTTTTCATATATAAAAAAATCTACTCACTAACCACAAACACTATGGTCACTTTGGACTCTATGATGACCCTTGCCCCCTTGTGGACATTTGAAATTTTATATTGTACCATAGTATGCTCATTTTATGTTGAAAATTTTCTATTTAATATTTTATTTAATTTAAATATAATTTTTTATTCTCATTCATTTTTTCACTGTCACTTTTTCTCTTTATTATTCTTTTGTCGTTCATCGTCGACGTCCCTTGTCGTTGTACGTTTTGCATAACTAATTAAAGTTTGCTATGTTCTTTGTTTCTTTCCCTGCTTCCTGCTTCCTTCTTCCTTATTTTTTTCTTTCTATTTTCATATTTTTTTTTGTTTTTTGCCCGCAAATTTGCCGTTTTCATTTGACGTTGTCGTTCGTTAAGCAAAAATTATTATGATCCTAGCGTACACAGCTGGCAGGCGAGTTAAGCAAAAAGCGCAACAAAGAAATCCTTAGATAAGAAAATAGAGTAATAGGGAGTTATAATGAAATGAATGAGTTGAAGTTGCTAGCAAAAGCATATTAAGGCACTTCTAAATGTGCAATGAGCTTATTTCAGTGCTTTGCTGCTATTTAAGATTCTCTTTGGGAAATGTGGCAACTTCAATAAGTTTAGAGTATGCAATCATAATGAAAGATTATTAAAAGATACAAATGAGAATTTTTAAAAAATTGCAGTAAGGATCCATCTGAACTAAGTTAGTTTGTAAAGGAAGCTGGTCACATATTAAGATATACTACATATTTGGAATCATGTTTTAAAATTAAATATGTTTTATGGAAAATGTATCAAATTTATGTAAGAAGCTTGGGACCACAAAACAGACTCTTTGTTTTATATTTTATGAGTGATAATCAGAGAGAGTTTATCTAGTTTCTAGTTAAAGCAAATCATTCATTAAGACTTCCACGAGGTCATCACTTGAAATAACTTCAAAACCATCTTTCAGTTTAAGATTTCAATAAAATCATCACTTGAACTAGTAAGTCTTATATAGAAAATACTTGAAAATTGATTAGCAATGAGAAGCAAATATTAATTCACATACTGATATGAAAGTCTCGCATTAACATTTCCATAAGATTATTATGATTATATGAAAATTACAACAAAATTGACTAGAAATGATAGAAGAGATACTTTAATTTTGTAGTGGACACCAGTTAAACATTAACAGATCTATGTCTCCTTTGTAGCAAATGTTTCAAGATTAAGTAAGAATTTTTTACATTTCTTAACAGATGTTCTTCTGTTATCTTTTTTTAACTCATTTTCCTCTGCAAGTATTTCATTTTCTTACCAATTTGTCATACCTTAAATACATTTCACTCTCATTCTGTCTAACCATCGGTTTACTCTTCTTTTTAGTTATTACATATTTTTCAAAAGATTCGCTGCTGCCTTAAGAATTTTGTTATAAATTATGCTAGACACTCTTTGCATTCCTTTTGGATATTCCTTGGTAGTTGTATATAGTACTACACACAGACTACTACTACACTTACAACAAATAAATAATACTTATAATTCTACTTTAACATTTAATTTTATTGTTCTTTTTATTATTATGATTTTTTTCTTCCTGTTTTTTTTTTCTCCACATTTCTTTTATTTACAATTCGTTTTCTCATTGCAATCCATTGTTGTTGATGTTGTTAGTGTTCTATTTTGTTCTTATTCTGAGGTTTTTCCTTTTTTGCTTTGCTACAAAATATTTATTCTATGAGCGCATAAAGAATGCTTCAACGCCATTTAACATAAAAACTCAAGTGTCAGTGAGTAAAATAGGCGATTCAACCCCATCATCATCATCATCATCATCATCATCACCATCATCATCCATGAGCCTTCCTTCTTTATACTTTTTTATGTACTTCTTTCTTTCTTTTTAAGCTCTTTATGCTATGTAGTTGTACAAACCGAATGCCCAACCACCATCATCATCAACATCCACATCCTCATCCTCATCATTTGCACTGGTCATGCTTTCTTCTACTCTTTACACAATTCACGTATTTTTCCGCAGCAATCGTTTTTCCTTTTTCCATTTATTTTTCTCTCTATTTTCTGCTTTTCTTCTGCTGTTGTTGTTTTCTTATATAAAAAAATAAATAATAGGAAAGCAAATAAGAAAAAAAAAAAGAAATAAAATTAAAAGTTTTGCCACAATTTTCACACTTTTTGTTTTGCATCTTTTTGCCACTTTTATATTACAATATTTGCGCAATTTCATTATGCATTTTTTTTTTTTTTTGCGCAATGTTCAAATACAAAAAGAATTGTAATTTTTATGGTGGTTTTTGCACTTATCACATAAAAGTATGTCTATTCTAATTTTATAAAGATATAAATAAATTAAGTTTTATTTAAAAATTCTCTATAAAAATATCATAGAATATTAATTTAAAAAAAAATTTAACTTATATGATAATTTTATAATTTTATCAATACAATAATTGGAAGTGAGGCCAGATGATGTGTAGTTTATGTATAGAAACTTACTTAGAAGAAGAGATCAGTGACTGTGTATACTGGAAATTACTAACAATTTATTTCTAATTTTCTTTAAATTGTTAATACAATTTTTGTAACTTGATATACTCGTATTGGAATAAATCTTGTGACCTAACTTATCTCACTTTCTGGTTCAATTGAGCATGCAAAATGTTTTTTTTTTTTTAACGTGAAAACAGTTTTATAAAAAACTGTTCGATAGATAGTCATGTCAAGATGTTACGCAGGGAAACACCCAAACGCCTTTGGTGTAGCCAATTATTATTATTATTTATGAAGTATTTACAATTTAAAGAAATTATAAACATAGTCTATTCACAAAGTTGATTAACAAAGGATTTCTAACCGTCACTATTGCGTCCTAATGCGCAAAGTTCGCTCATTTCCACGACAATTTCGGTCCTCCTCTGGACCTCGTCCCTTGAGGTTTCCATTCCAATATGGCATGGGGTATTATCCGAGGCTAATCTTGTGAATACACGAATCGATGAGTTTTCAGACGCAATGGAAGATTAAACCAAAGCGTCTTAGTTCGGTGGCATGGTTGCTGCCTTGTAATAAAGGTAATTTAATGCAAGCAGGCCTCCGAACTTGCCAGCATTGCTAAGTGTACTGTAATATTTCCTCTTCAGTACTGCTAAAGGGGAACAGATGTACCGCTGAACAATACTTTTAATATATCTTGTGACTCAAAAGTTGTAGCGCCAAGTAATATATGTATACATATATTCTAAAAATAGAGGAATGTATGTTGCCCGTAAGAGCATTTTGTCATTGCGCGCTTATGTCATCAAGAGGGAAGGCGCTTTGAAAATTATAAAAAAAAGATTATTTCATAATTATGATAATACTAGGCAAGAGAATTGGCATGCACATCCAGAGCGTCATTATAGCAACTAGTTTGCAAGTTAATTTGCTTATTAACAGATAGAATGCTAAGATCACTGTGTAGTAAAACCCGCTTGACATACGAAATAGCACCCGTGATGTGCAGAAGGGCTTAATTTAGCATTGCTTGAATTCTGTTTATTGTAGATTTAGTAGCGAGACCCCAAAGCAGAATGCCCTATTTATATATATAACTATCCCCCAATATAATGTAACCTTGACAGCGAGATTGAGAGTGCTACCGGGTCGAATAACCCATTGCAACTTTTGCATCTTTGCTTGTACAAGTTGCTGCTGCTATTGCATTGACATATTTAGACCAAGTCAGTCGGCGATCCAAGTTCATACCCAAGTATTAAATAAGGTTTTTTGAGGGATTTTTGGATGCCGTTTAGATTAACTGGTAGACAGAGTTTATAGCGTAATACTGCGATTAAGCATTGTTTATACCAATATTCCATTGTCTGGAGCATGTTTCAATACAACTAACACACGCTTAAAATACTGTGTTATCAGCATAAGTTGCAACTAATTGTTCTCATCTGTTGGCGTAGGATTATTACGAGTCAACACCGTGTACAAAACAGGTCCTAGAACACTGTCCTGCTCTTATATAACGTCTAATTGACCTATTATCTCTGACTTCAATCATAAAGGAACGATTTATTAAAATTATTCATATGAACTGATAAGGAGGAAGAATTCTGCAGATAGAAGAGATTTTACCTTCCAGAAAATTCAAATGTTTATCTTTTGATTTCTGTCAAAAAGAGAAGAGTTCAGTTTCTTCAATCTTCATTGTTGATTTGCTTAGTATTACCATTATTTTGTAATCTTTAAACCATAAACATTGAAAATATTGAAAACATTGACCAAAAATGAAATGCTTTAAATTTTTTTATGTATGTTTATCTTATGTAATTTATTTGTTTTATAATAAATTGTTTCATAAAATTAATTTAGTTTAACAAACATAACAAAAATTCTTTTTGTTTGCTTTAAATTTTATAACAAAATGAATTTTATTTAAAAAACTTTCTATAATTAATTAAAATTTTATGTATTTATGTATTTTAATTAACACAATTTGTATTATGCACTAATATAATAATTTTCTCTTTTATAAAATTCCCAATTTTTTTTTTTTTTTTTATATCAATTCATTTTAGTTTATTTTATTTTATTTGTATTTTCTACAATTTTTTTTTTATTTGTTTCTTTCATTGGGTTTTTCTATTCATTGACTCTGGTAACTAACAAGTAGCATTCATGTTCACATTTATGTTCATACGTACATTCATTTATATTCTATTTAACCTACTCTCTAACCCTTGGGCTGGTTTCTATTGCAGATCCTTTTATTCATGTTCAAGTTGTGTCCTTGTGTAAATGACGTGCGAATTGCTGGTCAACTTTAAAATTGCCAGTTTAGTTTGTAATAGTTTGCAGAAAAGTTCTTCATTTTATAATATTATTTTTTTTTTTCAAAAACACATGCACACATACATAATAATAATAACCTTTAATTGTGTATACATCTGTGTGTATAAGGGTATAAGAGAGTGTAGAGTCCTTGTTCAGGTGTTGCAAATACACTATTTTTTTTTTTTTTTTTTTTTTTGATAAAAAATAACATTAAAAGTTATGTTGCTCGTTACGTAATTGTTGTATGCAATTATTGTGGAAATTTCATTTTGAACATTGTTGAGTGTGTGTTTTTCATAATAATTTGTTAAAACTTCTATTGGGGGAAAATTGCGCTATTGTTCGAGTTTATACGAAATTCACTTATTCACTTTCTCTGCATGTCTCTTTTTGGTTTTGGTTGATTTCTCTATTCATTTTCACTACAAATTTTGCCAAAGGTTAAGTGTAAATTAGAAACTTTGAAAATTGAGTTTGTGCCATGTCCACAGGTTTGCTACTTGTAGAAATTTTCTATTTTGGAATTATCCAGGAGAATGAATTCAAAAGTTTTTCATATCCTTACTACTAGTAGATGCCCACGCGAAACTGTTTGCAATAATTTAAAAAAAAAAAAATCTTATAATTATATTTAATTGTAACAAAGTTATGTAATGCAATACAATATCGAAAGCTTATTTTGCGCAACAAGGTTTTGTTATACAAGGACAAGGATATGGTTTTTGTACGGTTTCTCTTGAAAATATTGCAGAGAAACTAATGAAAGCTTCTCTAGAGGCTTCGTGTTGCTTCAATCAATTTATTTGAAAAAATCTTTAGCTAAAAATTATGACGAAATAGAAAGACACTTTGTATACAAATTGATCCGTCGTAATTCAATAATGCACTACCTTCCATCGACATCTTCAGATCGCATCGCAAATATAAATGATGAAATCAGAAAAAAAATGAAATGCAACCAAAGGATCATCAAATTCCCCTTGAATAACAAGAGGAATTAGTCTTTAGAACTGTTACCTAATTTAATTTAAGTTGCATCTCACTTGAAAGGTAAAGTGTAGATTTCTCAAAGGGTCCGTCCGTCAGCGGCTGTATCTCATGAACCGTAATAGATAGAATGTGTATTTCTATTGCCACAATAATAAGAAATAATAATAAATAAAAAATATAATAAAATTAAAAACTTAAATGGATCCCCATACAAGAATCTTGTAAAATTTTTGATAGCAGTGGATCAGTGAAGTGCAATTTTACATTATCGTCATTGTCACTGTTGTTTAAACTGAAGCTGTTTAAGTAAATAAGGTTCTATGATCTCAATAGCGTAGTGGTTGGGGAATAAGGTTCCGACGCGTTAGTGCGGAACCCTCTGTGTGCGAGTCCGACTCACCCTTGGCTGACTTTTTTTTAAATAAAACGCAAACGGCTTTTATTTTTAACAAAATTTTATTATTGACTTAAACTAAAAAATTGATTCCGCTGTAACGGTGTGAATTTCGGCGCGACTGTTTTTCTTTAGGTTTTGAATCGTCACTAAATGGTTGGCGTAGACAAGCGATTTCAAATATCCCCAAGTGAAAATGTCTAAGGAAGTAAAATCACACAATCTCTCCGGCCAATTGACATAGCCGTTTAATGAGTTCAATTGATTCGGAAAGTGTTTACGCCCATAATCCGCAAAACAATGTTTTTTTTAAGGGTGTAAACGCACTACCAATATCTGCTGTGGATTCTCTGTTCTCCAACCCCGACAGTTTTGTTTATTAATAAAGCTGTTGATCTAAAAATGCTCTTCGTCGTTGCAAATGATTTTGTCCAAAAATGTGAATCAAAGGCGATGTGCTCGTGAGCCTAAACTGAGAATGTTCTGCCTTTCTCACAGTCTTCAGTTGCTGCGTTAATTGAATTTTATACAGATGCATGACCAAATCCCGATATAAAATTTTCCACATACTGGTAGTTGGAAGGCTTGTGAACGTCATGTAATCGGGTGAAAGAAAAATGAAATTTTTAAAAATAAAAAATAATTATAAAGTCTTTACTAACAATAAAGTGTGATAGAAATTTACAGTAAAAAACCCCCCATTATAAGAAACATTTTTCATTTTATCATAATCTTTAATAATAAATTTGTTGTCACAGTTTACAGTTACCATTTCACCTTATCAAAAACACACACCTAACTTTGAAGTTTCGAATTAAGTTGAAGTTTTTTTTGGAACAAAATGTTACGAGGGAAAAAAATAATGTTTTGTTATGTGGTGGACTCTATTAAAAATAAGATTAATAAACTACATCACGTCACTAGATAACTTTACCCGTGAGTGTGCTTAATAAAAATATTTAACGAAGTCTGTCCCTCCTTTGAACATCAAAAACAAGCAACCAAAATACAATAATAATAAAACGAACAAGAACTTGAAATCATATAAGGCAAACCAACATAAAAAAACAGGAAAGAATACATAATTTGGTTTAACCGAAACTTATATGCCCTTGTATTTGGTCTTCATATAATTTAATTTTGGAAACAAATGTTTGATTATTATTATTCCTATACTACTTGGTATTAAGAGCATAAACTTCCATGGCTTTAAGGTCTCAAAATAATTTAACTTATAACAAACTATAGAAACAGAACAGCACCTATAAAGTGAATTTTATATTTGAACTATCTATTCCAGTAATCAAACAACTTTGATTTGGATATAGATGCCATCCATATATTAGGTCACACGTTAAGAGAGAGGGAGGGGCTCGTCAACGCAGTGTGATATTGTGTGTCAAGGGGTCATATAATTCGTGATGTCACATGTCAAAATCTGAAGGATTGAAACGCATCACATGAAATTCTTTTGAAGTAATAAGTGAATGACCCCATATCAGCTTGAAAACTAAGACTACCCAATCGAATCTCCTCATGCTGTTCATTCCCTTATAGTATAATACCTAATGAAGGCTTTGACTCTCAGTTCTATGAAAGACCAAAGGGATCCTCACTAGTATAAGAAACCTTAAAATCCTAAGAAAAATGTTGCTAGAAGGTGATTGTTGTTAAACAAACATTAAACTTTATCATAACGAAGAAGATTTCAAGTAGGAAAAACTGAATTTAGTGGATTGGGATTGCTAAAGGCCTGGTACGGGTTGTTGAGAAGACATAACTTTTGTGCGTTCGTAAATTGCAAACTGATTTAAAATTAAGCAAAAATTATTTTACTCAACTTTTTCATAACGATTTCTTTTCGTTTTTTTTTTTTTTTCTTTATACAAAAAAGTTTTGCCATAAAGATGACGATGACGATGGAGGTGTTTTTCTTTTGCTGCATGTTCATCTTTCCTTCCGGCTCTATTCCATTCTTCATCGTCATGGTGCGTAAAAAATGCGCAACTCACACACACAAATGAGTGTCATCAATCACTGTAGTATGTGTTTTGTCCTTAGTCCTTGTTGTGTCCTTGTTGTTGGTTTTTGTGGTTACTTTACCCGTACCCGTAACGCTTAACTTTATTACGTGCTATAGGACAAAACCCGGAAGTGAAAGTGCTCCTCCGTATGCTGAACCGAACCGAACCGAACTGAACTAAGTTAGTAGATTCCGAAATCTGTTTGCTCTCCAACTGATGATGTGCACAGTTAAGTAGCTAAGGTGTGCGTGTCGTGTCGTTTCGTGTTCTCTATGGTGTTTTTTTTTTTTCATCTCATTATAACAAGGAAACGAGGTAGCTAACTCAGTTTTGTGGGGGAAGTATACATTCAGACGCATCAGCTGGCAATGAAGAAGAACTTTTTCGTGTCTTCGTGTAAGAAACAAATCAGGCAATCAATTATGTTAATAAAACAAGAAGAAGAAGAAAACAAAAAAGGAAATAAAGTAAAAAAGGCAAACCGTTTTTTTTTTCTATATAAGAAAAAACAAGAACTGAAAAAACTCATTGCCTACTTTCTGGCATATTACTTACGCCATAAAAGTGGCACAAATTTGTTTGTGTTCTTTCTTGTTTCTTATTTTATTTTATTTTATTATTGTTGTCATTTTTGTCGTTGTTGTTGTCGATGCCTAAATACATTCATCGAACAACTTCAAGTTGCTTCCCATTGTTTGCTGCTGCTGTTGCTTGTTGGTGGTGTTGCTTGAGTTTCAAAACAAAGCCAAGAGGCATAACAAACTCATGGATCAAAGCAAACAAGGATGATGAGCCTAACTTCACAAGTTTTTATCACAATGCCTCATGCTGCTGCTGTAACTTTCTCTACTGCTTCCCGATGTCTTTCGTCTTATATCCTTCATCTTCATGGCTTATCCATTCTTGGCAATCTTCTGTTTGTGTTTGCCTCTATCTCTGCTATTGCTGTTGCTGCTGCTCTTTTAGCTTGGCACACGCCTATCTGCACGTGTTTATTCTCCTTGGAGGCAACAGTCTCAGACCCTTCCACTTCTAGAGTATTGCTGGCGATAAAGTTGTTTGCCTAAGTGGCGCATTTACTCTTCAAGTTTCTGCGGTTGCAAAATACAAATCTAAACTTTTAACCAACACATTGTGTTGTCAGCCAGCCCCATTCCCACCTCAGTCTAACCAACCATTCATTCATCCATCCACCCATTTTATTGTTAACCCTCAAAGGCAACCACAACAATTGCCGTCTTTTTTCAAGTGGCTGTTTATGTCGCAATTGCCTGTCTTAGTTGGGTTTGAACTAATAAGAGTCGAACTTGGTCCTTGTCGCATCACTGCTCAACAACAACATCATCATCATCATCGCCATTACCATTACCATCATAATCATCATCATCAGCCTCTATTGCTCTTTACTCATTGACTTAGTTAGTAAGCATTGTTATTGTTATCCTCAACTTGTTCCTCTTTTATTTAACTTTACTCCTTCTACATTCATTCATTCATTCAGTCATTCGTGCTTCTATCTTTATCACAAGTTGAAGTCATTGTCTTCATCTTCATCATCGTACACGGAAGTTACTAAGCTTATTTATTTAAAATTATTTAGCGCCTTTCCTGACTCGACTACTTCAGTTCGTTCTAACTCGTATCCTTCTTATTTCTATACATAAGTGGTTGTACCTTCTTATCCTTCTATGCTTTGGGCTTAAGTAAACCGCAGGTACTTGAAATTAAATTATTTACATTTGGCAAAGTGAAGCCGTTTACTCATCTTTTCATTCTGTTGCTTCTCAGGCAGTCGCCTGTCTCTCTTGTCTGTCTGTCTGCCTTCATCATAATTTGTTGCCAATTTGCGTGAAGTAGTACAATTCTCGGTATCCTTAAGTGTGTGGGGTTGCTCTATGTGTATCTGGGTATGTAGAAAGGATACAAAGGAATAAGCTTATGAATTGACTTTTGAAGCACATGTTTTCCTAGTGATTTTTATCACAAAACTTATTAATTTATTAATGCTGATTTAATGAGTTTTGGTTTCTTCTTGTAGATGTAGATGGTGAGAGAACTAAATTAGAGCTTTAGAAATATATTCCATAATTGAGTTAAAGACGATGAGATCGAAGTAATTAGTTGAGAAATATTTCACTATGTTTGAATTTGGTGTTTTTTTTTTTTGAAGTTTTAAAGGATTATTTAAAGTAGAAAATAAATAGAATGGAAAGTCTTAAAGAGCTTGAGACATTAACAAATATCTTAAATAAGAAAAGTATCGAGCAATGGGAAGCATAACTGACAAAATCTCATTAATAAATCGAAATGATTTCTACATGCTTATTTTAATCTTTTCACCTGTGCTCCATAAGTGAGAGATTAGACTCCTCAAAAACTTAAATGTTAAGTGTAAGTGAAACCAAAACAATGAAAATGTCTTAAGTTCAACCAACAACAAATACAATAATTTCATTACACCTTAAAAGTTTTGTTAACACACACACACTCAGACAAATCCTGAAATAAACGTGTATAGAAACAAATCAAAAAGGACAACTAAAGAAAATCCTAATGCATAAATAAACGTCAAAAGGCGACTTTATAGAACTTACAAGATTTACTTTGCGCTGAAGACAAAGGCAAACAACGAAGGATAGAAAGTATGAAGAAAGAACTTGAACTTATACGATGACTACTAAGATGATGCTGATGATGATTCTAAATCTTAGCGGTAAAACTAGAGAAAAGATTTAAACACATACATGGAAATATGTACATATAGAAAGCAAATCTCATAGGAATGGTAGTAGTAGTAGTAGTAATAGTAGAAGAGAGTAGAAAAAGTTGCATGCCAAAGGACTGTTAGCGTGTAAAAGTTTTTCAAGTTAAAGGACTTAACGCGTTAGTAAACTAAAACTACAAACATATCAACTGAGTGAAGCTAAGAATGAAAGTGTCGCTGTCTTCGCATGCTTAACGTGTGAAGGCAAATCCTAAGTTAAAAATCTACTTGGCAAACATAGTTCCAGAGAACTGAACAGAATGGAATAGAACAGAATAGAAGAGAGGAGAAGTTGCCCTTTCATTCATAAAGTAGCATCAGCATCATGAATAGTCAAGGGCAAAAATACATGTATATGTGTGTGTGTGTGTGAGTTAGTGAGTGAGTGGTTTCGCCTGTCATGATTTTCATAGATAATCTGTGAAAATCTCTAAAGGCAGTCAAACTTAAGAATGAGTATGTTGTGTTGTTTGTATTTCACACATGTTTACAAAAGGCACGCGAGCGCGCAAACGTTCTCCCATCTAAAAATGCCCACAAGGACATACGTGTACATAAACATTATCAGTCAGTCTATGATGGTGGAATTCTACTATTCTATGTATAAAGTAAGGAAAAAAAAAGTAGTCCAAAATCATGTGCTGCTTGTCTAAGGATAATGATGTGATGCAGCATAGGGAAACAGAAACAGAAACACACACTTTTGAGTTAAGTAGCTACAAGGATAATAATAATCAAAATAAGCAACATGCCAACATGTGTTTGTCTCACTTCATACGAGAATACAAACAAATACACACAAGTATCCTTAGCCACGGAAAATTCACTTTCGTGTTTTTGTCTCTGCTCTGCATGCTCAACTGTGTTTCATCGTCATTTATGAATTATGTTTATAACTTTAGTCATACTTCTTTTCTCATAATTTTTGGTTACACACACATCACACACCACACACAGACCCTCGACTATACTCACTTTATTATTATAATAGTATAGTATAAGAACAAGCAATTTAATGGTCGTGAGTGAGAACTTATTCTTCTTCAAGGACCCTAAAATAGTTTTGCGTAATAAATTTGATAACATTTCTTTCTTGTTCTGTCCTTCCTTCCATCCTATTTTTTTTTTTTTTTTTTTGGGAATTTTATTGTTACAATTTCTTTTTGTGATTGTAGTTTATTCCGTTCTTTGTTTCTTATAGCATTCGCTGCTGCTACTTGTTATTGTCATGTTAAACATGTGCATATCCTTGTGTGTGTGTGTGTGTGTATCTGGGATTGTTTGTGTATTCAAGTGTATCTTTGCGCAATTTTTTCCACTTATTTTGCGTGTTGTTCATGTTCACTTCCATTCAAACCCACATACATACGCTGGGTCTTTTTGTAATTTGTCACTCATTGTGGGAGCACAAATTTAGACAACTGAAGAAAAATCTATGGTTTTTCCCTTGTCTTCTATGGTTCTCTTCATATTCATCGTTGTTTTCTGTCTGTTTAAGATTCATGACTTTGTATTTGTCTGTCTGTCTGTCTTTCTGTCTATTTGTATTTGTCTGCCTGCATTTGAAGCATTTCATGCCAATAATTTATGGCGTGCGAACTGTTTAATCTGTTTTATGTCATATGATTTCATACTACAACATTCTAGTCTAGGATATGCTGCGTAGACGATGCATTTTGTATTGAATTATGGGCTTAAAGCCTTGAAAAATAGTCCACATTTAGGAGGGACAGTCAAGTGGATGGATTAAACAGAATTCTAACAAATGTTGTTTTTCAATTGAAATCTAAACAGAGAAAAGTCTATGAACAGTTTACTATAAATTATATAAAATCGAAAAAGAAAATTATGCTAAATACTAAAATATTTAGTCCCAAAGATAACAAAATTCTAATTTCTTCTTCTCTTAACTATCAAAGAGTGGACACCAGTTTACGCAAACACTTAAGAACACCATGGGGGGTGTATTTATACCAAATATTGATGGTAATTATCCAGGGTTATGTATCTGGGTGTTTATGTCATTGAAATTGTCCGTTTAGGTAAATATAGCGTACAAAAAAGGTAGAAATCTGAAAGTATCAAAAATTCCATAAAAAATGTAAAAAATTGCATGATGTAAATATAAGATCGAGATAACAAATTCAAAGTGTTCATATCCCATAATTCTACTTAATTATACTCATCAGCAAGTAAATAGTATTGTAACAAACAGAAAAAACATCGGAGACCCCAAAAACTATATAAATTCGTGATCAGCGCGACGATATGAGTTGACTTTGCCATGTCCGTCTTTATGTATGCAAACTGGTCCCTCAGTTTTTGATCTAAAAAGCTGAAATTGCACGAAGCTTTCTTTTTACTATACGCAGTACATTTGTCGGAATCAGTCAAATCGGATCAATAGGGGAAGTACCCTTATACAAACCCAGATGCAAAATTTAGGTTTCATTAGAAAAACTTTTTTGCTTTTTATTGTAAGGAAGTGAAATTTGAAAACTATAAGTATCTGACTCATATCCTTCAACTATATCAATTTCAAGACCCTCGGACTACTAGAAGGGTTTCCTCCCATACAAACCCAGATCCAAATGCGTGTTCTTATTAGAAAAACTTTCTTGTTTTTTGTACTATTGACTTGAAATATGGATACTATAAGTATCTGATCCATATCCATTAACTATGTAGGTTTCAAGACCCTCGTACTACTAGGAAGGTTACCTCCAATGCAGACCCAGATGCAAATGCGTGTTCTTATTACAAAAACTTTTTTGGTTTTTACACTATCGACTTGAAATTTGAAAACTATAAGTATCTGACCCATATCCTTCAACTATGTGAATATCAACATCCCCAGACTGCTAGGATGGTTACCTCCCATACAGACTCAGATCCAAATGCGTGTTCTTATTAGAAAAATTTGGATACTATAAATAGACGACGCTCTAACCACTAGGAGAAGCGTGAAGAGTATTACAACTTCGGCATAGCCAAATCTTAATCTTCTTTTACAGGTTTTTCTTTCCACCAACTCACTCAAAAATAGTTAATTGAGACTAACCTGGAATCTTGTGGCTGTAGTTTATTTCTTTGTAGTTTAAAAATTAGCTCAAAGTCAGAGGGGTCTGACGAGACCATGGTGTCTAAATTTTGGAACTTATTTTGTGATTTGTACATAGATATCCCTTTTCAAGTAAAGAAAAACAAACAAAAAAATGTAAAATAAACTGATTCTAAATTTTGTATATTATAAACTAAATTGCTGTCCCGACGCTCCCCGTCAAATTTTCTTAAAAACCAACTTTACATGGGATTGATAGAAATAAAGTTATTTATTTTATTTTGTTGCGACTCATAATTCCAAAATAGAAAGACTACTTGATTTATATTAACCTAGATGCCTTTAAGCATAATATGCAAAATTTTTCGATAGATTTTGTAGGTCGATTTTAATGAAATAAACGTTATATGTTACTCACAATAAAGCTACATAACTTTCAGTAATTCGATTTTAATGAGTGACTTTTATGTGATGCGCACACAAACACTTTCAGACTACTATTTTATTATATTTTATGTATAGATTATGTTAATCTCTTTTTGATGTCCTTCTATAAAGTTTTTTGCTGGCATTAATAAAATATTGTATGTCAAACTATAAATTAAAACTTCATTCACTTTTTTAATTCTAAATGAATCAATCTTTTTCACTTAACTTTATTTGTTTTGATCACAGAACAAAAAAAAAAAAAAAAATTAAAAATTGTGAAAAACTTTAATTTCAAAAAAGAAAAACTTGTGAAAAAAAATTTCACATTTAACGACTTTTCCAATTAAAAGTTTAAGCGAAAACACAAACTGTTACACCTTAAAGAAAACTGTAAAAGTTTTGTTAATTAAAATGGAAAGAAAAAATGATGAAAAAATGATGCACTAAAATGTTTTCTCTAAAATGTAAAAACGCAAAGAAAATTATTTGTTATTTAAGCACAAATTTGTGTCCTTCCTTTTTGGCTCATTAAAAAATTTGATCAAGCGCAATTACCTAAAAGTAGGCAACAATTTTCTATTCAATTTTGACCAAATTTCATGGGAAAATGTAATGTATTTTTTTTTTTTTTGTTGGAATTACAATTTAAATGCCCAAAAATCACATGCGCCATTCACTCTAAGTATGCAACAATAAAGAAATCATTTGCGTTGTAATTATAGAAAACCAAAGCGTACAGGACATTAGATTGGATTGCATACCATGCATGGAACAATAGAGGAGTTTAGGACGTGTGCGTACCACCAATAGAATTGGTAGAATTGCTCTGTGAAGCATGTAAAGCATTTGGCATGAACAAGTGGTTGACAATATACGTGATACGTAGAGATAAAGAGTTGTGTGTGTGTGTGTGTGTGTGTGAGTGTAAGGTGGATTGTGTTCTGGTCCTGATAGCGAACAAGTACAGGAAGTCTATGTTGATGAAGAAGTGGTTACGCAGCAAACATGGCATTACTTAATTGGCGCTTAAAATTGCTGCAAAATGCAGTAGGGAACGAGCATCAGTGTTGGAATGTATGCGGTTGCATGTGATTTAGTAGAGCGCTTCCCGGTTACCATGATATTATTGTCGTCCTCGGAGTTGTCGTTGGTTTATATACATACTATATGTGTATAGCAAGAGTGTCTCAGCTATGCAAGGACAAACAGCGGAAATGTGAAAAATGAGTCAACAACGTGCAATGGCGCATACAATGAGTGTAGCTCGCTACCCATACATATAGTACATACTTATAAATATACATATGCATATACATACTACACATACATACTACACATACTTACTACACATACATATATGTATATCTATAAGTTTGAGTGTAAGAACATTTGTGTATGTGTGTATGTGTGTACGTGTGTAAGCCGCCATCGTTGTCGTCGTCAATGTTGTAGTCTTCGTCACCGCTGGCGGCAGCTTAAAAAGGGTTTACCTCTTGTTCTTCCTGTTCAGTACACCACACTCTTCTTTCCTCTGCCATCTACCCACCATTTGTAATTAATAAAAAAGGACATGCTATACGCCTGCATATATGCTACAAATTGTCGTTGCTGTATATATGAAAAAAAAAAAAAAGAAATGTATACCATAGAACAAGGAATAGAACCACCCTTGTATACGCCTTGCCGACTACTACTGAAACATAGAAAGACATCACACATACGTACTTACATACGACGGCCAGGAAATTACTGGCTTTTGTGTGTACAAATTAGAGGCATTAGTTGTGTGAAGCTTACAACTGAGCACATGGTAAAAGAAAGCTTAATTTTTCCCCCACACAGAACGAACGCAGGAAGAATAAGGTATTTTGTAAAGGGTCGCCTAAAAGTATGCTTTAATACCATCATGATCGTCGTTATCATCATCATCATCATCATTATTACAAATTGATTTAATCGGCTTTTAATCATCATGTTTAACATCACCACCACCCATCAGCATCATACTGTACTCATTACTTCTGGAACTTTATACGAGGGTCATTCAATAATTCGAGAGATGTCACTCTATACGTACATATTATAAAACAAATTCCTCCGCTCTGTCTGTCTGTTTGTCTGTCTGAACGCATTAAACTCAAAAACTACCGAAAGCATTTCTATACGTGAGTCATGGGAAAGGTTTTGGTGTATAATTTTTTGGTTGAAATATGAAGATCATTTCTATTATTATTCAAAATCAAAGCAGTAGACAGCAGAAAGCAGTGTAGCTCTTAATGAAGTGTAATGGTGAAGGAGTTCTTATATTAAAGTAAAATTGATTCTATCTTCTTAAAATCTATCTTCTTCTATCCTTATCTATAAATGACAAACCCTAATTCAGAGATCAGATATAATTACGGGCAGGTAACTAGACATAAAACATTTAAATTTCATAGTTCTATACACATGTGTTGTTTTTTTTATTTATTTTGCGTACATCGATGATCCATCGAATCAATGCCGGGACGTAGTAACGCAAGTGTTTATATAAAACAACGTACCAACGATTGCACCTTTGAGTGAATCAAATAAGTAAAAGTCAGAGGGATAGAATTATATTGAATTGTAGAGACAAAAGAAAGTATGTACCTCCTAACCTATGTTTTCAATGGTTTCTTGGGTTTAGGCGGTGTGAGGTCTCTTAATTAAGATCCGCAAAATTTTCTCTTTATTAAAAGCTTTACTTTTCTTGCTCTCTGATCTCCCTAATAATCACAGAAAAAATGTATCCAAATTGATTTTGCTCATCATGATGTTTGACGGTTTTTAAACTGTTTGACTTAATGGTTGAAATAGGTTTCAATTTGTATCTGAAATAACCCTCGTTTATAAATAGAAATACATGTCTTTCGCAACAAAATAAACTTAAGTTTCAAAGCGTCCGTAGTCCATCATTACCCCTTAGGTACTAGTTGCCTGCGAAACAAGTAAAGTTTTATGTGTTATGTATGTTCACGCTTTTATCAACACTGTTGGAGTCATAAAAATGATGTTAATTAAAAATGCTTTGTTTCTGGGTTTCTTCATGCTTCACCATGTGATCTCCTCCATTTCGTTTTTTCGCATTATTGACAAACAGCGCCATTTTCCACTTTAATTGATTTAGTGTGCAGAAAATACAATATGTACAATAAAATACAAACACATGGAAAACCTTTCAAAATAAACAAGCAAAATAGAAAATGAGAACAAATTTTTATTGAAAAATACTAAATACTTTGATAAATTTGTGTGGGTGAGTGGGTAAGTGAGTGTATTCTATATCTCTTACCCTTTCCGCCAACATTCTTTCATTTTATTTGGCTTAATGTCTATCTATCTTTTGTCTTCTAAATGAGTCCTTGATTCTTTTTACGTTTTTAATGAAGCTTTAATTAGAACAGCATGTGAGTGAATGCGAATGTGCACAGCGTGGACTATACAGAGAAAATATCTATCTATGTACAAACACAATTCACAGATACCAACCAACATTGAAACAGACAAACAAACAAATAAAGAAACAAAAGGATATTTGTTATGCTCAAAAGGTTGTTGTTTTGGTTTTTATTTTTTTCTTTTATTTTGGTGATGCTTTTTAATTAAGTTAAATTGACTTTGAGTTTGATTGATTGATTGGCGTTATTTTGTTTTCATATAAGTATGAGTATTGTAGTGTATTGTTACATGTGTGTACACCCACATTTTATCAGAGACATACACACACACACACATACAACAAGAAAAGACAATGACAATCTTATGAATTGATATACTTTGTTTTAATATGACAAGACAAAAAGTTTTCCTTAAACATCTCTATTATGTCATTATAATGCAATGCAATGTGTTTGCTTGCTTCTATGGATTTGATTTTGATGGAAAACTATTGTCAAATTAAAAATTGAATGATTGTCAACAATTTGTGTGATGATTCTATGCTCGTAGACAAATTTTAGTTTATTCTTGCCAAAGCGCATAAAGGAAGTATTTTTTTTAAAGAAATATCTTAGATGAAGTCTTTATAATTTTTCATAAAACTTATCAATCCATCTAAGTTAGATTAATCAAACCAGATTATGTCAGTAATTTAATCAGTTTTACTGATATCTCATGCTAAGAAACTTTGTAAAGATTTAATATTAAATTTTCATGCAGAAATTTTTAAGATTTTCTTGAGTATGAAATATGTTTATTTTTTTTTTTTAGCTAAAAAATACAATTTTGCCTTGCCTAGTTTAAGGCGTTTTAATATTGTTGACTTTTGCTAAGCACATTTTCTAAGGAATTTCAATTGAAGTCAAGTGAGAAAAACCTCATCTTATACCATATTTTAATGTCAACTGACTACCATGAAATATAAAAGGAATAAACCATGTTTGCAATTTAATATTAAAAACGTGCATTACGCATACGCCACCGCCATCGTCGTCGTCGTCGTCGACACCTTCTTAGTTTGTCATACATACGAATAGAAAGAAAGTCATGAAGTGTCGAAAAAAAAAACAAAATTTATAATAAAATTTTGTGTTTATATGACAAACACACACATACTAACACAAACACACACATACTAACACAAACACACACACACACACACACACACAGACAAAAATCCAAAGGTGTTAAAATGAATGTTTCTGGTTATGTAAGAAAAATACTGGGGAAAAACGAAAGAGGAGAATCAAATGAGAAACAGGAAATAAACATAATCAAATAAAGAAACTTAGTCAAGCTCAGTTGAATTTGAATGATGAACAAATAAAGAATATGAGGAGTGAGAGTGGAGGGAAGTGAAGTGAAGGTGAAAAAAAACAAACAATAAACAAAACTGAATTTATTTTACTTTTTATTTTTCATATGAGAGAAAATCAAATCAAATTTTCATCAAAAAAAAAAAAAAAAAAATAGAAATGCAGAAGGATAAGAAACAAATTCTAAAAAAAAAAAAAATTAAAATAAATAAAAAAAAGGCAAATTTAAAATGCAATAAACACATTGCCACATGTTATTTGTATTGTACTACACCAGTCATCATCACCATCAACATCATCGTTGTCACCCCAGACATCCATCCTTCATATTGTTTCAATTGTTGATATCTGAGTTACGTTGAACTGAACTCTAGACAACTTGAGTCGTCGTCTCCATTTTAAGTCAACTGCTGTGTGACTCTGGCAACAACCATCAGCAGTTGTCTTTAATTCATGTAGGCATTGATTGTCAGTTTATCTCTCGGTCTATTTGTTGTAGAGCTTTAGACGCTTTAACGTATTTTGTTAGTAGTAACTCATTCTCGGAAATATTCCATTTGGCCTTGTCTTGTCGGTTGTTATCAAACAACATATGAAGAATATTTATTCATTGACTGACTTACTGACTCTCTCAATGACTAACTGACTATATAAGTGACTTACTGACTTGACTGTCTGTTTGAAGGAATGTTTGTCTTCCCTAGTGTCTGTTCTGTCTTTCTGTTTGCAAGCTTCCATTCATTCAATTCATTCTTGTTATGCCCCAGGGTAAGGTAGTGTAGTATAGCCAACATCAGTCATTCATATGAGTTCCTCCTTATTCTCTTCCTACCATATATTTATTTCTGTTATAGTATGTTATTTCTTTGCTATATGATTTCTTTAACATTTTACATCTGCTGATGTGTTTATTATGCGTCTCTAATATATTTATGAGCGCGTTATGAAAGCATTTCAAGCACTTTTGAACTGCTCATTTTAGACTTGTATTTATCTTATATTTATTTGTCTGTTTTCATCTTTCTTCGTTATTCCTCGTCTTCGTCGTCGTCGTTATCATCTTCTTCCTTAGAGATACTAATGCGTAAAGCCTCTTTTGATTTTTATGTTTATTTCGTGTATGATGAGAGAGTCAATGACTTGGTGCGCTTCTATTATTTATAGTGACACCCAAAGGTATTTTTTTGTATTTGTTTTTATCTTTTACGATTATCAACACAACAATTTAGTATTATAAAAAATCATTTCAAATTCATGATGTTTTTCTTCTTTCTTCTTTTTTATTTTTTGGTTTTTTTTTTATGATGTAGGCAAAAACAAAGGAAGAAAATCTGTGGTAACATTATGTGTTCCTTTGTGTGCAATTTAAGGATATAAAAAAAAATGTAATATATGAATTTTATATTGTTTTTATTTTTTGTTTGCTACCCCTCGATTTTTGTTACCCTCATCATCATATGATTTGTATTACCGCACGTTTTGATGAGTGTCGTTTGGTTATTTTTTATGGCATTTATTTGTTTAACAAATACGAGTACAGAGAGACTTCTAAACCACAAAGGTTTCTTCTTAAGAACCAAATTGACAATCAACTTACTTCTCAGTACTGCTTAGTAGATAAGAAGAAAAGGAATTTCTCACCACTTACTAATGTTTCAGAAAACAGAAAATTGGTCAATCTTTCAGTTATGACCATAGTACCAAAATACTCATAGTACTTTTAAGTAATGAGAGACTTAAAAATAATGAGTGAGAGCGAAATTTTTTTTCGTGTTGCTCTACGCAAGCGAGTGCGATATCGCTTTTATTCATTAAAAAACGTTCATTTTTTAACGGTTATAAAATTGTCTAGTGCACTCGAGCAGTGTTTTCAAATTGACTTCGTTATAGAGAGGAATTTTGGTAAAGAGGAGTTACTTATTATGAATGAAAATCTGTTGTTCTCATGAAAATTGTATGAATGTTATTGACTAAAAAATCCTGTTAATTTGGGACATTATAAGTGATTTTGTATTTTTTACAGTCTTAATCCTTAAACGGACACCATGGTCTGCCTTTGAGCTGATTTTAAAAGTAGAAAAAATAAAACTACATCAATGAGATTTCAGATTAGCCTCAAAATGGACTATTTTTGAGTGAGTTGGTGGAAAAAAAATTAAAAAAATTAAGTAAAAGTATGGAATATGGGAATTAAGAATTTGTTGTCTGCATGGATTTTTTTTAATTTATTACTTACAGATTTTTGCCTTCTTTTCACCCTAATTTACGTGAACACACAATGAAAATGACACAAACACGTACTTTGTATACTGAGACATACGCATAGACACATATAAGATACATAACACTACATAATCGCCGCCACTATTCCATATAAGTAAATTTATGTGGTCTGGTCAGATCATAGTGTCCGGAATAAGGATACCAAAACTGGTGTCCGCATAAGGGTTAAATGTACGATTTTTCATATTGGTCCACAGAACAATTCCTGTAATTATATGATCTCTTAAAAATTGTTTAAAATATCAAACGGTTCTTATTGATTTTTTCGTCGTACGATTTGGTCCACGTGTTTGAAAAAAATACTATTTTGGACCACTTGTGTCCATTTTTTCCGCGTAGCACAGTTTTTGAAATTGATGTAGTGGAAGAATTTTCTCTTAAAATATTAAGGGGCATACCATCTTCATACGAAAATTCTTCCATAAAAACTTCGCTTTGTATTACAAACTCTTCAACTGAGTCCACATCGCTTGGAGCATCCTCATCAGTTTTACTAAGTTCATCATTTTCATCGCTTCATACAAGAAATGTTGCAATTTCATCCGTCGTTAAAAAAATATTTAAATTCTCATTATAAGTTTAGTCGAATCAACGACATATTTTCTAATAACTCCTTCTTATACAAAATTTAAGCAACTGAACATTTGCACACTTCAGCAGCTCAGCAACAACTAAGAATAGAATGGAAGAACAACCTTCAAGGGTCTTTCTACGTTAAGAAATCTTAATATAAAAATGTTCAATGTGATCATTTACCCATCTATTCTATGACTGATATCACTAAGTTTTGCATAAAATCAAGTGGATATTCTATTAAAGTTATTACGAATCAAGGATTAAGGAAAATATTTCCCTACACTTCTGCAATCTTTCTAAGCCATTAAATATTCTTAATTATTGTAAAAGTTGCCTTTATATGAAACCTTGTACATATTCTTAAACAAAGAAAGAAGACCTTTAGATGTGTGTGTGTGTGTGTGTGTGTATGCGTGGTTTATTATTTCAAGGTAATTTACGTAATCTTATTCTCCTTGACTGCCTTTTGTAATTATCTTTTCCAAGCTACAAAGTATGCAATACAATTTTCTACACAAAAGAATTCACACTAATGACACTTGTGAAACAAGTAAATTAAAAGTATTTTAACCATACTTTTAAGATTTGTATAAATATATTTACATGCATTTTTAAAATGTTCACACACACACACACACACACACGCAAACACATAAAGAAAGTTAAATAAGAGAAGAGAAAAGTGATGAAGAGAAGAGTGAAAGAGTTAAAGAAACATAAAATGTGAACTGAACTATGAATTAAGCAAAGTTAAAAAGCTCAAAGCTCACATAACCAACAAAGACAAACCACAGAGAAATTAAAATGAAAAGAAGCCAAGAAAAGAAAGGAAGAAAGAAAGCAACAAGGATATTTTCCATATAAAGAAAAAGGATATGGTGCATTAACATATAAACTCAAATGAACTCGTTTAGTCACCTTCTGGATCTCGGCTTCTGTTCTCTGGAACTCACTTACCTTAAGCTCTCCTTTCTTTCCTTTCCTTCCTTTCCTTTCCTTTCCCTTTACTTCCATTCATTTCCCTTCTTTTGTCTTGTCATTTTATCTTTTACTACTTATGGTAGTCTTTCTGTTTCTGTTTCTGAAAGACAAATAAAAAGCTCATAACTTAATGTAAAAAATCAAAAATGCATAAATAAAATCTTACAAAACGTTAGACAGAACATAACCAAGAAAGGAAAAAGGATAATCGAGGAAGGAGAAAGGCATGAAGAATATATAAGAATGAAGTTTGTTTATGTGTGTGTGAGTGTGTGTGTGTGTGTGTGTGTTCATATAAAATAAAGAAAATATTAACTTGGCGTTGACTTATCTGCAAAGTTTACGCTGCAATGCACCTGGCTAAGCGAACAGCAACAGAACCACAAAACTAAGACTGTGAAAGGTGCACACAAATACTCACTCACATATATGAACATGCACACATAATCAGCCAACTAACCACGTTAGCAAGTGTGGTTTGCTTTTAGCTTAAGCTGAACAGAATCTATGATGTTGGCTGCTTGCCTGGCAAGGAATAACTAAAACCAAGCCAAAGCTAAACTAACCTAACGAAAACTGAAGGGGGTATTACTACCTCGTAGACATACTGAAACACTGACTCTCAATAGAGAAAACAACAAGAAAAAGATGATAGTGATGATGATGCTGGGGATGATGATGTTGATTATGCTGGGGATGATGTTGATGAAGAAGACCAAGTAAAGTAACCAGACAAGCGAGTGAGTAAAAGAAAGTAAAGTACAGTAGTAAAAGGCATGAGCAGCAAACCTAAAAGTCAGCCAAGCAGCTAAAGCGCAAAGCTTAGTGTACAACTGAAAGTACTTTACTGACAACAGCAACAACTGAGTAAGGATGAGTATGAGCTTCATTTGAGTAAATGGAGTTCATGTGAGTTACACATCCCGTGTAAGGTAAGACCACCTGAGTTTTGTATGATTTAAAAAGGAAATGAAGAAATGAAAGGGTTTATAAGAGAGAAAGTGGAAACCGAGAGCGAATTTAAGTTGGCAAATGATACAGGAAGCAAGCATGCACACAAGTGAGTCTCTGAGTCTACTTTGTAACTCGCAGCCTTGTACATTTTTATCTGTACAAAATCTACAAAAAACAAAAGGAAAACCAAAACTTTAATTTACTCGCAGGACAACATTGGACTTCGTTTATCACTGTGTGTGTGTGTGTGTGTGTGTGTGTGTGTGTGTGAGTGTATGTGTGTGTGTGGTGTAGTGCCTTCAGGTAGCATTTCAGGATAGTTAAAAAATAGGAATGAAACTTTTATTATTTGTAAGTAGCAATGAAAATGAAATACTCTTCATTGAATGAAATGCTGAAATGCTTCTTTTCTGAGGCTTTTGAGTTAATTTCATAAAATTTTTTTTAACCAAATCCATTCAACGTCCTGATATACCAAAGGATCTTGGCAGTTTGGCAACATTTTGGTTCTACTTGTTGAAAAGATTACACTATTGATATTACAACAAATAACATACTTGATACAAAATTTCAGCTTGAAAACTCAAAAACTAGGGTTCCATTGTATAAACAATCTGAAAAATAAATACCCTGCAATATAGTTCATAGCTAGTCCCTTTGGATCCTGCACTAGTTCTTATATTCCTTTTTACATAGTGATTCAACTGGTGAATTTAACATAGGAATCTCTTTGAAAGGGATCAATTACCACCGCCTACATTACCATTCACCAGTTGTTTCGCCAGTTACTTTCACCGTCTGCAGTGTCGATCATCAGTCGGTCACCAGTTGTTATCACCATATACTTGTTCGACTCTGCATTACTTTTGACTGGTAAATTCACTACATACTCACTAGTAATGCGAAAAGAGGCTACTGACTTACTATGGAAACGCGCACTTACTGGTTCGCCTCTGCATAACTAACCACCACCTGAATTCACTAGCCACCAGGTAATAAGAAAAGGAACTAGTGAATTACTATCGAAACGGGGACTATTGCCAACAAGAATACTGCAGGATATAGCTTCATTGATTTTCCGATTCCATAGCCATCAGTCAGTCAGCTAATCACAAATTTTACATTTAAAGATCGAGAAGGGTTTAAAAAATTGGTGATATGGTGGATTTTTAAACGGCAAATAGACTTAATGGTATTCTATGTCCTCCAATTTTCTAGTTGGTTTTGGTATAAACTCCTTTCCTTTTACTATGAATATGTTACTTTTATGCAAACGTTTAAGGTTTCCTTGGACTAAATTGTAATTTTCTTACCAAATTTTTTTTTTCTGTTTTTGTAATGTCTGCGTTTATGCCTTTATTTTAGCTATAATCCCTTATTTTCTCATTCAACTTTTGCCTTTGTCTTTAGCCTTTGGCAAACACTATCAACAACAATAAAAATAATAATAAAAACTTGATTCAAAATAACATGCAAAAAAAGCAAAAGTATTTGATTTCTCTGGTTATTTTTTTCTGCATTGCTAAGCTTCTTTTTCTTCAGGATTACTTTCTTTACACTTCATAACCAAACCTTCTTCAATCCGAAGAAGAAGTAGAAGAAGAAAGACCCATAAGGCCCTCATTGTTTCACTCTTTATTCGTTCTATTCTTTTTTTCTTTCTGTTGACCCGTTTTAGTCTGCTCTGAGTTTTTTATTAAAATATTTTTTTATTTAACATTTTCTCTTTATATTTTGTGCCTTTTGTGTAAGGACACGAGAAGAATCCTGTTTGCTTGTTGTTGCTGTTATTTGCAGGTGAGTTCAGTGTGTCAACTTTTGGTCCCAAGTCACCATTTTCCAGTTTCAATATACTTGTTTTTTTTATTCAGAATTTTTCCCTATGCCATCTTTACTCAACTTCCAACTTCATTCTCTCTAAGTTCGTTTAGGTTTTTCTTTTGATTCACTTTGTTTTTTGTTGTGGCACGTACTTTTTGATTATGTCGTTCTTTTACACCTTATTTTCTTTTGTGTATATTTTTTATGTCCAGCATCATCAAGTCTTCGTCGGCTATTAACCCAAATCCCTAAAGTGTCAGTTCTATTTCAATATGTCTGACTCCTCTCTGGAATACAAAATAAACAAAGCAACTTTCATTCTTTCTTTCTTGGTTTCTTTATAAACTACAATAACAAGAAACAATAGACTAGAAAATCCTTTGCTATTTTCTTATTATTTTTTTTTTTTTTTTTTTTTTTATATTTCACTTTATAAAGTGTCAAGCGTGACTTAATTTACGCTCTAAAATATGCTATAGACAACATATTTCTCAAAATTAATTAATTAAATTATAATGGAAAAAAATGTATCCTCATCAACACGCATGGGAAATTAAATTCAACTCGATCATGACATTATTTATGAATTAAAGAAGCAGAAAAAAAAAAATTGTTATTAAAAAGGAAAATAAAATAAAATAATAAAATTGCACAAAAGTATGCAAAATATTTGCTGCTTGAAGCATACAAACAACGCGCACTGTTGTGTGTATTACTTGTTAAATAAAAAATGCAACATGAAACAATTTTTTCTTTAATTAAAAATGTTTTTAACTTAAAAAAAAAAAAAATTAAATATTTAAAAAAAATAAAAATTGAAGAAAAAAAAACTGTATAAAAAATTAATGAGAAAATAAAGGAAAATTAATACTCATTTTTTTTACTGCGGAGCTTTTAAAATATTTAGTTTTTGGTTACCATTTAGGGTCACCAATTGTGGTCGGTTATATAGGAGAGAATTTTAGAGGAAGTGGAGTACAAAGTTTCAATGCGCTTTATACAAATTAAGCGCATCAAAATGAAACCAAACCAAATCAAGTGAAGACTGTAAACCATTTTTTCCATGAATAAAAACTTCATTTAAAGGATCCACATTTTTGTTTCCCAGGATTCCATACATTTTCTTCTATTTTTCTCTTAAAAAAAAAAAAAAAACAAAAACAAAAATAAAATAAAATTCAAAATCATTCAAGGTAAACTGTATGTATAAAAAGTGCTGCATAACTCCAGGGGTAAAACAAGACAAAACAAACCAAAGTAAAATGAATAACAAAAATTTACATATCCATATATGTAACATGAAAATATGATATCTATTTCCCATATGCTGCAAATGGCCAAAATCAAATCAAATTGAGCTAACTGGGATGGATTGGGTTTGGGTCTGTTGCTCCTTTCTCCTTTCTCCCCTCTCTACTCATAACTAGAAATAAAAATCAAGAAAAAATGTAAAAAATCATCGTCGTATAAAATATTGTTGTGTATTGAAAGTAAATAGAGCGCATAATAAAAAGGTTTACTATGCTTTCATATTTCTTTTTGTATTTTGAAGTGTTTTGATTTGCTTTTTGGCTCAAAGGAAAACTTTTATGGGATTTTATTTTTTTGTTCTACTACTAGTATACCAAAATGAATGATGATACTTGGGATTAGTTTATGTGAATATATTGGATTTAGATAGCTAAAGGTTTCGCAATATCATCATTTTTTCTTTTTTTTTTTTTAATTTAGTGGCCACAACATTGATTTAGTGATCAAGAATGACTCAATTGAAAAATAAAGTGCTAAAGGTTATTTCAGTTTCATATTTTCATTTCATAACTTTGTTGATTGAAAACTGAAAGCAACTTTGTAGTTTGATGAATTGGAAGTGAAATGATGAGGAAAGTGGTTTTTAACTCTTAATTTTTCTATACATATAATTTAATATAAAAAGTGTGTGCTTTTTCAATAGCAAAGGAATGAGAGATGAAAAAGCAGATCCTCGCCATCATCAGAAAAATTCTACCATTCCATTTCATTAGCTTTCCTCCACGGTTTCAACTGGTAATATATTAATAGAGTGTAGTGATTCGGGCGAAGAAAGATACTTTTCCAGGTAAATAACACAAGCCTTTAGATTCACTATTCTATATCAAAGCACAGCAATATTCTCAGACAATAGATGTAGCACAATCGTCAGGATCATACTTTCATTCAATAGAATAATCGTTATTCATATCAGAATCCACTTTATTTTCTATTTCTTTGCCTGGCTTTGACTAAGGCGAAGTTCGCATTCAACAGAATTTTCTCTATTTCTTCACAAAGCATTTCTTTCTCTATGTTTAAAGGAGCTGAGTTCCCTTTCTTCTACGGTTTCATTTGTAGGCCGTAAACGTTGTGTCTTTGCACTTTTCCTGTATAAGATCCTCGATTTGGATGAACTAAGTTAAGTCGAAACGAATTTCATATTCTTTGTGCTGATGACGGTGGTATTTTTCAAACAAATTTCAAAATCAAATCATTCGAAGAAACTAAACAGCTGTTCCTGCTAATCCCAATGTGTTTTAATTTATAAATAATCAGCTGATTACTATATTTTGGATAGGATAGACAAAAGGCAGGCCTTAGGGCCTTTCTTGCTTCTCATACAAATACCTGATTTGGACGGTTCTTGTCTTCAGGGTTCGCATTCGCTCTTGTTGGTATGGGAGGCCCTACTGATAGCCAAGCCTGAAGAAGAGGAATGCATGAATGTATTCAAAACGATTTTTTTTTTTGTACTCATGTTCAAATGAATGAATGAATGTAGTTGAGTGATAGTTTTATGCATTTATTCAAGCGAACAGGCTCCGAATTTAATTTAGTTTGTACTCGTCTGTTATTTTCTGCAGTAAGAAGAAGACTTTTCTCATTTCTTCGTAATCGTTTCTTTGTTATAACCCTGCGGCTTGCAATGTGTATTCCTCTCAAAAAAAAAAAAACAATCGTATTCATTGCTTGTGTGTTTGGTTGCCGAAAGTGAGTACAAAATACAATGGTACTAAATTATGCTAAGCAAAGGAATGCATTCGTGCAGACCTTTAGTATGAACTCACTTACTATGACAAAGTAAACAACAAAGCGGATTATAACATCTAACTCGCATTTACAATGAAATGATTAAGTACTACAAATTTTTTTTTAAAAACCATCACTTTTCTATAGAATCGATATTGTTTGATATTTTATTTATGAATTTTATATTCATATTTCCTTTTTCCATTGTTTGAAAAACATTTTCCGCAAAAAATTATTTCATTTTTATGAATATTTAATTAAAAAACTCTCTTTAGTTTTTGTTTTTTTATTTTTCTTTTCAATTGATTTCTCTACTATACTTTTTTATTCAATTAAATAACTACCATGAAATATGAAACAAATCCACTCAAATCCTCTAAACACTCCCAAGCTATAAAATTTCATTTATGTTTATGTTATTTTGAATTCCAAAGCAGAAATAAAATTCCAAAGTGGCACAAAAACACACACACATGATGTTTATATTACATTTTATTTCTTTTATTTGGGCAATTCTAAAAAAATAAAATAAAGAAGAAACTTCGAACATTTTAATCCTTTTAAATGGAAACGTGTGTGTGCCACCTGAAAAACGAGTGAACAACGACAAGAATGAATACACATAAATGAATGAATGAAAGAATGTAAAAACTTATGGATGAATGGGGGAACAATTAAATGGCAAAACATTTCATTTTGAACAGAACTTCATCTATATATTGTACGTAGAATTGCCCAATGGACCCAACAAGAACAAAAATAACAATATTGTGAACAAGCTGAAAACAATAACAACAAGCAAAAAGAACAAGGCAAGCGGCTGATGATGTTCATGGTGATGATGATGATGATGATAAAACAAACAGAATATGCATAGACATAGGCGCCAACATGAACACCCCGAAAGGCAAATGAAATAAGGCAACTAAAGAACCAAAAAACCATAGAATCATCGAACCAAGCAACCAACAATAACCGCCGACTGTTCAATTAAACTGAACTGAACTGTACTGGACTGGACAGGACAGGACTGTTGTCCGAAACCAATTCAAGCCAATGCGAAACAAATCCAATGTGAAAAATACCAGACTCCTCTCATCTGACACAAGGTTGAGGAGTGTGTCATTTAATGAATGCATAGTAAAGAGAGAGGATATGGGAGAAAGTTCTCGTTTCCATTGACAGTGAAAAGAGCGAGCGACATGCGGTTAATAATTGTAAAATGACCGCAGCACATGCGGCCAATGGAGCTTAAAAACTTGTCACTCATGTCGAAAGTAAACACAAAAGGAACCAATATGAAACAGCATCAGATGAACAGATAACAGAGAGCAGAGAGTAGGCAGGCATGACATACACTGAGAAAGAGAAAGAGGAGAGAGAGCACAGAAGAAGGAGAGGAAACCTAAAAGGGAAGAATATAAAAAGCCTTGACAACCATAGAATCTAGGCGAAACGAGACGAGACAAGTCGAGTAAAGTCAAGTTGGTAGCATGTCATTTATTGATATTGAATGGGTTTTGTATTCTACTCTACTCTATTCTATTCTATATATAATAAGTGTATGTATGACAGCGATAGACCCAATGGAAGGGTAAAAGAGTTAGGAGAATATGTGGGATGTATTGTTGGTAGCAAGTGGTTTGAGTTCACTGAGTGAGTGAGTGAGTGGTGATGGTGGCTTAAAAATGTCACAAAGGAAGGCCAGAAAAGCAACAAACAATTTAAACCATGCATGACTCGTCATGACTCTCATTCAAAATTATTTTGTCAAATGCTGGCGCATATAGCGAGCGACAGAGGACATAAACTGAACTGACTGAATTGATGTGAAATAAACGATTTAAGTGGATAAAAGTGGGGGTCTGTCACACACATATACAAACTCGTATAGTAGAATTATGTTTGTTGGTTATAAGGCTATGAATGTAAATTTTTGCATATCATGATTTCCCGCTACCAAGCTGAGGCCACAATAAAAATGATGTGGTGCCTTTTGTTTTTCAATCGCCTTTTATGTTATAAAGAAAGGAATGAAAACAAAAATATGCAAAGAAATCCTTCGAAAAGGTGAACAAAAAAAAAATCATAAAATGAAATAAATTTGCATACTTTTAGGCACTCACAATCGCATTTTGTTTGTTTACTGATTCAATTCACTTTACAGTTTACCTTCCTGCACTCTACACTCCTTTATATTTTAGTAAACCGAATTCAATTTCCTGACACCGGTAGCCAACACAATCAAGTGGCTCGCTCCTCTCTGGGATCTTTTGTATCCCAGCTGCAGCTGCTGTTTTTGTTATTTGCTGTTATTGCAGCACTTATGAATAAATTTCACACTAATTTATTACGATTTCCGCAAAAATGTTTTTCTCTTTTTTCTTTTTGAGTTCTTTTTACATGTTTTACTCGTTTCATTTCAATTTCGGATTTTTCTCATGTTTCCTACTTTTATTTTTTTTACATATATTTCTAGGACTTGCAATCGGAAATTGAAACGCATCGCGTCGTTTATGATCGTCTCGATGGCACCGGACGTAAACTTTTGGGTTCGCTCACCTCACAAGAGGATGCGGTCATGTTACAGCGACGCCTCGATGAGATGAATCAACGTTGGAACAATTTGAAATCGAAAAGCATCGCAATCAGGTAAGTGAAATCAACCACATCAAAAGTAAAGTAAAGTGAACAGAAGTCGTCGTCCTTATTGCCTTCAATGCCTTCATTGCATTTTGATTGTTTGTTTTGTTTTTTTTTTTTTTTTTTTTTTTGTAGGTATTGAAAGAACAGTACATAGAAGTATATTGCATTGTAGTTGGATTTTTGTTATTGGATTGTCGTTTGAACTACAATTTTTTGTTTTTGTATTTTAGTAGAATTGAAAGTAGGTAACACCAGAGGCAATAGTTTTCAAATCCTATTAGCAATCAAGAGATTTCAAAAAAAAGTCACTACAATAGAATGAAAAAAAAAAATGAATGAAAGGGAATTGTTTATGTTAGAATCACCATTAGGATTTTATTTACATTAAGAGTTAATCAGCTTTGCTATGCCACTGTAAACTTTAGTAGGTGAGAGACCTGTTTGATCTGTAAACCTCTTCACATTCCTTTAACCTTTAACCTAACAATTTCGCATAATGAAATAATCTCTTAAAGGTTGAGGAAATTCTTTCTTCATCTTTGATTTATAAGTTATAATATCCTCTTTCTTTAAAATCTCTATTGTTTAAAATTTAGACACATACTTTATCATAATTTAATTAAAAGTTTCTCCAACTATTGGTCCGATTTTGGTTTGATCATTAAATGGACAAAAGTTAATTTTTTTTCAACGAATTTCGCTTTATTTGATAGATTGATTCTTCATTCAAATTTTGGACGCGGCTGGCTCGGCAGTGGGCCATCCTGGAACATTAATTTTTAAGCACTTTGTCCACTATTTCCTGGTCAAATTTTGCAATGTTCTGTTTCAAGTGATCAATTGTTTGGGGATTGTCGCTATAAACTTTATATTTCAATGCTCCCCAAAGAAAAAAGTCCATTGGCTTCAAATCTCAGCTGCGAGCAGGCTAATGGACATCGACAAATCACACGGTTGTGGAATCTTGTGCGCACCATAGCTCATCGAGATTGATATTTTCCAATTCCTGCCACAAAAAGTCAGTTATTATGTCTCAATAGCGTTTACGTTTATCATTGATAGTCACGGCGTGAACTTCTGCATTTTCGAAAAATAGTGACTTGAGCTTGATGCTTTGGTTTCTGTAGCGCGACATATGGATTTTCCATTCTCAAAATTCTGCAATTTTGTTTATTTATTAAGAAGTACGATAATAAATAAATTCTTATACTATTAAGGATTGATAGCATTAACTGCCATAGCTTTTAGCTCTTAGATTAATACATTGAAGTATGAGATTATTTAATTTCAGTTATATAAGATTTATCATATTAGTGGATTTAAAAAAAAATGGTATAGATTGAGTTTATGTTGTTAAGATTTGAATTGCCCAGGAGCTCTACCATGTTAATTTTGGCTTGGACACGAAGGTGTTTTGTTGCATTGCATCCTGAAAGCAGGTGCTCCACAGTTGCAATGTCGTTGCAGAGACGGCATGCATTATTGTTGTTGAAGAGTGAGGGAGGTGTGACCGAGACGAATAATTGTATTACGGTGAAATTCGGCAGAATAAATTGGAGTGATGGCACTTGGGTTTAAACGCTTGTAGTGGTAACTTGCATTATTCCATGAAATCCGTTCTTTCTCCCGAATGTAAGACTTATCTAAGAGAAGGATGTCGACCTTTTCAAATATGTTAACTATGTGTAGTGGTTCTGTTAAAGCGAGCTTAGCATGGGAGTCTGCTAATTCATTGCCAAGTATTAAGGCATGGCCAGGGACCCACATAAGTTTAATACGAGTATGCTTATGCTGGATAAGTTGGTCGCGGATTGTAGTAATTACTACTACGAAGTTAATACACAAGTCTGTGCAAATAATGATGTTGTATGGAATATTAGCAGCAAAACTGACTGCTTGGAGAATAGCCCTTGATTCTGCAATGAAAATAGTGCAGAAATCTAAGATTGACCCAACTTTGGGTATTAATCAATATTAGGTTGAGGAAAAAATACGCTGCCTTTTTTAGTAAAAATTCAGATTTTTTTTTTTTAAATACTAAAATTAAATTTTATTCAATTACGAGAGCAAGAGAATGTTGCAGTAATCGGAACAAATGATAATGTGACGGTGCGATGTCACGATTGTACAGTGGATGCATCAAAACTTCTTCTTCTTTCATTTTTTCCCGGGTTGTCAAAGATGTGCGTGGTCTAATGTTGTCGTGATAAAACACGACACAATTTCTGTTGATCAATTCGTGCCTCTTTTTTTCAATTGCTTGCTTCAACCGCAGTAGACATTTCAATCAATTGTTTGACCATACAATAGTAGCTCATGATGGATGTCGATGTCATCCATCCCATTCAATCTCATCAAACACTTGGCTTACCTTCTTTGCCGTCCATCCTGGTTTTGTTACTGTTTGTGGAGCTTCATGTCGCTTGGACCAAGCCAGCTTTCGCACAGCAGTCTTATTTGTTATCCATTTCTCATCACCCATAACAATTCGCTTCAAAAAAGGTTACATTTCGTTCCGATTCACTGATGTCAATTCGATCAATTAAATTTTGTCACTCAATTCATAAGGCACTCAAACGTGGAGCTTCTTTTTAAAATCATCTCATTGTAAATGGCTTAAAACTGTTTTGTTGTCGATGTTAAGTTCCTGACTGATTTTGTTCTCAACTTAATAAGTATAATTATAGAAATCCAGCCCAGTACTTCCTTTCTTTAACCCTTTTTATATATCACCTCAGTAATTATTATAAATCATACGCCAATGATTCTTTGCCATAAGTAATAATTAAAAGAAATAATTAAACAAAAAATTACATAAATTTGTCAAGACTCTTTTCACAATGAATTCATAATTCAACAAAAAAACAAAAACTCAATTTGTGGAATATGAAAAGGGAAATGTAAGGAAAAATTGGCGTAGATGGAGGTGTAAAACGACAGATCATCAACAATATTTTGCGCAATTTAAACACACGTTGCTGCGTCTTTGTGCTTCCATATACTTCTTATCTGCTCTTAGTCCCCCTTTCGGTGTTTGACTCTTTTCGGTTCTCGTTGTTTCTTGGCTGTCAAACGTGGGAACAACGCGTTAATTAAAGCAAATTAAAGCCAAGCACTCACTCTCTGTGTGTCTGATGAAGCAAACAAAACCATTCCATGCCAAGCCAAGCCAAGTCAAGCTACCAGGATAATGGACAAGAGGCAAACAATTTTGATGAAACTGCACAAAAAGAAGAAAACGAAACAATGCGAAACCAGGCAGCATCAGCAGCAGAATCAGGAAGGAAGCGCACTTTATGTGTGTTTGTGAGTTTCTGTGTGAGTGAAAGTAAGTAAGTGTTGTTGTTGACAGACAGCATGCGGCAAGTTTGAGCATCATTTCAACGTTAACGAAAACGAGCAGAACCAGGACGATGACAATGACGAACAGAACAGAACAGAACAAAATGAAAGCGGCAAAATCAAGTAAACGAGAGTTGAGCTGAAAATCAATATGAACAATGCGTGAAAAAGTGCCGGAAACCGTCAAGAAGAGGGGCACAGCCAGTGAGATACTGCCTAGAAATGAGTGATGGTGAGTGCTGTGTCCTGCTGATGCTCGCTCAGTGCTTTCAGAGCTTTAGTATAGAAGTATATTGTTGATGATGGACACAATAAGCGATGCCAATGAGCAACTGACAGTCAAAGAGACAACAGGACAAGACAGCACAACATGAAATCGAGTGGCAAGTAAAATAAAGTGCTTCTTGCTGTTGGTCGTCATAAACGAAAGCAACGACTATGGCGACATATTTGTAATTTCCACATTTCATAAATAACGAAACAAGAAAAGAGGAGAAAACAGAAACAGAAAAAAAAATAACTGAAAAAACAAAAAAAGAAGTGTCTGGTAATATTGATGCTCAGTTGGTGTTGTTGTCGTTTGTGACATTCTTGTTCCATCATGTAATAAATAATAGCATTTGGCACGCATCCTAGGAGTATCCTTGCAACGAAAGAATTTCCAAACGAACGAAACTCAACTCAACCCAACTGAACAGAACCGAACCAAACTGAACCGAACTGAACTGAACTCAACGAAACAAGTGTCATAATGAATATAAATGGCAATTATGCGGCTTGTATGTGTAATTTCACTTTACTTGTTAAGATCCTTATCCATACTCCCCATCGTTACTTGGTTTGTTGTGTGAAAATCACGCATGCCTCTGAAAGTATGCTGTAATTATTTTTACTCTTTATTTTTCATCTTCCTTCACTCAGAGGGTCTTGAAATTGATTACATTTTTTTTTTTTTTGTTTTGTTTGTTTGTTTGTCCCCCAAAAGTAATTGAAGGCATTTTCGTCTCATTCTATTCATGTTAACCGGAAGTTGTCAGTGCCAACCCAACCGTCATCTGTCATAATTCGCTTGGTCGTTCGTTCGGCTTCTTTACAAATGACACCTTAAGTGCTGAATGCCATTGGATTTGATGTGATGCGGTGCGCTGCGCTGCGTGTGTTCATTACTTGCTTTTTGCTACTACATATTCATTCTACAGTAACATGCAATGTCTACGAGGGAGTGTGAATGAGTTTCTTTCATGAGGTCACACGGCAATAACACTAATATTGTCATTCACTATAAACCAAACACCAAGGAACAGTCAAATCATTGAGTACAAACAAACTGTAGAGCTTCGATTAAGGCACAAGTATTTATTTACTATGTGTTTTTTGTATATATTTATATTTTTTCATTGGATTTTCTATGGAGGCTACATCTTCCAGTAATCGGATTACTCTGATAATAGATTATGTACTCATATATTTGTTAGTTAAGAAACTGATCAGACTCTTCTCTTTTATACTTCGTTCTGTTATCACCCATAACCCACTAGTTTTTGGGTGTTTTGAAAATGTGTTGATAGCAAACAATTGTTTCGACCATGGGGCAGGGCGGTACTATCAAAACACCCACTCTCATATATCATATTGGCTATTTCTTGATTCATCTTTTGATAGTCGCGCATTGACTGCTGCTTTCCTTTTGTTTAACCAAAACTCACTGAGGAGCGATTTTTCTTTGTCATTTCTTTGGCTGACGCTTTCGGCACTTTCTGTCAACACTTTTCTTCTTCACAGTTTGTCTTTTTCCTCGAATTTTTCTTTAACGTTGTTTGTACAAAATTTCAACGTTCTTTGGTTCTTTCATTTGTTTGTTTGCTTGTGTATTCTGTTCTGTTCTGTTTGTTCTTTTTCTTCATTTATTTGTTGGCTTCCATTGTCCTCTTGTCCTGCGTTGCATTGCTTCCGCTTTTGGCAAACTTTGCCCGTTTCCGCTTGGATTTTGCCTTTTGTTATATTCGTAGAAGCAGACAAAACTGAGATATAGCTTCAGATAAATAACTATAGCCGCCTCCTTGTTGTGGTTTTTTATTGTTGGCTTATTCTTTCTTGGTTATTTCTCTCATAAATATTTGTTTACTTTGAATTGCTGGCTGCCGCGTTCTTTTCGTCTATCTGAGTGAGTTGAGAGGCACAGAAAAGATTGAGCAAACTTTTCTTGAATAAAGAAGTAGTGAGACCACTCAATGCAGCTTTAATTGGTTTAATTGAAGAGGTTTTTCACTTTAACTAAAGATTTAAGTTGGTTTTGTGGCCAATTAGGAAAGTTTTGTTTGAAGTGTGATCATTATAAGTATACTTGAAAGAAAGAAGTCATCTTGAAAGTGACTGGAAGAAATTTATAATGCAATGAATTCTATATAAGTTTGAGTTATTTGCATTTTAAATAATTTTTACTTAATTACAATACAATTTTAAATTTCATATTCTGATGCTAACAAAGTAACCGTGAAGTCACTAATGGAAACCTTGTTATTTGTTTAATAAGCTTTTATTAAAGACAAGTTTAAGTTGCTGGTGATCTTCTGCTTAGAAGGTCATTAGGATGAAGCTTCGTCGGCTCACGGCATGGGTGAGGTTTGTCGCTAGGCGGTTTGAATGACTTTGAAGTCTTTGTTGATGACGATTGCTGTTTTGTAGTAGTTCGTCGCGCACCGTGGGCATCCTTAAGTCTCTGTACACAATGGTATTGCGCACAAACCAAGGAGCCCCAGTTATGCGGCGAAGCGCCTTGTTTTGTGCAGACTTAGACTGTCTGAACGCTGCTAGCAGCAGCGGTACTCCAGATTCGGATACTGGACGGCCGCAGCAACCAGTCAAGCCTACGCTACTTTGAGCTCACCATGTGAAGTGCTTGTCTCGGATTAATCCGAGGTAACGAACTTGGTCCACCTGCAGAATAAAATCTGGAGTCATAGTAGACAACTGGACAAGTGCAAGGCCTCTATGTAAACACGCAGTTTGCCGATTTCTCTGCGTCTATACCGATGTTCCAACGCTTGGTCCAGGTGTGGTATCTTTGAAGCTTCTTGTGCCTAGAAGGAATTTACTAGAACGACTGTGTCATCCGCATATGTAGCGATGGTGGTTTCATCTGAGTCAATCGTTGAAAGCGACTTAGTGAGAATGTCAGCCAATTGTTAACTTGTTGGCACGTATCTCTGTATAAAACCACCTTCTTCATAAATTCGCCTAATAAAGTGAAATTCCACATCAATATTTTTTGTACTTTTGTGATATTGAAGAGTTTTTTCTTTACTAATTTGATTGCACTTTGATTATCTAAACACAACTGCGTTGCCAAATAGTTCGCTTAACAAACGACGAACCCAGATGAGTTCATTGACGCCTTCACATGCTGCAATACACTCAGCTTCTGTTGTCGAAAGAGCCACAGTGGGAAGAATCATTGACGACTTTGAAACATTGTGATGTATCCTCCTATTGAGCACCTGTTTTTTACATCTACCAGAGAAAGGAAAGAAACAAACAAACATTGTATTGACATTGAAGTTGCATTATTTTTGGGCATGAAAAACCTTGCAAGCTCTCCAGTCTTAACTCAAAAACCTCAGCTATGAAATTTAAAACAATTTTTAAAGAGGAAAACTTATCTTTGAGTTGGTTGAAATAAACAATTTTAAAGAATTAAACTATCTATGGTTATGATACTTTGGAAGGAGAATTTATTATGTACCTCAACAAATCTTATACTTGAAATGAATAATCCATTTTTTAACTCATCATCTCCTTCAATACTTTATTGATTGACAATAGTCGAAGAAAAAAGGCCTCTTTCCAACTCAGAAACTCCTACAATTTCTTACAGATTCATTATTCTAGAGTTCATTTTATAAAGAGTTCTCTATTTGATATTTTAATGTACTATTCCACTACTATTTCGACTCAGTATCTCTTTCAATAATTTTTTTATCTACTTAAGTTTCTTTCAGTTGACAAAGAAACAAAAAGAAGAGTTAAATATAATGGTTATTTCGTTTAAATATTATTTTTTCATTTTGAAATTTACTTATTTAATTTTTCACTCAGTATCTCCTTCAATATTTAACATATTCTTCAATTTGTTTAGTTTGACATCTACTTGGGTTAATTATACTCGTAGTTAAAGAAAGAAGGCCTTAAATTGATATTCAATATTTGATATTTCTTTAAAAAAAATTCCATTTTTCTACTCAGTGTCTTCTTTGAATAATTTGGAATATACTTTATGTCTCCCTCAAAACTAACAGACTCTATAATTTAAATAGTATGAAGTCCAGTTGAGTTCACAATCCCATTTTTCTACTCAGTAACTCCCTCAATAATGTTCAGATTCTATAACTTTATAAGTTTTGTTTTCCAAAAAGATTAATTAATTTATTTGTCTAATGAAAGAACACATTTGGCATTTAACTGATTACTTAGATAATTAAATTAAAAAGTCCTTTATAGAATTCATTTAATAAAACCAATTAAATTTTGATTGATTTACAAATGCGTGCAAGTTTCTTATAAGGACAAGTGTCAATTACATTTCTTTACCTCAACACTTTTTTAATATTCGCATTAAATAAAAAAATATATATATATATAATTTCCCATCCAAAAGCTGTCAACAAACAATCTCACAAATATTTGTCACACTTAACTTTTAATACAAAAAAAAAGTCTAATTATGCATTTAATTATCCTTAAAAAATAAAGACATTCCCGACCTACCTTCCTTCTACTGCTTGAACTCATTTCCTTAGTTTTGGAATGATAATAATTTAAGCTCTAAAGGGAATGAGGAAAAATATATAAAAAATATATGACAAACGAAATCAAAAGGAAAATGAGTGAAGTAACCCATATAGAAAGACAATGAAGCGCAAGATAGACACCAAGGCAGGCAGGCAGACAGATAGGGAGCAGATAGACAACAGACAGATATACAAATGAATAGACAGACAGAAAGACATGGTGATGGTGTAATTATATTTGGCGAAGCGATGTGGAATGCTCCTTAATTACAATGAAAAGGAAACTCATGAAAAACAAAAAAATGGAATAAAATTTCAAGAAAATGGAAAAAACAAGAAAGGCAAAAAGAAATTTTCACCAAAGATAAACAGACAAAAGAACAACGCCGCAATATCCTTTGTGCTGTAAGGCTTTTTTTATTTTTCTCTTTCTTTTCTTTTTTTTCGTTTTATAGTGGAAAAATGTTTTCAGAGATGCTAAAGCAGATTTTTGTGATTTCTTTTATTTTATTTTTTTTTATTATTATTATTTTTTTTTTTTTTGTTGTCTTGCGTCGGTACACAAAATAAATAGTACAAGAAGGTAAAGTGACAGAATGTGTAAGGCAGCTTAAAAGGAGGAGAAAAAGGGAGTGTAAGTTGGATAGGAATGAATGAATAAAATAAAAATAAAATTGCATGCCATTTGCAATTATGGCGACAACTGAAATTTTGCATGCCGGAAATCAGGAAGGCAGGCAGCAAGCAGAAATACTATGTATATAAAAAATATAGAAAAAGGAAGTTGAAAGGACATGGAAAGTGAATGTATTTAGAGCGTTGTCTGTGCTTGAAGCACACTTTAATAAACCACAGACCCACAATCACCCACAAAAAGCCAAAACCCAAGCACAAGCCCAAGTACTTTTTTCCCAAAGAAAGTAAAATGAATTGAAGTTGAAGTTCTGTTGGGTATGGACGATTGTGACAAGCATAAACCGGAAATAGACAAATTGTCGACGACATTTTGCGGTTGTCCTTGCATACCATCATCATAGACAACGAACTACACGACTCGACATTGTCAACCTAACTGATGATAATCAGCATAATAATCTTGTCTAAAGTGCAAATTAAATATAATATTATTTTTCATTGCGTCCTTTTTTCTATTTTTTCCACTTCAAAATGTCTTTTTCTTAGCTGCTAATAAGCTCATTTTACGCAAATTATAAAAATGGAAAAGGAGAATAAAAAAAGAAGAAGAAAAAGTCTTTTTTTTTCTATTATTATTCTTTTTAAATTCTCAGATACTTTTTTCTTATACTTTTTTTTTATATGTTTATTCTATTCCCTATAGAAATCGTTTGGAATCAAATTCGGAACATTGGAATGCTTTGCTATTATCCTTGCGTGAACTAACCGAATGGGTTATACGAAAGGACACAGAGTTAAGCACCCTTGGCTTGGGTCCAGTGCGTGGAGATGCTGCAAGTCTACAAAAACAATTGGTAAGTAGAAGTAGAATTAAGAGAATAGAAGGAGGAGACGACGACGACGATGATGATGCAGATGATTATAATGATGAGTTGATGCAAAGTAGATACCCTTTTTTGGGTGGATAAGTTTCATTTTGACGCAATTATCATTTTTGTAAACGAGTTGAGTTCAAAAGTTGTTCCAAAGTTGGCAGCATTAAGCACTTTACTGATGATGATGTTGATGATGATGAGGATAACGAAAGTGCGTCCTAAAGAAATGTAAAACCATCACCATGATGATGATAATGAGGATAATGTTATACAAAGTCTGGGCTAATCCTTGTGATGTTCGTTTTGAGGTTAAATGATTTAACTTTTTCATTCAACAACTTATTTTTTTCACATCTTCAACTCATTTATTTTATGGTTTTTCTGCCAATTGTGAAACTGTGTCAGCTCATTTTACTCACTCGACTTTGCTCAAAGCTAAAAACAAAACCGACAAAAAATATTAAATCAACCTCTTCAATGTCCTTCTTTTTATTTTATACATTTGCCTTTTCCTCATATGAAATTGTCTGTATAAAATTAAGTGTCGCATAATTAAGTTCCAGTGAGAAAGGAGAAAGCCTTTCACATATACTAAGTACATGAACACTCATGCGAATCCTGAATCCAGGAGTCTTCCTTTCATATGTCGTTTGAAATGTGTCTTGGCTATTTTTCACTTTCGAGCGCATTTTTGTGACTTGTAAGCGCGTTTAATGTACTGAAAAATAGGTCATTTGTGTGCTTAAAGGGTTAATAGTACTTCTGAGAGAGACTTACGTACGTCCTCACACAGATATGTGTGCGTGTGTCCTTTGTTTGTTATTAGTCATGAAAATGATATAGTTGTGTTTTAATGACATGCTATACGATATACGACTAGTAGTAAGGAAAGGAACATAAATGAAAGTGCCTAAGGATACTCGTAACATGACAAAATAAAGTGAGAAGGAATCTTCTACCTTTCATATTTCATTCAATGACTTTGTGACGAAATTTTATATGTAGTACATATTTTATTTCTTTTCAGTAGATCAGTAGTATGTATACTGATTCTAGTTTTATTGTTCAGAAATCCCTTAGAGGATTCTATGATTTTGAAGGGTAGTTGAGATGAGTTGGGATTGAGTGACCATTAAATGCTGATTGACTGTTTCTATTTGTCTTTGTTAAAGAGGACTGTTTAAAAATGTTATCATAGACATTTTATAAATCTAAATTAATGACTTGAAATAATAAAATCAGCTATGAATATTCAAAATCTTAAACATCAAAAATTGTTTTGTTCCTTCCATTCACTTTCCAATTCTTTACAGATTATGAATTGCTGCAGATGCTTTGTTCAAATGTTTTATAAATAAATCTATGCTGGCTTAAAGATTCTTAAGACTTTTTACAATCCTTAAGAGTTTATGTTCTGTTAAACTAGTTGAGCGAAGCCCTTTGTAGACATGACTCTCTTTTAGATTATCAAAACTGGGAGCTCCTTAGTAAGTCAGTTTTTATGAGTATATCCAGGCAGAAGCATAGGAGATATTTCAAGGTATCATCATCATCATGGATATGAATCATGCATTCCTGCAGTGACATGACAATATGCCTATTATTGCTTTATACCTGTATTTATTTAAGTATTTCTGTTTTATTAATTATAACATTGGTCATAAGATTTACTAGGAGTAACCCCGAACAAATTCTTTAAGTACCGAAAAAAAAGTAAGTAAGAGCTGAGGTGATCAAGTAATCAGAGTAGATTAAATTATGATTGGTAATGTGATTGGTATGCATGAATGCATTTAACACGGCATTTTTTGGTACCCATGCACAAATTAATGAATTTGACATTCATTCAACTTTCATGAATTTGTCTGTCCGAATTTTTATACACATCTGTTATTCTGCAGTCGACTTGCAATGTCTATTCCTTGCTATAGTTTTATTTTACGCGCCCTCTCTCTCTATCTCTTTCTTTCTCTCTTGCTCTGACTCACTCAAATCGCATCACACAAAAACAAAAAAAGACCAAACAACCAAATGAATGCGAACGAGTGCAATCATTTTTTTCTTTATCTTTTCCATTTTCTTTACATAAGTGTCGATTTTTAATATGCTTCGCTCTCTCAAAAAACTTTTTTGCACTCATTGCAACCAAACACACGGTTGGAGAAAGTGAGTACGAAATTCATTGGTACTCAATTATGCTAAGCAAGCTTATTACCGGGACGACAGCAACAGTGCCATTTAGTTATTTGCAACTGAACATACTGACCGCCTTAAGCAGGCCATCCACATGCGAATTTGTTAGTCGAACTTGACCATCGAACAAAAATTCATTTCCCCACTAACTAGATGAACATTACTCACGAACATCATTTGCTATAAAATTTCGGCGAGTAAACATGAAAAAATGCCAGAGGAAAATAATGCGCACAGTGAGTTTAATTTTTTTCACCATTTTCATATTAGATTCCTTATCAAATTGTTGGTACTATTTTAATTGTTTGTCCCACGATTTATTGCACAAATGTTTATTTTTATACTCCTCCTTTTTATTTAATTCTGCCTTATTTTAGAAGCTTTCGATAAATTCGAGAAAAAATCTTTGCTCATTTTGTTTCGATAAAACACCGGGCAATGGGATTGCCTTGGCTAATCAAGACACCTATCAGCCCCGTAACATTCCCTGGTCTTGTATTGTCGGTCTCGTTTTCTGTTATTGTTTCTTTATTTGATCTTCAATCTCTTTTAGTAGTTTCAACTAGAACACGAACTAGGATGACTCCAATTGATGTTCGTGCCATCATTGCCATCCACGCTCGAACATGTTGCAACGAACACACGCAAGATAGAAACATTTATATTCTGTGCGAACAAAACGACGAACACTAAATTTTGTTGCGAACACCTCAACTAAAGTTGAACATTTCTTCGAACACAACAAGTTCGACGAACAAATTCGCATGTGGATGGTCTGTTTTACCAACGATAAAACACCGGGCAATGGGGTTGCCATGGCTAATCAAGACACTTATCAGCCCCGTAACGTTCCCTGGTCTTGTATTGTCGGTCTCGTTTGCTGTTATTCTTTCTTTATTTGATGTTCAGTCTCTTTTAGTAGTTTCAACTAGAACACGAACTAGGATGACTCCAATTCTTGTAGCAAGTTCAAGCGACAAGCGATTTGGAATAAGAAGTTAACTGGTCTTGGCTTGTGATTGTGGCAATGAGGCAAATCAGCTCTGCAACCACTATTGCATTTTAGGTTTTTCTTTTCGTTCCTCCCCAACATCCAACTTCAGAATCATATAAAGTTTCCTTGCCAATGCATTATATTTCGAATAATGTTATAAATACTGCTTTGTTTAAATAGTCAAAACATTATCTAAAGATTTCATCTAAACTCATCTTAAATTGCACATCAAAATCAAATACATTATTAGTACTTGATTTGACTTCACTTAACTTCATATCAAAACGAACTCCTTTTCATGCTTTTCAAAATCAAAACACATTCTACATAGAACAAAATTAAATTCTAAACTTCAATAGAAAATGATAAACTAATGAAGCATAAAGCCAAATGCTTATTGAAAGCCAACCAAGCAACATATTATAAAGTAGTCTTCATGCTTTGAAACTTTCAAACAATCTTCATATTTGTATAGGATTATTGAAATTTGTAGTTGATGAACATACAATAACTCATATTGCAAATGAAGCCTTAGATTATAGACAATAATAATATTGTATATTGTAATTATTGTTATTTGTTGAATTTTGGAGAATTTTGATTAAGAATTATGCATCATCATCAGCAGCATAAGCATCATATTTTGTTTAAGAATTTCTTAACGATCTCATCGTTTGCACATGTGATTATGTTTAAAATTATTAAGATGAATGAATAGTTTTGAGAAAAGCATTCAAATTATTAATAAAGAGATAACTTCTACACGTGCATAGAAATCCATAGATATATGCACATACATATCTTTATTACTTTATATAGAAGATATATGTGCTTAAATATATGTGTACATATATATGTAGATATCTAGACACATATGCATAGGAGACACGAATATCATTTATACCAATTGACTGTAAAAGCTTTCATATGTCGTACGACATCAAAGTGGGTGTACTGAGAGAACATTATTATGTTTTGTTCTTGTGATTATCAGACATGACTTGACCTTTTTATACTGATTATGCTGACAATGGACATGAAATGTTAATAAACATTTTAATGCAAACAAACATGTGATTGACAGTCAGCAAAATAAAGAAAATAAAAAAAAAAATATGAAATGAATTACTTCAGGTGAGCATAACTTTTAATGTTTAATGACACACACGCGGTGGCGTATGCGTAATATTGTATTAATTTTTATTAAAATAAACAAGGCAGAGTTAACAGAGAGAGAGAGAGAGAGAGAGAGAGAGAGAGAGAGTAGAGATAGAGAGAGAGAGAGAGAGAGAAAAACATGAAAAAATTATAATTGTTTAATGATGCTTGTTAAGCCAGAAGCCCATAACATACACACAGTAACCCACAAGCATATTCAACCAAATGGAAAAAGAAAATTGACGAAGGAAAATTCGCAAAAAAAAAATATGAATCTGAATATTAAAAACATCAAAATCAAATATCTCGAAATACAAGAGTAAAAAATTCAACCGAAAATCACTTAAGGGTTTGAGCTTGTTACAAAAAAAAAGAATAAGCCAAAAAAGAATCGAAGTGAAAAACTAGCAGAAGAAATATTCATTCTCATGCATTTATTCATTCATTCCTCAAACACAACAAGCAAGCTTCACTTTAGTTTCACTTAGCGAATACTTGCAAGAGTGGGGCAAACTCATCCACCCAGCAGAAATACATACGAGTACATGCTCAGAGGCGCCTCTTCCATAACCCATAACTTTAACTACCATATACTTCCAAACATACAAACATACTCATATATACCCTACTGAGAGTACTTTACTTCTATTACATTTCGCCGCCACCAAATGCTGTTAACCCCCCCATCTTCGATAGCATGTAAGGTCCTTACATTCATTCCGTTTATGCCTCACCAAGTTACGCCTGCAGAACATTGTTGTAAATCTAATGCTTGACCACTAAGTTATGGTCTGCCGGACATTTACATTTTCGGTTTCGGTTACAAGATTGCGCATCGCTCGCATCGTTCTATGACTTGAAGTGATGCTGTTATAATGCTTGAGTGGTTAGTGGAAAGGGTCCATGTCAGAAGGCGGCGGGTACAAAAGTCAGAAAATGGCGTATACATATATGTTTTTATTGTTATACAATAACAACAAAACTATGAGTAGTAGATACAAACAAAAGTATAAATGCACAAGTGTATGTACGAGTACTATATTCTTATGTTATTTGTATTGTACATATTCTTCTCTGAATTGTATTGGTTTAGTAACAGGAGCGTTTAAGGGTTATGAAAACCAACAATTGATGGTATTCGATTAACAATAATGAAAGACATGAGAATAATATTCAATTTTAATGGAAATGGTTGTATTTAAAAGGATTGTGAAAATTGTTATTTCAATGATTATGAAGAGGTGATGATAAAGTTTCTACTGATGATACTAAGATTGGAATTGCTGATAGTTTTTCAGGATTATCAACTTACCACTGCCTAACAAACGGATAGTCTTAGAAGAGATAGAAACTTTTCAATTATAGGATTAAGACAAAATTGAATTTTATATAGGAAAAATTTTGTAGTTCCATAAATATTATTGTAGAATATTTGAAAATGTTTTAATGATTTTCGCCTGCAGTTGAGACACAAATCAAAGTTAAAGAACTTAAGAACAGAACAATGATATTATTAGATTTACTAATTATATAAACGTAAACACATTTAGAAATATTAAAAGAAAGAATTCTATTACAAATTATGATTGAAATACTGCGGAAATTGTAGCCAAAGCGTAATTTAGTTGATACTTTGTGATACACAACAATTCATCTTAATCTTTATGTCCCAGTGACTGAAGTTGGAATCATAAGAGTCAAAAGTATACCACCGACTGACTTTAAAGGGATGCCGTTCAGCCATTCCCTAATTTATACGTGGTAATACTTACTGAATGTTAGTGCCATAGGTGTTCATTTTTATTGGTCTATTTCTATGAAACTACCTTGTTTTTTGGTTAATTTCAGCCATTCATTTTGAAATAAAAATGAAGGAATACATCAATCAAAATAATGGCCATGGCTGGTTATAACTTTCGTCCATCTGTCAGGCAAAGCATGGATTTCCCGCTCTAAGAAATCGTGGTCTTTTGAGGCAATCCATTGGACCACCCAATATTTTAACTTCTTCGTAAGAATGGAATTGTTGTTCCGCCAGTCCTTTTTGCATCGAACAAAACAAATGGTAGTCTCAAGGAAATAAGTATGATGAATACGCTGGGTGGGGTAAGACTTCCCAGTTTAGTGCTTCCAACTTCTACTTCACTGATTTAGCCACTTGTGGCCGGGTTTTGTCATGAAACAAAATCACTTTTCCATGTTTACTCAACCATTCTTTGAGTTTTTTTCAGTGATGGGTTGAAATCAATAAGTTGCGCGATCAAAAGTAACCGTTTGACAATGTTTAAGAAGCTCAAAATAGACGACACCTTCTTTGAATGAATGTTTCGATTTGCCTGCGATGTTGATGGTTGATATGGATCAACCTAAGATTTTTTAGGTTCATCATTGAGAAAATATTTCATATTTTATGGCCAGTGACGATTCGATAAAGGAAGCTCTTATTTGTCTTGCAAACAAAATTTCATGAGAGGTTTCTTGTCTTTCCATGTCTCTTTCCTTTAATTCGTACTTATTTTCCTGCTTTTTGAATCTTTCCATGACTCGTAGAAGTTTGGAAACTGTTGCTTGACTAACTTCTAATGCGTCTGCAAGCTGCTGTTGTTCTATTTGACATGAATCCTCATCCAATAATCCTTGCAATTGGTCGTCTATAAACTTCTTCTCAGGTCTACCACGCTATTTATTCTCAAGATAAAGTTTCATAGAAATAGACCTAATAACTTATTTAATTTCTTGACAATAAAATTATGAATGTCTCTATGGATAATAATTGCAAGGAATCAGTTAATTTATATTGAAATCAAAATGGATTTTGAAAGCTGAGAATGACAAAATTAGATGAAAATTTGATATAAATAGTATGAATTATTAGGGTGCAAGGCATAGCATCCATTCAATTCGTTTAGTTTTGGTTATTACGGAGTATGAGTACTCGGATAACCTGTTCGAAAACTCATTCATTCATTTTTGATGTTAGTAACTCATATGCCGTTCAGAGTGCACTCATGCAGCTCTGTACTAAACATGATTTCCTTATTCTTTCTAAAGGTTAAACATTGTTCGCTTATTTATAATGTGACATCAATTGAATTATTATTGCCGCCCTCTCCTAGTATAAATAGTTCAAGCATTTCTACAATAACAAGATCCTGTTGTTCTGTTACTGTTCAGTGCTTCAGAGTTTTCGGTTAAATGCATTTCTATAGTTTATTGTATTATATGTGTGTGAGTGAGTTGAAAACAACATTTTTCACATTTTCTCCATCAATTTCATCTTTTCCCTAACACCACCACCATATTTTCTATTAAGTTTTATTTATTCGTTTTATTTCATTTTATTCTGCCACAAATTGCGCGATTGACCGTTTCTAGTGCATGAGGATGGACGTCATTGCCGTCATTCTTGGTTTATTCTGGTACTTCTGGTAATACTTCTACTGCTTCCCCATTTGCACTCATTGTGTGCAGTTTATTTGTATCTTAAATGTATTAAATACAAAATTTATTGTGCGCGCATTGACTTTGGCATTTTCTCGAGTTTTTTTTTTTATGATTTTTTATAGCGCCACTGGCAATAAGGCAACGATGAGCGTCATCGTCGTCGACATCGTCGAGCCATGACCAACACACTTAGTTGTTACTGGGTCTCTGGTTTAGTCGATTTACTTGATATAGTTGGTCAGCAGTTGCTCCTTCTTTGCACCCTTATGCCATTCATGGTTAATTCTCCCTTTCTCTTTATTCATTTAGTTGAACCCCAATGTGGCTGTCATCGTTTCATTTAGCTTTAGTAGCATAAAAAATACATAGTTTATGACTTTCAATGTGCAGAAATAGCACTAAAAATAAGAAATATTTCACTTGGTCCTGGTCTCTATTTCTCTGTCACTATGTGTTAGTTGTCTTGAACTATTTTTTTTTTTTTTTATGTATTTTACTCTACTTTCTACTTTCCTTACTTCTCATGGTTGTTGACTTTGCATTTGGTAAAAACTCAATACATTTCTAGTGAATGATCTGTTACTATACTCGTACAGTATATTCTCTAGTAAAGCAAGGTACAATAACAAAGCTGCTGCTGCTGCTGCTACTTGACTTTTAAATAAATTTCTAGCTATTTTTGTCATAATACTTATATATTTTTCCCATTTTCAATGTGTTTTTTTTTTCCTTTTTGTCTATTACAGGATGACCATAAAGCTTTCCGCCGTCAATTGGAGGATAAACGTCCGATTGTCGAAAGCAATTTGCTAAGCGGACGTCAGTATATCTCAAGTGAACCACCTGTTTCGGATACAAGTGATACTGAAGGTAAGTGCCAAATGGTCTTAAAGTTACATAACATAGTGTAATGGATGAAAGTTTAAAAGTTTAAAAGTTAAAAATGAAGGAAGTAAAGTACTGAAGAAAAAGAAGTCCTGAAAGATATTTGAAGTAAAAAAAGGTAAAAAGTTTTAGTGTTTTGGTGATTTACTTGTAATCCTAAAATGCATATTTATTTTAAATTTTAAATTAGGATTGTTTAAAGAAAGTGTGTCTAATATTTTGAAAATCTCCTATAGAGTTTTTCTTAGTCATATATTCTAAAATTTGAAAGCCTCTGATTATTCAAAATATTATGAAAATATTTAAGAAGCCAATGAAATTTTATATTTAAAACTATTAACTTTTTAAGAACTCAAACTATATTCCTTAATATGTCAACTATTTTTCCTAATCTTAAAGATAAAATGCTCACAAAATTAAAGTAAATTGTTGAGCTCCGCTTTGTATGCTTAACTTTTAAATCCTCAGAGAATACATTCTAAATACTATTACTACTTATTCTAACATTGTCATTCCTTCCTCTTGTGACACACGCCACACTTTTCTCCAAAAATTGCTTATATTCAATAATAATTTTCCATGATTCGCACGAGTTCCAAACTAACCTTTAATACCTTAAAATACGTGCATCATTTTCGTTATACGATGATATCCTTGGTGTTGTTGCTTCAAGCAAACTGCGTTGTTGTTCTCCTCACAAAAGAAGGAGAAACAAAAACAAAAACAAAACCAACAGTCAACACCTTCAACCAACTTCATTCACTTCAATGAAATCCCCAAATGGCAATAGAATATAGAAACCATAGAACCATTGGGAGTCAGGCAGGCAGGCAGGCGGGCAACCAAACAGGATACTTGCCTCTTTGTGTCTGTGTGTTTGAATATTTTGGGCGTCCTGTTTTTCTCCCCTCAGCTTTAACTACTTAAGCTATTGTTTGCCTTCCCCTCACTTGGTGCTGATGCCTTTTACTTGTTTGGTTGGTTGTACGTTTGTTTTGAACATTTGCTTGCTTTTTCCATTTTCCTTTCTTCGCCTTTGCCTCACTCGCTTTTAGCCTTGGCTGGCAATTGATTTCCTAATGGCAACACAAATTTGGCAATTCACTTTTAGTGTTCGCTATTTTTGGTCAGTTTTGCACTTTTTTTTCATCTGCTCGGATTCTGTGTTGCCCTATCCGTGCTTACTCTTCTTGTTGATGCTGCTGCTGTCCATGCTTTTTTCCTTCGGTGTTGCTGCTACTATTTTTTCTGGTGATTGCAGTTCACATTTTAGCAAATTGTTGGTCTTCTTGTTGTTAGTGTTTCTGTAGTTGTGGTAACTATGCTTTGGTCAATCAGTGTACACACATACACGTAAACACTTACAGAAACACAAACTCATACACTTGCTGGCTAAAGCAAAATCTAATGGGAGAAAGTAAGCAGGCAAGCATCATCAGGCGACAACGATAATTGTTAATGCGACCAAGCAATTAGAGCGATTAGTGTGGTTGTTGCTCTTTCGATCTCTTTTACGCATTCCACTCTCACTCTCTCTCACTCTCTCTCTCTCTTTCTCCCACTTATTTTGTATCAAATTATTTCATTCATTTCCCTATTCTATTTTTGAGTTCTACCCCATTCCCAACCAATATCCTCCTGATAGAACTTTGCCTTACTTCATGTTTATTTTGTGGTCTTTGATGTTGGTTTACAATGTTTGTTTTTTACTCTCATTTACTCTCTCTCCCTCTTTCTCTCTGCTTACTCTTTGTGTTTGTGTTGGTGTTTTCCACAATTTCAGTAAAAGCAAACGGAAAATTAATTTTAATTTTTATTGATATTAAAAATTAGCCTTTAATAGTTTTGTTAATAGTTTTGTTTGTTTAAGTGAATTGCTTTTTTTTCCTTCTCATTTTTACTCAATTTTTTTTTTTTTTTTTTTTCAATATAATTACCGTAATGAGGTCATGAATCCTATCCTCTGTCCCCTTCACTTCGTATTGACATTCTAAAATATTTTGGGGTCAACATTTAATTAATTTTGTGGTCTCTGTGGTTTAAATTGTAAAATGTAATCATAGATAATTGATAAATCTTTGATTTTATTTGATTATCGATATAGAAAGTTTATTTGGCTTTAAAAGTTGACTTAGATGAGTTTAGAGAATCTGTTTGCATAACAAATTAAATAGAATTTTCATATGAAGCATATATTTTAGACATGTGCAATGATTATAATCAAAAATACTACATACATACTTTTGAATTATCCACTCTAAAATGCGTATTTGATTTGCTTACTAATTTGAAGTGATGGTGTATATAGTATTTTGCGTCTGCAGATTCATACTTAATTCAGCATTAACAAGATGTACTTTTCTTCTCGCGTAAGGATTTTACTACTGCAATGAATATTGATTATATTAATATGTAGTACATATTCATTGTACATACTGAAGTGGGAAATATGATTATAATTTTGCACATGTCTTATATAAATTGAATGGTTTACCGATGCGATGAGCATACTCAACTAAATTATTTAGGACTTTAGAATGGCATTGCCCCGGATGTCACTTCGCTGCATTGATACCATTTAGAGTAAAATTAAAAGCAAATTATTACATATGTATAAATAAAGTTCAATGAATCAGGAAGACTCAAGTAAAGTTATTAACATCAAATAGTTGACGCTTATCTAAAGTACTCACTTTGTATGTTAAATTTATCTTGTAGCTTGGAAATCACAGCTTCCATTTGTAAAGTCATCTATAGTATTTTAAATAATTGATAGGTTTTTGATTAAAAAGAACTTAATTAAAGAAACTAAAAGAGTCTTAAAGAGTCTTACTCTCACTTTCTAAGCCTCCTTTCCCACAGCTAACACGTTCTTCCTTCAAGCAAAGTCACTTCATACTTAAAATAATTGAGGGTCACTTAAATTTAAGATTTTCTTAAACAAGATTCTAGTGTCCTTTGAAACATACATACATTTAGTTTTGCACTAATAAACTACTAGTACACCACTTTCTCTTCATTGAAAATACTATATAAATTATTAAAAATTCAAATAACTTTTTTTCACTCGTTCTTAGTATTTCTTCTTTAACTCTTTTTGGGCATAAAAACTAAGGCAAAAATTCTGAAGTAAAATGAAATTTTTAGTTTTAAGATAAACTTAAATAAACTTCAAGAACAAAAAAACAAAACCAAACCATTAAAACTAGAAGAAAGACTGACGAAAAATTCAATCTTAAAATTGAATTTGAATAGTTTTCATTGAAGAATAAAAGCAAACCAAAAAGGCATCTCAATATTTTCGATTTGTTTTTGTGTTGGCCAACACAAGACAAACACCTGCATCAAACCCCACTTCATTTCTGGCCAAGAGACAGTCATTCTTTACTAGTAATGATGTAACGATGATGATGATGAATGTATGCTGCTACTACTGTTGTCCCATCATCATCACCAGAATCATCATCATCTTGAATCCTTGAAGCAACTCAAAGAAGTGAACATTTCCGTTCGTGCATTAAATTAAATTCAGATTTACCAACTTTTCCATGACATTCATCGAAGCTAAGCGTTTGTTTCTTCCTATCATCTATATACATATCTATCTTTTACTTTTCTCGCTAACATTTTCTATGTCTATCAACTAAATTCTTTCTACTGTTTTTCTTTCTTTTCATGTTCCTCTTGACTTCTTCCTTCTCTTTTTACTTTATTTTTGTTTTTTTTTTTCTCATCAAAATGTCTTTTTCTGATCTGATCTTCTGTTCTACTGTTCATGAGTGTGTCACTATGCTTCAAGTTGTCTCGCCATTACAAACTGACTGAAGCTGATGCTTGCTGACCTCCTGACCCCCAACACCTCACACTTTTGCTCGCACATCTCCCAATGTCTATCATCATCATCTTCTATCTGTCTTCTTTTCAGTTTATCTAGAATATTTTGTCTATGCAGAGCGAGTAAGTTTGTCTTTCAAATTTCATGACATTTTCTTAGAATTTTCTTTTGTTCCGCTTCTTTATCCATCTGCCACAAAATCCACCAAATGCAAAAGAAAAGCTTTTTTCAATGTTTGTTTTATGCTTTTTTGGTGTCTTCCAAATTGTTTTTTTTTTTTTTTTTTTTTGTTGAGTTTGAAAACATATTTTCCTGGATTTTGTTTTTCTTATTGTTAAGAAATTTTAACGTCAGAATTTTTTGCTTATGTGAATTTTCCACGCTTTTCATAATTTCATTCTTCTGTTCACTTTTAGTTATCTTTCTATTTTTGGTTTGTTTAGTTTATTAAATGAAAAGTAAAGGTTAAAAAAAAAAATTTTGTGAAATAATTTATTTTCACTATGCTTGCTTTGCATAATTATGTATGATGCCTTTGGCCAAATTGTTTACATAAACTTTGACCTCTTTGAACTGTAAGGGGGCCCTTTGTATTCCTTTGTTCATTCTATTTCTCTTTATTAAGTGTTTCAATTTCACTCAACGCAATTTGATTTAAAATTTAATCACTCGACAATCAACATAATCAAAGCTGACAGACGCCAAGAGACTTTCACACGCCAAAAATGCCAAATGCCAAATGACATCGACTTCAATTTCAATTCGACAAGACACGACACGACACAAGACAAATCAAGGTACTGCCTCCAGCAGTCATAATACTTAGTATCACAAATTCATAAGGACTCATATTCAAACCACTTATTTGTCTCTCCTTATATACTTACTAATATTCATTTATATTTATTTTCTTCTTCACTTGTTACAGCAGCACACGATTCAGATTCACGTTACATGTCCGCCGAGGAACAAAGCCGGGAATTGACACGCAGCATACGACGTGAAGTTGGTAAACTTTCTGAGCAATGGAACAATCTAATCGATAGATCTGACAATTGGAAGCATCGTCTGGATGAGTACATGACAGTAAGTCAGCTTCATCACTTTTACTACGACTACTACTTTTTTTATCCATGACACCCTAAAAGCCCCTGGCAACAAAGTTTTTATTGTTCATACGCTGTCGCCGATGCCGCGTGGCAGGCAAATATCCTCATATACTTATTTAATATGATGTACTTGTGTCTACCAATGGATGGATGATGATTTTCTTATTTTTTTTTTTTTTTTTGTGTGAGACCCTCCACCTCACACTTAGTAATACTTGACACACACCATTTGATTTTGGGCTCTTCTTCTCTACTATAAGAATCATTTTGAAAAGCTAAAATACAAAAATGAAGTTGCTCCTTATAATATTGAAAGTCAAGCAGGCATGACTTTTGTGTTTGCATAACTTCGATCCTTTGTTTCTTGTGTATCCCCTCCCTCCCTATTTTGACGCCTTTTTTATCGCCTCAATTTGTTTGATTTGTTCGCACACTTCCCCTTGTCTCTTTGGCATTTTGTTCAATTATTTGTACTATCGGGGAAAAAATGAAAAGATAAAATTTTCTTTTTTTTCGCATAATTTTTGGCTTCTTAGCCTCTGCTTATGCTGGCTGCTATTGATGATGATGGTGATGATTATCATTATAATAATAATAATGACGATGCTGATGAAGATGATATCGAAAACGTTTATTATTTTATTAAATTTCTTTGATTGAAGCATTTTTACTAAGGCTCCGCCGTATAGAATTTGAGTATGTTATTTATTCTATTATGTATTCTTTCTTTCCTTCTTTCGTTTTATCTTGAATGGTTAAATTATCCTTAGGCAAGGCGTGTGTGAAGTCATTAAGAAAATGAGGAACAAATTGATTTTTGTTCTTTACGTTGAACTCAAGGAAATTATTATGAATTTATAAAGGAAAATTAAGTATCACAAGTTGAGTCATATATGTAGACTTTGCTATTGAAAGATTATTAGAAGATGAACAATTTTCTTATACTTAGAATACTAGCGCGTTTCTACGCCCCGGGCATTTATTAGATTATTGATGAAAGCGTTTAATCCACTTATTATATACGAAAAATTAAAACATGTTTGAGCTAAAATTTAAATTTATTTTTGAGCCACACTGTTATCGACACTTTAGTTATGTTGACCACATAGTTCACTCCTTTGTTTTTAAAAAGTGATGGAAATGATCGTCATTATCCACAAAACCTTAATAAATTATACATCTATAACCTTCCTGATGAATCACTCTGCCCATTCGTGAAAACCATATGAAAATCTATTCGCTAGTTTTTGAGTTTATCTCGTTCAGACAGACACACAAAGCCGCTTCTAAAGCTCGTTTAAAACATAGATAAATAACAAGCAAACAAATAGAGACATTTAAACTTGAATAGTACATTTTTATTTCTTATGTCTTACCTTTTTGGTTCCATGAGAGACATTGGAAGAATCCGCGATGAGTTGGGCTGCAAGTGGAAAGGAAACAATTTTTTAGCTTTCGCCAATGCCAAAAAGCAAAAATAGACCATTCACCAGTCCTAATAAAATCTTTCGCTTGGTGAAAATTGGTAATGAAATAAAAACAAAAACCTCTTCCGCACTCTAATTTAACCATAATCTGATTAACCATAATTATCTTGTCGTAGACGTCTTAAGAGGCTTAACCCAGCTGATCTGATATTTAAACAATCCCCAATCAATGTTTGATACTTATGTCTTAAGGGTACTTTTGTATTTGATCGCCTTAATAAAATGTAACATATATATAAAAAAAAAAATAGGATCGTTTCTCCGAAAATCCAGAAATTCATTTTCGAATTCTATCAAATTGGAAAGTATGCCTGTGCTCATCATTTCATTTAGACAGCGCTCTGCGGGGTCATAAAGCATCCAGTAAACAAGTTCGTCAAGGAGATTCCTTAATGGCGGGGAGAATGTTTACGCTTTCTCTTAGTAGGCAGAGCTCTTTAGTTAGATTAAGTAATTAATTTGTGTATTTATAAATAAAGTTAGTCGGAAACATAACTTTATTGCCACAGCATGCAATTTGTTCCCATTTTCCGAAATACTATGTTTGCAGAACATGTGCTGAAATGGAAAAAGTTGTGCTGATCAGATGGCTTTTGCCTTGAAGACGAGTAAAACCTACCTGATTTTTGTAACTTCGAGCTCGTCTAGGCTGCATACAGGCTTCACACTAGGGCAGCTTAAAGACCGCAGGCCGCCGTTTGACCAGCTTTGATTTAAAGAATCATTCTCCTTCTGTTCAATATTCAGTGGTATGTTTTTTTTTCCCCCATTTAATTCAATATCAATTTAAATTTTATCATGTTCATCATGCAGAACTTGATTCTGCTGATGTGATCATTTGTTATTTTTTTTCATTTCCCTACAACTTCATGAAATTACTTCACTACTATGAATGAATGAATGAAGTTGCCAATTTTTTTTAACGTTTGTTGTAGTTCGTTCTACATGTTGTACATAGTCTACATGAATGAACAAAATGCAACAAAAAATGATAAGAAAAACTTGAACAAAATTAACAACGAAATGAATCTTTATTCATTTTTCGCTTTTCTCTATCCCATTGCCTTTCCTTTCCTTTCCTTTTATTTATGCAACGAAACTTTATTTGTAACTACAAAAAATGAATAAAAATTGCAAAAAAAAAAAAAAAAAATAATAAGAAGAGAAAATGTCAAAAAAGTTTAAATAAATGCAGCAGCTTAAAACAATTACAAGGAAACAAACCAAAAAATGGGGCAAAGAAACTTTAGAATAATAAAAAAAAAAAACCATCAGAACATCTGAAAGGGGAAAAAGAAAGGAAGAAAAAAATTATTCAAAATGTAAAGAAACTTTTTTGATGTGAAATCCTCCTCCCTCCCTCGTGTAGAAACCATAGTCAAATTCAAAGCGTAAAGAGGCTCTTTAAATGTAAGTGAGTGTTGAGAGATGAAACTTGTAAAAATATGCTTGGTAAATAAAAAGACAGAAATAAGTTTAACTACAATAGAAGTTCTTAACTCTCTGTCTTTCTTTCTCTCTCTCTCTCTCCTTACTATTACTACTACAATACTTTCATCATCTCTACAAGTTTCTACTACTTTCTATAAAGTATCTAGAACTTAATAAAATGATTGGCTTAAGTAACTGTTTCACAGCTGATAAAACCTAAGCTGCGGTTTCAACTTTTTTCTTTTATGGTTTTAGACCACCATCATCATCTTCATCACCATTGCCATCTTCTTTATTATTATCATGGTCATTTGCCCATGATCATATTCTCCTCTTCTACACATGTGAGTGAATCTGGTTACATGCAACTGACTGTCAACTTTTTAGCACTCGACACACAATTGATTTTATTAATTAATGCAATTGACATAAAAGAAAAAAAAAGGCAAGGAATGGAAAGGAAAGGAAAAAGAGGAGAATGGTTATATTTACAGTTAGTATAAAGTGTAACTGAGAATCTCAGGGAACTGAAAGGAGTAGAATGGCAAACAAACTAAAGTAAAAATAGAATTTCAAATTCAATTTGCACTGTGGTCCAATCCGAAAAACTTTTTGCTGTCCTACTGTCAATGCAGCTAATACATACATATATTCACATATCCTCATCCTCTCTCTCTCTCTCTCTCTCTCTCTCTCTCTCTTACTAAAAACATCATTGTACATACATTCGTCCACTTATGTTGTATATGTATGTGTGTATTGTATACATTTATTTTATGTAGCTTGATATGCGCATAACTTGTGTTTGAACTGAACAAACGAATACGAGGGAAATTCAAAAAATAAAGACACCCAAGATACTTAGAATTTTAACTTCGGTTCACCAAAGCTTCTATCAGAATACTTTTATTTTAATACACATATAATCTGGATCAAATCGAATCGATTCTGATTGCAGTCTCCGACACACCTTATTATTGTATTACCAACTTATATATCAATGGTTTTCTAGGTACTGTTGGGTTTTTGAGGAAGAGATTTGTCGCATGGGAGAATCAGCATGATGGCACTGCTTATGTTGATCTTCGTATCAAAGTAGATGGCATTTCAGGTATCCCAAAAAACTGTGGACATGTAGATTCCCGCTGATGCTCCTCAACTCACCTTATTAGTGTATTACCAAATTATATTTCAATGGTTTCAAGGATTTGTTGGGCTGTGTAAGGAAGAGATTTGTCGCATGGGAGAATCAGCATGATGACACTGCTTATGTTGATCTTCGTATCAAAGAAGAAGGCATTTCAGGTATTCCAAAAAACAGTCCACATGACGATTCCAGCTGATGCTGATGTTTCGAATTTCTTTTTGACTGATTGCCTGGTTTAATAATTTTTTTTCACTTGTGTTTTGGACTCTGATTCATCTACCAATGTGAATTTCAATTTTATTTTCCAGTTGATCAGAGCTTAACCCACTGATACCAACTATTATCCACAAAACTAATAAACTCCTATATTTAAAACTGTATATTTTCTAAGTATATCACAAATATATCTCTTTATTTATTGACTGACCTTCGTTAGTATCTTCTACAATATTTTGTGTTCCTCTCGCTGTTATTGTTTTTATAGTAGAACATAAACTTTTATACGTACATCATACGCCCCCCCATAGTCTAATAAAGGGATATGCGAAAGGCGGGGAATAGTAGTAAAGCAAGTGAAATATTAGGAAGAAAAGACGTAGGTGGTCAGAGAAGATGAGAAAGGCTAACTTTGTTGAGGCGTGGTACATTAAAATGCATTAATATTAATTTTTTTTACTCTACTGCTCGCCTGCTGCTGCCCTCTTTCAACTCTTCTTTTTTAACCATTTTTGTTTGTTGTAAGTTCGTTTAATTCATTTTTTCTGCTTTTTACCTTTTCCTAGATTTTATCTTCTTCTTTTTTATTATAGATATTTTTTTTTTTTTGTTGATATTAAAAATTAAAACTAAGTGCTGCCAATACTAAAAATATTCTGATAACAAAAAAAAAAAAAAAGAATAGAAAGAAAATAGTGAAACAAGAAAAGAAGAAAAAAGAAAAACTTTATTAAAATACATGAAAAAATAACTTTGGCAACGCAGTTGACTGAGTTCGAGCACCGCTTGAGTTAACATTTCAAACGAGTTATGTGCGCATCATCCTTTCTTTTAGTCCTTTTTTTTTTTTTTTTTTTTTTGTATAATACTTTTGATGAAAAACTGTCGGTTAAAAGTTTATAGCGTTTTTCCACCAATTTTTTTTTTTGGTATATCAAAAATTTCATCTTCCCTCAAAGTTTTTGTTACTTTCTTCTGTTTTTTAGTGTGATTCTCTGCTTCTGCTCTACTGACATAATATTAATAAATTAAAATGAGAAAAAAATTGTTTTAAAAGTGCTTTTAATAACACCGAACGACCACATTATGGCTTATGGAGTTGCTTCATTCTCCTGCCTATCTACCTGTGCCCTCCATGATTTACTTTCCTCCTACCTTTGCAATTTTTTTGGTAAAAGTTTTTTATATTCCTTTGGTCATTTTATCCAAATTTAAAAAGTTTCTTTTTTGTTGGTGTTATTACTAATATTTAAATGAAATCTGTTAAGGACATAAAACAATGATGAACAACAAACAATATAAATAATTTTTTAATATAATAAAGGAAGGAAATACAATATGTAAATAAATTTGAATATAATTGAGGGAATATACTATTGTATTTCACAGATTAATTTTTTGTTTTTTTTATTGCGATTTCACTACCGCAAGTGCAACATTTAGCATGTGTAAGGTTGCATAATAATAAAATAAAAAAAACATCTTCGATGAAATTATTCTTGAAAGGCCTGAATATTGAATCAATTAATAAATTAAAAAAAATAATATAGAAAACAAAAACTAACAATGAATTAATTATTCCTGACCGTTGCTTCTCGGTGCACCTATCGTCACCAACACCTGCTCAATAGAGTTACTCTTACAGAAAGAAGTCAACAAAGTTTGTAAATGTAAATGTGGCATAGAGTATCAAAAGTGTCAGACCAATTCTCCAGCCATCGTATCACCTCGTTAATACCCGTAGATTTTTTTTGAAAACAACCATACAAATTTGGTGAAAGCGTCGACAGCTGGCAATATGTATTTATACTGTTTTTGAAGTACGCTCCATTGGACCCTGGTCATCAACGTGCTATGTGTTCAACGTAGAGTCACCTGTACAGTAAAACAGTTGTCAAAAATTAGTATATCATAAGTGTACACATTGTATAATATCGGACCCAAGATTGATCCTTACGGTACCCCAGCATTAATATTTATGGAGTGCGATTGAATTCCATTTAACTCTACGAATAAATGTCGATGGATGAGAAAACTTTGTATAATTTTTGTAAGGTAAACAGGCGTATTTATAACCATCAATTTATGTATTAAACCGTCATATCATACTCTGTCGAAAGCTGCTTGCATATCTAGAGCAATCAGACCGATTGAGTTCTTATCTTGCATGTCGCTGGTAGAATAGAATAGAATAGAATAGAATAGAATAGAATAGAATAGAATAGAATAGAATAGAATAGAATAGAATAGAATAGAATAGAATAGAATAGAATAGAATAGAATAGAATAGAATAGAATAGAATAGAATAGAATAGAATAGAATAGAATAGAATAGAATAGAATAGAATAGAATAGAATAGAATAGAATAGAATAGAATAGAATAGAATAGAATAGAATAGAATAGAATAGAATAGAATAGAATAGAATAGAATAGAATAGAATAGAATAGAATAGAATAGAATAGAATAGAATAGAATAGAATAGAATAGAATAGAATAGAATAGAATAGAATAGAATAGAATAGAATAGAATAGAATAGAATAGAATAGAATAGAATAGAATAGAATAGAATAGAATAGAATAGAATAGAATAGAATAGAATAGAATGGAATGGAATAGAATAGAATGGAATGGAATGGAATGGAATGGAATGGAATGGAATGGAATGGAATGGAATGGAATGGAATGGAATGGAATGGAATAGAATGGAATAGAATAGAATAGAATAGAATAGAATAGAATAGAATAGAATAGAATAGAATAGAATAGAATAGAATAGAATAGAATAGAATAGAATAGAATAGAATAGAATAGAATAGAATAGAATAGAATAGAATAGAATAGAATAGAATAGAATAGAATAGAATAGAATAGAATAGAATAGAATAGAATAGAATAGAATAGAATAGAATAGAATAGAATAGAATAGAATAGAATAGAATAGAATAGAATAGAATAGAATAGAATAGAATAGAATAGAATAGAATAGAATAGAATAGAATAGAATAGAATAGAATAGAATAGAATAGAATAGAATAGAATAGAATAGAATAGAATATGCTTCGACATGCAAGTTAAGCTTCTGCCAAGAGGTGGCAAATTATTTGGTCATCAAAAGACCCGTTTTTAAAAGACTGATTCGAAAAAGTCAGTTGTCAAACAGTGACTGATTCAAAAATAACTCAGTTATCAACAAGTGACTTTTTCGAATCAGTTTTTTTAAAACCGGTATTTTGAAAACCAATTCAAAAGGTTGACGGTTATTTGCGACCTTTGCTTCTGCCCTATCGAAAAATTTTTGAAAAGCCGCATAATAAAATCATGGGATGGTAGTTTCAGGCTAATCAGGTGGTTTTCCAGATTAAGGAATGTCTTGTGATTTTAGCAGTTTTCCAAGATTTTGGGAAGTAATCAATCTGAAAATCAATCTGAATCTACTTTGTTGCTCGTAGAAATTGTATTGGATTTCAAAATCCAGAATGAAAAGTTTGCATTGTTTTCTCAATGCAATTAAATATCCATTTACTTTATAAGGAAATAAACTTTAAATAAGATTATTGCGACTATCAATGAACTTAATAATCGATTCAGTAAAACTTCTTCTGAACCCGTCACTTAAAGTCGTCATCAGTCAAGAAGTCACTTAAAGTCATCATTAGTCAAGTAGTAACTTACCACTTTTCCTTTGGTTTTGTTTCATCACAAAATTTACCTTTAATTTAATAAAATTTAATTCATTTAAAATATCCTTAGCATAAACTATGTTTTCTTCTTAATCTCGTCGTTTACCTAAATTTTAATTTAAAGCAAATGAGAATTTTGTTTACTTTATACATAACTTTAACTAACTAAGTAACTAAGCTTATGAAATTTTTTGAATTAGGTCAGTTAATTTTATCAAAGGCAAATGATGATGGGGACCATAAGCAAAAACTATACAAAGACAGTTGTTAGTTAGTTAGTTAGTTCGTTTGTGAAGGGGGTAACTCACAGAGGAGAGGTTTGTGTTGCGTTAAGCTTTAATTTTACCCTTGTGTAAAATTTATTACTTTGTAAGGTTAACGTGCTCTAAAAGTTGACCACAATTGCGCTTGAAAGTAGGCAATAAATATTGCATATAATACAATATTCGTTTTTCTATTTTGTGCTTTGTGTAGTGAAAAAGAGTAATAAAACAAAATATGGCATAAACAAGCAATAAAAATGGTAAAGCAAACACACAAAAAAAAATAAAAAAAAAGGAAGTGAATAGAAAAAATAGATGGAAAATAGAAACAAAAAATTGATTGCAAAATGATGTTGCACAATGCATGCACACATGAGTGTGTGTGTGTGTGTGTGTCATAGTAATAATTCTTGTTGACACTTCATACGTTCGCCATTTTCTACACAATAAAGTCACCATATTGAGTTTGTATCTCATTCTTTTCCTCGCAACATTTTTATCCTTTGTGTTGCAAGCGGAAAGTTGCATTCGCTACAAATATTGATTATGTATATAAGAGAAGAGAGTAAAAAGTTGAAGAGGATTGGAATGGCAAAGGCAAAGAAACAATGCACACCACATATCCTTTTGTATCTTTGTATCTACACCTACTTGCAGATCTTTGTATAAAGCAAGTAAACTGGTGTCATATTTATGCGTTCGCGCACTTTGTTGCACAAAAATTTATATGTGCAACACATACTTGATCCTTTTTGCGGCATATCCTTTGTACCAACGCACACACACACATAAATGTACTTACTTCACCCATTCTCGTTGTTTTTCAAGATTCTATCAACACCACAGATTAATACATTGTAGTATGTGTATCTTTCAATCTCTTTTGTCTTTTCTGTATTATGTTTGTTCTATGACATTTCCTTGTTTGCCTGCTTTGCCTTGTTACTTTTGTAAGGATTTCATTTTTAGACTCCTTCATATCCTTTGTGTGCTGTCTGTCCTTAGTTTTATTATCATTTATATATCGATTTTCCTTTCGGCTTTTTTTCTATGCTTTTCTTTTTTTTATATTTATTGTCCTCGCCTTTATTTTTCTTTGTTTTTTGTGTGGTTTTGCCTAAAAGGATTCATTGCATTTGAGATGCTTTGAGATGCTTTGCGATACTTTATGAGTTTTTATGTGGTTACTTTGAGAAGGGGGAAGAATGAATGAATGAATGAATTACATGATTGTGTTTTTTATGGCTTTCACAAGACAACTCTTTGCCTTAGTTTTGTGGTTGTTTATGCATGGGAAATACTCAATTCTTTGGGTCTATAAAACAGATTTACGTGTTATGCGTAAATAACATTTGGTGCTTCTGGCTTATCCTCAGTGTGTATTGCTGTGGGTGTATATTGTTTTCAGATTCATTTTTATGTTTGAACATAATACAAAAAATGATTTGTTTTGGACATGATTGTAATGATAAATGAATTTCATCACTACACACAAACTCAGTATTTGTTAATATTGATAAGCAAATTTCATCACGAAAAAAAAAAAACAGTTTAATAAATTTAAAAAAACTGTTCAAAACTTTTTCCTTTTTTTCAAAACCATCCTTGTTTTATGTAATTCATTCCAATTTAATCAAATTATTTCCATCTTAAGCAATTTTTGTCTACTAATGACCTTCACTTAGTCAAACTCTCTTGAATCTCGTATCACATGTAGCCTCATTTAACGCGCATAATCTACGAAAATTTGAACGTTAAAGTATCATCTACAGTCACCACTTTGCCATCAACAACCTCAATTGTTGCCACTTAACCTTTTGTTGCACAAACTAAAACTAACCACAAACCTTCACCACTTGACGAAGTCCTGAAGTCGACCAATATAGAGATCGACCAACAGAAAGAACTCACCAATGAATGAATAAATGGACCGACTGACAGACCAACTAACCAACCAACCAACCGATGAACTATCGAAGGACCAAATAAACGAACTAGTCATAGTCAACCAACGAACCAAGGAACGAAGTGAACAAACTTTCTGACCGCCATGGCCAATGACCAACACACACACAACACATTGGTGCATTTAACCCAATTTCCCCCAACTGATAGAAAAAGAGGGAGAGAGAGAGGGAGAGAGAGAGAGAGTGAAAACTCAATAAAAAACCACAAAATGTGCAGCGTGTGGTAATTGTATCTATGTATGTGTATCTTTTTCTGTAGTATAATATTTAAGGCAAAGTGTATAATTTGAAAGGAAGCAGGAAGTGCAGGAGCACAAGGTTCATGTTAGAGATAATACCATATGTTTAGTACACTTAAATACACAAAATGCAGGACATTTCTAAGATTCACTTATGTTGCTGCTGCTGCTGTTGTTGTGTTGCAAGTGATGCTCTGTTGTTATATTCTTTTCTTTTCTAGTATCTTTTCTAATATTTTCTTTCAAATTGTTTTATTGATTTCCGACAGTAAGAAAAAAGGAAGGAAAATAATGCACATAACAAAAAATATGAAGAAAAATCTGAAAATAAATAATATAACAACTTCATGTTTATAGTATAACTTCCTTATACAACTTTCCCTCCTGTTGCGTTGATGATTGTTGTGGGGCAAAAAATATTGTATATATGTAAGTAAAGTTGAACTGTGTATGGAAGGAAAACCAAAGGTTGACCATTATTTAACCACATGTGTTTTATTCTTCAATATTGGCTAAGTGTAGTCAACCCAGGAACGAAAGGTTGAAAGGAAAACTGATTAGAGAATTTGAGGATTACTCGGGTTTTTGTTTTATTTTTGTAGTTTCTTCTTTAAAATAGTCATAAGTATTTAATAATAGAAATGTAGGAATATTTTAAGTCCTAAATAGTGATTTTTTAAGTTAATTTCTTTGAAATTGTTACAGAAAATCTTTATAAAATCAGCAAAAAAGACAAACTTTGAATATGCCGAAGTAGTAATAATTTTCACGCCCCTCCTAAGGTCTTGAAATTTAAATAGCTGGTGAATATTGGTTAGACGCTTATAGTATCCAAATTTCAAGTCGATAGAACAAAAAACAAGAAAGTTTTTCTAATAAGAACTTTAATTTGGATCTTGGTTTGTATGGAGGTACCCCCCCTAGTGGTCCGAGGGTCTTGAAATTTAAATGTTTGGTGAATATTGGTCACACACTTATAGTATCCAAATTTCAAGTCGATAGTACAAAAAACAAGAAAGTTTTTCTAATAAGAACATTAATTTGAAACTTGGTTTCTATGATTTATTCAAGGTCATGATTAAATGTAAGCTAAATTACAAGAAAAATTGGTCATAGTCGCATAGTTATTGAAATTTTTTTGAAAAATAAAGACTATCATGGACAACTACGTAGTAGTTCGGAAAGAAAACTAATATATTCTGCATTGTATATGGTAAAAGGGCAGATTATAATAAAAAAGCGAGCAATTCCACTGTGTCGTGTTCCCAACTTACTATTTCTTACAGTAGAAAAGTCTCTCTAATGAATGTTTGGTGTACATTAAACACATCGATGCACATTATCAGAGGCGTGTTTTAGAAAGTGTCCAAGTTACAAAGAAGCATGGCTCATTTTCGAGCAAAATAACTTGGCGTGTGGCTGGGACTCAGTAAGATAATTTTAATCTACATCATTTGCATTGATCTTCACGTGAATTCTTTAAATATGTTATTTTTTTACGATGAGAAAAAATTTAATCTTAATGGACTAGATGGGTTCCGATATAATTGCTGCGATCTGAGAAAGGAACCCCTTGTTTTCTCTAAGAAAAACTTTGGTGGCGGGTCAGTAATAGTTTGCGGCGCATTCAATAAATGTGGTATACTCGAATTAAAGTTTACGAGGTCAAGAATGAATAACGAAGCGTACATAAATATACTGGAGAGCAGTCTGATATCTTTTATGGTTTAAAACAAAAAAGAATCACTTGTTTTCATGCAAAACAAGTCGCCAAAGAGTGACAATTTTAGAAAACTTCTCTGTGCAGATCGTGGATTAGCCAGTTTGCTCACTGGACTTAAATTGTATAGAAAGCATTTGGAAAGTAATAACTCAGCGAATATAGGCAGATTATAAAAGATTTGACAATTTTCGAATTAAAAAACTCCTTATTAACAAACCTCATAAATTCGATGAAAACACGATTTATTTTTGCTACACATTACTCCCAATTTTGATCGAATTAAGCTTGCACATTAAGCTTGAGGCTCCTTTGGAGAATTATTCGCTCTTTACGAGGCATAACGGTTTTCGTTTCACATTTTGTGTCTATAAATTGATGGATTTCTTAAAGATTTTTTTCTACTATCTGTCTTGTTGTAAGATTGCTGTCGCGATACGCTAATATTATATACAATTTTCGAAAGAAAAAATACTTTAGTACATATTAAAATAAATTGTTTGACCCAAACACATGACCAACTTTCATGCGTGTGTGCGTATGTTTGTTCATACAACCTGGTTGCATCAAACACTTGTATGAATTTCTATAGCAACTAAAAGTATGCAATATAAAATTATACTTTCCGTTTAAAAGTCAATATGTGTGGGTATAATTTGTTACTTAAGTCCTGTTGGTTGCTTGGACATTTTCACATTACATCATCTCCCTCTCTCTCTCTCTCTCTCTCTCTCTCTCTCTCTCTCTCTCTCTCTCTCTCTCAACCATTTATTAATTTCATAAACAATAAAATGATTTATAAAATTGTTTATTGGCCACTTTGTCAACACACACACACACACACACACACACACACACACACACAAACTCACTTTATCATTCACAATGGATTGAACTCAACAGATCTGAACTCGTCTATCTGACTGACTGTACTATGTCTGCCTGTCTGCCTGCCTGCATGTGAACGACAGTACACAGACCATTAAATGTTTAAACATTGATTAAAAAATATTGGTAAACATTAACAACAAAAAAAAAACAGAAGTGGAAAAGAAAAATAGGAAATGAGAGAAAGAAAAAAAGATTGTAAAATACCAAAAAAAAAAAAAAAAAAATGGCAACATTTAATGCCAATGAAAATAAATAAGAAATGACAAATTGTGCAGAGTAAAAATTGTTCATACCACAACAAAATAACACAAATGGAAACTCAACAGCAAAATGGCGGTTGTTGTTGATAACTAAAGAAGATTGAAGAGCGCGAAGAAGGGAGAGAGGAGAGTACGAGGGAGTGAGAAGAAGTTGTTGGAAAAATATGGTTGGTTGAAAGAAAAATCGTATTTACCGCATGGGAAATCAATTGATTGTCACGCTAAAATGGGTTTTTATTGAAGCTTGGATTTTGTTTTGTTTGTTGCTGCTGCTGCTGCTGCTACTGCTGCTGGTGATGTTGATGTTGATGTCATTGCAGCTGCGACACTTGAACCTGATGTTATGTTGTCCTGCCTGACCCCTCCTAACTATACTTCAATATTCTACTTACTACTAACATATTCTACCATATTTTTTCAGATTCTTTTTTCTACTTTTTCAAATCCACCTGAGTTGAGTTTTAAATGGATTTTTCTTTTTATATGTATTTTTTTTTTCTCTCTCTTCTTTTTTCGCACTTAAATTGTGTGCAAATATTGTCCGGAAATGCAATCATGTTTAATTGTCAACAACAATAACAACACCAGCAACAACAACAATTGTCACCAAACAACATATTGAATGTTGTTGTTGCTATATTAGTATATTGCAACAAAATTTCATAAAAGTATCAACGCATATCAAACAAACACATGTATCTCTATCTATCTATCTATCTATTGTATTGTACAATGTGTGCTATGTATCTAGATACATAGTATAATATTGGCTGATAATATTGCACGTGCCAATTTCAATTTCAATTTAATTTTGTATGCAGACTAACATGTTGCCAATTTTTGTTGTTGTTACTTTCTATACATTTTGTTTTGTCATGCATTTCACAATAAATTTATCAAAAATATATTGTTGTTGGTGTGTGTGTGTGTGTGTGTGTGTGTGAGTTCATCATTTTGTGGCTTTTTTGATTTGAATTATTTGTGACAATTATTTTCAATCTAAAGTGTATTTGAACAACATCATTATGTTTGGGTTTATGGAGATACATTTTTTTGTACATAAATTTTACTTAATTTCTGATTGGAAAGTTTAAAAAAATAGTATGAGCATGGATAAGGTAGAAAGGTGCATGGTGATTTAAAATGATGTATGTTCAATGGATTAGCGAAAAGAGTTTTGTGTTGAAATGGATAAATAAAGTTATGTATGTGAACTGTCTTTAATTTGATTTAGTCTCGATCCACTTGATGGAAGGTTTATCTTAAGAACTGTAAATATAATCAAAGTTACTTTCTCTATTATTGGTGGTTTTCGAAGATTTCAAAACCAATGTTCAGTTCAGCTGAGACAGTTAGGTTTTGGCGATGGAAATGATGTCGCTGTCTTCAGATTAGAAAAAAAGTTTTGTTCGGTATATTTTTCAGCCTTTGCCATTTATCATCTAATATTCCATTCCTTCTTTAATTTCTTCTTTTGCTACGAATATAAGGAATATATTTTTAGAGAGACTGCGTCATAGAATTCTTGGGCACTGTTCACGATGGTTCTTCGGGATTTAATAGTAATGCACAGTGGATCTTTTAATTCTTCCACCAATACCATTTATGACACATTTGGGATGTGAAGTAGTAAAAAGTTCCAAGTTCGAGAGAGGTGATTCTGTATTTTGCTTTGAATGCATTGATTCTTGCATTTATATAGTGATTTTTGAATTGAGCATCGCAATTATCACTGAGAATATACAAAAATGTAATCTTATTAGTGATTGACTTGATGTGCTCCAATATTTTCTGAAAAAAAAATATGTACAAATTGTAGCTTAATTCATTACAATGAAGAAGAATGAATGAACGAATGAGTGAAAAGCTTAACTTCCACATAATAATATATTAGTTTTAAAAATAAATTTTATATTAGAATCGCAGATACAACTAATTTCATTCAACGTTTATTTCAATTCATCTAACATTATATTCTTAAAATTGATATGTTTAAGTTTGTCTTTGTAAATGTTAAGAGAAATCAAAGTTTCAATATGTTAACACTTTAATTCTGTAAATAACACAAACTTTTATATCTTTTGTATCGCGGGTGCAACAAGTGAACAATGACAACTTGCAGTCAATAATACTACACATATAATAAATAACAACAAGTACTTACATCTTGTACTACATAAGAATACATAAATGCATATTGTCTGTCACTACACATGTTGCCAGTAAAATATATTCTCAAACTGTTAGTAGAAGCTGTTTCTCCTCTTATTATGCAGTTTATACCAAATCTTCGAATGAGAATTTTTCCCAGTGTGTCAAAAATTTTGAAATGAAATAAAACAAATTGTATATTTTTAATATTAAATTTGGACCTTTTTCTTTGCTCTCATATAGAAAAAAAACAATAACAAAAAAACAATAACAAATATTGTGAATTAAAAATTAGTGTCGATAATTTTCTGTAACTGAATCACCCAGGAGAAACAATTATTTTAATTTCTTGAAAATTATAAGATATGCTTTGTGAAAATCTTCCATTTGAAATGAATTAAGTTATTTTAAGAAATATCCCTTTGAGTTGATTATTGATGAATCCTTTGTTTAGAGCAAGAGTTCTTACTCTAATGAAGTTTATGGCCTCAAACAAACATCTTTCTGGGTACCACTTACCTTATCCTAAGCAAAACTTGTGAAATATTATTCCTAATGTTGAATTAATTATTATTGATTATATGCAATGAAAATTTATTTTTTTCAATTAGAGAAAGAAGACACCTAAATTACATTCAATACCAAATCAATTCTGTCTTAATTTCAAATTAATTTTTGTTGTTATGAAAATCAGTCAGAATTATTTATTAGCGGAATTGAAAACCAAGTCTGATTTGAAATTCTGGTGTCATGAAAACTGATCGGTTTTGTCTTTTTTGAACATAAGCAAAACCCATGTTCGAATAAGCTGTTCAGCTGGATTTATGAATTGTTCTTTGAAATACATAAATAAAATATAAAAAAAAAAAATAAATAAATAAATAAATACAAAACAACAACTGCCGTGGTAGTCTTTTTATTGATAGAAAAATATACTTGTGAAAGGATAAAATGCAGAATTTTGAGAGACCGCTGCAATCCTTTGGCCTCTGCTTGCCGCGTAGATGACGTTGAGACAACTCCTTCTAAACACTCCTTTACTTTTTTCAAGCAATTTGCGTCCTTAATGGGTGCCACAACAACTCCCCCAGCGACTTATCACGTTTCGTGAAGCCCTTGGCAATATCGCTATGTGTTTCCATAAACTGCAATATGATTGCATTCTGCCTTTTATTCTTATATTTTGATTCTCAGATAGAAATGACATTTTTTGTTTAATATGAAGTTCCTCTAATTTTTTTTTGTATAATAAAGTATAATTATTAATTTATTTTCATTTTAATGAAATACACAAATACACAGAACAAAATAAATTCTGGCAGCTAACGGGTTTTTGATTTGTTATGACATCTGATTCCATCACAACCACGATTATTGAGTATCTGATGTCAATGAAAATTTAATTTTTTAGACCAGAGAAAGGAGACACCACAAATACTTTCAATTCCAATTAAATTCAGACTAAATTTTTAACTAAAAATTCACTTGTCCGGCATAACATTTTTGACACCTTGATCAACAAATCTTAATAATCATTTTACAAATGTATATTTCACATCTATATACTCGTATATGTATTTCCCACAATGATTAAGACTCAATCATTAATATTCACGCATATTTATACCAGATACTTATATCTTAATACACGAACAAGATACTTTCCAATTACTATTAATTTTTTCTTAAAAAAAAAAACAGTTCAATCTATAAATATTTGCTACCAAAAACACAAAAAAAAAAACAAATTCCACTTAAAGGAATTTTTGTCTGTTATATTTTTCGGTACCAAAAAACATGAAAACTTTTGTGTATTTTTTGTGAATATTGAAAATCCAAAAAAGATAGAAAAGATTCAATTGAAATGCGCAACAAATTAAGCATAAAATACAAGAAAAGTGGCAGCTTGAAAAATTAGTTTTACGCTTAAAAATAGATTTTCCATAACTTGGAAAACTTCATCTACTAATGTCGTCGTCGTTGTTGCTGTTGTGGCTGCTGCTGTGTGCTTCGGAAACTACCAAATTTTAGTAAGGCAAAAGGAGAAAAAGATACTGGATAACATAGAAAGAAGAGACAACTTCAATTTAAGTTATAGACCACAGACAGACACACACAGATACACACAATGTTATATAGTACATATTGAATAAGTGTGAAATACTAAGTGAATAGAAGAAGAAAAAGATGCAGATGGTGATGCAGATGCAGATGAAGAAGAAGAAGAAGTTTAGAGTAAAGAAAAAAGCAAGGGAAGGATAGCCACCAACAGACATGCAAAGGCAGGCAGTCAGACAGACAGACGATAGTCAGACTGTGTATCATTGAAATGTGCCAAGACAGGAAACTGCAACAGAAGGCGCCCAAAAAAAACAAAAAACAGAAATAAAGAAGAAAAAATAGGAAATAATAGAAGAAGAAAAAATAAACTGCAGTTAATAAATTTGTTGGTTTTGTTGTTGCTGTTGTCATGTAAAAAAAAGATTGAGATACTTTTCTATCTACTACAACTTCAGCTTGTTTTACTTCTCTTGATGCAAGCAACACTTTGCGCCTTTGCGCGAATATTATTTTTCCTCAATATTTTCTTTTCTTTTTCTTTTTGTTTGTGTTTTTCCACTTTTCTCACTTTATTTGCATGCATTTGCGTATTTGTGTCTTGTTGCATGTAGCGGCAAGTGTAGGCTGTTTGTCGCACACGTTCTTCATGGTATATTTTTTTTTTTTTTTTTTTTTTTTGTGGGAATTTTGTGGTTTTTTTCATGACGTTTAATAAACAATTTCAAAAGTGTTGCAGACAAATTATGCGCACGAATATTTTTTTTTTTGGGGGGGCTTATGATGATAAAGTTGTCACAAGTAGTTTTATAAGAAGTAGAGCTCTCTCTCTATCCAAAGACATGTGTGGATTAGAGCAACAGGATATGTTTTTATGGTGATGCTATTTTTGGATGTGAGCAGGTTCATGCATACATAAATAATTCTGTTGACTCTTTATAAATAACACCAAAAGGTGTGAGAAAGTATTCCAAAATGCGGCAACTTGATGAGTAAAGCATTAAGCTTTTATATCAAAACAAAACAATAACAAAAGTTTCTACACCTAAAAGACTTCCTTCACACACGACATCATAAAAGATACAATATCTTAAATGACTTTGCCACTCTTAAAATTGTGTAGATACAAAAGAACTTTAACTCAAATGATGATGATTCATTTGAAAAAGCCGAAAAAAGCAAATACAAAAAACTTCAATAAAAAATCATTAATAAAATTCATTTTAAATCTTCTATTGAGATACAAATGTGCAACAGACAAGCAACAAACAAGAAGTGGCACTTCACCATTTATTAACATCCAAAAAAAAAAAAAAAAGATACTCAACCAACAAGCCACTCAAATTTATTGCAGTATGTGCAAGTGGAGGCACAAGCACTCAATATAAATTGAGACAAGCACTTGAGTGTTTTGACTCAAAATTAAATAAAATAAAATAAAAAACTAAAGAGAAATAATGTACATGGGGAAATAAGCATATAAAAAAAGAAAATGCAAACAAAACAAAACGAAACGAAACAAAAAAAAAAAAAACACAAAAATAAAAACAAAAGAATTCAGAGAAATAAAAACGTGCGTTAAAATAAAATGGAAAAAATGTAAACAAAAATAAACTCATGAAATGAGAAAAGCGTGAGAGGGAGAGAGAGAGAGAGAGAGACCTCTGGAGTGAGGATAAATGAATGTCGATTGTATGAGGGTGTGCGAGATCAAAGCCTATTAAAGTTCATATGAGTCTTTGGCGAGCAGCATGGGTGAGCGAGAGAATTTGAGTCTTAAAGCTTGAGAGAAACTAATCAAGTGAACATCAAATGAGAGCAAACAACCAAACAGAGCGAGCATTAAGTTCACGTTCTTTCGTATGCATGCGTGTGTGAGTGCTTGCATCACGTTCAGTCGCTGGCGATATCTCAATTTTGGGATTTGAATGAGGTTTAAGTCACTTGGCAAAAGCATGGAGTACTTCAACTCACTCATTGAGCAACTAAGTAGCTAAACAGCTCAGTAAGTTTGATGAGTGAAAGAAAAGTCAGCTAAGCAACTAAATAAGTTTGTTAAGAGAGAGAGAGAGAGAGAGAGAGAGAGAGAATAATTGGTTCACAAAGTGAGTGGGAGAGAGTGTAAATTTGCTTTAGAACAAGTTTCATCTAAAAAAATGCTCACATTAAATTGCTCGCTCCAAAATGAATTGAGTGAGAGAAATAAAGAAAGACCAGCAATATATTTTTATGCTATTGTATTGTATTTGACTTTTTGACTGACTGAATGCCGGCTAAAGTTGTTGCATTTTTTTGTTGAAGCTTCATTTCATTTTATAAGTGGACGTCGTGTTGTTTGGTCGCATAATAATAATTTTTTGTTCTGTTTTGTTGTTAAAGAAGTTTGAAGTGTTTAAATAGAAGAAGTACTACATAATTCAATTAACGTTATTTTTCCTTAAACCGACAAAAAATACATTAAAGATACAATTAGTCTATAAAAAGATACATTATTCTTTAAAAAGATACATTATTCTATAAAATGATACACAAAACTATCTAAAATGTTTCCTTAGCAGCAAAACATTAACGAATTGACTATTTTGTATGCTTCAAAAGTGTTTAGCGCTTGCGCACGTGTTGTTTTCCAAAGTATCTATTGGTTTCAAAATTATCTAAAGACATTAAATGTGATTCACATGATTAGAAATATGGACAAATTTTATGAAAACTCTTCAAAACTCTCTAATTGATTCAAAATAATCGGGGCCCACAAAAACACGCGTCTTTTAATACAACAAAAGTGTATATCAATGTTAAAACGTGTATCTAAATATGTTTAATTTATCTAAATTTATTAGAAATCATCTTTAAATCAATCAAAGTTACCTTGATTTATGATTTTGTTAAAAAGTGTATTAAAAAACCTCTAAACAGTTAAAAAGTATCTTTTAGTATAAGATACATGTTTCGAAATACTACAAAAGTGTACTATACTCTTGTTAAAATGTATATCTAAATATGCATGCTTCAACAAACATTTTTAAAGGATCTTCATAGCAAAGAATTCTCTTTGAGTCAATTCAAGGGTTAAAAAATGCATAATCAAACATTTTAAAGTATCTACATATCAAAAAGCCATGCTTTGAAATATTTCAAAAGTTTCTACACTTATAAAATGTGTTTGATAAAATACAAAAATATATTTACTTTCATAAAATTGCAACAACAAGTATGCAAAAGTATCTACAAGTGTCTAAAGGATAACAGAAAAAAAGCTTATGAAATGTTTAGCTTATTCAAGCAACCTTAACTTGTGTGCAAAGAAATATTGGTATATATAAAAATATTGTGAAAAGATACAAAAAAAAAATAATTTTATAAATTCTGTTCAAAAAAATATTCAAGTTAACAGAAAAAAAGAAAATTCTCAAATAATACAAAATTAAATTGAATTTAACAAGCCAAGTTCATTGTTCGTGCTTTTGTAAATTTACATGTTAATCAAAACGTGCAAAATTTTGTATGCCAACAAAAAACGAAAATAACAAAATATTAAATATAAAAAATAAATATAAAATAATGAAAAATTATTTAAAAAAAAAAAATATTAAATAAATAAGGTCAAAATATTTGTATGGCTACGAAAAATGCTGTCTATCTTTTGTCAACGCAGCACAAAAGTAACTCACAAGTAGCAGACAGCAGACACAAGATACAAACTGTGTATAGATACAAAAATTCTTTATAACTGTCACGTTTAATATAGTGAAAAAGAAAGAAATTAAAAAAAAAAACTAAAAAAGAAAAAAAAAATTATGAAAAACTAAGCAGAAAAAACACCTTTTTTCATATTTTAAAAATATTATAAAAATTTTTTTTTTTCCTGACGGCGTTAAGCAAAATCTGCTGATTCAACAACAGTTCAGATACATTATATTTATATATAGTAGTTTTTTCCTTACTAAGAAATAACAAAAATAAGAAACAAGCAAAACAAGCAAAGAAAAAAAAAACCAGCAAAAAAAAAATGCAAATTTTTAAAGTTGATTTTCTTCATATTCTCTTTTGTACTCTTTCTTCTTTTCTTTGTTATAAGTATTTTGGAAACTTTATTAATATCCTTAAAACCTCAAATGATGTCAACAATAACAATGAAGATCAGATGATGATGATCATCATCATCATGTTCATAAAGTTAAGACTGACGCCAGATACAATACGTGTATAGTATTGTATAAAAAACCAATTGAAGGTCGTCGGATTGTCATTCTCATTTGTTTAATATTTTTTTATTTTATTTTATTACATTCATCCATGCAATTCTTAAAGATTAAACCCACTCGTTGTCAATGGATGAGCCTTGCTGTTGTATCTTTTAACTGCATACTTTACTATAAAATAATCATTGGTTGCCTTTATTTTATACAATAAAAGATATGTATGTACTCACTATGCATACATCAAGTTTATTTGTTTAACTACCAACTTTGTTCTTTGGACATTCTTTCTGATTGCTTGCATCCATGCATGTTTACTTTGTACCTTCCTCTATTCCTTCTACCGTTCATAAACTTCAATATCTTTATGTATGGTAAAGATATGTCAGTTATATACTTTATCTTTGTCACTTCATTCTTTCTTTCGTCTTTATTTTATTTTATTTTATTTTACTTTACTTTATTTGTTTGTTTGTTTGTTTGTTGATGATGTTGATGTGATGTTGTTGTCTGTAACAATTCATGATATTTGTCTCTGAAGGTTTCACATTTTTTCCTTCGAAGTATCTGTCAGATATGAATACATGATTCTTTTTCTGTGCTTTTATGAACTCACGCACACATACTTACATAAATAAGTATCTCGTTGCATGCTTCAAAGTATCTTGTCTTTGTGTCACTTAATTAGTATAATATTGTATAGTGAGTCAAAAATAAGTTGGAGAAATATTTCTTTTTTATCTCACAAACAGTAGCAGTTACTTGATTTTGGAATTTAGTTCCATTTATCTTAAGTACAATACAATAAAATTTAATGTGTGTGGGAATTTAATAATCATGAAAAAGGTAATTTCAATTTCAATGAAAAGAAAAGAAAATGAAAAACGAAAAAGGTATAATTATTCTAATTTGTTATTGTTCCTTTTTCTAAAGGAAACTATTATGTATTATTATTCCTGATTTGAAAATATAGTACGTTTTATGTTTTCAATTTATTATTCCATATTCAGACTGCATGCACTTCGAAACGAATGTCCAAATGATCCACGATCAAATGTCACGAGCAAACATAAGAAAACATTGCATTACACAATGATTGTGTTGTTCAGTCAAAATTATTTAAGGTTTTCTAAATTTTCCTTTATTATCTATTAAGCCAACTAGAATTAAAACTATGTACTATAAATTCACCTCAAATAATTTTTGATTTCTTTAAAACGGTTGACTGTTGAGTATCACAATGTTCTGAGAGAAAATGTTACAAAGAAGAAATACAGGAATTTCATAAAAATTTGTTACTGTAAAATTTTAAGAAAAACAAAGAAAACTGTTTTTTTTGCTATTGCATTTCTGTAGAACCACTTGCTTTTCATTTTATGTTGAAATGAATAACAACATTTTATTTTTTTAATTTATTTAAAAAAAAAAAAATAAACAAATACAATTTTCTTGTTATCGTCGAAAAAATAAGATTCTTCATGGTGTCAATAAGTTTTTTAAGCATATTTGGTTCCAAGTGGTTCCAGTCTCTTAATACATATTGCCCCTTTGAACTCTTCAATGGAATCATATTGTTTTTGATTTTTATGAATTCTTCTGAATTGCATTTCCCATATGTTCTCCATAGGATTTAGGTCTTGGGAACAAACCGGGCAGTCCATAACATCAATGAAAAACCAAGACATAGTATCGCTCACGTGAATGCTGGCATTGTTTTGCTTGAATGTTCATTTTGTTTCCGGGTACTGTCTAATAAATGGCACTAGGCTCATTCCGAGGATATTAATATAGTCGCTGCTATTCATTTCCCAAGATATGGTTTCGCGGCTCACATTAATTCTGACATTGTCTTGCTGGAATGTTCATTTTGTATTCGGATGTTGTCTAATAAATGGCACTATGCAGAAAAAACTGGCCAAGTCATAAGACTTCTATCTCCAAAAAATCGCTAGAAAAGGTTCCTTTCTGATATCATGCCAATAACCTTGCAGATTCCACATTTTTTTCAACAGAAAAAATGATCTTAAACAGGAAAAGTTATTAAAAACTATTAAGCAAAGTGTTTATCGCTTACGGATTTCCTGTTTCGGGACATATTTTCTTTTAAGAATTCTAGCCTAACCTGTTTATGAAGTTTTAATAGTCTTGCAGTAGTTTTCATTTTAGCGGACGTAATAATGTCGCTTCGCTTTAAAAGTCATGAAATAGTCGAACGATGAACTATAAGGTCTTGTAAGTCCACCAAACGTTTGCTTGAGTTACTCGCAGCCCTTAAAAATTTACGTTCTCCGCGGTGATCGATTTTTCTTTTTATTTCTCCAGAATTTCTTAACCCATAGATCTTTCTGGATCTTTCATTAATTCCATGATTACCTGATGACTTTGACTAAGTTTCCTAGGAATTTCCCGAAATGCCATAAATTTTTACATTTCACTTTACTTGAACAAACAACTGATAATCAATTACTGAAGTAATAATTTTAAAGGAAATAAAGCAACATTTAAATGAAAATTGAATCCATCAAATCTTCTAACTTTATAACATTATCTATTTTATTCAAATATCTTATTTCTTATGTCCTTAAAATAATCATTCATTCGTTTTAAGAATCAATAATTTGAAGTTTTTACTTTAAGAAATTTTTATTTTATTGATGATCTCAACATGTTTTTATGTCTTCGGACTCTCGCTCTCTCGCTCTCCTCTATCATTTGTCTCTTATATCAGTTAAGGCTAAATATTTGTTCATCATCAGAAAATTTTTAAAAAGTTCATTACCCCAAATATTTTTACTTCAAAACGCAGTCTTTTGTTATTGATTTTTTTTTATATTTTCTCCTTTCATTTTTTTTGCAAAATCGTTAAATTTATTCAATTCATTAATGAAGTAAATTAAAGATTTACACTCTTCACACAATGAATGTTTAAATTTGTCATCATCAAGTAAATTCATTAATTTTTGTTCAGTTTATGGAAGTTTATGGAACATTAAAACTTTACTATGATGACCCACTTAAAAGAATCATGAGATAAATTATTGTAAGACCTTTTGTTCTGTAAACATATTTCATCATTTATTCCATTTTATCTTTAATATATTGGATTACCAAATGCAATATGGTTTTGCATGCAATTTATTACCAAATTTATAGATTTATATACACAACATTGAATGTATCTTTTTCTATTTAGAATTCTCGCTTGTGTATAAATATGACTAATTTTTATTGCATAAGAAGATAAGTTAGAATAATATGTACGAGTATCTCTAAACATAATGAAAGAACCAACTGTTGCCACTTTATATACACAAACATACAAACATAAATATGCAGATACATTCATATGAATTTATCTGTTTATTTATTGTATATATTCTACTAAATTGAAGCCACTGTGTCAGTTTTAAATGAAATTCAACAAAAAAAAAGGGGAGCGTTTTTCTGTCAGATACAAGCGAATCTTTCTTTATAAATAGCACAATTCCATAAAGTAATTAGTTGTTTTTGTTGTACTTCGAATCATGAAGTCAAGCGAAGTCAATAAATTCAATTTAGGGTGAAGTAGCAAATAAAAGCGTAAATTGTTTTGTGATGATTGCCAGATTCAAATGGGGAGAAACAACCAAAAACAACACAAACAAAAACAAAAAAATGGAAAGAAAAATATTTGAAAAATTTTTTGTATAAATTTCCTAATAAATTATGGGAAATTGTTGGCACAAATGTCAATTCTTTGTCAATTAGAATTTCAATAAAAAATTGATTAAAAAGAATTTCATGCGAAATTTAATACAAAACAATTAAACTTTATTCAAATTACGTATTATTATTTTTAAAATACAATATACTTATATCAATAATATAAACACAAAATGCTACTGTTTTGCAATAAAACAGATGCAGATACATTTCATTTACTATATCAACAAATAAAAACAAAGCTGCTTTATATATAACACACTTGATATCTTCACAATTTTCTATTAATATTATATTTATACCAAAGTCATGATCTTTTATTAAATTTAATGTGCTTGTAAAATATTATGGGGTGACCAAAGTGAAAACTGTTTTATTGTTTTTGTCATAAAAAATAATACTCAAATTTACTAATAAATATTAAAAATGAAAAAACATGCATCATAATAATAAATAATAAGAATGAATGAATGATGTAATTCAAAACAAATGCAAACTTCTGGACGTGATTTTGCTTAATAAAAAACCCACACAGCAAACTTAATAACATCATTATCATTTGTATGATGAGATATTCAACTTCACAGATTGTCTCAGTTGACAAAGGCGACAATGAATTCGAAGATGATTATGATCCTGTATGCAATCAATTCATCATAAGTTGTCTGGCCAAAGATCTTTTTACTTCTTTTGGGTCATGTTAATTCCAAATATTGAAGAAATTTACAGGAACAACTGTTGTATACCATATCTCCAATACGAGATGTGGTTATAAAATAATGAGATTGTTGCTTTAAAATCTTCTTCTGAGAGCTTCTTTTACAGCTTTAATGGTCTCTGTGCTTGGGGAACATAACAAGAACTATTCACTTGTTATACTTTACTAAAAACTGCTTGAAAGACAATTTTTTTATAGTTTTTTTTTTATGAATAAACATGCACATTACAGAGATGCATGAGTGCACTCAAAACGGCGTTTGAGTTCCTAACGTCAAAAATTACTGAGTTATTTCTGTAACCAAAACGAAATTAGTTGCCAAAACTAAACGATTTGAATGAATGACCTATAAGAGTTTTTGAGTTTCACTCGTTACTACTTTGAGTTCCGGTTACTTTAATTGAAGTCATGCAGATCTCTAATACATATTTTGTTACAAAATTTCAATGACAATTACAAAATAATGATCACTAGTACAAATATAAAATTATACAAAACTTTAATTACTTTAAGCTCAGTAGTTTCTTATCAAATTTGGCCAAGGCTGGGCACAGAAGTTTGATATAATCATTTGCTAAATGCTGATCCCTTACATTCTGTGGTGCTGATGGACATGTAATTATATTTGAATACTGATCACATTTAAGCTTAAATGGTGTGCAGGTGGTTTGATCTAAATCCAGAAATATTTTTGTATAAACATGATTCCAAGGCTTGAGACATTTGTTTGGGTTCCTTAGTATGCTTTGCCATCCACTCAAGATGATTTGTTATACGATGAATACCGGTGATTCCATTTCAAGCGGTTGCCATGCAAATAGCAGCCATTTTAGAACCAAAAACTTGTAATTCAATAAAATATTTAATTGTATTTGGTATATCAAAATCATATTTATTACTTAAGTAAGATCTTTGTTTAAGTTACTTGGATTTGTTCCTATAAAATAAAACTTGATAAAGTAGAGTTTTCAATATTTCAATTGGAGAATGATTGGTGTTAGTTTTTTAGCATTTAGTCGTTTAATGGTATCGAAAGTGGTTTCATCTTTGGTCTGACTGGCTACCAGTTTATGGAAACGTTGTGTCTTATGATCTGCTTCATTATTGGCATATTGATTGCATCCCATAGTGTCTACGGGAGCTGCTGCTTTTTGGCGCATGCTACGTATATTTTCAAGTGTTGACTCCTAGTTGTAAGGTATCCAATCGCCACATTTCATCAACTCCTCCGGTACTTCAAATTTGATTGACTTGTCTTATTCCTGTTCCTGTTGTAAAGTTTTCCTGGATTTTTTCGGTGGTTACATCAATTTGTTGGGTAATATATTTGCTTTCTTTGTTGATGTGTTTGGGTGAAAATTATTGCAAGACCCCTGGCGAAACAATATCCTCAATGTCCGTTTTCACACCATTGGCAATGGTGATGCTTAAAACTGTCCGCTTAATCGGCTATTACACTAACGGTCTGTACAGCAGAGTTCTCTCTCTCTCTCTCTCTCTCTCAATTTTCGTTTGTTGAGAAGAGAAGAGCGCGGGTCGCCCCGTCGCTGTGATTATTGTTAGTGTGAAACCAAAAAAGAATCGACGATCAGTCACAGTGTTTTACATGTTAGTGTAATAAGAGTCTTAATAACTTTATTTGTTTTACTAGTCACTTTACTGTAATAGTATTTTTGCCAGATATTTTTGAAGTATTCATTGTTTTCACAATTGCAGCGCTTAGAATCTTCTTAACGTTAAAACATTCAAAAGAGTTTAAAAAAATTCTGCGCTTATATTTAATGATAATAATATTTTGAACACTATTATAGGCGACGCGGGAGTGTTTTATTTTAAAAGTCTTCTCAGTTAATTTTGATACTTTTAAAATACTTAAAAATGTAAAAGAGTAATAAACATTCCTTGGTGTATTTATAGTTTATCTGAAAAAGTATCAATCTCTTTATTTTATAGTCACACCTCGCTCAATGCATAACCCTTGTACTTAATATTAAGCATCGTTTTATTGTTTTTCGTCTTTATGTCTCAGACTTCATATGAAGTTTTGTATTTACTTATTAATTCTTTTATTTGTTGTATACAATAAATAAAGTACTTACTACAGATACATTAAACCAACAACTAAGCATTCATTCCATCCATGTACTACACCATTGCAGTCACTTCATTTCTTTGTATTCATGCAAATATGAAATAAAAATAAAAATACAAAAGCATGTAAACAAAATCATAAACGAATTGTGCGGGCTCAAAGGTCTGGGCTTGTCTCCTCTGTCTGATCTCGTCTCCTTTGCCTGATCTCCTCTCCTTTGCCTGATCTGTCTGTCTGTCTGTTTGTCTTTCTATCTGTCAATCTGAGAAGTTTGTAGACTTCACTTGAATAAAGTGTGAGTTTTCAATAATAAAGATGAAGTTGTTTCTTTATAATCATCATGTTGAAAATATGTACTTATAAGTAGCATGGAATTGTATCTAAATAAATATGTTGGTTTTTGAAAGATGAGAACTTTATGCAATAAAACAGAAGTATTTTAATAAAGAACAGTAGAAGTATTTCAGTCTTCAAATTTCATAAGGGAAAAGTATCTACTCCTATAGATTTATGTTGTCTACATTTGTCGTCTCCAATAACCAATAAAGCGAACAAACATAAACTAAATTTACTCTCATTTTGTTAATTAACAACATGCAACAATTATTCTATCTATGTACATATCTATTTGTATTTGATGAGTACTTTGGAGTGGCACATTTAATTGAGTTCAAACTAAAATAACAAATTTGTGCTGAGTATGTAATTTTAGATATACGAGTATTGCAATTGAAATGACGCCAGCTTCATTCATGCTTTTATTGTTTGTATTTGTCTTTCATTCATTCATTGATTGACTGTTTGATTGATAATCACTTGCATTTCAATTTCATTGGAATGAAAATTCATTACATAATTGTTTTGTTATTTTATTGATCATCATCAAATGTCAAACAAATCAACAAAAATTAATACTTACTTACACATAAAATATAGCAAAAATAAACACTGTAAACAAACAATCAAATATTATAGTAAAATGGATACTGACACACACACACTCACACACATTCCCATTTACTCACTCACTCACTTATTTCATTTAAAGATACTTAAGTATCTAAATTGATTTGGCGCCTTCAACGCTTCAATTACCATGTTGGCTTTCCTCTGAGTTCTTCTCCTTCTCTTACTACTTAGTATGTGCTAATTGTTGTAATAATGAAGTGTGTAACTCGTTCGCAAGTTGTCAGTTTTTCTTTTATTTTTTTTTTTTTACTAAACGTGGGTAATCAAAGAATAAAGTATCTAGCGACGGCGACATAAAAACCCAAGACACAAAATGAAAAGAAATATTTAGTGCAAAAAAATGTTGCTGCTATTCAAGTTAAATTGAAGCAATAATTCACAATTTTATCAGTTTTGAAAGTAAATAAGTCAAAGTGAGAAGATAAAACAATAAGCAAAGTGACGCATAAATGAATTGAGTGCATTGGTTGGTTTAAGATAAAAGATACATTTGCAGTGTTTTTATGGTAACAAAGTGGTCTTTAAATGTGTCATGGGGATAGGATAATTTGAATAAAGTTTATTGTTTACTAGAGATCCGTCCCAGCTTTGCACTGATTTACATTTCTTCATCGGTTTTATCACTCTGAAGCCAACGATGTCTGTTTGTTTTCCATTTTATTTATGCACAAAAAAATTATTGATTCTATGACAACAGGATTGATTTTAAAAAATGTCTCAAAGCCAACATATAATTAATGTACAATAACTATTATAATGTATTGTACATATTATCTTTCTGCAGAAAATTCTCTATATGACAGTGAAAGCTTTATCGAAATCCATTCAGTAGTGTAGAAGTTATGCCTATCGTAAGACACAGGAATTACGGCTTCTATTTATACTAAATCGGAATGTACATACATATCATCTTTCTGCATAAAATTCTCTTAATGCCTGTGAAACCCATATCAAAATCCATTCAGTGGTGTAGAAGTTATGCGTATCGAAAGACACAAGAATTACGACATTCATTTATACTATGTGTATAGACTAGATGTTCCGGGGCACTTTGCTATTCCTCGGCAAAATTTCATCAAAATCAGCTTTTCACGGAAATGATAAAAAGAATGATATTTATTTTATTTTGTTGTGACTCACAAATCAAAAATAGACTACTTTCTTGATTTTAAAATATGTTTTGTCATCAAAAACTGAAGAAGCTCAGTAGTCAACTTAGCCTATGTATCAAAGTTACCATCTATAAGGCTATAGTTGTCCCGTCCTGAACATATGGTATTCCCCTAAGGGGTACCGCTACTGATACAAAGGTCTATCTCATCCAGAATATGCAGAACTCAAACCTACGTCAGATAGTACGGTACTAGCGGAATGATGTCATATCCCGGAATAATGACCAGCTAAGAATTCACGTCAACAAAATAAGCATCGACTCTTTCCATAATTACCATAAACACGTCCAGGAGGAGGCTCAAGCGTTTCCACTCTGATGACCTTTGGGTGTACGTACGCAAAAGAGGACATTTCCCTGTATATTTTTTTAGGCTTTAAGCCATCTGTCAATTTTTAGCCTTTGTCTCGTCAATTTTTGATATTTTTGTCCACTATATGAAAAAAAAAAATATAAGTCTCTAAGCTTTCTATGCCAAATTTCATCTACCAATTTCAACCGATTCTGTAGATCGATTTTGATAAAATAAACGCTATTTTTTACTCACAATAAAGTTTGTTATATTTTAGTAATTCGATTTTGAATGCAATGAGTGATTTTTACGTGATGCGTGGACAAACTCTTTCAATCTACAATTTTTTTATTATATAATATAGAATAGATTTTGGTTATCTTAGAAAGATGTTTAATGTTCAATGAATGTGATTTTTGTTTAAATGTCCTTCACACCTTTCTATGCTTTATCACCTTCATTCATCGCCCCACTCTTTCATTCATTCAGTCAGCTCAATTCTAAGTCGCGACGCCTTTCAATTTTGGATTGATAAAAAACAAAAAAAAAACAAAAAACCCAATTTTGTACCATTTGTGTTGAATATTAATTGCCCAACACTTTGTGTGAATAACTAAACGACAACCAAGAAAAAAAAAACAAATAAATATATGTGCAACAAACTATAATTTATTTGTTGCAACAATTGACATTGCGGCTTAATCCTATCTGCTGTCGTCGTCGTTGTCTCATTCTTAGTTTTTCTTAGAAAATTTAGAGGAAAATAAAGTAATGTCGAAGCGCCAAATGCTGACAGTAAGACATTTGTTAAATGCCATGCAAGGCGACACATTGTCGGCGTACTTAACACCAACTACCTCAGCCCTCCCTGCCCCCAGACAACACCAACATACAAAATATACTTACATATAAAGTAAACTACTATCTCTCTCTCTTAACTCTACGTGATTTCAATGTGCAACTTGATGCGCAAAGTTTCGAATTTGAAGTAACAATAATTTTGCATTCGCTTGTGTTGTGTTTGCGTTGTTTCATGTGAAAAGCCTTAAATGGTATTTTTGGCGTCTTCATGATTTTTTTGCTTTCCTTTTTATTTTGTCGCGTCCCGCTGAGTTTCTTGATGTTTTTACTATTGTTATGGTAAATTTTCTATGTCTAGAAATTGTTCCTCCCCCCTTAAACTATTTTCCTCTCGAAGTCAGTGAAAATAGTCTATAAAATAATTGCACATTTTAAGCACGCAAATTTGCAACTTCTTGAATTATAGTAGTTGCAACATAAATTGTTGCCTAACAATTTATTCTTGTTGTTGTTGTTTTCGCATTAATAAATACCAATTGTGCCCGCAGCGTTTAACAACCAACACACCCCCACCAATCACAATTCAGTGCTCTCCTTGAAACTTCATTCCTTGGCCCCTTCCTTTGTTGTTTCTTTGCATACAATTTAAGCAACTCACAGAAAATCTCAATATTTGTCTACTGCTTGTGCAACCAAGTAATCAACATGTTGCTTGCATATGTTTATTTGTTGCTAAACTCCTTTTATAGAACAAGATATTTGTACATAGATACTTATAAACAGAGATACATACATGCAAGTCTCTCCTCTTCAACTCAATTCAACTCAACTCAATTTAACATAAAACGCCAAATTATATCTTTGTATCTATGGAAGTCAAAGTCTTATACAACGCAAGAAATTCTCATACGCATGCATAAATTAGATCCAATTAGCATAAACAATTTTCTCAACATCAACAACAACATTACAACAACGTGTATTCTCTACTCTATTTTTTTGTAGCTCCCTAAAAATCATCCTTCCATTCCCATTTCTTGTCCTTCGCTCTTCGTTCCTTAGAACTTTGTGAATACCAAAACTATTTTTAAGACAAATTGTTAAGACATTTTTATTTAAGTTTTAATATCTTTTATACATTGAAAATTACATAAAATTATGCGAAAAATCTTAAGAACCACAGAAAATTCTTATTTATAATTAATAGAACTACAAGGAAAGGATGCTTTAATGAGAATATTGGTTGTTAATAGATTTTGTTGGTAGATGAAGAAGTTTTCTTTAAATCAATAGTATGGGACTTGATTATAATATAAATGTTTGGCTGCAAGACTTTCTCAGAAAATATGTCCACAATTTCTGTTGGTTGAAGGCAAATGCCTCAAGGTAACAGCTCAGGGACTAATAAATACACCATTTTCTTGCAAATTCGCACCTCCTTCCATAAGGTTATACAGATATGGTTGATATAAACACAAACTCAAGTTTTTCAGTCCTCATAAGAAACTCATAAGAACCTATTTAAATCAATATTATAGACTTTGTATCATCAAACTTATCAAATTTATTCATTACTAGCGTAACACGACTCTGCTTCGCATGGGTAGTTCCCTTTTTTAGCATCACTATATTCTCTCTGTTACACTTTGAGTCAACAAAGAAAGCAGTTTGAGTCTCAGAAAATTAAAATGATATTTTAGTTAATTTTTTGTATTATACTTTTAAGGGTTGGGGTTGATTCAATATCCCAAATCTCGGAACCAAAACTATCTTATGTTCAAGCCGGGAACCAACCATAAACATTCAAAAAATGTCAATACAATCAGATGAAGGGTATGGCAGCGCATAACATACGAACAATTTAAAATAATAATTTTTATATATAAAGATCAATAGTACAATATTTTAGAGCTACTTAATCCACTTTTTGACTTTAATTTCCTTTTCAATTTGCCTCTTATCTCTTAAACTATTTGACTCAGTTCAATTGCAAATACTCATATGTATATTTTTCCAACTTCAACTATAAAGTATTGTAAAAAACATACTAGTAAGTACAATAATAAATCATAATTAACCTCATATTAATCTAAAATCTCACATACGCAAACGCATTACCCTTTGACTTTATTCAATCTCTTTAATCGTCTTTCCCTTTGAGTCTGCTGATTCTATCAAGTATCTGATGTCTCTATGGCTCTGTGTGTCTGTGTGTGTGTGTCTCTTTGCCTACTTGTCTGTTCAACCAATTAAAAAATTATTTGATGGCGACGTTCCACGTTCCAATTCTTTTAAACAACATCAAAAACAGAAAAAAAATATACAGAAAAATAAAAGAACAACAAACGAAATCATTTTATTCAGAAACTACTTAAATGCTCATAGAACTTCGTTAATATGCAACCGAAAACAAAACACCACCACACCACACCCCACCAGACCTTTCTTTATTCTATATACTATGATTATATGAATCTTTATTTCCAATTGAACTTTCATATGTAACAAACAAACAAACAAACACACAAATTAATGCATGAATGGAAGAATGAATATATGAATGAATGATCAATGAATGAACAAACGAATGAACAATTCTAATCAGCGCATTTCAAAATTGTTAATGGCAAAACCCATAATCATCATCTATCTACTATGTAAATATTATATAACTCAAACTTAGGTAGTTTAACAAAGCTTACTAAAATACAAGTGAATATGCAATTGTAATGTTAAAATTAAGGCATATGAATTAAAGGAGTGAGTAATCTAGTGAATCACAAAATATGTCGAAGTTGAACCATCAACAATGGCATTCATAGTGGTTGCTTCGTTCCTTCATATAAATTATTGAGGCAACTAATATGTACGAGTATGCCGCCTCTCTGTTATTTCTAGTCATCAGTCAACATCATAATCATCATCATTAGTTTACTTGTGTTGTTGCAACATAAATTCTTGTCTTCATTGTTGTTGTTGTTGTTGTCTGTATCGTATATACTAAGTACAAAAGTCAAGTATTAATAATTCTGGGGCCTCTCTAATGAGCGCAAATGTTTGTCAAATGTTGACAACTTAATTGAGCAGAAAATTTACATGAGAAAGCATACTCGTACTATAAAGCCAAAGAAAACCCATATTAAAAATCATCATTGGTAATGATAGAAGATAGATACAACAATATACAATATTCGTACAATATATGAAATGGGGAGTAGTGAGTGATGAGTGAGAAGTTCTGTGTGCTGGGTAGTTAGTGAAGACAGATGATGATGTATGAATGAATGATATTGGTAATACTTAGATTGAAACAAGTTTAATTTTCTTTTTATTAGAAAACAATATTCAGTTGAATGAAAAACTAGACTAGAAGTGATATTTAAAATTAAATTATATACAGTGATATACAAAAAAAAGAATTAGATACATTTAAGCTGAATATAACACAGATGATGATGATGATGACTAAATCCTCCTTATTTATGCTAATTTTTGGCATTTAATTTAATTTGATTTCAATTCAATTTAAAATCCTTTGTTTCTTTTCATTTCAAATATTATTAACAAAATCAATATTATTATTTTTTTTTACATAATCACAAGTCAATTTTGATATAGGTGACATTCATCAGATCAGTTGATTGCCCTTCTCTCATCGTGTATTGCCATCTGTCAAATGACTAAATATCGAATTTTGTTGTTTTTTTTTTTTTGTTTAGTATAAATTTTCTTTTATGTCTTTATAATGACGACAAATTATTCAATCCAATAAATGAGAAATTAATGTGCCATCATTAAACTATCATTAATTCGTCATTTATCCCAATTCCCATTTTCAAAATAAAGTTTTTCATTTCTATAAAGTTTCAAATTTTTACTCCATCACTTGTGTCTCCAATTCATTCATCAAGATTTCATACTCCATCCACACTACTATTTCACTCACTTCTTTGAACTCTAATAAAATGCTTTGCTCTGATTTTTGTCTTCATTTACTTGGATTATTGATGTCTTCTCTCTCCTCTTGTCTACAAATTTAACTGATTGTTAATTCATCTCTCTCTAAGGTTGACTAAGTTTCTGTAAAGATTCCCATCATTGGGTCCGAAATGGTTTCACTTTTTCTTGTTTTAGTTTCAAAATATATTTCTTCGTTTTTTTTTTTTTTTAAGTCACTTAAGTTTGTGATTGATTTGCGTTAAAATGTCAAATGCCATTGGGTAAAAGTTTTTTTTCATTTTCATGTTTTTCTTAAATGATAAAGTTTTTTCTGTCTGCTTTTTTTTTACTTTGGTTGCCTTTTCTTCTTCTATTTTTTTCCGTTTATTTGATGTAATTATGTACTTTAGCAACTTAAGCCAATAATACGGGTATCTAAAGAAATAATACTTAATGTTATAGTTGAATTGATGGAGATGAATTGGAGTACAAATGTTTTTATTTTTTTGAATCATGCATTCATGTTTAATCAACCATTAAAGAGTAAGAAGAGTTAAGAGTTGTAAGTTTTGGTATGAATTACATTGAAGTTTCTATTACGTGGCTTTTTAATTGAAATTTTGAATAATACATGGGTCGATCAATAAAACCTTACAAAAAGATAGAAAAACAATCTTTTTTCTCGTAATTTTATTTTTATTTGCCAATATAATCTTCTTTTAGCTCTATACATTTAGACAGTCTTTTTTTTCTCATTTTTCATCCCTTTCAAATAATGGTTTTTCTCAAGGTCCTCAAAATAGGCATTTCTTTCAGTGATGAATTCTTCATATGGGTCAAATATTACTTGTAGCCAAGCCATTTCTTCTTTTAAAACAGGAAATAGCAGCAGAGTACTAAATTTGAAGAATGTGATGGATGGGGTAGCAGTTCATTGTCCAATTAATGGATTTTCGCTATGAAGATTACAACCGTATAATTGTAATTGCATTGTCATGGTGAAAGAATATTTTTTGATCGTGATTGTTATACCTTTTCCAAAATATTCGATGTGAATGACACCGCGTGCATCCAAAAAACTATCGCCATAGCCTTGTTTGGCTGTCAGACTCACCTTGGCCTTCTTTGTTGCCCATTTAAACGAAGAAAACCACTGATCTCTGGTGTTTTGTGAAGGATTCATGTTTCATCTACGGTTGTGTAACCCTTTTGGTTCCCTGGGCCGCATAGGAAGAATCCGCTGTTAGTTGGGCCGCAGGTGAAAATATTTTCATGGAAAAAAAGTCACTTTGAACGTGACGAACAAGACACAACAAAAGATCGCCTCTTTGAACGTGGTGAGCAAAAACAAAAACAGGTCCCTACTTTGAGTGTGTCTGGGCCGCATTCGAAACCCACTTGGACCGCAGGTTAAACAACCCTGGTCTACGGTATAAAAATTTGATCGGATTGCTGTTGAACATCGCCAAACACTCCTTTAAAGTGGCCACACGGCTTTGCTTATGGTTGAGTGAAAGCAATCGCGGCCGACATCGCGCGGGTAGCTTTTTCATGTCCAAGTATTCATTGAATATGTTATGAACCCGATCAGTTAAGTTGCCTATAGTCTCAGTCACTTCACGGAACTGAACGTTTGATGTTACTTGTGCTGATACGATCACAAGGAATTCAGTAAACCTATTCTTAATCATTGAAATTAATGGTACCGAGTGCCCATAGCATTTATCAAGCCTTTCCTTGGTTTCGGTGATAGTTTTCTTAAGCAGAAAATTAAAATAAAATTTAATTTTTCCATTTTTTTCCAATATACAAAAATTTTTAACTTCAATTGACAATAAAAATGAAACCATGTGCTCGATATTACTGAAACTTCAACAGCTGATTAGTGATGGACTAAACTAAAAAAAAAAAATAATAATTAAAAAAACTCTCGGATTTTCTAAAGATCAAAAGATCGACCCACGTATCTCATAGTATTAATAGAAAGTAGTAAAGCAAATCTAAGTAGATTTGAAATAACAATAGAAACAAGTGACCCAAAGACACAATTTAATAAAAAAAAAACAAAAAACCAATTTGTTCTAATATATTTACATAGAAATCATCCATTTAAAATTAAAACAAAACAAAACAAGGACTCTTTAGTTTAGATGATTCAACAAAAAATTTTCAAATATTTCAACTAAAAAAAGGAACAACAAATAAAAATTTCTGATTATAAAATATGATAAGAGGATGCAGGATGATGATGAAAACCTGCAATAAATTCTTGTGGCCTTTTTACAATAAAATTTTTATTGTTCAAACAAAAGAAAACAAAAAAAAAAAACAAAATTAAAAAACCGAAATTAATCTCTATCTCTCTCGCCTTTTGTAATTTAGAAATTTATTATTGTTTTTGATTGATAAAAATCCTCATAAATATCAACAAAAAAGGTCATAAAATAAATTCCTTAAAATTAAATTTTGGTCAACACAAAAATTATGCAAAAAAAAAAAAATTAATATTTAAATTGCAAAAAGCAAATAAATTTTTGTGCAAATTTTACATAATTTTTTATTTGATGTTTACATATTTTTTCAAAAATTCTAAAAATTCTATTTTCCACAAAAAAAAAAAAAAATCAAATAAATAAATGAAAATTTATTTTTATCACTTGTGTTTTTGCAAACCATAGATTTTTTCCGATTGATTGATTATTTTAAACATTCAATACTAAAATACACAAAACAAATAAAATTACAAATGCCTTCTCGTAATTTTAGTGACGTCTATAGTAGTATGAATTCCATGATTTGCTTCACTCATGTGCTATGCCTTCCTTCTGAAATCTCAATCTCAATCAATATTCTTCTTCAAAATGTTTAGAAAAATAAAAACAACAATGTTGTTTATGTGTATTTTTGTGTTTATATTTTTGTTAATTGTTTTTTAACAATTTCCTTTTGCTATTTTTCATTCTTGTTGTTATTGTTTTATTGCGTAAATTTTAAGTGCGTTCATTGTCTTTCCTCGACTTTCCTTGGCTTTCCTTGCCTATCTAAAACATTTTGTATGTAAATATTTGAATTTTCCAAATTACAAATTAGAGAAGCAACACCAGGTGTTGCCTGCCTGGCTGCCTTTCTTTGTCTTTCCTGGCCTTGATTGCATTTGGTGTTCATTTTGATTCTAAAGTTGAATTGAAATTTGTGTATCTTGTTGTGTTATTAGTATTTGTTTTGATGTTTGTATATGAACTTTGACCTTTTGTATAAATTTAGTTAAATTTGCCCTTGATAAGTTTTGTTTATTGTGAAAAGTTTGCAAAAACTTTTCTTAGATTTTTCATATGAGAAAACTTCAGGAAAAATAAATTTTTCAAAGCTTCAAACTTGATAATTTCTTATCTTAAGTAACTATAATTGTTTGGTCAAGATAATGACATTGATATCCTTAATCTTTATACAGATTAAATTAGATTTTGTAACAAACATTCAAGTTGTCATAAGCATCTTTACAGAGATCAAATAGTGAACATTAGCAATAGCAATAGTATTCAACTACTATAAGAAAACTTACTCATTGTTACTACTATTTTGTTTTTTTTTTTGTTTTTAATCGGGTGAAAAGCATCGAAAACCTGATTGGTCTACGACAGAAGTGCGGGACTTTTATCTCTCTACAAAATTTTGTCTCATGTCCTATTGTCCTTCCGGAACTGTCATTAGATATTTCGTCAGGAGAAAAGGAAGAATATAGTAATTGCTCATTAGTCAATCTGTCCCAAGTAAGTGGGCCTACTAATGTGTCTATGTTGTTCGTGGGTCGCAACTGCACGTCAACAATAAACGATCCCCTGTCCGGCTGTGCTTAACAGAGCGCAGTAGAGCAACTAAACGATCGAGTTTGTGCTAATAATCGTTTAGTTGCTCTACTGTGATCTGTGCATACCAGGCGAACGACCTCATTCGTTTGCTTGCGATAGAATTCCCTCGGGAGGCACAACATCATCGCACAAACCCGAACGCACGAAGTACACGCAAATAACGCATTCTTTCCATGTAATGTGGATATCAAAGAAACATTCACTATCGTGCGTTTACGTTCGTTTGCCTAGTGTGTACATAGCTTTACGAGAAAGGCACACATGATTGTCGCTATAGCGGTTTTCACCAATTTCCACTTTTCTTGTGATGGACACATGTGTGGCGCCAGTTTATTCACTGTAGGCGGTTCACCAAAACACTCCTCTGTCTGTATCCTCTCGCCGCTAAGACTAGAACAACAGAAAACTACGTGCTGGACATCTTCGGAGATACTGACGCAAACAGGACAGAAGTGGTCCTCTTCGTGTTTGAAACTGTGCACATAAAATTTAAAGCAACCATGTCCACTGAGTATCCACTTCACCATGTTTCCGCGTTATCCATACTTCCAGACTAAGGATCAGGAGGAACGTCCATCGCCCTTTACTAGATGTTTCCAATCTACTCCCTTAATAAATTAATAATCCACTTCACCATGTTTCCACGTTATCCATACATCCAGGCTAGGGATCAGGAAATACATCCAACGCCCTTTATTAAATGTTTCCCATGCATTGTTTCTAGATGACAACCCATGGATTTTTCCTATTTGTCTATCAATCAATACTAATTTGAAACTTACTTCTTCTACCTTTTCAATCTGTTCCCTTAATAAATTAAATAATCACTTCTTCAAATGATAGCATTTTTTCATAAATTTTACTTCCACTTTGCCTCAAAGTTGTCAATGATAGAGTCACTACACATTCACATTATACTTTTTGATATATTTTATCAAAAACAAATCCAATAAGAACATTTTTTCGCAACACACAGTTTCCAAATCAGCTTTCATTTCCAAACTCAAAAAACTGTCAGAACACGAATTTAGAAATAGAAAAAGAACACATTCATTTTTCTTCTTGTTATTGTGCCAATCTTCTTTCAGTTTTTCCGTGTTCAATGCAATCAACCATAAGCGCATTTTCCAATTGGATTTTTTCAAACATCATCGTCTCGTTACATTCAACAAAAAAAAAAAAAAAAAAAGGGAAAATAAAGAAAAACAAAATAAGCTAAGTTGGAGTTAAAAAGCTTTTACAGTAAATTAGAAAACTGGAAACTTCTTTACACAAACACTCACGCAGAGGCACAAATCAAAATCTCTGTATTTATGCGTAACAAAGCCAATAAGAACTTTAAGCGGACTTAACACCAATTTTACCAATAAGAATTTTACTATAGAAAAAAACTAGAGCATATGGCAATCAGTAGTTGGTACTAGTGATCCATAGAATTAGAAACATACAATACCAAATAGAGACATAACAAAATCAATAAGCTTGCTGAAGAAAAAAGTGAGAATTCCAATCAGAAATAATGAAAAATGAACCGGAAAATGTGTAACAGAAATAAAACAAAACAGAAACTAGGGAAAAATTGTAAAATAAAAAGTGAAATGAAATCAAACCAAACAAAACCAAATGTAAACAATGATGAAATGATGAGAAAGAGGAGAGGAAGTGATGGTGTGACATAAGTATTATAATATAGGAGGAAAAAAGTTTAGTGAAATGGAAAGGGAGAGATACAAGTAAAGAAAAACTAGGGTAGCATGACAAGAATATAAAGCCACATGCAAATGGAAAATAAAAAAAATATTGAAAAATAAAAAGAAAAGAACACTGATGTGCTACTTAATAAATGTAAAAGGCATCTTCATCATCATCATTAAAGTATAGTCAACTTTTAGGCATTTAAAGCAGGACAGTTCTTAAATATTCAATCCCCATTTATAAGAAAATTCATGAGATAAATAAATAATAACAAAAAATAAATGAATGAATTATCCTTATAAGCTAATCCAATACAAATAATAGCCCTAATGTTTCTCCTCTTGTTATGTTGGCCTTGGTTTTTAGTTATAAAAAAGAGAATAGAACATTTTAGAAACCAAAAACAAAAACTCATTATCACTAATTAAGAAACACTTTCGATGAACATCAAGTGAAAAGAAAAAGCAAAGACATTCCGTGTTCTTTTTTAGATTGAGGGATAATTTACTTCTATTGTAAGTTTTCCTTCCTTGCCTTCAGAGAAGCCTCACTCACTATTGATTTTCAAATGCTTGATTAATTTTTATTACCATTTTTTATTCGCAAAAAACATTAAATTCAAATGCGTTGGCGGGCGACATTCAATTTCCAATAAGAAAATCTATCTAAAACGCATATAATTTAACAAATTGTGGATGCACATAGAAAATGTTGTCGTTGTTATTATGGAAAGACACAAAAGTGGTTGCATGATAATGATGATGATGATGTTAATAGTAATGATGCTGATGCTGATGATGATGATGATAGTAATAGTGATGCTAATGATGACGCCGCGTTGCGTTGATTGGAACCACAAGAAAGTCAAACCGCCGCTTCCAAACGAATGAAGTGAGCAAGCGAGCGACTAGTAAAATTAACTTAGCCGCCTCTGATGACAGCTGAAGTTTCTTATTGAAAATAATGGCTATGGCAGCAACATCGGCGGCATCGTCGGCAGTATATGTGACTCAAATAAAGTTGCTGCAATGCAACCTCGGTTGTGGTTTATTCATTGTTGTTTGCCATTTACTACTATTGAAGGCACCACATGTTGTGGCAGCCATGACGTTGTGTTGTGTTGTGTTGCTCAACTCAACTCAACTGAATTTGTATTTTTATTACAATATATTTCTATTATTTTCTATATGGTTTGACACAAAGAAAACATCATCCAACTGTTGACATAAATTAATTGAAATTAAAAACTTAAATTGTTTGTTGATAGAGTTTATAGAAAGAGAAGTCATACTGCTGCTGCTGTTGCTGTGTTTAAAATCTAAAACGCAGTCATCATACTACTTGATATAAAGGCAACCAAGATAAAACCCAAGTGACAGTAAAATGGTTAAACTTGCTTTTCTATATGTAACTTGAGTAGAGGAGTTGATCTTATAACTTTTCTATTTTGTTGTAAGTTATTGATGATAGTGTCATTTTTATTGTTGGTGGTTATTTGTGGCAGACTTTTCAGATATACGTACATGCATATAAAGTGAGAGTGTGCACTATTCGTGGGCGTTTAATTGGCGCCATATGATAAATTTATGTTGGAACAAATCAAACAAGCATTTTTGATCGTTTTTGATATGTTATTTGGTTGACCAGTTTCTTGTTTTGTTAAACCACTTTATCAAAACTGGTCTCATAGTTTATAATGTATTTTCATTTAGATTTTATCTGTTAATAATGTTTTCCTTATTTTGTCGGCACACTTCTTGATTAAGTTGTGAATATTGAAAGCATTTGAATGAACTTATGATTTCCTGTTGAGATTTTCTTTGATTACTGGAGAATTCATCGAAATGTCAAGATATTTGTGGTAGAGATGATTTTTACTTATATTCTTCACGCATGTAACACACAGAAGGATACTTCGAAGACCCCATAAAATATATACATATATTCTTGATCAGCACGAGGTTTGGAATTGATTTAGCCATTTAGTCTGTCCGTCTGTAAGTATGCAAACTCAGTTTTTGAGCTAGAGAGATGAAATTTTTCATAAAGCTTTCTTTTCACCATAAGCTTTACGGAATTGTCGGAATCAGGTAAATCGAACCACTAGGGACTGTACCCCCCATATTAACCCAGATGCAAATCAATGTTATTATTAGAAAAACTTTTTTGTGTTTTGTACTATCAACTTGAAACTTTGACACTATAGGTGTCTGTCCCATATCCACCAAGCATATAAATTTTAAGACCCTCAGACCACCGGGAAGGGTAGCTTCCATACAAACCCAAATCCAAGTTCATGTTCTTATTAGATTTTTTTTAAAATTTTGTGTATTATGGAACTGAAATTTGAACACTATAGGTGTCTGAGCAATATACATTAACCATGTAAAATTCAAGAACCTCAGACCACCAGGAGAGGTACCTCCTATACAAATTCTGATCCAAAATCATGTTTTTATTTGAAAAACTTTTTTGGTTTTAGTTCTTTGGAACTAAGATTCGGACAATATCAGTATCTGACATATATCTATCAACTATGTAAATTTCAAGTCCCTCGTACCACCAGGAGGGGTACCTCCCATACAAACTCTGACCCAAATTCAAATTATCTTTTTATAAGAAAAACTTGTTTGTTTTCTGCACTTTTGAACACTATAATTGTCTGATCCATATCCACCAACCATGTAAATAAATCAAGACCCTCGGATTTCTAGGAGGTACACCACGCATGCAAACCTTTCTTCTTAACCAAAGTTAATTTTCTTATTACTGGTTTGTAATAATTTCTTAATGATTTTATTTGCTAAACTTATCCCAAAAACTAAATCTAAACTCAACACAATAAACTCTTTTTGTCCTTATAAATAGAAAATTTTCAAAAACTTTATGACTTAACCCATTAGGGTTATTAAACCCTTATGTCATTTTACTCTTTTCAAGAAATTTCATCATCATTTTAATTCCTAACAAAAATCAATTTTCATAATACTTAAAAAGTTAGAGTTCTTTACAACTTAAACACTTCAACACTCTCTCAGAGCACCTCCTTGGGTTACACTTTTGTAATCATAAAAAAAATATAATTTCAAAATAATTTCGCAAAGAAGAAAAGAAAAGTTTTGATCAACAATAATAATAATAAGAATAAGTAAAAACGCTTTAACCTTTCTAAAAGTGCCTGCCAAAAAAACCAGAAGAAACATGAAATGCAAATGCATAAAGAAAAAGGAAAATACTTCTTGATTTTATTCTAAGGGTGGTGGAAGGCTCTTAAATACCCAACAGGCAAAAGACCTTTCTCTCTATGCTCTCCTTTAAACATTCCTTGCAGCCAATTTGGTAAATAACAATAATAATTTTAATGAGTTATAAAAAGCGTTTTTACAACTCGTTCAAATACGCGTAATTTTGCGTGTTTTTTTATAGCCAAAACCAAAATGAGGATGAAGATGATGATGAAGATGAATGAGGTCGAGAGAACTAATAGAAAGTTGTGGGATTGTGAGATGTGGAAAAATTTGTTTGTTTTAGGAAAATATATATGAAAAGTACGAGTGAATGCAAGAAATTTGTCTTAAGAAAATCGAATATAAATAAAGGATGAAAGAAAGAAAGCAACCAAAGAAAGAAATGTCAACAACGCCGTGTATTTTCATTATATGTACTTTGCCCAACAGAGTTTATGGTATTGATATTTAAGAAGGTTTGAGTTCTCTACTCCTCCAAGGATGTTGAGTTCACCCTGTAAATATTTGGGTTAAGTGTTTTCCTATTATTTTTGGTATTTAACGATTTCGTGAGCTTAACACTTGACATCTTCAAAGAATTGCCGTTAGCATTTTGTGTGTTTTTGTCCTTTTTTTGGGGGTCCCACTCCCTCTCTCCCTCTCTCTCTCTCTCTCTCTCTCTCTTTTTCTCAAATGAGAAATGCCTTTTTAATGGTTTAATGGTTTACCAAGAAAATAATTAAGACATTAACACAAAAATGCCATGCCATGCTTTTTTTTAATAGATTTTCATGGAAATTTAATCAATTTTCATGTTGTAAAATTTGCCATTTGTTGAATTGAATATTTGTAAAAGTGCAATCACGGTTCCAGTTCTTTCAGTTTCTGGGTTTAATTAACCGGTTTTATGCACTATAAGCATGCGTCACATTCTCATTGTTTGTCATAACAGACTCCCCCCACTTTAAAGTATTTCCTTTATGAAATTCAGCAGCTCACAGTTCTGCATGATTAAACTGGCATTTTGCACTCAAGCAGAGCAAAGCAAAGCAAAGCCATGCCAAGCCAAGCCAAGCCAAGCCTTGCATTACTCAAATTTGTATAAAATTAAGTCACTTTTAAAAGATCAGATCAGCAGGGGATCAACTGGGATGCATGTAAGAGAGAGAGAGAGAGGGAGAGGTGGACTATAATTGAAACTAACAAAAAATGTGTTAGGGTGTGTTGAGCTTAATGGATTTTTGGTTTTTCTTTTTATACTTAAAACTTTAATGGAAATCAAAATAAAAGAAACAATAATTGAGGTGTCACTCATGATTGAATCAATAAATAATAAAGCAATTCATTTCAAATATTAGTTTTCTGAGTAAATTACGCTCCATTCATAGACTCTAACAAAACATCCTTTCAAGACTAGAAGCAATGATAATAATAATAAGCACCAACTAAATCAGTTCTCCGAGCTCCTACATTTTCACATGAAAAAGATTCTGATGATGACAGGAGTCTTGAAGGGGTACTGCGCAATTGGTTTTATGGCCAGAAGATGCATCAGTCCTTAGAGAGTATTCAACACATCCCCTGTGACTGCCCTGCTTATCTTTGATGACGCACCAGTCTTCTCGGAAAGCCGTTCTTTGAGGAATTAGGCAGTTTGGCAAAAGTGGCCATTAGGAGACTTGATTCTGTTCGTGGAATCTTTATTTAGTTTCAGAGGCTGAGGGATCTGATCTCTGGGATCAACTAGGGACTGCCATACCCCAAGTTCAATTCCCACAACTGACCCCATTCTTCTCTTTTCCTCACCTTCCATAATCAGGTGTCACAATGGGCCGCGCAAGGCTTCTGAGTGAACTCGCATGTACTTGGGAGTAGCCTGTTTAACCTAATTGAAACTACAGTCCATTGTTTTTAGATTGTCTCGTATTAATAAAGTGAAACTTGGAACTAATATTAAATTAAGGAATAAATAAAACTGCATATTCTTCTTTACAATAAACCTGATAGAGTTCTATTTGATGAGAACTTCAATAACACAACATCCACTTTAAAATTAATCACTTAAGATCTCATCTTCAATCTCTCTAAGTATTGTATATCTCCAACAAATCTACTCCCCTCTATCAACAACAAACAACATTCAATGTTTTTAATTTATTCAATTTCATTATAGTTAAATTCAATTTCCATTTATGCACCAAACAACTGAAATTGCCACTGTCACAGCACTTACTCTGCTATTCTTTTTTCTCTGCTTAGTTGCTTTGTTTGCAGGACCAAAACTTTATTATCAAACACATTATCGTCATTAGTTTCCCTCCCCTTCAATTTACACACAATACTTAGAACTAAGTTGCGACTCATCATCAGTGCATACTAACAAAAATATAAGGATCCAGAATGATTTTTTTTTTTTTGTCTGTTTATGAGGTAAAGTTAAGTTTTGTGGCGCCCCAAACATTATTGCAACTTATTGTTGCAACCCTTACCAACTTCATTCAGTTTCATTGTTGTCTAAGTGTAAGTGTAATATGTGTGTATTGTGTGTATGTTTGGTAAAACTTGCGCTTAATTCAATCTATTATCCTTTTATCAGAACGTTTTTGTACATGACTGCAATATTGTTAACGTTTCCCAGGATCCCAGAATGTGTTTGCTTGTGTATTTAAGTGTATGGAAACCTTTCAAATGCAGGTGTGCTGTTGCACCACAAAACTTACTTATTTCTCTTCATAAGTTTCTCTTAGTATACAATATTCAATCTTTCCTCCCTCTCTTCATGACACCTCTCTTCATACTAAGTACAATATCATCACCACGGTATAACCATTTATACTTATGTCCTGCATTTTCTATACGTAATAGTTTGGGAAAATGTGTGTTCAAAACTGATTATGGAATATTGTAGAACAACAAAAGGAACAACAACAACAGAAACAACAACAACCACATTAATAATGATTGCGGCTATTATATGTTTTTAGTTTCAAGTTTTATTGGATTATCGCTTATTGAACAATTATATTTTCTATAAAGACTTAATTAGAAATTGTGTTTTGATAAAAGTTGTTCACTCACTCATTCACTTTAGTATAAGTGAATTTTAATTTATTGTGTTGTTCATATAGTAAAGAGAAATTTAAAGGGTTCAATGGATATTTTTCTTTTATTAGTAGAATTTAATTTTTTTTCTTTTTTTTTTTCCTAATGAAGAGAAACTTTTCAATTGATTGAATAAGAAGAGGAGGAACCACAGAATGGATTTTAATTTGTTTCAAAACCTGAAGTTATTAGTTGCAGATTTTGCATATCTTTTTTTTTTTCCTTATTTTGTTCTCATATTTTTTCTAACTTTTTCTTCAAGAGTCTATTCTATTCTAGAGAGAAATTTAAAGGATTCAAAGAATATTTTTCATTTATAAGTAGAATTTAAATGATGTTTCATAAAGAAGAAAAACTTTGAATAAGTAGGGGAACCACAGAATGGATTTTTAAATTGAATCTAAACCTGGTGCCACCTGGCCTAGGTACAATGAGAATTGGTATTTTAAACTAATTAATAAAAGACGCAAAGATACCGCAAGGCTCACAGCGGTTTTTACTGGTCACTGGTGTGTTGGTAGTCACGCGGAGAGACTGGTATTCTTTTCAGGAGCTTTTGTAGAAGTTATGGAAACGTAGAAGAAAAATAAACACTCACCCACTTTCTGTGTCAATGCCCAGCACTGAAAATAACTAGAAATAAGTTCCTGGGTAAAAAAATCATCGATAACCTCTCGGCCTGTTCGGCCACATGTCCGGGTGACATTTTATAATACCTAAACTCTTCCACCGAATCCAAACCTAAAGTTAGTTGTATATTTTTCAGTATTTTGGTCTTTTCCTTCAAGATTCTGCTCTTTAAATATAGAGAGTATTTGGTTCTTCGGATTGTTTTCTTCATATTTAATTAAAACATTTCTGATGTGGAATTTAAATGATAAGAATAAAGTCTTTCATAATGTTGTCAAACACTTTTGGAAAATACGTATATATGTCCATATTATTTTATTGATCACTACTTCATCAGTCGTTGCTTTTCATAAATTTTCCTAAGACTCTTATTTTCTAAATTATATCATTTTCTGCTAACTGATTATTCTTTCCATACTTGTATTTCATTTCATTTTCCTTCTGTCTTCCTCTATTTTCTTTTCTTTCTATATCATTATGATACAATTTTATTCCTTTTTTATTTACTTTCATATTATTTTATACTCGTATATGGTAATCTTCTTCTTTAGCTCAATCTCAAGACAATTCTTCAAGCATTATTACAATATCTCTCCCTTCATTCCACCCAAGAACAGCGAAGTACAGCGAAGAACTTACATTTGCCATTTTACTATTGCCATAAATTTCTGTTATTATTGTTGTTATTATTGTTTTGCCAACACTCACCAATACACCATTAAAATATTCTCGTAAGACAACGCATCTAAGAAAAGGACATAACAACCAGGACAGTAAGCACTTTCCTTGCTCCTTATTCTTTGTTGCTTTGCTCCTTGGTTTGAATCATAAAAATAACAATTTTCATGCATTTTTGATGTGAAACGCCATTTTCTAATAATACATTTATATTTAATCAAAAAACAAATCGTAAAATCTGAAAACAATAGGAAAATATTATAATACTATGGTAGTAGTAAATAAGAGAAGAGTGGAGCCAATAATCTTAAAAGAAAGTGCGCGTGCTTCAACTCAGATAAATAATAGTTTACTTTTTATGGTATGCAGTTTATCATTTTCCTCCAAGTTGTTCTAAGTATCTATAATTATATGAAACTATAAACAATTTAAGTGACAATATAAAAGGAAATCGCTCCTTCTATAATTCTATAGTTGCGGTAATTCTATAGTTGGCCATAAAATATTTAATGGAATTAATTTCTTTAAACTTTAAATAGAAAATTATATAATATACATGAAGAGAATAATATTAAGGACAAAATATTAAACTTAAATAGAGTGGTTGGATAAGGAAATAAGTAATATATGGAATAGAAAATCGTAAGTATTTGGTGTATTAAAAGGTAGTTAAAATGGTTAAATAAGAAGAAATTACTATAAAAGTATAGGGAAGGTATCAAAGGAAAAGAAAAGAAAAGAAAAGAAAAGAAAAGAAAAGAAAAAAAGAGAAAAGGAGAATTGAACACTTGGGAGATTAAAGTAGATGATAATTGATTAAAATAAAATAGAATAATGAGCAGAAAAAAGTTAAATGAAGATTTGTGAAGACGTTCGCCTTTACAGATTAAGTTTAGGTATAAAACAAAGGTCGATAATCTCAGAGCCGCATCTTGTTTTTGGTCTGATGCGGAATCTTTTACTAAGTTTATGTGACAACCAAATCGGAATTCATTGAGGTCGATTTTGATTCATAATTTGTTCATCTTTTTCTGTGTTTGTACTTTCAATTATTGCGTGCTTATTGAGATCGAATTTATGTTTATGTATAGTGCAGAGTTGCCTTATGCATAAAATATAATATGGCTTACCCATCAAATTAAATTATCTCATTGCATATCTTCATTTTTAATAACATTTTACAAAGATTTTTTTAGTATATAATTGACAAAATCATTGGGAAAATCAAAATAAAGCAAATTAGTTAAACAAAATGGCAAATGGCAAAATGGTTAAACAACTCTGCACGAAAAAACAATTTGAATTATGATACGCTAAGCATTTACATTGCACTTTAATGCGCATTACAAAAATCAAGTCATATTTTCAATGCGATCTTAGTGGACTCGCTTTCTGTGTTCAATGCGCATTAAAAAAAAACGTTTGAGTCAATCAGAACTTAGTGAATTTCGATTTGGTATAAACGTAATGTATTAGAAGGATTTTAGCTTGGAATCTAGAAGAGATCGGTAGTTGCATACTTTTAGTAAAATGTAGACAAAAGGTCAAACTTCTTCTATCACCAATTTGCAGATACTTTAATAGCAGAATGAATTTCATATTTACTAGTTGGTCCACTGAATCTTTAACATGTTCTATATATTTCATCCACAACTATTGGTCCTGATTGTCATCTCAAAAATTATCTTTATTTAATGGCCAACAACAATCCACTTTCAAAAGAAAAAAAATATATTATTGCCAACCAATTTGACATTTTAAGTATTAAATTTCAAAGGAAGCAAAAATAACTTGACTCTCTCAACATTTCTGTATTTAGTTTTGAATTCAATTCAATAAACAAATATTAAAGTGCTTCAATGATGACGATGACTTCTTAAACCGAAAAACCATATAAATTTTATCAGAAATAGTTTGAGGAAAGGAAAGTTACACAAAGGCAAATCCATTGAACATTCCTTCACGCATATGTATATAAATACTACATAGTAGTATTCAACCTTGTTCTTTCACTTATGCCTTCATTTCTTATGCGTAGAAGAGCAATTTTCAAACAAATTGCAGCCACACAAAAGCGAAGCGTTGCATTTTTCCCATATTTTTGTCCCCACAACAACATTACAGTGAAAACACATTCAACATGAAATGCACAGATGATGCAACTTACATTTGCAACTTTATTTATCGCAAGAAAACATCTTGTAAATTTTCCACGTTATTTTCGCCTCAAGACATTCAACAAAAGAGTATAAACGAACGAACCAACTCAAGAAAGAATGAATATGAAAGGTAAAGGGGAGGAGAGGAGATGAAAGAGACAAAGCAAACCAAGAATAACTTGAGTTCTCCATCCTTTTCCTTTTCCTTCTTCTCTGACATCAAACTTCCTTTTTCCCTGTTTAACTCAGCCTGATTTTAGTTAGTCTCTGGCTTGGTTCGGTTTGGTTCTTTTAGTCAGTCAGAGTCTCACTTTGGAAAATTCAACAATTGATTTCATTTTATGCTTTTATCCACCAACACCACATAGAAGTCTCCTCTCCGGACCTTCATCTCCCTCTCTTCGCCTTAACTAAAGAACGAACATCAAGTGTTAAGTTCGCCAGCCAGGCAGGCAGACATAAAGAACTATGAATCGAAGGAGTGAACCTTTAGGTACGAATGAACGCTCGCGCACAATTCGAAATTGATATGAAAATTCGTTTAAGCAAACGACTGAAAAGCCTTTTAAGCTCACATTTTGCAACATACCACAAGCATAGACTCCGATCCGACCGACCCCCAATGCTAAACAGACACACCTTCCAAACGCCCTCAACTGACTGACTGCCTCCCAAAAGATAGTTAGATAGATAGATAGATATATTGCAGATGGAGAGTCTGGTTCTGCATTTCCTTTTTGGGTAAGTTGTTGACTGTGTTCGGTTCCTTTTAGACGCCTGGCGCTGCCATGTTTTCCTATTTGTATTCAGTCTTAGTTTCTTCTCTCTTGACACCTCTCTATGTGTTGTTGGTCCTCCCAACTCCACAGCAGACTATGCAGTTTTAGAAAAGAAAAAAAAAAACAGAAAAGAAAAATAGTTTCTGGCGTGCAGCCTTGAGTCATTTTTTCTCAATTTTCTCTCAACCCCGCTCCATCTCCTAATGTTTCTCTTGGTCTATATGTCGTCGTTCTTCTGATTCGTTTAGTTATCATGGTTCCACCAACAATGTTTTGTGGGTGGATGGTTGGCAACTCTCTGCTTGAGGTGTTCTTTATTCCAAGTAGTTTAACATTTTATATGATCATTTGATTGTGATAAATTGTGCCACGTTGTTTCGCTTTTGACTTTTATTGCTTAACATTGCTTGGTGAAGGCTTCGTCGGCCGACTTGGCCAAATATATAAAGCTCACGGCGACAGCGGCTGCGGCGGCGTCGGCTTCGCAACTCTGACAATTGTCTATTCAATGTAGGATTTATATTAAGTATATTTTTATTCTCTATTTTTTCTGTGTAGAATTTATTTTTCGATAAATTCTTTAAGTAGAAATTTATCTGTTGTTATTGTTGTACCACCACCACCACCACCACCACCACCACCACCACCACCACCTCATGAGGCATTCAAGTGAGTGGCTTTCATGGTTTTGAACAACTTCTCAATTCATCACTTGGATTAGTTTGTCAGATACAATTCCAGTTGATTTTTGCAAATTGCTTGAAATGTTTTTTCAGTAAATTTGTCTGTCAGTCAATCAGTAAGTTAGTTAGGTAGATGATAGATAGATTTATAAAGATTCTCTGGTTTGTCAGTTATCAGTAACTTTATCACTGATTTTATTGCATACTAACTGTCCCGGAACGCTTTGCACTTCACGGCAAAAATTTAATCGGAAATGATAGAAAAAAATTGCTATTTATTTTATATTGTTGTAACTCACAATTCAACAAAAGATGTTTGACAAAGACTAATTTGATTGATTTTAAAATACAATATGTCTTTAAGCTTTTATATGCAAAATTTGATCTATCAATTTTGACCGATTCTGTTGGCCAATTTTGATAAAATAAATGCTATATATTTTTCACAATAAAGCTTGTTATTTTTCAGTAATTTAATTTTGAATCCAATGAGTGGATTTTACGTGATGCGTGGACAAATACTTTCAGTCTACGGTTTTATTATATGCATAGATTTCTCGTTCAAGTCTCATTTGTAGCTCTCTATCTCTCTCTCCCACACTCTGAGATCTCTATCTCTCTCTCCCACACTCTGAGATCTCTATCTCTCTCTCACTCTGACATCTCTCTAGACTTCTTTTGTAATTCTTATGACTCCTTTTTAGTTTCTCAATTCATCTTTTAGATTAATTTCGTAGATATGAGTCTGTTATATTTTATATATCATTTGTTTAAAGTCTTTCGATTTTCTCCCCGTAACAACTCTCTCTTTAAAGCTTTAAGTTTTGACCTAATAAATAGGCTTTACTGTAGTCTATGTTTAGTATTAAATTGACTTGTTTCATTGCATATTTCATAATATTTTTATTTACTCATAGTTTCATTTTTCATAATAACTTTATTTATTATTCCAAAATTAACCAGAGCTTGACGTTTCAAGTCACCCCATATGTTTTTTTATTATTTACCCATGGAACAAAAGAGTCACTCTAAACGGAAGACGCACCTCTAACCAATTTTTTGTATTTTCAATTATATAACAAAAGTCATTTCCGGAATTTTGCATAATTTATAATGCAATACAAATTTTGAACTTCATGCTCTGTTCTCCATCCATTGAATGGACAGTATTACCTACCTCTCTCTTTATATATCAACCACCATCTTTTTTACCGAAACAGAACTTCAACATATTATGCAGATACTTCCGTGTTAACCTTTGAAGTATGTAAGGGTCACTTCAGTTCTAAGACCCTTGGAAAGCTTTTTAGTATTTTACATTAAATCAAAAATCATTTAACATTTGATAAAAATCATTGACGCATATCATTTCCATGCAAAACTTTAGTAATTTTTTATATATTTATTTATTTAATTAAGTGACTATTGAATTTATCTCATGACTCACTCATTAAGGAAGAAATCATCACAATTTATAAAATTTCATACTCTTGAATCCTTTATTTCTATTTAATATTATTAATTGTCTGACAAAGATTTGTTAAATTTATTTTGCATATTGGAATCGAAAGTGTAGTTTTAATGCTGCACAGCAAGTCTTCGCAGACCTTTTCTGGACAAAAACTTAAACAAAAAACAAAAAAAAGTAAAAAAAATCTGCTCAAGTTTTATTTAAATTAGTTTTTATACATTTTCATTATTCATGTTCCACACAATCCAGACAACCCAAAACCAAAAAAAAAAAATAGTGTGTTGCGCTGTCGGCTTCCGTTGAAGCTTGAAATGAAGTCTTGCGTCTGCTGAATGTTTTGGGGTCTGATTTTGTGATTTATGTGTTGATTCTCTTGTTTGTTTTTGGATGTTGTTATTTGTTTAAAGATTTGTTTTTCTGATTATATTTATTTTGTTATATTTACTTATTTAATGTGTGTGTTGTTTTCCCTTTATTTTAGTTTTCTCATATAAACAATTGTAACGAAATCATTTGCGCAAATGAATCAGCAACTTGCAACAACTTTGCAATGCTTGAAAATCCATGAAACCTAAACAATGTTTATCATAATCCAAAAACAAATCTCAGACGCATGCGCAGCATGTCTTTCTTTTTGTACAAAACTGACTCAATTCCAATTTGTATATTTTGTAAAACACACAACATTCCAATCAGTTTTATACCTACTATATTATTTTGAGATACAAATTAATCCGGAAACGATGCCTGTTCAACACGCATTCAGTCTATTGTTACCTGAAGGGCAAAAAAAAAAAACGAAAATATAAGAAAAATTGGTAGTAAATCTCACGTTTGTATTCTCGCACTTCATCGTTGTAATCATGATCATGTTGACTTATGTAGTTTGTTTGGCTTGACTTGACTTGGATGGTTGTTTTGGTAGCTTATTTTACTATTGTAGTTTGCCACTTAATTAAGATTTACTTCGTGTTTCGTGCCTTTGATTTCTTGTGTTTTCGTACTGATGATTCTCTTTTGATAAAGCAAATAAAAGTCTACTTCACTTCAACTTCTAAGATTATTGTACGTACAATAAATAATGATCTCATGTCGGCTTTGTTTTTTGACTTAAAAACCTCCTACAATTTGCATTTAAAGAAAATTAAGTGTTCCATTTTAGCTATAAAAACTTTAAAGATAAATTAAGCGATGCTATGTGCTTAGCTTACGAATATTGTAGAGCATTGAATCATAGTTTTTATAATAGTAATCTGGATCTTAATTTTAAAAAGTAGTTTATCAATTTGAGACATAAGATGACGTAATACAGTAGTTTGGATTAAGAAAAGAAAGTCTCTATGAAGTTAATTTTGAATTATTTCGTTTCACAAAATCATTTCTGATCAAAATAGCAAGGTTTAAGTCAAGGCTGCTCAACCTGCGATCGACATGCGGTCCAAGTGAAGCCTGAATGCGGCCATAATAGTGACAACAGAAGAGAAACAGAAATCTCTTTCTTTGGCCTGCAGTCCAACAACTTATTTTTTTTTTTTTGGCGCCAACTTTTTTTTCATTTCCGCAAGCGGCCCAACTCACCACGGATTCTTTCAATGTGTCCCAGGGTATCAAAAAGGTTTAAATTGGAAATTCTTTAAATGATAACAATTGATTTAGGATTATCCAATCTTATCCACTATGCTTTGAATAATGAAATGGATCAATATTCTAGTCATTCTAGCAAAGTCTTGAAATGATACTGTAACAAATCGTTGCTACGCCCTCGCTCAAAAAAATACCAAAGTGACGCAACACTTCATGTCAATGACTTCACGTCAATAAATGACTGTTAAATTATTTGGATATTGTTCATACAAAAATTCAAAATTCCAAATATACAAAAAAAAAATTCATAAAAATCGGTCGAGCCGTTTCGGAGGAGTGCGAACACCAACACTTTGACACGGGATTTTTATATACTTATTATATTTACCCTTCCTACAAGTGGAAGAAGGGTTTGCTTCTTACTATGGTCGTCTAACTTAACATAAGGGCTGGACGATCGTTGCGACTGTGACGAGATGAGTTTCTTGTATGAACAAGAGCTGCACAAGTTTATCCATATATGTAGTTACGTTTCCGTAACTCGAGCACTTATCTTTTACCTGCAGTACACTAAAATCTTTGTGAGAATTGGGTTCTTTGTGTAAACTCAACATTACTCACGCTTAAGGTTCCCCATAATACTGGACCGTATATCCAAATTGGTTTAATGATGGAGTTATACAGGAGAACTCAAGTCGTAGGCCACATCTTGAGTTGACCAGTGAAGACTTTGTCCTTTAAGTTCCATCTGAAAGTATTTGATTTAATGTACTTTGGCCAAGTAAGACACATATCTAGGTGAACGCCACGATAGGTTACATCCTGAGTTTGAGGAATTGTATTTCCATTTAAGGATACTGAATCACAAGTCTTTTGGTTTACTAAAAATGTGACATGATTACATTTTTGTTCATAATTGTTTTGTTAACTTTTATCCTCCAGTCAGATAACCACTCTTCAATTATTTTAAAATGATTGTCCATGTCTAATGCAGCTTTGTCTGGGCAGCGATTACGTCTGATTATATGTAGGTGTGTCATCGGCGAATGTTGATGTGACAATTATAGAATTTGTTGGCATATCTGCAATGTATAAAACAAATAAATTGAGTGGAACGCCAGCTTTAATTTGATATGAAATTCTTGTGTCTCAGTCGGTTTCTTCCATGCTTCACTTAGTGTTACTTTTTGGTCTGCCACTGCTTTTTGAACTTTAGTATATCAAATTATTTAAATCCTGAGCATTTTGTATAGGATTTGATTGGTATGCATGATTTCATGAAGTTGCCACCTAAATGTGATACATTTCATTGCTACCTTCAACTTTCTAAGACTCATTTTATTGAAATACTTAATCAATAATTTCACTAAATTTTTGTCAAAGTTTCATATATTTTAAAGTTTTTTAAACCATCAACTTATTTATAATTGTTGTTGCCTTTGGTGCTTTGTGTATATTTGTATGATGTGTGTCTGTAGTATGTCTCCAGATACTCAAAATGCCATCCAACTAACTCATGTCATTCACTCTGCAATCTTCTCTTTTAAAATATTATTCCGTGATTTCCGCAAAAATCTATCATTCACATGCAATCATATTTTGCATATCAAAAGCAAAGTTTCAGACAAATCTAAATCTCTTATGCATTGCCATAAACCAACTAAACCAAACCAAACCAAACCAAATGAAAGCAAACTAAAGAATAAAGTATACAAATGTGTAAATAGTATCTAGATACAAAATGAAGTGAGTACTTTGTATTGTATGGTAGAAATATGTATGTATATTATAGATATTTGCATTTATTTGTTATACTATTGTACTACCAGAGGACAAGAAGGCATGCAAACAAGCAGAGACTCTTAACTCTTATGAGAGATGAGCAGAGATTGAAGCGAAGCGAAAAGTGAAAATTACATATTGAAATTCATTATAGATTTCCCTCACGTACACATGAAGTACATCAATCAAACTCAAATGATGAATCTCATTTATGTTTCATTCTCCAATCTCTCTCACTTTATGTACGAGTATTGTATCTTTTATCACTTTATTTTGTTTTATTTATTTTGTCATAGTATCTTCGAAGACCCTTCCTGACTTGAGTTAACAAAATAAAAAGTGAAGCGAATTACATGATTTCGTAATCAAATCATACAAATCATACTATCTATAAGCTGCTGCTGCTGCTGCTGCTGTTGCATACAGACAAGATACTTAATATCTACGTGTAGAGCAAGTTAAATGATTTTTGAAAGTATTGTAAAACACTTTCATATTGAGAAAGTTTTTTTTTTTTTGTTTTTTATTTTTTTTTTGGTTGACATGTTTTTAATAGATTTTTATGTTATAGTAGATTAGAGAAGAACTTCATCATCTAATAACTCATCAACACAGTCAGTGGAGGCATCAAATTACATACATACTTGTTTGGCCTAAAACATAAAGAAAATTATGGAAAATAATGGTTACAAGAAACAGAGAAAGCATGAAATATAACCCACGGTCAGTTAAGAAGTTAATAAGCAGTTAACATTTTAAATTAGATTTTACTGAAGAAAAAAACAAGAAACATCACTAATTTAGTATTGGTTTCATTACTTCCCTCAACTAGTTTTGGATTGTGGATCAAAAAGAAGTTTAAATACAAAATCACATGTGACTGTCATAATTTTGGGGACATCACAACTGAACTAAATCATTTCATCTCAAGATTCTTATCATGTCATCAATATATTGTATGAGGATCTTTGTTAATGACACCAAACTAAAAGGTTATTGCATTCACACAATTGTCAAGTGTATAGATTATTCATTCATAAAATATACTTACTTACCACACAAGAATTTATTTATATAGTAGTAGATACTTTTCTATATAATCGCATATTTGTATTTATTGTATTATACTTAGATACTTTTGTTGTTGTCTTTACTAATTAGATACTTGTCACATGTTATTATGCAAAACTCTAACGGTCATTGTCATTGTATTTATGGTATTATGTTGTCATAGTATGTCGGGTTTTATTCTTCTTCATTCCCTATTCCTCAAATGACTTAACTTCTTCAGTATTACAAAAAAAAAAACTTCAAGACTTTTGACTTTTGCTTTTGCGGCTTTAGAATTTTAATGAGATTTTCTTGTTATTTTGTTATTCTTCTTTATGTTGTTACTGTTGTTGTTTACTTGAAAATCACATTTTTGAATTGTCATCTTTATGTAATTTTCAGTTTGACGTGTGTGTGTGTGTGTGACATTAAAATATAAAAGAAGAAATTTTTCCACGATTTTTCTCCTCTTCAACTTTGATATTTTTTTTTTTTTGTTTCTTTCGTTTGTTTTTAGTTGCATGAAAAAAAGAATAAAATAAGAAAAGAAAAGAAAAGAAAAGAAAAGAAAAGAAAAGAAAAGAAAAGAAAGAAAATATAAAAACAGAAACGTGTTGAAAAGTAAATAAATTTTATTTTGTTATTTCTTTTTTTTTTTTTGTTTAGAGTTTTGTCACTTTTTTTTTTTTGACAACTTAAAAACAATAATAACAACATCCAACAACACAAACACTTCTTCGACTTCAACTTCTTCTTGAAACATTTTGTTGTCATTGACTTTAGTTGCAACTTTGTTGAATTTTCGCACTTAACTTAATTGAAATTCTACACAGTTTTTTTTTTTTTTTTTGTTGTGTGAAAAATAAAAAAAAAATCATACAAAATCTGCAGAAATTTTGATTGTATTTCAACTGATTTTTACAGTAAGTAACTGGCATCAAAAATCATTGTTTAGTTGGTTAATTCAATGGATTTTTTATGTTAATTTTTGATTTGTTTTATTGTAAAGAGACATTAGAAGAATTAATAGATGCCCATGAAATTATATTCCCACACACCAAATTAGAGTTGAGAGAGAAATAGTCAAACAACTTCCTTCTTGGTGTGCATGAAGCTGATTATGTCTAACCAAGCAAACGTGATAAATTACCTTTTTCAATCAAAGTCTTGAGTACACAAAAGGTTCTATGATGAAGAGACGACTTGATAATGTTTACTAAAATGATTCTTAAAATGATATTAATAGTGCTAATGATTTTCAAAAACTCTTCATTTCATAGTCGAGTAACGATGAGTTAATTTTAACCAATTGATATCTTTTTATTAGCATTAGAAATTTAAAAGTATCCCAATGATGAATAGAAATTTATAAATAAATAATCTGCTTGATTCTAAAATTATATCATATGTTTATGGGTCTCTTTGTTACTTTTAACATAATTATGTAGTATGTAATAATAAAGTGTTTAGTATGGAGCTTTGTGAGACTTACATAAGATAAAATATGGATATGGAATAGACTTCGATTATAATATTTGCATTCTTCAATTCTTAGTCTCCTCTAACCCAAGTTAAATATTAATAATACAATTCTCAGCCTCATAGTTAAGGATTTATATTTACTTCACGCAGTGAATAAGTCTAATCATTTTTTCATGAAGTTTGGAACAAACAGAAGAAAGAATCAGAGACCCCATAAAGTATATATATTCTTGATCAGCTGGACGAGACGAATTGATTTAACCATCTGCGTCTGTTTGCCCGTCCATCTGTTTGTATGCAAACTAGTCCCTCAGTTTTTGAGGTAGAGAGCTGAACTTTTCCACGAAGCTTTCCCTTTATTATATTGCATATGAATTTTAAATTTTGATATGGGTTTGTACTTTCCATACAAACCCATATCAAAATTTAAAATTTTTTTATACTATCGTCTTGAATTTTGGACACTATAAGTATCCTACCCAAAACCACTAACCATGTAAATTTCAAGACCCTCAGATTACTAGAAAGGCTACCTCCCATACAAATTCAATTTCCTATTAGAAAACCTTTTTTGTTTATTGTACTATGGAACTGAAATTTGGACACTAATAAATATTTCACCCATATCCACCAACTATATAAATTTCAAGACCGTCAGACTACTAGAATGAGGTACCTCCCATACAAAGCATGAACTTAAAACAATAATCAGAATATATAAAAGGTACGTGAACAGCATTACAACTTGGACGTAGCCAAAGTTAATCTTCTTTTTACTGGTTGTACTAAGAAATGTACTCTTTTTCGTTTCATAATCTCATTATTGATATAATTGACATATGTATTAGAAAACCCTGTGATATTCGCCGAAGAATTTCTTTTCATTCTCGTATTGGTTCTTTGAAAACAAATTGTTGATTTTGATAGGTCGAAATTGTCCGCATTTGCTGTTGTAAATTTGGACAATATATATATTTGAAGTGACATTTTGCTTTTACTAGGCTTGATATTTAGTGAGATAAAGTAGGAAGATTAAATAGTCGCATCAGAAAACAGAGATCTCACTTTAACCACTAGTCATCTTTTATCGACAAAGTCAATCAGCAAATCCTTTATAAGTAGCTTTAAAGTAACAAGAGATGATTGAAGTAAAAATAGCTTGGTTTTATCTTCTTTTTAAATTTATAGAAAATATAAAAGGAAATACAAATTTGAAACTCTTCATATACGTAGATATTTAACTCTTGGAATTCTTTTTTATTCAATCAATATAGTTTCATTACTTTTATTATGTCAAACAGACAATAAAGTCTAAATACTCCTAACATTAATTAGATCAGAATATATCAGATAACAGAAACCAATTAATGTTTGTTTTTTTTTTTTGTGTTTTTCTAATCTTTGACCCAAATATTTCCTTCAATAATTCAAATTATATAATACTCTCTCTCTCTCTCACTCTGGGTACATAATTTTCCCTCAATTATTTTCTATTGTTTGTTACAATTAATTCGATTTTTATTACTTAACAAACATTTTAATAAATAATGACAAACAATTGTATAAATAACAACAATAGGAAATATGTTTATTAGTACAATAAATATATAATTATGTAGGCATCCTCATAAGTTACTCGTACAATTGAATGTTGACAAATTTTGTTGGGAAACATTTACTTAAAAGTTTGGTGTTGAGTTCTTTTGCTTGCTTGGTTTGTTTTGTTTTGTTTTGTTTATTTATTTAATTTTTTGTTTACATTTAACACAATCTTTTTTGTTAAAGATTATTACAAGAAAAGAGACACCACACCCAATTTCTAAGAAGTATTATTTTTTTTATTTTATGATATTTTATTATACTTATTATGAAGTGAAGTGGGTAATTTGGTAGTTTTATTTGTTTGTTTGCTTGTTTGTTGTGTAAACATGTTGCACAACATGAAGTGAATTGAATAAGGAAAAAACTAAATCAACAAAAATGCATTTTGCTTAACGTAGAATAAAGGAAGAGTAAACAAGAAGAAGAAGAAATACGAAAATAACTCAAATAAAAAACTGGTTTCTAGTGATAATAATCTAATAATAAATAAATATAATGAAATGTGACTTAAACCATGTGATTAAAAGAGATTCATGTTAAACAAGAAAAAATCTGCATAAAAAAACAACATTTTAAACTAAAAATAAAAAACAACATTTCATAAAACAACAAAACATTATAAGAATTATAAGAACAACATGAGATTCTTTGCATCATCAACATCATCATCAACAATAACAAATTCTTCGATGGCAACATCAAATGCAAACAAGATTATTGGTGATGTAGCAACAACGTCATCATGCAGCACAACCTGTTCCAGTGATGAAGCAACATTGGCAGGGGATATCATTGAAAATACCCATATAAATAGCAAGGAATATGATGGAATCAATGGAGGAGGAACAGGAGGTGGTGCATCAACTATGCCTTGGACTCCAATAAAAAGCAATGAGCGACGAAGTCGAAAGTATAAGAAAAGTCAGCAGCAAACAGCAACCATTTACAGTAATTGCGATGTTGCAGCAACATCCTCATCGGCAGCTGCAACAATGCTGAAGTCAAGGTCATTGGAAAGATACTCTGGACCTCCACCCCACCATATGCTGGCAGCCCATGAAGGCGGAGACTCATCTTCATCATCTGCTGTATTAGTGGCAGCAATGCGTCGTCGTACTTTGACGCCAACCTTGAATACTCGACGTCGCCTTCTGGCACCTTTTCGTTCGATAAAGCAACGTCGTAGCCGAAGCAGCAGTAGCAGTGGTGGCAGTCATAGTCGTTGCGATTTACAAGCCTATAATGTGATCATAAGTGATGTTGATCAACCAAATCACAGTAACAGCAACAGCAACATAAAATCAAGCAACATGTTGATAGCGACGAATACCAAAGCAAAAGTATCAACAACAACAACAACAACGAGTTCCCAAAGCGGAGACAGTGGCACAGGAGGCACTGAACTTGAACATGAACATGACTATAGTCGGACATCGGCTGCCGAGAGTAGTCAATTGAGTTTGAGTTATTCGCAATTGAGTAGCAGCAGCAGTGGAGGTGTTTGTGTTGTGGATGATGATGAGGAGGAAGATGATGATGATGAGATACATCCAGAAGATAATGTTGCTAGGAAAAATCATCATCAACAACAACAACAACAAAAGGCTCAATTGCATCAAATTCACCATGAAAATGATGATGATGATGAGGATGATATTGTTGATGCAGCACACCATCATGATGTTATTATTAATAAGCCGATAGCTGCTGATGATGATGATGATGACTCTTCATCGGAGGATTTGCAACTACAAATGTGTGGCGATATAACACTCGTCGATGATACTTATTCAAATTATGATCCGAAGAATGATGCGGAGCGCATGTTTTTACAAATTTGTGGCATGTTACGCGATGAAAATGAGGTTTGTCTGTTTCTGTTTCTTTTTCTCTCTTTCTATTTACTTATTTGTTTATCTCCCATCTCTATATACATAATATACAATATATGTATGTATATAATATTTCTACCATGATACAGTGAGTGTACTATATATCTTTGTTTGACTTTTCTCTTGTACTTTGTTTAAATTAATTAATATTTATGCTTTTATCATTGAAAAATTAAATGCAACGAGCTGTGTAAATGTTTCCAACGATTCTCTTATGCACATAGTCAATCAACCTCCCAACTCTCTCTCTCTCTATCTCTCTCTCTCCCTTACTCTTCTCTTCTCTACTATAGTTCCTTCAATTACCCAGTTCAGTCAGTCAGTCCTCTTCTTACTCACAGTTACGGTATAGTGAAATAAAATAAAGTAAAGTAAAGTAAATGCATTTAAAAATTATTGCCACCGATTGCATTTCATTTGCTGCTGTTGGGCATAAAATTGGATTTCATTTTCATACTATTATTTTCTGTAATTTTTATATTGTGTATAATTTTTGCTTATCCTACAAGTGAAGTGTGTAATTTTTTATCTTCTTAATTTATATCATACACATGTATTTTATTTTATTTTATGCATATTTTTTCCTTTCAACTTGTTTTGTTTGTGGCCAAGCACAAAATACACAAACACTTTAATTTATGTTGTCAATGCATCAATGATTTATGATAGCGTCGAAATACCTTCGAGATTCAAAATAAAAACAAAAATTGCACAATATTCAAAATGTTGTATGTAATTTAAAAACATTCAATATTTGTTAAAGAATTTGCATTTAATTAAGTTATAAAGGAAGCTCTGAGAAATGTTTGTTCAGAAACTATCAGCAGCAGCATCATCATTGGTATACAAATAAAGCTTTTAAGAATATTTGCTTTATTGTGCAGAATTGGTACACGTTATTTTATTGAAAGTATTTCCCATCGCTAGCTATGACTCACCCCCCCCCCCCCCACTTTTCTGGCAATGCATGCATTCCGTGCCAAGAAAGCATCAAGTTGATTTTTGATACCTTCAACTGAAGTGAAGCACATTCCCATAAGGGTATTCTGCATCGACCAGTACAAGGTGGTGCAAGGTTTGGTCTTTTAGGCAGTTGGGCTAGGACTTCCCATTCGGTATCATTGAAATAGGTTTTCACCACGTTCGGTATCTCTTGGTTTGAGTTCTTGAGGCACCCGGTTTCCGACCTTCTGGACCGTACCAATGGCTTTCATTCATAATAAAAGGGCTTGTTGAGTCACGCCTAACGTTGCCGCAAGTTCTTCTTGGGTTTGGCAAGGATGTTTTGTCCAAAATTTCATCCAATTCCTCCTTCCTTCGGGCACCCTGTCAGTTTTATCAAAATCATCATTTTTGAAACGGCGGAATCAGTACTCGTTGGTTGAAATTGATGGAGCATGCTCTACGTAAGCCTCACACAGCAGCCGATGACTTTCTACTTCACTTTTCTTCAGATGGAAACAAAATACCAATGCTTCCCGTGAATAGAGTTTTGTAGGCAAAACAGACGTTGCTAGAACGACACTCATGTTTTTTTTTTTTTGTTTTTTTTTTTGTATAACAAAGTAACTTTATTTCATCAAATATTTTGCATTGTTATTGATAACTTTGGGGTTTCTGATCAAAAAACTGGCGCAATACCATTTTGCAGTCGTTTATGAAATAACACATTGTTACACCATAAAAATAAGTTTGCATAGAGCGAAATAAATGGTAATCAGATGGTGCTAGATCCGCACTAACATTAACACTTTACAGCTGAGTTTCTTAAATATTTACCGAGTCATAACAGAAATGTGTAGACTATCTTTGTCGTGGTTTGTGTAGGCTCTCCTTGAAGCTGTCACCCTTTTATTGCTGTGTGGTAATCCCAGATCGGACCAATATTTACAGAGATGTTTTTTTTTTTCAATCTAATAATTCAAGTTACTTTTCCATCAACCCAATATCTAATTGTCTAAGCTACCAAAGCTTATCTTTTACGCTTTTCAACCTCAAAGTCAATACTCTCAGAATACTCAGAAACCAAAGGGTTGTGAAAGTTCTAAACAAAAACATAATCCCTTAGAGTTACATATTTATAATACTCACTTATATTGCAGTAAATCTCAGTTACCTTTTTAAGTGTTTTTCCCTTAGAAATCTACCGACTCACCTTTTAAAAATGACTCAAATATTCACTCTACTTTGTTATTCTATTTTACTTTTTTGTTTTCCTTCATTGTTTTTTTTTTTTTTTTTTTTTTTGTATTGCAACATGTGAATGTCCTCTAAATTCTAAAATCGACAAATGCAACAATAACCAAAGTAAATATACTTTATTTTCTTCATTTTGTATTTATGCCATAAACTGTGATTAACTTTTTGAGTTGTATGTAGTATACATTTTTGTTGTATTGTGTTTTGTGGGGCTTCAATTGACAGGATTCCTTTCAATGGCGACTCAACAACTCAACTCGACAAACATCCCAGTCTTCTCATCACTTATATGAGTATTTCTATATTCTGAGATTTTCATTCGAAAGTCAAACAATAAAATACTCTCTGTATACCATATTTTTCTATATTTTTTTTCTTGCACTCCACCCTCTCTAAAAAACTTAACTCAACACTTGCAATATACCCGGGACAGTAGTTGTAAATAAAGGCATTTTTAATAAGCTTCACGGCAACGAAATAATACAAATGAGAAAAAGTATCATAATCATGATCATCATCATCATCATTGTAATGATGGTTCATGATATTGATGATGATGATGATGCCATAGAAAGTAACATAACCGCATGGCATTAGGGCTTTTCCTGCTTCATTACAACGTTTCTTTTTTTTTTGCTATCCACTCCTCTTTAACTTTCCTTTTCGTCTTTTATTTTATTTATTTCCTTTATATTCCTCCTTCTCTTACTATTATTTTTATGCGTTTGCATTGCAAAAAGCCTCAGCGCGTCTTTTGTGCCACCATCAACCACCAAAAGGTATTAAATTGCATAGTGTTGCACTTTTCAGTACACAAAACACAAATTCCCCGAGCAACCTGCTGAGTTGAGTTTGTTGCAAGGATTCATACAATTCACAAACTCATTCAATTCAGTTCAGTTTTGCAATGTGAAACTTGTTTAAAGATTAAAAAAAAAAGAAAGAAAAGCAGATTGAAAAGGAAAACTTTTATTTGTTTATTTTAAAATGCACACATACAAAGTATAAAAAATAGGAGTAGAAATAGTAGTATTAGTACTAATTGGCGCTAAGCGAATTGAACGTGTATCTATTAACAAGATCTTTAAGCATCTGCAAAATTTTTTTATCAAAAACTTCAATATAAAATTGGACATAGTAGTATCTTTTATCAGAGAATGAAACAATCTTTTCCTCAACTTGAAACTTGAAAGTTCTTTGATATTCAGCAGCAGCATAGAATATTGATGGATGGCCAAGGGGGCATTATTTGCTACTTTTGCAATGTTGATTGACTATTAATTAGTAGAGTTTACTATGCAACAGCAACAACAACAACAGTAACAAATTTATACATCAAAAGGATACATAGTAAGTAGAGTGAGTGACATTTCTTTACCTTGCTGCTGAATATTCTTCTCCTTCATTATATAATTATTGATTGCCTGTCATGTCTGACAGCAGATTGTAAGATGAACTAAAGGCACCCGATCCCTTTTCCTTACTTCTTCTTGCAATGACAAGAAGAAGAAAAGTAGAGTTAAGTAAAAGGAGAAGAAGTAATTGTAAAAAATAAATAGATTGTCTTTCAAGAAGGTTGTTGTTGTTGTTGTTGTTGGCTGTGTATTGCAAATTATTTTTACGCTTAATTAGCAGACAACGTCACCAATGTAAAGTTTTCTGCTTTGACGATGTTGTCATTTGAAGAAGGAAAACGGAATTCAAAGGAAAAGCGAGAAAGAATATAATAAGAAGGTAGAGAATATATACTAAATAGTAATGAGATGGTTGAGGGAAAAATATAATAAGAAGGACATTGACAAAGATCAGGTGCATGTCATTCATAAAAGGCATAATTGAAAGTGCAACTTAACTTCACTTAAAGGGTGACGAGACTTTGAGAGTATCTAACTCAATTCACTTACAATATATTCTTGCATACTTTAAGGTACAAAAACAAACATTTAACTAGGCAGTAAAAGGATATAATAAAACCTATAGAACGAGGCTACAAATGTTGAGCTTAACCTTAATTAAACAAAGTTCAATGCCTTTATTTATTTTACAGGTTAAATCGAAACTAGAATTTTCTCCCCTTTTTCTTGTCTACTATAAAAAAAAAAGCAAAAGAAGGCAATACTTTTTTTGATAGTACCCTACTAGTGGTCTGCATGAATGCATTCAAATGGACATGTTTTTTTACTCATGCTCAATTTAAAAAAATGTGACATTCATTCAATTTTAATGAATTTGATATTCATTCAATTTTAATAAATTTGACATTCATTCAATTTTAATGAATTTGACATTCATTCAATTTTGAATACATGAATGCAGTTGAGTGAATGTTTTGTACATTCATTCGTCTGGTATTTTGTGTAGTAAAAAGGAGACTTTTCTGATTTCTTCATACCCATTTGTTTATTAAAGCCTAGCACTTGCTTGAGCAGTTGACTTGAAGTTTCTATTCCTTGCTATTGTATTGTCTATTTTCCTCTTCCTCTCTCTCTCCCGCTCTCTCTATCTCTCTCGCTCTCTTTCTCCTGCGTCACACAATAACCAAATGAAACTCGCCTGTTCGTTTACAAACCAAACAATCAAATGAATGCGAATGAGTACAATGATTTTTCTTTTTCTTCTTCTTTTCTTTTCGTTTTTTTTACACATTCATTTCGTTATGAGTGTCGATCATTTACTATGCGGCGCTATCTCAAAAAATCGTACTCATGTGTTTGGTTGTCGAAAGTGAGTACGAAATTCAATGGTACTCAATTGTGCTAAACAAGAAAATGCATTCGTACAGACCTCTATCCATATCTACCATATATGTATATGCTTTAAGAAAACTTCAATTTATTAATCATTTAAGCTAATACTTTGTTCTCTGAGGGTCATTCAACAAGCACCATGGTCGAATTAAGCTTATGATAATAAAGAGACAAGCCAATTTAAGTCTCGAGGCCCCTTTCAACTAACCATAGGTAGGTCATCTTTCCTAACATTGAGTATGAGTGCTTGTTAATCAATCTCTGTCTCGTACTTTGTTAAGTTGTTCTTTTTATAGAAAGTTTGCTACACTTGTATATTTCCAAACTCTTTTTTGAGCAAATGATAGATTTTTTTTAAACAAAATTTGACTCACCATCATCCTTTCTCTTCAGCGGTAGCAAATGTTTTATATGCAAAACACATGATTTATTTTAAATAACCCACAAAAGTATGCAAAACTTTTCACAAATAAAAAAATGTATGCATAGCAAAAACTTAATTTAACCAACAAACAAAAGTTTTTAACCAAAAGAAAGCAAAGTGAAATTAGAGAAAATTTCAGAAAAATCAAAAATTGTGAAACTGAAACTAAATTTTTAAAGAAAAACAAAAAGATATTTTTTGTTAGTTTAAAAAATATATAAAATCAAAAATCAGGGAAGAAATCTTTGAGAGAGTGAAAATCTTTTTATTTTTTTTTCCAATGAAATGAAATTATAAACTTTTGAATAAAATTGAAGGGAAAGTTGCGCAACGATTTTCAATAGTTTTGTATGTTGCATGTAGCATGCAGCATTTGGTTGAAAATACAAAAGATGCGGGTGCAGTTTAAAGAAATAAAAAAACACAGTGAAATGCCAAAGAGATAGAAATAGAAGGGAAGGGAAATGAAAGGATAGGAAAGGAAAGGAAAGGAAAGGAAAGGAAAGGAAAGGAAAGGAAAGGAAAGGAAAGGAAAGGAAAGGAAAGGAAAGGAAAGGAAAGGAAAGGAAAGGAAAGGAAAGGAAAGGAAAGGAAAGGAAAGGAAAGGAAAGGAAAGGAAAGGAAAGGAAATGGTGAAACGCATACAAAAACTATAGCATACTTTCAAGATGCTTACAAAGCTTTATAGTAGAATGTAGTAATATAAAGGTAAAAGCATGATGAGGCAAGGTAACAAAAAGTTGTGTGTGTCCGGAAGAAGAGAATTGCTATGTGAAATGAAATTGAAAAGCTTAAATGGGCAAATTGAACGTGCAAAGAGTCAAAGGAAAATTCAAAAGGAACAGAAAGGAAACTGTATGGAAAAAAAAACTATTGCTGCATACGAGGTGTGTTGTAAAAGTATTCAACTTCTTTATCAGGCTCTTGACATCCTCAGATGTAATCTCCAACCAAACAAGTAACATGAGCCCTTTGAGTAGAATTTACAATACACTCACTGAGTTTTTTGGCTTCGCTTATAGCTGCAACATTTCTGATGCTGTGTGTGTTTACATACTAGACAGCTGCGTGGCTTCGCTCACAACTGAAGTCCAATAGAATGAATTCGAATTGAATTTAATTGAATTGAATTGAATGAGAGCGAAACACGAAATGAATGAATGTGAATGCGACTGTGTTTTGAGTTCGAAAACCGTCTGCATTCTGTGAAATCAGTTAGAAGAAAATAGCGTGCAAAACGAAATAAATACATCGGCACAGCCGAGACATTCGAATTAATTCGAATCATTCATTCATTCATTCATTCGTTTGTCGTACAAGATAATGAGCACAGCAAAAGACGCCGACAAGTCTGTAAGTGGTTGTGTGTTCTAAACAAAATTTTCCATTGCTTTTTGTTGTTTTCTTTCTTCTTCTTTCTTGTTACGCACAGTAAAACAAAAAAAAAAAACCCTCATTCTTTTGCAAAAAAGTGAATGCATTCGAATTAATTCGAAACCAACCTCTCATTCGAAGTTATTCAATTCGTTTCTCTTTATTTCAATGTTGTGCGACATTCATTCGACGTCGCAGTCTATTTCACTCAATTCATTTTGAACGTTGTTAATTCAAACGTCGTTTTTTTGCATTCATGCAGATCTCTATTACATACTATTGGTATACACCTCGTATGTGTATATTTTTCTTCCACTCTGCTTTGATTCTTTCTACCACTATTTTGTTTAACTAATGAAGAACCACATACAAGGATAAAAAGATTTTCTTCTCTTCTGTTTTGGTATAAAGAAATTTAATTTTCAAAATAAGAAAAATAGAATATCTAAAAGCTTCAATATCTTTTCCACTTCCACTTCTGCTTTTCTGCTTCATATGGTTAAATAAATATTTCCTTTTTAATAATTTTCTTCTTCATTTTATCCTTCTATCACTAATCAAAAATCAAGTGAAAGGACAAAGGAATCTTTGTATTCTTTATTTAAATGTACGTGTGTGTTTTTGTCTAGAGAAAAGTAATTTTGAAATTAAGAAAAAGAAGAAAATATTTATTTTAAAGATACAATATCCTATTCTTCCTTTCTTCTCTTATACATATGTATTTACTTATGTATATGTTAAAGTAAATATTTCTTTTTAATAGCAAAAAAAAATAAAATAAAATAAATTGTAATTTCCATTGAAGAATACTTAAGTTTTTGGACTTTAATCCTTTCTTTTCCTTTGCTAAAGAAGATAAAACAAACAAACAAACAACTAAAAACTTCATTTTCATTCATTGTTTTGCTTTATGTAAATAAACTAAAGCAATAAAGGAATTACATAATTACAATAATAACAACAACAACAACAACAATTTATATAGACAAAGTAATAAAAAATAATAATAAAAATAATAAAAAAAAAATTTTATATAATAAAATGGCAGCAGACCCAATGAATGAAAAAGGAAAAGAAAATGTTGAGAAAATAGAATAAATATAAAACAAAACGCCTTAGAAGTATGGAATACAAAAAGAAAGGACTGTATTAGAGTATGCGTTTGTTCTGTAACGATTGTGTATTATAGAGTAGACGAGATGTGTCCCAAAAATAAGCAAAGACTCACTTGAAACTCGGAAAAAGTTATGCGAAAACTAATGAAATGATTCAAAAGACGTTTGAGGGCAAAACATTGATGAAATAATAGAATAAGCAGCAGTTTTAAAATATGATTTCATCTCTTGAAAATTACCCATGACTGATCTACAATAATGGCAAGACTATATAATATAGATCACGATCAGATTGAAGCTAGAGATCTGCATGATTCCATTCAAAGTAACCAGCACTCATAGTAGTAATGACTGAAACTCAAAAACTTGTGTAAGTCATTCATTCAAATCGTTTAATTTTGGTAACTACGAGTATGATTACACGGATAACCGATTACAAAACTCACTCACTAATTTTTGACTTTAATAACTGAAACATTGTTTTGAGTGCACTCATGCCGCTCTCTAATTGGAGCCGAGCAGGAATTTTGAATTAAAGGAAATTTGAGCTGCATAAATGGCACTCCAATTGTGACAGTGAAGAGCTGCAATCATCAGTGGTCATTGTTGAGCATTTGGATATGGTCTTTGGAGAAAAATGTTGGGTATAGAACTCGTTCAGTGATACGTTTCAATTTGCTTATTCTACATACTCCAATTCTAATATAACGAAGATTGTGATTCTTTCGGAGTTGCCTCAGCTTTTTGATCCTTTGGGCATTTTAAGCCTTTTCAATGTCTTTGGAAAAATATTTTAACAGGAACTGTGGCTTCTGAAGAGTGACTGCGATGAGAATCTTCCAGAGAGCATGCGAACACAATGGGTTAAATTTCGGCGAAAATAAGCGCAAGTATTGAGGGTACAAATGTCTCGGTTAATATTTCCCGGGATGGATAGGGAACGTATTGAATTGCTTGGGTCCTCAGTACTTCCAATTCGGCGTATGGAGTAGTGGTATAGCTCGTTGTTTTGGGAATGGTGGTTTAATAGATTCATGATTTTTAGCTTCAAAATCTAAGATGGCGCCGGTGAAGGTAACAACATTGCCTCGTTTGTAGTTACAAGATGCTTTGCTGTTCAATGAGTTGATGATAAAGGTAAAGAATTGATTGACAGTTGAGGAAGGTCGCCTTTATTATTGGATTGATTCAACCATTGTATTGAGACATTAATTGACATCACGAACTAAGAAGTGATCTTGAAAACTTGTGCTTAAAAAAAAACACAGCATCATTTGTCTGTTGCGAATAAGTTGATGAATTTGGAACTACTTCAAAGGAAGCAACAAGCTGGTTAAAGAAGAATACTGCTGCTGTGGAATTCTGAATGCAAGTCGTTTACTTTTATGACTCACCTCGCATTATATGTGTGTGTGTGTGTGTTTGTATGTAAATATGTGTTAGTTGATTGCCACAAATGAATATGTAAATTAAATGCATACACAGTTGGCAGCATCCTTCTGCTTTTAGTTTCCTTTTAGCCAAGGCAACGCATCAGAGATCTTTGTAGTAGAAGAAGTAGCTTCTGCTATTATGAGGCGAACTTCCGTTTCCTTCTCTCCATCTAAGTATTTAGTTTAGCAGTTGTCTACTTCATATTCTACTCTGTCTTCATTTGCTGCTGCTCTTTCTTCACATCTGCTCCTTCTTCACATTCCACTGCTTCTTCATCCTTTGCTCCCTATACGTATATGGTATACTCACATATTGTGAGTAGTCCTATGAAGACATTCTTGTACTATTATGTGTAGTTGTAGACAAAGATGCTGTAAATGAAGTTTTATGCATAAAGAAAATAGAATAAAATATGCCAACAACAATGACAAGAAGAGAATATAATTAAAATTATGCGAAGAACTTCCAACTCTAACTAAATAGACATATTACCATGTCAGTCAGTCATTCATTCATTCATTCATTTAGTTTGTCTAAACTTCCATTTCAGACTAAAGCTTAAGGCCAAATGTTTTTTTACTTTCGTTCATTTAATTAACTACATTTTATTTATACATTTTCCTTTTTTTTTTTTTTTGTATTTTCCAGAAAATGCGTCAATTCCAGAAAATCCTTGAAGACTTAAGCTCCCGTGTCGGTTCTGCTGAGACCACAAAAACTTCATGGTTGCCACCAGTATCTGCTTCCGAGGCCAATGATCAAATGCAACATTTGCAACGTTTACGCGATAAAATGACAACAGCAAGCGCTTTATTGGATGATTGCAATGAACAACAGTCTTTCTTTACCGCCAATCAGGTCCTGGTGCCGACACCTTGCCTCTCCAAACTTGAGGACTTAAATACCCGGTAAGTTTAAAAGATTTCATACGAAAGTCATTTAGTTACTAAAATGTATTTTTGATAGAATGAAATTGCTGCAAATTGCAATGGATGAACGTCAAAAGGTCTTATGTAATGCTGGTGCTAGTTATGCTCATGAAAATGGTGACGATGGCCGAACCACATCGAATAGCGGCACAATTGGTCCATTGCCAAATCTCGGGCAAAGTGTTAAGCCACCATGGGAACGAGCAACGACCTCTGCTAATGTGCCTTACTATATTGAGTGAGTAACAAATGAATTTCAGTTCTATAATCCTATAAAAATCATATAATCGTAGTATGTCAATGTGTTTTCATTGAGTCCTTCAATTTTTGAGATAAATAAATGAAATGTTGTTAAAATTTTATTTGAATTACAGCATCACGCATCCACACAATGTTTTAATCTAATCATTTGGAATGATTTATAACACATCCGAAAAAAAAACCAATTAGTCCTTTAATTTTTGAGATAAAAAGCTGAAATATTGTTAAAACTATTCTGATTTAATGGTTCCTTAAAACAAAAAATTATCTAAAACATTTCACAATATAGTCCCTTAATTATTGAGATATAAAGCTGAAAATTAAAATAATCCTAGACAGAAAAATTTAGGGCAACCAAACTCAAAGATTATCTAATATTCTGATTTAATGGTTCCTTAAAACAAAAATGTATCGCAATATAGTCTCTTAATTATTGAGATATAAAACTGAAATTTAAAATAATCCTAGACAGAAAAATTTAGGGCAACCAAATTCAAAGATTATCTAATATTCTGATTTAATGGTTCCTTAAAACAAAAATTTATCTAAAACATTTCGCAATATAGTCCCTTAATTATTGAGATATAAAGCTGAAATTTAATATAATCATAGACAGAGAAATTTAGGGCAACCAAACTCAATGATTATATATCCATGAATGGAATTAATCTTCATGTATTTAAATATTCGCGCGTTTGTAACCCCCCGGCATCGATGAAACCGTTCAATCCACTTTATATTGAAATTTCTTTTGTAGCATTTCAACATAAGATTTCTAAATCGTTTCAATATTAGAACTGCTTCACCACATCACACAGACTTATCAGCGACACTGTTTTCTGTTCTCTACGACGTTATCGACACTTCGGTTATGCGGTTAACACAGTTCACTGCTTTGATTTTGGAAATGATTGTCATATTTCAGCATATATTCACAAATTTATAATATAAATTATACACCTATAACCTTTCTGGTGAATCCCTCTGTTCATCGGTGAAAACCGTATGAAAATCCATTTGGTAGTTTTTGAATTTAAGGCGTTCAGACATACAGACATGGCAAAGGGACTTTGTTTTATACTATGTATAGATGAACTACAAATTGCAACTAAAGACATAATTAAATAAAAATATTTCTAGATGAAAATAGGATCACTTGTAGTTCCCATAGAATCTGATAATTTGTCAAAATACCTTTGCCTAAGATTTTCCCTTATAATTTTCGAATTTCAATTACTTTCTTTTTAGTCACGAACGAGAAACAACACACTGGGATCATCCCGAAATGATTGAACTGATGAAGGGTCTCGCCGATCTAAATGAGATTCGTTTCTCTGCCTATCGTACAGCAATGAAATTACGTGCCGTACAAAAACGTCTTGGTAAATTGGAAAAAACTAGAAAATTTCCTCTCCGTACAGGTTCTATAATTGATATGTTTCTTTTCCTATACTATTCCAGCCCTTGATCGCATAACCATGGCCACTGCTTGTGAATCTTTTGATCGTCATGGTTTACGTGCCCAAAATGATAGACTCATTGATATACCCGATATGACAACTGTACTTCATTCAGTTTATGTGACAATCGATAAAATCGATTTAACTCTAATGCTCGATTTGGCCATCAATTGGATCCTAAATGTCTATGATTCGCAACGTACTGGTCAGATAAGAGTTCTTAGCTTTAAAGTTGGTTTGGTGCTACTCTGCAAAGGACATTTGGAAGAGAAATATCGTTATTTGTTCCGTTTAATTGCCGATACTGAACGTAAGGTTGATCAAAGGCGTTTGGGTTTATTGTTGCATGATTGCATACAAGTACCAAGACAATTGGGTGAAGTGGCTGCGTTTGGTGGTTCAAATATTGAGCCTTCAGTACGTTCATGTCTTGAGCAAGCGGGCATCTCACAAGAAGGTAAATAAAGAATGGAAATGCAATTCCTTCCTTCCTTTCTTCCTTTCTTCATTTGAAGTTAATCTAAATAATGATGTACATCCTTTTGTCGTTTATTTCATGATGATGATGATGTATCTATTAACTCAAACAGTAATCGATGGTAATCAGGAAATCAGCGTTGAATTGCACCATTTCCTTGGTTGGTTGCAACATGAACCACAAAGTTTGGTTTGGTTGCCAGTATTGCATCGTTTAGCAGCTGCCGAGACAGCAAAACATCAGGTAAGCGAAGAGGAATCAGTAAGAAACAAGCAGACAAACGAGCCACAGTTGGTTGGTTGGTTTGCATTTATCAATGCTTTTGTTAGTTGGTTTACTCCTTTGCCTTGTTCATTCTTGTTTCTACGTGTGTTTCCTCGAATCATTTTACCAAATTAACACACCATTTGCATATTTGCCTTGGCATGGTCTCAGTTGGAGTTGATTGTATTTTCATTCCTTTTTGTATTTCTCTCGCAGGCCAAGTGCAATATTTGCAAAGAGTATCCGATTGTTGGCTTCCGGTATCGCTGCCTCAAGTGCTTCAATTTCGATATGTGCCAAAAATGTTTCTTCTTTGGACGTAATGCCAAAAATCACAAACTAACGCATCCCATGCATGAATACTGCACAACGGTAAGAATCAGAATCTAAATACAAACACACATTCACATTCAACTTATTGAAGGATATTTTTATATTTCACTTGAATTTGTTTCCTTTTCATTTTCTCTTTTTAGACAACATCCACCGAAGATGTACGTGATTTTACACGTGCACTTAAAAATAAATTCAAGAGTCGCAAATACTTTAAGAAGCATCCACGCGTCGGTTATCTACCCGTTCAAAGTGTTTTAGAAGGTGAGTCCTAACATTCATCACTCTCTCATACTACTCATGATATTTTGATAAACATTTCTATTTGACATTTCCAGGTGATGCACTTGAAAGTCCTGCTCCTAGCCCACAGCATACAACTCATCAATTACAGAATGATATGCATTCACGCCTTGAGATGTACGCCTCACGTTTAGCTCAAGTCGAATATGGCGGTGGCACTGGCACCAACTCCACACCCGATAGCGACGATGAACATCAATTGATTGCACAGTATTGTCAGGCATTGCCTACAAATAATGGCGGAGGTGGCAGTGGTCCTGGTACTGGTAGTAGTGGTCTACCAGCTGGCGTTACAACTGCACCACCCAAATCACCTGTTCAAGTGATGGCTGCCATGGATGCTGAGCAACGTGAAGAGCTCGAAGCGATTATACGTGATTTGGAAGAGGAAAATGCCAGCTTACAGGCAGAGTATCAACAATTGTGCAATAAACAGAATAGCACTACACCCGAGGATGGTGGCATGCAACATTCGAACTCAAGTTCGCTTGTGGGTTCAAATGCTTCCTCAGGCCAAGATGGCCATGGACAGGTAAACAACACCATCATTACATTAATTTATGTACAATGTTATTAATTTACTAATTCCATTCATTTTTTAATTGTTTTTGTTAGGATATGATGGCTGAGGCTAAGTTATTGCGTCAACACAAGGGACGTCTTGAGGCTCGCATGCAAATACTTGAGGATCATAATCGTCAGTTGGAAGCGCAATTGCAACGTTTACGTCAATTGCTTGATGAACCGAATGGCGCCAGTGTACCACCAAGTGCCCCCGGTTCAGCGCTCAACTCCAAGCCAAATACATTACAAACACGTTCTGTAACAGCCTCACAATTGAACACAGATTCACCAGCAAAAATGATTCAACAAAATGGACTCTATGAGCAAAATACAAGTGAGTAAAAGGATTTTGGATGTTTTTTCACTTATAAATGGTGTCGGATTGTTTGCATAGAGCATGGAAGTGTTGCTTCTGCTTCCAATTAATGCAAATCATTGTTAAAACCTTTTCAGAGAGTCTTACAGAAATTTCAGAAAGAAATACATAATAATAATTTTCATATTCATAGGAATATGAGGAGTCTCAATTTTAGACTCATTTCATAGAATATTTGTTTTTTTTATTTTCTTTTTCAGTTATTATCGCTTTAGAGTTCAATATGAATCCTTAAATGTCTTTAATGTGAGGTTATGATATCTTAAAATTAACAATCAAAGTAGGTCCTACCAACTAGATTAACCTATGAGTGTTTAAAATCATTTTCCAACCAACAAATTAATTTTAAATGTTTAAAAATCATAAGCTCTCACACAATCATGAGGATTATATAAGTCAATAATTTGGGTTAATTGTTACAAAGCAAAGGTCTCAAAAGAGAATTGACTTTTTTCAATCAGTCACTGGTCGACAACTGATTTTTTCAAATCAGTTTTTTAAAAATCAGTCTTTTGAAGAACAAATTAAAAGGTTGACGGTTATGTGCGATTTCTGTTACAAAGTTTTAGATAAGTAAATCAATGTTTTCCCAAAACTTTTTTACCTAGATGCCTTGACTTAAAATGGTGATTATATGAAACAAAATTAACAATAATTAAAACTAAATTAGATTAGATTAAAATTAAGGCAGAAACTACATACACCTCGCCTATTGTGACAGCCCCTCATAATTACAGTTCCCCTCCAATATTCTGGTATTCATAAAGAATTGCAGAAACCTCTTCGGAGACAATCATGCAATTTCATTTGGTTCCAAGTACTGGAAACACAGATTGAGGAATCTAGTCCAGATTAGACTCTGCTGCTGACTCTCATATTGCAAAGATGGAACTGGAACTAAGATTGATTTCTATTCAAATTTTGAAGAAAACTACTATGTTATCCCTAAAGTATTTGTCTCTAATGATTTATTTGGCAAAAAATAAAAGTCAGGTGATGTTGAAGCACCAATTGACAGAAATTTTGAATACAATCATCGATGAACAACTATCAATTCTCTGAAATTCATTTTTCTAATTAAAAGTTACAAATATTTCAAACAAAGTTAAAGTTATACTCGTATATTGACTAGAGAGCTGCATGAGTACACTCAAAACGTCATTTGAGTAACTAACGTCAAAAATGAGTGAGTGAGATTTGTAACCATTTATTCGAGTACCCAAAACAACTCAGTATTTGTTGTATCACCAGAGTTTCTGAGATTCAATCTTTACTACTTTGAGTGGAGACATGCAGATCTCTAATATTGACCTTAAAAATAAGCTTATGTTGTCTAAAAATTTTCTCATAAAGCAAGTTTGGTAAAAGTCTGTCATGTTATAATGTCTTCCCTAGACATTTCATTCTAAAGTTCAGTTTTTCTTTATCAAAAATTCATTTTGTAAGCAAACTAAAATAATAAAAATTGTAAGTTAATTGATTTATTAGAAAATTTCCTAAATTACAATTATTTTAAACAAAATAAGATTGAGGTCAGGTGAAGTTATATGAGCCAACAGATTCAGGTTATGTGTGAGGAAAAAAGAGATGAACATTTCGTTGAATTGTTTACAATTGTGAATTCAATTTATAAATTTCTAAGGATGACACAAGACCCGAGATACAACAATGAACTTGTGTATAAAAACAAAGTTTCAAGTCACTAGAAGAAAATATATAATATATAAAATAAAATTCTATAATTTGATGTTGTGCTAACATTTCCTATGAAAATCATTTTCACAGTTGGATGACTTCATTTCGATAAACCACAATAATATTGAAATATCAAACTCATTTTGCTTCTTACATTAAATCAAAATCTAATCTTGAATATTTCTTACTTTTACTCTTTCTCCATTCTTTTGCTTTCTTCTTGTCACTTTCTTCTCCTTGTGTACATCATCATCATCATCATCATTAATTAATGCTGTCAAATTTGTTGTTGTTGTTTTGTTTGTTTGCGTTTGTGCGTTTTGTGTGATTGTGTAATTGTGTTAATTTCACGCCTTCCATTCCACTTGACTCTCCATTCAACTCGATTTGAACAACTTACTACATTCAACCAACATCAACATTCAATATCAACAAAACAAAACAAATGCTGCATAGAAGGTTTAATGTTGCCCGGCATGAATAACGACCACAATATGTCACATGGGCCGTCACATGTACCACATCCGCCACAATTGCCTGGTATTGCGGCAGCTAAACATCAACTGAGCAATGCACTTAATGCTCTACAACATCAACAGCAGCAACATCATCAGCAGCAACAACATCCTCATCATCTACAGCAACAGCAACAACATCTTCATCATCAGCAGCAACAACAACGTGGTGTTGGTGGTGGCATTAACGCAACAGGCAATGGCCTTGGCACATCACCATCAGCATATTTGGGTGACGATGGACGTCCACCACCGCCACCACATTCAAGTTTACTACATAATATGAATGGTATGACAACTCTACTCCCCCATTGGCCTTGAAAGCGGGCGGCATGAAAATTAACCGCGAATCCGCCACATGTACAACATTATACATATTCTATGATTGCTTGCTTAATTTTTTTGTTTTGTTTTGTGTTTAACCCAGAAGATTATTCAGTTTTGATTTCATTATCATTATTATAAGTAAATATGTTGATTTAATGCATGTCTCATGATGGAGGGGTTCTTAAACTATGGTCCAACGACCATTGATGGTAAATGGTGACATTATTGGGAGTCCGGGGAACAATTGAAAGTTGATATTAATAACATTTGTTCCATATACTATATACTATATAATATATATCATGTTCAGAGTATCTTTCTATCATTCATGGGGTGTTTTGAGTTGGTAATAGGGAATCTCCTTAGAGTCTAGAAGCTCCTTCCTATGGCAAGATCATTGACGACATAATCATCAAGTGTCACACTAAGTACCTTTGATATTAATATTTTTGGGACTTTTTTAAACATTTCTAGTCTATTAAATTAATGATGAGCCAGAGAGAATTCATAAAAGAAATGTTTGTCAAAACAGAAAAGGAGTCCTATGATTAATATGAGTTTATTATTCCTGGTCTAGTGTAGAGGCTCCCTTCTATGGCAAGATCATTGAGAGGAGCATCAATTGTCATACTAAGTGCCTTCGATCTTAATTTTTCTGGAACTCCTTTAGACATTTATAGTCTATTAAACTAAGTATTGGGCCAAAGAGAATTCATAAAAGAAATGTTTGTCAAAACGGAAGAAGAGTCCGAGGATTAATATGAGTTTATTATTCCTGGTCTAGTCTAGAACACCAAGTGTGGTACTAAGTGCCTTCAATATTAATATTTCTGAGATTCCTTTAAACATTTCTAGTCTATTAAATTAATGAGCCAGAGAGAATTCATAAAATAAATGTTTGTCAAAACGGAAGAAGAGTCCTAGGATTAATATGAGTTTGCCTTTCCTGGCGTATTTCTGATTATTGAGGATGTATGGGGATGGGAGAGAGTCACGGATTATATAAGTTTAAGAACAGCTGCCTTATACATTTCATAAAAAAATATCATTGCTGCTTACTTTGTTGTCTTGCATTTTTTGTTTGTTTGTTTTGGTTGATTCTTTTTAAGTTTTAAGTTTCCTTTTTTCCCTCGTTGCCTGCTATATTTTTTCACTTTCATTTGGGCCTTGAACTTTTAATTAATTAAATTTTTATAAAATTTCTCTTACCTTTTTTAAACTTGGCTGCAGATCATGCTTAAATATATTTAAGCTCCAAAATTTGAATGGAAGAAATGAAGGAGATGTGAGAACAAATGAAATGAAATGAAAAATGATGAAAAAATTTCTTTTGCGGTAAATTTGTTAAGAATTCTTTATTTTTCAATTAAAATTACCATTTAATTTTTATAACAAAATTTCTTAATTTAATAAATTAAATAATCAATCAATTAATAGTTTTTTTTATTAAATATTTATTAAATATATTTTTTTTTATCCTTAATTTAGATGCTGCCATTGAACATGCAGTCGAACAATTGGTTACCGTCATAACTGAACAAGAAATTGAACAAACTATGGAGGTTGAAGGCACAGATGATAATGATGATTATGATAATAATGATAGAGATGATAATGATGATGATTCCAGTAGTGCAACGAACACGACAACAACAACGACAACAGTAACAACAAGAACAAAGGTTATGACAACCGATAGAATCGATAGATGTTTCGATATAAAAAAATAATTCAAAAATCAAAATAAAATAAAAAAAAATAAAAAAATTAAAATAAAATGAAAAATATCACAAAATTAATATGAAACACATACATATATAAATAATATTAAAAAATTAATAAAATAAATAAAAAAAATAGAATCAAACGAGTGCAAAAGAAAAACCCAAACGAAAGCAAAAATTTAAAAATTAAAAGAAAAAAATCAATAAAAATAAATTAATACAGAAATAAATAAATAAAAGAAAAATAAATAAATATCAAAAAATATACATCAAAAATATATAATAAATAAATAAATTAAATATTTTAATGAAATTTCTATATAAAATAAATAAAATAAGAATTTTCATAAGCAAAAAAAAAAAAAAATTTAAAAGATTTACAATTGAAAATGAAAATGAAGGAAGATGAAATGAAAAAATAATCATTATAAAGATGGAAAAGAATAGAAACGAAGAAATCAGTATACATATAAATATATATATAAAAAAAAAAATATCCATATATACAACTTATACATATACAAAATACACATATACATATGGCACATATTATTATTATTATAATTATGATTAATATTAGAAATTATATACATAAATAATTATAAAGAAATTAAAATTAAATTTTTAATTAGTTTTAAATGAGAATTTAAATACAAAACAAACAAACAAAAGAGAAATGAAAACTTGAAAAGATTTAAAAAATTTTAATAAAAAAAATATTTAGATACTAAAAAGTAAAGAAAACGAAAACGTAAAGGAAAAAAGAAAGCAAAGCAAAGCAAATAAACGAAACGAAACGAAATTTGAAAATGATGAAAAGATTTGATTGCTAAAGATGTTTTCACTTCATAAACCAGAAAACTTAAAAACTATTGTGTATTTTATATCTAAACAAAAAAAAAAAAAAAAAACCATAAAAATTAAGAAAAACGAAATGAAATTTACAAATTTCTAAAACTCCATGAAAATATTTTATTTAACTTTTATTTTAATTTTTATATAATTTATAAGTAAATGCAACTAATTTTTGTGTATTTATTTTGTATAATTTCAATTTTAAATTGTGAATTCTGAAAATTTTACTTAAAATGTTTAATTATTATTATTTTGTCCAAGAAAAAAAAAAAGGAAAAAAAGCGCAATGTTTTTAAAAATTCCGTATGTATTTTTTATAGAATTTTTTATTCTTTTTTTTATATATTTTAACTTTGTATTTATATTTTTTAAAATTATTATAGTTTTAAGTTTTAATTTGTTTATATTTTTCTTGTGAAAATTGTTTCTGTAAATTAAAAAAAAAATAAAATATTATGAATTTGTGAATTAAATTTCTTTTAAATAAAATATTTACAAAGTATTCGAATTCCTTTATTTTATTATAATTTTGTTAATTTTACATTTCCATTTTTTTATATATAATTTATTTATTATTTAATTTTGATATGAATTTATTTGATTTTTATTAATTAATATTAATTGAAAAATGCTTTTTTTGGACTATATTTGGAGAATGAATGAATTGATTTCAATGCAACTAATGCCATATGAAAGGATTTGGTTTGAACTATAAATATATATAAATATATCAGTATCCCGTATTTCATACGGAGAATATGTTAAAAAGCAATAATTGCCAAAAATACTCACTTTTTGAGACTTTCCAATTCTCAAAATTTGTAATATTTGATAAGATCATGTAGATGAAACTATAAGCTTTCTAATGATACTATTTTCATAATGATAGGGTAAGCCAATCCAAAGTTATAGGCAAATTTAAGAAATCAAATAAAAAATCTCGCATGCAATAAAAAATGTAGCAAAAAAAAAAAATTGCATGCGAGAAATTTTTTTATTTTGTTAAAATAAAATAAGAAAAACTTAAGAAAATACTAGGCGAACAGAAATTCACAGTAGGTGGATGACGCCTATTCAAAAATGCAAATTGGCTTATATCTCGAGAACAACTGAACCGATTTCAATGCAACTAATGCCATATGAAAGGTCATGACCTGGTCTATACATAAGTTGGTATCCGTAACCGGAATTTTATCCGGATCATGTGTTAAAACGAACGGAAAATATTAAAAGGTGAATTTTTGATCTTTCCAACAATCGAAATAGGGGAAATTTGATAATATTATGTAAAGGAACTAATAAGCTTTCTAGTGACAATAAAATCTTTCTGATTGCATCAGTCAATCCAAAGTTATATCCAAATTAAAATTGATGTAGAAAAATTCAAAAAATAAGATAAAAAGAAAAATCGACACCTTTTCAAAAATGTTTATATCTCGAGAACGACTGAACCGTTTTCAATGCAACTAATGGCATATGAAAGGTGATGAATAGTATTATATTTCAGCTTTATCCGTATCCGAAATTTCATACGTATAATTCATTTAAATGAAAGAAATTTTAAAAATATGGCAACTTAAGGTCTTTCCAGCGATGGAATTTCAATGCAACTAGTGCCATATACAAGAACATGAATTGAACTATAATTGAAGAATATTATTAACCCGGAATCCATACGGATAATATGTTAAAAAACAGTGATTGTCAAAAATGGGTCAATTTTAGGTCTTTCCAATACTTAAAATCGGGAAAATTTGATTACATTATGCAAACGATATAATAAGCTTTCGGATGACACCTACATCATCTTGATTGGATCAGTCAATCGAAAGTTATTGGCAAATTTGTATGTTTGCAGAAAAAAACAAAAAAAAAAAAAGTAAAAAGAAGAAAATATGAAATTTTTATTAAAAAAATTTTAAGAAAATACCAAGCTAACAGAAATGCACAGTAGGTGGATGACGCCTTTTCAAAAATGCATATTGATTTATATATCGAAAACCACTGAACCGATTTCAAAAAACCTAATTTCAAATGAAAGTTCATGACTTGGGCTATATTTAAGGGTAATCCGTATCCGGAACTTTATCCGTTTAATGTGTTAAAATGCAGAGAATTGAAAAAATATGCAATTTTTAGACCTTTAAAGTAGTCGCAATAGACATAAATTAATCAAATCGAAAAGAGGAAGTGTTAAGCTTTCTGATGACACCAATATCATTCCAATTGGATCAGTAGATCCAAAGTTATTGATGATTATATTTTAGTTGGTTTTGTTTCAAACAAATTGTGTTTTCTCTTCTTCTTATTTGTTTTGGTTTTTCTGCATAATTCTTAATTTAGTTCAATCTTCGGATATACTGATCCAATCTGAAAGATATTGGTGTCGCCAGAAAGCTTATTATGTTCTCTACATAATGTTATCAAATTTTCCAAATTTTAAGTGTTGGAAAACCATATAATTGACCTTTTTCTATTTTCCTTTCGATTTAAACCATGATCCGGATGAAATACCGGACACGGATAACATTTCGTGTATAGTCCAATTCATGTGCTTTCGTATGACATTAGTTGCATGGAAATCGGTTCAGTCGTTCTCGAGATATAAGCTTCTAAACATTTTTGCATTGGCAATATCAACCTACTGTGTATTTCTGTTCGCCTGGTAATTTTTCAAAAATTTTAAGAAATTCAAAAAAATTCACATGAATGACTCAGCATTTTTCTTTTTAATTTTAAAATTTAATATCTCAAAAACTACTTGACCGATTTGAATTACATGTTCTACGATTATATAGATAAATAGTAGAGCTTTAATCTGAATTCATCCAGATTCGAATCTAAGTACTGGAAGTGGGTTAAATCACGGTAAACGGACTTTGTAGTCGGTTTTTGACCTTTCATTGAGGTCAGATCAAGATCAAACTTTAATACCATAAAGTATAGCTAATAATCTTTCTGAGGACATATCACTCATACAAATCTACCCATCCATTCTCGAGATATAAGCCTCTAAACAATATTTGTTTAATAAGTATAACTGCCCACTTTTGCACGCAACGCTATTTTAATTTTTGGAAATTTTTACTCCAAAAAGTATGCAACACGAATAATTGCTTTCCATTGAGTGAGCCATGACCATCCAAACAAAAAGCAAATTTGAATATTGAAATAGGTAAAGGAAAGTAAAAAGCAATTGACACATACCCCAGTTCAATATTAAAAGCGCTTTTTTGAATCAATTTAAATAAACTAAATTTTAAATGTCTATATCTCAAAAACTTCTGAACCGATTCGATTAACATGTTCAACGATTATATAGATTAAGAGTAGAGCTTTAATTTGAATTTGCGCAGAATCGAATCTAAGTATTGGAAGTGGGTTTAATCTTTATGAACATTTTTTTCAGTAAATTTTTGACCTTTTGTTGAGGTCAGACCAAGGTCAAAGGTTAATAACATTAAGCTGAACTCATAACATTTTTTATGACATATCACTCATCGAAATCGACCCACCCATTCTCGAGATATAAACTTCTAAACATTTTTGCATCGGCGATATCGACCTACTGCTTTCTGTGCATTTCTGTTCTCCTGGTATTTTTCCCAAATCAATGAATCCGGATTTTTTTCCTTTAAATTGAATAAATTTTGAAATTTTATATCTCAAAAACTACTGAACCGATTTGAATGACATCTTCCACGATTATTTAGATGAATAGTAGAGCTTTAATTTGAATTCATCCAGAATCGAATCTAAGTTCTAGAAGGGGGTTAAAACCTTATAAACATACTTTGTAGTTATTTTTGGAACTTTCATTAAGGTCACATCAAGGTCATAGTTGTATAGCATAAACTATAACTAATAGCATATCGAATTAAACTACTTCTATCAAAATTGGTCAAGCGGTTCTCGAGATATAAGCCTTTAAACATGTTTTGTTTACGTTTTGAAATTTTGCCATTTGTTTTAATTAAGTAAATTTGAATCCTCTTTATTTCAAAAACTACTGGACCGATTGGATAAAGAGTTCTATGGTTGTGTAGATGAATAGTGGAGCTAAGATCTGAAATCATTTGGGATGAAATCTAAGTACCAGAAGTGGGTTAAATCGCGGTAAACATATTTTGATGTCAAATTGTGATCTTTCCTTAAGGTCAGACCAAGGTCAAAGTTTAATAGCATAAAGCTGAACTCTTAACCATTCAATTGACACTACTTTTATCAAAATCGGTCAAGCTGTTCTCGAGACATAAGCCCTTATACATTTTTGCATCGACCAAATCGACCTACTGCGTTCTGAACATTTCTGTTCGCCTGGTATTTTTACTAAAATTTAAGAAAATAAAAAAAATTCATTCGAATGACTCAGCATATTTTGTTTTAAATTTTAAAATTTAATATCTCAAAAACTACTGGACCGATTCGAACAACATGTTCTACGATTATATAGATGAATAGTAGAGCTTTGATCTGAGACACCCTAGATCGAATCTAACTTCTGGAAGTGGGTTAAATCCTTCTAAACATACTTTGTGGTTGTTTTTGGAACTTTCATTAAGGTCAGATTAAGTTCAAGGTTTAACAGAGAAAAGTAGAACTAATTACATGTTCAGTGAATCCACCTCCATCAAAATTGGTTAAGTGGTTCTCGCGATATAAGCTTTTAAATATTTTTTTTATTGACGATATCTGCCCACTTTTGCATGCAATGCTATTTTAATTTCTCGGACATTTTTACTCCTGAAAATATGCAATACGATTAATTGCTTTCTATTTAGTGAGGCACAACCATGCTAGTTTGAATATTGAAATGGATAAAAGAAAGTAAAAAGCCATTGACACATACCCTAATTCAAAATTGAAAGCATTTTTGAAAAACTATTTAAATTAAACAAATTTGAAATGTCTACAACTCATAAACTATTAGAGCGATTCGAATGAAACTTTTACATTAATATAGACTAATAATAGATCTTTGATATGAATTCAATCCGATTTAAATCTATGTATTTGAAGTGGGTTAAATTTTTATAAATGTACTTCGTAGTCGTTTTTTGATCTTTCATTAAGATGAGATCAAGTTCAAGGTTTAATAGAGAGAAGTAGAACTAATAACCTTTCCAATCAAAATACTTCCATCAAAATCGATCAATCGGTTTTCAATACAAAAGCCTTTAAACATTTTTGCATTGACGATATCAACCTACTGTGTATTACTCGTCGCCTGGTAATTTCTTCAAATTTTTTAAGTGAAAAATTTCAAGTTTTCGTATTCTTCATTTTTTTATTGTTGTTTTCTGCATATATTTCACATTTGACTATAATTTTGGATTGCCTGATTCAATCAGAATGATATTAGTGTCCCTAGAAAGCTAAGGATTTCCTCTTTCCATGTTGATTCAATTTTGACTAATTCGATCTCTGAAAAGATCTAAAATTGAATCTTTTTGGGATTTTCTCAGTTTTAACGCAAATTCCGGATACGGATAATCCTGTGATCCAATTCATTACCTTTCATATATCATTAGTTACAATGAAATCAATTTTTCCATTAAACATATTTGATCAATCAAATAAACTCAATAAATTCAATAAAATTAATAAATAAAATAAAATATTTCTTTTTTTTTTTTAAATCAAATAAATTCATATAAAATTAAATTAAATAAAAAATCAAATAAATTCAAATAAAATTAAATTAAATTAAATAAAAATAAAATAAACTCAAATAAAATAAAATTAAATGAAGTAAACTTAAATAAATTTTAATAAAAGAAAGTAAAATGAAATGAAATGAAATGAAATGAAATACAAAAAAAAATTAAAGTAAATCAAATGAAATAAAAATATTTGAATATAAAATAAATTAATAATTAATAATTCTATGAAAACCGCTTAAAATAATCATACAGTTGAAATATTTTCTTTGACGTGACCATGAAATTTTGAATCTTCATGAAAGAACTTTCGGAGATTTAAGTTTTATCTCTTTAATTTAGTTAGATTCTTTTTTAAAACTATATTTTTTTTTTTTTTCTTAATAAACTGAACTATAAATTTAAATAAAATACATAATCACAAAGTCAACTCTCTAAACAGAACTTAATCATGCTAAATATGCATACTGAACACAAATGGACCACCTTTTTCTACGCTCTTTTTCAAAATCTATAAGAAATTTTCATAAAAGTAGAATTAAATGAAGAAAAAATTAACCAAAAAATTTTGCATAACATAAAAAAATTATAAGAAAAAAAATGCGGCCAAAGACATTTTGCAAATTTCCACCAGCAACAGCGGAACGGACAATATACTTACAATATTTAGACAAAAAATTACATAAATATAAAATGATGATATACATTTTTATAACTAGCAACTGAAAATGATAGAAAATCTTCACATTTTAAAGAAAGAAAGAAACCCAATAGAAGAAAAAAATAGACACAAACCCGCATATCCATTAAAATTTAGCAAAAAAAAAAAAAAACACATTCAACTAATCCAAAAGCTTTAGAAAAATTAAGCTTATGACCTTAAAAACATATTAAATTAACAAAAAAAACAAAAAAAAAAAACATAATATATAAAATAAAATAGTTCAAATAATCAAAAAGAAAAATATAATATTATTATTAATAACCGTTAAACATATTTATAAATAAAATAATAAAATATAAATAAAAAAAATACAAACTACAATACCAAACCCAATCAGAAGTTTTTGACCCTCCGTTTAATGTAATACAATATATAAGTAGAATAATTCCAACCATAATCATATACTCGTATATACTTAGTACACTTACCATAACAATAAATATTAGTCGAATTACATTACATAATATTATATCATCAATATATCAATATATCATCAATTAGCTAATCGAATTGTACCAAAAATCAAAAAACCTAATGCATTCCAAATTACGAGTATATTAACTTAATATAAATATTAATCATATAAATGAATTAATAGCAACATATCCATGATATATTTAGTAATTATAAACAAAAGATATAAATATCATTTATTTCAGATTCATTGAAGATTTTATTCCTTTCCCATAGATAGAAAGAAACATAATAGTTTTTTTGAAAGTCATTCATATCTTACAATTTTATTTAAGAAATTTCTCAAATTTTGATTATATTAATAATCTCAATTTTCTGATTTACATGTTGTGTTTAGAATATCAACTATTGATCTTAAACAAATATAGAAGTTTTTCATTAAATGTATGATTTTCAGTAATTGTTAAAGGGTGGATCATCTATTTGTCCGAACTACCTTGTCTATAAAGATAATTCTGTCAACTTTAGCGCCATAAAATGTTAACAGTAATTTAGTTTTAACTTTCCACCAAATGAATATGGATCGATTATCTTTGAAGCAACGTTTTAATATACAAAATGTGAGAAATTCATGGCGAAAACATTGCGAAAATTTAGTACAAATTTTTGAAGAAATAAAGCGCCCACTGAGCATGCAGGTGGATAAAGTGCATGAAATTGGGATGCTGGTTGATGTCACATGTGTGTCGCATACTCGTGGCCGAAAGTGTTCGCCAAAACCCCAGAACATTGCCTCGGCGCAGAAGTCAATAAGTCAGCAATTCACGAACCACTTTGAGGAGGATTTTGCACAAAGATCTCATTATGTTTGCATATAATGACCAAGTCGTTCTGGAATTGCAACTGAATGAACTTCAGCAACATTTACGCTTCCCTGGCTGAACTTCAAATGAGTTCAATGATAACCGAGTTTTTGCAAGAAAGATGTTTGCTGCTAAGTAAACAATCAAAAATTCCAGGAATTTGGGGAACAGAAAATCCATACAGAAGTCAAAGCATCGCAGCTCGAGTCACTTTGTGGTGCAGATTTTGGTATGGTGGCGTGATTGACAATAGTAAACTCTATTGAGACATGAAAACTGACTTTTTGTGGTAGAAATTTGAAGATATTGATTTCGATGAGTTATGGTTTCAACAAGACAGCGCAACTTGTCATATTTCCGCGCTTATCATTAACCTTCTGTGCACAAAATGCAACAACCATGTGATTAACTATTTTGGCTATTGGTCTGCTCGCTGCTGCGATTTGAAGCGGCTTTTTTTTGTGGGGCGCCTAAACAATTCATCACTTGAAACAGAACATTTGCACTGAAATTGCCCAAATTGCCCAGGAAACAGTGAACTAAATGATTGAAAATTTGTATTCTAGGATGTCCTATATTTGAATGAAATCATTTTTCATACTAAATCGAAAGAAACACTCTACCAAATAAAGCGAAATTCGTTGACAAAAAATTAACTTTTGTCCATTTAAGAATCAAACCAAAATCGGACCAATATATGGCTCACCTTTTATATAGTAAGTATGATCATAAAAAATTTCTTTCGTGACAAATTCATTGAATAATGATATCGTATTATTTAATTTATTTAATATATTTTATGGAGTCTCCTTTAGTGACTATTTCGCCTAGAAATAGTAAAGAGTCAAGTAGACAAAGAAAGACATGATTAGTTGAATTCTGTACAAAAGATTTTGATTCGTGAAAAGTGGTAAAATTATATAAGCAAAATTTTAATTGAGTTCACTTATGAATCAAAACATGACTAGAGTCATTGACAAGTCAATTTGACTAAGTACGAGATATGTTACGGATTAATCCAACTTTATTAAATGAAACTCCCCATTTTGATCGAAAACTTGATTTTCTTGATTTTTCATATAAACTTCTTAAATCGTCTATCTTTGGTTTTAAAAGGAATCTTGCTTGGGTTATCATCACTTGAAAAACATTAAAAAATAGTTAAATTTTCTTGTTAAAACAAAACATTTTCTTTCTTTTAAAAAACAAAATAAATTAATAAATAAAAACAATAAATGGAAAGGAAGTAAAAAATCGAACAATTAATAAATAAAAATAACGAATTTAATAAATGAACAGAAATAAACACATTTTTAATACAAATATAAATTAATAAATGAAATCGCATGCATAAGAAATACATACATATTTATTAAATTAAATAAAATATTGGAACAGAATTTGCAAAAAAAAAATTTAATTGAAGAAAATTGCATAAAATTAATTAATTAGAATCAACATATCCACGACAGATCATTAAAACTAACCAAAAATGAATAACATATAACATATTGAGAAATGAAATTAAATTTTACCATAATCAATAAATTAAATATATAAATTAATGGAAAAAAAATTAATTACTCTTAAGCAATTTGCCATTTTACTACTACTACTACTACGAGTAGTCAGTGTTGGACATTATTAATAAGCTTTGCATAAAATAGTAAAGAATTTAATGTTAAAGTTGACATCTTTAAAATTAAAAATTAAATGTTTTTCTATTAATCTAAAAATATAAAAAAAATAATAGAGAGTGTAAATTTATTATATAATTTATTTATTTGTAAATTGTATATTTTTCTATTCGAAAATAATTTTTAATTTATTACTTTTTAAACTATACATTTTTTTTTTTTTTTTTGTATGTTTTCACTCTTATATTTTTCATAAATAATAAATACTCAATAAAAATTTGAACTGAAATTTATAACATATCTCGGCATTGTCCAACACTAAACGAAGCTCTAACAACAACAACACAACAACAACAGCAACAACACTTACAACAAAAAACGCGCCATTTTAATTTCATATGCTGCCAATTTAATAATTTTTTTATATAATTTTTATTCATTGAAAATACTATAAAAAAAAAAAATTAAAATAAAATTATTGATATATTGATAAAAAATCAAAAAATAACATAATCAATAAAGACAAATTAATTCAAGCATATCCCAAAAGACAGTCTTCAACAATAAGTGGTTGTCTACTTATTTAAATCTATAGAATTTATAATTTAAATTGAACTAAAAATTAAATTAATAATATAAAAAAAAAATAAAATAAATAAATAAATAAAAACAAATAAGAAGCAACAATCAACGAAAATAAATTTAAAAAAAAAAAAACAAATAAAATAAATATTAAATACTATAAACATTTAACTAGGAATTTATAAAAAGTTATTCTATATGAAATCGAAAAAGAATAATCTCTATTATTCATAATAAATAAATAAGATTTATCTATGAGATTTTTTAGTTATAATTTTTAGAAAAAATAAATAATAATTAAAAATGTAATTTAAGGCATACTAAATTTTGCATGTTTTGTGAATTAAAACATAAAAAATATCATAATAATCAGGGCCGAATTTCGATGTGTGAAGGCTCGGGGCAATGAAGAAAGTGGCGGCCTATTTCAAGTTTCAATCAGTATTTCTGAAAAAAAATATTTAAAAAAAAAAAAAAATCAAATGAGGTTTTTGGAGGCTCTCAAAGTGATGAGTAAAAAAAAAATCAAATAAAAGTTTGTGGAGGCCATCAAAGTGTATGTCATAAAATCGGCCCTGATAATAATACTTATATCTAGACTAAAAAAAAATAAAGAAATGAAAAAAACTAACCTATCTAAGTATAATATTTAGTAAAATTCTGTCCACAAAATGAAAGAAGAAAATCCCTTAGTTAAATTTTCCTCAAAAAAAAAAAAAAAAAAAAAAAAAGGACTCTGTCTGACTTAAGTAACTTTAAGTTGTACAACCATAAAAAATTAATTTAAATTTTTTTTTACTTATTTAAAATGCTTCGAATGCTTGATAACTGATAACAAAAATGAAAAACATAAAACCGAATACTTATGTTTAAAATCATAGGATCGAAGTATGAATGAATTGTACCTACTATCTTTTGATACCGATTATTACAAATTTAAAGACTATAAGTAGAAGAAGGAAGAAGGAAGAATGAAGAATGAAGAATGAAGAATGAAGAATGAATCAATATGTGTACTTTACTATATCAAATGAATGATCAAATATCACTGAACTTTTTCACACTGAAAATTCAAATATTATAACTTATAAATATATCACATTATATATTCTAAAAGCATAGGTTTGATCTATCAAACAAACTCGTACATTTATATTTTCCATATCCCAAAATATATAAATAAAAATTATGAAAATTAAGAAAAAAAAAATAATGTATTGATAATATTGAAATTATATCAAAAAGAAAAAAAAAAAAAAAAACATAGTGTCGTAATACTAAAGACGATGGCTTAGTTATACTAAACTTACTTACTTATATATGAAAATTATATACTTATACATAACACCGAATATTATATTATTCAAATATACTCATATATACTTATAAACATAATACAACATATGATAAAAATATACTTTCATATGAAAAGATACAATACAATAAATAAATAACACATTAATTGCGTTACAAAAAAAAAAAAAAAAAAAAAAAAAAACATATACATAACAAATACATATATTTCAAAGAGAGTTCTTGGTATTTTTATTCAAAACAAATTGGTGAAAAGTCTCTTTCTCTTATTCTAAATTACTCATATATGAAAAATTGGGAAAAAGACTATCAGAATTGATGAGAGTCCATCAAGCCTTTCCAGATTTTTATCCTCAGATATCAATAATGAACTCATACTTGTATGATTATACTTATAATATTTTACTTGATCTGGAAGTTGATGCCTATCTAAAACATATTTTCCTCTATTTGTCAGCAGTTATTCAACACAATATCACCGCTTGGGGCACCTAACTACTAATCACTACCACACATTCCATACCCAAAATTGTTCTACCACAACTTGCAATACATTCTATGTCTCACACTCTCTACAGAATCAACCAAATTCTCACATTCAACTCAAGTTCTTATTGACTGAGAGATCTTTACGTTCATATTTAAGCAAAGAATGATCACCAGCGAAAGTAACTTCCCCTTCCCCACTTTACGATATGAAACGGAAATATTTCAATCCAAGTTCTTATAAAGTGGAAAACTTCTGAGAAGCCCTGCTGAATATGTTATTTACAAGAAATTCCTGGGAATATGCTAATGGATATAATACGAGTATAAATATATATATAAGTACATGTACTATATACCCGGAAAAACATTATCCATCCCAAAAACTGAGTGGATACTGATTAGTTGATTTTATTTTATTGTCAAACAAAGACGACTTGATTGATTTTAAAATAAGTGCCTAAGATTTTTGCTTTTAACTATAATTTTTTAGATTTTTCAGCTGTTCCTTCGAGATTTGCCGAATTTTCTTTTTTCTAAACCTTCCTCATGAATGACTCCGTCCATTGGTGAAAAGCGTTTAAAAATCCGTTCTACAGTTTTTCAGTTTAACGCGTCCAACCAGACAAAAGCAGCTCTGGGATTTTGTTTTAAAATATATATAAATATATACATTATAAATACATATATTTCAAAGATATTTTCTGATATTTTTTTTCTATAGTGGTACAAAGTTTAAAAGCCTCTTCCTTTCAGTTCAACTCATATGAAAGTTAAGAGTTATGGTTGAGCAATAGCAAAGAAGGCCTCACGACATTTTGAGCACAACTAAGGAGAGTTAATCAAGCCTTTCCAGAATTGTATTTTCAAATGTCAATATTGCAGTCATACTTTTATGATGATAGAACTTTTTACTTTCTAAAACATACATTGCTCTATTGGTCAACACAACATCTTTGCTGGTCATGAAGGAACCAGTTCTGTGTGCTCTTTACCACCCGTAGTACTAATAAGAATCCTCAGGTCATACATAGAGTACGAAGAATTATCACACATCCAAAACTCTTCTACCACTACTTGCAATATATTCTATGACACATTTTTCCAAGTAAACAAATTAATAATAATCACCAACTACGGATAAAAGAAGAACAATTACCAGGTGGTATGCATAAAGAAGAAGGTCTTACACACTCTAGGGAATGTAACTAAATTATCTCCATCAACACATGTTCTCATGGACTAAGGGAGCTCTGAGCCAGCAACAGATACAAAAGGTACAATGGAATGAAACTAAAACATTTCAGGCAACCTAAGTTCTCATTTCCAAATAAATAATTCAACTATTAGTACTACTAAGGACTAAATACGCTCTACGGCGAATCATATTTTTAAGTGATGAATTAATTATTTACAAAAAATTTTTAATTTACTAATGAATATACTTATCTGAATTGCCCTACCCTAGACCAAACGATGGTGGCTCTTAACCAGGCTCGGCATCACTCAATTACGCAATTCTGGGTACCTGGTCATTGTGGTCTTACAAACAACGAGATGGCGGATGAGTGTGCCAAGAAGGTATGGGCAACGCTTAGCTCTTTAGCGACAGCTGACATTCATAGACCAATACAAGACATTCTTACTAGACTGGAAGGTAGTACCATGTAGTTAGCAGACAGTCTGAGAGCCTGAATGTACCGTTGCTAGGATACTCTGGCCTAGTTACCAACATAAAGGGACCTTCGAGCTCCTACACTTGCAAAAGAAAAGGATTCCGATGATGATTGGAGTCTTAACACGGCACTGCGCAATTGGGTCGATGGCCCAATGAATGCGTGTTCCATACCAAGACTTCTGTCGTAGTTATGAAGATGAAGAGGAGTCTCAGAGTATTCAACATCTCCTATGTGACTACCCTGCTGATAATTTGAGCAGTTTAGCAAAGGTGCCACCATGCTCTCTTCGCGGAATATTCAGGTTGGTTTTAGAAGCTGAGGGAGACCTCTAGGACCAACTGCCAGATGTTCACACCAATCTTTTTTAACAGCAAAACCCCCTCCCCCCCTACTTCGTTAACCTACCATAATTGGGAATCACAATGGGCCGTAAGGCTTCTGGGTGAACTCGGGCGTAACGCGAGCGATCTGTCTAATCTAACCTTATGTACCCTAGACCAAAACTAGGTACACCCATATATAAATAGCATTCTATTTTAAAAAATTCAAAATTTCTGGAAAAACTTAAACACAAAGATTTCTTTATTTCATAGAATTTTATGTATTTTTATTAAGGAAAAATGCTATACACACTTAAGCTTAGGATACAACAGCACACAACTTTATAATTAAGAGTTTCATTTCCATAATAATAAAAAAATAGTACGAGTGATTATAAGATTCAAAGTAAGTATTACGAACAAGTAATATGAGATAGCAGAGCAATGACATACGAGTACAATACAAAATACAGGGTTTAATAGGAAGGAAGAAACAGAAGTAATAACAAAAGGAGAGTACTAAGTAAGCATGGAATAATGAAAGGAAATGTCGCCGAACTAAGCATCAATTTTGAATTAATGTGGAAAATCAATGTGAATGATAATAATGAGCATGATGATCAACTGGAGCAGGAGCTGGGGCAGCAGCTACAGCATAATGTGCATAAGGACTATGTGCTAAAGCTGGATAGGCGGCATGAAAATGTGCTGGTGCAGGAGCAGGTGCGGGTGCAGGAGCTGGAGCTGGAACTGGTGCTGGATGTAAATGAGCATGATGAAGTGCACTCAAAGCAATCGGATAAGAGAGAACATGAGCTGGCGCTGGAGCTTTTGGTAATGGTGGTAATGGTGGTGCTGGTGCCACCACAGACAAATGAACTGGTGCTGGCGCTGGTCCAGGTGCATGTACGGGTGCTGGTGCTGGGCCTGGATGTGGCTTATACGCAAGTGGTTCCTTACGTACGACAGCATTGAAACCATGATGAGGATCGGCAGTATAGTCAACAGTACGTTTTGTGCCATCAGGATCGACAACAGAATAACTACCTTTAACAACATCACCATGACGTGTTTCATGTTGGGACTTCAAATCCCCTGTGTAGCCATCCTGAATGTCATAGCCAAAGGAATACTTTGGATCAGGATCATATGGTTCAGGGGCCGCATGCTTAGGTGCTGTATGAATTAAAAAAATAATATAATGAAGAAAATTGTTGTATTATAGGGAAGAATAACTAACCTGGGGCCACATATGGTGCAGCATGCAATGGTCCGCCATGATGTGGCGCATAGCCTGCATAGGGAAAAGGTGGTCCACTGGGTCCACCATAATGTGAAGCATAAGCTGGTCCAATGATGCCGGCTTGGCTTAACGAGAGCGTTATCGCGCTCAATAGAAATATCTAAGAAATAAAATGATTTATATTTTTATATATTCTTAGAATCTTTCTTTAGTTAGAATCTTCCCTAAGCCCAAGTTTCAAACTTAATATTAATAAATACATTTAATACAGAACACACAATCAATCAGTATTATCACTCCTGCGTAAGGACTATAGAACCACCACAGGTATACTATGTATTGATAACCCGAGAGACTTAGAAGCAATAGCAACCCTAAAGCAGATGGGGTAACTCAACTCCAAAAGCTGACAGAAGTCTCAGGACTGAAGTGTTCAGAGTGTTCGAAATTCAAAACTATTAAAAACCGATTTATTTTAGAATTTTTAGAGCAGACCAATACCTTCCGACTTCCATATAAAGTCTACTCAATCTCTAAAGAATCATACTAGATCTACCCGGACAAGATATTCTGATCCCTAAGGAGCAGTACTACTTATGATCCATGTGTACACCCCCCAACTAAACATTCAGGGGAAAAGCTGAATCTGATCTTCTCATATTTGATAAAAATACTCTGATGACTCTGTTCCAGCTACTCCATCTAGTATTGCTAAGGACTTAATAGGTCTATGCGCGATCTAATACTATATAATATTTTTTCCACTTTAATGATTAAATATCACACACCTTCAACATAAACATAATCCTTTTACAGAAGACTCTTGTCTTCCTCACACACTCTCAGACGCACACACGTGTTATCCTTTAACAGCGTCTAACTCTTACGGCCAAAATAAGCCAAATCGAACGCGAACTAAATCGACCGATGACGACAGATACAACTCGACGAGTAAACGATCAATGACAACTGTAAACGAAAAATGCAAGTGTTCTTTACTTTTATAGCCAAAACAATGGAAATGCAACAAATGTCGCTGGCTTCACATGAATCCAACATCAGCAACAGCAACAGCAACAGTCTTAGTAACAGCAACACCAACAGCAACAACAACAGCAACATGAGTTCCAATGAAGCGACGACAGCTGCAACAACAACAACAACAACAACAGCAACAAGCGACTAAGAGGGAACACGTTAACTATAAACTAATTTAAGACCAACAAACGAATGAGCAAACGAATAGCAAAGACAACAACGAATCAGCAAGACAATACGAGTATCAACTCTAAACCAAAGCATAGCGAAACAAGTCAAACCAAATTTGAAATCAAGAAAACTTAGTTTGAACATGCGGCGACTTAAGACTTTCATGCACATACAGCATGCGCATGCGTTGCAAGACTACGAGGCGAGTCGAATAAGTTTCTTTTGACTTTGTAATAAATAGTCTAGAATCTTTGATTTAATTCATTGATGGATTAAAATAGGACATTTTTGGTTACTGAAATTGGTATCCTGTGTTTCAATGATTTGAAGCATAGCTACATGTGTTTGACGGAAAATAAATAAAAATTTCCATAAGTGGTAGCTCCAAGGACCATATATTCCATAGACATGACATTCAGAACTTCTAAATTGTGTTTCGCTTTCAAAATTGATTGTTTCGCTCTCAATATTGCTGAGTATTTCAACATTCCAACAACAATCGCTTACAAAAATTTGATGAGTATCTAAACATTCCAATAACAATTGCATGGGATCTTGTTGTTGGAAACCCGTACAACATTTTTGAAATTGCATGAAAATTGTAAGGTTAATGATCTTTGGCAGCTCTCAAAGTTCTTGCCTTTTCAGCAATCTTCCATATACGTACTAGTTAAGAAATGCCTGGCTCTTCTTGAAGAAGTAAGACGTAACAATGACCTAACACTCAAGTGAATTTCAAGGGTTGAAACAAAACTCATGAGGGTAATGAAGGAGCATATTGTCTAATCCAAATCCAACTTCAAGTCTACCCTTTTATATGGCTGTGAAACCTGGAATTTTGTTGCTTCAGATCTCCAAAAGCTGCAAGTTTTCGTAAATCGTTGCCTCAGACAAATTTTGAGAATTTTCTGGCCTGTCACCATTTCTAATAGAGAATTGTGGGCCCGTAACCACCAAGCGCCATTACGCATAGAGATCTTGAAGAGGAAATGGGGCTGCCTCGGACACGTGCCAAGGAGAGATCCAAACGACATCACCCGAATCGCAATCGACTGGAATCCGCAAGGAAGCAGGCGTAGAGGCAGGCCCGCAATGTCCTGGAGAAGAAACTTGGACCTGAACATAAGGAAAACAAACAAGACCTGGAGTGAAATCAAAAGATTGGCGCAAGACAGAAGAGAATGGACGAACCTTGTTGTGGCCCTTTGCTCCCAAGAGGAACCATAGGACTATATATATATATATACATTGTCTAATCAATCTAAATCTTGAGACCTTCTATGGATAAAAATAAAAAACAATTGGAACAATGGAAACACTTGCACTTTCAACCTTCAACCATTCATATTTTCTTTATTCAAAAAGCATATTTCAAATATCACGAAATAGCTCGGATAGAGAATTGGAAAATTCCGTTGGCTCCTAAACATTAGGAATAAATTGCCTCGTGGTTCATGCAAACGGCGGAGAACAACTTAAAAATTCCGAATATTGGCGATGCGATTAATCGACAGGACAAGAAGTATATGAAGCGGTTAAAAAATCATTCAAATAAATAAGCCTGGCGCCTTTGAAAGCGACTCAGAATGAGAGGAGTCAGAGTGGTAAGACGACTGAAAAGATTGCATCCTGTTGATCTCCATATTAGATTCTATAAATTATTTTATTATTCTTTCCCACTTACTAATAAGTATAAGTTATATTGTTAATTATTGTTAGTTTAATTTAAGTTATTTTTATAATAACAGAAAAATTTTATATATTAAAAAAAAAAAATAAATAAAAATATTCTTCAATCATAGCTTTCTTTATTAGATGATCTTAGTGAAAAACTTTATATGTAAATAGTGCCCAAATTGGTCATTTAATAAACTTATCAGTCTTCCCTCATAAGTCTCTTTTGTTAAGGCGATTGGCTATTACTTTGTCTGCTTGTTATATAGCAACAAATAATAATAACAACAACTAGAAAAAAAAAGGTTATTTTATTCTTCCGCCTGACGCCATTTAAGGGTCTCTCGCATTGGAGCAATCGGTTCAAGTCGCATTTTGCCCTTTCACTTTTATCAACATCAACTTCAATTATGTGAAAATTTATTTTCGGCAAATTTGTTAGGCAATTGAAATGTTAAACTAAAGACGCAAGGCAACAAAGTATAATATTTATTAGATCCAAGATGCAATGCAATGTGAGATGCTGCTGCTGCCCTGAACTCACTTCATGTTGAACTTTATACTGAGGTGTCACTCGCATGTTCTTTTCTTGCTAAATTAAGAAATATTTCTTCTCATATGTAAAATACAATACAATATAATATAATATAATATACTATAAGAGACAAACTTATGAGGACGCATCTTCATTTTTAGAGACATCACCAATATCATCATGATGATCATGATCATCATCACTAGTATTATTACAATCATTAGAGCTAAGTAAGTATGCTAAACAGACGCCTACATGGGATCTAATCTACACACAAGTTGAAATGGCATATGCTGCTAGCTGAAGCTGATGTTGTATGCAATTGGGAAGAGAAGGTTGATGCGAGGAAAACGATGCATGAGCATAAAGGTCAAATGCGCAAGACAATTGAATTAAGGCAAAGGCAAACTTACACCAAGCAATGAAGACTCTAAAATGCTCTTCAAAGATTCAAAGACCAACGACAATGATGATGATGATGATGACGATGATGAAGCCAACAAAAGGTCAACGTGCCGCTTTTCAATGATCGGTCCCATAACCCACAATAAGTAGTAAGTATATTCGAGGAAGCAGCAGCCTCAATACATAGTATCCAAGTATTACCAGTCAGCATCTGCATCAGTATCAGCATCAGTAACAGTGACAGTGCCAGTGCCAGTGGCATCCACATAAAACTGAATGCTATTAATTTGATGTTTTGTTAACGTTTAATTTATAGCCGACTGCAAATTTGTTCATCGTGTCTTATAAAGTGTTGACATACTCGAGCTCAAGTTAAATACAAAACAAAAATTCAAAGATACAATGAAAAAATGTTGTATTGTATAAAACTGCAACTACTACTACTTACAATACACCGTCGTATTTACTTAGTTTCATGACAAAAAACCAAAATCAAAACCAAAACCTAAGCAAAATGTCGCTAGTTGCAACATGAAAATCTTGTTGCTGTTGAAGTTCTTCTAACATGTTTCTTTTATTTGTAGATCAAACATTGCGATTTGCTACAATGTCAACTATGTACAAAAGATAAAGTATCTCTATGAGTATGAATTTCATTTCTATGCTTAGTTAAACTTAGTAGAACATTTTTATGTATTTAGTAAAAAGGTACAAGTTACAATTTAAACTAAGAAGGTTAAACGGTCCACAAAAAAAACAGCAAAAATCACCAAAACACAGTAATGTATTTAAATCATTAATCACGCTTGGCTAATCGTAAGAGGGTCAAAAGATACAATCAACAAACAAACTAAACAACAATGAGAGAAAAATATATTCTTTCTTGAATCATTTAATAAGATAAATAACTTGATTACAGATTTGGATACTGACAAGGGTTACAAATATATAGTACATACATATTTGATTTAAAGAATAGATTGTTGGATTAATAAATAATATATATGAAATAAGATTGCAATGGTTTTCTATATAGTTTCATTGCAGTTTTGGAGGAGGTTTAAATAGTAAATTATTAGATGAGCAAATAAGTTTCCTTTCTTTAACAATGAATGGTCCCAGCAGTAAGTTATGGTTGATATTTTTAGATGTAAAACTTCATATGGTAAGGTTGGGCATCTGGCAACACCATAACCTTGAAGTATTACCGATTTTTTATTAGCATCAATCGTGTTGGATGACGAAAAGTGGATTCACTAAAACAACCCAAAGTGCCGAAAATCGAATGGAAAACCCGCCTATGCATCAGAATCGATGGCCAAACCGATTATTCATAGAAAGAAGCTAATGATGTGCATCCGATGATTTACTAGGAGCTAATCAAGTGTAACGAAACCATCAATGTCCCATCCCATCCGCTGTATTCATCAAATTTTGTGAAGTCATATGTCAAAATTTAAAATTTTGTTTATTCTTTATACTCTTCACGTTAGTAAGTTTGTCATGAAGTTTGTAACACACAGAAGGAGACATCGCAGACCACATAAAGTATGTATATTTGTGACCAGCTCGATGAGACGAGTTGATTTAGCCATGTCCGTCTATCCGTCTTTTCGCACTCCTAGTCCTTGAGTTTTAGAGCTAGAGAACTAAAATTGTGTACATCGGTTTCGAATCGGACCACCACCTCACATACAAACCTCCTCTTAAATTAATGTTCTTATTAGAAAAAGTTTTTTGGTTTTTGACATATCGAACTGAAATTTTCACACTATAAGTTTCTAGTCCATTTCCACCAACCATATAAATTTCATGATCTTAGGGTTTCCAGGAGGGGTACCTCCCATACAAACCGCCTTTTAAATTAAAATTCTTATTAGACAAACTTTTTTGTTTTTTGTCTTATTGAACTGAAATTTGGACACTATAAGTCCATATCTACAAGGCATGAAAATTGCAAGACCCTCGGACTACTAGGAGGGGTACCCCCCATAAAAATCGGAATCCAAATGAAAGTCCTTATTAGAAAACCTTTTTTGTTTTTTGTACTATCGACACTAAATTTTGACACTATAAGTGTCTAACCCATAGCCATCAACCTTTTAAATTTCAAGACCTTCGGACCACTCGTTGGGGCGTGAAGAGTATTAAAACTTCGGCATAGCCAAAGTTAATCTTTTTTTATATTTTTATCTTATTTTTTAAAAAACATCAAATTAACCAGCAGGTTTTTAAACATAAGTATCATTAGTTTTGGGAATATTCACGTGTGCTTAGAAGAAAGTAATATCTATGGTATTTACGAACTCCTTTTGGGGGAAGTCGTTGGGCTGAAGTTGTTTTAGCAGTCGTGGAGTTCTGCTGTGTATTAGGGGCCTTTATAACGGTTGCTAAAGAAATTGATTTCTTCGAGTATCGTTGGCATTTCCATGTCACGATATAAGGTACAATTTCTGAAGAACCATGGTACGCCGGTTATATCTCGCAGGGCTTTTTTTTCCATTGCTTGAATTTGTCTGATGTTATAAGGAGCAGTTGTCCCCCAGATTTGGATGCCACCGCGCCTTCATGTAATGCAATTTGATGATTTGGGGGCATTTATGCCAATATTCCAATGCTTGGTCCTGTCTCTGCATGCATATATCGTTTGAACAGTTCTACTGATTCAATGGGAGATGATAAATTCGCAAGAATGGCAGCGCAGTCATCTGCTTAGGTAGCGACCAGAATATTGTCATTATCAGGCATTGCCATACCCGCAGTGTATATTGATTAAAATATTAAAAATATGTATATAGTAGAGCCCTAATAGAAACCCTAAGAGAGATGGTTTCCACTGCTACATATGTGACGTCACACCAAGGGATCTCAGACATGTGACAAGCTGTGACAGGGGGTGGGGCAGTGTTAAACTCATGAAATTCGTGTGCATGTTTCCTTACTTGCACAAATCTGTGTTATAATAAGCGCGTCTCTTAAGTTTCTTATAATATCGATTTACTAAAATAAATGTCGAACTTTATTTCTTCTAGTAATTAGCCTACACATTATTGCACTTCTTAACATTTTAACATTTAAAAAATATATTTATACAATATAAAATAAAATAAGAATTAATTAACAATAAAAATTTCTTTAGTCGGGAAATACTGAAATAATATATTATACTATAATAATATCATCCGTCGAGTCGAGATCATATAGTAGGAGTGAGTTTAAAATAAAGCCGAGCCATCAAATGAATTTCCTTTAATGTTTGATGGCGCTAACGTAACCACAGACTGTGTACGTTTTTCGAGAAAACTGAAGGTGTACCAATGTTCGTTTTTACCAAAGTTCTCACCATCCTCCAGTGATGTAGGCAATGTACGATGCAAAGTCTCAGGCAACATAAGACACAAACCGGCACCCAGTAATGAAATGCAACCCAATATGATCTCGGGCATTGGAGTAAAAACCGTTCGTGTATAGAGAATGAAAGAACTAAAGAAGGTAAAAGCATAACCCATGACATGGACGGCAGCAACACCTTGGCCACGCACACATGTCGGAATTAGTTCAGTGGCATATTGAGCTCCCGAATTATAGGCGACAGTAACTCCAAAACGTCCAATTACAGAAAGCAAAACCAAGAGAAGAGCATCTTTGGAGTAAATTAAATTAAAAAGAAATTTAAAATAAAATACAATAAAATTGCTTTGTATTTTCTTTCATTACTCACTCTGTTTTGTGGCATTAGCAATGCTAAAGAGTATCAATCCCGTTACTGAGATAAAAATGCCACTCATCAGTAGTGACATAGAAGCCATTGCCTTCCGACCAATACGATCTTGTAGGGCAATCAACAGCAGGCAGGCGGGAAGTATAGTTGTAGCACTCAGCGTGAACATGATGAACGGGGAAATGCCAAGGCCTTGAACATTACGTGAGACAGCGTCATAGCAAAGTGTAATCACCATGCTGATGATGAAGAAAGATGTTAATGATGATGATGATGGTAATGATGATTTAAATGTTCGCTCTTTATGTCATGAAAGACATGATACTCACGATTTGAAGAATAAGATAAGTGTATTGCGTCTAAGGCGCGGTGTCTTGAACAAATCCAAGAGATTTGCACTTGTCTTGATATGTTGTTGACTATGTTTACACTCTTCCACAAATTCCTTATAGGCAGCATCATCAACCTTTCGTCCATTAAACTTGGCTACACGTTGAAGACATTGCACTGCCTTATCATATTTCTGCTTGGAGATTAGCCAATGAATACTTTCGGGTACAATGAAATAAAAAAGTGGAACCACAATGAAAGGTAAAGAGGTGACCAGTAGGAAACCACGCCAACTACCCATGAATACAGCAATCCAAGGTGCTGCCATGGAGCCCGCACAATAGAAGATACCAATGCAAAGACTTAGACCCACAGTTCGTAAACTAGAGCGCATATATTCCATTACTGCAAGAGAAGCATTTAACAGTGAAAGATTTCAAAATTCTAAGAGAATCTTACTTACCCAAAATATACATCATAACAAAATTACTATCGGTTGCTACACCAGAGATCAGTCTAAAGATACAAAACAATGGTAATGTCGTACCGAAAATTGTTAGTATATTGCCTAGCATGGCTATAACATTGGCCACAATTAATATAGGTAATCTTCCAACGATATCTGCTAAGTAGCCCAAAACCAAAGTCCCTATAACAGAACCCACAAAAAACATAGATTGACCCAGTGTGAGCTTCCAGGCATCATTGCATATCCAATTCATATCACTCGTAAAGCTTTCATAGCCCATATAAAATTCATATTCATAATGAGAGCAGTAACCGTGTGTCATATTATTATCAGCATCGCTAGGGTTCAATGACTGACATGTGGATTTAGCTGGTGGCACAAGCAACGCAGTTTCATTATCTGACAAACCATCAGTGCACCTAAACAGAAGGAATACATAGAGATTAAAGCAAATTTATGGTTGATTCTCATACTCGTATTCTTATTCACTCACCAATATTTTGGTGTGAAACTTATGATTGTCTGGGAATAATAATGCATTGCTGAGAGTAGATTTATCAAGCAAAAGATAAGCAACATCATGAGTTGCAAACGATGAAAATCGCCACATTTCTCAAGTATCTTCTCAACCTCCAGCATGACGTTCGTTTTGGGCTGGACTGCGACATTTAAAACGAAAATTTTTATATAATCAAATTGTCTTCGCAATTACCTAATTCTTCTTCTTCTTCTACTACTTTTAGTTTTCTCTTAATTATACGAGTACATTGCCTAAGATTTTATTTACGTTTTGATTGCAATTGCTTAATTATTTCTATATTTTCCGTAAGTCATACCACACACCCCAACAACACCAACAATCTTCTAAAACTCGTACACTTCCACCAACTACTATGAATGCTATGAGTCAGTCAACTAGTATTTGCTTTTTTTCGTATGTCATTCGTCTTCTGTACTTTCTTCTACTATTCTATTCTATATGTATTTCGTTTTTGCTCTGAAACTCAATTAGTTTTGACAGATTAAGAAAAATAAAATAAAAAAAAATTCCCACACAACAATTTCTTGTTTACCCTCATTGAGTTAAAAGTCACTTTCTTTTAATTGAAATTAAAAACAAGGAAATAAAAAAAAACAGAAAATCCTAGTAGACTATTAACTCGAAAGCACTAAATGAAGGACTTTTTGAATTTAAAGTGAATTACAAATGAATAGTGAAATGAAACAAAAAAGTTAATACATATTTTAGTATGCAGGGCGAGAATAATCATAGAGAAAATGTAGGCATTTGAATATAAACCATTCAAAGTCCAAATTGCATATTCTGGCAAAACAGCAAAGTTTCACAAAATCATATTCTTCCTCTTAGCAAAGACTGTTTCTATGATTAATTGAGATAATTTGATTAGGATAGACAAATTGTAGGAAACATTTTGATTAATTCAAATCCATTTTATAGTCTATTCACACCACACTGATTCAAAGTGAATCGATTTTGCGTTTAAACCGAAAATGACCGAAAATTTTCCAACACTCTCAGAAATTTGCAAGCACTGTTTTGATTCACAGCCAATTCCATTGTTGAATCTACCTGAATCGATTCACAACTGTTATTATACTCTTCACGTTAGTGAAAAGTATTAAAAGTTTGTCATGAAGTTTGTAACACACAGAAGGAGACATGGCAGACCACATAAAGTATATATATTTGTTATCAGTTCGATGAGACGAGTTGATTTAGCCATGTCCGTTTGTCCGTCTATCCGTCTGTTCGCACTCCTAGTCCTTCAGTTTTTGAGATAGATAGCTGAAATTTTGTACATAGGTTTCTTTTTACCAAACGCCGGTCAAGTTGTGAATCAGCCGAATCGGACCACTCCCATACAAAAATTTGGACACTATAAGTTTCTGGTCTATATCCACCAACCATAAAAATTTCAAGACCCTCGGACTACTAGGAGGGGTATCACCCATACAAACCGGGATCCAAATGAAACTTCTTGTTTGCTTTTTGTACTAACGACTTAAAATTTGGACACTATAAGTGTTGTCAAGTGTGTCCAGACCCTCGGACCACTAGCTGGGGCGTGAAGAGTATTACAACTTCGGCGTAGCTAAAGTTAGACTTTTTTTATATTTTTTCTATGTGGTTCTTGTCCGATTCAATGGTCGATTCAACATAGAATCGAATCATGTTCAGTGTGAAAAGCCTATTATTAAGGACATTTTTTCGAAAATTTTCAAAAATTATCTATCCGTTAGGCATCATTTGATCATCAGTTGTTGGTATTTGAAAATATTCATCTAAGATTAAGACTGTAAACAACATTTCGTTCCCTTCTGGAAATTTTTGGATTTTAATTAAAGTTCTATGTGTTTCAAACTCTTACTAAAAAAGATAGATTATAGATTTTCTTTCTTATCATACACCTTCAATGTAAACATAAACAGGGTCTTACCTCTACTGAAAAATTGAAAATTTTGAGTTATGCCCCTTTTATGTGTGGAATAGTAGTTGGTTTCGGTTTCATCAAATGAAATACTTAATTTAAATCGAATTTGGAAGATCTAGTTGAAATATACTGTTAGATAGTCGATTATGAAGTATTAGAGTTAATCTGTTGAAGTCAATTGAATTGATTTACAATTTGTTTAATTCATTTAGTCTTGATCAAGTTAATCTGTAGATAACCTTAGATGGATTTAATTGAATAAACTTGGGAAGACTAAGTAAAGTGCAATATATTTAGTGAGATTTATTTTAATTTGTTAAGTTCGTTTGTACTGTTTGAATTAAAAATAAATTATAGTTTATTAATAGAAGTTCAAATTTGTAGATTTATTCAATTTATTTTAGTTTTATGTTTATGAATATGACAGTCATGAAGTTGGATAAAATTGAAGTGCATTTTAAAATAAAATTTTAAATTAGCTTCATTTAAACTTATTAATGACAGTAAATATTTAGAAAAAAAAATTAACACATGAGTGCATATAATAAAGTATTTATTTATTTATTTAAAAAAGACAAAGTTATTAATTTAAAATTATAACTTAGTTATTTTATGAGCAATAGCGGCAGAATGTTGTTCAGGTTCAAAAAAAAAAAAAACATTAAAATTGGCAAAAATGAATATCACTTTCATCGCTGTGAATGTTGATGGTGTTTTACTATTTCTATTATTAATAATAAATAAGCTAATTGGGCGAAATAAATTGAACAAAATTATTTGAATTACGATTTTTATACAGTTTTTATTTACTATTTGCATAAATAGATTTGACTCTAATAGATTATTTTTAAATTTACTTTATATCAGTCTATAGTCACACATGCTGAATGCATGATGAAATGAATCAAACTAAGCTTAAGCAATTTTTCAGTGACCACAGTTTTCCAGCTTTAAAGGTAAACTTTCATTACAATTTGAATTTGTGGGTTAATATTACAAGAAACCTTCACATAAACTAATTCAAATTTCAAATCAAAACATATCCAAAACACTAAAAAGATGATTAACTTTTGTATGGTAGGGACACCTCCTAGTGGTCCAAGGGTTTTGAAAGTTATATGGTTTATGGATATGGGTTAGATACTTATAGTATCCATATTTCAGTTCCATAGTGTGAAAAACAAGAAAGTTTTATTAATAAGAACATGAGTTTTAATCTGGGTTTGTATGGGAGGTACCACTCCTGGTTGTCTGTGGGTCTTGAAATTTGCAAGGTTGGTAAATATAACTCAGACACTCATAGAGTCCATATTTTAGTTCCATTATGTCAAAATCAAACAAGTTTTTCTAATAAGAACATTAATTTGAATCCAGGTTTGTATGGGAGGTACCCCTCCTGGATGTCCGTGGGTCTTAAAATTTACATGGTTGACGGGTATGAGTCAGACACTCGAAATGTTCAAATTTCAAGTTATAAGTAAATAAAACAAAAAAGTTTTTATAATAAAAACATGAATTTGAAGCTGGGTTTGCTTGAGAGGTACCCCTCTTAGTAGTCCTAGGGACTTGAAATTTATACAGTTGGTGGATTTGAGTCAGATACTTATAGTGACCAAATTTCAAGTCAACAGTACAAAAACAAAAAAGTTTTTCTAATAAGAACATGAATTTGGATCTGGATTTGTAGGGGAGGTACGTTCCCTAGTGGTCTTATTCAACTGATTCAGACATTACGATTGCATATAATAAAAAGAAAGCTTCATGCAAAATTATAGTTCTCTACCTCAAAAACAAATGGGATAGTTTGTATACATATAGACGGACAGACGGTCATGGCTAAATCAACTCGTCTCATCGCACTGATCAAGAATATATTTACTTTATAGGGTCTCTGGTGTCTCCTTCTGTGTATTACAAACTTATAATACTTATAACTGCGTGAAGAGTATAAAAATATGGCAATATGCCATCCAATACAGCCACCAGGTATCTTCAGATTTGCAATAACATAATCAAAACTTGGATTGAACAGATCAATATTTGATATGATTGTCATTGAAGCTTTCGATGGAATATATTTGTGTTTTGTAAAATATTGAAAATAAAATATGTAGAAGGATAAGTATATTGCATCAGTATTAACATAAAATATCCAACAATTTTTCACATGCATCAATTGTTTGATATTTTTGCCATATACCACAAACCGAGGTAGACAAACTTTTACAAAGAAACTAAAACAAAAAATAATATTTCTCCATTTTCACAGTTAGAATTTTATGAAAATTTCTATAAATTCTTTATATCCTCAACCAGAATCCAAAAAACAGACAAACGTGAATGGAAACAAAGATAATTTCCTTATTTTTTTTTTTTTTTTCGTATAAATACTCTTTATATAATTAAACAAAAAAAAAACTTGTATTGCACCCATAGATCAATAATTTGATATTATTAACTCAATAAATAATAATTTTAGGTTTATGTAAACAATTTAAACAAATAAAACCATCAATTAAACACACGAACTGATACTAAGTACTTTACTCGTATGCAATACAATAATATTTTGTCAATATTATTTCTTCCGTTTATAGTATTCGCATATCCAAAGGGAGGAAATTTTAATAGATTGATTTAATATTTTTTATTTAAAAAAAAAATATTTTTTTTTTAATTTCTTTATTTATTTATTAGATTTTTCTTTATTTTATTTTAAATTTTCATATTTTTTTTTTATCATTTTATTTAAGCGACAAATTTTAATTAAACGCACTTTCTATTTTTATTTATTTGTTAAAATATTCTCCTTTTGTTGTTGCTATTTTTAATTATTTATTTACTTATTATTTGTATTTGTTTGATATTTTTGTAGTTTCGTTAGAAACAAAGAATAAGAAATAATAATTTACACAGTTGTTGATTGATAGACAAATTGACAAATTTTAGCACATTTTACTTTAAATGATTTCCACAAATTTTCGCTTAAAGAAGTGACTTCATCATTAATCGAAGCTTTAACAACAAACGATAAAATACTAATGAAAATAATGAATTCATAATTATAACTGTAAGGTGTAGGAGAAATTCTTTAAAGATAAATAAATAATCTAAAGTTTTACAGAAAAAACATTTGAAGCACAAAACACATTTTCATAGAACTCAAAGGTTAAAAGACAAAAAAAAAAAAAAAAAAAATTATTGTAACATGTAAAACCAACTGACTTCACTTGCTCCGTAATCGAGTTTTTACTTGTATCTTGTACCCGATGTTCAGACAGAAAAAAGAAAAAATAAATAACACTTGGAAATTTAAGAATTATTCTTGCCTTTGTTTTTATTAGATTTCGCGAAATATGAAATGAAACGAAATGAAACGAATCGGAGAAAAATAAAGAATAAAGAAAGAAAAATCAGATACTTTTCACTGACTTCAACTTGAGCGCACGGTAGTCAAGTTTGAATTGAAAGTAAACACGAAAGTATCGGACTCGGTAAACCAAAAACAATAACAAAAAAACAAAAAAAAAAGAAAATTGAATCAAAATGAACAATTCCTCGGATAGTCGGGTAGTTGTTGTTGTTGCTGTTGTTGTTATTGTTGTTGTGGTTGTTGATAAGTACTACATTTATTATTAACTGAGACTTTGCAGTCTCTCAACAAAAGCAGACAGGCATCAGTAGCAGCAACAGCAACAGCAGCAGCAGCAGCTGAAAATTATATGCAATTTTAATTTTCGTCAACTGCATGCCTAAACTGATTATAGCGCTTCCAGAATATCGGCGTAAGATCATACATACAACACATATGTACATATTTATGTCAGTAAGTACAAACTCAGATCATCATCATCTATCTATTGTGTTGTGCATACAAGTTATACCTAAATATAGACAGGGGCAGATTATCCATGGCCTCGCCTAAGGGCGTCACAGTCTTGGATTACTTTAAATTATAATGAAATATTGTACATTGTCTTGAGTTTTACTTGAGTTTATAGTTAAAGCTTTCTATAATAATTAGTTAAAAATTTCTTTGATCTTAACTTAGTCTAAAAGAAAACCTTAGACCATCAATCATATTGAAAGGCTCAGTACTTTGAATACTCTAAACATAGTTCCATATGACAGTGTGTCTCTAAATATTCGTATATTTATTTCTAAAGGGAGAAATATCACTGAAAGCATATTTATTTATTTTATTTATTTTTATTTTAGATTTAATATACAAGTTACACTAGCCACTAGGGCCTTCGACTCGTGATTTAATTATTTCTATGTCTTATGAGTATGTAAAAAGATTATAGAATTTGAAAATGTTAAGGGATGTTGGAGTTTTTAATAGTTGGAATGGGACTTGGGAACCATGAAAGCATATTTAAAGAATGGCATCATTCAGTTTTTTTTTGACACAATATACCTGATTATGGAGACTTGTATTGCCTAAGGGTCCCTTCTTATATTCATCCGCCCCTGGATATATAAATGTCTGCCATAGGTAAACAGGGAGTACTTTGTTTGTGATGCACGCTTGCATGACCGATAAGTGATGGCCATGGCAGTGACATTTAATTTTTTTGTATTTTGAATTATTTTTTTATAATATTTATATTGCCGTTATTTACTATATGTAAATAAATAATGTATATATATATAATCTCTTTATTATTATTATATTTTTATCTATAAATAAATCTGTTTTTGTTGCTGCAAATGCATGCAAATATTTTAATTGGAAATTTGCCAAAAAATAAATATTTGTATGATGGTTCAACGACTCAAGCAATAAAAATATTTTTCATTTTCACCCCAACATCAACAATAGATTGAATTTTACTTTGCATCTTCTCTGTTATAAGGGAGAATAAATAGGAAGAATATATGCCTAGTTACTAGAATAAAGATATGAGTTAAAATATAGGAATTATAGATCACAAAAGAACTGCAACTCTATTCTCATTACCCCTGAATTTAGTTGAAATTTACCCTTTGATTTTTGTAAATATGTTTTATGGAACTTTCCGATAAGATCAACCTTAACAAATTGTATTTAAAAATTTGTCCCATCTGATACGCTAGTTGTATCGTATGTAAAATACATTCTTATATGTAATCTGTTATGAAATCTTTTAGAGTCTTCCATCAAACGTGTAAAGATAAGCAACATGTATTTCATACGAACTGTTTTAATTATATTCTTTACGTAGTATTATAAGTTTGTCATGAAGTTTTTATCATACAGAAGGAGACATAGGAGACCCCATAATACTATATATACATATTCTTGAAAATAGGCAAACTAGTCACTCAGTTTTCACAATACTCAGTACATTTGTCGGAATCAACCGAATCGAGCTTCTAGGGATGTACCCCCCATACAAACCAGGATCCAAATTAAAGTTGTTATTAGAAAACCTTTTTTTATATTTTGTATTATCAACTTAAAGTTTGGACACTATAAGGGTTTGATCAGTATCCATCAATCATATAAATTTCAAGACCCTCGGGCCTCTATGCGGGTGACCTCTCATACAAACCTGGATCCAAATTCATGTTCTTATTATATTAACTTTTTTGTTTTTTAAACTATCGACTTGAAATATGGACACTATAAGTGACTGATCCATATCCACTATATAAATTTCAAGACCCTCGGACCACTAGGAGAGGCGTGAGGTGTATTACAACATAGCCAAATTTTGTCTTTTTTTCTGGTTTTTGATTGTGTTCATAGTCTATTCAGTGTAAATCAGCTGTTTTCGTCTTCACAAATCTAAACAAACAATTAAAAATGCCTATGATTGGGTAGACAATTCTTAATAAATTTACATAGGTGGCAGACCTCAGTATAAGCGGTTTAAACTACTTAAATTTCTATTATGTTTAAGCAATCGATAAAATTTATTTTTTCATAGATTAGTTCAAGTAGTATAAAATATACGTAGTTTAAGCAATGTACACGTTTAAGTGAAGACTCTATATGTGTTTTGTATTCTATATACTAATAAACGAATATATTCATATAACAATTATAATTTTTTTCATACAATATATACTCTGCAGAACAAAGAATTGCGTCGAATCACGAATGCTCCATGGTATGTTCGGAATTCTGCAATTCACAACGACCTTCGGATGCCTACAGTTATGGACGAAATTAATTTGCACAGCAGTCGTTACAATGATAGGTTGAATGTTCACTCAAACCCACTTGCAGCGGAGCTTATGCACAAAGAGTTCTCAAGGAGACTCAAATATCATCTCCCTTGTGATCTTGTGACCAGATCTACATAACCATAGTAAATATATATAAATAGCCTTTATTGAAGAATAGAATAGAACATTCTAGCTCGGGCACCTTAGATGCCCTTTAATCGTCTTCCAATGGCAAGTTCAAATTTCTCGGGTAAATCTCAGTCTTTTAAATCTGATAGGGACATATCCAGCAATGCATTGGCTTCTTGTGGACCATTTCGAAGCAGTCTTTGTGTGATAAGTTTATTTTTTACAAGTCAATATTGAAACCTTTAATACAGGTATGAGGTTTTGAACGAGTTCCCTACTATGTTGATATACTAGAAAGAGTCATATGAAAATATTTCTATAGGTTAGTTGATGATCCACGCTACGTCAAAAACACTACTATTCATGAAGATCTCCAGGTTTCGATGATAAAAAAAAAACAAAATCAGAAAATTCAACCAAAAACTTGCATTACGACTTGAGAACTCATTCATGATTTATATTCTAAGTTGTAGTGGCTACATCTGTCGACTTAATTAATACAATATTTACATGTAACCTATTTCAAACAACCAATAATGTACACTTCCTTTGTTCCAATTTGCTTGGTATCTTTTTACACTTTTATGATTCATTGTCTATAGCAAACTTATTTGTGTAATTTTCATTTATAATTTATTTACTTATGAAATGAGTATCACTTTTATTCAAATAATAAGAAATTAATTTATTTTTATAGGGTATATAATACGAGTATATACTTCATATTTGTAATATAATATTATAGTAGTTTATTTTGATATCATAGTAAGTAGTATAGTATAGTATAGTTTGCATGTTAACACAAATATAATTTCGATTAGAATGACAAAAAAATATTTGTCATGCATCTAATCATTGAATATATCAATCTTTATAGTACAGTAATAATACCAAATAATAACATTTCATTATTTATTTCTATTATTAATTCTAAACAAATTATTCACCTGATTTTTTGTTTTCAGTTTCTAAATACAATAATAGTTTTTATTAGATTTATAAATTTATTGACCTACGACAATAGAAGTATATTTATATACTTACTATACTCGTAGTATCATATAATCATATGTTTCCGCATTTGAGTTAATAAAGAAATAATAAATAATAACAATTTAATATTAAACAAAAAAAAAAAACTATTCAGAAGTAGATTCCGCACTTAATAAATTGTAAATTCTTTAATACAAAACAATAAACATATAATTTTAAGTATATTTCTGATAATAGCTCAGGATTCCACTATGCTTTTACTTCATCGGATATACAAGGACTGCTATTTATATTCCTGTCCTAGGCAACAATAAGTGTTGCTAGGCGATCGCTGACATTTCCAAACGATAATTTGATATTTTTATTCATAACTTCTTTAAAATAGTTATTTTATTTAAGCGTATTTTTTATCCCAAATTTAAAAATTCATCTTGGGAAAAAATGGAATTGACTCGTAAACATTTTCATGCGTTTATTTTTCATAACTTTCGCCGTGAATTATCAAGACAAGATTGTTTTGATGAACTTAATTCTTTATACAGTGATAAATCCTACAGCATCCTACAGCACTGTAAAAAACTTATGTATATAGCGAATTCGATCGTGGACGAATTCCGTGAAGGTCGCCCATACTCGTAAGCGGTTGTTTTGCTAGAAAATGTCGATGCTGTGCGTGAATTGATAATGCAAGATATGTTATCGGAGAAATTCGAAAAAAAGCAAAAGAATAGTCGAATCATTCTTCACCACGACAATGCGAACTACCACACAACGACTCAACAAAGTTTTTTTTTGACTGGTCAAAAATTGGTCAACATCGCATTGCTAAGTCATCCGCCATACTGTCCTGATTTAGGACCCAATGATTTTTGTTTTTATTTTCACACATCAAAAATAAATTACGTCGTCAACGAATTTCGACGCCCGAAGAAGTGGTAAATGTATTCAAAACGCATTTTCCAAACGGAGTGGAGAAAAAAAGTAACGAAAATTGGTTCAAATGTATGAAAAAATGTATTTAAATTCATGAAGAATATTTTGAAAAACAATAAAACCCATGCCTTTTCTATCAAATATATTATCACTTTGATTAGATGTTTGTCAATTTCTCTTCAATTTTCAACCATAATTCTTTTTTAACTTTAGAGCTGAAATATTGTACAGATATATTTTATCTCATGGCATATTGTATGATTACTAGAAATGGTAGTCCCTTTATTATAAAAAATAAACCAAATTAATTTAAGTTCTCAAACAGTGTTTTTTGTTCTTTAAATTCTGTCATTTATATAGCTAAAAATGTACAAAATAATTGGAAATGTTAAATTACATAAATTCGACCACATACTACTTTTTAGGGTTCTGTACTCAAAGGGTTGGCTTAGCGCCAAGTTTGTGCCACCACATGTAGATTTATTAGTCTTTTGTTTGTTAAAGACAATTTAATGGAAGGCCAGTTCAGTTTCCTAACATTTTTATTGCAGCGAGCTATTCAGATTCTGGAATAATACTTCCATTGTATTTTAAAGCCGAACAAACGCCTTAACTTAGGGAACAGCTGCAGTTACTTGACTTGGAATGGAATTGATTATTATATTCCAATGCTTAGCCCATATACTTCTAAATCCAATCTAGTATAATCTTAGTTTTTTATGAAGAAAGAAATTATAAACAGTAGAGAGCTGAATAAACAATTTAAATCTTTAACTTATCTTTAAATTATCTTCAAATACATAAATATGAAGACTTTGTATAACTTGTTAGTGACTATCTTAATACGAGTATTTATGGTATACGTGAAGTGTTGTTATATTTTATGGATCTTTATTTTTTGGCTTAAGAATGATGGCACGTGGTTGTTTGATTATAATAATATTTAAATTAGCTTAAACTAATCTCGTTTTAACATAAAAAGGGTGTGTTAAAGCAAAGTTGTTCACACATAGTTGTATCTAAATACATAGAATACTCATTTTTTCTCACCTTCTCGGTTACTCTAATTCTATGTATGAGAGCAAAAAATATGAAAAGCTTCAGACTACTAGAAACATGTGATGATGATGATGATGATGTTGATGGTGGTGATGCTTAGGGAGAAATATTGTATTAAAAATTTGATAATCATAAGTGAGAGTCTTAGATCTTTGATAATCATAGGCAAATGTAGGTTTTTTTTAGATAAAATGGAATTTTTTTTTTGCATTTTACCACATTCAAATATTGTAAATTTTTTGTATTAAATTCTATGCACATAAAAAGGAGATAACAAAAAATTTTAGAATCTAATAAAAAAAAAGACTGAGAATTGGATCAAAGTAATAGAGAAATTTGTCTCAGCAAATGCGACAAATTGGTGACTCTTCAATGGATTTCCTACATGGCATAATATGGTAGAATTCCTGACTAGTATTTACATATCTCAAATCAATACTATAACGTGTTTTAACAGTTGTATTTCCGTTAATTTGAGGCCTTGTTATTGTTTTGATTAGCAAAAATTTAATGACTTTGTGAGAAGATAGGGGAAGATGATCTTATAACTAAAGGTAAGAGTGAGGAGATCTTGTCTCTAAATATAAATTGAAATTGTTTTGATACAATTTAACATGTCATAGTTTGTTTGTTTTTGTTTTGTTATCTTTTACTAAATACACATATATTTTGAGGGATATTTATATATTAAGTTAGCAACATCAATGCTCCCGACTTGAACTTAACTCAAAACAAACGAAAATTATTGTCACATAGAAAACTTGATTTGGTAATCGAATCAATGGTTCGCACTCTCTTGAACTCAATTAGTCTCTCAATCAAAAACTCTCTATTTCTAATTTAATGAAATCAATGGAGAATTTTTAAAGATGCCATTTATAAAAAATAACAAAATTTAATCATTAATAAACATATGACGAACTTAGCCATAAAAAAAAAAACCAATCGAAAACAAATAAGTAAAAAAACTAATATTGTTTTGATCGAAAGTTGGATGCCCTTCGATTTGATTAATAATAAAAAAAGGCAGCCAAGTGTGAGTTGGCCTCGCACACGGAGGGTTCCGTACTATCGTCCAAGTTTTTTTTTGAAGCTAAAATAAAATATATACTTAAATAATATCATATACAGAAATAACATAAATAATAACCAATTGCTTTAAGTTACAAAGCATTGCTTGAAACATAAGCTATTATAATTTTAATTAATCCTTTATTGAGATTTTCCCACTTTTTATTATTTATCGTTATAGCTGCAATTGAATTTTACACTCTGTGAACTGTCAACTTTCTATAATTTACGCTTCATAAGAAAGAGCTCTGTGACGGACAAACGGACAGCGTAGAAGAATTTTATGCAGTTTTTCATTCAGAGCACGGAACCCTAATAAAAAAAAAGAGAAATGGTGATGAGATAGAATGCTCCCAGTGCTACAATATCCATCAAAAGGGGCCCCTTTGCCTGCTCTGAATGGAAAAGTACATGAAATTCTTCGATTTAGTTGCAAATGAAATCCAAATTTTCAAGAAAATCATAAGATAATCTTCCCTGGGCTTGAAAGAAGTCACCATCTATACTTGTCTTTTAGATTTGAGAACTGATAGTTAACAAAACTATTTCAAATTTTTGTACATAAAATAATATATGTGTAAGGGCCCCCACAAGCCTTAATCCACTTCTAGCTCTATCATCTTCTATTGTAATCTGTTTAATGATAAACTTGTGAATGAATTAATATTGTAATCACTTTTGTAAAATACTAATTTACTTACGTGTGCCAAACAACTTGTTGATTCAACAGTTAGGGGATCTAATGATACCCAGTTTCTAATTGCACATTTTTAATCCATAAGAAAGACACAACGAGCAGATAGATAGATAGTAGTACCCGAAATACGAAACAATTCGCACGTCAATTTATATTCTTGGCAGTGGCAATATTTAGAAACAGAAGCAGCAGTAGCAGTAGCAGCATCTGTAGTCGAAACAAGTCTCGGTATCAAGACATAAAGGCATCGACGTCGATAAAGACAAAAACATTAAACGTAGAACCGGCGCAGGTCGCGTGTCGTCGTGCTTAACGTAAAAGCACAAGAAAAGACTTTTATTCTATTATTTTTCTAGACAAAAAATTAGATCGATTCGGAAGCGTCCCAAATAACAATAGACAAAATTAAAAAAATTCTATATTATTTGATACGACAAAAATGGATTTTGATCGAGTGCTTGAGAAGTGCGGCAACTATGGACGCTATCAATTTGTTTTGTTGTTACTTTATGGTTATACAAATATATTATCCTCATGGCATTATTTTGCCCAGACAATTATAACATTTACTCCAGAGCATTGGTAAGTTTTTTTGTTTTTTTTAATTGAAACAAGGAACATAGAAATCAATTCAAGATCTATTTGAATCATTACTTCACTAGGTGTCATCATCCTCAGTTGGTTAATCATACAGCAGATCAATTGCGTGATATTTATTCAGATTTTAAGCAACCATCATGTACCTTGTTATCCCAATATCATTCGGATAATAATACAGCCATTATTGAACCTCAAGGACGCTGTAGGTCTTGGCATTTTGAACGTGAATCGGGCTATGAAAGCGTCACAACTGAGGTTAGTAAAGTCGCGCGTTCTTTTGTTTGTGTTATTCGTACTTAGTATTTACTAAGTAGAGATGGAATTTTGTTAAAACCCAAACACTCAAAAGTATGCTATGCATTGAAATTTTATAAATACAGTTCAGACTAAAATAATGTGTATTCTGTTTACAGTTAAAATGGGTATGTGATAATGCTTATCAAAGTGCCGTAGGGCAATCAATGTTCTTCATTGGCTCTGTATTGGGTACAATATTTTTTGGTATTTTGGCTGATAAAATTGGACGATTGCCGGCTTTGATTATGACTACTCTCACAGGAGCAACAGGAGATTTTCTTACATCCTTTGTGCATACTTTTCCATGGTTTGCAGTTTCACGTTTCTTATCGGGACTATCAACAGATACAATTTATTATTTAATGTATATTATGGGTAAGTTGTCTTTCATAGTGAAATACTTATGAAAAGAGACTAACTTTGGTTATATCGAAGTTGTAATACTCTTCAAGCCCCATCTAGTAGTCTGAGGGTTAGTTAGGAGGAAATTTATAAGGTTAGTGAATATGCTTCGGAAACTTATTCAGTCCAATTTTCAAGTCGGTAGTATGAAACATAAAAAAGTTTTTCTAATAAGAACTTTCATTTGGATCTAGGGGAACTCCCCTAGTAGCCCGAGGATCTTATAATTTTCATGGTTGATGGATATGAGTCAGAATCTTATAGTGTCCAAATTTTAAGTCTATGGTACAAAAAGCAAAAAAGTTTTTCAAATAAGAACATCAATTTGGATCCATGTTTGTAGGGGGGGTACCCTTCTAGTGGTCAGATTTATCTGATTCCAGCAAATGTACTGCATATGGCAAAAAGAAAGCTCCATGCAAAATCAGAAACCTCTCTAGCTTAAAAACTGATTAACTAGTTTGCATACATACAGACTGATAGACAGACAGACAGACAGGCGGACAGACGGACGTGGATATATTCACTCGTCTCTTGGCTCTGATCAAGAATATACTTATATACTTTATGGGGTCTCCAATGGCTCCTTCTGTGTGTTACAAACTTCATGACAAACTTATAATACTATTCACTACTTGAAGAGTATAAAAATTCAATACTTCTTCTTACTTATTTTTAATATATTGTTAATCCCATTTTAGTCTTTGAATATCTCAATCCAAAACGTCGCACATTTGGTCTTAATATTGTGTTAGCCTTCTTTTATTGCACTGGTCTCATGTGCTCACCTTGGCTGGCCATTTGGGTTGGCAGTTGGCGCCAGTATCTATGGATTGCTTCCCTTCCAGCTCTGGGAGTTCTCATCTATCCATTGTTTATCTGTGAAAGTGCTCAATGGCTGCTTACTAAAAAGAAATATGATCGAGCTGTGAATTGCCTGAAGCGTGTAGCAAAGTTCAATGGTCGCAAAGTAGAGGAATCTGTCTATGATGAATTTGTTAAATATTATCAAGAGAAAATGAATGCTGAAGTGAAATTAAGTGATAAGAAAGACACATTCATGGGCATGTTCAGAACGCCACGATTAAGGAAGTTTACCATTATTTTACTTATCAAATCGTGAGTTTCAATATAAAATTATTGTACTCGTACATTTTTTTGTGAAATCAAACTAATTTTTCTTATCAATTTCAGCATGATTATTACACTTTCCTTTGATATTATGAGTCGCAATGTTGAAGGTCTTGGCACTTCACCCTTTAAACTCTTATCATTTACTGCAATTACCTATATACCTGCTGGTCTTACAATTATCTTATTCCAAAACATGATAGGTCGTAAGGGCATGGCTTGTGCTTCATTACTAGGTGGTGGTCTGATTACAGCTGTGACAGGTTTTCTTATAGCTTTTCTTGATCCCAAAGAGAATGCCATACTCTTGGCTATTATGGTCGGTTTGGGACGATATGGTGTTGTTGTGGCCTATGATGCTGAGGCCCAATATGCTGCTGAAATTATACCCACAAGTGTACGTGGTCGCGGCATGTCTAATATACATGTTGTGGGTTATGCATTTAATTTCCTCAGTCCATATGTGATATATTTAGGTACTTACTTTAAGCCTTTACCATCGATATTCATTAGTACTCTCATGTTTATGGGTGCAATATTATGTCTACTTTTACCAGAGACATTACACAAGTAAGTTTTTGAATTTAAGATTCTAATTGTGAAATCTACTATTGACTGATTACTGATTTTGTAGAAAATTACCAGAAACCCTTGCGGATGGTGAACAATTTGGTCTCAATGAAAAATGGTATTTCTTTCCATGCACCAGTCGTCAGAAGAAGGATGATAATGAAAAGCAAAAAGAAATTAGTCGTTTATAGGAAAAAGCTAATTTTAGACTTAAGTTTTTATATTTGTACAATAAATAAAATATATAGAATTTTTTTAATTTAAAACTCTTCATGATTTGTCTATTCATTATCCATTATATGAAAGCTCGGAAATATTTACTTCCCAATTTATAAGTAGAATCTCAAAATAGAATCTTTTTGAGCCTTCTAAATATCTTAGTTGTAACCAAGAAACAAATATTATTAAGTAACCAAACGTTTTTATTTTAATAAATTCAGCCAAGAAAAAAGAAAAAAAAATGTATAAAAGCGGAAACATCCGTCATAAAGTCTATATTTGTAGAACCAATAATTCTACATAATAAAATGCTTATTTTATTTTTTTTTTTTTTTTTTTAAAGATTATCTCAACCAGTTTAGACCATTTTTTTTTTTATTATCAATATTATATAGAAAACTTTTTCTTGAATTTTCTCAAGAAAAGTAAAACGGAAATGTTGCATTTTATTTACAATTACAAGATTATCAAATATCTGTCTCGACTAGATGAAAATAGTTCGACGGAATTTTATTAGATTTCAGAAAGTTTGTTACTAGATAAATTTTAAAAACAAAAAATATCATAGAATATTTGTACTGTGCCTGACTATCATAAATCCCAGTTTATGATCCATTTTATTATTCTGATATAAAAATAACAAATGAATTAAAAGAATGGATGCCCGGAGCTAAAGTCGTGACTTAGTACGGGAGCTAATTCTCGTAGAATCATAAAATTAAGCTGAAAGATAAACATTTATTTTGCACGAGATCCCCTTATAAACAATAACATCTGTAATTTAGTATATACAATTACTCGCTCGTAGTACACTAACTACACTTTATAAAAACAGCTGACAAAGAGGCCTTTCACTTGAAAGAAAGCCATTTGCCTGATAAATATGGGGGAATACAAAATAATAGAAGGGGACTATGAAACCTATGAAGTAAACAAGAACAAATGAAGCGTGTGCCAATGATCGGAAAAGGCCCCTATAAAAAATTAATTGAATTAATTACTACGTAGATAGAATTTAACTGTACCCAGTTTTTTTGTGATGAAAGAAAAAAGAGTAACAAATAAAAATGCCATGCCTTTGTTAATTAAGATGAATAACTCAGATTGCTTCTAACTCTACTTAGTATCTATTGTCATTGTTAGCTTCGTCATAGTCATCTTCATCATCATCATCATCATCATTATCAACTTTGTTGTTGTTATTGTTGCCTTGTTTAACTAAATTCATATTTGTTTTGGATTTTAGTTTTAACCAAAATGTTGAATCTAGGTAAGATAGCCAGTTACTAATTACACATTTTAATCTATAAATTATACTATATATAACGCCACCAACCAAGGCATATGGTGTCACTCTGAATACAAATTCGACAACAGTTAAGCGTAAAACATGTTAGTCGGCAGATACTAGAAGTACTTAGTACGAGTGTTTCTTCCACCTCCATAAGAATAAAGTGTAATTTTGTGAAAAAAAAAAAAATAGTGGAATTATTTTCAAAACATAAACAGAAGAACAAAAATTAAAAATTCAAGCCCTCAAAATGGATTTCGATCGCGTGCTCGAGAAATGCGGGAATTTTGGGCGATATCAATTAGTGTTACTACTACTCTATGGTTATACAAATATGTTGTCATCATTACATTATTTCTCACAGACACTGATTACTTTTACACCAGATCATTGGTAAGTTCTATTGGATTCCATTCGGAATGTAAAACTTAAAAGTATTTTCATAATGTTTAGGTGCGATCATCCAAAACTAACAAATCTAAGTGGTATAGAATTACATGAAATCTATGCGGGACATGAGAAACCTTCTTGCACCTTATTGGATGATGTTGTTAATGGCACGGGAAAGATTGCTGATTTTGGTGAATGTCGTCAATGGATCTTTAAACGTGAAAATGGTTATGAGAGTATTACAACAGAGGTGAGTGAACATCAGAGAAAGTGTTTAAATATTAGGAAATCTCTATTAAAATGTATGGGTGTAGATTTTGAGTTAAGTTTATTTCGTTAAAATTTCAAAGAGTTGAAGCCTTAATCAATGTACATGTTAAGATTTGCTAGAATTACCCATGAGTAAATTCTTTAAGTAATCAGAGTAGAATAATTTGTAACTATTGTAATCAAATAAGACAAGAAGGACTCTATGGCAATAAATGATCACACTATAATAATCCCTGAATGTTTTTGTCAGCATTTGATAAGCAAGTGAAGACTGATCTATATATACAATAAAATCGTAGACTTTGTCTGTTTGTGTGCGCATCCTGTAAAAACCACTCATTGGATTTAAAATCGAATTACTGATTGAGAACAAGATTTATTGTGAGTAACATATTGCGTTTATTTCATCGAAATCGGCCTACAGAATCGGTCGAAATTGGTGGATCAAATTTTGCATATAAAGCTTAGAGACATATATTTGAATTGTGAGTCACCGACAAAATAAAATAAATATGATGAAATTTTGCGGGCAGTAAGAAAGCGTGTCGGGACAACTAGTGCAAAATAAGTTTTCTTCATAAAGACATCGATCAATAGTCAATGCTAGGGGCGAAAGCTCACTTTCTCTCTGTACATAGTATTAACGGGACAGCAACACCAGTGCAAGAGGGGACTTAGTAATTCGCGCCTGAACAATATATAATATTCCTAAAGCATTTATATTTAGTTTGATAGATCAAGAAATCCTTAACAAAGTCAATGAGTGTGATTTCCTCCAATAAATTTAGAATTATATATATATTGTATATTCCTTAAGTTATAATCTTTAGTTTGATAGATCAAGAAATCTTTAACAAAGTCAATGAGTTAGATTTCCCTCAATAAGTTTAGAATTTTTTACTAAATTTATTGGAAAAGAATCTTCCAGATCAATATGTTCCTCAACAAATCTAATCTTATTGCTTTCTAATTTCAGCTCCAATGGGTTTGCAATGATTCCTATCAACCAGTTGTAGGACAATCTTTCTTCTTCATGGGTTCTGTTGTTGGTACAATATTTTTTGGTTTCTTGGCTGATAAAATTGGTCGTTTGCCTGCACTTCTCATGACTACACTTGCCGGAGCTTTTGGGGATTTTATGACTTCATTTGTGTATACATTACCATGGTTTTCTGTGACACGTTTTATATCGGGTCTTTCATCAGATACACTCTATTATTTGATGTACATAATGGGTAAATAACATAAAATATTATATTAGTTAATGATGATCCAATCTTTAAAAATTGTTCAATGTTTCTAGTTTTTGAATATCTAAGTCCAAAACGTCGCACATTTGGACTGAATATAATCATGGCAGTCTTCTATTGCACCGGTTTAATGTCATCACCATGGTTAGCCCTCTGGGTAGGCAATTGGCGTACTTATTTGTATATTGCTTCGTTGCCAGCCTTGGGAATACTCATATATCCTTTGTTCATCTGTGAAAGTGCTCAATGGTTGCTAACTAAAAAGAAATATGAACGCGCTGTGAATTGCCTTAAACGTGTAGCTAAATTTAATGGGCGTAAAGTAGAGGAATCTGTATTCGATGAATTTGTTAAATATTATGAAGAGAAAATGACAGCAGAAGAGAAACTTTGTGATAAAAAGGATACATTCATGGGCATGTTTAGAACGCCACGTTTAAGGAAGTTTACTATAACTTTATTGTTAAAATCGTAAGTTGCTTTGAATTTCATTAATTTTCATCCATTAACATAGATTTTTCTCCACTACAGAGTGATTATAACCTTATCCTATGATACAGTTAATCGTAATATGGAAGGTCTTGGTTCTTCACCCTTCAAATTGTTTGCTTTTACTTCATTTGCTTATGTGCCGGCGGGTCTTACAATTCTTCTACTACAAAATATCATTGGTCGCAAGGGCATGGCTTGTACATCTTTGGTTGTCGGTGGTATTATCACTGCAGTTACAGGTTTCCTGATTGCTACTCTAGATCCAAAAGAGAATGCTCTACTAATGGCTTTCATGATCTTTTTGGGTCGTTATGGAGCTACAACGGCCTATGATTCTGAATGTCAATATGCTGCAGAGATTATACCCACAAGTGTACGGGGTCGTGGTGTCTCAAATATTCATGTTATTGGCTTGGCAGCAAATTCATTTTGTTTCTATATCATTTATCTGGGGAATTATTATAAACCATTGCCAACGCTATTCATTAGTTGCTTGATGTTTGTTGGCGCCGGTTTGTGTTTAACTTTACCAGAGACCCTTCACAAGTAAGTTTTAATAAAGAAACAAATATTTCGGAATATTTTCTAAACAGATAATTTTCCTTTTCTATAGAAAACTACCAGAAACCTTAGCCGATGGTGAACGTTTTGGTTTACATGAGAAATGGAATTATTTCCCATGTTTGGAAAAACGTCGTGAAAGTCTAACAGAAAATGCTCAAACAAATGGCATTTCCAAGGTAGTAAATCTAACTGAATAATATTTACAATACTTCGTAATATTTGCAAAACTTATATCCACTCACACTTACTTACAAGCAGCACTGAACATTATGAACCTGAAATTTAGTTTTTAAGTCTACGTAATCAAAAAGGTCTGATAACCATAATTAAACGTAAATTGTTTCTATCGTTTTTTATATATATATATATATATTATATTATTATATTATGTATAATTAATTATTGTATATGAAATAATTTTTTATATAATAATAAGTAAGCTTATATTGTAATTATAATAATTAATCAATTATTATCATTGTTTATTTTAAACTTAAGCTAAATTGTGTTAAAGACAAATTTGTTTTAACCTTCGAGAAATAAATAAAAGAAATTAAAAAAATTTATAAGAAAATAAGTTTCAATAATGAATTTGTATTTTCATTAAACTGTTGATAAAAATTCTTCTAAACTTTCTTAAAATAGAAAGTTTTTGAATAGAATGAAGTTGTTGGTTAACAAAATTAACCCTTAAGTGGACTCCATTTTTCGACTTTGAACTGATTTTAAAAGTACAAAGAATTAAACTATTTTACATCCATGAGATTCCAGGTTAGCCTCAATGGACTATTTTTGAGTGTATTGGTGAAAAATGAAAAATAAAAAAATTAAGTAAAAGTATGGGATAAAGCATTTTGAATTTTTTAACTCAATCTTGTACATCTTGGTGTTGCCAGATCCCTATGCCATTTTTTTAAATTTTATATGGAATTTTTTCAATGTTTTATTACGAATTTTTGTTTGTGGTCTGGCCAGATCATAGTGTCCGGAATAAAGGTACCAAAACTGATAAAAAGAATTGTCTTAAGAAGTTTATTTAATTTAACAATTTTAACACAAATAAATACTAAACATCAAGGGAAAAAACATAAAATGTTAAATTCAAAAATCAGAATTCGAAATGTGTAGTTGTATCTAATTTCAATAATTATGATTACACAATATACTTATGGTAGACAGTACAGTTTGATATTATTAAATGATAAAATTTTTGCTTGACTATTATTTCTATAATGAATTAAACAAATTTTGAAAATTTCTTTTAAACATTGCAAATTAAGTTAAGTTAAGAAATACAATTCGTCAAAAAAAAAGATTCTTTTCCATTTCAATTCCATTTTAGAAACCATATTTCTTAACAGTGTCTAAGTACAATTTTATGCCTTACAAAACCAGTAGCTAAATTGGTCCTAAAATTTTACATCCAATAATATTCAATATTTCTGACATTTTTTTCAATCTGAATAACATTTAATGGATAAAACTTTTATTGTGACAAAAAAAAAATACATGTTTGGAAACCTCAATGAATATATTGTATCTTTATTTGAATCAAAGAAATCACTATCACTTTATTTGTCAAAAAGGACATTTTAATAGTAATACAAAAGTACACTGACTGGGGATTGTTTTAATATTCTGAAGTGTACTAAGTCAAATATTGTGAAAATTACGCCCACGGCGGAGATCGGGTGAAGCCTCTTTAGACGTCTACGACAGTTTTGGTTAAACATTTTAGCAGCAAGTGGATTTTTGTGGGAGATCAACCGATCATTGTGTGTCTGTTGATTTGTCTTATTCCTGACGAACCATGGCGCGTCAGTTATTTTTCGTAGACTTTTATTCTGAGAGATTTGAATGCGTTGAATTAGCGAGCGAGAGGCAAAGTTGCCATAATCAATAAAATATAATGTGAAAATTTTATTTTATAAGTACGCATTGCATAAAATAAATTAAAACTGAACGAAGAAAGAGCGACGTAGCTGCCGCATAAACGGGGTAATTGTGAAAAGTTCACATAATCTACATATTTTTAAAGAAGTCACAGATGAGAGAGTAAGAGATTATTGAACAGTCAGTTATGCTATGTATGAGATCCACACTCTATGTACACTATAAATATTCTATTGATTCAACTAAAGACTATAAATTTTGATTTAACTTATGGTGGTTCGCCACTTGATTAGCATACCACTACACAATTTTTTTTTTTTAACATATTTTCCGATACAGAGGTGTTTTGCTTGAAGATTGGAATGAAATGGAAGCTTTTTCTGTATTTTTTAATCTCTTTATATATTAGCTTTCAGAATAAGGCGTCTATTAGTGGTTGGCAACTAAATCGTACGTTTTTAAAACTTTTCTCAAAATCAGTTGTCCGTCTATGCTACTAAGCACACTGTGGCTTTTCATGTTTTGCCATATTTAGACTCATCACTTAAAAAATCGATTATAACATTCCCCTTTTTATTTTGTTCTATTATGATATTTTTCAACAGGTCAATACCCATTTAAGCTTTTATTTTAGACTTTCTGTCTCTGTTAAAAGTTGTCCTCGGATAATTTTACTTTATTTTAATATTAAGTATGGACTACTTAGGGACCATTCACATATTAAGTCACACGAATTTTATGATTCTATGACTTGGTTACGCTCCCTGTCGCAGAAGGTCACATTTGTGAGACTTCCACACTGTGGTGTGACGTCACATATTTTGCAGTGGGAACCGATAATATAATTTTACCATATTTTCGCTGGTCTTCAAATGTTTATCTCTTAGGATTTGTATATAGGCCACAAAGTCTATCGATAAAATTGGTAATATTTTTCGTTTAAAATTCAAATTTTACGTTTTTATACTTTATATTTTAACATGTGACGTCACAAATTTTGTGACCCTATCTGTCACAGGTGCGTTTTAATACTTTATATTTTAACATGTGACGTCACAACGTTTGTGACTCTCTCCCCCTCCCTGACACAGGTGGTAACACTTCATTGACCCCCTCCACCCCCCTTAAAATGTAAAGTTTGATTAAAAACTTTTTTTTTTGAGGGATGCGCTATTCAAGTGGCGGGGAGTATATGATTGATCAAAATGTTTGACTTCTTCAATTCAACAATTACAGGCAAAAATATTTTTTAATTTTTATATTTTAATTAAAATTTAATACAAAAAGTTTGAGTGATGAAAAATGTGGAATTCCCGAATTTAACTCATACGAGTTCAGTCGATATTTCTTTTAATATCTTTTTAAATTTCGAATGATTTTACTTAATGAATCTTTAGAAAAAAAAATTGATTAATAAGAAATTTTCTTATCAAAAATATTAAACAACATTTTCTTTAGAATTATGAATTTAGAAAATCTTTTTTTTTTTAATTTCTACAATTTTGTATATAAATTTTATTTATTTTGAATAATAGTGTATTATTATTATTATTTCTATAAATCTTATTAAGTGAAATTGTGCCGCTTAAATGTTAACTTTTTTTTGTAATAAGGTTTCTTATTCTTCTTTTATTTTGTAATTTTGTGTTTGTTTTAATATTTAGGATACTCGACATACAATTATTTTGTTTTTTTTTTTTTTTTTTTTTTGAATTTCTTGGAAATGACATTAAATATTTTATGTTGCTAGCTAAAGTGTATAAACTAATTGGTACAATTATTTTATATATGTATATATATAAGTATATATATAGTTAATATATATTTATAGATTAAGTAATGAATTAAGTAAAAGTAGCTAATAAGTGTAAATGTCTTCCCTAAATATAAATTGATTTTGTTTTATTTATTTATTTATTTATTTATATAGAAAAGAAAGGCAATTTTATATTTTATTTTTTTTTTTTTTATATTGTATTTGTTTCTGAGCACCCACATACTATAGTCACATACGTATATATGATGTGTTTAACCAACTTCTTCTGTCTGTCCATTTGTTTCTTACATTTGTATTTTTTTTTTTTTTTTTTTTGTTTATATATAATATTTTGTTTTATTTTATTTATATTAAGAATAATTAAATATTTAATTACATACATTAATTAAGTTGCGCTTTCAGGCTTATTACGCAAATTATATATATTTATAATATAATAATAATCTAATGCCTAAAGATTAAGTTTATATAAGTAGATAATTACAAAAGTAAATGAAATTCCCCCCCAAGTATTTGTAATGCTTAGAAAAAGCAGCCTTTTTATGCAAAACTATTACAGTTTGCATCCTTCAGTGCCTGTTCCTCATGATCAGCCTCAATGAGAGATTGTTTGCGTTTGTATTGTTCTGTTTCATCCATATCTGCTGTGATCAAGGATTGTTTACGTTTGTATTGTTCCATTTCGGAATCAGATTCCCCATCATCGGAATGATGTTGCAAACATGGGAAGTCTAACATGCGTTCACCTTTGCCAAAGACTTCACCCTCTTCAATGGTCTTGGGTAGAGTTCTGTAAATATAAATAACACAATAATAATTTTAAACTTTTAATAGACAATAACAAATATATACAAACCTATTGAGAGTCTCTGGCAGCAACAGACATACAAATGATCCTGCAAAGAATAACACACCCAATATAATTGAAGGCGCTGCCTTAAAGAATGTGCCCAGCCAGAGTATGTAAGGTGCCAAAAATGAGGCTGCAAAACCAGCTACATGCACTGCAGCTACACCTTGACCACGTACACAGGTTGGTATCAATTCTGTGGCATATTGGGAACCAGATTCATACGATATGGCAACACCGAAACGTGCAGCAATTGTCAGACAAGCCAGCAACACTGCATTATGATTATGTTGTTGATAGGCAATGGCAATACCCGATGCTGCTGTAAAAATGCCACCAACTAAGAGAGAACCAGAAGCCATACCCTTACGCCCAATACGATCTTGTAATAAAACCAATAATATACTTGAGGGCAGGACAGCAATAGCACTGAGTGAGAACATGACGAATGGTGAAATGCCCATGCCTTCAACATTACGGGAAACAGCATCATAACAAAGCGTAATCACCATACTAATAAAGAAATAGAGATTTATATATGATAAGAATATTGGACCCAGTATAACTTACGATTTAAAGAACAAAATAAGTGTATTCTTGCGCATGCGTGGTGTTCTAAACATATCCAAAAGTGTTGCATGACGTTGATCATCACCTCCTTGCTTTTCACGTTGTATCTCACAATGCTTCCGGAATTCATCGAATTCACTTTGTGTTACTTTGCGTCCATTAAATTTGGCAACACGCTTTAGACGTTTGATGGCCCCATCGATATCATTACGTGTAACCAACCATTGAGCACTTTCCTGTACGATGAAATAGAATAGTGTCACCAATAGAATTGGTATTGAGGTGCAGGCCAAGAAAATTTGCCAATGTCCAGCCAAAACTGCCAGCCAGGGCGTAAAGACCAAACCGAGACAATAGAAAAGACCAACTGCCATATTAAGGCCAAGTGTACGCATAGAGGGACGGATGTATTCGAGCACTATAACGTATACCAAATTATTTGATTTTGATTTTTTTTGTCATTAAGTAGTAGAAAAGTTTCGGAATCTTACCAATTATATACATGAGGTAAAAATTTGTATCTGCTGCTAAACCAGATATAAAACGACATAATGTAAATGTTGTAACATTCGTTGCGAAGATTGTTGAAAAATCACCAACGAAACCACTTAAATTTGATAAAATCAAGGCAGGTACTCGTCCGATTTTATCAGATAGTAAACCATAAAATAATGTACCCACAACGGAACCAATGAAAAACAATGATTGTCCAATGCGTGCCTTGTATGCTGAATCACAAACCCAGTTTAACTAAAAATATTATTCATTATTTAAATTGTTACTCAATTGAAAGACGCTAGGATTATTATGCACTTACCTCGGTATTCATGCTTCTATAACCAAAATCATATTTATAAATCCAACGTTCACATTTCTCTGTACTAACTGTGATATTGGGACCATCAATTGTATCCAATCGTGTACATGATGGATTTTGAAACTTAGAATAGATCGCTGCAATCTCATCGAATGTCTTATTTTCTAAATCCTTATGATAGCACCAATGATCGGGCACAAAACTTATCACAGTCTGGGTAAAATAGTGCAACGATACAATAATGTTGATAAAGCCAAATAGCGCTAATATCATATACTGATAACGGCTAAAGTCACCGCAACGCGCGAGTATATGATCAAAATCCATTTTTATCTTCACAGATTTCTATAGTTTTACTATATTTTTTATTGAGGTTAAGTTTGTTTATTGTAGTATTTGTTTATTCTATATGAGAGTAAAGTGTTTTTTGTGTATCTTGTTTTCGATGCTTTTTGTGTGTCGTACGTTTGCTTAATTATGAGGTTAATTTTCTGCAGTTCTGAACTGAACCAGTCACGGTTTTTGTACTACGGATTTTTGAGTTATTGAGTTCTTCTATTTCTTTTGATTTGTTATTCTTTTAATGGCGGTGCTTGTTGTTTGTTGTTTGTTATTTGGTTTTGAATTTTTTTTTTTTTTTTTTTTTTTATTTTGCCTTTTTGTTGTCACATTTAGGGGAAGCCAAAATATAAATTATATTATTCCTTTTTTTTTTTGTTGGATATTTTCTTCAATTAATTAAGAAAGCAGTGTTGTTTACAAGTTGTTCACATTTAGTCAAATAATATTACATATTTGGGTTGTAGTTGTTGTTATGTCTATTGTTTTCTCTTCTTCGTAATATCACAAGCCATGAAAAGTATGACATGCGCGTGAAATTTATTAATTTTGACTTGATTTGAAGATCGTTTATGGGTAACACATCTCATGAGTTCTTATTTTGCTGTTATGGTGTTGTTCTTGGAAGCTGTAAATAGAGAAAAAAAAAAGATTGTCAATTAAATGTTTATTACTTGTATTAGTAGATAATATTTATTTATATAATGCTAACATAAAATAAAAACTAAAAGTTCTTAAGTAGCCATGGCTGCCAGGGCCTTCAGCCAATAGTGGAATATAACATAGAAATATTGAACATAAAAAATAAACTTTAGTTCGTAATTTTCACACCCAGATACTAGTAGACCTAAGGTAACCCATCTACAGAAAACACAAACCAATCTTCTTTTCTAATTAAATATGTAACAGATACAAAAAGAAGCATGCAGAATTGTCCTAGAAAGCAGTCTCAGACCTCTAGGAACCAACAATATACTTAGTCAGGAAAATGATGATGATGAAGAGCACATTTTACGCTCGGAAAATAAGAACTCTACCCTGAAGTAATGGAAGTAATGGAATGGAAAGCGATTCCAGGGTGAATATTATTCATCATAAGAGAGAAAAAAGACGTATGATGGCTACTTCATCACATCTTAACTGGTTAATCATTCGCTAGAACAACGTTTTCTTGTTGAAGAAGCGCGATGTCAAGAAACCTTTCAGTTCTGAAGCCAGCAACTAGTCCAATGTCAGCTCTACGCCACATTGGTCTCGATAAGAAAGTCTCCTCGGCTGTGCTGAAGAAGGACAAGTTCGCTAAAAACACCGTGTGTGCTTCCTTCAAGGCTGCACAAAGACGCTCTCTGGAGAAGTTGAAGAACTTGATCACCGGCAACAAGTACCGCAAGGACTTGACCCAGGCTGCTCTCCGTCAAACCTCCGCTATGTTGCTTACTCAAAAGACTACTCAAGCAAAGATGGTTGGTAATAAGATCAAATTAAGGCAAAATAACTCGGGTTTTAGGGGGGGCCATACTGATTACTTCAGTGAGTTCCAAGGGCCAACACTGTTATAATATTCCTGCCAGGATGTTTTTTTTATCCAACTTACAACAACAACAATAAGGCATTAGACCAATTTACTAAATAAAAGAGAATAAAATTATTATTTACTAGCTGCTTCTCTTACTATGGATGTGGGACTTCCTACCCGGAAAAGATGACTTTGCTTGTTAAACTAACCTCAATCATTGTTCTGTGTATATAATTTAAGTTACCCTTCATGTGTCTCGAATATATCTTTCAGATGGAAGAAACTTATTTTGGACATACTCGTATATTAATTATAATATTGATAATAAACAATAATTTAGAAGAAATAAAGTTACTTTCTTAGTTATCAGTTGTTGTTCCTCTTAGTTTTAATTGTTCTTCATTATACTTTGTTGTACAAAAGTTTGTCCCTATAAATTTTAATTATTTTTATTTTATTTTCTCACTCAGCTTTTTTCTTTTTTCTCAGAACAATAATTACTTTCATCATTATGATCATTAAGTGCTTATCTTATCATCATCATCATCATCATTATTATCATCATCATCACCCCAATGCTTGGTATATCTAATTTGAATAATCCACTTGACTTGAGTTTATTTCATCTTCTTTACTAATAACAACGGCGACAATAACAACAACAACAAAGTCAACAAGTTGACAAACAACATAACAATAATAACAATAACAATAAACATATTAAAATGCGCATTCTGAATTTTGGTCGGTTACAGTTTTTTTTTTTTTTTTTGTTTTCTTTCTTTTATTATTTTGTTTTCGAATTATGTATGAATATTAAACACAATCGTCGTCTGCAACTAATTAGTTTTCGTAATAAATTTCAATTTGATTTTATAAGAACAAAATTTTATGGACTTAAAGAAATAAATGGTTTTGGATAAAAGGGAATATTGTATACTATTTTGTTGTGATGATCCAATATGATCTTACATTAAACTCATTTATAATCAAAAATACACCAAAGCAGCAGCCGCCACCAACAGAGATTACAAAATCATCCAAACAGTTCAGAGACTACCCTCTCACACGGGGTGAGACGACGTCGATTGAAGAGGCTCCACTCTAATGACCTAAAAAGGTTACCAGCTAGATAAATATACATTGCGATATTAATGTTCCCAAGATTCCAGAATATTATTCTATATTCTCGATAGAAGCAGTAGTAAGTAATTCAAAGAGAAGTTAACTACGCACAAGGAAAACTTGCAAATTCGTCAATTGCACCGACAGTTTGTCTGAACTGGAAGCTAAGTATAACCAATATTGGAAATATGAACTGCACAATTGTCCAAAAACACAACACCTTATTTAAAAATTTGGGTACCCAGCTACAAAATTGTCATCGGAATCAATTGATATGTATCTCACCTTCACCGTCATTATTTACGCCGAAAATGAAAAGGTCATAAAAAGCTATCTACCTTCGCGGGCAGATACTTAACAACTTTGCATCCTTCCAACATAGTTATTATACTATTTATAAGAATATTAATCCAAATCTAAGTTCCGTTACATTTGAAACTGCACTCGATCAAAATAACACATATTTGTTCGCCTTCGCATTGGAACACAACAACTTCACTCATACACCAAGCCTTCTTGTCCTCTATGTGAACAATATCTATGATCATACACATTCTGTATACTTGCCCAAAACTGGAGAGTATCAGGAAAGCCAATTGCCTAGACTCATTACCTTCAACATACTTATCAACAGTCTCAACTGTTAATATAGAGAAAATCTCGCACTAAAAGTGTCACAAGTGTAGCAATGCACTCAGAAATAATTGGATTCAAATAAATATCATATATCATCAATCAATTCAATCGAATTTAATTTGTTGTTACACAAAAAACTTTTTTCATTATATAAATATGTTTAGTTGTTTAAACAATTCATTAATCATTTTTCACTGAATTGAATTGATTTCATTTAATATTTTTTATTGAATTATTTAATTGGAAATTTAATTTTTAATTTATTGTATTGTTTTTTTTTTTTTTATTTATTGTTCAATACAAAATTTATTTATTTTATTTAAATTGTTGTCTGAATATAAATTAAATACATAAAGTTTCAAGAACAAAACAATTTATTCTTGTTCACCTTATTTGTTTATTTAATTATGATTTATTATGTTTAAATTTATTAATTTTATGATTATTTTTTATGCTTTTATTTAAATTAATACAAATTATATATTTTAAATCTTTAAACAAACACTAAATCAACTAAATGACAAATTTAATTAGATCAACTACTATTTGTGTGGTTTATTTTTGAAAAATATTGTCACGAACGGTCATTTGTCAATATGACATTTTAGAATTTTTATAAATAGTTTTAAACATTTTAAAAGTTATTTATTTATTTATTTTTCTTATTTTTATTGTTGGGTAAAACATCAATTTATTGTTGTTTTGTTTAAAACCGACATTCGATAAATTATTAGTGATCTCAATTGATCTTATCATTGGCGTGATTTAGTACAGGAAATACAAAATTTTCAGTACCTTGTTTAATTATTTATTTAAATATATTTAAACTATTAATTAAATTAATAATAATTAATTTTTTTTTTATATCACAGAAACTCAAAATTATGCTTTGAGTGCGGCACTCAACCGCCTCACGCGACGAACAAAGAAAATCTGATGTTATTGCTTCAACAGCCTCAAGATTTCTTTCTACTTATAATAAATACTATATAAAATTTTCAACAACAAAAAAAAAAATAAATAAAAAAACAAAAAACCATCAACAACAACAAAACTTTTAATAAGAATAATAACAATAACAAATAAATGTATTTCACAAGTTACTATAATTAATATCTGTAAATAAATAAATAAAAAAAAATCCCAGACATAAATTATGATAACTAGACAGATACTGATTATCAACACATAAGTCAACTCAACTTAACTTAAGTGAACTGTAGAAAATAAAGGCTCACTAATGAGCAAACTACTTCATTTTTCTTTTTTTTTTTTTTGCTTTTTTTTTTTAATAATAATATGTAATTATAATGATAATAATAATATTTATTTGAATTGCCTTAGCTACAAGATAAGAGCAATACATATTGGAAAATGAGTAAGAAAAATGATCGGAATATGCCTTCAGATAAGAAGCATATTTACTAAATATAAAGAGCAAATAAGTGAGTCAGTCAGACTATCAAATGTTAAAGCTCAAAAAAATGTAAACTTAAATGTTCTTCTTTAATTTCTACAAATACTAATAGTATGTAAAATTATTTTATGGCTAATTATATTTAGATTTTCAGAGTTAGAAACAAAAGACTAATATGATAAGTCTTTGGTAGTTGAAGGCGTATTTTTACTATGGGTCTCTAGGAAGGAGTATGAAGAAGATTGCAACTAATCATATTAAGACTTTCTAAAATATAATGACATGGATGGATGAACAGACAAGCATAGTCAGATCGATTAGTCTGATTGTACATGTCTATAAAATTAATATGCCCTCTATACTAAATACATAGATGAGTGCAGGGTACACAGACGAAATTGACTAATATTAATTGCAAAAAGTAAATGAGAAGAGGGTTCGATTTGGCATTGAAGCTTATCTGATAATATACATTTGCTTGACAACTACAATGAAGTAAATAATTGCGATACTCTAGAGAAGGAAAAAATAAAATCTATGAATATCTAAACATATGTGAGTAAATGTTGTGACTGTATATCTGAGAGAGATGTATGCTTGCTTATCCACAGCAAAACTTGTTGCCAAGTCCCCTCATGTTGCTTTCAAAGCAATTTAATTTGGTCGTTCGTTCTTTCATACAACACATTGTACTTATATTTTTGTTATTACAATATGTTCTAAACACGTGTTTCAATTTGTGTTGATGCTTAACAACACAGCAGCAGGCAGGAGGTAATCAGACAACCAGCTATGCAACATTAACTTGTTTACGCGTTCTATTAGAATCTAGTAGTATGTGAAACGAAATTACAATAATTTGGTATAATTATTTATGATAGCCTCCCCTTCCTTCTCCTTGTTTCTTTCTGTCTGTGGATATGTCACTTGTCTAATTGTCACACTTCATTTTGACTCGCTAAACTACTAATACTACATACTAAGTTCGTTGATAGCAAAACCATGTCTTGGTCATTCTTATTGCCATGCTATGCATTATTCTGTGTTTCTGTGGTGCTATGGATACATAGATATATGAATAGATAGAAGAAAGAACTTTGGTTGGAGGCAAATATTATATGTTTTTGGCAACAGGTTTTATTACTTGACTCTTGATTTGATTCTATACTTTTATTTATTTATTTCTTGCAATTACTTATTATTATTGTTTTTTTGTTTTTTTTTTTTTTTAATTAAAACATGTTACAAGTTACGAAAAACATATTCAAGGTCTGTCATTTAGAAAATGAATAAATGAATTCCATCATGGGTTATGGAAAACAACTTCATTAAAGTAAATAATTACAATATGTTTGCTGAAGATATTATTGTATATTCTAAAAAGAGATAAAGCAATAAATTAATGCATAGAAATAAGGAATCAAATGAACTACAATATTTGCTTTCTATATAATATTTTTGCAATCTTCGTATTTTACAATTATTAAAATCTTTGGGATAATCACATATGACGATTGATATAAATTAAAAATTATGCTACTCGTGTAATTCTGATCCTAGGAATAAAGTTCAGTAAGAGTTCTTTCGGTACTTTAAAAATAAAATGTGAAAGATCTAATAAAAGTAAAGGAAGCACATAAAACTATAATAGAAAAGACAAAAAATTAGTACCTGTATCTCAAAAACTAGAGCTTCTGGGAAAAAACTGAATACAGATTCAAAATAAGTGGCCATCAAATATTTCTTGGAAAAATATATAAAATTAATTCTGTTGGCTCGTACAATGTAAACAAACTCCATATGAGAAGATAAGAATAAGGGAACTAAGTGTATCTCAAAAACTAGTTCTGCTAGAAAACAACTAATACAATATTCGCAATTAACCAAAAATTATCATAGAATGATGTAAAATATTTCATGCAAAAAATGCTGTTGTCCAGTGTTATTATTTTATTTAAAAGGAATTTAAACGAAATTTCACAAAGAAAGTTGTGACGTGTACATCAAGCAAGGCACAGACAGACCTCATTGCTTATTTTTTGAAAATGTTTGACCCAGCACACGCTCATTACCCATCTTCACTAAGAGAAGCAGTGATCAAAAAAGGCAAAGTTGTACTAGGGGCTGCTTTAACGATTCTAATTCAATGCAAAACCAACTCATGGGAATGGGAACATAAACTATTCGATAGTTTTATTTTTTCAATTTTTTTATATGTTATGCATTTCAAATTTTGAGTTTAAAGATATACCGATCAGTTAGAGATTGTTCAAACCGTCTAATATAAAAAAACTTTTGTCCGAAATCCACATCTTAGGCTAGAGTTGGGCCTTCATAAAGATGTAAATGTATATGAAATGAAGTTTTGACGGTTGCCTACCAAGGCTTATCCATCTCCATAGGCATACGACTAACACAACAGAATATATTTGGGTACCACAATTCAACTTTTCGCTTGACAAAATTGGGCTGACATGTATGTGGAAAACGCGTGACCCAGAAACCTAGCTTGATATAAAAACTACAGCACTTAAACGCTTTAATTGTCATGTAAAATTTCCAGACATTTTCAGCAGCAGAAATACTTTTTACCTAATTGTAGGATTAGATATGCGTCCTATTAGTATTTTAGTATAGTTATAGCTATGTTCTGTTACAAACTTATAGCTTAAAAAAGATTGTTTAAAATAAAAAAAGAAATAAAACAGTAAGAGACTTCGGAGTAATCTTCTATTGTTTGTTCGTATTTTATGCGCTGCCATACCGGTTATGTGATTGCATTGAAATTTTGTGAATGTATATGATCGGTTCCGGGCTTGAACATAGGATAGCTTTAGTTCCGATATCTGTCCCCATTCCCAAGAGAAATTAACTTAAATAGCACTTTAATTTTCTGATATTCAAACTTTTTTCTTTGTTGATACTCAAAGTGTAACGGAGAGAATACAGTGATGCTAAGAAAGGAAAGAACCCGTGCGAAGTAGGGTCCAGTACGCTAATAAGTTATAAAATGTCATAGTACCACAATTAAATCAATATCCTTCAAAATAATATTTTTAATATATTAACGGAAATATAATTTTTCTTTATATTTGGATAAAAATCATTTCCTTTCCCAAAAAAAAAATCATCAATATCTTTTGAAATTTTTTATAAGGATCAAAATAGAAATTAAAGGCCTCTTGATGACATTTTGAAGAACTTGTAATTTCTCAGTATTTTCAACTTCTTTGACTACAAATTCAAGATCAAAATATAACTCAGAATAAAAATTATTTTATAGCAAAAGAATTATTCAAATAATATCAACAAACACATTATAAATCTACCTATTTTTGTATATAGTATAAGTCGTCCAATAATTAAGTATCTTTCTTTTTTTTATCTATAAACGATGAATTTGTTTTTTGTTTAGGGAAAAACGCGCAAAAAAAATTCTACGAATTCAAAACACAATTTCCAATGTAAATGAACTGAACTGAACTGAAAAAATGCAAAACAGATTGCGTGGTGAACTTTTCCTTTTAATTTTTAAAAAATATACAACAACAATTTTTGGCACACAATTTTCCACGCTTTCCACACAAATTGAGTTTAGGTAGGCAAAAAATCTTCTCTTACTTCGGCATAAACAACAAAAGTTCAATGGCCAAAATGAAAAATAAGAAACCGAAAAAAAACCGCACACCAAACACACAAAATGAAGTCAATTCACGATTTTGGTTATTTTTTCCGAAAATTTATTCCAAATTTTTTGTATTGAAATATTTTATTTAATTTTTACCAAAAAAAATTATTTTGGTTTTGATCTCTTTTCTTATAAAAAGTATTTTTATTCGCGAAACACGCTGCCTTCCGTTAACGCGTGTCACTTAAAGCGAACTGAACTGCAAAACGCTGAGTTTTGTTTGTTAAAAGGCAATACGAAAGCAAATCAAGTGAGTGAGTGAACAGCTGTTAGTGAAATAATAACAACAACAAATGAAATGAACATGCAGACGACAGACAACAAATAATAAATTTTATTATTTTTACTGGTTCTGTTGGTTGAGACGATGACAAACTGAAACTTTGAATACTATGAACGAGTTTTGTGACGATTACTGATTGCTCCGCTTTGCTTTGCTTTGCTTTGCTTTGCTTTAACACGCCGCATCATTCACCCCCTGACGCATGCTTAGTCTACTTAGTCTACTATGATGAGGCAGATTGATAGCAATAAAAACAGAAATTAACACAACTGAAACTGGTACGAACTCTACTAATTTATAGAAAATATACAATCACACAACATAACATTAAAAATCAAAATAATGAAAACATGCAAAATTTTATACTAAAACGAAATCGAGTCGAGTGTTTATGATTTTATTATTTAAATTTACTCACTCATACGCAATGTTGGATGGAGTTTTGTGGGCTTATTATATATTTTGTTTTTTTTTTTCTTTTTTTTTATCTTTATTATTGATCTATAGATAACCAAACATATTTAATGAATATGTATTGAAATAATGAAAAAGATAAATACATAAATCACTCCTCAAATTTTGGGGTTTCTTTATTCATCTGATATAAAGTGAAGTGCACTTTCCTTTTGTTAGAGTGTGTTATCACTTTCGTCTAATGTTTGTAACATAAGGAGATGCTAAAGCGAATGTATGTTGACATGATAAGTATTGTGAATAGAACAGATGTTCCTAGGTCCTGAACTCTAAAAGACATAACAACCATATAAAATAATCAGTAAATTCTAAATCCAATCACTAAGGGACTTCATTTGATGTATCATCCCCCTTATTGTTGGATTGCCACCTTGGTTGTGGTAAGGGGGCTCAGTAAAAGTAAAGACACTGAATCTAAGAGCAATCCAAATAGGATATCTTTTATCAGTCAGTCCTATCCTATTCTATTCCATGCTGTAACATTAACTATTTCCCTTTTTTCTATTTTTTTTTCGTTCCAAATGTACTTATAAATTATGCTAAAATATATCTGTGTGTCTAAGACAATAAAGGAAAACTTCTACGTCAGTTTTGGTCTTCCATTTGCTATTCATAATATTCCATTAGATCAGAGTTATCCAACCCGCGGATCGCGGACCGCATGCCTCACAAACACGCTGAAAGTGGCGACCTATTTTTTTTTTTTAATATTTGATTTCATTTTTTTTTTTTTTTAATTTTTGATTTCATTTTTTTTTTTTTAATTTTTGATTTCATTTTTTTTTTTTTCGTTAAAAAAGTTTTGTATTTGCAGCCCATCTAACAGCGGATTCTTTTTATCAAAATGCTTGGACAACCCTGCATTAGATCATTTATTTGTGACCATTGAAAGGAATAAAAATCAGTGTCGATTGAAGTAGCAAAAGTCATAAAATATTTATTTAACTTGTCATTGACAGTTCTTAGAATTTATAACTGAACTGTTTGCTTCGACTGTTGCTTCAACAAAAATCAGTGACTACTGCATCAAAGCAAAAGCAAAAAATTAAAACTGAACTATTCGCTTCGACTGCAGATTTAACAAATTCAGTAGTCACAGTCGAAGATAAAGCAAAGGAAATGAAAATAACTAACAGTTTTTAAACCCTGGTAAACATTATTCCTCGATTTTTCAAAATAGAGAACAGAAATCTCTTAGAATTGTCAAATAATTTTATTTTAACCTCAAATATTCAATCAAAAGACGACTTCTCTACAAAAATATAAGTATTTTTTGGTCTTCCTTCATTTGTTTGTGAGAAGGAGGCACCACTTAAAGTGTATGAACATTTTGTTGAGACCTAATTTTTTTTTCTTCTTGATGTTTATTTATTTTATATATTTGTTCAAAATAAGCACAAATCTCTTTTTTTTCATTTCTCATTAAACAAAAAATATTATTAGAGCATAATTTAGTTTATTTTATTTACTGATCTATTTTTTTCTATTTTTTTTTTTTTTTCTTTTTTCTCTATTTTTAAAGATTAACACATTTTATGAGATTTTTTTTTCTACTACACACATGTGAAAGTGTGGGCATTTCCAGAAATCACGCGGGGCAAAATTCATATTGAAGGTTATTCAAGAAAGCAAGAAATATTATTACTTATGTTTTATCATAACAACAATTTTATTAATACATTTTCTATTAGATGTTTTTATTTTATTTAATTTTTCCAAATTTTACTGATAATTTTATCATTAGCAATTAAAATACTCGTACTTACATTGCTTGGCATGACAACAAAGAGTTTTTATACAAAGTTAAAAACAAAAATGATTTCCGTTTAAAAACAAAAACCATAAACACTCCAGAGAAATTTAGTCACATTCCATGGAAATGAAGATATGAAAATAAATAATGTGAAGTACCCACTTATAGATGATTTAACTAAGTATTGTATCAAGTATAATGCATGTTATGATATACGTGTAGTATTCGCATGGCAACAAGACAAAGTATCTTTTAAGATCATTAAACAATTAAAATAGAATGGTAAGGAGACACTAGAAAGTCTTATAAAGTTTTATAATCACATCACATCCCATCAAAGAAAATCAAATAAGTAATTTAAAATGTTCACACATAATAAAATTAAATTAATAAAAGTAAACTTATAGACTTATTGCTTTTTACTATTCAGATTAGACAGTTTCTAACTATCATCTCTTCTTGTTCAAAGAAATAAAATATCACAAATTTTTATAGCAACATTATTAAGTCTATGATATAATAAAGACAAGAAACTATTCTACACTTTATACTATAAGCCAATGAGAGACAAAAAATTCTTCTAAGTTCACAGAAAAGTTTTCATTTGAGCCAGAATCTGGGATCCCATGCCCAATACTTAAGGCCAAACAATTGGGTGAGGGGGACGGGGCAATGAAAAAAACAAATGAATGCTTACTTTTCTGAGTGATGAATAAAAAAACCAAAAAAAAAAATAAAACCAAAGGTTAAATGAAGGTTTGTGATCAATGTGTAGGGGCCCGGGACTCATGCCCCGGTTGCCCCGGGAATACAAGTCTCAAAAGTCTTTCTACCATTCTTTATAAAGAAAGTTCCATTTAGACCTTTTCTTAAGTATGTATTTGTTTATTGTTTTTCAACTTTATACAAATAAACTATGAAAGGTGCTTGATATTCGATAAAACCAAAGAACCATAAATGTTTATGTTTTATTCATTTGAAAGAATACAAGCAGGGTCTATATACTTGATATCCTATAACTACACGTGTAGCGTATCGTATACTCGTATGACTATAAATTGCACCGTATGATAGATGTAAAAATTAAATGATCTAAGAAAATACAATTAAAAATAGATAAAAGACAATTCAAATTAGCAAACTAAAGTAGAATATTAAAGCATTTGAATTGACATTTATTAAAGTAAATATTGATTTATCTTTTAATGATAATAGTATCTCATTATTCCATTTAATTAAAGATAAATGATGAGGATTGTTACTTGAATCATATTAAAATGACTGACTATATTTGCTTTATTTTTTTTTTTTTTTTTATATCATTTTGTATGATATTTTCATTTTATATTGCAGTTTTTATACTTACGTACGTATAACAATAAAGACATACGAGTCTGCAAATGATTGAATATGATATTCTAAAATGATTGACAAGAAAATTGCCTCCAACAATCATCATTTTACCATTTACTTGTATTTCTTGTATCCACTATCAATCTCAAATTAATTGATTTGAAAATGAAAGAAAAATCTTAGCTATTACGAATCACTACGAAGGATATTGAAGGCTATTGAATTGAATTTAACTTCAATTTGCAGAACAAGTGTAAAACAACTTCATAATGTCTTCCACAGCTAAGTTAAATTCAGTTGAGTTGAATTGAATTGAATTGTTCAATGACATTAAAAGGAACAATAAAAAAAAAGAAAAGTAAACTAAACTAAACTAAAAAGCAATGTGACATCGTTAATTGACTCATGGTTTTGTTTTCTTCTTTCTGTTTTCTTTAATCTTCGTCTGTTTATTTTTATGTTTTCATTTTCATTTTATTTTATTCTTTTCGTTCTATCATGTTGTCCTTCTTGCAGCATTAAATAATAACAATCCTGCTGCAGTTGTCCTCAATGCGACAAAACTAAGTATATAATAAGTATGAGATGGGAAGTAAGTATTTAATTCAGGGTCTCTTAACAAAATCAGATTCAGTCTAATCGAAGTGTTTTTGACTTTTCTTTTTATTGATAGGACATAGAAAACTTTCTTAGCAACTTTTAGCATATCAAATATCAATAAAGTTAAGTTTAAGTGAAGTGTATTTTCATTGTCCATCGAATGATAAGTTTCTGAATAAAAGATTAGATGGTTACCCAAGAAATTGAACAATAAAAATCCAATGTCTTTGTCTTCAACAAAAGCCACAAAAAGTAAATAAACTTATAGACATTTATTATTCGCAAAACCCAAAGAAGAGCAAAAATCAAACAAAGAAACAAAGAATTGCATTGAAAGTTGTTCGAGTTAAAAGAAAAATGAACAAGTCAAATGTGTTAAGCAGCATTTAAATGCATTGCACAAGTGTAAACACAATGGGATACATGGACATGAATGTTAAGTGGAGTACAACTATTGAGATACACTACATTACTATTTCTAATCTATAAAATTTAATGTTTTGTTTGTTCGTATGTTATGCGCTGCCATACCGTTCATCTGATTACATTGAATATTTGGGAATGTACATGGTTGGTTCCCGACTTAAGCATAGGATAGCTTTGGTCCAGTTATGTGGCCCAGTTCCCTAAACCCGTTATTTTTAAACAACCCCCAAAAGTAAACTACAAAAAAATAACAAAAATATCACTAATTTTCTGATACTCAAACTGTAATAGAGAGGATATAGTGATGCTAAGAAAAGAAACATATCATATCATACAAACTACATATATCCATAAGTGATGTTGGTAGTAGAGCCTTGAACAAATATGTTTACAAACAAACATTTTCCAAATACATTCAAAGAATTAGTCGATTCGGTTCCAAAACAAAGAAAAATAAAAGAAATAAACAAATGAAAGGAGTGATATGTATTTGTATGTGATGCACATTTGGTTCATTCGAAAAGCAAACGCAAATGAATCAAGTGAAAGAAAAAACCCAAATAACTCAAATGAAACGCGTTGCATTCGATTCACTTGGTTTCTTTCCAAGCCAAAGCACTCACTTATTTTGTTTTCAGCCCTTATAATGCTGAAGAACAACTTCTAAGTACACTGAATGTTTTATTCAATTGGTTTGTTATTCAATTGGTTTGATACTTCATTCATTCGCATTCGGTGCACTCACTTATTTTGTTTTCAGCCCTTATAATACTGAAGAACAACTTCTAAGTACACTGAATGTTTTATTCAATTGGTTTGTCATTCAATTGATTTGATACTTCATTCATTCACATTCGGTGGTCATTTCAAATAAAAAATTTGATTTTTTTTTCCAATTATTTGGTATATACAAGTATTAGCACGAATTCAATACGTTCTTCAGCTGTGCCAGGCAGCATTAACCGAAAAAATTGTAGCCTTGACACTTGTGCTAACTCACACCGAAATTTCTTCCATTGGGTTCGCATGTGCTCAGGATGCTCTTCATCCCATTCAGTTTTCAAAATCTATAATTCCTGCAAAAACATTTTTCCCAATACAGATTAGCATGTCCAAAGGATCAAAGATCTGAGCTAACTCTGAAAGTATCTCACGCTTTGTTATGTACAATTTAAAAGACGCAGAATAAGAAAACTGAAATATGTCATTGACTGAATTCAAGGTTTAGGAGTAGCCTGAAAGTCTGGATTTCTAATGGTCAACCCTGGTGATTGCAGTTTTTCATTTTTACAATTAAAGCGCCACTTATGCAACTCAAATTTTCCATAATTCAACACTATAATTATCTCCTTATTAAGATCTCAAAGCTCCCCTATAGTGTTGCCACCAACCAATAGATCATCAATATAAAAGTTTTTAACCACTGCATTGCACCCTGCTGGATACTTCTCCTAGTACAAATCTGCTAGATGCTGCATGCACTGCACCACTAGAAAATGTGCAGACCTAGTTCCATAAGTAAATGTCTTAAGACGATGCAATTGCTATCTCTCCACAAAATGCTTCACTCACAAATGACTTGGTTGCCGTTTCAAATGCATTCGTGCAAGGCTCTAGTTGGAAGCAACCGACACTTACAAGGAACAACAAATGTTTGAATGTTTCCTTCCCATTGTGATCATGACTACTTTTCAAACGTCTTTACATTCTTGACCAAGAATATACAACCTCCATAATCTAATACTTCTTTCAAAAATCTATTGACTTATAGTACAATAGTTTTGTAGTAAATTTGTTAAACCAAGTCTTATTAGACCATCGATTAGGTGGGAATAAGCATAAGTAAGTGTATCATCATGCCATTTGTTGGTTTTTCTTTTTGTATTCATATGATAATCCTCTATTGGGTGATATTACTTGTGATATCTAAAAAGTAAAAGTTACTAAGAAAGTAACAATGATTGATCCACTTTATAAAAAAATAGCTACAGTGTTAAACAAATTCAGGAAAAAACATACAAAAATTGTTGATAAGAAGATCAATATTGTTAAGACCTTGTATTGATCACAAAACTTTCACCAACTTTCACTATACACAAATCATAATAAAAATTATTTTAAATTATTTGTTAATTTATTTACGAGGACAGCAATCCCAGTCAGTCTGCTTTTCACTGTAAAACTTATTATTTATTTCTCATCTAACTCCTCATATAATTTGTTCTTAAACAACACGATCACGATCTACCAATCACAGACACCTCACTAAACAATAATAATAACAAGAATGAATTGTCTGTATAAACAAGAAGAAGAAGAAATTGTAGAAAATAAAAATATATAGAAATATTCCATGAAATTATATATATGATTCATGAATCGTCTCCCAAAGGCAAATGACACGTTTTCTTTTACTGATCAACAACACAACACAACACAACAAAAAACAAATAAAACAAATATTGCGCATACGCCTCATTTGACGATATTCAAATGTTGTAATTAAATGCCCTCATGATGACAAATTTGTTGTTTTCGCATTAATACAAACACAAAAACTTATCGAATTATTTTTTGTAATAAGAAAAATTAAATAAAAGTCGAAAAATACGCGTAGAAAGGGCGTGCTAAATTTAATTTGACTCTTTATTTTTTATACAAAAAAAAAATGAAATAAAATAAAATGTTTTTTGCTACTATTTCTCTGTTGCATAAAAACACAAATTCATTATGTGCGGCATCGAAAAAAATATATAAAATAATTTTTTATGCAAATATTTTGTTTGTCTAGGCAAGTGATTTGAATTGACTTGTGTTAATTTTTTTTTTTTTTTGGCATTATTTTTTTTTCTATTGTATTTATTTATTTATATATTTTTCTAATAATATTGGAGCATCTGAGCTGAGTGAGCAGAGTGTGGAAGGCATGATCGCGACGCGTGCTTAACTTTATTTATATATTTATTATATTTTAAATAGAAATAAATTCTTCTCTTTTCTTTAATTTTAGATATTTTTTAAAGAAAATATGTTTGGATTTTCTACCTCATATTATTGTTTTTTTTTTTAATATGTGTTTATTTGTTTGGTTTTAACACCCTTCAAACATTAAGTAAATGAACGGTATTATGAGTTTGTAGTGAGGTTTGCGGCACTTTAGGGAAGATAAAAATGTACATAAACTTAATTTTTTAAAAAAATATAAAAGTAGCAAGAATTTTAATTCACCTAATTCTTTGGTAAAAAAAAATGAACTAAATTTCTTAATACATATTTCAATCTAATATGATGCCTAGTTTCTGTCTTACAGAGATCATATACAGGCCCAGGTCATCATTATGCCAACATCACCATTCAACTCATAAGACAATTAATTTTAAATCAGCTGCTTTGTTACAATTCTCTAAGTAAAAAGTCTTAAGACTTTATTTGTTTAAATGACTTTAAAATATTTTTTCGCTTAATAAAAACAAACAATGACTTCCATATACCCTTAGAATTGGACAACATGTTTTTATATTTAAAAAAAAAAAAGTTCAACTCTATTGAAATAAGAAAACTGATGCATCAGAAAGTTAACAGATAGACAAATGCAGCCTGGATCCACATCCAATTAAATAACAACAATCCCTTCTCAATTGAATGGTTTGTGCCTTTAGTGGTCAAGAGGTCATGAAACATATTCCATCTTAATTATATTTTATCCAAATAAACTTAAAAAAGTTTTTGATGTTATGTGTTGATGATTAATAGCGTATTCAGACTGGATGCTACATCCACATGGATAGGAAAAATGATGAAATATCACAGATGTAACATCCAAGGCAAAGGCAATTATAGAATAATCTCTCCACAGCACTGTTGGGAAATTGTTGCCATTTTAACCAACTTTTTGACATTGTTAACAACTTTTTGTGGGATTTTAGTTAACATTAAACAGCTGATCATTGCACAAAACAATTTTAAGTTAATTCCAAATTGTAAATTTTTTGTTAAAATTTTAATAAAATAAGCAGCAGGAATTGAAAAGGGAGCTGCAAGAACTTTTTGAATATACTGCGAATTATTCTTAGTTATGTATTTCTCACAAAATCTCCATTTTAAATTCTCACAATTAGCTACACCGTTCTATTTGTATGTATAACCAAAACAAAAAACAGCTGTTCATGATGCAGAATGGTCTGTATGAGCAACTTTTAAGATTCATGATGCATCCTCTCTCTGAATATACTAAACATCACAAAATGACCATACATTTAACCAATTGGTCTTATCTAGAATCTATGCTTAGTTTTTAAATAAACTTTCAAAACTTTCAACTGTTGTCCATGTGAATGAAAAGAAACAATTTATTTATTTAAATTGAAATTATCAATAAAATTCAATAAACGTTACTTATAAAAATTTCCTCTTGGCTAAAGAGTATTTCCAAAATGAATAAGAAGTGAATCTGTTTGTCACTACTTTGTTTTGTTATTTTTGTTTTTTTAAATTTAATTTATTTATTTATTTGTTTATTTCTGGGAATTTCGTATTTTTTAATGTTGTTTAAATATTTTTTAAACATTTTTAGTATATTAATTATTTTTCTGAAATTTCTTTTACTTTATTTTCTTTAAACATTTTTTTTTTTTTTTTTTTTGTATATTAAATATATTATTATTATTAATTTGTTTGATACAATTTTTTATTACATATTTATTTACATATTTTTAATTCAGTATTTCTTTATATTTTACAAAGTAAGAAAACTTAATTTTTTTCTCTAAAAATATTTCATTTTTCTTTTCCAAAACTATTTTATTTTTAAAATCCAAATTAATAATTCATTTCTTGAGTTTTGTCTTCTTTTTATTTCTTTACTTATTTATTTTTATTATTACACGAGTATCTTTATTTATGTATCTGTTTATTTATTTTTTAATTTATTTCTTAATTATTTCTTAAAATTCTCATTTTCTTCATTCATTTTGTTTCCAATTTTTTTTTTAATTTTTTTTTTTATTTTTATATTTTTCTATTTACCTTTTCTGATTTTTTTCTATTATTTTCTTTCAGTTCCACACTTTGTTTCTCTTATTGTTACTGTGTCACACACACACTCAACTATACTCAACTTAACAATTCGCAATGAATTTTTAAAACACAAAATATTCACTCGTGCGATCAGTTTTTTTTGTTTTTGATTTTGATTTTCTGTTTATATTTTCTTATGCTTTTTGTTGTTTATTTTGATTTGGTTATTTTTCTTATATGCTGCTGCTCGCGTGACAACTAAAAGCGTTTTGACTTCAAGTTCAACGAGTGTCTTCGGTTATAAATGGGCTTTGCGTTGTGTGGCGTGCCAATTACTTTCTTATACTACTAGTCGTCATTGACATCGTGTTTTGTTCTCTAGAGACAACACACAACTGTGCAATTCTGTCTGTTCTGTTCGGTTCTGTTCTGTTTATGGCTCAATAGTAGAATGACACCCCATTCTAGTAAGAAAGATACTTACTCTCTTGCTCTCATGCTACTCTCATACATAAGTATAATAATTTTTTATTCTCATTATTCAATACTCAATTCTACGGGACCTGCAACTTTCTTTCTCTTCAGTAAATTGGTCGCTTCTTTTCCTTTTTCACTTTGATCATTTAATGAAGAGGTCTGTCTAACTTTGGTCGTCACTATGTCTCTCTAAACCATGTATGTAACTATTAAGACTACTATACAAATATAAAAATAACTAAACCATCATCACCATCATCATCAACAACATTATAGTACTTGTTGTCTTCAATCTATAAATATTAAATTTTATTTAATTGTTTTTAATAGCAACAATAACAGAATCATAGCGTCCCAAAATGAGGGTATCAATTGAAATGTTTTATACACCCAACAAATGTTTGCATAGATACAATTCTATCTACAATATACGAGTATTACTCGTATCCATATATGTACGAGTATGTAAACACTTGGTACAATTCCATTTAGTTAATAATTTCTTATTGTTGCAAATGATGCACATGCATAGTCATTCAGATTCAGTTGTATTCACTGCCGTTGAAAACGATCTTACAAATTTTCCATTACAATATTCATGTGTCACATTTAATCATGTCATATAATCGATCGACCGATCGATCGAGCGAACGTCTGTTGATGATGATGTTATGACGGCGAAAAGAAATTCAAATGAAAATGATATGAAATGAGATTTATTTCTCCAACTCAAGTTGAGAGTTTTTCTTTTTATTGTTTTGTTATTAATTAAATGAAGTTCAATGGAAATTTCTGTTGTCATGACAACTTAACAGGGTCGTTGAGCCATAAATACAAATCATTGTTTTCTTTTACCTATCATTCATTTTAACAACTCGTGGCATTTAAGATAAGATATCATACTGCACTATATACTAAATCTAAATAATATAAAATATGTCAAAAATTGTCAAACCCATTTAAAGTTGAAAGTTCTTGAAAAAACGGGAACGGTTCTATTAAACTCTCAAGGTCATGTTTTGGTAAAAATTACTTTTATCTAGAATATCATATTTTTTAATGGAAAATTTTACTTTCATTTGATTTTTTTAGTAATCTGTTTGTGAATGAATTCGTCATCATATTGTAATTAAAATTCAAAAGAAGTTAATTTTTTAAATGAATCAAAAGTATTCTTACCAAGTTATTGGCTATTGGTATGTTTGTAGCCTCATAGCTAGATTAAGTGGTCTTTGGAGGAGGGTCTAATCATCCCAGGATGAAAACAATATTACCCGTATGGTTTATGACATGAATAAGATTTCGTTTTTGTCTTTCAATGATTTTATTTAGGTCACAATGTTCTGTCATTGAATGTTCAAATCTTGCAAGCTTAATGAGGACTTCTTCCTGACATCCGATTGAGCTGAAATTTTGTAAACACCTTTAATTCTGATGACAATACAATATCCACCGGAAAAGTCGGAATTGGTAGATCAAATTTTGTCTACAATAACAATTGGGACATGCCAAAATTGTGAGGAAAATGTAAACAACAAGCAACTGATTGCCAGACATAAGTTAGCATTTTATTTAATGTTTAATTGTAATGAAGGAAGTGGAACAAGGACAAGTGAGAAAAGATCAAATTTTAGACTAAAATAAAATCATGGGGTGAGTCAAATTTCTATTATCTACAGCCAGCTGTTCATATCATTATAGGTATACTTTGAGGCATCTGCTCAATGCACAACTTATGCAAACACACATTTTGCATAATGATATGAGCCCCAAGATTTTATATTCGTCTAATCAATTCTGTAGATCAGTGTTTCTCAGCGGCTGGATAGCTGCCAAGTTCCTGAATTATGTCTAAGATAAAACAAAGATTATTAAAAACATAGATAGGACATCTATTTCACGAAAAATATCTTATTTCTCATGTGTATGAAAATATTGCTAAAGAAGATTTTCCTCTTTCTTCAAGATCATGGAGTCTACGACAAAAGGAGAAGGTAATTTCAACACCAACAATACTTTTTTTGCAAAACGTAACATAAATTGGGACAGATGAGTGTCTGGTTTAATTTCCAGAATTAAAAATCTTGCGCTAGAATTTTTTTCTCCTATTTGGGGATGTTAAGGGGTTTCAGTTATTTGGGAACTCCAAAAGGGGTACATGGAACCAATAAGTTTGAGAATCATTGCTCTAAATTGATGAGGAGGTGTGATGATTGCTACCTGGTACCTAAATAATTATTTCTTTTATCTGAATCATTATTATATTGTTTAGAAAAATAAAACCATTTAACTTAAATATGTTTTTCACTTATTTTATTGATTTATGGGATGATAATGCTTCCAGCAAACATGATCATAAGTATATCCATTGAACTTGTTAAGCATAAATTAGAATTTTAATTTAAAGTTATCACTTAGCCACACCTTGAATCTTTATCAATGGAAAATTTCTTTCAACATCAAGTTTAATAGCCTTTGAATAATGTCGATGGCAAACAATGAAACTAGGTGGCAGTACTACATCATCTCTTTCTGCATTCAACCTAGTGATAAGATTTGGTAACCTCTATTTTTCAATGCCTTAAGTCTTGATCATCACAAAAATGTCTTCATCAATGAATTTGAGAATCTTAAAGGCCATGGACATTAGGTGTTTTCTGAAGTTCCTTACCAATTCAAGTTGTAACCCTAGGGAATAGGTCACGCTGTGTCTGTGGCATAATCTACACAGTACAGTCAATCCATTTCTACTTTAAAATTGTAACCTTAATCTTAATTTTCCATAATTTTATAATATTATAATTATTTTCTTTCAACTCTTTCAGACTCTCTTCTTAATATTGATTTTTCAGATATCATGCTTAAAGTCTTAATCTTATTAAGTTAATCATTATTATAAGTACCACCCCTATAAGAGTATCATGTTATCATTATCAAAAAGTCACTATATTTGATCTCTTTCATAACATAACATAACAATACATAAGTACTTTTCTCATGACATTCGCTTTAATAACCGAGTTTGAAGGCGATCAATAAAATCGCGTAAACCTTGAGTACCGATCAAAATAATAATAATCATCATCGTCATCGTCATCATCATCATCATCATCATCATCCTAAGTAGTATGTTTTTATGCGTAAATCCACTTCAAAATAAAATATCAACAACAGCAACAACAATGTCAAGAAATATAAGTATAAATCCATAAGTTTATTGATAAGATGTCTCGTGGCGGTATAAAGGAACCCATCCATCCATCCATCCAAACAACCAACAAACAAACAGCAGACAATTGTAAAAATTGATAATGTCAATACTATAAAGGTAAAAAATAATGTTGCCCTTACTTAGCCAGAGAGAGAGTAGTACTATGACTGTAAAAATAAAACCGAACTGATGTAGACTGGTTGGAGTCAGTTGGAACTACTTTGTTGCTTTGCTTCGTAGAAAAAACAAATAATGAGGTATAAAAATAAAAATTAAAAAAAAATAAAAGCCTCGCCTGTAAACAAAGAAAAGTGCGATTATATTGTTAGTAGAAAAAAGTACAGCGGCGATGCTAGTGAAAATATGAGATAAAAATTGTACAGTTTATTGTTATCAGTCATTCGCGGTTTAAACTAATGAAATCTGGGGTATGTTACTCGTACTACAATATAAAAAAGTGCATTAATTTGCCAAGTATTTAATAAAAAAAGTAATACATAATTATTATTTTAATTTTGATTAAGAATTTGATTTACTTATTATGAATGGGAAAGTTTAGAAAAGAAAGTGTAGCAGGAAAAAAAACTTCTTAATAAACAAGAATTTTATGTAAAGAAAAATAAATAATTGTATTCTTTAAGACTCTAAAAAGAAAGAATATAGCAGAAGATCAGAGAATGATTGGAAAGGCATGCACCCAATATTTCATTGGTTAGATTGGGTTAAACAGACCTCTTTACCCAGAAGCCTTGCGGCCTATTGTCATACCTGATTATAGAAGAGTAAGGAAAAGAAGGGGAAGGGGTTGGTGTTGGAAACGGACTTGACGTAAACGTATGACAGTCTCTAGTTGGTCCGTCAGCCTCTAAAACCAACATGAAGATTCTGAACAGAGTCAGGTCTCCTAGTATCCACTAAGATGGATACGTCTTCTAAGAAGAGCAGGGTAGACACAGAGGAGGTTTTGAATACTCTCTGATATTTCTTCATATTCATAGTTACGACAGAAATGTTGATGTGAAACATGCATCCTTTTTGCCATCAACCCAATTGCGTAGTGTTCCGCTAAGACTCCAGTTATTATCCGAAACATTTTCTTGTGAATGTTTATTAGTTCGGAGGTTTGTTTTGGTTATTAACAAAGCCATAGTGTTCTAACAACAGTACACCCTTGCTCATTCGCCCACCTCATCATCCGAATTCTTTTCTTGTGAAAGTGTAGGAGCTCGGAGGTCCGTTTTGGTTGGTAGCAAGGTCAGAAAGAGTGTCTTAGCAACAGTACAGCCAGGCTCATTTACTCAACTCATGTCTGCTAGCTCCTTGATTCTTACTTCCAGTCTTAATGGGTCTGTGAATATCAGCATTTGCTAAAGAGCTAAGCATTACCGATCCCCTCCTTTCACACTCATCCATCATCTCGTTACCTACAAGGCCGCAATCAACAGTCACCCAGATCAGCGTAATTGAGTGCTGCCGACCCTGGTTTGGAGCCGCCACTGTAATACGGATATCTTTGCTCTTATTGCTATGAGTCGATAGACCTTTGATGGCAGCCTGACTATCAACATAGATGGATATGCTTTTTGGAGCCTTATACACTATATATAGTAAAAATCTTTTCAATCTTAGAACTTTATATCTTAAAACAAAGGAATTTTGTGTCTAATCCTATGTGCATGACCCACCCTTGGCATTTCCGTTCCGCTCCTGCATTTAATAGCATACGTAATGTTAATCAACATTTTTCCCTTTCACCCAAGTTCAATTGACAACAAGTTAAGTCGTGAAACGAAAATAAATAAATTTTAATTTTTTTATGCGGATGCTTCCAAGAATCACAAAACTATTGTATAATCTTTAGCATAAATGATATGAATAGATAATAAGTTCGGTGGTTTTGATTCTCAAATACCCTGTGCCCTCAGTCGAAGTTTAAAGAAGATTTTATCATACTGCAAGTTTCTTTTGAGAAAGTAAATATTTAAAACGAGGCTTTTACTCTTTAGTGTGGATCTAGTGGGAAATTACTTATATCTGAAAGAACATAATAGCAAAATGCATTTCTAACTATATCTTCAAAAATGAGATAAATAGGGAGATAACTTGATCTGCCTCTGTATTATTGGTGACAAACCCAACTTTCTAGCTCTTATAATTAGTTCGTAATTGGGGAATAACTGATCAGATTAGGCTGCTCTTGGTTTGAACTTGAACATTGATAGTAGTCCAAAATAATATGGGGAGATACACAGATTAATATGTTTCAACACTCTGATAAAGAAGTTTTTATGGGGTCTTTGTCACATTCTTCTTGTAGATATTTCCATAAACTTAATAGACTCTTTTAATGGTTTAATGATTACAGGGTATCAAAAGCAAAAAGATAGAATTCCACGTCGGAATATGTAAAGCGTGCCAAATCAATTTATTGTGATGCGATATCAAAAGTCTCGTATATCATAATAAATGAAATGAAATGAAATGAAATTTTAACTTAAAGAAGAACAAATATTCAATGAAAAATGAAAAAACAAAAATGGACAAAGAGACAGAAAGAAAGACGAAACCATTGAATGAGTTCATGGCTTCAAAATCATCGAAGACAACAAGAATATCTGATCAGCATAAAATTGTATACTTTAGGAATATTCCATTATGATATTTTTATATCTACAAACATACAATGAATGTAAACAAAATGATCTATGTAGAGTGGAAGAGTAAGTGAGTGACAAATCAAAAGATCGATGATAGATCTTAGTTATAGTATTGCCAAGAAGAGTGGGGGCATTGAAAAAGCAGAAAAAAAAGAAATAATATTAAGTGAAAGAAGAGTGAAAAGCTCACACAAATCGATTAAATATGTATACACATACTATTGGCGAAATGTTGTTGTAAAGCTAAAAACCGCTTATGTTTGGTTAAAATTGGTTTTTGCATTGAGAAACTATCAACAGCAACAACAAATACTAGAGGCGTAGACCTCGCCAACGATGCGAACAGGTACCAAAACAACAAAAAAAAAAAAAGTTACAATCATCCTCAACGTCATGATCAACAGAGAGATTTAGCAACAGAAGACAACAACTACAACAACAGCTGATTTTCAGATAGCAAAAAAATTGCAATAACAAAAAAAAAAATGCTAATAGTCTTTGTATGCAAATATCAGTACAGTTGAACCTCAATTATATTGAGTTGATGGGGTTTTTTAAACTGCACCTTTGAAGTAAATAATCTGCTTATACTAAATTTATGAGTTAGCATCTCTGATTACTGATTATGTATTGTACTTATTTTTTAGGAATTTGACTTATGTTCGGTGTACTCTGTTAGGGTTCTTAGAAACCTACAACTCCTGATTTCAAAGCCTGATAAATATATCATAATCTTATTTACTCATTTCGTTTTTCCTAATCCTAACTTAATTTAATTGTAGAACAATTGTTTACTTGAAATCTATGGTCTGTCTATAAATTAATGAAACAGCATAGGTTAGGTTGAATTTTTAAACTCGCTGATGACAATTACCTAAAACCCATGGGTCTACAGTTGGCAGAACTAACAATTTTTAATCTCTATATTTGTCTGTGTGTTTCAATTGGTAACCGACCCCTTTTGCTCAATGCATCGAGCATTTTCCCAAGTTCCCATATTTAGCTTGATTCTGCAGTATGAATAACTGGTCCAAAATGGGTCCCTTTGGAACCAGTACTAGCTCCTATATTCCCTTTTGCATGTATTCAACTGGTGAATTAGCATAGCGATGTCATTGGAAGGGTTCAATTGCCGCCGTCTTCATTACTATTCACCAGCTGTTTCACCAGTTACTGCCACCGTCTGTATTGCCGATCACCAGTCTGTCATCAGCTGTTGCCACCATATACTGATTCGCCCTGGTAAGGGGTCATCCACATATTACTTATATGGATTTTTTACACCCCCTCCCTGTCACAGATAGTCACATTTCTGAAACCCCTACCCCATTGTGTGACGTCTCATATTTTGCAGTGGGAACCGATAATATTGTATAATGTTACTTTAATTCCTCTTTTCCTTAAATATACGTCACAAAGCTTATGACCCCTCCCCCTTCCTGTCTCAAGTGGTCACACTTCGTTGACCAAACCCTTACATGCGACATAATATATGGATGGCCCCTAAATGCACTACCCATTAGTAATGCGAAAAGAGGCTACTGACTTACTATGGAAACGTGTACCAACTGGTTCACCCCTGCATAACATACGACTCCTGAATTCACTAGCCACCAGGTAATAAAAAAAGGAACTAGTGAATTACCATCGAAACGGGGACTATAGCCACCAAGCATACTGCAGGGTATGAACTATCGAGGTACAACTATAGTCTTTGTATGCAAATACATTGTACTATATGCATAAACTATGAAACTCTTTTCTATTTTAACATTCTCTCACTCTCAATATTTTATTTCCACTTAGCAGCAACAAACAATAAGCTTATGCTTGGCTGAAAATGATAGTGAGTCTCGGTCACTCTGATATCTATTGATACCAAACGATTACATAGAGCACTATGTCTCTCTGAAAAAGCTATATCTCTGACACAAACTGTATTTCTCATATTTCTTTATGTCTTCTTTGTTGTCTTTGTTTGCTTAATATTTTTACTCAGATAAACGCCTTGTCATTTGTTTCAATCTCTTGTTTAATTGCTTCAATGCATAAATGAATGCAAACAACTAACAACAACAAAGACTATTACGTTGACAACAACAGACAATACTCGTAGTACATACATATAACCCTTTCGGATCCTCATATTCTGATGGTAGTCGCCAGCAAGAAAAAGCTTTACTAAATAAATGACGGCGAAGGCGATGACGACCCTCACTTACTCGTACTCAATCCAACAAAACTCAACTGAACTCAGCAGAGTACAAAAATATTTTCGATTGAATACAATTAAAATAGAAAAGCGCAACGACATTTAACATTAATTAATTTATTATTTATTTATTTATTTTCTATCTATAAATACATATAGCATTATTAATCATACTACATAAAAATATACATGTTTGATACTTTGTAACCAAATGAATAAGACAATCGATTATATGTAGAATATATAGTACATATAATAGACCCATGTATTTATACAATGTTATCTTTGCCTTACAATTGATTTCTCATGTTTACCTTTTCCTGTTTTTATTATTAATTAATTTTTTTTTTTTTTTTTTTTATATTTATGTTTTCTCTAAAACGTGACAAAAGTTTTGATAATGACTTTTTTTTAACTGTAGGGTAATTGTTTTTATGAGTTAGAAGCAAAGAAGGAAGTTTTTCCCTAACCAATAATTTGAGTATCCCAGAAATATCATCAGTGAATAGATTACAAATCTTTGACGAATAATAAAAAAAAAATTTAATATTGTATTATGATAATTTATTAATTATTTTGTTTTTTTCTTACTTTATATTTACCTACAATCAAAGTAAAGAAAAGTTTATAGTTTATCTGAGAATTTGTATTGCTCTTACAATTCTAAACACATTCAAAATTATAAAGGGTATTATAAAATCAACATTACTGAACTTTTTAATTGATATTTATTTATATCTAAATTGAATTTAAATTCACTGAACACGCAATTGAACAAAAATTGAAAGCACATACACACTTTCAGCAAGTGGAGTTACATATTTTGAAATGTTTAATAAAACATTGAATTGAAGAAATCAATGGTGATGTTCGAGCAGGGCTGAATTTAGGTTGGATGCCCTTTAAATTTTAATCAATAATTTTATTTTCATATTTAATAAATAAATTTTCACTATTAAGATGCATGCTACTCGTATTATTTTTCTTTATTACTTTTCTAATGGTGATGGGCAAAAAAAAAAATAAAATAAGGGTTTGTGGAGGCCTTCAATGTGTAGGCGCCCGGGGTTTTTGCCACACCGTAAATCTGGTCCTGTGTACGAGTAACATTTTTAAAGTAAGAATCAAAACTATTTCAATCAATGAAACATTTCAGAGATGTCGATGTACTTTGCTTTATTTATGTCGAGGTCAATTTGAATCACCAACCAAGGCCAATAGATAGAAGGAAAAAAAAGCCCAGAAAATTATGCCAACGGTTTTTTTTTTGGATTGGAAGAAATCATGCTTAAAATAGCTTTGACCGGCATTGAATGCTGAATAAAGACATGAGTATGATAATGCAACTTTACATTGATAAAAATCAACAGATCTGCTTCCATTGATAGGATATTTATAATTTGTGAAAAAAAACTGTGTTTACAAAAGAAATAAATCATTTTTCATCACGTGTCCACACAAGTGTTTTGACGATGGCTAAATTTCATGAATTAAAGTTCCGTATTCACCAGATTTGCCTCCCAGCGACTACTACCTCTTCACAAACTTGAAAAAAAAATGTAAGCATTTTTCGTAGAATGAAGAAGCTATTGCAGTTACGGAACAGTATTTTACAGAGCTTCCGGAAAATCATTACAGAGATGGTATAAAATTATTAGAGGATCATTGGAATAAGTGTATTAAAGTTCAAAATTCACATTCTTTTATTTTTGTTTTCAATATTTTTCAGACAACCTGTACATACTCGGATATATGTTAGTATAATCTGGTTTCCATTTGTCCGGAATAACAAATTTTTCAAATTTGAAGAACTTCTCAGGCGAAAAACTCAAAAAGATCGAAGAAAATATAAATGAAACAGTCAACCAAGGGCCCGTCCATACATTACTTCACATGTTATAGAGGTGGGAGGGAGTTAACGAAGCGTAACCACCACCAGTGACACCAGTGGGGACATAAGTTTTGAGACGTCACAGGTCAAAATCGAAAGTATTTGCGATACTTCAACTGTAACATAAACGAAAAATTTAAAAATATAACCAATTTTGTCTTTAGGTTTCATGGACTTCATATATAGAGCCCTAATAGAAACCCTAGGAGACAACCATTTAAAGATAAGAGAAATAAAAATAACAGTAATAGTAAATAAATCTAATGTATAAATAAATATGTGACATCACACCAGAAGGGAGAGGTCTAATAAATGTGACCATCTATGGGGAGTTGCCAGGTGAAAATCGTGAAATTCGTGTGACGTTATATGTGGATGACCTCTAAGGGAATATCAAAACAAAGTCACCTTCTTGTATTAGAAATCAATAGTCAAGGTTAATTGTTTTTTACTTAAAAATAAAAGGTATTTTAAATTAAAAAAAAAAAAAAATTAATTGCATTTTACTTTAAAAATTACCCTCGTATATTTAATCTCCCTTTCAAAACAACCAGACAATGTTTTGTTGATAAAAAAAATTCAATCCAGTTCAATATTTAAATTAAAAATCAATAAATGAAAACGTGACTATTATTTAAGTGTCTCTCAAAATTTAAGTATTTCAAAAACAAGAGACACAACGTCGAAAAACAAACAAAGTAATAAACCCCATTGTTTTTATAGGATTTCAAACAAAAGAATAAAAATAATCATCAACTGTCTGTCTACTGCAAATAAATTATGCATTAAATTCAATGAGTTTTTTTTTTTTTTATTGTAAGTATTTATTGTATTAAACAAAAAAAACAAAAAAAAAAAAAAAAAAAAAACATTGAGCTTTTGTATTTGATTTCTAGGTAATCAGCATTTGAAGCGTAACCAATTATATCCGGATCGAAGTAAGTATTATTTCTTGACTTTAGTGAGTTAAATTCAGTTCCTCTATATCAACATTTATACATCATTACTAAGTAAGTATGCATAGATTTTGAATTAATTGTTTAAATATTCTAAGAAATATTGATGGTGCACATGCAACTTCACTGGAACTCGTTTGTCTTACTATACTGGAAATACTTAAGAGTAGAATGGTATTGATAGATTTATGTATTTGATAGATTTCAATTGCAATACACAAAAGTAAAGTGAATGTTTGCACATAGTGTACTCTCGTATAATAATTATTTTGTATTATTGCCATTTACCATGATAACCGATTTGCAAAAGGGCATTTAGTGTTGGTTGCATTGAACATGAAAAACTTGTTGCGCATTTGGAAAATACAGAAAAATATTGCATTATACTATACTATTGTGCAATATAGTAAAACTTGTTTCAACTTGTTTAAACTGGGACGGAAGGCAATTTCTTTATAAAGAGAGATAGACAAATGTACCTAAGTATTTTATGTGTCAAAAAACATTAGATGAATATTTTTGTATTTGTTTAATCTAATCTTTATAAACAATATTGCACCCTTTCATTCTAAGTGTTATTTGTATGCAATATAATAGTTGAACTTAAGTTTATTTTTATTCATAGAATTTCTAACAAAATATTTGTAATATAGAGAAAGATTAGCAGCAACCGGAAGACATTTTTACAATTTTTTAAAATTGTGTTAAATGGAATTGATAGAAAAATTCTATGTTTTACATTTGTACTATACTATCAACTATTGTTCGATCACTTTTGAATAAGTAAAATTCAATTTAATTTTATCCTAAGTTTTTTTAGACTCAAACTTATCATTTAGTTCAAGGCTGTCCAACCCGCGGACCGCATGCAGCCCAAGTGAGTCCTGAATGCAGCCCAGACGCGTTCAAAGTGGTAACCTTTTTTTTTTTGATAGCGACGGTGTGGCACTGAAGATTGATTATTTTTTGTATCGCCAACAAAATTTTCCTTTCCAACTCACATTGGATTCTTTAAATGTGCCCCAGGGAATCATAAAGCTTGGGCAGCCCTCATTTAGATAGGTGAAACCTAAAGCAATCTAGGGTCTTATCTATCTATTGTATATATAGAAAATTGAATGTACACTATGTTTATATGGGACTTACACCAAAACCGCTATACCGATTTTGATGAAATTTTCAGGAAAGCTCTTTCAGAGTGTGGGAAATGTTTGATAAAAGTTTCGGATCAGACAACCGGAAAGGAAGTAATTGATGGATCAAATTATGCATATAAACCTCAAATCAATCAATTGGTATTTCTCAAACATGTCAAATTCAGATTCAAATTAGTATTATTAAAAATCCGTTTTTGCATTGTGAATCTTAATAAAATAAAATAAATATTGTATCATTCTTTCTATCATAGCGAAACACGCCGGGATTGGTAGTAATTTATATTTAATAACTTAATTTAGGTTAATCTAACCTATCATTGCCTAGCCACATCTTATTTGATTAATATTAACCTATTTTTATTTATCAAAAGGGAAACTCTATTATACCATTATTTTAAATACTATTTCCTTATCTATGACGATCCTAATCAATTTCTAATACTATCGTTGTTCATTAAACATTTTATTTTCTAATCTGATATGTGATAGACAGTTAAGGTTCTTCTTGGTCTTCAATTCAATTTTTATCTATTTTAGTTCACCAATGCAATTCTAACTCTATTCATCAACATAACTTATCCCCTCTTTTTTTCTTTTAATGGACAAAAATAATCCACCGACTTAGCAGGTGTACAATATTGAAGTGCCGGAAAGGCAAGAGTTAGACAAATGGCTTAAAGACTAAAAAAGAATTTGCAGAGAAATGTTTGTATACTTCAGAAACGGAGCCTATGCCCTCTGATGCAAACATCATTAAGGTGGAGACATTTGAACCTCCTCCTGGAGGTGTTTGTGATACGAACGTAAACTGATTTGTTGAAGTGAGTTTTTAGCCGGTAATTATACTGTTTGATCTGCTTAGAAACTGAGAGGATTCTCAGGTCCCTGGATATGACATCATTTCGCATGTACCAAGGAGCCTTTTCTCTCTGACGGAGGGTTGAGTTCTGGATCTTCTGGATGTGATAGATGTTTGACTTAGTTTGACCACATAGGAGAATACCATATATCCGGAATGGGACCACTGTAGCCTCATAGATGGTTACTTTGTTACTATGTTGCACACATACAATAAGTAGTTTCCATCTCTAGAAGAATCTTATTCTATTATAAGTTTATAACCTCATGAACACTTTTCATTTCATTTCCTCTATAAACGAATATTAAAATTTAATGATTTTATTCTTTCATTATTCATGTGAATCATCATAAAACTAACCAGGAACAAAACATAAAAAAAGTTACACAGGAAAATAGAAACACAACACAAAAAAAAAAATTGAAAAACATTATTTCAATGTCAGACGAACGACAAAAGCTTTTGAAAATAAACGACAGTAAAAGTTTCGTTAAATACAAAAAAAAAAAGGAAAATGAGTTTGCAACATGCAACAGCAGCAGCAACACTTAAGTACTTTGTCTGCTTTGACAAGGAAAAGCATAAAGTTTTATATGTTGAAAAAAGGTAAAAAGCTACAAATGTTGTTCGCTTTTGTTTTTCATTATCATCATACTTAGTTTTAAAAACTCAATTAGAAGTTTTCAAATTCTTAATTATGAAAATTTTTTACAATAATTTCTATAATAAAATTTATTTAAAACCTTTTTCTAATTCAATAAAAAAAATTAAATAAAAATTGTCTTTGAACATAACAGGTCAAGAAATATGACTATTCGAACTTTGATTTGAAATATACAAAGAACTAAAAGAGATTTTTTATGTTCTAAAAATGGATAGTTGGGTTCTTGGTTTAGAAAACATAACGCATGAGTTCGACACCCGAGTAAACTAAAATTTCATTGCTTTTTCAAAGATTAACATTTGACTTTAAATATCAGTCAAAGTAATTTCACAATTCCAAGAACAATTAATTGATATTGAGTAGTTATTAGCGATAATCGTAAACGGCGGAAAAATAATTGAATTGAAATGAAGGTCAAGCAGCGAAATCATACCTAGAAAGAAGGAATGCTATGTACCTGGTGGGATCAGACTTGTGTGTAAGACAAAAGGCTAAATTGCAGGAAAACTCGCTAGAAATGATTATCTTTTTGAGCAGATAAGTGTACAGAAAGAAGCCACAAATTGAGTTCTCTCAATATAAAATGATTTTACTTTCAAGACAATACTTGACCACATGTGAGAATAGGGAAGCAGCTGAAAGTACTTCCCAGGTTCTTGACGATTATTGAGACTTCTAGAAACGGAACTCAAAAAATTGTATCTAACGTAATCAGTGGAACACACGCAGTTTATTAATTAGCTTATTGGAAATCCGTCGTGATGCAGAAGATGCCAACATTTTTTTACTTCCTTGTAAAACTTAAAGGCTTTTAAAGACTAACAAATAGATCCTAGGAAGGAATCACATCTTTCCATTCTACCGAAATTTTAGTTGTTGAAGTTGATATTTCATTGGAATATGATTGTTCAATATTCAAACAACCAAAAATTGATTTTAATTTAATTTCACAGTTCAAACAAAAATATTTTTCTGGAATTCAATAATTCATTTATTTTTCTTTCAAAAAACTTTTTGAATTTTTTATTTTTTTTTTTTTTTTTTTAATTTCAGCATATTGTTTTTCTCTTTAATATTTAAAAATAAATTAAAAATTAAACAAAAATTTAAAAACAATTATTACCTTATTGCTTTTGCATCTTCTAAATAAATTTGTTTAGATTTTATTATTATTATTATTTAATTTTTTTTTAATAATAAAAAAATGTATAAATAAATTTTTTTGCACTTCAAAAGTTTCCACACAATTAATGCAATGAAAATTTGTTATTCTTGTTTCTCTTTTGATTTAAATGAATTTCTTTCTTTCTTTCTTTACATAAAATATCACTCAACAATTGTTTTCAATGAATTTACTATTTATTTATTTATTTGCCGCAATTCTTTAATTTATTTACTTTTATTTTTAAACGGGAAAATAAGAAATGCAGCAAAAAGGAAAGGAAACAAAACTATTTTTAAACAAATTGTCAATTATTTTATATTTTTCTATAGATTTATTGGTTCACTACATATAAACACATATAGTAAATTTAGTTTTGATTTCTTGTATAATAAATTTATTTTTTATTATTTATTTATTTTTCTTTTAATTTGCAAGGTTTTTTTATTACATTTATTTATGTATATTTTTATGTTAATATTAGATTTTATTTATTTATTTTTATGATGCCGTCGCCGTCTTTTGTTATATAGTTTTTCTCAGTTCTATTTTGCGTGCGCAAACAAGCGTCTAAAGACCAACAGCAGAGACCAAAATGAACCGAATGAACCGCTAACGGCGCATGGTGACTGCTGCCGTTCAACACTAAAAGTAGCAAAAACAATAACAACAACACACACTCAATGCAAGTGGGAATGATGCTTTTTCTAGTTCTTTATGTTAGCGCAGCAGCAGCAGCCATCAAAGCAGAGATTTCTTTGCAGGTATGTTTACAAAACCAACATCAACAACAATGGCAAACGACGACCATGACTTTGAAAATTTTTTATTGTGAAATGTAACAACAACAACAACAACGATCGAAATACGAAGAAAATATACGACAACATAAAGCAGAGCAAAGCAAGCAAAGAAAATGAGAATAAAACCAAAATGCATTAATGGTATAATACATATCAAATTCAATTTCGTTTGCTTTTGCATTTCCTTGTTTTTTACCGTTTAACTAACTCAGTCAGTCAGTCGATGTACTTCTCTCAGGCACTCACTCTCCCACACTTACTCAGCTTGTTACTCACGTATTCTCTCATAGTACAATGCAAGTGCCATTGCTGTTGATCTTCTTATGTTTCCATGCCTTGCATTGTGTATGCTGCTACTGTGCTATCATTGTGTTTGCATTCAATGTGTGTTTTTATATGAATTTGCTTTGCTTTTCTTTAATGTTGCTTTGATTCACATTGCCTTTACATTGCTTTTGAATTGCTTTGTAATGCATTCACTCTCATTTTGTTTTTTTGTGCTCTTTATACAATGCATGGCAAATGCAATGTTACATTTCATACTGTAAGTTTGAGTTGCAATGCATTCCTACAATGCTTCCCTCATACTGTATGTCAAAACTCTTAGGTTAACGACTGACAGCAGTCGTCATTTGTTTAAATTAATAAATAAAGAAAAATTTAAATAAAAAAGTTACAAATTAATGATATGTATTTATGATAGTAAAAAACTTTCCCTTTCTAACTAAATTAATTAATCACTTGCTCCGAAACTTAATCATTTGACATTTATTTATTTATGTAGTCAAGTTAATTAATTCTGTTGAAGAAAGACTAAAAGCGTAAATTAAATGGGTTTATTAGTAAAAGGAAAATGAAAGGTTAGTCAAAATTTTGAGTTATTTGTCTTCTTTTTTTGCTTGTGTTTTTTATTATCTTTTATAAATGTTATAAATTATAAAGACCGATTGTGACAAGGGCTGTATTAAGGCCCTTAGACAATGCGAGCCTTTGGGAGTAAGCCGAGCCTAAGTAAGTAGATGCATGAAGACCAAATACCTGACTTTGAGACTTTTAAAAATTGAAGCACACGGTAATGGCAATTCGTAGAACCCATACATATCAGAACCTCAGAGACCCCTATTTTCTTAACATAAGGTCACAGTAAATGGCAAGGTAGTGTCTAGCTTGGATCTATAGATTCTTCCTTTTTATCTGACCAATTTTCTTGCGGTGAGACCTAAGGCCGCAATGTTGTTCTATATATCCTCCCTGATAAGTGAAAACTAGCTTCAAGAACATCTCCACCCTACACCAGGGAAACATTTTGCTTGCTTCTGTTCTGTGCTTCAAGTGATACTAACTTTGATAACGAAAAACAATTCAAGTTTTCTATTTATTTTTCATAATTTTTATTTAAAATTATATATTACATTTTTTCAAGTGTAATCAATTATATGCTCGAATGCCAGACAAGGGTTTTAACCCTACTAATCTATTTATTGTCATCTCAAAACGAGTTTTCTATTTTATTCGTTAATTTTTTTTTTTTTTTTTTTTTGTAATTTTCTTTTTCAATTTTCCAAAAGAAAAACCACGATGATAAAATCACATCGCCTCAGGTAAAGACAATTTTTTTTTTTATTTTTCTATTAATTGTTATTTAAATTAGCGACAATTCTGAAACGCACAAGAGCCAAGGGGTGAATGAGAGACGGGTTGCATTACTCAAACCAAAACTACGTCAATGCATTTTAATATTAAAAACAGAAAGAGGGTAAAGCAACGCAAATCCAAATTAATGAATTTAACATAGAAAGATAGATAGAGAGAGAGAGGGAGACTGAGTGAGAGTGTAAGGGAAACAATCAAAACTGACAACTGTAAATATATTGCGATGCACCACGCTGTGACTTGTGAAGGGAAGGGGATGAAAGAGGTTTATTGCATATCATAAAATAAATCAAATCAAATTAATTAATGAATTTTTATTTTTATTGAATTTTCTGTTTTTGCTTACCGAATTTAACCGGTTTGATTTGTTTAAAATAAACGAGTGGTGTTTTTTTTTCTAGAATTTTAGTTCTTTTCTATATTTAATTTTTCTTCATTAAAATCTCATTTTACATTTTTAGCGAGAATTACAATATTTTGGATTATTTGATTGTTTAATTTCTTAATTTATTTTTTTATTATTATTATTTTATTTCTTTGTTTTATATTTTCAGTGCACAAAATTCGCTCAAATTAATAGTGACGACCTTCGGCTAATAAAATTTTATTTTTCCTTCTTTATTCATTATTTTTAATTCTTTTAATTTTCTTTGTTCTGCATTGCGCAGGTTCTTTTGGTGTCCAAAAGTGCCAAAATCAACTTAAGAATTCTCTTGGCGCATCTTAAATTGTTGATTCAATACATTTCTCTTATTTATATTTCTTTACTTTTTTCATTCTTTCACTGCGTCAAATATCAATGTTAAGGCTAAAACTAAGAACCAAACCCCTACCAAAACATGATATAAATACATAAGTATATACGAGATGTGGTTTTATAAAAGCGAACTAAGCATCACAAAATGTCATACAACCTACAGTGGTCCTGCATGAAGCCTCTTTTATGATTGCCATGACTTTCTGCTCGAGCTCAAGGTTTGAATTTTTTTTTTTTAGAGTTTTAATATCTCAAAAATTTGCTTCGAAATTATACATAAAACTTGGAAACATCGGTTCCTAAAGCACATATTTCTCAACAAATTATGAACGGGTGCTTTTAACATGACAAAGGACCAGCATAAACTGGAATACAGAAGTACTGCGATGCTTACTCGCCATGAAAACGGAGCTCAGTGGAAGTTTAGAGGATGATGCAAGTACAAAGTACTTTTTTCTATGCAAATTAAAAAGCAATTTTACATCTGCTTAAAATCTACCTTTGATATGAATATCATCTGGAATTAAAGAGGTTTTCATGTTTTAATTGTTTTGCTAAATCTTGTTTTTAAGCCTTTGGAGGATGATAACATCCTTTAAGGAAGTATTGTTTTATACCGTCCATTATAAGGAATCATTCAATATTCTGGTATTTTTTTTTCATCAGTTTCTTTACCTTCAGTGAGATCATTGTCAATACAAACTTCTATATTGTGTGCGGTTAGCGCCAAATTAAGTTGAATAATCCATTAATCGATTTCAGAACGAGAATCTTTCTGCAATGGTTCTATATTCTGTAGCAAAGTTAAAATAGATTCCTTTTTTGAATACTCCAGACTCTGAATAAAACTTCTTTATAGAGTATTCATTTCTCTGAATATGAGTTATTAAAGTTCTATTCATTTTAAAACGTTCAGCTAAAGATTTTATAGTAAATCCCTCATTTAGTTTTCTTAGACAAAATCTTTAATTTTCAGCAATGAAAACTTTTTGTTTGCTATTGAGTTAAAATTTTCGGATGCCACAAGTACTGAGTACATAATATAAATAATTTGTATGTACTTAAGTATGTAGCAACAAACGATGTATGCAAGTATCACATAAGTGCAATAAATGCAGTACTACTGTATTTGTCAAGAGATCTCATGATTTATTTGATATCCACACCTCGTACATTTCCTATATGTTAAAGATATAAAATTGTATCTTTGTATTTCCTTAGTTATATATTTTATCTAATAATTTCAACATATTTGTCATAATGATTACAATCTTGTATCTAAGAGATATTTAGTATATTAAAAATGTATATCTTTGGCACAAATTGCTGTTATTCCTTAAATACACATATTTCTTAAATAAAATAAATAATATAAATACAACATAATTTCACTTTTCGGAAATTCACAAAAACATCCCATTAATTTATTATGTCAACACAAATTTTAATCAAATTCATTTAGAATTAAATTTTTAAAAGCTTCATAAGCAAAATAATCAGAAATTAAAATAACAAAATCATCATTAAATTGCCTGAATAATTTATTTAAATTCAAAAGTAATCAAAGAAAATCCCATACAAAATTGATTTATACTACACACTTCAGTCTTAATAGATTTATAGGCGCCTTTAAGTCTGAAATACAAATTTTTATTTGATTATTGCACCTTCACTTCTTATCTGACTGACGCGACGCCCTTTCCATTCAAAGTCTCTTATCAATTTTAAGTAGCTAATAATGATTAAATAAACCTTAATAAAAATTTGACATTATTCTGTAATCAAAATCAAATTTATTAGAATTTTTATTAATTTTTAAGTTGATTGATATGAAAATTTCCTGGAATTTAACTTTCTCCTATGGAATTCTTTTAATTTTCCATTGACTTAAATTAAAGATGTTATAAAACTTGAACTCATAATCACCCTTGAAGCATCAAAGACCTTTTCTAACCCAATTTCAATTGAACTCAATTCAAAAGCATTTTGTTTGTATAAAACCTACATAACTTGGCCATGAATCAAACAAATGCTGTTGCATGCCAATTGACTAGCCAATTTTGTATACGTAAACTACTCCACCTCTTCATGTCCTTGTTTATATGTAGTTCTATAGACATCACTATATCGACACTCATTCCATGCTACTTACTATTGTATTGTTTGTTGTGCAATGTATACAGGCATAATTGAATGTTGGTAGATTCATTTACTATACAAGCGAGAGACGACTGATAAATACTTGTATTTGAAGGCAGGTTCCATTGGTTAATGTTAGATGTTTTTAATAAATATCGTTCAGATAGTTTAAATGAGTGAAAGTGTAAGATATAAGAGCCTATAAACTTATCACATGGCGTAAAAATATCAATTTTGTATAATATTTTGGGTATGAAAAAGCTACCGGAAAGAAATCTTATTAATTTGATTAATCTATTGAGGGCTAAGCATACATTATTTATTGTACTATACACTTCGGATAAAAGAATAGTCAAAACAATGGACTTTACTTGATGAACGCACTCCTAATGGCCCAAATATACGCTTCAAATTTTTGTGCAAATCGTTGATGTGGACACGATTCGATGCGTTTATTTCGGTATTCGACATGTGATCACATGTGTGAAGTAAATTAAACAACTTTGATTTTCGTCACATTACTTCTTCTTCCTCGATGTGATGTAAAGCTTGTATGGTGCCTTCATCACATTTTTTCTTCACATATTTGTTGTTTTCGTTGCGTGTGCTGTATGCAGATAAAAAAAAAATAATTGTTTTTCCTTGTGCACACATTTCTCACAACAATCGCCATCTGCACTCTTTGCTGCTTCAAAGAACAACAAAAAATTCCAAATGTGACGAACTGAATTCAATATGTGTGTAGGCAACACATCACATTACAACAAAACCGATTTGATCACCAATTTGAAGCGTATATTTGACCCTTAAGAGAGCGAAGTCGAACGATAAGCGATATACGTGGTAATATTTCTATCATTTAGCCTCTAACCAAGCAATCGATATATGGTTATGAAAGTTTGGTAGTTCTATTTAGTCTCTCTCATCCTGACAAAGCTCGATTTCAAATGTACGTGGATCCAATATGCCCAAAATCAATGACTTCTCCTTCCTAGCATTTTCAAACTTAATAATATAATTTTAGCCTGGTTGCTTCTTGATGACCCCTCGTTATTTTATTGATGCCTGCGTCATTCGAAGCGGAAGCCTAGCAACGTGCAACAGTTTTCATTTTGTATGAGACTAAAACGCATGAATATATATTTCATATATATTATATTTTAGTTAAATGTCAACAGAAGCCACAAGCAAACAAATCAAGCATTAAGAAATTATTTCATAACATAGAAAAACATGAAATGTAAAATAAAAAATTATATGAATAATAAATATGTACATAAGTATGTTTTAAAAACAAAATGGAAGCACTTAAACTGTGCCTGATTCATTTATTTACAATTCTTAAGTGCGAGAAAAATTCTAAATAAAATATGAAATAAATTTTGTATTTATGTAAAAGAAGAAAAAATTGTATAAACATCTTAAATAAATAGTTACGGATAATCTGAATCATCATTTAATAAAATACAGTCATGTTTTCTATATAAAATTTCCTTGAAAGATTCGCACATCTTCACGCAGTGAACAGTATTATAAGTTTGTTATGAAGTTTGTTTGTAATATATATAATATATATATAGGAGACATTGGATACTCATAAATTATATATATATTCTTGATCAGATCTATGAGACAAGTTGATCTAGCCATGTCCGTCTGTCTATCTGTCTTTCCGTATGTCCGTCTGTCTTTCCGTCTGTCTCTCCGTATGTATGCAAACTAGTACCTCAGATTTTGAGCTAGAGAGCTGAAATTTTGCAAGACCCTCGGTCCACTAGGAGGGACGTGAAGAGTATTACAACTTCGGTATAGCCAAATTTACTCTTTTTAGGGTTCCGTACCGATAGGGAACTAACGGGACCCTATTACTAGGCTTACAATGTCCGTCCGTCCGTCTCCTGCTCTCATGAACCGTAATAGGTAGAGAGTTGAAATTTTCACAAAGTGTCTAATTCACTTGTGTGTAGAACGACAAATACTAATAATATAAATTTTTAGAAGCATTGTTCTTTAATTTAACCTTTTGTTTAACAATTTTTTTAGTATACTTTGAGCTGTTAATTGTAGTATACTTCTACGCTATTAAATATAAACATAATTTTATATTTTAAGCAAAAAATCTAGTAAGATGGTACGGAACCCTCCGTGATTTTTTTTTTTATATTTTTTTAATATAATTTAATTTTTTATATCAATATGTGGCATATTTTCTACCAATTCAAGTGTTCATGGATACTGGGGGATATCATTTCATTTGTACTGCATCCAACTTTAAAGTAAATTTTCCATATTAGGCGCTCTATTGCATTTTAAAAGAAAGCTATACACCAACCTCCACGCCCTATCTCCAATCACCAATGGAGCTAGATTTTCACTCGGATTGAGATCTGGAACTAAGGGCGCGTTTGATATGCAGACTATGAGAGCTAATTCTAGGTTTCAAGCGCATTATGCTTTGGGTCATCATCTGGCGGGATGTTCTTTAAATGCTTGGGTTTCAGTATGGCTTCCACAAAATCATTTAAAAATATAACAAAAATTGAATTAGACACTAAAATATGGCAATTTTTATTATTTTCCTAAAGTTTACACAGAAGAAATTTTCATGCTGTCAATACATAACTTTAAGCAAATGCAAAAATATTATTATTCATAAAACACCTTCCGGTCCCAGAATAGCCATATTGTAAAGACACAAACGCAGACACACCTCCAATGTATCTATCCGCCGGTCTCAACCATAAAATTCTTATTGAAGCACCACACGCGAGTTGCATGCTTACAATATCATTTTCTTTATACTAAGTATGTTTTTCCAGAATTTCATTTAATTTTTCTTGTTTTTTTTAATATTTTTTTTGCCATGAACATAGTTTGGTTGTCCTTGTAAACTATAAATAAATAGAAATTTCTACACACAACCAAAGAAACACATTCATAAGAAGAAAGCGATTCATTTTCCTACGAATTATGGTACTCGTATAAAAAAGAAGCGTGCAATTCAATGGTATCTGTTTCTGGTTTTAACGAACTGACTATCTATCTTTACCATATATCTATCTAAATGTCTGTCAGTATATATTTTTATGCACGTATCTGTATATCTGTCAGTCAGTTTATCTATTTATCTGTCTGTCTGTCATTTAGTTTGACTGTGTCTTGAGAATTAGTCTATCTAAGTATCTTCTCTTCATTTTTACTATAAACTGACATGATTGCATTCATTTTCACTCTTGCGTTCATGTTTTATTTATTTATCTTATTTGTTTTAAATTTATGATGATCAATAATAATTTCATTTTCGTTTAATAAACTCATTCGCAAATAAATCATTTTCAATTTTTTTTTTTTTTTTTTTTTTGAAGTATTGATTGAGTTTTAATATTTATTAAATTCATTTACTGTCATGAATGAGGAATTTCTTGTGTGCAAAAAAACTTTTCCATTGTCAAAACTTTTATTTTCTTTTGTGTTCTTTTCTTATATTTGAAGTTCGTCATTGGAATTTGTTAATTAAACAAAAAATTGTTTTGATTTTTTGTTTTTATTACTTTGCTAAAAGTTTATCAACTTTTGGATAAAATATATTAATTCAATAATATGGCGGAAATGTTTATTCATAAATAACAAAATTATAAAATGAAAAATATGTTTATTTTATTTTGTTTTTCATAATAAATTTAAAGACGTCATAATGTATTTTTCATTGGATTATTTGTTTAAAGTTGAAGGTTGTTTATAAGGATAAACAAATTAAAGGGGATAATAAATATTAATAGTTTTTTTTTTTTTTTTTATTATTCGCAAATAGTCCAATTTCACACTCTAACTAATTAAGATATTACACATTTTTTTCAGCACAATATTTATGAAAATATGTTTTGTTAATATTTCAAAAAAAAGATTAAAAGTTCACACAATCGAAATCATTGTGATTAATCATATTTAGTGTTGAAAAGCATAAAATAACAGTATGGTGTGATGAACCCAATTTGATAGCACAATGATATAAAATATGTGTAAATCCATAGCTAAATTTTTACATATCACAACTGCTACTGGGACACGGATACTTTTGGAAATATCTCCATAGAATAGGGAAAGCGGCAAATGCAAATTGCATTTATGGGGATGCAAAAATAGACGATACAAATCACATATTCTTTGAATGTGATAGATATCAACAAGAGTGTGAGGCGCTAGGAAACAGTGTGATGGGTCATCAACGCAGCAAACATAGTAGACAAGATGCTGGTGAGTAAACATAACTGGGCACAAGTAGCTTACTACATTGAAAACATATTAAAATGCAAGAAGCGGGAACTGAACACAGGTAATACAGTCGACCTATGAATACAGAAGAGGATACCATCTTAAAGTAATGCGAAAGCAGTTTCAGTGTGGACACTTATCCTATAGGGTGGATGTTTTTTAGTGGCACAGCACCTACACCACATAGCGAGGATGCGACGACACCCTTGACGATGCGTAGGCATTTTTGACCCCTCCACCAGCCAAACAAAATAAATGATATAAAATATTGATATTATACATACAATGAAGATATGGAATCTTGAGTTCTATCAACAAAGTTATATTCTTACAATCATAAATCACTTATATATCAAATAAATACTACGTGGAAATAAATAAATTAAACCTTTTTGACTATAATTTTGACATAAGTTTTAGTGGTGAGAGAACATTATAAAATAAGTACATAGTGTACTTGAACGAAGGATATTGTATGAGATTTGTAATCCTCCTAGGGCTATAAAATAATACACTGTTGAACCATGATTTGTATGAACTCTTTATACAAAAATTATTGTTTTGATTGTGTTGTTTTTTAATTTTCCTTTAAAGCGATTTCATGGAGTAAATCTGATTTTATTTTAAAATTAAATAAAATTCTACAGAAGAAAAATCAAGATTAGTTTTCACGGTTAAAATTTCAATGTTTGTATACTTAAAGGATTTTTTTCAAGTGTCTAAATATTCTTTACTGCCGAAAATACTCGCTCTACTGTTGCGGTTGTCCCAGGTAAACATGAAATGTATTCACAATCGATTTTCTCGAAATGGTTAAACATTTTTATGCAACGATTCTTGACCAAGACATTGTCGTCCTTTCCATTGTTTGAATTTAAGGAATTTGATTTTGGTGTGTAATTTTCCCGCATTTTCATTAGCATTAGCTGTCTCTACTGTCTTCCCCTTTCTTTTTTTTTATTTTAAAAACTATAAAAATGCAGTGTGAACACTGAATGCAGTTTCTGGATATGACTATTATACAGAATTCATAGAACTCATTAACTCTTAGTTCTATATGGATTTCATAAGCAATGTCCTTCAGATAATATTGTATATAATATTAATCTCATGTCATTTATAAGCCTTTCAAAAAGCATTATTCACTAAAATGTTTTTCATACTTTACTAAAAACTAACAACTCATAAAACTTTCATAATATTTTCACTGACACGTGGCGTATGCGTAACATCGTGATGCCTCACTAACTTTTAGCATTACAATTTCATGCATTACGTTGATATTTGTAATTATAACAACTCTGTAATATTTTATGCATAGAAAATATAATAATAATAATAATAAAAACATTTTCACACCTGTTTTTATGATCAATAAAAGTTTCTCTTATATTGAAGTAATTTACATGAAATTCAAATAAGACGACAATGAGTTTGTCAAATTTTCAAATCGATATTTATAATAAGAGTCTTCACGATAACGCACAAACCTCACAAATATATAAACTTACAAAATTATAAGGTCGCTTTCGTGAACGACCCGATTTTGTTTTCACCTCATAAATCACACAAATCAGTGAAAGCTGCCAACACTGTATGTATTTATGTTGATTGTCAATTGGTGGAATAATAAATTATTTATTGCAATTTATATATTTATTTTAATAAATTTTTTCCCTTTTTTAATTGTTTGTTTAAATCAAACTGTCAGTTCTGTACACGAGAAGAGCTGAGTTGACAATTACAATTAAATGCCCAGTGCAATAAAAGCAATTATCACTTTTGTGCGGTTTGTGATTATCAAAAGGCTCACAAAGTTATAAGAATGCAGAATTTTTTTTTTTTTTAATGGAGCAACTGTCTTTCTATCAAATTGTATCGACAAGTGCTAATTGTGAATAAGACGTAGAAGATAATTTAAGAAAAAATTATTGGAAAAATTGGAGAAAAAAGGAAGGAGGATGATTGCTGGGGACTGATTTTTCCTGTAGCACTGGAGAATAAAAGACCAGCCCGACCTTCACTGAGCTAAGTTGGTCCTAGTACTACGAACAAGTCGCATTTCAGTATCATTAACAGGTGGAGGACAGACTCCTTACACAACAATGTACAAGCATATATGTGATTCTTGATAGTGTTCCCCGGCATTTACTGAATCAATGGAAATGATCATTATAATTCAGCCAATATCCAGAAAATCTTAATAAATTATACACCTATAACCTTCCTGAGAAATCTCTCTGTCCATTGGTGAAAACTGCATGAAAATCCATTCAGTAGTTTTTGAGTTTATAGCGTTGAGACAGACAAATACGAAAAATGGACTCTTTTGTAATATATATGTATGTTACACCAACTCCGTCGCCATTCAACTTTGTTTTAATAAAGCGTAATAGTTTGCATAAGAAACACAGTGTGCAGTCAATGTTATTTCATTCAAATTCATTGATTAATTTAATTAATACAATTATTTCTAAAGAAAATTTCATTGAAAAAGGAAACCTATTGATTCTTAAAATAAACAATTTTCATGAAATAAAAACAAAAGGAAATATAAATTTTATATGTATTCATATTTCTTTATCTAAAATATCTTTCAACCATATTTCCCTTTACTTTTTTAATTGAATTGATTGTTTATAAACAAAATTGAACTTGAAATTTGTGTGTTTTCTTCTTTTGCTTATTGACAAATATTAACCATATGTTTCTCATTATACTAGTGAGATCATTGACATGAATTTCAAATGTTCGCCTTTATCTTTATTTCTGTTTCCTTTTCCTACCCCAAAAACGAAAAACCTCAAATCATGTTCAATATGTGAATGAACCTTAAAAGGCCTTCTACGTTTTAATAGCAAAAAAAAAAAGGCCAAATGCCGATTAAAACGAGAACAAGGAAACCCAATACCAATACCAAACAACAAATGATGTCATTTAGAAGGATTTTTTGGTCAAAGTTTCTAGTATGTGTTTGTCTATTTGTTCTGACTTGGTTGTTAATAACAGCAAATATGTCTTCACGCCTTAAATTATTTTTAGTCAGACATACAAAACAAAAAAAAAAAAAAAAAAAAAAGAAACACAGGCGAATTTAGGTCATAGACTTTTGTTTGTTTTTTGTTTATTTGATTGTTTATTTGTTGTTTGTGGAATTTTTTTGTAAAAATTAAATAAATCATTGATTGATTGATTTGATGTTTTGGAAGTTAAAAGTAAAAATATGAAGACATCATCATCATCCTCATATGAAAGTAATTAAAATGCATTAAATTTGAAATAATTATTATCATTCACAATAAGTAAATGTCCCCATGGAAGCATTTAAATGTCAATAAAAAAAGAAGAATATTTATTCAAATGTAAAATAAAAAAATATTTACATTTGTGTATTAAATACTCATTTAACTTTAATAAGCAGAAACTTTGCGCTGCGTATACGTAATATGAGAAGGACGCATCAAAACAAATATGTGTGAAATGTAATTACAAATATACCTAGATAGACACACATAGGAATACTCTGTCATACATTACAAGTGTCTTAACATACTAAATTGTAAAGAAAATTGTTAATATTGGGGTGTGCAAAAATCAAAAAAAAAAAAATTAGTTTCAATTTTAAATGAGTGATGGCTGAACATAAAGATCATATAAATGTCATTTGAAAGTTTTAAGTCTCAATTAATATCAATAAGAAATTGATTGTGTGACATATACGGGATAGATGGAATAAGTGAACGCCAATGTCAGTGGGGGTTTGCAAAATTCCATTTCAGAGATTTAAAGATGAGTTAAAGATGCAGCATGCACTTTCTGGCCATTGGAGGCTGATGACAAACAAATCCAGGTAATGATTAATTAAAACCGACGTTGTTCAACACTAGAGATTGCAGAAAGACTTAACGTGTCACATACAAAAGTTAAAATGTACTTTAAAAAAAACTTGGATATGTAAACAAGCTCGATATTTGGGTTAAAGGAAATTTACCTCACTAAACGCATCAATATTTGTGATTCAATGCTCAAATGTTACGAAAATGATCACGAATCATAACAGGTGATGGGCAATAAGTTATTTATAATAACATAAACCGAACAACGATCATGGAGAAATAGACATGAACCGCCTCTAACCACATCAAAGGCCAATATTCAACAGGGGAAAATTATGCTGTCCGTTTGATGGAATTGGGCAAGTATCGTTCACTTTTAGCTGCTGCCACGGAATCAAACCATTTGTATTGTCATCAGCTATTCAAATTGAAAAGAAGCCATGACAACACTCGACCGCATATTTTTTTTGTGACTCGACAAAAATTTAAGGAGCTGAATTAGGAAGTGATGGCACATCTACCATGAAGACCCGACCAAGGCCGTATTTAGGTGTGTGGAGGCTCTACTTTTCTGAGTGAGAAAAAAATCTCAAATGAATGTTTGTTTAGGCCCCCAAAGTGATGATCAAAAAAAAAATGAAGTGAAGTGAAGTGAACATTTGTGGAGGCCCTCAAAGTAATGAACGAAAAAAAATTATCAAATGAAGGTTTGTGGAGGTCCTCAGTGTACCAGCAGATTACCATTTATTCTGCTCTCTTCAAAACTCTTTGTGTGGTCGAACATTCGATTCTGATGAGGCTGTCAAAAACCACTTGACACAGTTTTTTGCTTATAAGAATCAGAAGTTCTACGAGGACGGAATAACGAAACTTCCTGAAATTGGTCCAACAAAACGCCAAATACATAATCGATTAATGTTTGATCTACATATAATAAACCAATTATGAATTTAATGAAAAAACAGCATTGTTTTAAAGAGATCTCAGTCTTTCTGCATCATTTTATTACCAAAGAAGTTAAGGGAAATAAGGTAAATATATTTACATAAACAAAATACATATAGGTATTTCGAGCTTATAACCTGTCTTCATTCAACATGAAGACATATCAAGATGTTAACACACTCGACACACAACACTACACTCGACATACAAAACCCAAGCGTCAACTGTCTGAGTTCCGGTTGGCTTGACGACGCAACTATGAAGGAATCTAATGTGGCATATATAATATTAAATATGTCACGAACAATTAAACATAACCTCACATATACACACACATGCACAAATACATATATATAAATATAAGTATGTAGAAAAGTATGCAATGGAAAAGTTGTAAGCTACACAATAAAAATAAAATGGAGTGAAATGCAAACAATTCCAAATTTGTTTTATTTGAGTTGTTTCATTTATAAAAATCCTTGTTAATATTTAATGAAATGAAATGAAATGAAATGAAATAAAAATAAAGAAAATATTTAATCAATAATAACAAAAATATGTTCTGCATTCAAATTAAATGAAGAAATTCATATTCTCTTGCAATAACCAAGTATAGACATACAATAATAAAATAAGAATAATAATAATAATAATTCTGTCTGTCGTCAGCTCAAGGCAAAAGTCAAGTTGAAATATACTTATTATAAATACATAAATACATTTGCCTTAAGACAACTTAAATCACTTTTCGCCAACAACACAACAAAAGAAAACATTAGCAACATTGAAAAATCAAAAGAATAATGAAAATGCAAAAAGAATGACAGAAAACTTAACAAAGAAGAATAATCGCAGACAGAAAATTGGCACTTTATAGTAGCAAAATAATCAGGCTTTTGCTTTATACTACTACTACTTATTATATTACAATCATAGTATGAAAAACGACAAGCAGACAGACAGACAGACAGAGGAAGAAAGAAAGAAGTCGCCGTTTGAATGCCTCAAAGGAAAAGTATTATAAACTTTTTCATTTAAGGTGGTCCAAAAATTAAACAAAAAGTATTGAAGATTAAGTAGAAGAAATTTTAACTATTCATTCAAAAGGCGATTTGTTATCATTTTTTTTTTTAATATATTTCAAAATTGACTATTTAACCCTTTTCATCATAGAGCAACAAAATCAATTTCTTTTTTGTTTTTTTCAAGAAATATTTGATGGAAATTTACTTATTCGAGGTCACTTATTCCCTTAGCTATTTTTCTAGCAGCTCTAGTTTTGTTAACCAGTGTTCCCTGCACAAAATCCTTAATCCACTTATAAATAGACTTAGGAAACGCTGATAAAGAAAAACTTTTCTTACAAACTCTCTAATCTATTGGATTTAAGAAAAAATAATTCAAACATTCTGATCAATATTATATTTAGCGTATTGGGGAAAAAGTGACTGCAATAGAGGGAGTAATTAAATAAGCTTTCTCATAATTATATTGGTCTTCCAAACTAAGAAATACTTCTAATGAAAATCCCGACAGGGATATCTCAATATCTATATATGTTATATACAAGTGAATGTATGTATGGGGCTTATAGACTCCGAAACCGCTTTACCGATGTTGATGAAAATTTTAAAGAAACTCTAGCATAATCTGGAGAATGGTTGAGTAAAGTTTGTTTGCGGATCGGACCACTGGAAAAAGAAGGAATTGATGGATCAAATTTTGATTATAAACCTTATAGACATATTTGTACACAGTAGTATAATTCTCGGGAAGTAGCGAACCACACCGGGATCGCTAGTATATATACAATTAGAACTGTGTAGGTATATATGTATGTCTGTTGCCTATGAACTCCAAAACCGCTGGACCGATTTTGTTGACATTCTTAAAGAAACTCAAGCATAGTCTGGAGACTGTTTCTATCAAGTTTAGTACGGATTGGTTCACCATAAAAGTCGAAGTTGTTGGATGGAATTCTGGTTATAAAGCATAGTAATATATGTTAAAATCAAACCAGGACCTAGAACGCTAGTAATTTATAAAATTTCGACTTCTTAGCAAATGAATGTACAAGATTAGAAATACTGCTATAAAAAAATCAAAACTTTAAAGTAATTTTGGAATTGAGTAATCATAAGAGAGAAATGACAAAAAATCCTGATTTTTTATAAATTTTTAAATTATGAATTACTATAATTGTCTTTCACTTAATAAGAATGGATCTTATTCGAATCAATTTAACGTAGAAATTGATTCATCAATTTAGAAACAGTGATTGAACTGAACTTTAAGAACTCAACACTTACTATACTATATTTGTGATAATCATAGTAAAATGCTTTCAATTAAAAGGTTTTTATGTTATCTATACTTTGTTAGATGTACAAATCATAGTATGGCAATAAGTGAGTTAATATGTTTCTTAGCTTTTTTCCCCCCAAAATTATGGGTCACCCCAATGCAGTATATTCTATGCAACCCTTGAGCCTTTAACTTTATACATATATATGTTCATATATATGTTTGTATGAGCTTAACTCACACTCATACCCTTAATCAATGTTTCTCTTTTTTGTTGTCTTTCTCACCACCTTTAAAACCAAAACTTCAAAACTACCAAAAATCAATATCTAACGGATCTATGAATATCCTAATAAGGAACAAAAACAAATAAAAAGAAACTACTACTACTACTAATAAGGCAATTCAATTCAACTATATAATGAAAAATTTATAAAAACTTACGATTGTTTGTTTATTTGCTTTGCTTTGTTACCGTTGTTTGCCGTCCGTTTGCAATTCCCGGCATTGATTTCCTTTAAATGAGCATTTCTTCCTTGCTACTTTTGCTTCATTTCGTTTCTTTTCTTTATACAACAATAAAAACTAATCAAACGTTATGTTCTTTTCTTCTTTATAGTTTTGTTTACTTAACTGTTAACTACAACAAAAACAACAATTAACAACAAGAGACACAAACACTGAGACACACTTGACAAATGATGTAAATTGCGTTGATGGATATGATGAAGATAATTATAAAGACGTGAAAGAGATGATTATTCATTTAAAGAGATGATGATGCATTCATCATAATTTTCTTAAATGCCAACGACGCTATAAACGCCGTCGCCATTTCAATGTTTCAATGTTTACACAAGAAATCCGTAGAACAAACTAAATTCAGAATAAATTTTACAGAAGTGGAAAGCGCGAATGCGGCAAACAAAAATTGAACTGAACACAACTAAAGTGAAGTGAAGTGAATTGAACATGTGCAAACATGTGCGCACGGCGTCTTAAATCAGCTGCAAAACAACAGATTTTTCTTCTTCTTCTTCTCTGTGTTGTTGTTGTACGAGAACAAAAACGAAAACAAAAACAAAATATAACAAAAGAAAATCCAAAACAGTTGCTTTTGTTAGCACGTTTTCTCATTTTTGCACTCACTCATACACATTCACACAATCACATAAGTAAATATACAGCTGACGTCATAACCTTTGACATGCGCAATTTTAGTTTTTTCATTTGGCAGCGTCATCGTCGTCATCAAATAAGTTATCTCACTTACACTTATTACTAATAAACAAAAATTACTCAATTTGTTGCATTGCCAAGTTGCTTCAATATTCTTTCATTGTATGAGTGTAGAAAAGCAGAACACAACACAACAGAGAAATGAATGAATCTCTATAGAAATCACTCAAAGCACCATTCCGGTTAAATATACGAGATGCATGCTTGTTGCTTATATTGAAGCAATTGTTCTCAGAGAGAGATTTTCATTGAGTGTTTTTTCTTTGCACTCACACTCTCTCTCTCTCTCTCACTCTCTGTGAGCGCATGGCGCACATGTTTGACACTACTTTGTTTATTATAGGGTATATTAGTGCTGCCTTTGAACATTGTTACATGGCAAGTATGGCATAAGGTAATATTAATAATTAGTAGCATATTTCTCAGCACATAATAAAATTCTAAAATTATTATCATAGCATACTTTTAGATGTTATACTTATAAATAAAAATCAACAAAAAATATCATTGCTTTCAATGAAAAATAAATAAAAATGTCTTAAAAACAGACAGAGAGTGATCATCTCAAAACAAATACAACTTTATAGTCTTTGTGTCTACTCAGTTAATACTAAATAAGACCAACAATTTTTGTTGTTGTGTCAAACAATGTGTTTACGTTTGCCGTCTGTCTCCTCTTGCCAAAAATAAGATCAACTGCGAGCTTCTAAGTGTTTCTCGTACTCTTTTCTTCGTACATTCGCTTGTTTTCGTACAACACACAAGCTGGTTGCTTGCATGTTGTTGTTATAAACATTTTTATAACACACAAGCTGCATGTTGTTGTTGTGTAATTGTAATTGTTATTATTTGTTGGGGATATGGCAATAGAAATCACATTCTGTTAAAATTTGAAATGTCTACCTAGTGCGGTTCATGAGATACAGAATCCGAAAAACGTTACAATTTTTATTTTTTACTCAAAATTTTACACTAAATTTTTGCACAAAGCCGCTGAAGAAGTTTTACTTCAAAAATAAAATTGCAATAGATTCAAATAGATTAAGTTATTTGAAATATAAAATAAATGTCAAGTTTGACTTTTTTAGGGCAAGGACGACACCTTCTCTTCAACGTACCTTTATTGTCTTTGATATGAACCTTAAATTTAAATGCTTTACTATTATTGAAATAGATTCATTTATTTATCATTTAATTAAATTTAAATAATTTATCAAACATTAATGAGTGCATAGAATTATACCTTATAGATTTTAATAAAAACAACACTCCTTCAATAGTCTACCAACAACACTTCCTCTCCCTCAAAAAAAGCACTTCCCAAATACAACATTATATTCAGTGACGGTTCTAAATCATCCGAAATAACAGGTTTATGCATCTCTACCAAAACAAACCCAATGAAATCCGGCCTCCTACCCCAACCATTGTCTTCTGCCTTGTCCCGAAGCCCAACTATAAGGCGAATGTTAAAAGACTTCATCCACATGATCTCATCTCCCTCTAAGAGGAATCTAATAATTTATAATTTAGTATCACATAAAGGCTCTAAGACATTTCATTATTTACATATACAATCATCAAAATGTATCATGCAGAACAACTGCGATAAACATTAAAAAAATTCAAATAATAAAAAAAAATAATAATAATAATACCCCACTATTTAACAGTTTTTGAGGATGAAATCATTGCACCCCATAAAGCAATAAAAATTAGTATGCATAAAACAGGTAGACATGCTATTTTCTCCGACTCACTTTCAGCCTTATCCACTATAACTAATTTCAAGAACCACAACTTCTACAAACGAATCAATAATGAGATCCTTACCTGATACAAAGTTCCCCAAAATAAAACTTATCTGGTTTCCCAGCCACACTGGCATCAAAGGCAATGAAAAAGCAGACTCAATAGCAAAACTCGCTACGAAGTTACTTACCACTTGTATATACAAAATTTAATTATTAAAAATTATATTGCAATGCAAAGAGATTTCTTTTTGTTTTTGTTTTTAATAAAAAAAGTAAATTTTTAATAACAAAATCTATTGGCACACAATGGAGCACATTTTAATGAACAATATATACAAATAATGATCTGCGATTATATACTCGTATGTATATATATCTTAATTAATTAATCTAAGTTATTATAGTATATAAAGCTAGACAAATTTTCATTTACTTTCCAAATTAAAATTCAATTGATTAAAAAATTTTAATAAAAAAAAACTAAAATTTAAATAGTTTTCACTGACTATTATTAGAATCTCCATATTATCACTTGATTCTTATTAAGAAAACCATTTAAATCATATATGTATATTTAAAGCACATTTCAAGGTATTTAAGGAACTCATATCAACCAGAAAACAAACTTATTAACTAAAAAAATTATTCGAAAAATGAGTGAAATACATAGTAATATGTAATATGTCAGATGAAATCAGTTTCCATGAGTTTTTGTGAGTATGTACTAAGTACCATCATTACTATAATAATAAAAGACTTCAAGTTCTCCAATTTTTAACCAACATCACCAGAAATACCAGTTGCTGTATCATCGCCATGTATGATGAGATCCATTTCTGGTTGTGAGATTTTGCCACTGAGTAATTTTTCAATTTTTATGAATTTTGCATTGGGTTCATGATCAACCGAAGCACTATCATGATCTGACATTGGATGTAATGATGAACTACGCTTAAGTCGTTCTAGAAATATACAAAATTATTAAATTACTGAAGAAATTTCATTAAAATTTGATAAGATGATGATTTACCTGAGCGTGCACGTTTGGCCTCCTGTTCAATAATAATCTCATTGGTTATATAAATCTCTCGACGTATTTGATCACGGAGCTCGACACTCATATCGGGTATACACCAACGCACCAGTATCATGACTAAGGCGACAAAGTTCTGCAGAAAACAAAGAATATTATATACATTCAGTTATAAGATTTCAAACAGCTCAAGGCAAATGCAAACATATTATCATCATCACATCATCATCAATAAAATGGCAACAAACCAACCATGTTTTGTTTTATGTTGTACCAAATACAATAAAAATTTGGGTCATTAGCACGTCGTTTACAGAGAAGACAAAGTGAATGAAGCCAATGAAATGTTATAGTTTCACATACTTAAATTCATTCGTTTCTTGAAACCAAACCATTTTCTATTCAATTATTAGAATTTGCCAATTTGAGCTCTTGTGGTCCTCTTCTCTAGATTTACTTAATTTAATGATTCTGTGAATTTTTACTCTTAAAGTATGGAAACCTTTAAATTAATCTGATAAAACATTTTATTCAAAAAGAAATAATCATTTAATTAAAACACAAGTGTTAGCCTCAACCCTAATTCAAAGAACATCAACGGCATCGACAACGAATTAGGCACACATAGAACCACGCACCCTAACCAGGTCTCTCTCTGGTCAACCAAGTCAATTCAAAATAACCTTTTTCTATGTGCAGATCAATGCACTTTTCTTTAAAACATAAAATACAAAATAATAAAATAAAATAAAATGGTAAAAAAATAGTGAAAAACTATGCAAGAAATGAGTCCAAACCTTTTGCTCAGACTTGGATCTTAATTTAGTAACTCATTGTACTTCAGTCTAACAACAACGCAAAAGTTGCTATAATAAATAAATAAAAGGATTTTCAAATAAAATAAAGGATTAAACAAAAAAAAAAAGGATTTTCAAAAATTTTAAATAAAAATAATATAAAAAAATTTATAAAAAAATAACTTCAATAAAATGAAACGTTTCGCTTGTTTAAATTTGCGTGGTGCTGCTTTATCTATTGCCGGCTTTGATGTCCTGTTTGCCCTGTTCACCTTATCCCTGTGCAGTTATTATCTTTACAAGGATTTCACCTACATGTCTATGGAATGGCAACAGGATGGCGTTGAGGTCTTATCACCATTTAGTTCATTCATAGCAACATTGAGTGCGTATAATTCTATTATTTTTTTCGACTCGTCTATATTTTTAATATGAATTTTTGTGTGAAAAAAAAAAATATAATTTAAAATTTTTTGATATTTTCGCAGTTGATTATATTTTGGTACATGAGTTCTCTCAAGCATTTTATATGATTTTGACGGTTACTATTTGGATTAAGGCTTTGATTAATCTTGTGGTGGCCTGCATATTGGTCGATGGCATCAAAAAGGTAAATTAACACAAGTATATAAAAGGATATCTAAGATGAGGGGTTTAGGTATATTTGAACTAGAATATAAATAGAATTTAAATAAATTAAGAAAAATAATTTAAAAATTATATTGAAAATTACCAGTAAGTATACAAATTCATAAAAAAGTCTGAGCGCTATGACTTGTTATTTTTGCTTAATTATTTGGGTCTTGTAACTCAAATTCCTGATCTCATTTAACAACAATCGTTTGAAGTGTCGATTTATCTGATAAATTCATAATGAATGAATGAATTGAATACTTCAATTGCCAAATCGATTAACTTTATAAATTTAATAAAATTCAAAAAATGGAGTTTAATGATTTGACAAGTGAATCATTCAATTATCTAAAAGCCTTTTTCCAGCTGCCCACATGAAAAGTGGAATTTATAGGATTAAAATTGTCATTCAAGAATCAATCCTGGTTTCATTAAATAAAATATAATCTACTATAGTTGGTCACTTCTTATATGTATATGGAATCAATAAACATATGAAATTCTTAAGACTTTTCTTTGCATAGTATAAATGAAATTCGAAATTCCTGTCTCTTCTGATACGCATAACTTCTAAACCACTCAATGGATTTTGGTATGATCTTCACTGTCATTAAGAGAATATTCTGCAAAAGGTAAATTTGTACAATATATTTCAATTAATTATAATTGACTTGTACATTGGGTATATGGAGACTTAGAGACATTTTTTTTTTAAACAATCAAGTCGTCTCTGTAAAACATTTCCTTTTGTTAGTTTTTAGAATGAATAATTTTTTGGGCGTTGATAAAATGAAATGCAAACAGACATCGTTGACTTCAGACTGAAGAAATGTAAATCAATTTTAATAGGATTTTCATATAATTTCCAAAAATGTTCTTCATTAAGATCCTTCCTAATCAAACTAATCCAAAGACTTAAGGTATTCTTCAGAATATATTTTATGAATTCACATATTTTATCATAAGAAGATCAAAACTTAGATCTACTTCAGAGGTTTAGTCCTCTTGATCCATTGCAGCTTTGAAAATCAGTGAACTTTTAAAGACAAATTAATTTCTTTGAATAAATATCCAAAATATGTAAAATTAGCCTACATAATAAATTAGACCTTTTGTTCGGTAAATTAGCTAAAGTTTCATCTATAAGGAAATCTGTACTCAAGCCTTGAATTCCCAGTCAATTTTTTGTAGAAAGAAGAGTTCCAAACATTTGTTATATAAGTGTTTTCCAATTACTTGTTTCATATTGGATTCAAGAGCAAAGTGATAAGCACAAGTATTAATAAACTAATCTATATATCTATGATATACATATAATAAAATCATAGACTTTGTCTGTTTGTGCGCGCATCACCTAAAATCCACTCATTGGATTTAAAATCGAATTACTGAAAGATAAGAAGTTTTATTGTGAGTAGAATATAGAGGTTATTTAATCAAAATTGACCAACAGAATCAGTTGAAATTGGTGGATCAATTATTTTTGAATTGGGAGTCATCAACAGAATAAAATAAATATTGTTCTTTCTATCATTCCCGATTTTGATGAAATTTTGCCGTGAAAACTAATTTCATAAAAAATTTGTATTTCCTTTCTAGCAACGTCTCATCTGTATTGCCCCATGGATAATCAATACAAGCGTCTCAATGGTTTTAGAAATTGCCATTTTCATATGCCTTGAGATAAAAATTGACGAAGTCGATGCATCGATAGATCGTCGTATAGCACGCAGTGTGGTTTTCGGTGTATTCATGGGTAAGTAACAATAATTAAACCATTAAATAATAAAGACAAACTAATCCTCTAATCATCATCTAATCTAATCTGTAGTGCTGAATGCATTATTTAATTTCGGCATTTATGCGCTTTACCGAATGTTTAAGACGACTGCTAATGAAAATCGTCAACTACAAGAGAGCATTGTGGAGACTGCGGGTATGTTTCAACATGTCAAGGTCTAAATCTTTATACTTCAAATAGTAAAATTAATTAATTTAATTAACCAATTACTAATTTGTAATTTGTGCATTGCATTTCATTCAATAGAGAGCAAACTTGTTTAGACGTGAAAAGGTATTTTTCTTTGAATAAATAAAATAAAGACAATTGGTAAAATACTAAGCTTATTCTTTAATTTTACCTCAAAGACGACAACAAAACCAAGGCGACATGCTAATATAATATAAAACATGCTGCTGAGTTGATATTTATGTGGTGATTCTGGTGGTTCACGATAGTCAGTGTAACTAAATAGAGAAAGGAAAAGAAAGTTGAATAATTAAAAATTAAAAAAAAAAATTTAAGCCAAGGCTTCCATGCATCCGTACGCACTTAAGATTTCGCATGTATTCGTAACATTTTTTCTGTAAACTGTGTATTCTTATGAGGGTGGCTTGCATATTCCATGGAATTCCACAGAATTTTTCTTTAACTGTCTACCTATTACGGTTCATGAGATAGAGCTCTGTGACGGACGGACGGACGGACCGCGTAGGCTTAGTAATATGGTCCTGTTTTCACCTTTTGGGTACAGAACCCTAATGATATAATTACCTCAATAATAAGCAAAGTTTCAATTTTGGTTCAATTGGTTTTTGGTAGCGTACAGATGCCGCAATTCGGATATCATTTTCAATCCCAGTAAATAAAATGAGGCGTCAATCGAAAAAATTCTTTAAATGTGTTGTCATTGTCAATTAAATGACGATTTATCAATAGTTCGTAGACACCTTCATCATTTCTGTTTTCACACAACTCATGGCATCCTTTTCTACTCTTTTTTTAATAAAATAAATTCGTATTCTTCGTCGTCACTTGTACCAGAATCCAATAAAAAAAATACTGAAAAAATTTCCTTCGTTTCGAATTCATTTTTTTCACGAACAACAACGAAAGTTAAAATTATTTTACGTGCATGCGTGCAGATGCATGGCAGCCACACATTCCGTAAAGACACGTAAAAATTGTAAGAACGTTTACATGTCACAGAAAACTGAATTAAATGTGCAATCGTACGGATCCATGGAAGCCATGGCTTTATAGAAATTTCTCAACTCACCTGCAAATGGTTAAATTGCTTTTATCACCTGCCAAACTATGCAGAGTTGGTGAATCAGATATCTTAAAATCTGATAAAGTAAAATCAAGATAACCATTCAAACTGCCATCTGGTGAGACAATTGTACGATAAACCATGCGTGGGATCATGTCTGAAGTGAAAGCTATAATAAAACCCTGAAAAAGAATTCATTTTTATTTACTAAAATTGAAATTTCACAAATTCTTAAATACATACATTTGTTATGACACTTAATTTTCCAATGCAATCCAATATACGATACCAAACACCAATATCCCTTACACGTTGAGATACTGGACGCTTATGATGAGTCAATAATTTTCTTGCATCCAAACGCATTTCAAGTATATTATTCAATAAGGCAAAGAAAGGAGCCAAAGGAAAGGCAGCTACAAATATGGTAACAAAACCATATTGTAAAACCATTTCTAAATATTCAGGAAATAAACTACGTGAACCCCAATCAAGTAATTTAAAATCACGCATCCAACGTTCATCTTTGGTTTTATCAGTTTTCGGTTTATCATTGAACAAACGTGAAATGCCAACTTGTATGGCAAGGACTTTACGCCAAAACATAGGCATTATTACTTCCAAAATTGTATTGAAAGCTTGTTTGCCTATCATAATGATACCCAATTGTATACATAGTTCAGTCAAACAGCCACCAGAAGAGCACTAAAAGTGATGAAAAGATATTGAATGTAATTTTTGTTTTTTTCTGATGATTTCATTTCATTGAGTTTTACCTCTTCCTGGCGATAATCAAATACTTTATTATATTGCCCAGGATGACCAACAAATTTGCCTTTAAAAAATGCTATATAGAATATTGAAGCATAATAGTTGACAAATTGCAATAAATAAATCTTCAAAGTAAGCGAATCATCAAATTGTGTTTGAGTACGCCACATTTCCAGTTCGGTGAGATACTCAGCAAGATGATTATACATCTGTTAATTTAGATAAATATATAGTATATAATATCTTATTTCATTCATATGATGATGATGATTCATGACTTACATAATTCAATACATAAAGCAAACATAAATTGACAAATGCCGCCAGCGCAGATGAAACAACAATTGCACTTGATGTGTTCATTGGCGTCGCTCCCAATTTCAATGTTGCTAGCATAGACATGCGATAAACTACCACAGCCAATAAAGCAACAAAAGCCAAAGCGATTAATAACAGAACAACAGAGAAACTAAAAACTGTCGCTGGTAATTTCATACGCCAAAAAGGCACAGTTGGTTCTTTTATATTTGTGACATAATCTGTACGCGTTGGTGGTATATGTTCTAAACGTGCCAAGTATTGAGGTCTTGGATGCTCTTCGTGTACATCGAAACCTGTCAAATCCCAACGATGTGTGATTTCGGCAGAATAACGTTTCCATAATTCAAGAAATAGAGTTGCCCAAAAGGACATAAAGACAGCAAAAAATACTGTACTAGGATTATCAATGAGGTAAGTAATTTTAGCATAGACACAGGTTTCTTTCAGGTCCCAGAAGTTACACCACTCACAGAGTGGACACATTGTAATATTTGTACTTGCACGTGAACAAATATCTTTTCTATAATAACACAACAATACATGGATTATCAATATATCAAATGAAAGAAATTAATTGATACTTACACAGGCACATAATTTTTGAGCGATACCCATGAGTATATAAAACATATGAGACCCACAATCGAAGCCAATAACAACATATAAGTATAATAACCGAGCCAAGCAAAATACAGACCAATTTTAACACCAAAATATTCTTTAATATCATCCAAAGGTTGATAGCGATACCATTTACGTAGAGAAGCCCAATTCTTATAAAGTAATTCACGTATTGTTCCCACTTCAGTTATTTCACCCTATAGATTATTTGAGATTATTAAAGATTATAAGATGATGATTATCATGCAGTCCAACTTACATCATGCAATGGATATGCCGCACAATAAACATACTCAGCTATCAAACGCTCAATTCCAAAAGCCATTTCATCTTTATGTTTTGCTGGAAAACGTTGACGATCCAAAATGAACTCTACAATACGAGAACGTACTGCAGTTGTAAAGAAACATTCCTGACGTATATCAAATCTGTTTTAAGGTTTAAATAATTTTTATCTTTTTTTCTTTGTTTTATAAAAAAATATGTTTTTTTTTTTCTAACTTACAAATATTCTTTATCACGACTATAAATGGCTGTAAAACGATGTGCGCGAGGAGGGAAAATCGTAACATCAACATAGATGTGCCTCAATAGAAATTTAAAAGCACTCTTGACGCCCGAGAAAACACTTTTAGTTGAACGATTTACCACAGACATGCCTGGTATCTTATTAATTGTGAGACATAATAACAAAAAATTTAGTAAAATATTTTATTTTATAAAAAAAAAAAATTAAATAAAATAAAATAAAATAAAGATCTTTATGATCTCAAAATAAATCTCTTAATAAATTGAAATGAAAATCATGAAAATTAATTTGAAATTTTGAAAATTTCCTTAGTTTAGATATTAATTATATTTTACATTGCATATAAAGAAGAACAAATCTAATAAGTCCTATGGGATTGGCCTAAACTAATAAAAGTTAAACAATAACTGCAGTACTTATTATGAATCTTTGATAAGTTCCATAACCACATAGAGGATTATGGCTTTAGACAATATTTCCGGTTTCCTAGAAATTTGTACTTCAACCATATTTTAAAAATATTAAATTCAAAACCAGTAAAAAGAAGATTAACTTTCGCTATGCCGAAGTTGTAATACTCTTCACGCATCTTTTATATCTTCTGGGTATTGTTATAAGGGTCCGAGGGTCTTGAAATTTATATGGTTGTCACTTATAGTGTCCTAATTTCAGGTAGATAATACAAATAATAAAAAAGTTTATTAATAAGAACATGAATTAGGATCTGGGTTTGTATGGGAGCTACCCCTCCCAGTAATCGGAATGTTTTGAAATTTAGATAGTTGGTGGATATGTGTCAGACACTTGTAGTGTCCGAATTTCAAGTGGATAGTACAAATAATAAAAAAGTTTTTCAAATAAAAACATGAATTTGGATCTGGGTTTATATGGGAGGTACTCCTTCTAGTAATTCGAGGGTTTTGAAATTTACATAGTTGGTGGATATGTGTCAGATACTTATAGTGTCCGAATTTCAAGTGGATAGTACAAATAATAAAAAAAAAAATTCTAATAAGATCATGAATTTGAGTCTGGGTTTGTATGGGAGGTACCCCCTGATTCCCTCAAGTTTATTACTTATGGTGAGAAAAAGCTTCGTGCAAAATTTCATTTTTCTACAATAGCTTAAAAACTGAGGGACTACATTGCATACAGACAGATGGACATGTCTAAATCAACTACTCTCGTCAGACTGATCAAGAATATACGAGTATATACTTTATGGGGCTCCGATGTCTCCTTCTGTGCGTTACAAACTTCATGACAAACTGTATGAAGACTATAAAAATATAGAAAAGCTATACACAGACCCAGGCAAATAAACCTACTCAGTCTAACTCGTCTTTGGAATTGCCTTAAATCTTTCCTAATATTAAATCTATGGATCATACAGAATTCACATATTTAGAAATTCTAAAAATATTCAAAAAGTATTTAAGACATAAAAGCTTAGAAATTAATAGCAAGCAAGTTAACATTCAGTTATTCTATTGGTATAACAGAAGATTTAGGCATTATGAAGAAATTGTTTTACAAAATTTTCAAGATTATTTTAGAAGGACAAAACCGAATTTGGGTTTTACAGAAACTTACATACCTTTCACACTTAAGCTTATAAAATGACTAATAAAGAAATTAAAATCTATAGAGTATTTTATAAGACAATAATTTCTTCAATCGATGCAATTTTATTGTGTAAACTGTTATGGCAAATCTTTAACATTTGTCTGATTGTTCCAATGTTTAAATTAATTGTGAATATTTTGATTTTTAACAGTTTTTTCATATTTTAAAGCATATCAAATGGTTTATATATGAGGACTATCTCTTCCAGTAATTAGGAAAATGTGATAATGATATATGTATGTATTATCTGTATTAAATTTCAGCTAGCTAGTTCAAAATCTGAGGGACTAGTTTGCATAGAAACGGTTAGACGGACATAAACTAATTTGATCTCTCCGACACAATATTTCTTTCCATCATTGCACGATTCTATATGTTACAAACATCATGGCTTAATACAAATTCTATTGGGTATATAATAGTGTGAAAGGTATATATTTATGTACAAGAAAACACATTAAAGCAAATCCATCAAAGCGATTAGAAAAACACAAGACAACAAGAACATTACATCACATAACATATTTTGGATAGATTTTAAAGTATCCAAAATTTTAGTACGAAGCGGCATAAATATATATGAAAAAAGCTTTTAAGAATATCCAAATTTTTTCACCAACAACATTGAAAAAACTTGCAGACCTTTTTCGATAGATAATTTGCCGCATTCAGTAGACGTCTTGATTTTTCAAATATTCGCACATTACAATATAACTATAATTAAAATAAGGATAAATCATAAATTATATGGATAGATAAAATGTCAAGATTAGTTAACTAAGCAAAGGACTGTTTTAAGGGGTTAACATATTGTTTCAGCATTCAGCATTTTCAATTGTTTTATTAACCAAAAATTATTCTTCTGGTGAAAAAACAGATTTACTTAGTCACAATTAATCATCATATAATCAATCTACATGCTGGAACAATATATCTAAGCTGCTCTACCAATAATAAATACGAGTATGTCAATATTTACAATATATATGTATTTACCTCTTTCATGGGCATACGCAATTTAAGTATCTCTGCATAACGCCTAAGTACTTCCAAAGGTGCATGAATCTAATAAGAAAAAATCCATAGTAAGAAAAAGTCAAAAAATTCTTTATTCTAAGTAAAAAAAAAAAGAAAAACAAACCTTAACAAAATATATTTGTTCTTTCTCTCTTAAAGCCAGTTCAATTTCCAGACCCTGATTTATGAGATTCGCTTCATAGACCCGGCGTTTTTCAGCATTTTCTTTCTCAATCTCTTCATTGGGATTAATTTTATAGGCGAGTACAAAATCAACGGAACGTGTTTGATCCTCAAAGAATAATGATGTATTAATTTCGGGTCTTTGGAAGAATTCACGTGGTGCACTATATTCACGTTCATCATAATCGGTGCTATTAACTAAATTTGAATCAGTCATTGGCAATAGAGGAGTAGAGGTATTTGTATTATTATTATTATTATTATGATAAGAATTGTGCGATTGTTTGCCGTTAGGCAGTTGGTGATGTTGATTTGGATGGAGATATTCCCCTTCTATTTCCTCTCCAGGCAGTGGTAAGGTCGAGGCGTCACTTATATTGTGGTTGCTGAAAATTTGTAGAAGGAAAAAAAAAAGAAATATACATTATTTATCATTTTGGTATATTTTCTCGTACTTTCACATTATTCTTTATTTATATCTACTATATAATTAACGTATTATCGACAATTTTAACACAATTCTATTCTATTGTAGTATTATGTATAAGCGTAGCAACCTTAACCGTAAGCGCTATGCCATGATACTGATACAAAACAATATTTTCTGCAATATTTTCCTTTCCAATTTAAACAATTTAGCTTTCAGAACACTGAACACATTAAAATGCCATTAAAAGATCCCCATTGACTTGAATATGAAGTGTGTGGCTACAATTTGACCATGTTCATGAAAAATAATAAAAAAAATACACTGACATTCACATATCGACAAAACAACCTCAATTCAGTAGCAACAGCAACAGGCGCCTTTTAATTTAATTTTACTGGTTGTCCTGGGCCAGTGGCGTTTCTAGGATTCAACTTTGGGGGAATCTAGGGTTTTTCAACACAATTTTTACACAACGAAAAACGTTTACTCATAATAATAATAATATAATATGAATCTTGATTTACATTTCTTTGGACTTTTCTATGAGATCATTAATGAATAATCTATTCTGGTATTGCATGATTGTTAAATCTTATAAAGATACATGTATAATACTAGATGTCTAGATTATATCAATCCATAAAGAATAGGGGTTAAATAAGGTGCGGGCACAGAAACATACTGCAAATGAATATTTAAAATGATGCCATGAAGGAAAAATCAATGAAGCGAATGTAAAGTGTAAAATTTCACTCTGTCCCTTTCTGGGGGGCTTCAGCTCCATTGCCCCCTAGACCCGCCACTGGTCCTGGCATGTTTTGTGCGCATTAAAATGGCAAGGATGGTAAGAAAACTTTAGGGACACAAAGGAACAAAGAGTCAAGGGAAGTATATTCAACATATGTTTTTGTATTTATTATTGGTCGCACGAACTAAGTTTACGAGAGAACTAAATTGAAATTAAGGTGACCTATTTCTGTTTTACACCCGCATATACACAGCTGTCAGAGATACTATAATCTATTGTACGAATACATACAACAATAACTCATAGATACTCATGTATTTTTGTTTGGAGATTGAGAAGATAATTTCAACATTGAATTCTTAAACACACTCATTAATTTACATGCATGGACAGAGAAAATCACGCAATGAACTTTGTAATAGTATAAAGTGAAATGTGTTGGTTTTTCATGAATAAAATGAAATTTGTATATTATTTATATTTATATTTATATTAAATTAAATTTCATTTATTTTATTTTTATTTATTTTTATTTAAATAATTTAATTTGTTATATTTTTGTTTTCATATTTAATTAATTTATTTAAAATTATTTTATAAAATATATTAAAATTTATTTTTATCATTATTCTGATTGAATAAGTATGAATCAACAAAAGATACAAAATCATGAAAAATCCAATCTCACATAATTGACTTGCATCGTTTTTAAAACATTTTATGAATCATTTTCGTTTAACAATGAAATCATTAAATATACAAACAATAATATATTTTTATAAATTTACTGGGATACAAACTTAAATAGAACTTAAAGAAGGGTGACAAAGATACTATTTACTGTAGACTCAGCTGTAATTTAATATATACAATAATATTCAAAGATAGACAAAAACAGACTTCTCCCGCTTTTACTTCGTTTTACTTAGACTAATTGAGTCTAAAGGAAATAAAAACAGAAATAAAAAAAAATCGTATAATTATAAGAGGCAAATAAAATTATATATCACTTGTGGAAGCTCATAAAATTGATATGGAAAAATTGTGTTTATGAGGTTGCACTTTTAGATGCTTAAATTTGTTTATTCCATAATTTTCAAAATTATATGTCTCAGGTTTATTTTGGTAAATGTCATTACAAATTGTTTTGTAATAATTTTTTAATTTATTTTATTTACTTAAATGATAGAAAAACTGATACAAAAACTAGTCAACTAAAACTATTAATATATTTTTCAATCAAGAATTCTGTAACCCATTCCCATAATTTTTAATGAATATTTTTCAAAATATTTATATAAAACAAAATAAATATTTTATATGAAAACATTTTAACAAGGAAAACTCAAAAATTCTGAAAAAACCAAAACCAATTTAATCAAAAGATTAACCAAAATTTGAGTGAAAAACTAATCCAATCTATTGTTTTTGGTTTGTCTGTCATACATAGCATGACATGTAGATGTTAACTGATTTATTTCCTATATTTTATTTACCCAGAAAGGTGTGTGAATAGTATTTATTAAAAAATCAATAAAATGCCAACAAACGCAATTAATTAACTTAATTGACTGAACAAGTGCATGCAACCTTTGGCTAAATTATAGAGAAAAGTTCTAATGTCAGTAAAAGTAAAGTTTTAAAGAAATTTTATATTTTGTTCAAGCACTGTAAATGCCTTGAATCTTATTGTAAATGGAACAAGAGAAGAGTAATGAATTACTTATAGGATTTTCGAATACACTTCATTAAAGCATATTTTGCTTATATGAATAGATTTATTATACCTTATAGCTCTTGCAAAAGAACTTTAGAGATACTTATGCCAACTCGTATAATCTAAGGCATCTTATCAGAACTTTATAGTGTTATGAAGCAATTACAACATATGTTTATGCGAATAAATATCAGCTACTATGATCAAATTTGGATTCAAACTTCAATATCTCATGGCTTATAGCTCTCGCAAAAGAACTCAAGAGATACTTAGGCTAACTTGTTTAGTCTAAGGCATTTTATCAGAACATTGAAGAGTTATAATTTCAGACAGAGCTGATGTCACATCCAGCATGGATACTCATCCAATTCAACAACAACAACAGAGAAAATGACGAAATGTAGGAGTCCATTTTTAAGTGTGGATGTTGATATCCTCCTCGGATGTAAGAACTGTTTGCGTATACTTCGAATTCATCTTTGTATGTACATATATACATACTAGCTGGCCCCGCCTTCAATTCTACGCCCTCGCTAAAAAAAATACCAAAGTGACGCGACACTTCATGTCAATGACTTCACGTCAATGATTGACTGTTAAATTATTTGGATATTTTTCATACAAAAATGCAAAAATCTCGTTTAAAAAATGGGGAGTGGAGGTAGGAGGGTAAAAAATACTTTGCGACTTATTCTCATACTTACCAAATATACAAAAAATGTCACAAAAATTGGTCGAGCCATTTCGGAGAAGTGCGAACACTAACACCGTGACACGAGATGTTTATATATTAGAGAAGAAGATAACTAAGACAAAAAAACAGCTGTTTCTGTTAAGAAAGGCCTGTGTGAACAATTTTTTCAGCATCCAGCTCAAAATTCCTGATGCAAGTTCTGTCTGAAAAGGCTATTAGTTTCAGTTGATGTGACACTGTCATGGTTTAATTTGGATTCATACTTCAATTTCCCTAGACAACAGAAAAAAATCTTTGAACTTTATTATGAATACCAGACTCTCCGAGTCATAAACTTAATTTGAAAAACAAAAAAAAAAATATAACTTATTGAAAAAGAAAATCCCCATGGGGCTCTTCTAACCACGAAAAAATCAATCAATTAAAATCCCCTTTATAATATCATTAATATTTCATTGACAAATAAGATTTTTAGCAAATGCATATATCAAATGGACTACTAACCACTCTTGTAAACAACATTCAATCAATTGCGAATTCTTTCAGGAATATCAAAGTCATAGCAAAGGATCGTAGCCAATAGAAATTTCTTGGAAGGCAATTAGTCCCTCGATGAACGAAAGGAACTGAAACTACTAAAATACTTGGCAATAAACATTTTTAAAAGTGATCAAAATAAAAATACTTCAGCAAAAAGATCGATTAAGAAGCATTTACGTTTGAAAATTAATTAATAATTCTGGGAAAAATAAACTACCTACGCAGATGACACAGCGATATTAGTCGGGTCATCAAATATCAGCAGTACTACTCGGCTATTAAAACAACAACTTCGAGATATCGAAGCCTGGATGTGTAAGTGGAACATAGTGGTAAACACTGAAAAGTCAACCCACATTGTTTTCTCATTACGTAAAGGTACAAGATCCTCACTTTGTTTAAATGGTGTAGTGATACCAATGAGGGATAGTTTTAAATATCTCGGCATAAATTTGGACTTCATACTACTTGCTAAAAGAAAGCTCTCAGTTTTCATAACAAAGCACATGTATTGGCAATAGATTAAAACACAGTCTAGAAAATAAAAAACGGATCTACAAATTCATATTGAAGATAGTTTAGACATATGTCATACAACATTGGGAACTGCATTAAAATCTAATGTAAACATTATACAAAGGTATCAGAACCTAACACTACGTAAACTCACTGGTGCGCCATGGTTTATTCGCAACGATGATCTATACTGAGACCTACATATGCCAACAGCCAAGGAAGAAGTTGTCCGTTTCAGCAAGAGGTACGCGGAAAAACTCAGATGAGTTCTTCTCAACACAACGCAGACTTAAAAGAACTCATTCTATGGACCTGACTAGATTTTTCTGTACCTGTGATATTTTCTTAACGTTAAGACCTAAGAATTAAAAAAAAATTCTCAACTTGTGTAGGAAAGACATAAGATTTAAGCATCTACAATTTAAATTACCTGTATTACTTATTATTTTTCTTTCCTCTGTCTGAAGAAAAGATAATTGTACTCGCAGCGCCTAAAAGTGTTTTTAAACAAAAAAAAACTTGTCTTGAGATCCACACACATAATCACTTAAATTTTTGCATGAATCTTTTTGTATATCAACATGGATTTCTCTTCTTTATAAACTTTATATTATTTTGAAAATCCAACACATCATAAAAAACCCAAAAGGCCTACAACAATACAATACTTGGTATGTTACTACAAAAGCTTTATTGACTTCTTCCGTTTATTGTTTATTTGATTTGAGTAACCTTCAGGCAGATAGATACATATGTACATGTAATTATAATGAAAAAATACTAGCACAAAACATAAAGAATAATATTGTATAAAATTATTATATTGTATAAAAATTATTACACGTAAAATACAATAAACAATCCAACAGATAGAAATATATACTTAAAAACACACACAGAGAGAGAGAGAGCAATGTATTGTATGGGCGACACTTTTACTTAATCAAGGCCAAATGTTGGCATATAAAAAGTTTTGAATAAATTTTTGCAAACATTTTATTAAGGTTAAACAACACAAATTTATATACAAAGTTAAATTTAGAGAGTGAAAATGTTTACAAGTTTATTTTACAAAAAAAAAATACAAATAAATATTTATAAATAAACAAAATTAGTCTATCAATTGAGTAAAACAAAATTAAATAAAATCTCCAACAAATTGCCAATTAAATCGAATTAAATATTATTTTATTATAAGGAAAATGGGTTAATTTCTTGATAATTTTTTATTTTATTTATTTTTTATATTAATATTCCATGTTATCATCATTCAATGAACTATGTACTATGTAAAATGAAAGTCTATAAAGGAAATTATATTATATGTATATTTAATTAAATGAACACAACATTTATGAGATATTTTTCACATTTTTCTTTACAATTTTTCTTTTTTTTTCACATTTTTCTGATTAATTTTTTTTTTTTTATTGTATATTATTCCATGTTATCATCATTCAATGAACTACTATGTAAAATGAAAATCTATAAAGGAAATTATATTATATGTATATTTAATTAACTGAACACAACATTATTGAGATAATTTTTCATAATTTTTCACACTTTTCTTTGCAATTTTCTTTTTTTTTTTCATATTTTAACTGATTAATTTTTTTTTAGTTATTATTATTGTATATTATTCCATTTTATTATCACTCATTGAACTGTGTAAGACGACAGTCTATAAAGGAAATTATATATTCAAATGAGCACAACATATATGAGATACTTTTTCATACTAATTATCACGTTTTTCTTTATAATTTTTTTTTTTTACAATTCAACTGATTAATCATCCACAACAACAGAAGTAATAAGATAAAGACTAAACAAAAATGGCAAAGAAACAAAAAAAAAATATGTATATGTAGTACTTATAACAATAAACTTGTTTATGAAACATTTTATTTTATAAAAAAAAACATACCAAGAAAAATATATAATTTTTTCATAAGAAACAAAAATTATTATTAAAACAAAACGCTCCACGCGTTGGTTTCATACAAAATTAGATATAAGATACATAATAATTTACGTGTATGATGACAAAAATATCTTTTCTTCACAAGAAATATTTCTTTATTTCCGGCACAAGAAATCCAAACAGACGTCGTTTGGATCGGAACAACCGCCACAGACTAAAGGCCAATGAATGACTCTAGAGATGCAAGCCAACAAAGCGAATGAATCAGTGAATGAGTGAATGAACGAATGAGGGAACCAAAACAGCTGAGCTGAGCTAAGCTAAATTAGACACCAGAAACAGATGCAAAGCAGAGACCACACTAAGGTGAACCGCTCACCGCTCATCACTTTAGCAAATCCATAAGTTAAAAAATAAATTCATACCGGCATTTTTGAGCACAAGATACATTCGCACTGCTCTCAGTAAGATACTCTCTCTCACTATCTCTTTTTCCGGCAGTCAAGATGCCGGTGTTCGTGTTTTGCTGGATGATTGTCTAAACTAATTAGCTTTGATATTTCTATAGACTTCACACTCACTTGTTGAGCATTCGTAAGTTTTACCGATCATTAGATAGATAGTCTTATACTCTTCTTGAATGGAATAGAGTAAGTTTCTAGGGCTTAGAGACAAGTTTCTTAATTTTTGATGTGAGTGTCTTAGTGTTAGAAATGAGTATTTCATAATTAAACGTGAGTATCTATGACAGAAACACACGTGTATTTTTCTGTTTAAGCTCTCATTTAATTTTGGGATTTTTGCAATTTTTTCTCTCTTCTTTTCAAATGTTTTTTTGTTTGATTTTTTAATAGATTTTTTTTATATTTTTTTTTTTTTTGCTGATTAATGATTTTAGTTTTAGTCAGAGAAAAAAAAATGTTCAGTATTTAGGCTTAAATTAAAATTTTTATTAATAGATTATAAAGGTTTATAAAACTTTTGAAGTCATAAAGTTCATGGGCAGTTATCTTCTACATATATATAAAAAAGTTAATGTAGGTATGTTTGTATCTATGGGGCTTATGGACTCCGAAACCGCTTTACCGATTTTGATGAAATTTTCAAAGAAACTCTAGCATAGTTTGGGGAATGTTTGTGTAAAGTTCGGTGCGTACCACCGGAAAAGGAAGGAATTAATGGATCAAATTTTGCATATAAACCTTATAAAACTATTTTCAAATCAATCAAGTAGTATTATATTTGTCAAACATCTCAGATAATTATGTCAATATTATTAAAAATCTATTTTCTAATTGTGATTCAGCACAAAACCGATTTTGACTGGGAGCACGAAGCACACCGGGATTGTTAGTTTTATATGAAAATTGTATATTTTTTCATGACTTTCAAGGATTTTTTCTTTGAAAACTTAATCTCTCTTTCCTTCATGGTTTAATAGCATATCATCTCACAAATCAACATAAATATCAATTATTGATAGGGTGGATGTCAGCAAGAGATTTTCTAGTTAAAGAAATTAAGAACAACTGATGACCAATAACAATACCACTACTTGATTTGGGATCAATTTCTGAGGATACTCTTATAGTTTTATAATAGTACTAGATACACGGGTCTCTCCTTCACAAAAAAGGTTAGTGGATAATGATTGTCTGACCTGATGAGATGTTTGACAAAGACGATTTATTTGATTTTAAAATATGTCACTAAGCTTTATATGCTTCTCACATACACACCTAACTTTTTTCGATTTCTTTTCAGATTTTTCGTCTATTCCTTTGTATTTTTCGAAAACCTTTTTTATGAATCACTCGGTGCCTTGGTGAAAACCGTTTGAAAATCCGTTCGGTAGTTTCTGAGTTTATCGCGTTCAGACAAACAGACATACACGTCGGGGGACTTTATTTTTTAATATGTATATAGATAGATGTATAGGTTACTAGAAGATATAATTCATAGATACTGATTAGTTGACCCACACCTCACTCTTTTCGTTTTTTTATTATTTTTTTTTTTTTAGTTTTTTCGGCGTTTCCTTTAGTTTTTCCGAATTATCTTTTTTCTTAAACCTTCCTCATTAATCAGTTCGTTCATTGTTGAAAACCGTAAGAAAATTCGTTCGGTAGTTTCTGAGTTTATCGCGTTCAGACAAACATATAGACGCGGCGGGGGACTTTCTGTTATAATATGTATAGATAATCACTTTGGTTAACATAAATATTTACATTGAGCTTTTGTGCTTCAAAAAGAGAACAAATGAAAAGAATTATAATGATGAATTCTTCAGATTGTTTCCCAACTATTTATTCTATTTAATTCAAATAAAATATTTGCAAAGCCTTTATCTTAACTTAACCCTTTTCATAGTGCATATGATCTTCTATATTCATTGATCTATCCCATTAATAATGATCAAGTAACACATTCCAATACAAAAGTAATAATCTTCTTCCTTATTATATTCTCATATTTCTAACGATCTCTTCTCATTCTTCTTTATTTTAAATCTTCTTTAATACTCAAGATCTCTATCTCATTCAGAAATTCAACCAAATTGAGGTTACTTAAAAATAATTTGCTTAATTAGGTTTTCCTTATTTATTGCCCACTCAAAATAAAATACAATGACAACAAAAAGAATCAACTCACCTTTCTTCAGCGTATAGTGCACGTTTATTTGAATCATCTTCATGTAGTAAAGTATTGTGCCAACTGCCATCACCTCCACCTCCACCACTACCAGCGGCTAAACGTTCATGATGCATAAAGTGCGTCATTGTTGTTGACGATGACGATGGTATTGACCCCACTCCATCACCAATATTTTGGGATCTCCTTCGTCGCTCATGAGCTCGTTCTATTGATGGCTTTGGCTTTGGACGACTTCGTTCAACACGTTCCAACAATTCCATATCAAATGGTGCCAAAGGAGCATTAAATGGACGTTGTATATGGACAGGAGGCAACAAATTGTCAGATTCAACATCTGATTCCGGTTCTATACTTTCTATATGAATGGCAGTGTTATTCATTGTCATGTTTGCTTTTGTGATTTGTTCGTCAATATTGTCATTTACTAAGGTGTTTGTCAAATTTTTTGCCTCCTCTGAAGCAACAGCAGCAGCAGCATCCCCGTCATCATCATCTTTATTTTCTTTGTCTAAATTTAGCATTTCTTTTTGTGTTTCTTCGTTAAAATAATAATCACAGATTAACAAACAAAAAAAGTGGATTTCATTGTTGTTTCATTGTTGCTCTATATTCAATATTTAATTCTTCTGCTTCTTCCTCTTTTTTCATTGTCTACGCACACATCTTTCTTCCTTTTGCTTGCGCATAAATTGAGCAATAATTTCTTTCCTCTTTTTGCCAAATTTTACTTTTAACTTTCACTTTTACCACATTTTTAATTTAATCACTTGCATAATAAATTGTTTAATTTTAATTTTGTACTTTGAACAATAATTTCTTAGCATATGTGAGGAACAATTATTGACTAAATAGTAAGTGTAATGGACCAGTGATTAAACGCGGGCAAGCAAGCAACAACAAAATGTTGAAAGAAAAACGACCGCGAATCCACGAATCGACCCGCACCTGTTCAAATCGAATAACCGATTGACTGGAAACAGCTGCCTTCAGCATTGAATCAGCTGAGATACAATAACGACAATAAGCATACCATCATATTTTATTTTTTCTTGAAAATAAGCACACCCTCGTACATCATTTAAGTTCAAAACAATTGTTGCCACACTGAGAAAATGAGAGAAATCAATTACATGCATTTTTTTAATAAGTTGTTTTTCAAATTCATTTTTATTCACCTAAAATGTTTTATTATTTTTATAAATAACCTAATTTACATAGGAATTCTTACACCTTAGAAACGAGGAATTTCTTTACCCTTTAGAACCTCTAAATTTCGTTATTAGATGAAGCAAGGTTTCATCATTTTCCCTGCAAAATCTGCAACTCTCAGAGTCTCAGGCAAAAGTTCTTGGACCTACAGAAACCACTCAAAATGCCTGTTTGTAACCTTAGCATATTTCTTGACATGATTGCAAATTACTTTGATCAAAGTTACGTAGTTTGACCTGAAATTAAGCCATAATTATGACTTGTTAGTCAATATTGAAACATAAATTACTTATATAAACTTAATGCTTCAACAGTTTTGGCAGAAAATAGAATAGAAATGTGTACAGAAAATTATATGATATCAAAAAATCACTCCTTATATAAAATTTGTACTACGAAAACTAATATTCTATGTGGAACAAAAAAGACGACATACCTTTAATTTTCTTGACTTATATTGATAAAAATTGATACTTAATAAAAGCTGATTATGAAACATGGATAAAATTGAATCCTCATATAACTTCTACTGCTACTCTTGATAATTATGGTACCTACGTATTGTAGGTTAGGTTAGACAGGCCGCTCGTGATTACACACGAGTTCATCCAGAATCCTTGAGGTCCATCCTGATTGTGGAATGATGGTGATGAGGAAGAGATGAGGTGGGAAGTATGTGTGGCATGTGAAAATAGGGTAAACGTGTGACATTACCTAGTTGGTACTAGAGAACTCACTCCTTCAGCCTCTAAAACCAATCTAAAGATTTCGCAAACAGAACGAGCTCTCCTATTGGTGCCTTAGCCAAACTGCCCAGTTAATCAATGAACAATATGCCGAGAACACGGGTACGTCTTCTAAGAAGTGGATGACAGTCACAGAGGAGATGTTGAATACTCTTTGATTCTTCTTTATCTTCACAGCATGCATCCCGTGGACCATCAGCCCAATTGCGCAGTGCCCTGTTAAGACTCCAGTCATCATCTGAAACCTTTTCTTTTGAAAGTGTAGGAGCTCGTAGGTCCGTCTTGGCTGGTAGCAAGGCCATAGTGTCCCAGCAACAGTACAACCAGGCTTAGTTGCCCACTAACTGTCTGATCCATGGTAATAGCTTCCAGTCTTGAAAAGAATTCTTGTATCGGTCTGTGAATAGGCATTGCCGATCCTCTCCTGGCACACTCATCCGCCATCTCATTACCTGTAAAGTCACAATGACCAGGCACCCAGATTAGCGAAATTGAGTGCTGCCGAATCTAGTTAAGAGCCACTACGGTATTACAAATAGCTTTACTCTTAGTGCTATGAGTCGTCAGAGCTTTAATTGTATGTATATTGATATGTGGACTATGAGATATGCACAGGAAGCTTTCTTTCATATGGCGCATTATTACTCAGAGCTAATTCTTCGGCGGAAGAATCTATTGAGCATACATATTTTCAAGAGAGATGTAGTGGATTTCTTAGCCATTTTTAATAATAAAAATGTTTGTTATTCAATAATTGTACTAAATTTCGCCAAATTCCTTAGCCTTATGAATATGTAATTCTATAACTCAAGGTCTCCATGAGTCAAACCTTTTTTGTGCTTTATGATGATTCGAGTTATGGAAGATCGACTGTATATTGAGAGAATAATTTTAATTATTTTTAATTTTTAATAAAATATAAATTAAAAAAAATAAAAAAATCTTAAGAAAATGTAATTATTTTATGGACGAGGAAGGTTAAACTTGAAACTGATTATGATAGTCGTCAGCTGATTCTACTCAGGTGACTTCATAAAAAAATTATGCATAAAGTATAAAATCAAATTGTAATCAAAATAATAAGTATAATAACAAATAACGTTTATTGATTTAAACATAAAAATAATACATTTGATTTGTTTTTTTCCCTCGCCACATCGTCATCATTATACTGAACAACATTTGCATTGAAACGAATTTAACATATATATTTGTTTCTTTAACCAAGAACGACAACAAAATAATTTTTTTATTTATTATACAATGGAATATGATTTTAAGAAATTCTTTGTTTGGATTGGGGAGCTTTCATTACTAGTATTATTATTGTTCACTATTTAAGAATTTAGTTATATTAATCCAAATTGGCTGAGCGAAAATGCAACCAAAAAAAAGATTTTTACCGAAAATTTATGAGTTTTAAGTGTGCAGCATCGTGTGCAATGCTTATGCTTTCTTGGCATAATTTTTGTGCATCTCTGGCTGAATGTTGTAGACATAGTGGAGAATCTCATTGATGACTGGTTCCTTACGGCTGGAAATTGCACGATCCATTTCATCGAGTTTTACGCGTGTATCTTGATCGATCTTGGCAGCGACACCTTCCCGTGAGCCCATGTGCTAATTAAGTAAAGAGAAATGAAAATGAAGATTAGAAATGAAGTAAGTTATTAGATAATAATAGATAAAGAAAATATTAATGTTTTACAAACCTTAGCCTCGAATTCTTTGAATGCACGTTCACGCTCCTGACGGAATTTCTCAATCTCCTCAGTTGCCTCATCCTTAGCTTGCTTTAGACGCTTGGCCTTGCCTACACAAATTTAATATTAATCATTAATTAATTAAATATAATTAATTTGCAACATAAATGATGAATTTTATTGAAAAATAAAGGTAGAAAAAACAACAACACTATCTACGCTTATCATGTGACCCGATTGAGAAAAAAAAACAAGTGTATCTACACATCCAATTGGATTTTTTTTTTCTTCACTCCCAATTTATTTGATTTTAATGTGGTGCGTAGTTTAGCTTTTACTTACGTTTCCTTGCCTCTGCTACCTTTTCAGCAGCTTTTTTTTCAGCGGCCAACAATTGCTGGATGCCTTGGGTTTGACTTGCCATTTTGTAATTTGTACTTTACAAAACCAAATTAATAAAATTCAACACGAAACTGCACAACTTCTCTATGTTTGCTGTTTGCTGTTGTTCACAAGACAAATTGGAAAAAGCAAGTGATGATGATGGCTTGGAAAGAAAAATGTCATATGACACACAATCGCACGCACACCAATACACAATTCTATCTAGGGGATGCCATACACGATATTAAGCACTCTAAAATAATTGCCATCTCATTCGCACATGACTGCAAAACTATTTACACTGCTTTTGCAGCACGAAAAATCGATTTGTACAGAAAGCCATCTCGCTTGCACATCTCAAGACAACATTTATTTTTCAGTGTGCGCCAATCGTTTTTGTATTGTGCAACACTAGAAACCATACCAACCCAGCTGTCAATAAAATTTTTATCCTAATACGGCAAAATACTCTTAAAATTTTATCGAATCCCAACGAATGCTTTGCAAAAACATTCACATCATATTTCTTGACTTTTAACTAACGAAAAAATAAATAGAGAATAGGCAAAATTTTAAGCATTTCAAATATTTTTAATATTCATAGAGGAAAATGGAAAAAACTGCTGGTCGTAGTAAGAAAGAGGCCCGAGAGGAAAAACTTAAGGACCAAAAGCTTGAAGAATTTGTAAGTAAAAGAACAAAAACCATATTTTCTTATGAAATAAAAGAAAAATTTTATTCTTTTATTTTGTTATAAATGAAAAAAGATTTTAAAATCTTTGGAAGATTGTGGTGGCCCAGAGGAAAAGCTAAAGTTTTTGTTGCGCAAACATTTTGATAGTGAAAAGAAAATTCTAACACTTTGCAATGAATTAAAAGTCTATCAACGAAATTTCGAGGTGCAACAGCGCGAAAAGGAGCAGATGCAACGTGAAATGAATAAAAATGTGCTGATGCGTGACAAACTGCAGGAAGTTTGTCGTGAACAGCAGAAAATCATTAAATCGGTGAAAAATGAGAGTATGCTGAAGATACGCGAAGAGGAAGAGCGACGCAAGGAAAGTCAATACAAATTTCAGACTTCATTGAATGAAATCACCGAATCATTGACTAAAAACAATGAAGAAAATCTTAAATTGCGAGATTATAATGTTGAAATGACCAAAAAGTAAGTATAATAAAAATGTAATTTGATTGATGGAGTGGCAACAACAATAACAACAACAACAATTTGATGCCGGCGACAAAAACAAAATGTGTGTCATGTGCATGGCTATAACTATTTATAGACACATCACAGACAGAATCTATGCCATCCATGTCGTTGTTTGCCGCCGCTCTATGTTGTTTGTTGTTGGTTCTGCCATCTGTGCGTATACATACATAACAAATAATTTATTCTATAATAATATTTTGTTAGGTTAAAATACCTGGCCGAACAATATGAGACACGTGAACAGCAATTGGAAAAGCTTAATGAGCAAGTGGCTCTGGAAGGCCAACTACATCGTGCCAAGCTTAATAAAGCCCAAGTAGAGGCAGCCATGGAAAAGGAAATTCTTACCAAGTAATAATAATACTAATTAGAATTTAACTTAGTAAATTCACATTCACATCTGTTACTTTCTTCTTATATCTACAGAGAGAATCAAATTGGCTTAGAAAAATTGTTACAAGCTCAACGTGCGATTAAAGATCTCACCGAGCGTGAACAAGATCTTAAAAGTCAACTAAATATTTATACTGCCAAATATGATGAATTTCAAAAATCTTTACAAAAATCCAATGAAGTTTTTGTCACTTATAAACAAGAACTAGAAAAGGTATTAATTAGAAAAAAATTTATCTTCATTTCTTTTATATAACAAATCATGTTTGATCTTCTCACACATTATTAGATGTCTAAACATACAAAGAAAATTGAAAAGGAAGCCTTGGGCTGGCGTGTGAAGTATGAAAAAAGCAATGCCATGGTCATTGAATTAGCAACTGAGAAACAATATCGCGATCAGCATGCTGAACGTTGTAATAAGCAAGTTGATCAATTGCAGAAATTGTTGCGTGCCCTTCAAACCGAAAGGACAAATTTGCATAAAACCTTACGTGACAATCATATTGAGATTCCACCAATGCCAAAATTGCCAGCTGAGCCTGAACCAATGAAGATTGAACCGGTGAATCAGGAACAAGATAAAATGGAAATGATGTCACGTAATTGTGCTCAATTGAAGGAGACTTTAACTAATTTACAGAAGCAAATGAAAATGATAACAGCAAACGAGACAAAGGAAGCTCAGGCGCAGGCAGCAGCAGCTGAAGCAGCAGCCAGATTGGAACAACAAAAAGCCGAAGAGGCAGCCAAATTGAAGGCTAAGAAAAAGAAGAACAAGAAGGATCGTAAGAGGAATAAAGCTGGACAAAATGAAGTAGAGGTTGAGGCAGAAACAATTGATGGAGCTGGTGGCGATAATAATTCAAACCTAACTACTGATTTGGAAGAAAAGATTGCAGATAAACCAGAAAATGTTAATGCTGGCATTGAAAACGAATTGGACTCTGCTGCCGGAGATAATTTAACAAAGCCTGATGATTCTCCCATTGAAACACAACATTCATTGGATTCACTTCCACTTGTCAGTTCAGGTGAAACTGTTGATTCTCATCATAATGAGAATAGTGAGGAACGCTATAAAGATGGTATTCCATATGGTATGGGACCAATTTGCCCAGGCCCAGAAACTGAAGAATTTATTGATTTACTCAATGACTTGTCCGGTTCAACAACACATTCATCATCGGTTCAACAGCAACAACAACAACAAGAAGAAACACCAGAAAGTCAATCAGAAGCAGAGTCTTTATATTTGCCAAGCGATGTACGTTCATCTCCAGCGCTCTTAGAAACTGCAAATAATTAAAACAATTTATTATTATTAATTATTGATAGTAGTTCTAGAATAGAGCACAAACTATGGGAGAGTATATAACCATTTTTTTATACAAAACCAACAGACAAACAGACAATATTTAATCTACAATCTACAAAACTCCTCACTTCAACTACAACAAAATAAGAAAATCCTGTAATCTCCTGTTCCTCAATTTCATAATAATTCTTTATATAAATCGATCTAATCTTCTCCATTCGCATTTGCTTCCATTCATCACGACAAGACATTTGTAATTTAGAATTCATTCATATGCCAAGCAAACATATGTTTGTTTTACTATAAACAATCACAAAATATTTATTATAGTATATTATTTATACAAACAAGAGTCCTTTTTTTGGTAAAATCAAATTCAAATGCAAATTTTTAGCGTTTATGATTTTTGTATTTGTCATTTAAAACAAAACAAAACAAAACGAAAAAAATTATAAAATAAAATAAAATTAAATGTTAATTCAAACTAAACGAATTTGCAGAGTCAATTGTTTTTATATTTATATTTAAATTAACTTAAAATTGGAAATCTTATTATATTCAAACTTGGCTCAGAAGACTGTTTTCAATAACTTGATATTCTTTGTTTTATGCCATGGAAGATATTAACATGAGAATTGCAAAATCAACATGGTCATAGCCAGGAACAAGCAGGGGAAGAGGAAAGCTTACCAGCATTTTGCTAAATAAAAATAAAACAGCTTTCGGTTTGATGTCGCTACATTCCAAGTTAATGGTAAATATGTCATTGATTAATTTTAAGCAGAAATCAAAAAATGTATTTAGGACAAGGGTATGACAAAAGAAAACCTTAGAAAACTAAATCTTTCGGACTAAATCTAGAGAACCGTTTAAGCGGCCTATGTATGCTTAGTGTACACAGAAAAATGGAGCAAGAAATGGAAATAAAATTGCACGTGAAACGTTTTGAACGGTTTTGTAAAGAACATCAAGGATAACTAATAAGTGTAATAAAATAAAATATTTGTATTCCATTAATAAACATTTTTGCAGTATGCATATTAGTATTTTCCCTTGGTGCCCCCATTAACCAAAATCGTGGCTACGTCCATGAAAAGCAAACTGATCAATTCCTTAAGGCTCATTTGGTAATTAAAGAGTTTACAAATTGACGAATCGGCAAGTGCTGTAGTAACGATGACACACAAAACAGTAGTCAAATGAAACCGCGTAAACTGAATTTTTGGTTCGAGTAAATGATCCAATGCACTCGAATATTTTATACACGTTGCAGTTCTCTGATAGTCAAAATGATTACACTGGGTGAATCTACTAGCAGAAATGAATTCGCTTGCAAGTAGATTGCAAACTAGCCAAATGGAAATGAGCTTTTCAATTTTGTTAAAGAATTGTTAACTATTCATATTAAGATAAATTATACGCCATGTATGTCTTATAGATACTAAACTGGGAATTAGATATATAAATATTTGGACCCTTTTAAAATATATTTCGTCTAATAAATTTTATCTTTTCACAACAACAAAGAGAAGTCAACATACATGGGTAAAGAATCAGCGCCCACACAACTAGTAACTAACTTGACTAGTAATCAAACTTGACTTGAAGACTAAAGATTTTACTTACTAATTAGTATGAAATTTGGTATGGGGACATTTGGATGAAAATCATTTACAAATTTTAGGCAAAAGCAACACCGAGTATATAGTCTCTGTAACTTCGTGTCCATGAAGTACATTAAGGGTACTTAGTACGTACCCATGCTACATGACCCATTTTTTACAATTTTTTACCCCTCCCTCCTCTCGGTGATCACCCGTAGTATATGTCAAGACAACCCCTCTCTAATTTTCACGTAGTAATTCATAAGTATGGTTTTAAAAAATTTTTTGCAAACAGAAAGTTAAACAAATATTAATTTGGCTCATATTTGTCTTTGTTGCCACCTGTGAGTTTAAAAGGTGCTAAACCCCGTGTGCCATATTTGAATAAAGCTCGAAAAAGCGCGATATTTCCCTAGAGGATATTGACTACGTGACGAAAACCGTAGCATTTTGAATATTTTTATTTTCATTATCCAATTTGTCTGCTCTAGTACATTCTTCATTTAAAGTAGTAGCAAACATTGATACATAATTTGAAGACTACTGATGTGCAGCAGATCAGGGACAACCCCTCCGATGAAGATATTTTTAGCAGAATTCTGGAAGATCATAGAGATAACGATGAAGAAGAATTGGCGGAAGCCAACAAGGTGCTACATTTGGACGAATTTCTTCACCAATTGACTTTTTTTCGAACCTTTGAAGAGATGAGGAGTAACATCCCGAGCCAGAGATATCGCCCTCATCGACTAATACCATCGTCATTCGCTGCCTACAGGACTCATGATCATACTGCAGGCTGGATGTCGCTGATTTAGATCATCTACACCGTCTGCATTATTGTAGTTTATATGTCTCTGACCTGACATGGCTGTGAGTAGGGGCATAGCTCGCTACTATTGCAAATATATTTCCCCCATCGGGTCAGAGGCTTGTATTTCATATTATTCCAATTTATTATTTTATTTTTTTTTTCTATTTTTGTTTGCTTCTCTTAATTAATTTATTTTAGTTTAAGTTTACTTTCATTTTATATTTTTGTCCTACTTTTAAGTGTTAATTGTTTCATTTTTTTGTTTTAAGCTGATTGGTTTTTTGTCAATGTCATGAATAAATAAATAAATAATGTGGGATCGAGCTGGTTTCATTATATATGTAAACAATTTTCACCTTTGAGTTGCTAGATTCTTTTACTAAGTTTAGAACTGCGGCAACGAGTATACAATTTTCTAGTGCACTAGAACTTTTACTCGGAATGAATATATACAGTGGAGATGTGTCTTCAAATTGACTTCGTTATAGAGAGGATAATCGTTATAGACGAGATCGATTGTATATATTAAAGTTTCAAAGATGTTCAATTATTTGACAACATTAAAAAACGCAGTGTTTTCAAATTGACTTCGTTATAGAGGAAATCAACTGTAAGTATATATAAGAGGTTTAAACAGGTTTAATTATATGACAATATTACAAAAAGCAATGACTTCAAATTGACTTCGTTATAGAGAGGAAATTCGTTATACAGGAGTCATAAAAACAAATAAATTGTATGATTGTTATTGACTAAAAGATCATGTCCATTTCGGACGGGTCTTTAGTTAATAATAAATAACGTTATAAGGAATTTAGTAATTTGCACACTCTTAAATATACGTGAGCAGCCCGTAAGAGCGCACATAAATGAAATGTTATCAATAATGATCTGCTAGCATTTTTTTCATTTGTTAATCGCAAGCAAAACAAACATTTTTTTTGAATTTCATAGAATGAATTTTGCGTTTATATTACAAGATGCTGTCATAAACAAAAAGTGCTTCCACATCTTCAAAACATAAAGGATCTTATTATATCTAACTATAACATATGAGTACGAGTAAATCTATTCAATTTAAATACATACAGTAATTTAAGCATAAAAAAATCACTATTGCAAATAACATATTTTCATATTTTTGTGATCATTAGTCAAAGAAAAACTTTTTTGTTTTATGATGACTAATTAGTATCTTTAACATGCAATTATTTAAAGGAAAAAGCGTGACAGCTGTCAAAAATTTATTCACACAAAAAATGAATGCGTGTTTTTTGATGCCAATGACAGATTTTGTTTGTTGTTTCTGTGTTTTTAACGCCTCTTTCAATTTTTTGTTTTGTTGTTGCTTTTGGAAATTCCCGCCATGCGGCGTATACGTAATTTTTCAATATGATAGAAAGAAAACAACAAGAACTTGCAGAAAGTGACAAATATTTTTTGTAGTATGTATGTATGTACATATGTGTTTAAGCGTGAGAACATAAATAGGCCTTAAGAGACATAAACACATACAAATTCTCACACATTTATTTCTTGGGGCATATGAATGCACACAAGGTCAGTGTTCACTAATATTGTAAGAGAAAGGAAGAAATGATGAAGAGTGAAAGATGATGTTGGAGAGGGGATGGTAAGGAGATATTAAAGCACACAAGTGTGTATTTATAATTAAGCTATTTAAATATATAAAGCACTAAAATAATTACAGAAATTAATTTAAATTGCATAAAGCTGACAACTGAGCAACAGCAGTAGCAACAACGATGATGATGATGATAGTGATAATGATGTTGAAGCACTCAACTAAATACACACACACACACACACAGTTATAATCACTCACACACACACACATGGAGTGTGCATGCTTTATTTACTTATGTGTATTTGTGTGTGTATATGCATAAGCTTTTTGTACGTTTAATGAGTTAATACGCTAAATTTAAAAGGCGAACAAGTGCACGATATTGGTGTGGGTGTGGATGTGTGAGTTGGTTTGTGTTTGTTTATGTGCATTTCCCATTAAAAGAAATGTGAAGCAATGAATGGAAAAATGCAAAGTAAAGCCAAACAAAGCAAAGAAGAGTGTGGTGAGGAAAAGAAAAGAACCAAAGGACCGCACAACAACAAAAAGCAACAAGAGTCGCTTGCTGCTGTGTAAAACAAAAGGTTTAAAGTACATACACACATACACAAGCAGACATAGTACTACTTACAAAGCCACTTGTCAGTTGGTTTTAAACAACACAACGCAAGCAACCAAGAACGAGCAACAACAACGACGACGACAGCAATAACAACAACAAATTCAAGTGTGCCAATACCAGCAACAATAACAATAACAACAACTATATCTACAAGCAGCAGCAGCGACTGCGAAACCAGCAGCAGCTGCAGGACAAACAAAAGCCAAGAAAGCCAAGCTCTGTGAGTAAAACTCTTGAGAGCAATTTCAGGCTGAGTGAATTGCTGCTGCTGCTACTGCTGCCGCCTATGCTGTCGGATTCTGTAGCCAGCCACTATTGCTGACGCTGTCATGGTTATCAACAATGTAACACCAACTGTGGCCGGAAGATAGATAAAATAAACCTCAAAGAGAGAGTGAGAGTGAGTGTGAGTATGAAGAATGTAAGTAAATGAGTGTGAGATTGGAAATGCGCAAATTAGAGAGCGAAAATATACAAGCAAGTATACAACCAACCGACTATGAGAGAAAGATAAAAGCACAACACAGTACATGTAGTGTTTATAATAACAGCAACAGAGAAACTGCTAGATTGAGTGTGAAGCATGAGAACTCTCACCTAGTCAGCCTGCCGGATAGGCTACAATAGCTTTATATCTGCTGCTGCTGTTGCCTTGTTAGTTTGTTAGCCTGGCTGGACAGACAGAAATGTGTGTGTGTGTGAGTGAAAAACGAGACATACTAATGGTTGGTGCTGCCAGACTGCTTGACTACTCGAGTTATCATTATTGTTGTTCTTGTTGTGGTTGTGTTGCTATTGTGTTCCCTTGTTTTGCCGTCATCTTCATCGTCATCGTTGTCTGCTGATAAGAACAATGGTTATTTGCTTGCTTACGTATGTACGTAATAGTAGTGAGAGCGCCAACAAACGAGAGATGTAAAAGCTATTAAAAAATGTGAGAGAATTTTTGAAACATAAAAGGGAAGAGATGGTGTGTGTGTGTGTTTTATGTATGTGAGAATGAAGTTTAAAAAAAGGTTAACAGCATTTTTAAACTGTTAATTTATGGAAAGGAGCATAAAATTCAATTGAATGAGATATTTAAATGAAAAATTCAAATATAAAGGAAAAGTAACCCCAAAATATTACCGTCGTTGGGGAAAATTGAGTGTTGATACGAATTATAAAATAATTTCAAAATAATATTTTGCACGTTTTGTTCTAAGGACTTTAAGTACGTCAAAAGTTGTTAAAAAATGAACTTTTTCTAGACATAATTTCAAAAAAAAAACTTTCAAAGTCATCAGAATCTTTTCTTTTAAGCCATTATCATACTTCCTACTTCCATGTACTCCATGCAACCAATCGAAGCTTCAGTGGAGAAAATATTTAAGCAATGACAAAAAATAAAACGGGTATGATCTTAGGAGTCATGTTCCAATTGTCTTGACGATGAAAGGCCACTAAGAATTAATGTGGCTAGTCTAACCCAGCATAGAGGGGCTTGAACGCATAGTCAGCGCTATGAAGATTTTTTATTGATTATCGCCTTTCTGGCTTATTAGGAATTGTAAACATAAAAGACTTGACAATTTTTATAAGCCACTCTGATCTTTCAATTCTATTAATTTTACTTCACTTCTTAAAGAGTGACGGTTCTTAAAATATCGATATTCTCAATCAATCAACTCTCACAAGCCATTGTAAAAGTTCAGTAATTTTATGTTTCATAGTGAAATCGTATTAGAAAAGCAGGAAATCTTAACAATTTGTTTTATTAGTTACAATTCAAAAAATAATAAAATAAACCAATTCAATGCCTTTCGGAACTAAAAATATTTAAATATGTAGAAACCAACATCTTCAAAACCATGTTCTGTTCTTTTAACTCCCTCACTCTGTTAATCATTTAACACTGGCTTCGTTAAACTCTGTTAATCATTCTGTTAATAGCAGTCAAGCTACATCATTGAGCAGCAACAGCAACAGCAGCAGCTGGCCGCCATCGCCACCATTGCTAAAGGATACACGCAAGCAAAGCAAAGCAAAGCAGCAAAGAAAAGTATAATTTCAGTTGTGTATAGGACATACGCGAGCGCGAGTCGTCGTCGTTCTCGTTTGTGTTTGTCCTCGGTGAAAGCAAGCAAGCAACAAAGATAGAAAGGAAGAATACAAGAAAAACATTGTTAGTAGTGTTTGCTGATTTAGCTGGTGCGTTGCTACAGCTGTCGTTTGTCATTTTTATCCCGTTTTGTGTTTGTTAAGTTCGTTACAATTCGTGCACTGTCTGTCTGCCTGTCTGTTTGTCTGACAGTCTGTCTGTCCTCTCCTCGGTATATTTGTCTGTTTCAGTGTGTGTTTTTTGTGTCCATGTGGTGCTGCTGCTACTGCTGCCTGTGCTGCTGCTGCTGCTATTGATACAAACATACAAAAACTAACGTTAACGCTCCTTATCCTTATCGCATACATACCCGCACACACCACACTACAATCACACACGAAGGACCAAAAATGAACGAATGAAGAAACACACATAGGGACAAAAACATTCCCAAATAACAAAAAGAAAAACGAAAAGAAATAAAATAAAGTTAAATTAAAGCTGCCACAAATGTAAGCTTGGTTCAAAGAGTCCATGATTAATAACCTTCTTTTTAATTTTGCTAATTTTATTATTTAAATTTGTATACAATTTTTTTTTTATAATTTAATAAAAATTTCGTTAATTTTTCTTTATATTAATTTACAATCATTTTTTTTAATAATTTCATATTTTATTAGATTTTTTGTTTTACATTTTTTTTACTATGAAAATTTAATTTTAGTTTTATAATTTTCTTGATTTATTTGATTTAAAATTTGTCAATTTTTTTATTATCCTGTAACTTGTTGTAGTAGAATCTCGCACCACTGTTCTAGTGCTTGTTCTCGGGCATGTGATGGTGTTGTTGTTGTTAATGCTCCCACTTCTAATGTTGGTGGTACTACATATGTATATATGACGAGGTCCTTTGCGCCATTGCGCCCTTATTATTGCTGGCAATACGCGCGCTCCTTGACAGCAGCAGACTGAGCAGAAGAGGGAACAGGAGTAGCAGCAGCAGCAGAAGTAATAGTAGCTTTCCTTCTGGTGCTTTGCGTCAGAGATAAAGGATATACCCGGATCCTAAAAGATACACAAGTTCAGTTCAGTTTGGTTTGGTAATTTTTTTTTCTTCATTTCCTTTCATTTTTTTTTTTTTTTTTTTTTGTTGTGCCTTTATTTGTCTGTTCTTTTTTTTTGTTTTTTTGTGTTTCTTTTCTTCATTTTCTGTTAGCTACAATGTAATTTTTGTTGTTGTTATTATTTTTTGCTACTCTTCTTGTTTGCTGCTTCTTTTCTTGCTGTTTGAAGAGGAGTAAAATTTCATTTTTTATGAGTTTTTCATTCATTTCATTTTGTGGTTTTTTGTTTAAAAATTTCTTAATAAAAAAAGTGAAAGTGATGATATGAAATTTCTAGATAAATTTTCTCAATAAAATTTCCCAATTTTCCTTTTAAAGAAAAAAAGAAAAATGATTCCTCAAAATGAAATGTATAAGAAATTAAAGCAAACAAACAAACATCATACAAAAGTAAAGTGAAAGTCAACTTGTCTCGAGTGTTTGATTCAATAATATAATAATAAAAACAATAATAATAACAGCAACAACAACAACAAGTAGTAGTAGTAAATGGAAGTATGCAAATAAATAGATTAATAAGCAAATCATTAAACAAATTAAAACAACTCAACAAAACACGCAAGTCAAGGTAAATGAAACTTCACACAACACAATAGTAAGAAATTTTAATACATGTGAATATTTATTTGTCTAAGTAAAGGAGAAAAACATCAAACATCAAATGAAAAACTAAGAAATAACATTTGAGAATTCAAATGAAGTTCTCACAAAGAGAAAGAGTAGAAGATTAAGAAGTATTAGTAGAAGAAAGAAAGTATGAAATGAATAACATAAAAACTAGAAAAAAAAAGTACTAACAACAAACACAAAAACTCTTTCTTCATTCATTCTTCTTTCTTCTTCTTTTTCTATATGAAAAATCATAAAGAAAAGCCTCCTTCTTAACTTACTTAGGTGTATGAATGTAAATGTATTGCCCTAAGTACATGTGTATTAAGATAAATATATATATGTATATGTATGTTGTATGTGTATGAATATGTCTATGATTGTGTATGTGTGTGTGTGTGTTTAAGTATGTATAGTAGTATATTGTTAACATTGAATTGGTTTCACTTTTACTTTTATTAAGGTTTTCCCCCAAATTACTTTGTAGCCTCCCACTTATGTTAATGAGAAGTCTTTCTTATAACATGAACAACAACAACAACAATAACAACAACATCCATAACAATAATAATATTTACAACAACAACAACAACAACAACAACAGAGTATAGGATGTATGTACTGAGATGGATAAATATGCAAAGAAGAGAAAAACAATTCAAATAAAGAAATTAAAAAGAAAAGTAATAACTTCAGGTTTAATACTAAACATTTTTTATAGCATAAAGATATTCAAGAAATATTATTATACTGTAAACAATTCTTAGAACAGTGAAGTTGCTTTAAAAAAAAAATAATTTATAATCCCTTATGTTATATCATGTTAACAATTAAAAACATGCGATAAGTTTACTTAAAACTAATAAAATCAAATGAAAGAATTGGAAGATGAAAATAGAGAAATATTGGTTAGATACATAATTTTACTTAATTTACTACTGATTTACTACTCTTTTTAATAAGCATACGAGAAGAGTTAAAAGTATTGAGAATAGTAGTTATAAGACAAAATAAGTTTTCATAACTTATATCTTCAATTATCTTCAATATCTTTATGAATCAATTTTTCACAATCTAAGGATATTTCGTCGTTTAAGATTAGCTTACCTTCCAAATCGTTCGGTGAAGTGTGTTCTGGCCTCCAAATATGTTTGTTCATGAATTTAAACGAAAGAAAATGATTAGATCTAGTACTGTAAGGCTGCTGGTACATTCCAGTTCATCTTCGGCTCTAAACTCAGCTCCAAAAAACTAGATTCCTGCCTTCAACATATCTCTATAATCTCTTTATGAAAATGTTAGAGGTTTATCGACCAAGCTTAATTATTTGTATAAGGATAATTTTTCTTTTGTCGCTGATATCAATGTTTTCCCATGTCTTACAAGTCTTACATCTAATGTTCCCAATAAAAGAAGTTCTTGTACCTCTATAGCATGATAGTCCTGCAGCAAAATCATTTGGAAGAATCAGAAGAGAAATGGTAGAGCATGTTTTGATTTATTCATTTAACATTGGGATAGCAAGATCGAAATCATAGCCTGTGCATTAATTTATTAATTTTTTAATCAATTAATTAATATAATTAATTTTATCATGATTACTGTTTCAATCATTAATTTACTAATTTGATTGGACTCATACATCATAAACACTTTGGCATTAACAGGATAAGGATCCATCCATATATTACGTCATACGATTTTCATGACTTTTTTACCCCCTCACTAGTCCCTGTCACACGTGGTCACATATGTGAGCCTCCCCTTCGTCACATATAAGGTCATAAAACCTAAAGATTTAGTTGGTAATATTTTAAAGTTTCGCTTTTTAATATTTTAGATTTTGATATGTGACGTCACTAAGGTTGTGACCTTTCGCATCCCTTATCACACAATGTTAAACTTCGTTCACCCCCTCCCTCCTCCTTAACGTGTGACGTAATTATGTGGATGGCCCCTAACTTCGTAGAAGCTCTCGTTCTTGGCTTTCCTCTGCAAAAAAAAAAAAAATTAATTATCAATTCCGATCTCTTTTTAATATCAACTGATTTCGCTTCACTACCAAAGTCGGAATTGAAATCAAAAGACTCGTCTTCCTTGCACAATTATTTGGCTATACTTAATAGTTAATTAATATGATTATGACTTTTAATCATTGATTTTCAATCATATTAAATATGATTTTGATACATTAAAACCATCACCTTTCTTGTTATGTGCTTTATATAGTTGCATTTAAAATAATAACTAACTAAATCGGTTGAAAAATACGGGCGCTAGAGGGAAACATACACATTTTTCAACTTCGTTTTCTATACATATATTCTTCGGTAAATATCGAAAAGATATTTAAAAACAAAAAGCTTAGACATACATACAAATATATTTACATACAGTTGAGTACAACATAAAATACACTCTACACGCTGCATAGGTTTGTGTGTTTGTGTTGAAACAAACGATGCATACACAAACATTCGTACACACAAATGTTTGACTCGAACATTCGATCATTTCATTTTTTTTTTTGTCAAAGATATTCATCATTGTTCGATGGTATGATCAAACGCTTTGAGTTCGAAAGTGTTTGATCGAGATCGAGAGATTTGTTGAGAAGGGAAACGAGAGGAAGCGGGGGTTATGGGATAGAAAGTGTAATTTCACTTCGTTGTTTTTGTTTTTTCTATGAATAACTGTAATAGAGAGAATATAGTGATGCTAAGAAAGGGAGCATTTATATAGAAAGAGTGCTTCACTTGTTCTCATCAATTGTTATTTTATGTGTTTATCAAAATACAATAGTAAATTTGTCAAGAAACAGTTCAAGGTATTTGACTGTATCCATGTTTATAATAATAACAAAACCTTTTGAAAATGATCTGATGCTAAATTTTGTCAAGTTCTTACGAACATTACTGTTGCATTTATTTACCGATGGTCTGAACAGAATATTCAAAAAAAATTTCTTAATGATTTCTTAGATTAGATTAGCTTAGATTCGAAAAGGGTGAGAATTATTACACCTCCTCACTGCGGCTATGAGTAAAAGTACAGTTCCTACGAGATTCTGGTATTCATCAAGAATTTCAAGACTTTCTTTGGAGGTATGTCTGCAATTTCATTTGGTTCCATATAATGACTATCCAGACAGCGTAGCCCGGTTCAAATTAGCCCTCACAGTGTAAAGTAAGTGTTCTGCTGTCTCCTCCTCTGCTTTACATTGCCTGTATTGGTCATTTCGACTAATCCACATAAAAAAACACCAAAGAAAAAGATAATATATTTATTTTTAAATGACATGCTATATATTTTCCAGTTTTTATTAAATGAAACTGTCGACTATTTTTATAGCATGCGAGAATTCTCCTTGTTAATAAGTCAGCAGACCTTAAAACCAAAAGAAAATGCAGGAACTGCTTCAAATAAATGATGATGATGTTCATAGTATTTCTGTTTTTATATCATGCGAGTTTTATCCTTTTATGTTTTGTTAAATAAACAAAACTAACAACAATGCATGGTCTTCTTCGGTCGCATCATTAAAATGCAGTAAAATCACAGAAGCATAACAAAAACAGTTAAGCTACTAACTGATTGCAATAACAAAGACAAAAACAACAGCAACAGCAACAATAATAATAATAACAATGACAGTGACAATAACAACAAAAAAAAAAAAAAACAACTTTGAACTTATGTATGTACGTATGTATATATGCCCCGCAGCTAACGGTACATCTGCTATGTTATTGTTATCTTCCATACGTGTGCATGCATGTGCAAGTCAACATTGGGCACACGTGTACATGACGCGCTTTTTCTCTTTGATCTCATCAACCAACTCATATGATTCTTTTGTTGTTATTCTCTCCTATTTTCTCCACTTCTTCACTGTCTCTTCTTCTAGATTTCGTTTACTGTCGTTCAATTTCTCCCCTCCTCATCTCACAGTCTTCTTTTTCCTATCTATCTATCTCTATTTGATGTCCCCTCTCTGTGTCTTCCAACTATTTGGTTTTAGTGTCCTTTGCTTTAGTGGGCGACGAGTATTTAAATTTTAATGTGTGAAAAAACGTTTTTGTTGTTATTGTCTTCACAAATATATCCTACATATGCGCGCGTGTGTGTGTGTGTGTGTGTGTGTGATGGGTATTTTTTCACACTCAGACAAACATAAGAGCGTGTAAGCAACAACAACAACAACAACAATAACACAAAATACAACAAGCAAAGTCAAATGCTGTTTTTTCTTATTGTTGTTGGTTACTTAAAATAGTCAGAAAACCATGTTGTTTTACTATTTAATGTGACTTTGGTTCTTAGGTACACTTAGACTTGTTGTTGGTGTTGGTGTCGGTGTTGTTGTCCTTGTAGTCCTTGTTAGCAGTTAAGATAAGCAGCCTGAAAAAATACTCGTAAATAAATAACGCCTGTTGGTATGCAATAGAAATTTATATGTGTGAAGCATAGAAAAGCAAACAAACAAAAAAATAATAATAATACGCCATGTAAACCGCTTCAATGAAAAATAAGAGAAAAAAAAAACAATCTCACACACACACATGCACACACACACACTCACTCCCATACACCCATATACACTTTAACATAAAGCATAAAGAAAAATTGTTTTAAAAATAGAAACAAACAAAAAAAAAAAATCAAAAAATAGAAAAATGAAAGTCAAAAGAAATTGTAACCCTCGAAAGTGTAGGTGAAAGTTTAATGACAACATATTTTTCATTTTAATGTGTTTATTTTAGGCATTTTTTTTTTCTTTCTGTTTTTTGCCAAAAGCAAACACGTTTCATATAAATATAAAAGAAAAACAATATATAGAAAATAATATCAAACAAAACAGAAAAAAAAATATTTATATTTTTTTATAGTTTGTTATGTTTATAATAATATTTTTTATATTTTTATATTATTTGCTATGTTAAAAATCAAGGAAAAAGACATTTAGGGGAATATGAGATATGAAATTGTTGGTTGTTTGAACTATTTATTATACTTCATGTTTGTCAAATTGTTTATTTTGATAGTTTTTCCAAATTTAATCCATGAGTGATTTTTATTGTTTTAAGATAAAAACCACTTTTATAGTTATTTGTTTTTTGAAAAATAATACAAAAAAAAAAAAAAAAAATGGAAAACTTATTTATATAAAATGATGATGTTCTCTAGGGACAATAACAGTTTTTGAAATATTTATAGCCTGAAATGTGAATATTTTATTTTATAAAAGTTTCATAAATTCATTAAATTTATGTATAAACATTCATTAGAAAGTTCAAAAGTAGTTTAAATTGATGGTCTATTGGTTTTAAGTTTGTACATTATAAATGATTACTTAGATCAGTTGAATGGCTTCTTAAGATTTCATATGATGTGGTCATAAATCATTTTCTTTTCAAGTATTTCTTCTGGAAATATAAAATAATCAATTTATCATATATTTATGAACTTGGTACTAAATATGAGAAAATCTACACCGATTTGATGTCTAAGAATGAAGAATACTATAAACTAAATGGTTTAATGCTGGAAAGTAATCGTTGTATTAAATGTCCAGAACACTTTCAATATTGTGATGAACAATTTAGATATTATTATGAAATAGTCAAGGAACATGTCTATTGGGTCGGGAAATTTGTGGAAATAAAAGCAAAGTTGGTTGATATTATATTAATACAAGTTATATTGTTAATCAAAGTATGCACCCATATTTTCTATAAACTTTTGCCATTTAAGCGGAAGAATGTTCATGTCGGTTGTATAAAATCATGGCGGAAGGGAATCAATGAATTCCTGAAAGCCAAATTTTATAGCTTTTTTCTACCAAAAAGTTGTCCAAATTGCGGAACAAATGCTAATACGTTGAGACTAATTCTAGTGAATAAGGAGAGAAGAAGTTCAAACTCAAATTCTTATAGCTTTGTCGAAATCATTTGTGTATCCATTCTAGACTGTTTTTGCTTAAGTTTTTGTATCATCTGGTCCAATTGTTTGCAATATACTTCAGCTGTAATCGTTAAACCAGGTTTCGTATCTGCACTAGAACACCAAATATTTACTACAAGTTTCTTTTGATGAATATTAGACTTTGGAGTGAGTTTTGGTATCACATCCTTAACCAACCATTGTGCTGACCGCTTACGATTGTCATATTGAATTCATTTTTCAGCACAAGTAATAATTTGATTCAAAAATTGATCGAATTTATAATAGAAAGCAATGATAAACAAGCTTCTAAACACTTTTCTTTCTGTTTTTCATTGAGCTCATGTGGAACCCACTTATTCAATTTTTTCACCTTACTGATTTGAGCCAAGCGAGTAAGTACTATTTTTTTTTGTAAACACCAAACGTAAGTGAGATGGGTCAACCTCAATATTGATAAATTGGATAAACATCAATATTTCTTTCGGCTTTGATGGGGGTTTTGCTTATATAGGAAATAGTGAACATAATGGCTAAATCTTAAGATTTTGACTTGATATCAATGAAATACTACAGGATACTGAGACCATAAAAGAATATTAGCGTACAATTTTATTGACTAATTGATTGATTGATTTATTCTCTGACTGATGACACAATGACTCTATTGGCATAGCGTGGGCTTTCACAACCTGGGGAAGACCGGCAACTCTCCGCCACCCACTTTAATTAAATTATTAGTCAAGAAAACTTATAAAAGTCAAATAAAGCAGCTTTACTTTTTTTTTTGTTTATTAATTAAAAATGTACTTTTAGTGTTTTTTTTTTTTTCATAGTAAAATCTTTTATACAGTTGTCAATATCAAGTTCAATTGCCAGAAATTGCTAAATTTGATAGGAGGTCATCCACATAATACATCACACGAATTTCATTTTTTTTTTGCTCCCCCTTTTCTCCTGTCACAGCTTATCACATGTCTGAGACAATGGTGTGACGACACATATTTTGCAGTGGAAACCGATAATAAAGAATCACTTTAATTCCTCTTATCTTTAAATGTTTGTCTCCTTTAGGGTTTCCATTAGGAAGGTCACAAAACCTAAAGATAGACTTGGTAATAATTTTCCGTTTAAAGATTTTTAATCTTTTAGATTTTGACGTCACAAAACATATGACGACCTCCTCCCTGTAACTGTGGTCACACTTCGTTGACACCCCCTCCCCGCGCCTCATAACGAGTGGCGCAATATGTAGATGGCCCCTAGCCCCAATGTGGACATAGTCGATCTGAGTAAATTTTTGATTAACTCTAGTTTACTGAAAGCAGATGTAAAATATTTCTCTACATTATGACAATGTTTTGTAAGCCTCATTCAAGCTTGGACTCTATAATTTATGTATTTTAACAAACTCAATTACTAGCTCTTTATTACAGTGTGGTTCTGTTGCATCTAGAAAAGCTCGTAGGCGTATGCACACAAGTTGGAATTCTTCTTTATTAATGTCTTGAGGAGCTTGATCTAAATTAAGTTCGTCCAAGATCAATAACACTGCAGGCCTTAAAAAAACTTAACCACTCATCACGATAACTCGCCCAAATAGAATGACAAGAATGTTGGACATGACATGACAAGAAAAATTACGAATTGCCGTGTCGAAGTTCAAATAAACCCACACATTCTGAAATATGTCTTCCCGTAATGAAAATAAGGAGTGTTATTTTTTTGTTTAATTGGATAGCTACTCCTTCGCTTTAGCTTGTTGATCCGTTCAGGAAAACTTGGTGCCTCTGGCTAGCACTTCGGAAGCATTGAACTTCATCCCACATCCCACGCAATTCTCTCGCTGCTTCCATCCCTAATCGTTTACCAACCGGGGACATGACCCCTTCTGTCCCCCCACGCTACGCCATTGACTGACTCACAGACTCATTGGCCTTGAACCGACTGATTAACCATTGACCCATTAACTAGATTTGGGTTTACTAACTACAGAGTCGTTAAACCTACAGAGTCATTGATCATTGACCAATGGTTGATCAATTGTACAATCGACTGTCAATAGCTAAGAGATTTCAACCAAATCTAAAATAAAAAAAAAAAATTAAATTAGTTCTGTTTAGAAGTCGTTAACAACAAACGCAAATAGACATTGTTGTCTTCAGAGTGATGAAACCGATGAAGAAATGTAAATTTATTTCTAAGGCACCCGTGAAAAGCAGAGACGAGTCTCTAGTATTGAAATAAATAGTAAATGTATAACTAAAGTTAACAAATTGATTAATTCATAGCAGAATTCTCTTAAATTTGACTATCAGTTCCTGGTATTTAAGAACACGTGTATTGCCTTAACAAAAGAATACAATACTTTTTGTTATCCTCAACCCTTTCACCAAAACTAAGTTGCATATTCTATTCCATTAAATATTTAAGTAAAAACAAATAAAACCGAGTCCCCCCCTCTTTCAGAATCAGAATCCATCCCTTTCAGTGTTTAAACACTGCATTCACATTCACTATATAAACACACACAAATTTTCTAGCCACATTTCTAACCAAAAGTACCACTTACCACTCTCATCATTTCTCATAATAGTACTTTCTTTATTTTTCTTCTGCTAAATTTGAAATTGTTTTTTTTTTTTTTTTGTTGTATTTTTTTTGTGATTCTTTTCTTTTTACTATGTTTTCAAGTGCGCCTATGTAGATTTGTTTTGTTCTTAGTGAGTTGCCTAATTGCATGTCGTGCGCATATGTTGAACGTTCAACCTTCACTTTTATCATCAGCAGTAGAAGCAGCATCGTCATAGTCGTCATAATATTAAAATATAAACAATGGTAATAGTCACAGCAGCCACAGTGGTTGCCAACAATGCTCAGCAATCATCATCAACAGAGTCATCATTGCCATCATCATCAGCATCATCATCATCATCATCATCAACATAATTATTATTATCAATGTTAGCGTCATGAGTTGATGTTGTTGTTGATAGTGATGGTGTTGTTGCTGCTATTATGCGTTCAAAATTATGGCGTTCATTTGTTAAATTTCTGTGCCAAAATTCTGTGTGTATGATTGTGTGTGTGTGTGTGTGTGTGTGTGTGTGTGTGTGTGTGTGTGTGTGTGTATTTGGCGCCTATTCTACAAGATTTTAATAAGCTTGTCAAGCATTGAATTAGATGGTTTTTCGAAAAACTTTCTCAAGTGGAAAATTTTATGCAATGCGCTGTTGTTATTTGTTCTTATCATGAATGAAAGTGGGAAGCATAAAGTAAAATCAAAAGTGTGTGAAAAAGGCTTAAGAATTCATTATATGCGTGCAGCATGGCGTATGCGTAATGATTTCTAAAATCATTTTGTAAAACTGCTGCTGATACTAATTGTTATTTGTTAAACATGTTAAAGATATGATTATAGAAATGTTTATTATATATTTTTTGTAAGAAAATCAATACAATACAATAATTTTTATTGTTTAAATCATCATGATAAGTATAATAGTTTTTTTCTTTTTCTAACTGTATTCTTTATTTGGAACTCACTTAAAAGTGGAGAATCAGGGAATGTTATGAGCTGAGATTGACATGTTGTTAAGCTAGTTAAAAGCTCTGATAATGGAATATTAAAGGATGAAAACCTTTGCTTAATCCTCCGGTGATCTGAAATGGAGATCGAGAAGGTGGTGGCTCGAGTGTGCAGGCTATTGTCCAACATATTGATGACGAGGTGGTTTTCGTGCAATTCAAGCAGGATAATATGTTTCTAGCTGCGGTTTACACTTCCCTCTGTTACCATTGACACCTGCAGGTCTTTGTAATTAAACGAGCTGTAGACATATCATTTAGCATTGACAAGTCTACATAAGAACTTGGACTGAAAACTTTGTATTGTAGTGAGTGCTCATGCAATTATATAAATGTATTAATATGTAACACTTTGTTGCTTACTAAGTAGAGAGCTGCATGATTGCACTCAAAACGGCATTTGAGGTACTATTTTGAAAATTGTAGTACATGAGCTGCATGAGTGCACTCAAAACGTCATTTGAGTTACTAATTTCAAACTGCTAGTACTTGTAGTAACAAAACCAAACGAATTGAATGGATGCTATGCCTCGCACAATATAGTATAAAACTTTATTTTGTTGTGATAATAGAATAATAGTGTAAAAGAAGAAGAGAAATATATTTTTTTGTACATAAATTTTATGAGAACTTTCTGCTGCTATTTAAGTACAGCGAAACTGGATAAATGATCAATGAATATGGATATATTTAACTGTGTTTTTATGTTTTAATATTCTAAAATGGACAGTTGTTTTATTGTCATCTTTTAATGATCTTAAGATGATAGCATTAGAATGGATAGTCATATGGTTGAGTAGATTGACTAGTAATATGATCTCCATCAAGATTGGAAGCAATGATGTTATGATCCATCTATATTATAAGATATCTTGTAATATGATCACGGACAAGATTGGACTCGAATCATCTTGTCTCTGTAATGATCCATCTATATTATGATTGCACTTGCAATTAGATCACCAACAAGATCTTGTTTTTATAAGTCTTGAAAATTTACGATATATAGATATGTGGATTAGAGAACTGCATGAGTGCATTCAAATTTATTCACGTCACAACTGAGTAAGTGAGTTTTGTAACCGGTTATGACAGAAATCATTCTCGTAGTAACCAAATGAATTGAATGGATGCAGCGCACAACATATCTCGAAACTCTATATTGGTGTGATAATAATTCGTGCACTCTGAGTGAAAAAGAATAAGAGAAATATTTATTTCTATATATAAATTTTAAAACAAACAAACGCTTGAGAACGGACGTATTCGTTTGCTTGCGCAAGGGTTCGGGTCTCGTGCATTCGTTTGTATTAGGAAAACGAAATTCTGCTACTGCGCAAACACTGAATTATGTGAGTTACTGAGTTATCAGGTTATCTCAAATTATTTTGAATGTTTGTTTTGTTCTATGAACAACTCACTCTTTTGATTGAATGCTCGCACAACAGACTCAGTAATTGTTGTATGATCTAGACAAGTTTTTGAGTGTTACAAATTACTACTTTGAGTGCCACTTACTTTAAGTGTAGTCATGCAGATCTCTAATACATAAACATAGAAAGATAAATACCAAAAGACATAAATATAAATCAAAGACTTATGTCAGCACACATTCCAGTTACATGGTAATATGATTGGCCACTTAACTCACTGACTGTCGTACATAAATATGCTAAAAATACACTATCGTTCTTCATTCTAGCCTAAGTCTTATATATACAAATTTGAGTTTCAAATTATTCGTATGTAATGCGCTGGGATACCGTTCATCGGATTCCATTGAAATTTTGTGAATGTTTATGGTTGCTTCCAGGCTTGAACATAGGATAGTTTTAGTTTCCATAAGTGTCCCCGTTCCCGAGATCTGGGGTATTCAAACAAAACCAAAAAGTATACTACAATAAATTTAACTAAAATGTCACTTTAATTTTCTGATATTCAATTTGAATTCTTTGTTGATTCTTAAAGGGTAACAGAGAGAATATAGTGATGCTAAGAAAGAAAATTAGTACGCTAGTATTTAAATAAATATTATCCCAAAAACTGAATCGAAAGCGAACAGACACTTGTATTATTTGAGCTTGTATCAGGGGAGTACAACAGTATGATTTGGGCGTTTGATTTTGAAGTTGTGCCCTAGATTTCAATGCCATAAGCCCATACTGGCTTGAGAATAGTTTTAAAGCAGATTAGCTTATTTTTTGAATTGTGCCACATGAGTAAACTCATCTTGACTAGTTTGGGGATTAGCTGTTTCCTTTTGTTTATAATGTCGGTTTTCCAGGTCTACAAGCTGAGGTGGATCATACAACAGTAAGTTTGCTTCATTGAATCATCTAAAAGGGTAAATTTAAGTGATTTAATTGAATTTAATATCATTTACTAAATGATTCCTTGCCCTTTCTTTAAATGCAATTTGCAATTCTTATAGTTTATAGTCAGAAAGTCTAATATGTTTAGTTCAAATTAAGTTGCCTTCCTATCTGCTTCATGAACTACATACATACATATGTTCAAAATTCTCCCTTTTCCCTGTAGCATATTATCGCAAATTGTACTTCCTTCATCTTTTACCTATTGCAATCATCTTCTCAATGTTTATACACTCATACGAGTACAATTTTCATTTAATCAAAAGAAAAGGTAAACAGACTGACTATACATCATATATTCTATGACAGACAGTTCAATTTTATTTACTTTTTCCATTTACTATCGCATACAATTTTGACACACTCAGACTTTCCTAGCTGAGCTTCTCATACCTGTCACTGAACTGAACACTACTGCACCCAAAAATTTGCCACTTAACTTACAGAAATGAATGAATGAAAGTGGCAGTTCTTCACATTCAATTATTAGAAGAAGAGAATAAAATGTCTACCCAACACTCATATCCACTTAATATCACTTCCGGCTCGTGTAAATAATCATCATGATTGGCTCCACACCCAAAAACACAATATACATAAAAAGAAGAAATAAAGAAGTCAAAATATTACTGTATAAGAAATAAAGGTAAAGAAACCAATTACAAAATGTAATATTACAACTTTTTGATTGGAAGCAAAATAAAACAAAAAAAAAAGGAAGAGAGAGGAAATAAAGACCTAAACTTATCAGTTATGCAAATAATTAAACACTTATTTGTATTCTAATGGACTTGGCACCTTTAACCTATGACTTACAATAGTTCCCTGGCCCCTGATCCCTGTGTCTCTCTCTCTCTCTCTCTTGTATCTAGTAAATCTTTTAGTACCATTCCAACACTATTTGTACTATTCATTATGTAAATTTTTGGGTTCACAAATTAAGAATGCACATAAAATCGTGTTTGAAAAGTTCATTAAAACTAGTAAAGTCCATTAAAGTTTTAAGTCCAAAAAACTATTGTATAAACATAGGAGAAACTTGTAGTGAAGCATGAAAAACCTCGATAGAATATATAAACACACAGGCCAACAGACTATCAGACCGACAGACCATTGCCAAATTCATGCTATAGAAAAATGTCGAAAAAGAAAAACGACCAAAGCGAAAAAAAACACAAAAAAAAAAAAAATAAGACATAAAGCAGTAAAGTCGTAAAGAAAAATAGTTTCAGCAAACTGCATAATCTGCACAAACCAACTTAGCATTTTCCACCAAAAAAATAAAAAAAAGGAAGAAGCAAAAAGAGAGGAAATGAAAAAAGAAAATGTTAGCAATGAAAAGTATAGAAGTGGTAGTAACGGAAGTGAGTAATGTGGGTGGTTTTGTGTAAATGAATGAGTATATATATATATGTGTGTGTGTGTGTGTCTGTGTGTGGTTTTCTTGACAAACAATAAACCAAAAGAATAACGCAACTTTCACAGTTTTGCTCTTTGTCCTTTACTTTACTTTACTTTACAATCCCATTCCCATTCCTTTTCTTTCCTTTTATTTGGTTACATTTCTTGCAACAACATTCACTCATCGTCATCGTCATCATCATCATCATAGTCTACCTTCGTTTACTACTTAGTAGATTCCTATAGATGTACGTAGATACATCATAGTATAGTATTTATAGAGTCGTGGCATTTCCGGTTTGACTAACAATGAGCAAAAAAAAAAAAGAACAAGACATAAAAGTCATGCAGGAAGCACAATACGCAAGAAACTTTTAGTCTTTATTTATTCTACTTTTTTTTTTCTTTGGATTTTAGAATTTTCTATTTTTATTGTATTTACGTGTTTTTATTTTTTTTTTTATTTTTATTACTATTTATTTTTAATTTATTGTATTTTTAATGTTCTTGTTTATTCAATTTATTTATATCTTATTTATTTTTATATATTTCAATCGAACAAAAGAGATGAGGAGAATCGGTAGGGTAGATTAGTCAGGATGACTGCTTGTCCATTTCTAAGCAATCTATGTAGTGGTTTCACAATTTTTAAGTTATTAAACTCATTGTTCCACAGAGAGAACTGGAAGAGATACAATAAGAACCTAATACTGGATATTCCTGCCTTCCATATTTTTCTAGTTGAAACTAGTACATCGGGAAAATATTCAATCATTTCAAACAATATTTGATCTATTGCCAAGTTCTTCATTCCCTCATCTACAGTGGAAAAGATATGAAAGTTTCATGGAAGCTGTTTTTACTTTGTGCATTTCTACTTATAATTATAATCTTCATGCAGTTAATAGTATTATAAGTTTGTTCTGAGGTTTGTAACACACAGAAGGAGACATCGGAGACCCTATGAAGTACATATATTCGAATAGGACCGTTAGGAGGGGTACCTCCAATAAAAATTCATGTTCATATTAGAAAAAGGATTTTGGTTTTTGTACTATCGACTCCAAATTTGGACACTCTGAGTGGCTAACACATATCCATCAACCATGTAAATCTCAAGAACCTCGGACCACTAAGAGACATATCTCCCATACAAACTCTGATCCAAATGAATGTTTTTATTAGAAAAACTTTTTTGGTTTTTGTACTATCGACTTGAAATTTGAACATTCTATGTGCCTGATCTATATATCTCAACCATGTCAATTTCAAAACCCTCAGATAACTAGGAGGGGTACCTCCCATACAAAACCCAGATCCAAATTGATCTTTTTATTAGAAATTTTATTTTTCTCTTTGTACTATCGACTTGGACATCATCATCCCGAACCATGTTAATTTCAAATCCCTCGGATAACTAGAAGGGGTACCTCCCATACAACTCCAGATCCAAATTCATGTTCTTATTAGAAAAACTTTTTTGGTATTTGTACAATGGAACTAAAATTTGGACACTACAAGTATCAAGGCCCTAGGACCACTAAGAAGAGTACCTTCTATACAAAATATGAGCTCAGAAGATATAAAAGGTGCGTGAAGAGTATTACAACTTCGGCATAGCCAAAGTTAATATTTTTTTTTTTAAATGTTTAGCTGACTTTGATTGAAGGCGATCCTTTGAGTTTTACCCCAGGTGAATACACTTTAAGACCAAGAAAAGTCTTTAGTTTTTTGTTTTTTTAAATTTTCACAAAAAAAATAGTTCAAGTGAATAACAAAATAAAAAAAAACACAGTAATAAATCCAAAGGTTCATCTTCAGTTTTCTGCTATTTCAAGTGTCACTTGGTATTGCATGAATGACTTTCTCCGCTTTGTGCTTTGTTTTTGTTCCTCATCCTTTTATAATACTAAGTTGAGTACTTGAGAAAATAAAATGGATTTTTATATTGAATTTGAGACGTGGTCTAAGTGATTTGTTTTTTTTGTTTTGTTTTGTTTAGTTTAAAGAAAGTTTTGAGTTGGAAAGTAAAAAATGAGAGATTCAATTTATTGAATTGATTGCTAAAGGATAAAGGTTGCTAAAATATTATATTATCCTTTGGTACAGGGTTTTTTTTTAACCTCGAACTTAGTCTGTTACTTTGGTGAATAAATTTTTTAAAAAGACTAAATGGTAAGTTAGGATGATAAACATATTTTCATATAAATTATGGCCTCACTAATTTTTTTGTATTCTAATTTTTGAAGACAGCAGTTGGATGTCTTTCTTTCCTAGATAAACTTTAAAGTTTAATTAGATGTTCATCAGAATTTCTTTTTTCTACTTTTATGAATGTCTAGTGACAGATATTCTTCATCCAATAAAAGGATATTGATCCTTTGTTGTAGCTTTTTTGAATGCTCGATTGTCGATCTTATCACCATAAATTTATACCCAACTAAGATAAGTAAGTGTTCTGTACTAATGTTGATAAACACCAAGAAAAGATTGATTGATCAGAAACTAATATAAATTTGTTTACATGTAGCTTGAATTCATATTATCTCAATAAACATAAAGTCTTATGTTAGTATAAAAAATTCTCAATGTTCAACTTAAAAAAAAAATTATTCTTTGAACTATTAAAATTCTCCCTTACTTTTACTTATGAGTATTGAGGCTGAATAAACTTTTAACAAAAAATGTCTGTGAATGTCAACTACAACAATAAGAAAGAGATAATGAAATTAAAAAGTTACATAATAGTTGGTGAATTCTTCACTCAGTCAGTTGTCAAGGGATGCACAATAAACAGGAAGTTTAACACTTGCACTTTCTGACAGCTGAGTTCTTTACCAAAACATAACAAGCAAACTCAAGTTGAAACATAGTACAATACAATAAAACAATTCAATTTCAACTTACAAAAACTACAATTCAACATAAAACTACAAAATAGAAAATATAGCATCATGTAGTACATAAACATCTGGTACTATGTCCTTAGACCATAAACTTTGTATTTCATGCGTAAATTTTCTGTTTCAAGGAATTTTTCTTATTCCTAGAGAATGAAAATTGAGAAAAAGTTAGAAAAGAATCATTTGTCATTTACAATAAAAAAAAAATATTCTCATTTTTAGTACCAAAAAATGTCTGTGGGCTGGTTTAGATCTCCATTATGTTTCAAGGAAAATAACAACTATGCTTATTGTATAGACAGAAATGATATTATTCTAAGCAAATAACACAAAGATCTGGTGACAGAATTTTTGGAAATACTGTTTCCAACTCAGGATTCTTAACTGGATATTGCAGGGTAAAAAAGAAGTAATATGAATCATCTAGATATACGTGTATAATCACACTATTGAAGTGAAATCGCTGAACAAAATGATAGGAATCAAGTTTTAAAATAATGACTAGAATTGTGTTCTATAGACTCGTATAATACTAATATTGCATGGCGCGCATTGCTACGCCCCCGACGTGAAGTTTCTACTTGATTTTTGTAGACATTGTTCTTGACAGTACGTCATTCAAATCTTTTCTACTATTACAAATAGTATAAGTATAAATCATTATCGGTTCAACGGTGTACACGTGATCTATTTATGAGTGGTCATGCTGTTTCGTCCGACAGGCGTCGGTCATGTCACCGCGTATTTTATTTTTACTTGTTTTTTAATAAATTAAGGCAATTTTTAAAATTTTGCATAGCCTATAGCATGACACAGATATCAACCATATTTTTTTTTTTTTATTTATTTGTTTTATTTGCGATCTATCGTAAACGACAATAAGCAAATTGATTGTACAACCTTATGACTTTTGTATTAGTTTAATTTAAATAGGAACTCTGAACGGCAAATCCAGTGGGTGCAGCCGATTCAATCTTCGAGTGTGCTGGCTGTTGTCAGGCAGGTTGACTGCAAGGTGATTGTCATGACTTTCCAACCTGGAGATATTTTTGTTGTTGATTCTTGCAATCTCCTTACCGATCGTGGGTGTCTGTAGATCTCTGTGTAAAGTTGAGTTTCGCTCCAACAAGTCTACGCAGTAGTTTTGACTGAAATCTTTGAAGAATCTCAATGTTTGAGTTGGAGGCAGAGCGTCAGAGCTGTATTCCATAAGTCCACACACCGGTTTAAGTATAGATTTATAGAGTAACAGCTTGTTTTTCAGGCTTAGCTGCGAGCCTGATCTTAAGAGTAAGGACATTTTTATTAGTTTAAGGTCGGGGTGTTTCCTTTTCAATTTTATGTGAGGCTGCCAAGTTAGCCTCCTATCGAGAGTTAGTCCAAGGTATTTTGCTGTTGTGCTTTCCAGAATCGTGTCTCCATTAAGAATTATAGGAGGGCAGCTCTTGCGATTCATGGTAAAGGTTACATGAATTGACTTCTTTGTGTTCACGGCAATGTTCCATATTTTGAGCCACGGTTTTAGAATATTTATCTGATTCTGCAAAATGGTTGAAGCTATCCCAGGATGGCTATCAGTAGCTAAAAAAGCAGTGTCATCTGCATATGTTGCAACCAGGATTCTTTCATCACTTGACATAGGTAGGTCAGCAGTGAAGAGCGTATAGAGAATGGGTGCCAGCACACTACCCTGAGGTACTCCAGCTTGGATGGCCTTGATGTCCGATTCTTTATCGTCACATCTTACGTATCAACCATATGAATGCAAAAATAATATCCAAAATCGATTCAGCGGTTTGCGAGTCCATTGATAACAAATGAATAGGAATTCATTTTTATATGTATAACGGAGAGAAGATTGTAGAAGAAGATAATTCATTTATTTAATTTAATTTATTGTAAGTGGCTTATGATAGCTAAAATAAGATACAATTATGCATGTGTCTACCGTGTTTAAATATTGTATAAATATATACTCGTATATATGTATATATATATTGTTGTTGCATGTTTTATTGTTGATTTTGTTTGGATCATTTGACTTAGTAAAATCAAATTTTTCTTTAAGAAAATTTATTAGTGGCGCTGATTATTCTTAAACTAACAACAATTAGGGGCCGCATCATCCACATATTACTTCACACGTTATTGGGGGGAGGGGGTCAACTAAGTGTGAGCACCTGTACAGGGAGGGGGGACATAAGCTTTGTGATGTCACATGTCAAAATCTAAAATATTAAAAAGTTTTAAACGAAAAATTATTACTAAATCTATATTTTCCACTGCAAAATATGTGACGTCACACCAGGGGGATAGGGGAGCTCTAAAAAAAATTGCAGTTCGAGTGACGTAATAAGTGGATAATATTTTTTAAACCAAGATTAATAATTGTAGCTGCTTCAGATGAATATAAAAGTAGTGTTTTGTGAATAAACGAAATAATTTTGTGAATTGTCTGATTCGACGATGCATACAACGCCACCACTAACACCGGTTGACCATGCTCTGTGCTACATTCACAATGGCATATTTCTCTTACTACATTTATGAGTACTGCACATGACAACGGATGGTTGACGTTTACCGTAAGATGTATCATATGTACGAGTGATAGAGTGGCTCTCTATCACCAGATCGAACATATTTTCAAAGACTATGAAATTATATAGACTAAACAAAACGCTCAAAAAGATATGGCTCTTTTTTTTCTCATTCTCCCAAAATTCGTGATACTCAACAACAAATAGTGTGTGCAATTGTTTCCGATATTCCGAGAAGTCAAAAGCAAACTTAAGTAAAGCATCTCTCTTTTACTCATCCATAAAGATTCATTCTCTATGCTTCAGACGCACAAATCAATGCTTACCCCTCTACGGCTCTCAAGCGTCATCCCTCAATTGGAATTCCATTTCACTTTTGTTGGTCTTACACCTCGCTAAAAAAGTTTCATTTCAAAATCATCTAAAAATAAAATTCAGAAAAGGAAACTGCAGAATCTGTTGTGGCACTGTGAGAGTGTAATATAGAACAGAATTCGGTAACTGAGTAAGTTGCCCTTGCCTACAAAACAATGATTTCGAAGACATTCCCTAAATTTCTGAGCATCTCTAATTTAGAATATTTTTGTTACAATATGCCCATTGGAGCCCATGTTAGTTATGAGGTAACAACTTCCTGCTATGCTCTTCTCTAATCAAACTTAATTAAAATGTTACAAAAAAATAAAAATTTAATCTATTTTATATCTACGAGTATATGAATAATATATATCTTATAAAACGAAATACCCCGTCTCGTCTGTTTGTCTGAACGCAATGATCTCAAAAACTCCCAAATAGATTTTTATATGGCTTTCACCAATGGATCAAGTGATTAATGAAGAAAGTTTAGGAATTTAAAAAAAAAAAACCCAAAGGAACTGGTGAAAAATCTAAGAAAATCGAAAAGAGTGAGGCGTGCAAGTGAGATGCATATAAAGCTTAGAGAAATATTCTAAAATCATTCAAGTTGCCTTTGACTGACATCTTTTCAGGTTAGCAAATCACTATACATTAATTTTTTGGGGAAGGAGAGTCGGGACAATGTCTGCCCGGGTATCTAGTTTCCAAATAAATTTTGAGTTATGCGACTCACTTCAACTTATTTAGTGAACTCATTTATTTAAACTTTACAAACCAAACTACAATACTAAGTAAGCACCACCTAAAAGATAAAAGTATGACTTTGTATGTTATTTTAACTACATAGTATTGTTATAGCAAAGTTCCATTTGAATTGTGCTTATCATTGGCATAACTTTCCATTATTCACTGCATTTTATGTGCCACAGTATTTTGCCAACTTCATTCAACCAACCCCATATCATCATCTTACACTCTTAACTGAATTCATAGAAGAAGTACTCGTATCTACTATGTAATGTCGAAAGCGAAAGCCATGTATGTACCATTGCCACACCTACGACTCATTTATCGCTCTACTTACTCACTACTATAGCATAATAGGAATTGTGTGTATGTAGCGCAATCAAATCAAATAATATGAACTGCAAAAAAAAAAAAAAATAAAAAAAAAAACGAAACGAAACGAAACACACACAACAAATTTCAACTCATGCGGGCGTCATTTAACTGACCCCTAAAAATAAAACCCGAAACCAAAACCAACAACTCGTACTACTCGTACTATTATACTTACTCTGCTTACTAACTAACCAACAATGATACCCTTCATTGGCATTGCCCTAGAACGCCTTTGGCCATTACCACGCAACATTTTTTGGCTTATACTATGAGAATTTATGTTTGTTCATTCAACTTTTGGACAAAATTCATTGTATGACTACAACTAGAAATGAAAATGAAACTACGACGACGACGGAAAATTTGACTGAAATTTGTGTTCTGTGTTTGTGTTCATTTATTTATTTATTTTTTTTTTTTTGGCCATGCTTCGCTTGCCTCGGCACGTTTAATTTATGCGTTTCTTTAATTTATTATTTTGTTGCATAAACTCACGCACACACGTGCTTATACTACATATGTATATAGTATTTATGTCTATGTATCTGTGTGTGAATATGCGTGCGTATGTGTTTCTGTGTGTGTGTGTGTGTGTGTTCTCAAAATAAATCTCATACTCCCACAAAAGAAAAGAAAATGGAATAAAAAAAAAAAAAAAAATTGGCAAAGGGCTGTGAGCAATCAAGCCAACTTAACTTAACTTAACTTGACCAGAGAAAACCAGAAAGGAACAGAACTCAACTGAACAGAACAGAAATGAAATGGAGTCGTTAGCAGAGGCAACATCGTTGACGCTCATTGAAGGCAACAGAGCATTTTATTTCATTTTTATTATTGGCTGAATTTCATTTTTTTTTTCTTTTCTTTCTTTCTGTTTATGTCCTTTTTAATACCCTTCATTAAAAATAGGGTATATTTATAATAAATAGAGGCAATTTTAGGCAATTTATGCTTATGAACCACGTATGATAAATAAGTCAAAGTCAATTGTTGTCAAATAGTTTGGTAAAAGATTACAGAAGCTTTGTCGTCTATTCCTGCAATTGGAAATAGAATCATTAGTATTTGTCTATTGAAGACTTCGCAATATTGACTGGAAAATGACCTTAAATGTAAAGAAGAAACCCCAAAACTTTCTTAGCCTAAAGGTTCCTATTTCAGATAACTGAAACATTAAAATATTTTTGATCAATTAGACTAAAATAATTGATCCAACTTCTTGAAGACAATTTTTGTTTATAGAAACTCTAGAAAGAATATTTAATAAGGGGAAAATATGATGATTATTGAACTTTTTGTGTACACTGACTGATATCCCCAAGATCTCTTCTAGCCACAGAATCGAGTTGAAATTGTCCTTTTTAATATCATAGCCACTGACCAGAAGTGACCTAGATTAGTAATAGATTATTAATGATGTAGAAGCTGTTCATCGGAGTCCAGATGGTTTCCTCTGGATTGTTTCAAAATTTGAATATGATTTTCAGAGACAATCCCAATATTCTACGATGGACTCTAAGCTAACACTGAGTTATGTATTCTTCCAAAGAAGTGGGTCCTTCTTTGCCTTCTACTTGCGTACTCGACCCTGCTTCGCACAGGTTATTCCCTTTCTTACTATATTTTTACTGTTACACTTTAAATATCAACAAAGAACAGAGTTTGAGTATCGGAAAATTAGAATGTTACTTTCGTTAATTTTTTTTAGTATACTTTTTGGGGTTATTTGCATGTTCTGGATCTCAGGAACGGGAACACATATCGCCACTAAAACTATCATATGTTCAAGCCGAGAACCAACCATAAACATTCACAAAATTTCAATGGAATCCGATGAACGGTATGGCAGCGCATAGCGCACGAACAATTTAAAACACTAATTTTTATATATAATATGGAGGCAATTTATGCTCATGGACCACGTGTGAAAAATAATTCAAAGTCATTTGTTGTCGACTAGTTAGAAGCTTTGAATTCTATTCCTTCAATAAGAACCAGAATCTTTAGCAATACGTGTATACGAGACCCGATGTCTTTTGAAGACTTTTCAAGAATATCTGGAAAAAACTGAAAAACCTTAGACCTAGAGAAGCCCCAAAATTTTCGTAGCCTTAAGTTTCGTAAATAAATTTTTCCGATTTTTTTACTGAAACATTAACATATTTTTGATTAATTTGATTAAAATAATCAATCCAACTATGATGAACTATTTGAAGAGCTTTTTGTTTATGATTATTGAATCTTTTGTTTCCACTGACTGATATCCCTAAGATCTGTACTACCTACCTCAATCATTCTTATGAAGCTCAGTGGGAATTGCCTTTTGTAACATCTTAGCCACAGATCAGAAGTTACCTAGATGATTAATGATGTAGGAGCTTTTTGTCGCAATCATCGTCAAAGGGTTCCTCTGGATAAACACAAAATTTGCAGGTGATTTTCATAATAATATTAATTAATAATTTCAATATTCTAAAATGAACTCTTAGCTATGCACTCTTCCTAAGAAGTAGACCTTTCTTTGAAAGTTTTTTCTCTTTTTTAGGTATTCTGCTTATTCCTGTGTGACCTGAACTCGTATTATATATCCAGTATAAATCTTCTTCATACTCTACTAAACATAAATTCCAACTGTAAGTAGTAGAAACAGGATGCCAATGACCAGAAATAGTGAAGCTCATAAACTAATAAGCAACTTTTTGAAAAGTATCTTCTCTTTAGAGTTTTTGTTGTTGTTTTTTTTTTTTTTGGAAACTACAAAAACCAAAATACCAAGAAGTAAACAATGTTCCAATGGTGAGTAGCAAAGTTGCCAGGTGTGGAAAGATGAGAGAATTAATAGGCGAAACATAGCGTTGCATTGTCTCCATATTGTAACAATTTGTTTTATAAAGTAGATTTTAACAATGTGACTCTTCAAAAAAATCCTAAAATTATAAAGTTTCTTTGAAATGTTTCCCTAATCTTCCTTCCTTGAAGGTCATAACAACATCACTATAACCTAATCAGAAATTATTGTATCTCTATCATTTACTTCTCTAATATGAGCACGTACTAAAATGTATCTTTTTGAATGGACATAAAACAATGTCTGCGATTTATATCCAAACATATAAGTACGAGTATAAGTATTTTTACTTTGCTTTGTTTTATTATTATTTTTTTTTTATAGTTTGTCAACTGCGTTTTAGCGTTTTATGAAGCAATTCTGCTTAGTAAGTATTATAGTAAGTGACCACTCCATTTGAGTAATCTATCTTGGACTTGACTTATTTCGACTTGACCCTCCCTCACTTACTCACTCACTCAGTCACTCACTCTTTTTTTCTTAGCCTCTTCACTTGACCATACTTCACATGATTTAATTTTGCATGCCAACAAACTGAAAACTTAATACCAACAAATTCTTCGAATTCGACTTGCACTAAATCATTTTTTTGCCATCAATTTTGTGTCTTCATTTTTTGACTTTTTGTTGGTTTCTTTTTATTTGGCCACAAAATAAGTTAACTTACAAAAAGAAAGAATAAAAGATGTAAAAGCAAACAAAAAACAAAAAAAAAAAAACAAAAATTAAATAGAAAAGTTGCTATAATTGGAGTTGATTTATTATCTTTATTGACTTTGTGTCTAAGTCCAAGTCTAGTGGAGCAAATAAATGAAGGAGCACCAAATTGACCAAGTCTCAGTTTCACATAGACCGCACAACAATCAGTTAGTTATTCGTGTTATAATACTACTAAAATCATAAAGTCAGTTCTTAATCCATGATGTGTTAAATAATACAATTATGTATTACAATATTTGAACAGAATTTGTGTTTACTTATAAAAAAAAAAAAAAAAAAATAAGGAAAATAATTAAAAATATTTTTTAATATTTATTTTTTAATTAGTTTTCTATAGTGTGATGAAGTGCTTAATAAACAATAAAGTGTCCATTGAATAACCACTACCTGCTGCGACAAATGAAAAGAAATCTGTTTTCTTGTATTTTCTCACTTTCATTTGGTTATTTGCAAACTTATTTCGTGTTTTGCAATAGTATGATGTGGCACTGTACGGGTTAATGTTTCTCTCAGCTTTAGTTGAATGTCATTTCAATTTAAATTTTAGACTCACATTTTGCTACTGACACTTTAATTAAAACCTTGAAAAGTTGAAATGATTTGGTCAAGTTAAATGCCTGCAATTGTGGTTAAAGAACTTTTTCGACATAAAAGAGAAAGAAACTAATTAAAATAGCAGGGGAAAAGTTGTGTAAAGTATAAAGCAAAATACCAAAACTCGTAATTTATCAGTTGAAGATGCTTATCTCATACTGAGATTGACAAGTTTCCCACAAACAGAATAGGAAGTTTTATGAACGCATAATACGTATTTTGTTCAAGGGATTACAGAAAGTCATCTCACAAAATGACAAAGGAATAATATCCACTACATTACATACGAGTATCTGTGGCAATAAGTCATAGTAGCTTATGTCGAAAATCTATGTTTTGAGATATTGTCCATTTTGTGTAAAGTAATTTCTGTTTGCTTCAATTTCATATTTATAAGTTGTTACACAAAAAAAATTATAAAAAATTAAATACATGCTAAATAAATTTTTGTAAAATATTTTTATAAAAGTAGATTTCACAACCTTTTTAACAAGTATAAATTTTATTTAGTTTATTTATTCCAATAATTAATTTTTTAAAAGAGTTTGAAAATTGGATTTGTGACAAAAAACCATAGGTATACGAATTTCTAGAGGTCAGGGTAAACTATATATAACTATGATTCTATACCATATTTTTAGAAATTTTTTTTAGCCAAAATATGTGTATTGAAGCGGTTAATAGTAATAGCGTTCAAACTCAATTCACTCAATTTTCGACATAAGCTACTATGACTTATTGCCACAGATATGTAATACCATAAATCAAGGCTGTACTACCCGCAGCCCAAGTGAAGCCTGAATGAGGCCCAGACACGCTCGAAGTGACAACAGAGGAGAAACAGAAATTTCTTTCTTTGGTGCAATGACTGTTTTTTTTTTTTTCATTTTTCCGACAAAACATTTTTCTTTTCCACATGTGGACAAACTCATCACGGATTAATTTCAAAGTTAAAAAAAAGGTTGGACAGCCCTGCCAACCCTGCTTAAAAATCGAAACAAACTAATGGGCAATTTACAGTGCTTAAAAAGTAGCCCATTTTTGAAAGCAGCTAATAAAGCAGCTTTTTTTTACAACAACCACCGGGAAAATTGCTTCTTTGAGGATTGATGTTGTAGAAAAAAAGCTACATAAAAGTGTTAAACATGTTTTTCAGGTCATGAGCTGTCAATTTGTTAACCAGTGCAGCAAAGTTTTTGGCCAGTGCTGCATATTTTTGATCATGTCCGCCTTTTTTCGTGTCATTCTCGACATTGCATCATTAAAGAAAATTTTTAATTGTAGTTTTTTTTAAATAATAAGTATTAATAACATTAGTAGCAGGAATGAAAAAGGAACTGCAAGAATTATTTGTACACACTGTTTTCAATCATATATTTTTCACAATTATCACAATAATCCACAACGTTCCATTTGTATGTATAGCCAAAACAAACAAAACAGCTGATTGCACTATAAACACCTACTTAAAAAGCAGTCATTTTTAAGCACTGTAAATTGCCTATAAACCTACAAAAATTTAAATCCATTTATATTTTCCTCTCTTTGATAGAATCCAAGAAATAGTAGACTCCCAGAGAAATGTAAGAATAGATAGACATTTCCTTCACTTATAACCAGAGCGGATATTTACTTAAAAATTGCTTATTGCTTAAGCTTTCTGCTTATTTCGTATTTAAATGCTTATTTCAACAATTTTGCTTATTAAAGCTTATTTCGTCATTTTGTTCGAAAACAAAAAGATAAAAATTCTCAACTTTGTTCACAAGAATAATTCCATATTTCAGTAAAAACATTAATTCTTTCTGGTAATAATGTAAATTGCTCATTTCTTAACAACAGGTTTACTAATTTAGGGGTATTTTCAAAAGTCACATTCAGAAAGAATATTATAAATAATCACAATTACTAGAAAACCCCCTAAAAAACAAACCAATTAACTATTTTTAATATTCTTTATTTATAAATTATTTATTTTATTTATTATTTATTTAAGAGTCGTAGGCCTAAGTTTTTTATTGTATAATTTACCTAATATAATAAATAAATAAAAAAAATTATTTAATATTTCAAATATAATTGCGTTTTTTATTGATTTTGTGTGTTGAAAATATCTCTGCTTAACAAAAAAAAAAAAAACGGGTGTATTGGTAGCGATCAGCTAGTTTGGTTAAACAAGTTTTGTATATAGTAGTGGATACATTTAATAACGAAATCCCAGTAGTTGTTCAATTCAAACCGCTTAATTGAAGATATCGCTTATATGAAACGCTGTTTTTCAAGCCTCACAATTTGCTACTGTGAAACTTGAAACCCGAGGAATACCAATTAATGAATCTATCCGCATTGTCAAAGGAATATGCTCCTCTATAAATATCTGCTTTAGAAAATAAAGAGTATTTCGAAAAGATTAACGCCATCATTGGCAGAAATAAGGAATGTAAATACCTTACAGAAATAAATGGCATTTTGCACTAAGTATGGAAGCCACGAACTAAAACTTTCCGCAACAGAGTTGACTCTTTTTTTTACATATTGTGTCCTGCATTGTCTGCAGATGTTGAAAGATGTTTCTCCTCATACGTACTATGTAGGCATCTTATTCGCTCTGCTTATAACCAATAAATAGTGGCCATGATAACCCCAAAATTTTGCTTTTATCTATTATAAACTTTACATTAAAGTAATGATGTTATATATACTCACTATAACTATGAAGTGTAGAGTAAAACAAACAACTTTAAAATAAACAAAATAAAACCAAAAATAAAAAAAAAAAATCTTGAAAAAAATAGCAAGTAAACTGAACTGTAAAAAGGAGTTTAAATTACTGTAATTTAATAACAAATGGCGGTTTCAGTCATTATCTGACGCGTCGCACTTTTGCTATTATTTCAGACTGATTTTGAACTCGATGTCGCCTTTTGTTGAATAAATGAATGAATGAATTCAGGAGAATTTCCCGAGTTGCTGTGGTTGTGGTTATGCTAGGATTGCGTGTCAACGTTGGTTTACCAAACTGTTACTTTTGTTGTTACATTAATGTTGTTGTTGTTGTTGTTATTGTTACTATTATTGTTGTTGTTGTTGTTTTTATTGTGGCAAAGAAAGAACTCAACCAGGCTGACACTCCTTTGTCAATGCCGCCTATACTGACTGACTGCAGTGTGCAGAACATCAAGAGTGTGTCCATGAAAATATATAGCAAAACAAAAAAGAATAAACAGCAGGACAAACTAAACCCAACTAAACTAAAATAAATATATGCATGTATGTACTTATATCATATACAGCTATGTACGTATAAATGTTTAAAGAGGAGAAGGACACAGAAGATCGTTGCATGATTGCATGCAAGCCTTGTCCTTCACTTCAGTCATATAAAGTATGCTTCTTTTGGTTAAACCGTGCAGAGCAGCGGAAAAAAAAATAAATAGGAAACCTGACATGAACATACACAGACAGTGACACACACACACACACACACATACATACATAGATAAACACAGAGACATGCATGGGGAGAATGATAAATTTCTTAACTGATCCCTTGGCGACGTCATTGCTAGATAAAATATGTCAATCAGTATGATATATTTATTTATATAAATTTGACCCAATTGACTTTCTTGTTGTGTGAAATGAAAAAAAAAAACAGAAAGACATCGAAGAGTTCATAAGGACATATGAACCACATTCAAGATCTCACTTAATAAAGAACTGATTGATAAATCCCTGACATTGGATCAATAGATTATAAATAAGAGTAAAATTGGTCACGTTAGCTGATCTCAACAGAAAGTGATGTGCAAGAAAAACTGTGAATCAAGAAACTAGCATTTGAATACTTAAAAAGGAAAATAAGGAGCTTTATTTTGTGGACGAACCAATGAGCTGAACATTGGACTAGCAAAGCTTGTTGGAAAGGAACGAACATTATTAGAATAAGTGAAATTTAACGAGGGCCGCTCTCCAACGGAGTCACCATTTGATTGGATTGTACCAAATCTTATGAACTCAATGTTAGGCTAAGATTCACAGTAATTTAAAATAATTTAGGCATCAGTTCATAACCATTGATTGATGACATAAATCCGCGACTGCACACTTGAGTTTAAAAAACGATCAAAACTGTGTTTGGAAACTGGTTGCTTCAAAGAACAAAGAAAGCAAATATGGTTCCTTCAGCAGCAAAAGTCACGGTCAGGCTTGCTAACTTAGGGGTATTTTCAAAGACAAAATCTGAAGAAAAACGCAATTATATGTGAAATTTTAAATAATTTATATAATAAAGAATATTACAAAACGATAATTGGTTTGTTTTTTAGGGGGTTTTCCCAATAAATGTGACTATTTATATTTATTTCTCTAAATCTGACTTTTGAAAATACCCCCAAGTTGGCAAGCATGGTCACGACCATCATTTTTTAAGATTTAAAAGTATCAATCCTTATCGACTTCATTAAAAAATGAATACATTATTGGAAGAAGAAAGACGAAATCATAATAAAATGAACGAATCGAATTGCAACGACAGTAAAAGCTCCGTCATTAAGACAATTCATTGGCTCTCACACATTGTCAGTCACAATGGCAGAAATACAAGTACATGAATCAGGCTTTTAGTAAATACGAGTACGCAATCACCAGCTTTATTTTCCAAATTTAGTTCCCTGTGGCAATTATCTGTTTCGTAACATGAAGAAATAGCTAAATGGAAAGACATGAACTCAGAATTAATTAATGAAAAAATGAGAAAAATCTAGAAATTTTAAGAAAGTTTATTTTTCAAATTGAATTTCTATCCATTTTTTAAAATTAACTTCCACGCCGCATCTATCTGTCTGTCTGTCTGAACGCGATGAACTGAAAAACTACTAAACGGATTTTCATATGGTTTTCACCAATGGACTAAGTGATTCATGAGGAAGGTTAAGGAAAAAAGAGAATTAAAAAAAAACCTAAAGGAACAGCCGAAAAATCTTTAAAAAAGAGTGAGGTGTTTAAGTGAGAAATATTTTAAAATCAATTGCCATTAAATCAATGAAATCAATAAAGTCACCTATGACAAACTCCCATCTCATCAGGTGAGCCAATCAATATCCATTAATTTTTTTTGGAAGCAAAGGTATCCAGTTCCTTTATAAATTAAAAAACTTATCAGACTTCCCTCCTATCTACACACGTATGCAGATGCATACAATTAGACAAATGAATAAACATACGAAACTTGGCATATATTCCATTTTCATTTCCATTTTATTATTTTTTTTTACTTTGTTTTTTTTTTCCCAAAGTATTTTCATTTCCATTTCACATTTTCACTCGCATGTGATTTGCATATAATTTTTTTTTTTTTTCATTTTCATTTTTATTTTTTTTATTTTGTGTAATTCCTTCCTGGCTTAAACACATGCAAAATTCGTCTCTTGTTGTCATTGTTGTTGGCCATTAAAATTTTAACGCTTTAACTTTTGGCTTAAGTATTTAGAGAGTTCAAAAATTTGAAGAAAGAATTTTCGTAAACTTTTTGTTTTGTAAGTCACAAAATTCACACAAATAAAAGAAAATAAATTGAAATACAGTGAAAGTAGTCATGAAAGAACGAATAAATTTCGTAGACACAAATGTTTTATGAGATTTTAATACAAAAAAAACCAATACAACATCTAAATTTCCAACTTTTGCAGAGGAATTTATTTCATATTCTTCTAATTTGGCCTATAATGAAAACACAAAAATCAAACAAATCAGCCCAATTGGTCAAACCGTTCTCAAGATAAAAACATTTTCATAATTATGAAATTATAAGTTTTATACTCTTCACGTTAGTGAATAGTATTATAAGTTTGTCATGAAGTTTGTAATACACAGAAGGAGACATCGCGGACCACATAAAGTACCAAACGCAGGTCAAGTTCGTGAATCAGCCGAATCGGACCACTGGGGGGGTACCTCCCATAAAAACCCCTTTTAAATTAATGTTCTTATTAGAAAAAGTTTTTTGGTTTTTGACGTATCGAACTGAAATTTGGACACTATAAGTTTCTGGTTCATATTCATCAACCATATAAATTTCATGATCCTAGGGTTACCAAGAGGGGTACCTCCCATACAAACCCCCTTTTAAATTAAAGTTCTTATTAGAAAAACTTTTTTGGTTTTTGTCTTATTGAACTGAAATTTGGACACTATAAGTTTCTGGTCCATATTCATCAACCATATAAATTTCATGATCCTAGTGTTACCATACAAACCCCTTTTTAAATTAAAGTTCTTATTAGAAAAACTTTTTTGTTTTTTGTCTTATTGAACAGAAAATTGGACACATTGGAAAATTTCAAGACCCTCGGACTACTAGGAGGGGTACCCCCCATACAAACCGGGATCCAAATGAAAGTTCTCATTAGAAAAACTTTGTTGTTTTTTGTACTATCGACTTAAAATTGGGACACTATAAGTGTCTAACCCATAGCCACTAACTTTATAAATTTCAAGACCCTCGGACCACTCGCTAGGGCGTGAAGAGTATTACAACTTCGGTATAGCCAAAGTTAGTCTTTTTTATATTTTTCATCATTTTCAAAGCCCCTCCCCATTTGATGACATAAGCGCTCAATGGCAAAAATGCTTTTACAGGCAACGTACTTTCCTCTATTTTCAGAATATATAAATTACTTGGCGTTATGACTTTTGAGTCACGAGATATAGTAATAGTATTGACTACACCAAAAGCGTTTCACTGTAGCGCTGCATTACATTTTGACAAGACTATGGAACACTTTTCACATTAAAAATGCATAGTTTATCAGAATTTAAAATAATTCTTAATAATATTTTTGTCAGTTGATGTCTGCATATGAGGAATATGACTGTAACATACTTGCAGTCACATGTCCCTGTTTAAAGTTTAATTCAGTTTGATTGCTTACTTAGGAGCTAAGACTGATTCTACTTAGATGGTTACTTAGTTGCAACGTAATCAAATTGCCAGGCAAAGCAGGCAAAGCAGGCAGGCAGGCAAGCAGGCAGGCAAGCAGGCAGGCAAGCAGGCAGGCAAGCATGCAGGCTCAGGCTCAGACTTTTGCTTGCAAACCTTTCACGTTGCAACACATTTTCACTTAGTTATCCTCCTCCTCTCCTCCTCTCCCTCTCTACTTGTTTCTATTTTAATCATCCATACAACCCTTTCCAACAAACAACCTCACTGCTATAATCTTTCACTCTTACTCTTTTTTACACTATTTCTGTACTCTTTCATTCTCTATCTATTTCTTGTTTTATATGACACGCAATGTCATGCCTGACGTATACGTGTTATTTCCTTTTCGACAAGTTTTGCTTGCTGCATTTACCATAGAAGCGAATGAGCAAGCGAGGGTGGCATTTCATGTTGCATTTTCTATTTTTAATACTTTATACTACTTACTATTTTTGTTGTTGTTGTTATTGCTGTTGGTGTTGTTGGTGTCGCTGGTTGGTATTCATGTTGTTAGTAATGTTGACGTTAATTTTAATGTTCATTAGCAATACTACTATGTGAAACTTGTTTTGAAGATAAGTTTTTGTGATTCCTTTTTGAATTTTTCAGTTTTTTTTTTTTTTTTTTCGTTTTAGTTGACTTTTATTTATCGTAGTACAATTTGTTTGGAGGGAGAAAGTATGGCGAACACAGAAAAGTTTTCAACTTTTATTTAATGAATTTGTCGGGAGGGAAAATTAATTTAATTTTACACAACTTGAAAGTTCTTATTTATTCAAAAACTCAGTTTTAAATAATAAAACAAAACTTTATACTTTTTGGGAAAAACTTAAAATTAATTCTTATGCCTTACATTATTAAAAATAATATTTAAGCATAATTCAAAGACTCTTCACACAAATGTAATGCAATTTTATCGTGATGTGACTCCCATAAAATATATCACCATGAAGCCTAGATATTATTCAAATGGTAAATTTGATCACTCAAAATATCAATGATGCTCCATAGGATATATTTTGGTATGGTTACGAATATATTTTCAAACAAAAAACCCTCAATCTCTGAATTTATTGTCTATGAGTAGATTACATGATACAAGAAAACCACAATTCGGCATGTTAATCTCTCAAAAATTGATCACTCTCAGTTAAGTATATCAATATGCTAAACCGTTGAAAAAACACGCATTTAGTGTTGAACATAACGTAAAAATTAGTGTTATGAAATCAATTGTTTGCGCTTTGATCTGCTGTGTTGTGTAGGTGTGAATTATTACTGAAACTAAAATTATTAAAATAAAATTTAAAAAATATAAAAAAACTAACTTTGGCTATGCCGAAGTTGAAATACTCTTCACGCCCCTGCTAGTAGCCCGAGGGTCTTGAAATTTATAAAGTTGATGGATATAGATCAGGCACTTATATTGTTCAGTTCCATAGTACAAAAAACAAAAAAGTTTTTGTAATAAGAGCTTTCATTTGTATCCCGGTTTGTATGGGTACCCGCCCTAGTAGTCCGAAGATCTTGAAAATTATATGGTTGGTGGATCTCGGCCAGAAACTTATGTTAAGTTTTTAAGTTTTTCGAATAGGAACTTTTATTTGGATCTCGGTTTGTATGGGGCGTTCCCCGCCCCCTAGTGGTCCGATTCGGCTGATTCCGACATTTCAGCTCTCTAGCTCAAAAACTGAGGGATTAGTTTGCATACATACAGGCAGACAGACAGACAGACAGATGGACATAGCTATACCAACTTGTCTTGTCGCGCTGATCAAGAATATATATACTTTATGGGGTCTCCGATGTCTCCTTCTGTGTGTTACAAACTTCATGACAAACTTATAATAATATTCACTGCGTGAAGAGTATAAATAGTGAATAGCCAATGCAAAACACACAGAAGTATTAATAAAATAAAAAAAAAAATAAAGAACAAAACAGCATTTTATCTATTTTTCATACTTATAAATTTCAAATTTCAGGCAGTTAAATATGCGCATTATCAAATTTATGAATTGAATAAACATAAATAAACAACATAGTATGATAGTGTTGTGCTGTGTAAAAAGTGTAAAAAAAAAGAAGAGCGTAAGTATATTTTTGAGAGAGAACCACATAACTGTAATTTGGTGTCGCTACATTGTTCTCTTGTATCATAAGTAGATTATATTTCTGCAGTAGATTACAGATAAATTATAGTTCATTCTCGTCATTGAACCAAGAAGCAATTTGGTATTTCTTACCACATCTTTTATAAGTTTTTTTCTTTATCATTACAGTGGTTTTATTAGTAGAGATAAAGTTTTTTATTATGGTTTTAACATTTCCCTTATTTTCCTTTCATCGTTTACTAATGCTACTTTCAACTTTAAACTTTCATCATTATAACAATTTGATTGTTAAAGTTTCATTGTTATGCTGTTGTTTCTTACTTTATTGTGATAATTTTATTATTTTATGCCCTAGTTGCTGTTACAGTTTGTTCGACTTACAAGAGAATGATTGACTCACACTTAAATAAAAATTGTTAAAATGCATTCTTTGCTAAATTTTATAGTGTAGAATGTTTTGTTTAAAGAAGAAATTTAGAGAGATTTGAACATAATCTATTTGAGATTCATTTATGTAAGAAGAAATACTCACTGTTATTGACTGCACAGTTCAAAAACCATCATATACAAGTTAACATATACGTAAGTATTAAAAAGAAGAGAATAATTTTTCCCAATACAATAGGAAGGCTTAACAGCATCATGATGCATTAATGAGACAGAATGGTATTTTTTTTTTTTTGTTTTCAGTCTTAAATTGACAATCAGGAAAGCTGTAAGGGAAAGATTCATGACAGATTCATAGCGAAACAATATGTTTATAACTAGTGACCATCGTGGAATTTCTTTTATGAATTGTATGGCAAAAGTTATGATCGGAGACTTTATAAGTAGATATAAAAGTGGAATATTCTAAATGAATTTCAAGTAGGTTTCAGAAAAGGGTACTAAACTGTAATATAATATAATAAAATATATAAAATATTGCTTCAATTGTGCATTTAAAGTGTTACGAAAAGAAATAACTACAGTAATAATTACAAGAAATATGAGTATCTAAAAAAATACTAAGATTCGTGGCTGAAGTCAATAGCAAAACAAAGTCTGCAGTTTGGACGAGTTAAGAACTATCAGATGAGTTTGAAACAGTTACGGGAGTCAAAGAAGGAATATATTCTAGTCCAAATCATTTAAATAAAGAGCAAAATGCAATGGTGGACAACCTTGTTTGAGACTACAATATCGTCTGCATATAGGAGCAACCTTATGTTTATGTTTTCTATCAGACGATAACGCTGATCAATAGCATTTTTGTCACAAGAACTATTTTAGTAGATATTTACTAATTCGAGGTCGCTGATTTCGTAGCTGTCCTTGGTTTTTTTGTATCACGTCTAGTTTTTGAGATACAGTCACAGAAAAGTCTAATTCATTACAATTACTTTAATTTTATTATAACAAAATCTTCATTCATTTCAATATCAGTTTCATCTTTAACACACAGCTTTCAATGTCACAAGGCTCATTTTCATTTGGCTCAAGAACGACTGACTACTTATCTCAAACGATCGGTAACGATTGACTCTCTGAGCACACATTGTCTTAACTCATCCCCATAGCTTTGCCAAATAGGAATGACTACTACGGGTTTCCTTGCCAGTCTATTTCATAATATTTTCCACAAAAGGATGTCATTTTATATTATTATTAAAAAATATTTAAAATGATCCATCATATATTTTCATTTTTTTTTTTTCCTCTATTCTTGTCACATACTGTTTATTGATATTAATAATAAAAAAAAACTCATACGACATGTGTTTCACTCAATTAAATTTTTTAAATAAATTTCATATAAAATAACAATTTTCAACACACAAATTGAGAGAAAAAATATGATAAAAACGGGGAAAATTAATAAACGCGAAATGCATCCAACGCACAGACAAACAGAAAGCACACACACACACACACAAATACTTACACAATTTAAGTTGATTTATGATGTGCAATAATCACCATCATCATAATCATCATCATAATTCAAAATCATTTACATAATTTATGAAAAATAACAGGCAACAAGAAAATAGAATTATGTATAGGAAAAGCGCTAAAATGTCAGTAATAACAACAACAGCAACAAAAATTATAGTAACAACAAGAGCAACAACAAAAATTATGTTGAGGATGACTTCCGTCTAGTGAGCACTTAAGTGGTGAACGGAGTGTGCTAACACAGCTTGATATTGAAGCACAAAATAGAGTAAAGAAGAGTAGAATAGAGTAGGGCAGAGGTTCTTAAACTCATGTACTCTGTGGAGCAATATTTCTTTGACATTTTACGATGCCATTTTAAGCCAAATATGGGTGTCCTTAGCAATTAGAGAAAATGTAAGGCAAGAAGGCATATTTTTGTCTTTAAATTAATTTATTTTTTTTTTTATATTTAAAAAAAAAATTAGTAAAATAAAATTTTTTAAAGCTATGTACACACTAGGCAAACAAATGCGAACACACGAGAGCGAACACATTCGTTTGCTTGCATTTGAGGCGGAACAACACCGCACAAACCCAAAAACACGCAAAGAACGAATTCTTTCTTTGTAATGTGGACAGCACACAAACATTTACTCTCGTTCGTTCGCATTCGTTCACCTTGTAATCCTTGGGAGTCTGCAAACTACAGCTTAAGAACCGCTAGAACAGAGTAAAGTAAAATAAAGTAAATAAAACAACAACGACGACCAGTAAAAAGCGTTGAGTTTTTATTACTAAAAATGTAAACCAACAAGAATCGCATGAAGCAACACTAATGACGTTGCAAATGCAATTTAAGCTGATTTATACAATTTTCCACTACAAACTAACAATTCCTCTTTGTTCTTTTCTACATTCACTCATTTATTTCTCATTTTTTTTTCCTTTCTCTTCTTTTTCGCCAAAAATTACCAGATGCAGCACTCATTAACAACGTCCTAAGGCAGACGCAGACACAGTCAACAGTCCAAAGTGTGGAGGGAGGGAATATAAACACTGGCAGCGAGAAAGAGAGCGAGAGAAATAAAATAATTTTGGAAAAAAACACCAAAGAAAAAAGTTAACAAAACTACATAACAAAAAAACACAAAAAATAAGAAAAGAAAATAAAAAAAAAAAAAAAAAGATAATATAAAATAAATACGAAAATATTTCTATAGACGAAGGACCTTAAACGGGAGCAAAGGAAAGCAAAGCACCTGAAGCAAAATTGAGGCGCAGCAAGCGTAGAACAGGAAAGCCTGTTGTCATCTGCTAGTACGGCTTCCTTTGCTTTTAACTACTTACTATATCATCCAACCAAACCCCTCCAATATAAGGTAACAAAACTAAATAGAATAAAACAGCAACAGCAACAAAATGGCATCACCACCGGAAAGTCCCATCGAGGAGGTGGTATACGAATTAGAACAAACACGAGTGCCTAAGCCAATACCAGTGGCGCTAGAGGATTTGTGCCGTCAGACCAAGTTCACAAAGCAGGAAATTCGCGTCATGTACAGAGGATTTAAGACAGTAAGTCAACACATGCAAGTGATGAACAAAGAATATAATGATGTTCTCAGGCGGCCTCAACTCATCATCAGAGGGAGGGCCTAAAGCGACAAATCAAAACTAATACATATAATACATATAAACTAATTTGAAGATGAACAAAAAAAATTATTTCAAGGGAACCTTTTGTCTTCTTCAATTCTTCTTAATTTAAATTAGAAGCTTCTTGTGCTTTTTCAGTTGTGAAGGCCCCTCTAGACCGTAGGGCCCCTAAGTCTTTTATAGTCCGCCAGTGATGCTGCTGCTACTGTTTAAAGGTTTCTCTAACACAAAAGACGTGCCATTAAAGTTTTTAGGAAAGAAAACTGAACTGAAGAGAGCAGAACTGAGAATTGACATGAATTTAACTCTTAACTCTTTAACGACTTCAATGAAATGTGATGAGTTGAATTGAGATAAAAATAAAATTTTTTATATAAGTATTTATGAGTTTGTATAGAGAGCAAGCGAGCAAAAGAAGGCAATTTGATGCACGCGTTTTGAATTTCATTTCATTGCCAAAAGAGTCCTTTGCCAAAAGCCCTTTACATTAGCAGCAACATTAAGTCCTGTGGCAAAACCAAGACCAGCAGCTCTTACAACTCTTACGAGTACAACATCACAAGTTGATTGCGTACTATACTACAAGTATAAGCACACTTTTGGTAATAATAACTTGACTCTTTCTTTCTTTTCTTTTCGTTTCGTTTTTCTTCCATTTTTACAACACTCTTCGTCCTCGTCTTTATCATCATCATCATCATCATCGTTGTCATCGTCTTCTTCATGTTGGTTGCTTGGTGGTGATGTTGATGATGATTTGCCTTTTGGCAGGAATGTCCCGAGGGTGTGGTGCATGAGGATTGTTTTAAGGATATTTATGCGAAATTCTTTCCGCATGGCAGTAAGTATAACCTTCAATTACACCCACTATACCACACACTCCTTCATATAAACTTACATGGTCAACCAGAAAACTCTTCCACATGTCATTATGGTACATTTTCTACTCTATTTTTACACTTTCTTTCCTTTCATTTCATTTCATTTCTTTTCATTTCTTATTTTATAGTTTTTCTTTCTAAGAAAAACTTGCTGACGTTCACTTAACTTTTTCTTTTTCTATTCATTGACATTTCACTTCTTCATCTTCTTTTTCTTTTTCTTTCATTATACAATTTCTTCTTGTTTCCTTTATTCAAACAACCAATTTTCTTTTTCTTCTTCTATTCCTTATAAATATAGATTCTAGTTTATATGCTCATTATGTGTTCAAAGCGTTCGATGTTAATTGCAATGGCGCCATTAGTTTTCGGGTAATTAAAGCTTAAAGGATGCTTTGGTTGAAAATCTTTCTTTACCTTTTTCTTTTTTTTTAAAACATACTTTCATTTCTTTCTACACACATTTCTAGGATCTTTTGGTCACCTTATCAACATTGTTACGTGGTTCAGTTTATGAACGTTTACGTTGGACATTTAAATTATATGACTTGAATGGCGATGGTCGGATTAGTCGCAATGAATTGAGTGAAATTGTTTTGGCAATACATGAGCTTATGGGTCGAAGGGCGCATCAACCAGAGGATGATCGCAAGGCAAGGGATCAGGTAAGTTTGTATCTCTGTTACTACTATAAATTTTAAATACGAGTACATAAATGACTTGTCACAGAAGGAGAATTGAAAAGTTAATTTTACAGAATTTTTCAGAATCAATTGACTTAGAGTCATTAAAGTCTGTTAAAAAGTTTTCATTGACAGATACTTTTTTGTGAGAGTTTGAGAAAGATTTTATTTACTTATATGCTTTATGCGCTGCTCACGTATATTTAAGAGTGTACAAATTAACTAGAGACCCTTCCCAAATGAACAGGATTTTTTAGTTAATAACAATTAAACCATTTTCATGACAACAATTGATTTTCATTCATTCTAAGTATCTAATACTGTCTATTTCCTCTGTAACGAATTCCCTCTCTATAACGAAGTCAATTTGAAGACACTTCATTTTTGATATTGAACCCCTTTAATCCTTTAATATATACGGTCGAAGTCTTCTATATCAAATTTCCTCTCTATAACGAAGTCAATTTAAAGACACTTCGTTTTTTAATATTATCATATATGTATGTAATTGATCCTCTTTGAACTTCTTATACATATATCCAGTACATTTCCACTGTAACGAATTTCCTCTCTATAACGAAGTCAATTTAAAGACACCTCGTTTTTAATGTTGTCATATAATTAAACTTCTTTAAAACACTAATATATACGGTCGTTGTCTTCTATATCGAATTTCCTCTCTATAACGAAGTCAATTTGAAGACTTCGTTTCTAATGTTGTCATATAATTAAATCATTTTAAACCTCTAATATATACAGTCGATTTCCTCTGTAACGAATAGACAATATTTATTTACCTTATTTTATAAGTATTTGTTTTTTTTTTTTTCAGGAATTTAAAGCTGTAATAAGTATGAGAAATTTCAGAGATTGATTTAAAATCATTTAAGAGAAAGGAAAGAAATATTTTGTTATAGTAATTGAGTGTTAATAAGTCGTTTGAGTGAAGCTTTTTTAGGCTCCTTTGAATCACCGTCCTAGCTAGTCACTTTGCGAGATGATTTGTGCGGGAGAAATCAGTCATTCTATTAGCTGCTGTGGAAGTTTATTACCTGGAGAACTGCAGGCATATCGAGGTCGTTCTGGAGCGTCGAATTCTTGATGAACCAGGGGGTATTGGTGATTGTCCGGAGGGCCTTGTTTTGATGCATGATGTACCCCATATCTGAATACCATATTTTCATGTAGGAGCAACGATTTGCCTTGTATTCATATTAAAAGCTTATTTTCCAAGATAAGTTTGTTTCTTTTGCACAGAAACCAGTTCAGCCTCATCAGTTTATGAGAATAGGATCGAGCAATGGCAGTAATATGATACTTCCATGTTAGGCGTTTATCAAGGTAAAAGTTCAAGTATTTTACAACAGTGGACTGTAGTATCGCCACAGCAACAATCGGTACCTGCGGTTAAAAGAACACAATTGTAATTTACCTAAGTTCACCTTATGAACCATGCTTCCAATCGATTCATGTATGACTGTAGGTTTGATGCAGCATCGGTCAACGATTTGTCGGAACAGAGAACCGCAGAGTCATCCGCATATGTGGCTAAGACCATGGAATTGGAAGTCAATTGAGGTATCGTATATGCCGTAAAAATTGTGAGTAGCACAGCAGCTAATACGCTGCCTTGAGGAACACCGTCCTGAACATGTCGAAGACTTTGTATCTCTGTATTTGACATAGAAAGTTCTGTTAGACAAAAAATATTCCGCAACTTAAAAAAAAAAACAGATGGTCTTTCAGTCAGACACGATCAAAAGCTAGCTCAATTTCTCGAAAATCGTCAATGCAGTATTACTTGTCCTCAAGTGCAGTTAAAATGTGGTGCACGACTCGGTGAACTTGCTTCGGGGTACCATGGTGTCCCCTAAATCCAAATTGATGGCATTCATGGGGCCCAATGCAACCCATAATCTGGCAAGAAATATTCTTTCAAATATTTTGGAGAACAAACGCAGCAAGCTTATGGTTCTATAAGACGCGACATGGTTTTCCTGCTTGCCATGTTTCAGAATCATAACATTTGCGGAGCATTTCCATTCTGTGGGAAGTGGCATTGAAGAGTAATACCAGGAACATTACCCCTCTATGCTTCTAGTTTAAATTTATGATAAGGAACAAAAAGACTTACAGCTAAAACAAAATATTATAATAACAATTAGCGAGTCAATAAAAGCCAAAAGTGTCAATAAATAAGAAAAAAATTAAATAGAATATAAAAAATAAACGAAATTTTATATTAATTTATGTTAAAATAAAACAATCAACATTTAACGAAAACAATCAACAGAAAATTAATATTGCAAATTAATAATGCAAATTTCCAAGAATTTATTTTCAAAAAAAAAAATTAAAACAATCACAATATTTTATTAATTTATCATAATTTTATGCACTTTATTTATAATTACAATAATATTGAATTCATTTTTTTCTTTAGAAACGATTGCAATCAATTAAAATTTATGCTTGAATTCGCTAAAAAAAAACTTATACATTCACATTCTCATTCACTCATTCAATGATTTATTCATTCAATGAGTATCAATTATACTTTTCCACTTTAAAAAAAATCGAGAAGAAAATACCACTTCACTCACTCAGTCACTCACAATTGTATGTATGTATGTATGAATGCATAGTGAATCCTTTTGATAAAATTCTGTCCAATCCAATTAAAATTATCATAAAGCACGACTATGGTTTCATCAATTTGCTGACTTGCTTGTAAGAAAAACTCATTCATCCATGGATGGGAAGCTGTAATATGTATTGTGTATTGTATATTGTAATGTGGCTTTCCTTTTATTCATATTTATTCATATGATTTACATATGCGCGCACACATGCTTCATTAAATATAAAAAGAGAATGGGGAAAAAATCATTTTAAATGCAATAATGTTTTACTTGCATTATGTACGAGTATGTGTATACATAATATGTGTGGATGCAGATACACAAGTGTACTGGTATCTGATAGATATATATTTTATGTATCTCTCTATATTTATTTATCAATGTTATGTTGTTATTGTATCAATTCAGTTGCATTACTATGAGATCCTTGGCTTAACATGGCGTATGCGTAATTATAATTATACATGTTGCATTTGTTGCCTTGACGTGTACATAAGGGAATACATTAAGTTATATCTTATATCATTATTTGTATACATCAATGTGTTTGACAAGGTGTATGCAAGTGTATTTGTGTGTGTGTGTGTGTGTGTGTAAGATAAGTAAGAAATTTTATAAAGACCCAGCGGAAGGCCGGAATGAGTTTACACTAGAGAAAACAAAGGAAATTTATTAATAAAGTTTGTCATACCATTGCGAGAGTTAGTAAAGAAGTTGGTTTTATTTCTAGAGAAACATATTTAGATTAGATTATATTAAATATTCGTCTCACGTAATCATAGTTCCTCTGATATCCTGATATTCAGTAAGAATTTCCAAAATCTTCTTCAGTGACAAACCTGTAATTTCATTTCATTTCAAGCACTGAAAACCTAGGTAGTGGAGTATGGTCCATGTGAGACCCTCACCCTCTGCTATTTCATTCTCTTCATAACATAGTCTACAGTGATCGCATATTGCGTAAATGTTTAAACACTCTACAATGCCCGAGACTACAGTATGTCTTTCCGTATAAGTCCCAATAGTTGCTGTGTTCTTTTGCGTTAGTTTATTGGCATTAAGTTTTTTGCTACTCTGATAGTATTTTCAGTAAACCACACATGGGCGTTTCGAGAGGGTTTGGCGCTTGCTCACTGGGATCATTGAGAAACAAGCTAGTACTACTTTTTGTTCTTAATATTCATGTCTGAATTCTGAAACAGAATTGTTTTCCAAAGAGATATGCAACAGCAACAGCTTATTTTAATACACAAACCGATTTAACGAAGCTCACATTTTTAATGCGCTTTTATTTTGTTAAGTCGAACTAATATGTAGCAGGCCATCCACTGCGAATATGTTCACGTAATCTGTTCGTCAAGCAAAAGTAAGTTTTGAAACTAACATAGAGAATGTTCCATGCGAACATCATTTGCTTGGCAGAGGAAAATGACACGGTCGTGGCATTGATGGTAATATATATTTATTTAGAGCAAGAAAACACTGTAACACTGTGGATGACAGAATGGTATTGGTATGCGAAGAAAACCACACTAAGCGTTTAAAGGAGCTTAAAGAGACTTCTCTGGTGAATTTGAATAATATGAGAATTGCCAATGCGCCAAATGAGAGGCTTTCGGCTTTTGACGAAAAATATGTCCATATTAGGAAGCCAAAGACTTCAGCATCTTTTTGTTATTGTAATTATAAAAAAACGTTTACCATTGTCATGATGGCGGTTGTGAACGCAAACTATAAGTTTATGTTGGTGTTAGTCGGAGCAAACGGACGGTCATCTGACGCTGGGGTGTTCGCACAATCAGAATTTGAAAGGCAGTACGAACAGAAAAATACTTGCAATAAAATCGTTCTTACTTAGTAATCTTGCTTAAAAGTAATTCAATACTTTATCTTCAATCTGTTTTGAATATCAAAAAATCCAAATCTTTATGCTCTCTTCATAATTATCATAATCGAACTCTGAGAACTTTTAATCTCTGCTCTCTTAAAAAGATTTTATAAAGGAATCAGCGCTCCTCTACTTATTTCCAAACTTGATAATAAAATCTTAAATCAGAAATACAATTTAACCTTGTCTTTCTTTATTTTCCAGGTGGATCGAGTTTTTCGTAAACTCGATCTCAATCAGGATGGCATCATAACCATTGAAGAGTTTCTTGAAGCATGCCTTAAAGATGATCTTGTAACGCGTTCATTGCAAATGTTCGATAATGACCTTTGATGACAAGCAGATGAGCCCGCGATTCGAAATACTAGGACAACAATATCGCTTATAGATCTTTAAATAAATAAATAAATAAAACAAAATAGAAACAATAAATAAAAGAAATCCAAGCGAATAAAATTAACAAAAATAAATAAAATTTACTCACAACAAACAAAAGGAAAATTAGTAAGTAAAACTAAGAAATTAATGAAAAAATTAACAACGTCAAAACGTGGAAAAAAGAAACACCAGATATATAATAAACATACAAGATATTTTTAGTCTTAAAAAATATTAAAAATCGATATACAAAAAAAAAAAAAATAAATGTATTTAATTTTTTTAGGGCAGCTAAAAAAAAGGAAAAAAAAATAAAATTTAATTTAAAAAAAAATCCGAAAAAAAATAAATGAAAATAAAATTTAAAAAAAATAAAAACTATTTAAATTGAACTTTATAAAAGATAATTATATATATATAAATATATATATATATATATATATATGCGTACATTTTTTGAGAATACTTTTTTTGATTTTCAAAAAAAGTCGTAAATGAATTTAATCCTGCCGTTAAAGCGAATTGGTCTTAATAATTAAAAATAAAATAAAATAAAATAAAAAATTAATTTAATAAGAAATATGTAATTGATAAACAAAAAAAATTGATAAATCACACAAACAAGCGAATAAAATTTCACAAAACAAATGCAAAAAAAAGCCATTAAAAAAGAAAATACAATTTAAAATAAAATAAAATATTTCAATGTAAACTAAACCACCAAAAAAATAAATGAAAGAAAAATCGAACTTAAATCGTGCAAACTTAAAATGAAATAAACACATTTTTTAATGGAATTGTTTACGGAATTATTACTTTAAAAACTCAAAAATAATAATAATAACAATAAAAACTTAAAAATCACAAAATTTATTTCGGTTTTACCGAATACAAAAAATACTCTTCACACAAATTAAATAATAAAGTTAGTTATAAAATAAGTTGTCATATAAATTATATAATTGTATATAATATAAAAACTTTTAAAAAAAACAACTTGATTGTATTGTCATCAGAACTAAAGGTGTATACGAAATTTCAGCTCAATCGGATGTCAAGAAGTGGTCCTAATTTAGCTTGCAAAATTTGTCCATCAAATGACAGAAGATTGTGACTGTGATTAAAAACTTTTTTTTTTTTAATGTTATATAATATTTCATCCGCACAATCAGAATAGAAACACAATTTGTTTGGGAAATCATCATAGCCCACATACGAGTATGTATTATAATTCAGTGGTTGACTCAACTTCCTGGTACTTGGTGGACATTTCATATATTCCACTTGGCTAGGAGGGTCTTCAAATTCATATAAAAAAAAATTTACCAAACCTTGATATAAAAGATAAACACTTTCGTTTTGGAAAAGTTTATATTCAAAGTCTTATTATTATTGTATTAGAGCACACTGTGAAATCAACTCGTTTAGTGTTATGTTAACAAAAACAGTGTGATAGCGAGTCAAATCAAAACATACGATTCACACGACAGCATAGACAAAAATGACGATTCATGAACAAACATACAGTGTGTTCAGTAGTTTTGATACTGTGCGCAGTGTTTTTGATATTGCGCACTCTCTATTCACACTATTGATACTGTGAACAGTATTTCATGTCATACATGCTGTCTCATTTTTTCTCACGCTTGTTTTGTTAAAAAAAAATATAAAAAAAAAATCACACTAAAATCGTACTAAAATTTACTTATGATACCGAGTCTCACACGAGTCACACGTCATTATATTTTCATGACAATGTGCTGTTAACACAGTATACTCGTATATTTTCATGGTAATGTGCAGTTGAGACAATAATGATAATGTGATGCCGAGTCATACCAAAAGCAACAAAAACAAGACTCGAAATGAGTTGTTCCAAGAATACACATGCCTCGGTTTCATAGTGTGACCATGTGATTGCCGACTGTTAACAGTACTTAGTGTTGATTCGTGTAGGGCTCAAACATGTACATATGAGAACTATTGATCTAATTTGTGAATACATTATGCTACAAATTCTTGACTTCTTTGGCACTTCTTTTATGATTCGCAGATGTCAAATATTTTTTATAAAGAACCTTTAAACACAAGGTCAACAAGTAAATTTTCTATTCAAAGAAGCTCTGAGGCAACTATTGATGAATAAGGTCAAATTATAGAATTCGCTCCGTAACCATTGCTAAAAAAATCTTTGTTTCTTATAGAAGTTGTAGACGACTTAATAGAGTCATGACAAAAGAACTCTGAAAAAAACTAAGAACAAATTAAACTTAATTTCTTCAAGTTCATAGCTGCAATTTAATACACGATTGAAAAGACTTGGTTGATCGATTTAGTCGTCATTACTATACAGACATATGCGAAGTCTTATGTGGAAAGGCTAAGGGTTTATATTAATAATGAAGCTTCAAGGCTTAAAAGCAAAAAGCCACATCAACTCGTAAAGTAACTCAAACTTCTGCAATTGGGGTGTCAACAAAATAATGAGCATTATGCTAAGTCAAATTCAAATCGTCAGTTAGTTTAAAAACACTTTTAAAAAAAAAAATAAAATAAATAGTATTTTTTACTATAAATAATTTAGTGTGAAGTGTATAAATACAATAAATAAAATTAAATAATAATAAACTACTGAAACAAAACTAAGATTTCTTTATAAATAAATGTCTAAATTAATTTAATAAAAATAATTATAAAAAATAAAAACAAAAAGAAACAATAATAATAATATTAATAATATTACCTATATTTGTGTGATTTTTTATATTTAATAAGTTTTTTTTTTTTTTTTTTCTTTAACTAAACAAAATACAATTTTTCTCTTAATTTTGTGTAAAAAATATTCAATTATAACTTAAACTTAAGAACTATTATTTTTTCCATTCATAAAAAAACATGCAATTTATTATTTGTTAAACCTAAAATGAAATGAAAGAAATACAAAAATTCATATACAATAAAAATATATATTTAATTTAAATAAAAAAAAAATAAATTAAATATTTTTTAAATAATAAATATTCTTGGTCAATTAGTGCAAAATTCACATCCACACAAACAAACACACACACACACACACACACATAATCAATCATCAACACACAAACATAATTATGACATTAAATGTAAAAAAAAAAAAAAAAATTATTATAAAGAGAAAAAGTAAAAAATGAAAACTAAACAAAAAATATTTTTAATTTAAATTTAAGTTAAAATTTCATTCAAACAATTTAAGCAATCAATCAATTATTTGTTTTCTATAGAAACAAAAATCAATGTATATTTTATATGTATAATAAATACACACAAAACACCGAATAACCACCACCGATGTTGTATGAAAAATAGCCTCAGACAATTAACTTTTGTATTTATTATTTAATATACTTGTAGTACTAAATGAAAGTATACGTAAACTTTGTCTCCTCCTGATGCTATGCGCCTTGGCGTATACAAATATTTATACTACAACAGCAACAAAACTACTTCATTTTCCCAATTTTTATTATATTTATTTACTGATTTGCCTGATTTTAAGGTAAATATTAAATAATTAATTTTAATGCAATCAATCAAGATGTCTTGGTTTTTGCATCAATAGACATGACCTCATTAGATAGGAGAATTGCTAGGATGGGGTTAGATGACAGAAATCATCAAATCAAAAATCGTCACCTTAGACAGGCAGTCAACCAATGATTCTGTAAACATTATAATTAATGCAATACTCAAGCATATTCTATATGTAAATTGAAATACCTTAAAGCATACACATCTAGGTGGATAAAATACTAAAAAAAATAAATAAATTTAATTTTGATATTGTACATCGTATATTTTATTTCAAAATTATAATTTCATTTTCATATCAACATAAGTATTATAGTATATTTTTAAATAACCAAATTTCCAGATCTTGTATCTTATAATCAAATTATGAATGGTATTCAAAACTTAAGAAAAAAAAATGAAAACATGAAAGTAAAGAAATACAGGTACTCGTATTGGATCATCAAAGTTATAAAGTTCGTAGAGACAATCAAACTGTGCTACTTATAGTTTCTTGCACTTATAATTTTCTTAAATATTCACCAAAATGAAATCACTAAACATATTCATATACAATGCTATAAAATACTCTCATATACTATAACATACATATGATAGATGCTTATATACTACTACTATATAGTATACTAGTACTACATGCCATAAATACAATAAATAAATAAGTTCTTCCAAAACAACATTTTAAGTTTAATACTCTTATTGTACCTAAATAGTTTCTATATTTTTCTATTGAATGACAATGGAATGAATAAATTGAATTTGAATTGTTACTATCAATAAAATACTCAACTCGATTTGTATATTAATAAATTTAATTAATTTTATTTGAAAAAAAAATTATTTGAAAGTAGATGAAAATAGTAGGCTCAGCCTTTTTCAAATTAACTCTTTAAAAAATTGTCCAGATTTTATTTACTAAATTTTAGTGAAGCCAAAAATCATTGAAAATTATTCAAATGACAAATCTACAATAAATAAAGAATATTAAGAACCGTTTAATAAATTAAATTCCATTCTATGGTTTTTGAAATTGTGGAATTTTCATCTTTAAAAATGTATAAATTTCCTTATAAGTAGGATGATGTCTAGGATCCAATGAAGAATCTAAGCAAACCAGAAACCTACCTAATGTTCCTAGTCCATTAAGTGTCTGATAAAACTTGACAAAATGGTTCTATATAAAGATACACTTTCTAAGTTTCAATTAACTAACTTAAGCTCCATGGACTTGATCAAGCATTGCAGGATAATCATTTGTGTATGCGCATTTGAAGCTGCGTACTGCAAGTCTTATTTTCTAAGTAAGTTAAGTGGGCGGGAGTATAAGATTTTTCTTATTTCTGCTTATACAGGGAGTGAGAGGTTATTATAAAACTAATAAGATAAAAAAACTTAAAACAATATAATGCAAATTTTTAAAATAAAAGTTTTCAAAATTTTCACGATTTTCTTATTTTTGCTTACATATGGAGGGTGGAGAGGGGGTTTGTTCTCAAATCATTGAAAGTTTGCTTAGTTAATATTTGACCGACCCCTTTCCATGTGTGCATACGTCAATAACATTGACTCAACGCATTTCACAAATCCAAATACTTTACAAGCCGTCGGCACCTCACAAATATTTCACACTAGCGCCCTCGTCTCCTCACTTCAAAAATTTCTCAAAAGTGAGCACTTGCCCTAAGTACATATTATATATTTCTACGTACTTACCTTGTGAAGGCGTAAATGAGGCGTAACATGATGCGAACAGCAAAGCGATTTTGATATTCCTTCATTCATTGTACATATGTAGTACATATGTGAAAAGCACACATAAATATTTCTATAATAGGCCCTACACACGGTCAATTATGATTGAATCAATCAAGAGCGATATCGATAAATTTGGCTTGATTCAAGAATGATTGAGCGTGTGCGGCGGTAATTGAGTGATTAAATTGTAGCTTGGGCAAAGACAAAATACAGTCAAACTCCTCTTTAACTAGGTTTTTGAGGGCAGACAATCACTTCGTTATATAGAGGTAATTCGCTATAGAGGAGTTTGATGCAGAGAGGTTTAAATATATGAAATAAAACACTGTGTCTTCAGAATGACTTCGTTATAGAGAAATTTTCGCAAATGGGGAGTTCGTTATAGAGGAGTTCGACTGTAATTTTGATATTTTTTCCTAAGCCAACTTTATCGATATCGTTCTTGATTGATTCTACAATATTATAATTGAGCAGACAATCACTTCGTTATACAGAGATAATTCGCTTAAGAGGTGTTCGATACAGAAAGGTTTAAACATATGAAAAAGACACTGTGTCTTCAGAATGATTTAGTTATAGAAAAGTTGTTGCTATTGGGGAGTTCGTCATAGATGAGTTCGACTGTAATTTTGTTATATTTTCTTAAGCCAAATTTATCGATATCGTTCTTGATTGATTCATGTGACCGTGTAGACCGTACGTCTATAACACTATAATCATTTGATTGTCCAGCAATGCGTGATTGTGTCCACGGTGCTTTAAGTTGCTTTAAAAACGCTTTAGGTTTGATTAGATTATTTTTAAACTATTTTTTAAAAGCATTCAAAATATCTGCCAGTAATATTTCAAAACTCATTTCTTGATGTTCTTGTTAGAATAATTTACTTTCGTGTTATGTATAAAATATATTTCTGTTTATTATGAAAAGTTATCTATTTTTAAATAATCTTTAAATGTAATTGTAATTGGATGTAATTAAATTATTGGAAAAAAAAACAATAATAAACTCTTTAAATTTAACACAATTTTAAAATTGAAGATCTTTAAATAAAAATACTCAAAATAAAAACTCCTAACTATTAGAAAACTTATGATAAACATATTTGACTTGCATGTTGATGAAGTAAAAGTAAAAGTATAAGTAAATTTCAAAGAATTAAAAAATATACTGAAAAAATAATAATACTAAAAAATCTGCTGAGATTTGTGAAACGCTTAAATTAAATTTAATTAAAAAAATAAAAATAATATAAATTTCTTACTTTTAAATGTTTTGTTATCAATAATTTTTGAATTAAAACATTAAATTCTATTTCGAAGAACCACTAAGAAATTAATAATTTATATTTGATATACTCGTATGTACTTATGTATTAGTCGGTGTAGTTAGTTGTCTTCGATGGAAATTAATTAAAAAAACAAAATAAATGTTAATGTAAATGGATTGGTTTATTTATAGGAAAATACCTAGAAAAATTTTACTTTTTGAAATGGTAAATTTTATTCATCCATTTCTCATATTTATTGATCGGTTTAACTAAATTTTAATCAAAAATGTACCTAGTAAATGTAAATTATGATAATAATTTCTTAAATTAACAAAACGCCATCATAAATTTAGTAAAATTAATTAATAAATGGAGGAAACTATTGTAACTAAATTAATTTAGTGATTAATTAATTCTAAACTTTTTTCAAGAAACAAAAATACAATACAAAACTCTCCTATGAAAAAGAAGAAACTCCTTAGAAAAAAATTGTTCTACTATACTATTTTTGAAAAAAATTTCATTCTATTCTTTCTCATTATTATTATTATATAATTATAATTAAAATAATTAAAGTGAATAAAATGAATTAATAAACAGGTGGATTAACAATTAATAAAACAAACTTCAATAATAATATAAATAATTAAAAATAATTTCTAAAAAAAAATAATAATAATTTAGGTGAAGAATTAGAAAGAAAATTATATAAAAAAAAAAATAAATTCAAATAATAATAAATTCAATAAAAATAAAGAGAAAAAAAACGATGTGGTTAGTGATTTAAGAACTTTAAAAGAAATGAATATAAAATTTAAATCAATTCAAAAAGATAATACAATAAATTTGAAAAATTTTAAAAATAATCTAAATTAATTTGAAACTGCATATAAAATAATATAAATAATAATAAATTAATAAATAAAAAAAAAATGGAACTAAACTTCAGAAAATACTTTCACTTAAAGTCTAAATAATTTATAATTATAATAATATAATAACAATAAAAATATTAATAAAACTGCATGAAACATAAACTTTTATAAACCCAACAAAATCCAATAAATCTAAATATTGTAATAATATTTCATTTTCTTGGTGTTTATGTTTTCTTTTAACTAACAAAATTTGCATTAATTTAAGCATTCTATTTATGTTATAAAGAAAAAATAATGTGCTGTTTATAATTTATATATTATAAAAAAAAATTCATTGCTAAAATTATAATTATTTATATAATAAAAATAAAATACAAAAAAAAAAAAAAACACAATTAATTTTAATAAAAATAAAAATTCGGAAAAGAAATACAAATGTTTTTGGATTTGTTTACAAACCCTTCAATTAAGAATAATATTAGACATATTGGACTTGGGTTTATCTGTACATTATATTATAATGATGAAATCGGAGATTTTGTGTGTTTGTGCGCGCATCACGTAAAATCCACTCATAGGAAATTCAAAATTGAATTACTGAATAAATAGAAGCTTTATTGTGAGTAACATATAGCATTTATTTCATCAAAATCAACTAACAGAATCGGACAAAATTGGTGGTATAAATTTTGCATATAATGCCTAAAGATACTCATGTATTTTAAAATCAATCATTGTGAGTCATCAACAAAATAAAATAAATGGTTCCAGTGCAAAGTCGATTTTGATGAAACTTTAATGGGAAGTGCTAAGGTTGGTTATTCCATATATCTTGATTATTTTAATTCACTTGATGTAGACCAGGGAAATGCATTAAGTATGATTGCTCAGATCAAACGCTCTCAAGAATCACAATCAATTCAGCGACCAGACCGCAATATGTTCGCTCAAGTTGCATACATGAAACGAAAATTTCGCTATTAATCATACGCAAGACGCAAAATTTTATTTTCGGATTTATTCGCTATCACAATTAATTCGTTTATGATTTAATCATGATTGTGAGTTTTGTGTTTTAATCAATTCTTTATTTTGCGCTTTATTTCACTCTGAGTGATTGATACCCGATGTAACTGATAATGAATATGTATTTTGATTTGTAATGGATTGTGAATGAATTGATTGTGACAATTGCGCATTTATTTGCATAAATTTCTTAGTTCGATGCAATTAAATCATAATAAAAGTAACAAAAATTCATTTTTTTACTTTTTAAGTAATAAAATTTTTATAATAATAGTTTAAGAATAACAAGCTATCAACTCTATTTCTCATTTCTATTATGATGTTGCCAGCAAAGGAAAATGATCTCTGAAAATGCATTGCTTGCTGGTATGAAATGAATTTGTAACGGTAGTTTTGACAAATTAAATATACTTCCTTGCTATACCTTTCCAATTCGTCTTTAGGATTTTCTATGGTTTTTGAACCTGATAGATTAATTATATTGGAGAAAAAGGAAGTATTGTTAGTTTGTACAGATAATTAAAATAATATAATTTCATTAAACAGAACAAAAAATTCAAATTTTGTAAATACAAACAACCAAACTTAATCAAAGCGACTGATTGTTCGATCAGATTTAATCATCGCAACTGAATATTCGATCCGATTTAATCATTCCAACAAAATTTTTCATCAGTTTCGTTCATTTCGAAAAGCATGTTCGATCGTACATTCTTCCTCAACCGAAAATTTCAATCAAAAACATTCATAAACCATTACAATGTAAACGTATGTTCGTCTAAAGGGTTTTCCAATAAGAGGTGTTTTGAATAGACTGCTATTTCGGTAGATGTCACTTTTGAAGCTGTCATTTTTTGACATTTGACAAGTAGAAACTACGCCATTAATAAAAATGGAACGACACACGCTTCAAGGCCCATTTCCACCTCGGTGGCTACTTGAACAAGCAAAATTGTCGCATCTGGGGCTCGGTAAACCCAAGAGTTATTGTTGAAAAGCCTCTCCATCCTCAACGTGTGACTGTTTGGTGCGGTTTATGGTCCGGCGGGGTCATTGGACCTTACTTTTTCGAATATGAGGCTGGGGCAACAGTTTGGTTATGGAAAATTTCATGAAAATTTCAGCGTGGTCGTGGTGGCCATTTGGCTGATGTTGTTTTCCATTATTAACGGCATACCTTCCTCTTTATAATGAAATAAACATTCGATCATTTATCTCAAAAAATGCCATTCTTCTTTGAATATCAAAATAACACCTCTTATTGGAAAACACTACATTTTGGCATTGGAGATTTCTTATTCAATTTCATCAATATTTGGCTTATTTGCTTAATAAATACTTTAAAGATCATCTTGCTGAATTGTATATTAATAGACATCAATATGACCATCACGCATTCTCTGCCTCAATGACACACGACACTTCTACTGATTAATTTAGGGTACTCGTATTGAATCCAAAAACCTTCTGTTTGAATATTATTGTCGCTTCTGATCACATTGGGACATGTAATGATTGAAATAAATGTAACTTGACTGAGAGTGTCTACATATGTACGGTTTCTCCTCCTCTGGTCTATGAAGATATCACGTTTTCAAATTATGACCTTTTGTGCATTACCATATTGATTTTAATTTGCTTGAAGCTCTTAACGACTCTATTTATGTAAAACACTAAATAAATAAAATAATTCAAGTAAAAAAATGTAGAAGTACCAAAACAATTTATCATTAAAGGATGCAGAACCTTTTACAGAAGCATAGATTTTGAGCTAAGTTCAGTGTTTGTTAGAGCTCAGTTGCCTAGAAAAGTGTTTCAATCGGTTTAAGGACCCTGATAGCATTGCCAATGATAACCTAGGCTATCGATAAAGTCTATCAAGCCAGTAAAGTTTAAGGCGAATACCGAAGATAAGAGCAGTCTAAGCCACCAGGCATCACAATGGACCGTAGGGCTTCAGGGTGAACTTGACTTGACTATACTATCCTGAGTATCCAAAAATATATTTATAACTTAAAAAACATATTTAATAATATAATTGTAATATTGAAAATAAGAATTAAACTAAATAATGTAATCAAAAAAAAAAAAAAATAAGAATATAATAGAATACTGGCCTCTGATCCCATGGGGGATAGGTAGCTATGCCCCTATTCACAGCCATCTGTGGTCAGTGACATACTATATACGAGTATCTAATGCAGATAGATCACGATTAACGAAGGCAGCGAAGGACGATGATTTTAATCGACAAAAGCGAGATCTCAGGCGAAAGGATGTGGTAGAACTTATTAGAAGATATGTCTAAAACTCGGAAAGAATCATGTAAGGTATAGTTAGTGATGCATCTATTTACGGCAAAAGGGACAAAATTTCTAGTAGAACGACTAGTTAAGCTGATCAAAAAACTCAGGAGAATCAATTGACCCAACTATGTGGGCTGCTCTACATAAATAAATCGTTTACACCCACACACATTTCCTACTTCTACCGAAACCATACAGAGACATTATGACAATTGTAAATGAAGCACAATTCAAATTGGTTTAGTTATGTATCTTTATTGAATGAATGTTAATGTTTTTTCTATATTTGTCGTAATTGTTGTTTCTTATATTGAATATAATTTTCTTGTGATTTTTGTTTTTAGATGAATTATTTGACTTAATATTTTTTTATTAAATTTTTATTTACTTATTTTTTAATTTATTAATATTAAATATTTATTGTATTGATAGAATAGTTGTATGTTTTGTTACAATATTATTGCTATATGTATTACTATTTTTCTTATTCTTCCTTTTTTTTAATCATTTTTACATTGTTTTCTATGAAATTGAGCATTTTTAAAAAGTTTGCTGTAGAAAGTTTTTATATTCTGTATTTAATTAATTAATTAATTATTATTTTTTTTTTTATTTTGTAATTATTTTATTATTGCTTGTATAGTTAAATAACGAACGATATTATCAAATTCGTATGGTTTATGTATTGTATGTTTTTACTATATATAAAGTTAATTTTTATTTAATAAATTTCTACGCAAAAACGTTTATTTGTATTGTAGGGTGAAATTTTTGTTACTGATTAAATTTATTGATTTGTATAACCTTCACATTTGCTCTTCAGTTTCTGAGATATCAAGTTGAAATAGTAAAAGACATAGAACATCAAGTCTATTAAAAAGCACAACTTGATATGTAAGGTAAAAGCAATCAATTTAGTCAAAGATAAAGGGGGCGCCATTTTTTATGTCGATATGTTAACATTGGATACCCTTTGACATTTATCAATCGATTGGCTTGAGTAGACATGTGTTTGAAACATCAATTCAGTACAATTTTAACTATGAATCGCTTCACACCGAAACAATGCTTCGAAATAGTGACGCTGACCATTGAAAATAGTCGTTCAGTTGTGTTAACTCAAGGTGAATATCGTTGAAAATATCATGGCCAACAAGCACAGTCTGACAACACTATTAATCGTTTGGTGTCGAATTTTTTACTGAGCACGGGTCATTGGGAACTGGTTAAAGTGGTCAGAGAGAGCATTGCCCAGAACTCAAAAGTGTCATATCGTCACGCTTAGCATTTTGGTGTCACTTTGCGGCGCATTTGAATGATGAGAGTGCCATTAACACAAATAACATTGCCAAACCTCTAATGTCAAAAAGAGGCGACAATCTTTGATAATTGATTAGTGCTTCAGTTTTTAGAATATCTAGCTGAAATTGAATACAAAGTACCCTACAAATTGCGATACATCTTTTACATACTAATATCTATCCACGTTTAAAATATTAGCAGACTATCATATACGGATACGGAACTCAGTTGACAAATATATACAGATATAAGGTATTATGCTGAAATTTATTAGTCCTTCAGTTATTAGAATATATAAACTGAGACCTCAAGTACCCTATAAACTGCAATACATACATATTTTCCATACTAATATAACAAAAGGAATCCACATAGAAATTAATTGCAGACTATCATAAACTGGTACAGAACTCAGTTCTCAGTTTGTAAGATATCATGCTGAAATTGTGTCATTCACCTTCCAGAACAATAAGGTATGTTTTCCGTACTAATATGACAGAAGGAATCCACATATAAATTATTAAAAGACTATCATAAACAGATACAGAATTAAGACTCTGATTTGTAAGATATAATGTTGAAATTGTTTCAGTCAACTTATAGAACAATAATACTGAATTACCAGACAAAAATTTGTCTATGTTGATACTTATAATAAATTAGCGAAACCCGGCGCACGTTTCTACGCACCGGCATTTATTAGATCATCGATGAAAAAGTTCAATCTATAGAAAAAATTTAGGAAGATAGGTTCAATATTTCTTTAAGTTTGGGCTAAAATTGGAATTTCATTTGTATCATTTCAACAAAAGATTTCTAAACTGCTTCAATATTAAAACTGCTTCACCACATCACGCTGCCTTATCAGTCACACTGCTTTCAGTTATCTACGACGTTATCGTTTTCTTTGGTTCTTTTCTATGTGGTAAACACAGGTCACTGCTGTGATTTTGAAAGGTGAAGGAAGTGATTGTCATATTTCAGCCAATATCCGCAAATTCTTAATAAATTATACACCTATAACCTTCCTCATGAATCACTCTGTCCATTGGTGAAAACCGTATGAAAATCGGTTCGGTAGGTTTTGAGTTTATCGCATTCAGACAGACAAATACGGCGCAGGGACTTTGTTTTATCATATGCATAGATTTCAATATTTATAGTTTCCATTGGTACAAATCATTGTGAAGGATATTTTATCTTCGGTAATACCAAAGTCAAATTTTTTTCTTAGTATAAATATTAGATTTGTTTTCTATAGTTAAATTATTTTTATATTATTTAATTTCTATATAATAAATGGTTTTCTTTTGTATGCAACATTAAATATCCCATGAAACATGCTCTTAATTCTAAAATTTCTAACCATCTTCATCCATTTTTAATTAATTATATTTTTTATCAATTTTAATAATATTTATTTAATTTTACCAAGATGTTTTTATAATCTAAAGTAATTTTCTTAATTTACTAGAAAAATTGTAAATAAAGTTTTTTATTTATTTGTTTATATAAATAATCCAAGGTGTTTTCTTTTCTCAAGTTTTTTTTTTTCTTTTAAATATAAATATATACTTATTTATGTTTATAAACATTTATATTCTATATATGTGTATATAAATTTAATTTATTTATTTTTTTTTTTTTTTTTAGTGTAAATTTGATTTAAAAGTGGTTTGTTTAAAAGGTTACAAAGTAAATAATCTTTCTTTCTTTTTTTTATAAATTTTCTTATTTGATTTTTTATTTTTAAATTTTACTAACAACATAAATGTATAAAAATAATAAATTGATTTTGTAAAACAAATTATTTAGGTATATTTTTTTTTTTAGTATGGTTATTAATAAGAAAAATAATTATATAAAAAAATATTTATTCACTTTTCTATTGGATAAAAATATACATATAAATATAATATCTATTTTTTAAATAATTTAGATTTTATTTATTAAAAAAATAATAATAATTTTTATAACATTTAATGCAGGTAAGTAGTTTCGAAAATAAATATCGTTATCGTGCATACTTTTTTCTTAAGTACTTTGGGAGATTAGAGTTTTTGAACAATATATTTTTTATGGAGCATCTCAGTAAATTGTTAATGTCAAACTGTGAATTACTCAATGCGACTTTTTAAATGATTTATTCAATTTAGAATAAAATTCTTTTAAGTATTGAATTTTCAAATAAATATAAATTTGATGCTTTGATTTCTAAAGTTCTTAGGAAGATTGATTCCAAAGGAAATTATCCCTCCTCCTTTTATTTGAGTCCTTACGATGTGTGAACTTGCCCTCTATGACAAGCTGACTGACTCATATACATACTAATTTCTTCCAAATACAATTCTGGGGTTTGTTTTGAAATTCTATTTGAAATTCTGAAATTTTTTATTGAAAATTAAAATTTATTTTTTCACTCAAAACTGTTTGTTTCTAATCTTCAAAATTTGTTACGATTTAACGTAACGATAAATGAAATAAAATCATTCAGTCGACATGAGTAGCATATTTTGACATTTTCTGTACAATATACTTAAAACACAGTGTTGCTTTTGCCACTGTTAATGTTTGTTAACAGCAGAAGACTGAAAAGCTTACTGTTAACATAGACTAAGAACATAGCCTATGACTGTAAACAATTTAACAGTGACTCCCAACATTACATTACATTACATTTACTAAATTTTTCTTTTTTTCTCAATAAATAAAATTATGTTTATTAATTTTTTTGGCATAATTTTGTTTTAAAACTTCTATTTATAAAGAAATACAATTATTCCAATTTTTAGTATTCTTTATAGAGAAAAAAAAGGAGGATTTCTGGAAGCAATGAAAAATTTAGAGGAACAAACAGTTGGTGGCTGCATCATCTTTGCTTGTGGAATGTCTCATGCTTTATTACATAACATTTGGTTTTTCGAATAAAGTAAATAACAACAGAGGACAATAAACAAATGGCCACATAAATTAGTCTTTTTTTATTTTAAAGAAAATAAAGTGATTTTTCTCCATTTTTTTTTTTTTTGGCAGAATTTCAAAGAAAAATAGTTAAATGGTTTTGTATTATGAGTTAAGCCATAGACAAAACTACTAATCTTATACATGATGGGGATTATCATTTGAGGCCCCATAATTCCTTCTTCTTCTTGTAAAATTTTTATCATTTAGTCATGTCAAGTAAATTTATAGACTTTGGTTGGTTTAATTAAAGTACCTTACTATGCAAAAATTCTCTCTTATTTTAATCAAATTTTCACATAAATTTTATTACTTTTAAAGTGTTTTATCAATCCATTCCATTTTTTTGTTTTTTTTTTTTGTATATTATATAAATTTTTATATAATTTTAATATCTATAAAATTTTTTATTGTTTAACTCCCATAAAGTACTAGAAAAGGAGCAGTTGGTGGCGCTTAGGCCAATTTCCATCTTTTGTACAAAAAAAAAAATTTAGTACAAAATTTGAATGTGAAAAATTCTTCTTTTCTTTCTTTCTTTAATTAAAGAGAAAATTTATATGCAGTGACAATCATTGCAGTCTCAATGAATTATATTATATCTAGGCAGGTATCATCTGACAGGTTTAAGACAGAAAACACATACCAAAGACTGTCACATGATGCAATCAATCTACACACAAATTTGTCTCTTTTAAAGGATTATTTATACCTTACACAAAGACAATTGAAATTCTACAAGATTTATTTATATATTTATAGCAGGAAAATAACAAGTCCAAACATATTATATGTATATATCAGTGAACGCCACTGGGTGATGTTTTTTTTCAATCATACGTAATCAATATCATAAAAAATCATGCCATTGCATTCAAACAATCAAATTTGTGAATCTAGTTGGCTCTGTGAAATTGTTAGCCCAAAGTTAATCAAATTTATTAATAATTAATAAATCATCATCTAATTTAAAATGATTAAAAATCGTTAATCAAATTTTCTGACCAAGTAACTTAATCATGATTAAATTAATTAACTGATGAAACAATTAACTGATTAATGCCAACATTGCTTTGTGTTTTTTCATTCAAATTATTTTTGGTGTTTTTTGTCTTATTCAACATTGGTTGTTTTGATGTAGATTAAATCACAAAAAGCAAAAAGAGAGAAAGAACTTTATAATCGCAAAATCAAAAATGTCATAGGAACATAACAACATTTATTTTTTTTCTTTTTTGTAATTTTTTCCATTGCAGTGTTGATTTTAAATCAATCACCCTAATGATTATGATTTTATTCATTACTGATTTTATTCTAAGCTGAGTTTTTTTGAATGATTAAATTTGAATAAAATATGTTCATGTTTTATTAATTACTGATTTTATTCTAAGCTGAATTTTATTTTATGACTAAATGTGATTAAAAATATTAGTGTATGATAAAATTAAGAAAAAATTAATTTTTGCTGTTCTCTGGTCATATGTTGTTAATCTTGTAACTGACTCAGTTCTTGGAAAATTAATTAAATGTTTACTAAACTCTTTACTTTTCACCAAAACTTCTTTGCATCAAATTCCAATAACTCATATGCAATAGTTTAATTTTGAGTTTTAATATGATTAAATTTGAGCACATGGCAATGATGAGTCCAGAGATCATGATTTTTTTATATGGAAATCATCATAGTTTGTCTAACTTGTAACTCAAATATTATACAAAAACTTGTGTCCTCAAGATCCAATATTTTTTTTAATATGAGTTTCATCAAAACATCATAAATAAACATTTAATAATTTTATGTGCTCGTTTTTTTTTTTTTTTTTGTTTTTTTATTTTCCACATTAGTACTCGAATATTTATTAAAAATGTTTATTCTTTGTGAAAGGTATAAACAACAAACCTTTGTTTTAAAAATCTTTTTATTATTTTTATTATTAGTTGGTTCATTATTTATTTTATTTATTTTTGTATTATTTATTATATGTACTTTTAATTTATTAATTAATATTTTTTATGTCATTTATTTATCAATTTTTTTTATTTTTTTTTTAATTTATTTATGTAGAACTAAGATTATAATTAAGTTATTAATATGAGCAATAGCGACAAGGCCTTCTGCTCAGGAAGAGAGTTAGGAAGGATTGAAGGAAATTTGGGAAGTGCAGGGCCAAACTTAAGCGGGAATCGAACCCGCGACTCTAGAATCTCAGCTTGGCGCACTTACCAATGAGCCAAGGAGCCAGTTCAAATTTTATATCTTTTATATTATTTTTCAAATTTTTTTTTATTTACATAATATTTTTACTTAAATTGTTTTTTTTTTTTTTTGTCTTTATTTATTAAATTTCTATAATTTTTTTAAAAAACATTTATTGCATTTCATTATTTCTTATACATATTAATAATTTTATTTTAATTTTTCTTATTATTTTTTATTTTTTTATTTCATATTAATATTTTATTTATTTGTTTATTTATTTATATTTTTTGAGTTTAATTTATAATAATTTCTATAATCCATTTAATTTTTTCATTTATTTAAATTTGTTTTTATTGAATTTAATTCTCTATTCTTTTTTAATTATTAATTATAAGTATTTAATGCTTTCCGTACATTTTTCCCATTTCAAAAATTACAAATTCACTTCATCCTTTCCTTTTATCAAGGTGGAGTCCATTTTATTGGGATTTTTTCGTATGACTAACTTAAATACATAAAACATTTAACATTTTTCTTTTTTTCTTTAATTTATTTTAATTTAATTTTATTATTAACTGGTTGTTTTGATGCTTTGTCTTTTCTTACTACAACATTCAATTTATTTTAAATCTTATTTTATTATAATTTATTTTTATGTTATTAATAATATTTTATGTTTTTTTGGTTGCTGCTCATTATTTTTTTAATAAGATGCAGCATTAACCAATACTTAAAATTACTTGTAATTTGTGCTACTCGTTCGGCTATTTTCTTCTTTCTTCCACTTCTATTTACAATTCGTCTTCGTTACTGTAACTCATCGTCATCCATCGGGTTTTCTTATCCTTGTTTCTATTGCTACTTTTTGTCATGAGAAGAAGAATCTCATCATTATGACTTTTTAAAAATTAATTTTTTTTTTTTTGTTTTAACTTAAATGCAAAATTTCTTTCTTCTTTCATGATGTTTTCAACCATTTACAAAATAAAAATTTATGGCTTTTCTCCACTTTTTCTTACTTTTAACAAAAAAAAAATTAATAAAATAACCTTCATTTCGATTAACCTTACAAGGAATGCAGATAAAAAAAGCTTTTCTTCTTAAGCTTCATTGGATGCATTCCTTGTAAGGATATTAAAAATAATAAAAATAATTATCATTAAACATTTGGTTTCTTCTCTGTTCTACTTCTGTCTTCTTTTAATATTTCTCGTCATCAGATATTTCCCTTTGGGAATTCTGTAATTCTCAGGCTTTGTAGTGCTGATTTCGTACTGCACAGCACAGGCTCAAGGCGAAGATCAAGGAGATGAATTCAAGTAGAACAACAGCAACAGTCAAACCAAAGATGATGACCCAATTTTCATATATGATTTCGATTAACTTATCGACGCAACCCTGTATTAAAAAAAGATAATGATAAAATAGATATTATTATAGTAAGCAATCATCAATCAAATTAAAGATTTAAAGGGGGTGAGGTCTTCACATAACATGCGTCACATATTATGTGACACAGACATATTTTTGTATGACCGGCGTCACATATTATGTGACACAGAAATATTTTTGAATGACCGACGTCACATATAAGTGACACAAACTTTCAATAATATAAATGCCTTGTCTTTTGAATTGATCTACATGGAAGGATTTTTCTTTTAATCGTGGTCTACCTATTGTATATGTCTGTCACATCACATGCGGCCCTTGGTACCTTGTGTTATCTATTCCAGTTCAAGAAATACGGTGCCAAATAGAAGCACTTGATTGCGAAAAACCAAAATAATTAAAATCAGTTTCTTTCTTTTATCTCTTGTCTCTTAGGGTTTCTATTAAGGCTCTATATAGGTCACAAAGCCTAAAGATAGAGTTGGTAATAATTATTCGTTTAAAGTTTTGGGTTTTAATACTATACATTTTGACATGTGAAGTCACAAAACTTATGATCCCCCCTACCTATCACAAGTGGTCACACTTCGTTGACCCCCATTTCCCCCATAACGTGTGACGTAATAAGTGGATAGCCCCAAATTTCAGGTCACATCGGTGTGACGCTGGTCTATAGGTATTCAGTTTCTCAGACCAAGTGTCACACCGATGTGACAGCAATTACTCAAAATTTTATACCTATGAACATACAATATTTCTAGTGAAGAGAATGAATTATATCACGACAGAGTATCTATCAAAATAAAGCGTGGTTTTGATGGAAGAAACATAATTTAACCCCTGGTAGCGAAAAAAATGCCTATAAAATAAGTGTAAACTATTTGATTTTAAAATTAACTAGTGTTCGTATAGGATATATCCAGGGATTGAAATTCCTTGACTATTTTCAATGCATATAAAATTGCTTATCTACAACATTAAGAAATTAAAAAAACCACCCCAGGCAGTTTTTATCGGAACATGGATACAACAAATGGTTTTGTCTCTCTCACTATTTATAAATTTGACTGTTTAATTTTTTCCAAATGTTTTATTGATAACACTAAGGCTCGTCAATAGCTACCAAATAAAAAAAAGGAAAAAGAAAATCGGTTGACAAACAGATGAGGAAATGGGGTTGAATTGTTTTATCTTTGGCGATTTAGTTATAGATTATTGTCAGCTTTAACATAATAAATGGATCCGGGTGTCTGTATTCAATGCCTTCTAATCCATCTAGTAAGCGCTCTAAATCTCTCAAACCGGATAAAATTTCATTGTCATGTGGTTCTTTTAATAGCATAGAATAAGTTGGAGTATTGGATTCATTTCTCATTGCTCTATTAAAACAAATACTATTTTTTCAGTAAAATAGAAATGACTTCCAATGCATCAAACTCATTTGTCGGTTGTACAAGTTTAATGCATGTTAAAGATATTCTGCAGATACAATCTTTTTTATTGTAGAACTACACCTCGTATGTGAGAAGAAAATATTTATTCAACAGTTTCAGTTTGTTTTGTTTTGTTTTGTTTAAAGCTATAAGAGAACATCGTCTGATGATGCATAATTTGATAGTGTGAGAAGGGAATAGAGTTTTTTAATCAACAGTTATATTGTATTTCTTCTGTTTCTCCTTCATCTTATGCAATTAAATTTTTATTGTTCCTTCTTCTTCTATTCTCTGTTTTGTTATTATTATTGTTTGGTTGTTGTTGTTTTTTATACTAAATATTATACGATATTGTGTCGTGTTGAATATCAATTTTAATTAATAATTTTCTGTCTTATTTTTATCGAATTTGTGCATGCTAAAGTAGAATTTTTATGTGAATTCATGCTTTTCACATTTTATTCTTTGTTCCGCATGCCTCCATGCCCTTCGTTTTATTTTTTGCATTTCTTTTCTTTTTGTTTTATACATTTTTTTATTTATGGTTGAATGACAATCAATGGATGAATGGAAGGATAAATGAATGAATAAATGATGATGATGAATGGTTGAATTGATAATAATTTTAATGTTTATTAACGCAATTGGAAAAATATGTGAAAAGAATTTTCGAAAATAATTTCTCATAAAAGAAACGTACAACATTAAATACTAAATACAGTGACCAACCCAAGAGATCATTAAATTAATGAAATTGTATTCACTCAGTCTAAGGAAAGTTAGGTGGTCATAACTTGGATAGAAAAATATTCTTTATTGAAATGAATTTAGGAAAATTATGTCTCTTACTTCACAAAGATATGGTTTCTCATTAAATTCGATATTTATTTTGGATTTTTAGGTTATTAATTCTGTTAGTACTGCCTCCCAATTAAATGGTTCTTCTTTTTATTGAACTAAAATATAAGACTATAAGGGGCCATCCATATAATATCCCACACATTATGAGGGTGGGAGGGAGTCAACGAAGTGTGACCACCTGTGACATGGAGGAGGAAAGAGTCACAAACTTTGTGACGTCACATGTCAAAAGCACAAATGCAGCTGTGACGGGAGGGGTGAATAAATCCTGAAATTCATGTGACGTAATATGTGGATGGCCCCTAATGGTAATATTTCAATAGCAATAGATAAAATACTAAGATTATAAGAATCAGTCAGATTTCTATCTAAATTGGATGCCTAATGATTGCTGGACATGCATAAATTGTATGTTCTGAAGATTGACCAAGAATAACTACAGGAAAAATTTGGTAATAGAAATCAGATGGATTCAGTTTTAAGCATGTGAACAGACATGTTCTACTCTTAAGAATCTGTGTTAAAGTCAATCATCTTCTGTCCTTTTGGATTACCTTTGTAGGCTTCATTCCATTACTTTAGTCATTTGTTATTAATGTGCAGATTTCCTTCAAACCTGCTATCAAATAATACACACTTTCAACTTCCAGTTAACATCATTCCATAACTTCTAGGGGTCTTTGCTATAGTAAAGATTTGATAATAGAAGCCAGATGGATTCAAGAAACTAAGTATGTTATTCTCAAACATTTTCTGTCTATCTAGAATTCACTCATAGGCTTCATTCCATTACCTTAATCATTTGCGAGTAATTTGCTTCTTCTAGATTTCTTTCAGACTTGGCATCAAATAAAACACACTTTTAACTTCTAGTCGTCCTCACTCACATAACTTCTAGATGTCATTGCTTCAGTAAACATTTGAAGATAGAAGCCAGATGGATGCAGCTTGGAACAGTCATACTTATACATTTCTTAAGAAACTAAATATGTTAAACTCAAACATCTTCTATCCTTCTGGATTTTTTTCATAGGCTGATTACCTAAGTCATTTGCGAGTAACTTGTTTCTTTTAGATTTCTATCAAAAGCTTAACATCAAATAAAACACGCTTTCAACTTCTAGTTATCATCACTACATAATTTCTAGGGATCTTTGTTTCACCACATGCCCAAATTTGATCACTCAACATTAGATTTAGATTAGGTTAGATTATATTATGCAAAATGTCGGGAATAAGTACACCTCGTCACTGTGGCCACCATAGTTCCTATTGTAGCAATCCTCATAATCACAGTTCTATCCTATTACTTATAAATAAACCCATAATTCTCCTCGGGGGCAAGCCTGCAATATCATTTGGTTCCAGGTACTGGAATCTCAGATAGCGAAATATGATCACTCAACATTAAAATTCGATTCTTGCTGATAAATTTAAGTCACTTAAAACTTGATTCTAGATTTTTTTTCATTGGACCCTTTCTTCTGTAATTTAAAGACACTCACTGCCATATTAGCTCCTTGATATTACACTTGCTTATAATAGATTTACAAACCTGTTGATAGATTGCAGTATTCAATGGACCACCGAACTTCAGTTTACGTGATATTTCGCATTCATTCTCCTTCAAATTAGCCTTACAACATGATTCTGGTATTTTATAGAAGACATTCATGGATGAGATAGCAATATCCACAATATTGGTGCGATCGACATTATTATAACGACTCGTTGCCCAATCACCAGGACCATCGGCACCACAACATTCCAACTATATAATCAATGAAATAATTTAGTAAATAATGAATATTGTTGAATAAATAGAAAACTCATAAAATTCTCTTTGTTAATTTACATTCTTTTGTAGAGTATCAAATGTAACTGTGCGTGAGCTCATCGTTGAGTCGCCATATTCCTCTTGAACTGAATACTTTACAGCGGCGCGTACAATATCATCAAGCTTATCTTTATTGTGGAAGGCCCAGGCGCCAGCAGCTATTTGTGCAACCATAACAATGAGTATAACACTGAAGAACTATAGAAAATAAGAGATAAAGAAGTAAACAGAGAAGTCAGTTAGTTAAGTGCAACAAAATTGTAATCAAAGGAAGAAGGGAAGGTAAAGTGAGTGGTTTAATAGACTTGTGTAAATATTTGCGTGGTGGTTGTCATCAAGTCAGACAAACTGAGGAGGTAGTAATAAATTTTGAAACTAAATGAAATAATAACAAAATTCTATATGCCTCCATCATCGTAGGCGAGGCAACTATGTACTACGTACAATAACAACTTGAATTTAGAGCCAAATGTGCGTTGGGGAATTTAAATAAATTTAATTGCATTTGGCACATAGGAGGAATTTTAAATTTCCATACTCACCGACATCAGTAGACATTGTGACTCTTTGCAAACGCCACAACAGCCAAATAATGCACCAATTGTAATCAATATACCAATGCCAAGAAAAACATATAGGGCTACATTATAATGACTATACGATTGGGTCATCGATAGCATAAATGTTGGATCTGTGAGTAACCATACTGAGGTTCCCACAATTACTAGACCAATGATCTGTGGAAAGAAAAGAAAATAATGATAGTAACTTTATAATTCATATAAGTCGATTTTATATATTTTTTAATTATATCAAATATAGAAAATAATTGAAAAACTCTTCATGCCAACATAATAATTTCTAGTTTATAGTAAACCTTAGAATGTTCAGGCTGAGAATTGTGAGACTTACTATTGAAATTTCTTTTTAATAAAATCAACAAATGTATTTGAGTCTTTTTTAGTAATATTATACAAAGTTGTAAGTTACTAATTCTAAAATTATAGAGGTTTCGTAGCCAACCAATCTGATATTATAATAATAATATTGTAGATACCCGAGCAAACATAGTCCTGCCTCTTCTTCTTAAGAAATTGATGGACACTAATTGTCTAACCTGATGAGATGATTATCAAAGGTGACTTGTTTTATTATAAAATATTTTTCTAAGCTTTATATGCATCTAACTTATATACCTCACTCTTTTCGATTTTTAAAAATTTTTCAGCTGTTCCTTTGGGGTTTTTCGAATTTTCTTTTTTCCTAAACCTTCCTCATGAATCACTCTATCCATTGGTGAAAACCGTATGAAAATTCGTTCTATAGTTTTTGAGTTCAACGCGTTCAGACAGACATACTCAGTGGGGGATTTTGTTTTATAATATGTATAGATATAGATTTCGCTATAAACTTTAATTTCCTTTACAAAACATTGAAACATTAACTAAAGAAACGACAAATGTTATTACCAGAAGCGTTTAATTTCCATAACGGCTAAATATACACATATCTACATTAATTTCCTTTGTTGTACAAGTACATATAGTACATATATAGTACACCTCCATCCAATGTCTCTTTCAACATGTAAAAAACTTAGGATAAATATACAATTCAATTCAATTCAATTACATTTGTTAAAGTGAAATATGATGCAAATATAGTTCATTGAATCTTCAATCATCACAATCGTTAAATGGATTTCATAAACAAACGACCGTACGAAGAAAAGATCTCGCGTCATCTAGTAATTAAATCATCATCATCATCACCATCGTCATTTTATTGCTACCGCACAATCCTCCTTCCTTAACCAGTCGTCAGCACTTGGCATACGTTCTATTAAGTGACGGCACAATCCAAAATTCTACAATCGAACAACCAACCAAAGCAACCCACCCACCCGATTGTTCGTTCAATACCCTTAGTTAACCATTTATACATACGAGTACATACATATATATTGAGGCAGGGCTAGCAGACAGGGAAGCAAGGAAATAGACAAAAAAAAATTGTGTCTCAAGAGTGAAATATGTAACTCATGATGTCAGCTTTTCCTATTTTATCTCATTGTTTCTATTTACTATTTGCGCAATGTCTCTATTATTTTTCCTTATACAATATATAGTAGATGTATGTACTCATATATATATATAGACAAATATGAATAGAACTTTTGGCATGCTCTCATGATGTTTGTCACGATTATGATGATGATGATGATGATGATATATGTATGCCATAAAAGTAAATACTTTTAATAAAATTAATAAAGCATTTAATTAGTATGTTTTATTGCAAGTGTTTCATAAATATTTGTATATGCATCATTCTCAAAGTCCATAATGGTTAATATGACAGCGCAAATACTCGTAAACAAGATTTGTTTGCTTTCTTTTCATTTTTGGGGAGGTTATCATATGGGGTCAACAAAACTTGCATCATATTTTCTATTGTACTAATAAAGAAAGCAATAACCTTAGAATGAATATCAAATTCAATGAATATGCGTTAATATGTAATTCGATTTAATTTACTCAAAGAGACGTTGATATAATGAAATTTATTATATTTGAAATAGGTCTTATTATGTATGGAAGGGGGAAGGCACTTAACTAGCTGTTCCAATAAAACTTAGCTTGAATAATAGAATAAAAATTATTCTTTATGTCACTTGATCAATATTTTTATATAATCGAAATATTCTAATGATCCATAAAAAACTTTATGAATCAAAGTTTGAAATAATATTGTAAGACTATTTAAACACAGAACAGAGTCTAATAAACTGTGTAACGAGACACAATTCTCAGTGATCCATATTAAATTGAGTTAATTTCATAAGAAACCTATTACATATAAACAAAAAAAAAAGTTTTTCATATGAAATAAATACTAAATGAAAGAAAATAAAAGAATTTTTTATAAAGAACACCAAGTTTCCTAAGAAAAAAATCTTTATTATCTTTTGATTTGTATTTCACACTGGCAAATAGATTCCTGTGATAATAGATGGAGAAATTCTTCGAAAAATTATTAATAATAATATGTGTATGATACTAGGAATCCTGGGAAAAATTCAAAATCGGATTTTTATTTTATGTGACTAACAATTCGAAAAGAGATTTTTAATAATATTGACATAATTATCTAATATGTATGTTTGAAAAAGACTTCTTGATTGCTTTAAAACTATTGTCTCTAAGCTTTATATGCAAAATTTGATACATCAATTCCTTCCTTTTCCGGTGGTTCGTATCGCACCAAACTTTACTCAAAAATAACTGTGCTAGTTTCCCTGAAAATTTCATCAAAATCGGCAAAGCGGTTTCGGAGTCCATAAGCCCCATACATTCACTTTTATATATAAAGATAGATAGAAGATAAAAGATTTTAAAATATATATTGACTAAAATTGATCAACAAATTCCGACTTTTCCGCATTGCATATTGTATTGTCATCAGAACTTAAGATGTATGCCAAATTTCAACTCAATCGGATGCCAAGAAATAAATGTAAATATTAGTTTATTTATGACCTATGAACTCGAAAAGTACTTTACCAATTGCTCTATAATTTTGACACTACTATGTTGCATTCGAATATGATCGTGTTTTTGCATACTTATATTTTGTAAAAATTTACCAAAAAAATGTGGAATTGGTTGGCATATTAAGCTTAGAGGCATATTTTAAAATAAAACAAGTTGTCTTTGTCGAACATCTCTCTTTTTGATTAATAATTTTTAGAATCAATAATTCTTTGAGCGTAGATAATTTTCCCAATGTTAAATCAATTTTGTTGTACACAAACATATAGACTGAACTACGAGACATGAGAGGACACAATTTTGTGATCGAGTTGTCTAGTCTACATATTTAATAGTCTTTGACCAGCATGAGCCACAGCAAAGCGTGGGGGCACAGCTAGTTATTTAATAAAGCTTGGGAATCTTGGGAATTAAAATCAGGGCTGTCCAACCTTTTTAATGCCCTTTCCACAAAGAAAGTAATTTCTGTTTTTCCTCACTTGTCACATCCAGCGAGTTTGGGTCGCATTCAGGTGTCACTTGGGACGTATGGGATCCGCGGGCGCATGTTGGACAGCCCTGCTTTTAATTATCTTCTTCTATTTCTAAGATTCCCAAGCTTTATTGAATAACTAGCTGTGTCCCCATACGTTGATGTGGTTGTGTTAATTTAATGAATCTTTTAGTACTTAGTAATTGTACTTGACATTGACCATTCTCCTGAACAAGAAAAACAAAATTTGGAATCTTGCCATATTAAGTCTCTTTTGATGCAAAGATTAAATGGATTTTCTCATTTTAGACACATCATAATCACCTCTTTTAATCGAAAGATGTTAAGTAAAGAATTGAATAATTATAGTTCTCAATCTTTACGTTGATTCCATTGAGAAGAAACAACTCCCCACTAGTGTGAATAGAGTGAAGGTATAAAAATAATTTAATGATGCCATTATTAGGTCTTTAGATTGGTTAATGACAAGAAATTTTGGGGATTTAAAAAATATCAAATTGTGAAAGATCCCAACACAATTCTACATTTTCTTTTTACAATAGTGTAAAAGTTATAAAAATAATTCCTTGATGCCATTATTATGTCTTTAGTTTAATTTCTATAATAAAAAGAAACCTGAGGAATTAAAAAATGATTAAAGAATAAAAACCTTTTTAAGATCATAAAACATTTCTTTTTTATTTACATTGTCTCATATTTATAAGAAAACTAATCCGAGGTCATTAATCATCAACAAAGCTATTTACTATTGACTCAGACTAAGTCTCCATTTATATTTATTTACCTTATTTGTTGATCAATTATTCTTAATTAAATGGTAATTTAATTATAATAAAAAAAAAATAATAAACAAACAAACCTATTCACATATTTATAGATAATTTTCATGCTTCAATTAAATTGAATCATGATATATTTTAAAAATTTGTTCAGATAATTTTCTCACATGCATAGTGACTGAGTGAAATGAAGTGAAAAATCACTCGAATATATAATGTGGATGTGATGTGAATCATAAACATATTTTTTCAATTCTATTCTATTCTTTTTTTTTTTTTTTTTTTGTATAATTTTTGCAAAATTTATTGAATCAACGGATATAAAAAATATACAAAAATACAAAATTTGCAAAACATGAAAAACAAGAAACAGAAAAACAAATTTAAGTAAATGAAAAATTGACTTTTAAGAAGATGGCGTCAGAGACAAACAAAAACAAAAACAATAAAAGTATTAACACAAAATCTTAAAAAAGATAAATCGAAAGATAATATGATGACAGCAGAGCTTCTTACTTGGGGGGCCAAAATACCAATGGGTAATTTCAGTTAAGTAAGTTTCATCACATTAAGGAACTTAAGCTCTCAGTGAAAATGACGGTAGATGGATTAATTTTAATTTTTTTTTTTTTTTTGTAAGAGAAAACTTTGTGAATAAAATTAAAATTAAAGTTACTTACTTTTCCTAAATTTTTTTTAAATCCACTTTAATACACTTTTACAAAACAAAATGAATATACATAACACTTTTGTCATAATAAAGGAAAATAAAGTATGCAGACCCAGACTGTATCTAAATAATTGCGGCGGCTCAAAAAGCCCCAGCGATTGACCTAAATTTGGCAAACGAAATTACACATAGAGGATGAAAATTGTATGAATTTATATTTATACATAATAATCATCAGAAGTATCAGGGGTGGAGGCTTTGGAAGGAATAAATTTCATGAAATTTTATACACAATCCCTTTTTTCAAAAATTTTTTTATTGAAATTATAATAGCAGAGCCAGATTTAAAGCCTCATATTGAGGGCACCCCAAACCTTCATATGACTAATTTTTTTTTGTTCATCACTTAAAAAAAAAAATAACAAATTTTAAAATTTGATTTTTGTAGTTTCAATGAAACTGATTAAAACTTGAAAGGGTCTCCACTTTTTTCATTGCCCCGGTCCCCCATATACCTAAATCTGGCCCTGTATAATAACAACATAAGTTTCCTTTTAATGGGTCAACACATTTATACCACGCCTTCGTCAATATTTTTAGTATGCTCCAATTTTTCGGTAAGTAACGTTTAGAAGCAATTGTTCTCTTGTAATTGTATGAGTCTAAATTATTCAAATAATGTTCAATGTAATTTTTCATTTATAATACAGTTTACGTGTTTACGTGTCAATGAATAGGATAGTAGTGTCAATGTCTGCTTAAGGAAAAAATCTAACAAAGTCGACAACCTGTGTCTCGTTGAATGGCCACAATCTTTGGAGTAAGGGAAAGCACCTTGACACATACTCATATCAGATCCGCATAGTTTGAACCATGATTTGTCATTCCAAATTGGACATAGCAAATAGACTTAACTTTGGAACTTTAATAGAAACATACACACACGTTTTGAAAAAAAATAGAACTTCGAGATCGTTAACCCCAATTTAAGAATAATAAAATTATCTGCAAGTTTCATAATATACTATATACATATGCACTAGCTGCGCTCTATGCTACTCCCCGGGAATGGTAGAAAGATTGATATTACTTATTTGTATTTCGTTGTGACTCAAAATTCAGAAATAAATGTTTGTCTCTAAGCTTTATGTCCAAAATTTGATCCACCAACTTCCCCAGATTCTGTAGGTTGATTTTGATGAAATAAACGCCATATGTTACTCACAATAAAGCTTGTTATCTTTCAGTAATTCGATTTTGAATTCAATTATTGACTTTTACGTGATACGTGCACAAACACTTTTAGTCTATGTTTTTATTTGATGTATAGATGAGAATTTCTTAGAGTGAAACTCTACACATGCTGATTTATGCTTGAGACCCTGGGATATAGTCCATAGGAAAACCCTCTTGTGGTGTCACCCCCCTACATATCCTTTTCACTACACCCATGCTTATGGACTACATACTCTCTCAATTCATAGCGTTTAGTTTAAATTTTCAGCGAGAGAAACTGAGAGACGAAAAGTCTATGAAAGAGAAACTGAAACTAAAAAATGGAGAAAAAATCATGGTAAATACAACAAAAGTGCATACAATGTAACGACAAAAAACCGCAAAAGCTAACAATCGTTTGACAAATGCAACAACAAATACTCTACTCCCACTCACTTCAACACTCATTCACACAGAAATACACTCTCATAGATACACACTCACACACACTTGAACACTTCAAATATGTGAAATTGTGTAAAATTTGAAAATAGGACAACGGAGAACATACGAGTGACTGGAAAAATCTTGTCGATGTAAATGCACATTTTACATTGAAGCTGCCTGCACAATATAAAACTATGTACTTATGTATGTATGTACATATATACAAACTTAGTGAATGGAAACCCAAATTACAGCAACAACAACTGGAAACAGGAACAATGACAATCATGTATAACATAATGATGAGAATACAACATTTTTGTATGTTTTTATTTTTAATACTATGAAATTGGCGGAAAATTGTGCTGCTGCTTGAAGCAGTCAGTAGATGTAGAATATTATATTGATGATCTCAAATTTTAACCAATAATATTGTAAATGCAAATATTTTTATTTATTACAAAATAAAGATGGAACTGCATATTGAAACCAAGAATACCTTCACCTACTGAAGGTGAAATCAAATCTAAATGCACAAACATTTGCTTTATCCTAAGAGGAGAAGTACTGGGTGCATCATCAGTTGAGCCTACAATCAGATACTGACTTCCAGCCAAAATATTGTATTTACCCCAATAATATGTCAGGAACTATACCCTGCACAGAGACTTGAATCTAGCAGATGACATTCCACATCAGCTGATAGAACAAATGATGATTTTTCATGCAACTACAGCTTGGTCAGGCTTCGTGATACGACAGCTCAAAATGTTCCATTTCTACTTTCTTCTACATTAGGTCAGGCATCGTTTGAGGTGCAACATGTTTGTCCAATATTATTGTATGTTTGTATGTATGTCTACTGGCTGCTTTACAACAGGAACTGAAGGTGGGTAGACAACGAAGGCACGAACCAACGCCAACGACTATGACAACGACGACTACGCTAACAAGGCACACACCAACACATGGCAAAATACCCGAAACATGCAACGAACACAACACCAACAACAGGCAACAATGGCAACAACAAAAATAACATATGTTTGAGACGAAACGAGATATCACCATAAAATGCATATACCAGTGCATATGCAATGAAAAGAGTCAGCAGCCTAAAAGCCCTGGAGTGGAGAGACACAGATACTTATATGCAGTTAGAGATATAGAGAAAGAGAGTAAGAGAAGAGAGTAAGCCAATGACAAAAGTAGTAGTAGTAGTAGACGTAGACAGAATATGTAGAAGCAACAGAAGGTGGCAAAAATGTATGCCAAATGGGCAATAAAAGTGCAAAGTCCTTGACTGACCTAAATTTTAGTTATAACAGTAAAGAACACAAACGAACGAATGAAGGATATAAAAATGGAAAATGTGAAAATAAAATAGAAAAGTGAAACAATTTTTTTCTTGTTGGGTCTCTTCGTCTGAAGAAGTCTCATGCAAAATTAAATACTAAGGAACATACTTCAAAATGCAAATGCAAATGAAAGGAAAATTGCATTCAAAATCAAATTTATGTATAAAATAAGAGAATGAGACGATGATGGCAAACAGAAAAAGAGGACAATTACTAAGAAAAAAAGCCACAAATATTGACCACACCCTGCCTGTGTATGTGTGTTTGTGTGTGTGTTTGTATGGAAATAAGAAAACATTTTTGAACAATTTTAATATTAAATTAAAATTTTAAAATCAAAGAAGAAAGAAAATCAATAGAAACAACGACAACGAACGACACAAAAAAAAACACTAAAACATGGAAATTTATGCCGAAAGGAAGGGAAAAGCAAAAGCAATCAACAAAATAAGTTTTTCCAAAAAACAAAAGCAAAGAATAACATGAAATTGAAATAGAAAGAAAATATTTATTATAGTAACAACCATCATCATCATCAACACCATTTTCATCACAGTGATCTTTTTCGTCATCATCATCATCATCTTCTTCATGATCTTCATTATCAACAACAAAATAGAAAGCACAATCAAGCATACAATATTCATATGGATGGATTTCTTGTTCTTCTTCTTCTTCTTGCAGTTGTTGTTCTTTTAGTTGTTGTTATTCCTCCTCTTCCTCCTCCTCATTATCCCCTTCTTGTTGTTGTTTTTGTTGTTCCTCTTCTTTTGGTTAGAGTAGATTTGCTTGTTTCTTAAATTTTTCTATGTTGTTTTATTTCTCGAAAATAGATTTTGACTAATAAATAAATTCTATAGGGTGGATGATCATGATGATGATGATGGAACAAAGAAGCAAAGAAACATGAAATTTTTAGAAAAATTTAAAAATTCAAAAGTCAAAAATACGAGAAAAAAAAAAAAGAAAACAAAAATAAATGTCGAAAACCAACAAAAATATTGTAAAGACAAAACCACATGAGGTGGAAGTGGAGAGAGAAGAAGAAATTATGAAAACATAGACTGGGAGGGAACACATACTTGTCTTGTCTTGTTTGCTCTTGTCTTTTCTACTCTATTCTATTATAGCAAACATATGCAACAATTGATTTACTTTGATTGAAAGAAAGAAAATTTCATTAATTAAATGATTTTTCAAATTGAAAAACAAAAGCATACAATAACAAAAAACTGGGTGAGGCGCTTTAACAGGCCTTCCTCCTATATAAAATAAACAACTCCGATACCAGAAAGACACATTGAGAGTGTGAGTGAGTGGAATGAGTGAATTGGTGGGGTGAGAGAGAGTGTGTAAGAGAGGCGCCAAACAAAACCAATAAGAATCCTACTTCTCTGCAATAAAAATAACAAAAGCAAATAAGTCCTGTTAGCTACTGACTGACTGACTACCGCTGCCGCTGTTGCTCTCCTTAAACATTTTAAACACAAGTTAAAGGCACCCTTCACTCTCCCATTTATTCTCAATCACTCACTACCCACTCACTCACTCGCTTCTCAATCACTCACTTACTGAGTCCCCTCATCAACTTGTCATACACAGCAAACTCCTACCGACAAGCAACCAAGCAAGCATACGTTATAACAGAGTTTCTTAAGCTGTGAACCAAGGTGCTACTATAGGGATTCAATAAAACATATTTGACATGAACTTTACAGCCGCAACATTTAATATTTTATGTAACACTAGATACCAGTGCAAACGTTGTTCTTCTCTTCCCCTTTCAAAAAAAAATAAGTGGATACAGATTCGTTAACCTGATGAGATGTTTGTATCAAAAGTATCAAAAAAGCACTAATGTGAAAGTCATTTCTATTGTAATATCACTTGGAATCTCACTCCACATGGAAAGTCACTACTCTTTACGGTTACCATAATGACTTAGGGTTTCCATGGTGTTGCTCAAAATAGGTTCCACTGATTATGTTTATGAATCACTGTATTATAAGAAGGCTACAGAAGAAAAAAAGAATCGTTTATAGTTGATAAGCACAACAACTAAGAAGGCTACAGAAACAACAATATAGCAAGTAGATGAAAAGGAAGAGAAAACAGGAGGGAAAGTGAATTATGTACGCATGGAACTGGCGAAGCGAAGAACATTGAAAAAAAATAAGAATTAAATAAAAATATCAAATCAAATACAAAATGCACACAATAAACAGGAGAAAAACAACAGAAACCGTAGGAAGGAACAGAGTATTAAAAGTATTAAGGAAGAAGAGGAGAAAATGATGATAGGATGAATGACTGAGTGAACAAATGAATGAATGAAGTTAGTAGGAGCACACACAAGTAACAACATAAAGAGAGAGAGTGTGAGAGATTTGCGTAGGTTCAAACTCTGTGTATACCTACAATAAAGACAAAGAGAGGGAGAGAGAAAGAGAGAAAGTGCGGTGGCGGTAAAGTAGTTATGTTGTTAGAAAGAGGGGAATATGCACAAAAGAGAGGCAAGTTGAAAATGGAGATTGGGACTGGGTCTGGGATTTTTCTGTTTTTTGTGAGTGTAGTTGATGCTATCGACGGCACTCAACAAACGGTAATATGCGTGAGAGCTAAATAAATGCGTTTGTGTGTGTTTGTGTGGGAGTAAGTCGCGCGCGCGCGCTTCTCTTCAACAAGAAGAAGATGAAGAATAACAACGATGATGATATTGATGATAATAGAGAAGAGGAAGAAAACTATTGTTTATTGTTGCTGTTGTTGTTGTAGGGTAAAGTAAAGTAGAATATTCTGGGTTTGTTGTTTTGTTAGGTGGGCGGCCAGGCAGGGCACATTGAGAATATCCAGGCTGACAGGCAAGAAGCAGAGCAAAGCCAGACACTTATACACAAACACACACACATATGTAGATACAGAAATATGTACGCATAATAACGGATGTAGGGAGCAGCAGAAGCAGAGCACCAACAGCAGCAGCCAGCAGAAGCAAAAATAACAATAGCAAAACTTAGGGCAACCGTGGGAGTCAAGACCTTTATTTCTTTATAAACACACACACATACACATAATAATATACAGTTTCTTACACAAATGTATGCATAATGAACAAATGCATTAAAACTACTTGGACTTGAAGACTTTTCACTGATTATGATTCTTATGAATGGACTGAAAATGACCAGGTGCTTGATGATCTTTGAAACAAAGATACTTCATGACATGAATAATGAATTTTAAATTCTATCAGGACATTGATGACAAACAAACATTGGGCAATTGAATATTCTCACATTGAAAGGGAATCAAATATGTAAGTATTTAGTTTCTGAAAATACCTGAGGATTATGACTTGCATTATGACTGATTGTTTCATTTTGCAAACATTTATATAACAAATTGTACATACATATGGGAGTGTGTGTGTATATATAAGAATGGATGAATGGGTGTTTGTATTTCCTATTGTTTTTGAAGTTCTTCACTGACTTCCTGTTTTTTTTATTTTTTTTTTTTATTAGAACTTTAAAATTCACTCACTACAATTCACAAGTCACAATAAATTTATGAATAAAAAAACTGAAGAATATTAGAATGAAAATCATCTGATAACATGAAAAGAAAATTTTCATCACTTATCCAAAATTATCATCTAAGGTGAGTAAGGATGAGTTATGACTTAATAAAAATATATAAATACAAAAATAGGAAGACAATTTCGAAATCATCTTAAAAATTTCGGTTACTAGTACACTTACCCAAAATAGTAAATTTATAAGGACCATTAAATATTTAACACACGAACAACAGCCGCTGAGACCCATTTTTGCTTTTGCTTTATTTGTGCTGTTTATGGACTTTTTAATGCTTTTCCACACAATTCACAAAATGACACACACACACACACACACACACACGCACAAACAATTTTCCTGCTTTTCCAAGCTCAAGCAGCAGAAAATGATGTTGATGCTGCTACTGATGATGATGTGGTTGTTGTTGCTGTTACTTTAAATATGAAAAGATACAACAACAAGAATAAATACACACACTCGCGCGCACAGAGAGAACGCGCACAATTCCAAAACAAACAATGTCAAGAAAGAAATGCACAATTTTTTGTTTTTTATTGCACTTTTAAGTTCGAATTTTTTCAATAATAATAAATTTTTCTTTTTATTATATTTTATACACTTTTCATTAAGATTTTTCTTCCTCTGAATTTTAAGATTTTACTCAAATGCACACACATCCGTTTGTCCGCGGCGCCTTTTCTTTTCTTGCGTTGCGTTCCGTTCGTCCGTTCGTTTGTTTCTTGTTGTTCTTCTGTTCTTATCGCGATGAAACATATATGTATGTAAGTATCTGTTATTATTCTGTTCTTCAAATTTATTGGTCCAAAATATTCTTTAACATTTTTTTTACTTTAATTTTATCTGCTGAGCTCTCATTGCATTTGCTTACAATTTACAATATCAACAATCAAAATCTGGTTTATATTATCCTACTACTCTGCTCGACGTCTTTACAAAAACAAAACTTGCAACAAAAAGATACAAATACATTTGTTCAAATTCTTCAACTGACTGTTAGAATTCTGTTAGTCCCTTGAAGTTGTGTGAGACAGAATTATGGTTAACATGTTTCTGTTAGACACTTGATGTTGTTTGAGACTGATGACTGTTAGACCTTCGAAGTTGTGTGAAAAAATGTTAACAATATTATATTTTTCTGTTAGACACTTGAGTTTGTGTGAAACAGTAATATTGTTAACATTTTCCTGTTAGACACTTGAAATTGTGTGAGACAGTAATCAAGTAATCGAATATGGCAAGGTTGTTACAGTTTAGTTGGTAACAGTGGGAATGGTTGCTTGCTGCAAGGTGCAAAAAAAATTAAGAAGAGTACTGTTACTTAATACATAATATTAGATTTGGGAATCCCATGGAAGGTGGATTATGTAATAAATAACCTGCCTCAGCCAAAGATCATTAACTGTATAGACTAGACAATTCGAACTAAGACCTTAGCTTTCTCATTTTCCTAAGTCTCCCAAGTAAGTATAAATTTTTGGAACTGTAAAAATTTGGAGGCACCTTTCCATGTCCCATGAAATTGTTGTTAGAATTAACAGATACTCAGCAAATTTTTTGACATAACATAACATAAATTTTAATTGACTTTTCTTTAAGCTCTCTCATTGATCAGAAACTTGCAGGTTGCCAGCGGCATCCCTAATGATCTAAGTTATTCGTTAATCTATAGTCGCATAAACAACAGTAAATTTATCGCATGGGAGATTTTTGTTTATATGGGGAAATCGACTGTGTGATTTTTTTCTTTTAGTCAGTGCTGTAATTATCCATATGATCAAACTTAAACACAGATGATCGACTTGTTAAATCAGGTGATCGGCTAGAAAGAGATCATTGCTAGCTAGTTGGTAAACGTCTATTCGTCCGTCCAAGGCAGCTGTTGTTATAATTAGGATAGGTGAAAGCTTTTGCGTGGTACTTTTGAAAAAAGTCCGTTGGTGGAAGTATTGTTAATTAGGGAATTATAGTTATTTTTAGTTTGGGAACTGGCCAAAAGTCAGTTAATAGACGGGAAGTAGCACCTGCGGCCCACATCATCGGTGGCCGCCACATGTTTGAAGGTAAGGTATGGTTTTTTTTTTCTTGAAGGATGTACAAGAAATAAAAATAGTCCGGTCCTGTCCCAATAGAGAGGTCAAGATCCCCACCCTGAGCCGTTGCTAGCGGTGACGAACTCTGTTGGGACCTAGGAGCATAGGATCCGGCACAAACTTTCACTGGCACCCAGATGAGTTGTAACTTAAAGCATATAGAGACATCATTTAGTAAATTGTGGAATTGCTATGCAATCATGAAATATAGGAGTATGCATGGCTATCAGAGAAGATGACAATATTCCATGTCTCTGAAGCTAGTTTGCTACTTCCTTGATTGCCATGAACTCTGCTTGATAAACCCAGTATTGGTCATACATTCATTAAGTATTTCTGAGTCAATCCCAAAGTCTACCAAAGTCTGATGGGTATCAAGTTTGCTATCATTATCAAATCAAACAAGGTAAATACACCTTCCCCGTGTTTATCTTAAGATTATCCTCTCTTGCATAGACACAATTTAAATTCAGCATCATACAAGGCTTTCTGACAGCTGAATTGAAATCTACATAGTGGCAACGCCACTTGTTGTGTGCGCTTCTTACATCTACAGCTAATTTCTACACACAAAAATATTCTTATATATTTTTTTAAATTCGCACAATTTGCTTCAAGTGCGCGCAATTTTCATAACGTTTCAATTAACAACATAAGAAGCAAGCGGTAAATTCATAAATGTAACAAGAATGTGGTAATAAACAAGAAATCAAAAGGCCAACAAAGGCAAACAAAAAAAAAGAAACAAGAAAAAAAAAATTAGAATAAAATAAAAACAAAAATTATTAAATATATTTTTTTAACAATAAAAAAAATTGTGTGGTGTGCAAAATAGAAGAGAAAAGAAAGAAAAGAAAATCTCAAAATGTCTTCGACGCCTGTCATAAATGTTGTTTGTGTAATCGATACCGTTTTAACCGAAGAGCGTTTGGAGGATCGCATGGCGGCATTGGAAGAAATCAAGCAAGCGGTACAAGCAGTGGGTGCCAATTTACAACGGGTGTATGTACGTGACTCTTTCTCAATTTCACTATTGTTGTTATTGTTATTCTTCTTATTATTGAATGATCATTTTGATTATATGAAATTTTACAGTTTGTTAATTTGGATTTTGGTGAAACAATTGCTTTGGATTTGTTCTATAGTGCCGATGTTGCCATTATTGATTTAAGCATTCAAACACAACAGAGACCATTATCCTATCATTTGGGTGTAAGAGAAAGTTTCAAAATGCGAGAGACTATATTAACCTATAATGATATTCATTCAAATCAAACGATACGCCTTCAGGTAAGTTATATGTAGATCTACACACATATTTACTACCCCAAATACTTGAGAAAGTAATGATGATGTTGATGATGATCTTTAGCCAACTATGTATTGTATAATATAATAAGTTCTTGTAGATAAGATAACTAACAAAGCCATAAGTAATAAGCATATTGATTTCGATAAGTTTTCACTTTTTCTTGTCTATTTTGAGTTATCAAAATCAATTGGATTCCTCCAAGCGTGTAGAATAAATTAATGATTATTTTTACTATGTCTGGCATTATGTATGCCTACGCAGTGTTAAGAGCAAATCAATAGCGGAATAAGGTGAAGGCTGCTTAGGGCCTCGGGTCCAGAGAGGGCCTGCAAATATCGAGAATTTCCTTGTAATCAAATTCCAACCAATGGTGAAAATATGTTCAGGGGGGCCTTCAAATATCCAGAAGAGTACCCGATAGCAACACACCGAGTCTCCAATCAAGCCAGAGGGCCTTTAATTGTCCGGAAGTCTTTATAATCATATTCTTAGAAATACCCAAATATAGTTAGTAATATCGATTTGTTTAACATGAACACCTGTCAATTAAGACTTCATGTCACGGTGCCGATCACAGGGGTTGAAACGTCCTCTTGGATATATATCCGTAGGTACATAATTTTATTTTGGTCATATGACTCCTTAGTCTAGAGTTGAGGCTCGTCTAAAATTTCCGCTGCTCTATGGGTCGCTCCACGCCAAGTTAGTACTCTACCCGCATCTGGGAACTAACCATGGCCACCACGATACTCCCATAAAGGAGCTGTACCCGCAGGCTAGGATGGAATAAGTTCCGTGGGCTCCTGAAACAGAAACAGCTTCTGGTCAGACTTCATACCCAAATGTACTTCCAAATTGAACTCCAAATAGTTCCTGGATTGGTGACCCAGTTTCAAGCACAAGCATTATCAGACTGCCCGGATTGGTATAAAATTCAAAAATTCCCAAATATATTCAGGGGATCCCAAAATGTCATATAGAGATAACACCGAGCCTTTACTCCATAGAGAATCTTTAAATATCGAGATGAGGGCTTGGAGACAAAAAACAAATTTTTGAAAAAAATCTCAACATATTTTAATCCATCCACCTGCAGTTCAATGTAAGGAGGTCAGATCGGATCAGTTAGATCATTAAAGGCCAAGCGATTGAGATGGGGGTTAGAGTATAGAATAGATGGCATGCAAATTATAAACCGTCATCCTTGCGTACGATAGAGCCAGGTACACTACGTGTCTGAGGGACAAGAGAGGTTGTAAAGATCTCTGTCATTCACTGTCCCTTGCGACCTCCCAGTTCAACTAAGGTTAGACTGGCTCAAAGTGGGTAGAGTGGATGATACGGAAAGAAGGAAGGTTTAGACCATCTATCTTTCCATCGACAGATGATACTCTTTTCAGTTAACGGGGGGTGCACCTTGTGTCAGAAAGACAACATGATATTCACTATCAATTGCGACCTCCCACTTCAAAGAAACAATCATCAATTTCTCAATTGACTCTATGTAATGTCATTTAGAATTGCCGCCCTAAGCCTTCCTAGTGCTTAGTCCGCTACTGTAACTTAACTTTGTTAATGTTAATAACCTTTCCAAGCTGAGTAAATGCAACTGATGAGTTGCGGTTGCGTGGGTTCAAATATTGTGTATTGTGTATTTCTTTTTATGGCTTCATTTTAATTTATTCAATCATCTTTATTCTCTCTCACTTTGATCATTTTACTACACAACACACAGCTCTCTTGCCCCAGTTATCCATTTCTGTCCTACAAACTCAATCCAGAGACAAATCAATGTCACTTAACCAATTGCAATAAAGAGGTGAAAGAACCCTCAACTGCCGATACCCGCTTGCCTACAACATTGCAGACACGTCTTAAGCGATTGTTGCAAGATGTTGAAGTACAATCCAAGTGAGTATGAATATCTTCTTCTTCTTTATAATAAAGAAAAATTCAATCAATTTATTATTTGAACTCTTGTTTCCAGAGCCCACATGCGTGAGAAATTCCTTGCTGATTTACGTCAGGCACGTGAAACCTGGGCTTCTCAAGCGCCTAAATTGCAAAGTGTTTTACATGAGATGCGCAAGCGACTTGATGATCAGCATGTGCTGTCCGGTGAAGTTGTACACAGTTTCATGTGTTCCTTGCGTGATGTACAAGACTATGATGCCATGGTTCGTTTGGTTAATGATTTGAAGAATATACCAAATACACGGAAATATGTGGAAACCGGTAATATGAGTTTTCTCTATGCATTCGCTTTGAATCGTCGTAACTTGAAGGGTGATCGTGAAAAAGCTTTGGAATCCTCATTGCGTGCACTAGAAAAGAAAGAGAATCATTTTCCTGATATGTTATGCCTATGTGGACGCATCTATAAGGATATATTTGTTGAATCAGATTATACAGATATGAATAGTTTACATAATGCCATTAAATGGTATCGTCAGAGTTTCGAAGTGCAACCAAATGAATATGCTGGCATAAATTTGGCTACACTTCTCGTTATCGAAGGCAAAGAATTTAGTAATAACGAAGAATTACAACACATTGGTATGACCTTAAATAATCTCATTGGCAAAAAGGGTAGTTTGTCAACTCTAACCGAATACTGGGATGTGGCAACCTTCTTTGAAATCTCAGTATTGGCCGAAGACTATGCCAAGGCAATACAGGCAGCGGAATGTATGTTTAAATTGAAACCACCAGATTGGTATTTGAAATCAACAATTGGTAATATATCATTAATACATCGTTTTCGTAAGAAACCCGAAGATTATCAACCCACAATTGAAGAGCAAATCTTTCAATTTTGGATGGATTATTTTTTAGCAGCAACAAATCCTGCAAGTTCAAATAGTATAAGATTTCCTATATTGGTAAGTAAACAATCATTTTTCTCAGTTACAATCATGGGAAAAATAATAAGCCCCACCTAACCTTCATGTCATGACTTTCATGCCTTGGTATGGAACATTTTTAATAGTAAAAATATAAAAAAAGACTAACTTTGGCTATGCCGAAGTTGTAATACTCTTCGCGCCCTAGCGAGTGGTCCGAGGGTCTTGAAATTTATAAGGTTGGTGGCTATGGGTTAGACAGTTATAGTGTCCCAATTTTAAGTCGATAGTACAAAAAACAAAAAAAAATTTCTAATAAGAACTTTCATTTGGATCCCGGTTTGTATGGGGGTAGTCCGAGAGTCTTGAGATTTTCATGGTTTGCGGATATGGGTCAGAGACTTATAGTGTCCAAATTTCAGTTCGATACGTTAAAAAACAAAAAACTTTTTTTAATAAGAACATTAATTTAAAAGGGGGTTTGTATGGGAGGTACCCCCCTAGTGGTTCGATTCGGCTGATTCACGAACTCGATCGGCGTTTGGTAAAAAGAAACCTATGTAAAAAATTTCAGCTCTCTAGCTCAAAAACAGAAGGAAAGTTTCTATTAGAAAAACTTTTTTGTTTTTTGTCTTATTGAACTGAAATTTGGACACTATAAGTCTCTGACCCATATCCACCAATTATGTAAATTACTAGATCCTCGCACCACCAGGAGGGGTACCTCCCATACAAACCCAGAACCAAATTCATGTTCTGATTAGTAAAACTTATGTGCTTCTTGTACTTTAGAACTGATATTTGGATACTATAAGTATCTGACCCATATCCATTAACCATATAAATTTCAAGACCCTTTCACCACCACGAGGGGTACCTCCCATACAAACCCAGATCCAAATTCATGTTCTTATTAGAAAAAACATTTTTGTTTTTGTACTATGGAACTGATATTTTGACACTATAAGTATCAGACCCTTATCCACTAACCATAAAAATTTCACGACTCTCGCACCACCACGAGGGGTACCTCCCATACAAACCCAGATCCAAATTCATGTTCTTAGAAGAAAAACTTTTTTGTTTTTTGTACTATGGAACTGAAATTAGGACACTGTTAGTGTCAGACCCATATCCACCAATTATGTAAATTACTAGATCCTCGCACCACCAGGAGGGGTACCTCCCATACAAACCCAGAACCAAATTCATGTTCTGATTAGTAAAACTTATGTGCTTCTTGTACTTTAGAACTGATATTTGGATACTATAAGTATCTGACCCATATCCATTAACCATATAAATTTCAAGACCCTTTCACCACCACGAGGGGTACCTCCCATACAAACCCAGATCCAAATTCATGTTCTTATTAGAAAAAACATTTTTGTTTTTGTACTATGGAACTGATATTTTGACACTATAAGTATCAGACCCTTATCCACTAACCATAAAAATTTCACGACTCTCGCACCACCACGAGGGGTACCTCCCATACAAACCCAGATCCAAATTCATGTTCTTAGAAGAAAAACTTTTTTGTTTTTTGTACTATGGAACTGAAATTAGGACACTGTTAGTGTCAGACCCATATCCACCAATTATGTAAATTACTAGACCCTCGCACCACTAGGAGGGGTACCTCCCATACAAACCCAAATTCAAATTCATCTTCTTATTAGCAAAACGTTTTTGTTTTTTGTACTATAGAACTGAAATTGGGACACTATATTTATCTGATATCCATCAACTTTATAAATTTCAAGACCCTTGGATCATTAGTAGGAATACCTCCCATACAAAACATGAACTTAAAACAATAATCATCAGAAGATATAAAAGATCTTTTTACTGGTTTTTATTTTATTTCAGTGGATGTGCTTATTATTTTGCCCATGAGTGTATTTCTAAAGCAGTAATATTTTAAATATTTATTTTAATTATGTATTTTGAATTTTATGAAATTTTTTCCAGATATTCGAACCTACAAAAATCTATATGCCCAGTTATGTTACCATGAATATGGATGCCGATGAGAAATCTATACAAATTGTTAATATTTGTTTGGCTCATACAAAAGATAAGTGCAAGAAAGTTCATGATTTTCTATTTGTTGCCTCGAAAATCAAATCGGTTAGCTTGTATAAACGTGATGAACGATGTGCCTATTTATATGTCCATCATAATTCGGATGATTTTCAAATATATTTTCCGTCCACTGATTGTAGACAAAAGTTCTATGATTTGATATTAGAAATGACTGCCGATCAAGAAGTTTTTGTTAATCTCGATAATGATGTTGCAAATATTGAATATGAATATGATTATGATGATCAAAATCGTAAGATTATACTGGGTAAAGGTACATATGGGACAGTGTTTGCTGCACGTGATAAACAGACGCAAGTGCGTATTGCCATAAAAGAAGTACCCGAGAAGAATTCACAAGATGTCCAACCTTTGCATGAGGAAATCAAATTGCATTCACAGTTGCGTCATCGCAATATTGTTCAGTATTTGGGTTCACGTTCAGAGGGTGGGTTCTTTAAGATATTCATGGAACAAGTACCTGGTGGCTCCCTATCAGATTTGCTAGAAAAGAAATGGGGTCCTCTGAAGGACAGTGAATCCACAATGGCATTTTATTCCAAGCAAATTCTACAAGGCTTGAAATATTTACATGAACAGGATATTGTACATCGCGATATCAAAGGTGATAATGTTCTGGTCAATACATATAGTGGTGTGGTTAAGATAAGTGATTTTGGAACATCGAAACGTTTGGCTCGCATTAATCCAATGACTGAGACATTTACCGGGACACTTCAGTATATGGCACCGGAAGTTATTGATCAAGGTGTTCGAGGTTATGGTCCACCGGCTGATATATGGTCTTTTGGTTGTACAAATGTTGAGATGGCAACTGGAAAGCCACCTTTTGTTGAACTCGGTTGTGCCCAGGCAGCTATGTTTAAGGTTGGGTATTATAAGGCGCATCCAACTATACCCGATGAATTGTCACAGTTTGCTAAGAATTTCATATTACGTTGTTTTGCTATCAGCGTAACAGATCGTCCCAGTGCTTCACAATTACTTGCTGATCCTTTCTTGGCTGAGTGAGCTATCATTACTACTACTCAATATTAGATTTACATTTACATATTTTTATTTATAATTTCTTTTAGAAAACCACGTAAACTGCGTATAAGTCAACAAACCGCAGTCACCGACTTTAGTCGTAGCGTTTCAGTGCCTGCAGATCGTTTGATACATAAAACACCTCCACCTTTAAATACTTTTGCCAGTACTACATGCAATACTCCAACTACACCAGAATTGGAGTAAGTGCGACTAGTTTTTTGTATTTATTATTTAACAGAAAAAGTTGTTAAAAATTCAATTTTATCATCATTTACAGTGTTGCCCATAGCGCTTCCGTTGATGTTGATCACAGTAATCAATTAGCCTTCGAACGTCGCAGTTCTACCGGTTTCCTACTTTCACCAGAAATCGAACCTTCTACGCCCTCATTACGCACAAGTACAGGTGCAAGTGAGACAAGTGAAACTGATGGTTTCTATAGACTCAAAAAGGACTCACAACGTCGTACAACATTATCCAAAGTCCTCGCTCTCGATGAGGCAAAAATATGCGATATTTGGATAAAGAAAATCCATTCGGATAATAATACAAATATTGTTATAACCATATCCGAGTTACAGGATCTGATACGTGGTCTACGTGATTATATAATCAATGAAAATGAACGTCATTTGGAATCAACCATAAATGAACTGAAGAAGAAATTAAATTATGATGTCATTGCCTTGGATCATTTACATTTGGCTTTGTACTCATTTCAAGATGCAGTTGTCAATGTTCTTCGCTCACATTGCATTAAACCACATTGGATGTTTGCATTAGATAATCTCGTTAAACGTGCCGTGCAGGCAGGCGTTACAATATTCTCACCAGAATTGGGTGCTAATTTGGCACCACAGGATCTCTCAGGGAATGATGATGAAAGTGTACACAACCCTCAGCTTACATCAACGGACAGTCAAGAGAAATCAAGTCTTGAGAAACTTTCACCAAGTGGCAGTGGCAGTAGTGGACATACAACAATGGCCACACCAACTGGTCATGATCCAGAAGAATTGGCAGCAGCAGGTACATCAAATGAAACTGTACGCCTATTACGTGATATTCGAGAGCATAATAAGCATTTTCAACGTCAACTTATGGAGCAACAACGTCAGAGTTTACGTGCCTTACAAAATATCAGTCATGAATTGGCTCATATCTACATGGGACGCAAAAGATTGAGGTTGGTTTGTTCGACAGACACACAATTGATTAGGAATAATCTCATTTGCCTCTTTAATTTCCAGAAGTACATTCAATGGTTTAACTAAGAAGTTTAATAGATCTACTGCCAAGGGTCGCAAACGTACACTGAATAGGCAAAATGTTGATGTCTCCTGTGTGGATGAGCAATTGCAAAATTGGCTAGAAGAACACAATATTGATGAATTCTCAAAGACAATCATTTTAAGTGAACATTTTCAATATGATGATTTCATTTATCACATGGAAAAGTTGGATCTTATGCGTTTGGGTCTACGGTATGTTGATAATATTCCAAATACAAATCCAAACTTTCAAACCTAAAATTTACTAATTATCGTTTTTCAAATTTTAGAGTTGGCGTCGAAGTGCGTCTCTGGAAACTTATTACCTCTGAACGTGCCTGCATCTCAGAATGCGTTGAATCATCTCCCAGCACTTATAGTAAAACACAAAAATTATCAGTACAACAAACTTCATCACCAAAAGATGCCTTACAATCACAATCACAATCAAAACTACAACAATCAGGAAAACAATCAATAAAACGTCATCATGAAATCAATAAAACTACAGATGATCCAAGAAGTGTTAAAATAAGTGAAAGCGAATATGATTCGTGCACTGATTGATTGATTGATTGATGATGATTATTTTTAAGTTTAAAGTGTGTGTTTTTTAAAAACAAAAAAAAAACAAAAAATTAAGATATTTTCATCTTTAAAAATACTAATACTAATAATTGTAATAAATGCAAAAGTTGCCTTAATTAATTGTTAAACAAAAAAAAAAAAAAAAAAAAAAAGAGAAACAGCAATCATTTTTTTTATTATGTACAACTAACAATTTTTTGTGTGTGATGAATGTTGTTCTTTTATACTAAATATTTATATTTTATATTAATTTTTAATTATTTTTTTTTGTGTAACACATGTTAATCTTTAAGTTTGTTTAATTTATAAAAAATGTATCAGAAGAGAAAAGAAAAATGAATTTCAATTTAATTTTATATAAAAAAAAAGAAAAGAAAAAGAAATTGACTGTTTTTATTTTATTCGTGAAAATTTATTAATGAAATTGGAACTTTTATTAGATTTTGTAGATTTTTAGAACAATGGAAACCATGGAACTATTATTAAATCTTTTTCATTTATAGCATTCATATGATTCAAATTGAAAAGATTTTGTGTGTTACTTCTTGAAGTTTGAGGTTATTGAACTTATCAAATTTTATTGTTGGTTGCAGTCTAAATACTGGGAGTCTCAAATATTTAAAATAAATAACTAAATTGGTTTGAATTATTCATTTTCCACATTAAAGGTTCTGTTTTAGACCGAAAACCATTTGATACCATTTTTCCCTAATCTAATCTATATCAAAGGATTATAGAATTCAATTTTGTGGAAGTGTCTCTACTTTAAGTGTACAAGTATACTAACCTTTTTCATAAATTGATTGAAGCTTCTAGTCGTTCAGTTTTTAAGCTAGTGAGCTGAAATTTTGAACGAAGCTTTCTGACTGGAATCAGCCAAATCGGACCTATGGAGGGGTACCTCCCATACACATATCATCTCTATAAGTGTTTTACCCATATCCCCCACAAATCTTGTAAATTTTAAGACACTCGGACCACCAGGAGAGGTACCTCCCATACAAACCTTGATTCATAATACATCTCCTTATTAGAAACACTTTTTGGTTTTTTGTACCATGGAATTGAAATTTGGGCATTTAAGAACCTGACCCATATCCACCAACTGTGTAAATTTCAAGACCCCCTGACTGCTAGGAGGAGTATCTCCCATACGAAACATGTACTTGGAACAATAATCAGAAAATATAAAAGGTGTCTGAAGAGTTTTACAACTTCGGCATAGCCAAAGTTAACATTATGTTTACTGGTTTTGTAAATTATTGGATCTATTGTATATCGAGAGCAGTTAATCGTTCGTAAGAAGCACAGATCTGAGTTGGAATCCTATTTCGCGCACGCAGTGTAGAAAAATATGCTTTAGGGTTCCATATACCTGGTGAGCATTTCAAAATTTGTGTCTTACGCGAAGTTTCAACTGTGGAACATTTAAAAAATGTAGAAGAGTTTATATAAAAAGTCACCCTAGTGTAAGTCGGACACACGCACGGAGGGTTCCGTACCATCGTCCAAGCAAAGCAGAAACAAGGAAATACACTAACTCTCTTTTGCCCCGATTTCAATGAACAGCATATACAAAAATAACATAAATAATAACAAACTGCTTTAAGTTACAAATCATTGCTTCAAACATAAGCTATTATAATTGTAATTAGTCCTTTATTGAGAGTATCCGAATTTTTCGGTGATTTTTCCAAAAATTTTATTATTGTTCGTTATAGCGGCAATAGAAATACGCACTCTGTGAAAATTTTAAGTGTCTACCTATTACGGTTCATGAGATAGAGCTCTGTGACGGACGGAATGATGAACGCACGGACAGCGTAGGCTTAGTAATAGGGTACGGAACCCTAAGAATATTGCAGCTCCAAGCTGTTTTTCTGATCACTTGTTCCATTAATTAAGAAATTCCGACTAGAAACCATCAAATGAAATAAGAAACATTCATACTCGTATAAATCAACATAGATCTCACAAGAAATTCTTGAAACATTTTCTATCTTCTAACACACTGTAACTCTAGGTTGATTTGTGATCTATTTCTTCCAAGAATAAAGGAATTTCAACTAAACTAGTTCAAAGAAAAACACAAGAATGGTTGCACATAGCCTTATGGAGTCTTGCATGTCACCTTGAATGGAGGACAATTATAATAAGAAATCAGAGATTTATGAATATCATATCATCATGAGATCTCTTGAGAGATTCTTTGAAAATTCTAAATAGTATTTTCTAACTTCTTTAGTACATTTGCATTTATTTTTTTTTTTTATTTTTTTTTAGTCTTTAATGACATTGCAATTTTATTTAAATTATAATTTTTTATTTTTTTTATAACAAATTCCTATAATTCGAAAGCGTTTCGTTCTGTTGCTGCAGTTGTTCTGTGTTCGTGATGTTGTTTTTGTTGTTAAATTTGGTGGTAATTTAGATGTTGTTGTTGTTGCTGTTGTTTGAGTAATAATTTTTATAATTGTTTTTAATTTATTATAATTATTATTATTATTATTAAATACCAAATGATGATGGTATTTATGCCTTTGATTCAGCTTCACTGGCTGTTGCCTGTGATGTAGCATCACTTGATTTGCCATCATCGACCTTGCCAAAGACACAGCATGGGCATTTCTCCTTGAGGGCAATACGATATTTGGGATGACTAAAAATGAATGAAATCAATCATATGAACATATGAATAGGACATTTCAGAGAGTATGGTGTCTTACCTGATACCGTAGACAATTGGGTTGTAGCAGGCAGCCGATTTTGCAAAGCATGCACCCCAGATGGTGTTCAATGGCGTCAAGCCCTCGAATTTGAAGAGACCCATGCAGTTGATGACCAAGTATGGAGTCCACGCCATGAACCACAATGAAATGGTAACCAAAGCAACCTTGGCAAGTTTGCCCTCAGCGCTCTTTTCGGCATCCTCAGACGAGCGAAGAGATTTGACATTCATCTTCTTGGCCTGTTCGCGCATGGCTTTCTCGTGGGCAGAGACGGCCTATCATATTAATTATCAAGATATAAGTTTCAAGGATTCAGGGATTATAGAATTGATATTTTAACTTACAGCAAGGATGAACCAATACGAATAGCAGATCAAGAACAATGGGATATAGTAGACAAAGATCGAATAAAAGATCAAATATGAGCGTGGATTCCAATCACGTTCCAAATAATCAATTCCGCATGAAGTCAAATTGCCTTCGGGCACGTACCTAATAATCACATCAGAAAAATATTGGTATCATTAAGATTATTATATAATACTAAAAAAAAATATTACCTGCTCCAGCCCATAACTGGGGCAAAGCACCATATGCTTGCCATGAACCAGATGTATGCAATCTTAAACAAAGCCAATTTTATTGTCATCGGTTGGCCGGCCATACCCTTGACAATGACATTGTAACGATCCAGGGAAATCATGCACATAGACCAAATTGAACTGCAACCGAAAGCTGAGCCCAAACCCGCATATATGTCGCACATAAGCGGTCCCAGTACCCAGGTTTCGAAATATAGATTGATGCCCATCATTGGCGTATTTGTGATCATTATACCAAAATCAGATATTGCCAAATTTATGACCAATAGATTCGCAGGAGTACGGAGAGATTTTGTTGTGGCGAATATGTAAATCACCACGCCATTTCCACACCATGAAATCATGCCAATTATGATCATGTACGCCGTTAGGATTTTAGCCCACATTGGATCCATAGCTGGGAATTGATTCCAATATGGGCTGACCAAGTGCGCCATATCGGGGGTGACCTAAATAAACAAACGAACCAAATAAGAAGTATTTATGGATTTCTGAATATACGTGTACTAGTATGTATAAAAATTTTTCATTGTGGTCTCAATACAAACTTTGTCTGTCACTGATCCATTGCCCAGTGCGGCAAAGTGTGGTCCAAAAGAGGACTGCACTGAAGCGAAACTGTATCAAATATAAAGCAGAAAAATTCCAAATTATAAATGGAAATTTCATAATCATACTTTCATATCATTCATACCTATCCATATTTATAATGGTTTTTGATTAGGGTTTTTCAAATGCCTTCAACTATATCCCACTTTAACAGCTTTCTTTTTTTTAAGAAATTATTGTGTAATTTACATAAAAAGTAGCAAATTAACAATTAAATCTCATCACTTTTTAGAGTAAATTTTTATCCGAGGTTTTGAATATTTCACTGGAGCGGACTATTCGCGGCGATTCTATAGAAACCTGCGCCCGTAGCTGATTGTCATTCTGCTTTTATAGTTTTCCATCATCATCCATAACAAGAAGGTAAATAAATTAAATTATGACCAAGACACATGGAGCTCTGCTGAAAACTTGTAACCCACCAAATTGGCTAAAAATCTTCGCAACAAAAGCAAATTGGTAGAACTTAAAGGGTTTATAATTTCTAAACAAAATATGAAAAAATCGTTATTATTATTAAAATATTATAATTATTATTATTATTAGAAGACATTCATCGTTGGTTTTTCAGCCAATGTCAATACTACTACTACTACTACTAGTACTTCTACCTTCTACTACCATATGATGGTGAGGGGATGTTATGGTAGCTTATGGTCTTGAAAGGTTTCTCTATGCTTTGCAGCAATTTCTAGTTGAATGTGCTTTCTTTCTTTTAGATTCTCCTATGCTCTGTTCTAGTCTTAGCTAAATACAAATTAGCCTAAGGTTTGTTAGCTTTTCTATGATTGACATTGCATGGGTCTGAAAGTTAATAAACGTTCAATATGTCAACACAATCAATATTGGCAAAGGTTTGACGAAGATAAGAGGCTATTATAGAGGAAATTATGTGAGCGGAGACATTTTTGGTATTTCATATTACAATATCTAAAATTACAGAGATTAAAAATTAGATAAAATTCTTTATTGTTTCAGAAGTTGGTAATCGCAATAAAAAAAGACTGCTGTCATAAATTCTGCTTTATGAGTAAATTGAGTGAACCTTGGCCAATTTTAGGTGATTCCGAAATGTAGAATTGATAACTCTAAACATGGACAGAGTTTGCAGTTATAACACTTGCCTCACGAGTAGATTGAGTGATCCTTGACCAATGATAGGTGATTCTAATATGTAGATTTCACAACCCCAAACCTGGAAAGAGGTTGCAGTCATAACTTCTGCCTCATGAGTAGATTAAGTAATCCTTCACCAATGTTAGGTGATGTATGTTGATATAACTATAGCAAACCTGGAATTAAACTGTCTTGGATGATGTACTCAAAGCAGCAAATTGTCCTTAAAATAATAGCAATTTCCTTCACCAAAGCCATCAGGTGCTGTTGATTGAACTTTCTATAAACGAATAAGTTATACTTAAATTACATATTTGCATGATTTTACCATAAACCCATACAGTAGTCATTTGATGGTATCTTATTTTATTGAATCTGATTTTCTATGACATCCATTCAATTATCCTTCAATTCTCAATCCTATACTGTCTTCTTTTAAACTATTTAATTCTGCATAATCTATCCCAATTCTTGAATTGCCACCTTGTTGTGGTAAGGGGTAAGTGGAAAAAGCTTTAGAGCGTTTCCAATGATAGTTTAGGCTATCAGATTTTTTATCAGTCAGTCCTATCCTATTCTACCTAGCTTATTCTATTCTATATTTTTCGATCCTATCATATCCCTAATTCAACTTTGTGTAGGTTTAAAAAAGAGTTGAGAGATGATGCTTCTAACTAAAAATCTGCGTTGGTCCTCATCATCGGATTTTGAACTCCCTGATGTTAATAACGCTGTCAATTTCAGCGCCATAAATTGTTGACAGTACTTTAATTTTAACATTCCGCTGAACGAATATAGATTGCTTCTCTTTGGAACAACGCTTTGACATATTAAAAACTTATTTTGAATGTGAAGACCCAGATTTTGCAAGAAAAATCTTTTCTAACGAAGCGCATTTTCAAACGGAAAATCCACACGTCGTTGTACAGAAGCCAATGCATCCATCTCGAGTCACTGTGTGGTCCGGATTTTGGAATGGTGACGTGATTGCAGAAGGTCACACCGTGACTGTCAATGTTAAACGCTTTCGAGAATGATAACTGACTTTTTGTGTCAGGAATTGGAAAATATCAGTCTCCATGAGCTATAGTTTCAACAAGATGGCACAACTTGCCATACCGCCGCGCGTAGCATCAACCTTCTGCGCACAAGATTCAACAACCGTGTGATTAGTCGTTTTGGCGGTGTCCATTGATCTGCTGGACTTTTTTCTTTGGGGCGCATTGAAAGATAAAGTTTATGCTGACAATCCCCAAACAATTGATCACTTGAAACAGAACGTTAGGGCCAAAATTGCCCAAATTGACTAGGAAATAGTGGATAAAGTGCTTGAAAATTGATGTTCCATGATGGCCTACTGTCGAGCAAGCTGCGGCCACAATTTGAATGAAATCATATTTCATACTTAATCGGAAGAACCAATCTATCAAATAAAACGAAATTGGTTAAAAAAATATTAATTTTTGCCCATTTAATGACCAAACCAAAATCGGACCAATAGTTGGCTCACCCTTATTATATGTCTATATATATCTATACCATTTTATAAAATTGTTTATATGGACTTTGTATAAAACGTTGTGTGGAAGCGAACCGATTTTAATATTTTTTTTTTTTAACAACGAAATTGTACTAAAAAATCGAGTTCTTCTGGAAGCGAGGGTCGTGGAATAGAGATTTTAATTGCGATTTTTTTTTGTTTTTTCTATGAATAAGTGTAACAGAGAGAATATAATGATGCCAAGAAAGGAAACAACCCATGCGAAGCAGGGACGAGTGCGCTAGTCGATACATATATACAATTTTAAACGTCTTTTAGTCTGTGCACACTAATCTCAGAAACCGCTTAATCGATTGGAATGCAGCTTTCACATAAATAAACCTACAGAATCGGGCGAAAATGGTGGATCAAATTTTTCATATAAAACATGTTTTCTAATCAATCAAGTAGTCTTTCTCAAACATGTATTTTTGAATTGTGACTCATAGCAAAATATTTACAATAAATATTATTCTCGTCAAATCCGATTTTGATACAATTTTTCCAGGGCGTAACAATTACAAAAATTGATTGATTTGATGTTTGGAAAGCATAGAATCGTATGTCGGAAACCCCATAGAGTATACAAATTATTATTCCGGTAGCGAACAGCAAGTTCTTTACTATATTTCTACATATCTATATCTGAACATCATCATATACAAACCTCTCCAATCTTTCTTTCTACATCACTTTCTTATATTTCCTATTCTATAATATTCTCTAAATTTATAAAGCTAAAAGTGTTCAAAGACAGAATTATCCAAATCTTCGATTGATTCTTTTCTCAATTAAACTTTAATCATTTTTAAATAAATTTTTGCATTTGTAGTTGTTGTTGCTCATCTTTATTTCATCATTATTATGCAATCTAATCCAATATATACATACTTATGTACATATATGTATGATTAGTATATAAACTCCCAATACCTGATCATTTTTTTGACACTTTAACAAATACAACAACAACAGCAACAACAAGAACAACTACAAAGTAAAAATTCAAAGCTTCACGCTAAAAATAACAAATTTGCAATGATTGACGTAAAAAATATATTTAGCAAAAACAAAAAGTACACAAAATTAGTATCGTATGAACGACCATGTTCTTCTGATGTGTTTAGAAAGACATCAGAAAAAGGTTTGCAAAAATCAAGTGTTTGTAGTAAATGTGTGAGTGTGTGTCTGTGAGTCTGAATGTGCGTGTGCGCTAGAGAGAATGTGTGCGTATGTGTAATGGTGTTTGCTTGTGTTGGTTTTTTGTTTGCTAAAAACAATTACCGCAAATCAACAAAACCGGAAGCTGTTGTTGCTCGCTGCTGTTGTTACTCGCCGTTTTTTTTTTTGCTTTTGTTGTTGCTGCTGCTGCTGAAGTGAAGTGAGCCACGAACATGTTGCTTGCGGTTGGTTGGTTGAGTTGGTTAGTTGGTTGGTTTTTATGTGGGTAACACAGGGGCACAGAGGTTCTTAAGCTTAAATACATTCCAACTCAGATTTATTTAATAACATAATATGTGCTGCAGTTTCTTAACAAAAATATGGTTCTCGCTTTTTTATACAATACAAAATAGTATGAAAATGTATTATTAATTTGATTTGAGTATTGAAAATTGTAAAAAAAAAAAAAATTTTTTAAATAATATAAAATATTCATTTAATGATATCCGTCCATCCTTGTTTATGCGTGCTATGCTCACAGTTTTTGATATATCAAATTATACAGATGCTTTTTAATATCCTAGGCAGATGTTATGGTAAAATCATAGTTCTCCGATTACAAAAGGAGGTAGCCACCCTATAAAATTAACTTAAAAATGATTGTTAATGTTATATTTTTCTATATTCTGCTACTATTAAGAAGCCGTCTGTGTTCAAGATTTTTGTCATGTGATCTTATGAGGGGAATTTTTCAAAAAAGACTAAAGGTGTGTAAGTTTAGGTGAACCGAATTTGAAGTTATGTTTTGGTTTTGTTTACATTTTCAATTCAAATTAACTTTTTTTTTATAGAACTTTAACAATTGTAAGTTGGTAGGGTGACTCATTTTCAATTGACGGAAAGCAAACTACTTTAGCTATGATTTTTTGAATGTCATTCCTTTCGGTACTAAACTTCGTAACTACATAATTGGTTAAAAAACAAATCGAATAACTTTTAGATAAAAAAATGAATGGTAACATTGTTAAAGTCAGACGTCATGGGTCACAATCTAAGAACCACTGGCTTAGAACAAGGTGCGGTGCGCCTCATAGAACAAATTGTGAGTGTCAGAGAGATGGTGGTGACGACAATCATCAACAGGTAAACATGTAATAACAACACGACAAACTACAACAACACAATGAAAGTTCTAATTGTTTTTTTGTTGTACGAAAAAAAGTTGAAGTGCAAAATTAGCAAACAAATAAACAAACAAAAATGGTATAATAATAATAAATGAATGTTAAGCATCAAAAATCTTCATGCTTCAAAAATCATCAATAACAACAAAAGGAATTAAAAACAACAACCACCTACACATGCATCTACCAAACGAATGAAACAATAAAAGCAAAAACAAAAAATACTTATTAAATTAACTTTAAATAAAGAAACACCAAAACAAAGTGTTAACAAATAATAAAAACAAGAATAATAGAAACACACACACACACACACACACAAAATTGCATCAACACCAACAGAAGAAATAACAAAGTATCAATGAATATCCACAACAAAACCAAACAAGTTAAAATACATTAGTCAGGTGGTCCGACTATGGAATATCCTATGTTTTCAAAATTATTTCGAAACTTAATAATAGAAAATAATTAGAAACGAATAACAACAGAAGAGTGAGTAACGAGAAATCGGATTAAAAAAAGCTCATGAAAGTGAATTTTGGAAAAATTAATAGAATCAATAGTGGACGAGATTTGCTGAATAATGATAATTTGTTTTTCTGTATTTTTTTATATGTTTTTACCGTTATTCACATAAATTCAATATACTCTATTATCTACTATATATTTTAAAAGTATAGGGTATAAAAAACGCATTTCTGTTTTGTAAATTTTGGCGTGGGTAAACCCTTGTCTCATATAGTATACTACAAATACATACTTACATGCGTATTATCGTGCGTCGTTCATTTCTACATACAAATGTGTATAGATGTGTGTGTGGGGGTAACTGATCATCTATCAATGAAGTAAAATAAAGCAAAAGCAAAGCAAACCTGAAGCTCAAAAGAACAACACACACATATGGGGAAGAATAAATATAATAACAACAACAACAACGACAACGGTGATGGAGACTACAACGACGTCGACCAAAGTAAATAAATAGCGGCACCTGCAAAGCATCAACCACAAGAACACAACAACAACGAACAAAAACAACAACAATAACCACCAACAAGAACAACAATAACAACAAAAATACTCACAAAAACACAGCACGCGTTTCGTGAGCATGAGTAATGTCAAAGAGTTAAACAAAAAACACAGAAATTATTGAGTAAATGAGTGCAAGTGATATTTTTGAATGTGGGCGCACTCTCAATTTCACCTCTGCCAAAGCAGATACTACTATGTTTTATAGTCTTTGCTCTCGTACAATTGCAATCGAATCGGCGCAGCATTCTTCATAGTCAAAGTATCAGTTGTATTGTAGTTATATGTAGTAGTATTAGTTCGGTTCGTAGTTCAACGAGTGAAGTGAGATCACCAAAAACAAAAAGAGGCGTTAATCGTCGTGCATTGATATGAATCTCTATTGCTTTGCTCGCCACCACGGCTTCCCCCACGCATTACAAGCTCTCACTCAGCACAGCACAGCAGCACTCGAAAAACATTTGATGAGGAAGCCACTATAAGTAGTATCTGAGCGCATTGCGCAGAGCCAGCAGAGCTGATGATCTGATCTAAACGAATTTATAATATTAAATTCAGCTGTCGATTGTAGCCGCCGCAGCAGCAGCAGCAACAGCAACAAATTGAGAAATACTTAAGAAAAGTCGTATTCTAATTGTATTTATGTGCTTGTGTGTTTGTTTTAATTTTAGCTCAAAACTCTCGCACCTCAAAAGTGAGAGTGTTTTGTAGTGATTTGTTCCTGGCGTAGTCGGCGACGCCAACAGCAGTGGCGTCAGGCAGCCATTGAAGATTTTTCCGTGAGCACACTCACACCACATCAGTCTAGAGTCTAGTCTAGCACGGAGCTTCCGGAACGAAGTGTGCGCGTCTTAATTCGTCTAAATAAATTGATTATATGCCGTGTTCACCGCAAAAAACATACTCAAAAAATTATAGAGAAAAATATTTTACTTAAAAGACACTTATTAACCTTTGTTTATTCTATTAATTAACAATCATCAGCATTATGATGCTGCTGCTGTTGGAATTGGAATTGATGAAGATGATGAAAAACGAAATATTAGTGCAAAAGTTTGTAAAAGAGCAATTAAGAAAAAGAAATTAAATTAAAGTGTGTTTGTGTGTGTTTAAGTAACAGGAATTTATATAAAATAAGAATTGCATTTGTGTGCGTGTGTGTGAAGAAAATATCATCATCATCATCGTGCAAGTAAACGTAAAAGCAGGAAAAATAAAGAAGGAAAGAATTTCTTCGTTTTCTTAAAAGAAATAGTACAAAGTATAAGAAGAAGCATCGACGGGAACGCATGCTTGGTGTGTGTGTGTGTGTCAGTGTGTGTATGCGTGTCTGAAAATACTAAAAGAAATAGGAAATTTTGGTATTTTCTATAAAAATAGAATTCGCCATACGCCATACGACGACGGCATAACGGTTTCAACTTATATTGGGTGCTTTGCTCTCTTTGGTCCCCTCTATCATCACTTACTCTCTCTAACATGTAGTAGTTTTGTGTATGTGCTTAGATCAAAAGAGAGACAAACACAAGAGACACAGAGAGGTAGAGAGTGAGAAGCAGCAAAGAAAATAAAAATATGTATGTGAAAAGTGAATGAAATAAAACAAGACAACAATTTTGTTAAAATTTCGATAAAACTGCGGAAAAAATAAAATGCATTTTTATTTAAAATAAAATAAAATAAGATAAATAAATAAATAGAAATATCAAATCATTTAAATTCTATCAAAAATTTGTTTATTTCTAAAGTATTAAAAAAAAATTCTTTAAATAAAAAACCATGCAAGCGGCAACTACAAAATCAACAACAACAACATCTAAATCAACATCATCATCATCAGCAACAACATCAAAAAAGTTGTCAGCTATCAATAATAATAATAATAATAACAACAACAACAACAACAATGCTGTTGTTTCTGGTACTAAAACTAGAGTTTTGAAAAAAACATGCCCAGCCACCGGCGCGACCATCATCAACCACCCCATCACCATCACAAATGCACCCGCCACCGCTACGGCATCATCATCATCAGCAGTACACCATCAACTTGATCCCAATGGTGAAATTGAAAAAATTACCAAGGAAATTAACGAACATGCTGATGCCCTCTATCATACATGGCGTATACGTGGCTTAGCACCTACAGATCTACCAGCTATCTATACAACAAATCCCACCGGGAATACTACTAATGGTGGTGATAATGATGATGATTTCTTTGGTGGAGCAACAAATGCTGCTTCAGCGGCTGCAGCAGCAGCAGCAGCGGCGGCAGCTGCAGCGGCAGCAAGTGGAACAACAGAAAATCTACAACAATTGGTTAATACTTTCATAATAAAGGACAAAGAACAAAGAGGCGTTAAGGGAACAAAGAAAACAACAACGGCAGAGATCAGTAGCAGCAAGACGACAACAACACTAAAGAAACCGGCTGGGCAAAAAGTAAGAGCAAAATCACCAACATCAACGGGAACAGCAACAGTGACAACAGGTGCGGGGACAACAACACCAAAGACAACAAAAAATGATGCCTCCCTTCTTCAGAAGAAGCAGCAAATTGATACAACGCCAAAGAAATCTTCTTCATCTGTGAAAACAACACCGCAGTCCACGTTGTCTTCTGTGACAGCGGCCCCACTATCACCAACCCCGCCACCATCATCTTCATCATCAGCAGCAACAACTTTAGATGTTAATCTCAATTTTGATTTAAATTTACTCACAAAACAACAAACCGAGAATCTTTTGAAAATAAGTGAAATACTTCAAAAGGAGCAAGAGAAAGAAAAGAGCGCAACTAAAACGTTGACAAAGAAAACGCCAACGACGACAACAAAGATAGAAAAAGATAAAGATAAAGAGAGCAGCAACAACAGCAACAACATAAGTAGTAGTAGTAGTAGAAGCATCGGCGGAACCCGCAAATTTGCAACATCAAATTTGAGTACAACGACAGCGACAGCGGAACCCATAAAAACAAATCCACTAAAAGCAACATCAAAGGCAACAACAACAACAACTACAATTGATAGTAAAACAACAATTGCCAATAATAAATTGCTCAAAAATAATTTGGATAGTGTTGATGCAACAACAACAGCAACACCAACAACATTCATGAGTGCGCGTGATAGGGCGACTACTGCTAATGCAGCAGCCGATTTAGCCGATCCTATCACCAACACCACGACCAATACAGCAAAGACGAAGACTTCGTCAACGACAACGAGTGATAAAATTAGTGCATCAAATAATAACAAACGAAGCACATCACCAGCGCCAGCAATTAAATCAAATATTGAGGAAAGTAAATTACAAAGCTCTAAATTAGTTAAAGCAATCAGCAGTGGAACATCAGTAATATCAGCTAAAGATCCCAGCAACATTATCACTAGCAGTCAACAAGATCAACAAGTATCACCACCAACAGGAGCAAGTATTGAAACTACTCCACAACAACCACGTAAAATAATCAAAGATAAAAGTGGTGGTGGCAGTGGTGGCTTACAACAACAACGTACCACATTGGGGACAAAATCTTCAAAAGCCGCCGGCTCTACTGACACAACTTCGAATTCGCGAACAGTTGGCAATACAACTACTAGTAGTAGTGGTGGTGGTGTTGCCAACGGTTCTGTGGTGACAGGCGAAGTAGTCACAGCACAACAACGCACAACGATGCCAACACTCAATAAAGTCAAACCGACCAGTGGTCGGGCAGCACTCACAAATGGACAGGATAAAAATTGTACATATCATATCGAAATTTTAGACAATTGACAAATGGAGCAAAATCTCATTTATGAAATAAAATTCCCTATTTACAGTGGGTCGACCGATTTTAACGCGCGGCTCTGTTGCTGAACGTGTTCTCATGTTTGAAAAGTGTCCAGATGTGCGTAATTCATTTTTGAATATAAAACGTCCAGATATTGCCGATGCACCGCCAAAAAGTCTACTCAAGGTGAGTCCCCTCCCACTTCTTTTATTTTTTTCATATTCTAGAATAGAACATGGAAATATTGGGGGAGAAAAAAGAAATGTAAATGATTTTTTTTTTTTTTTTTTGATTTTTGGGTTTTATGTGATTATCTAACATTTTGAAAATTCGTGAAAATTCAACAATTAAATTAACAACAACAAAAACAATTTGCCGATACAACAACAACAACAACATTAACAACAACAATAATAATAAGAACAAGAAAAACATTTACAATAGAACGAGAGAAGATCATGAAATTAAATAGAAATTAAATGATTTGAACCAGTGACGTCGAAACATTGATAATGATGATCTGTTGAAGGGATTAGATTTTTCATGATTATTTATTTATTTATTTATCATAATTAAATCTAATATATAATACTAAACTTAATACTAATTTTAACGAGTGACTAGCTGCTGGGGCCTACGATTCGCCTTCATGACAATTTGGTCACAAACTTTATATTTATTTATTTATTTTTTTTTTTTTTTTATAAACACCGAGATAGTGAATTTTTTCGAAAGACAATGCATCAACTATTTAGTCTGACACTAACCCATAGACCTCATAACCGGGATGCTCTGACAGTATACAATATATTTTAGCAAACAGACAGTTAAACCTATATTTCTAATTGAAATCGATTTAGAATTATAGTTTTCTTCAGATCTGTCTATATATCTATAAAACATTGTTTCGTTTGTTTTTGGGAAACTATTGAAGATGAATTCTTAGAGCTATAACATGTAAAGCTCTTTAGTTAATTCATTGTAATGTTAACTCAGCAAATTGATCTGTAGTATGATCTATTAAATATATAATTTCTAACGCCTTACAATATCTTATTATTATTATTATATAAAATTAGGTAAATTATACAATAAAGTATCATATGTTATAAAAGTACTAGCTACTGAGGCCTACGATTTACAATATGTTTGTCGTTTTGATACTTCCAAGTTGAGCAAGAGAATTAGATGTGTGTTTATAATACTTTAACTGAAACTGGTTTGAAGATGTTCAGAATTAAATCAGTGGAAGTTTTCATTTTAAGACTTCATTACTCTAGAAATCGCAGTATCAGAAATGTAGGAAGGGATATTAAGAGGCAAGATCTGTTAAATGATAGATTAGTATAAGGCAAAATAGGATATGCAGAGGCAGAGATCTCTCGGAACTTTTACAGCCTATTGTTCTCCCTGATAATTGTTAAATGTTACCATAGTTTATAGAATTTTTCTCTCTTTTACAATTGTTTACTCAATAAGAAATACAAAATCAATTCTTTTAAGATTATTTTACTGGAACAAGAATTTAATTTATAAAAATTTTAAAGATTTTTAGTTCCTTTCTTTTTTAAAACCCCCTAGAAATCTAACTGATTCATTATTGTTCTACTATAGAAAATACATTAAAAATATTTATAGTTAAATCAACTTAATGCAACGTTTACGAGTCGACATTCTTTTCAATTTCATTCGATGAAAATTACTTGTATTAAAAGATACGACCTAGACATCTATCTGTCTAATCAACAACCATTTAATACTTTTACTGATCCCCTATATATAATTTCAAGACCCTTTTCCCTTCGTTACACCCCAGCTACGCATCTGTGATGATGCGGTGTGGTGTGATGGTGTTAAGTGTAAAAGAAGCGTGCTGATATGACGACGAGTAAATGAGCATGAAAGTGGCTACAACGAATGAAGTGAAACGAACTCAACAAACATCATCAGTAGCAGCAGCAGCAGCAGCAGCATCATCATTGATTGATTTAAGGTTACGCTAAAACGCTTGCCAAAGGCACATATTATATACTACATAGATATAGTTACGAACAGATACAGATACTTAGACATAGACATACAGATAGATAGATAGTCATAGACAACAAAACATGAATAACGACAAAGAAATTGATTAAGATCTAGTAGTGATCTGTAGTGTTGTTCTCTAGATGTACTCAGACTCAGTCTGTCAGTTAGTATTGTGTGTTAAATGAGTAGTAGTTCATATAAGTATCTGTTATAGTTGCTGTTGTTTTTCTTTTGTTTAATCACTTAATTACACAAATTGACGAAAGGAGCTTATGAGGAAGACATAAGAAGAATCAAGAGTAAGGTGATGGTGATGGTGGTGTGATGATGATGATGATGTGATGATGATGTTTTGAGTTAGGTATACTTTTCTAATTTAATATAATTTTTTTTTTTATTTTGTTTTGCTTGCAATTTGTGTGTGAATTTGGAAAAATTAATTTTTATTTTTTCTAAATTTCTACATTTGTGGTTTATTTATTCATTTGGCGCAGTGTGAAATGTGCCACAAAATGAATGAAATAATGAACAGGGCAGAACAGAATAGACAGAAGTATGAAAATGTACTTTTGTGCTAAAAATACTACGTTTGTGTGTGATAGATACATTTATACTCATCTTCATCATCATCATCATCAAGTTAATATATACAGATACAATTTTTTTTCTGTTTCTATTGGTTTAATTTATTATCTTTCATGCAACATGACGTATGCGTAATGTAGAGGAGAATAATAAAAATATATACAATACAAAAGAATATCAGTGCGTATGCGAAATATTATAAAATTAAAATATACAAAAGAAAAACATTTGTTTTCTTTGTTTACTATTTCTTTCTTTTTTTTTTTTTTTTTTTGTCAGTTGTTTTAAAAGATTAATTTTATTAATTTAGGTCTAATTTATATGACTCGTCGTCACGCATTTTCTTTGTCAATTGATACACTTTGCACATTCATATGATTATTTTATCTGGAATATTGAGTCATTTTAGTTGTCTTCATTTAAAATAATTTAAGATCGAAAGCAGTGGGATGTTTTGATTTGCAGGAGAACTGGGTAAAACAGAATTTGAACTAAATAATGTATTCTTTGATAAAAGTAAAACAATTGTAAAAATACATACATTATTCTCATTTAAAATCATTTTATAATATAAATATTATATATATATTTTCATATAAAAAATGAAACTATTATATGACAAATAGTTCAAATTCACTTAACATAATCAAACTTTAATAATGTATAATTATCAATGTAGTAAGTAGCCTTCGAAACATTTAACAATTCCATATCAGTGTAGTGAAGTGTATTCTGTGGGAAAAAAATGCTTTACATAAGATTGTAAATATGAATTTGAATTTTCTTAAGGATTTTATAGAGTTTTTAATGCCGTCTACATAGTGTTCAGAGCGACTAAGCTCCGAAAATAAACCCGTAATTGAAGAGTACTTACTTTAGTATCAAAAATTATTAAAGATATGCCGTGCGAATACTCTAGATTCCCATGTTATGTGAATTGTATAATCAGCAGTTAAAAATAAAACCGAACCGAGTATAATTCAGTACATAGCGTTGTTTTTTTTCGCCTGAGCGTGCTAAGTATATTTTCATTTTTATAAAAAAAATAATATGGGTAATTTAACCATGTCATTTAATATATTAAGGCAAAGACTTATTAATCCGATTCTGCTTACAAGAAACCGGCAGCTGCAGTGCCAAAAAAAAAAAAAAAAGAAAACTAGGTAAACTGGGCCCCATTATGGAGAAGAAGATTATACCTGTGGACACAGATGCCAACAAGTTAATAAACTATGTGTGTGGTAGCAATTATGTGAAAACCGGTGATGAAATTAAGTTGAAGCCTGATTCTGAATATCTCTAATGATTATGGACACAAACCGAATTATTCCATTGGATGAGGTTGATTCCAACACCAAACATTATTGAAGACTTGGAAAATAACCATATTAAACGCCTCCTTTCAATTCCCTGAATTGTTTTGAGTGTAGAGACACTATATCACATAATTATATCAGTGAAAGCGAAGTTACCAGAAATTCATGTAAACATGGACAAACTTGCAACTGAGATCAAACCAGATTCTAAAATTTGTTCTATACTGTTTGAAGAATTTTGTGATGCATCTTTCTATTTAAAATCAAGTCTTACTGAAGTCAATAAAAGAGTCATCTACTAATATGTAGTGACAAAGAAATTTTAAGTTCATTTTTGGAAATTGCACAAAGATTTGATTTTTTTTTCAAAAATTAGCGCTTCGAACTCATTGTGTTCCATTATCGTCAACGATGAGTGAAAAAATAAAAAAACCGTGAATTTTCGTGAATGTGATGGAAATTTCATTTCGTGAAAGTGTGTAATCGTGACGGAGGTTCTTGTTACGTGCACAGCTCTATTTTAAAGTGTAAAATAAACAAAAAATCTGTTTTATTCTCCATTACATTTTTGCATGTCTTCATCTTTGAGAAACTTTCTTAAACAATATGTGTACATTATATTTCTATAAACATTGTATTATTTTCATAGGTGTTTCTTTCTTTGTTTTTAATGTTACTAGGTTCACCTTTTTCAACTTTGAAATCGGATTTCGAGTCAAGAAAAATGACTTGTTTAAATAACAAGATATTTAAAAAAAAAAAATAATTGAAACTGAGTCATTTCAAATCTTTAATTTTTAAGCAAATATTTCATTTTTTAAATGTAATAGGCTAAGATTTGTGTTTTACTTTTTTCCATTTACAATATTTTCGTTAATTAAATTTCACTGTAGTGTGATTTCTAATGTCTACCCATTAATAGCATATATTATATTCATCTAATGCAGGGATCGGCAACCTTCGGCCCGGCGCTTGTTTTTAATTCTTCAGTTACTTGGCAGTGCCCAGCAAAACTGTAGCTGTAGCGCTAAATGTGAAAGAATTGTATCCTTGAAGTCAAACATAGTCAAAATATTAGGGTTTCAAATGTTTTGCCATTCACAATCAAAATTGCTGGATACTTTGTTCATACAGTTTACGAATACTTCATGTTTGCGAATTGGCTCAACTAGCAGCAAACATTTCATGATTTGTTCTTTTCCAAAAAAAAAAGTTTGTCGATCCCTTATTTATTGTGTTATTAGAGACCCGTCCTTGCTTTGCATGGGTGCATTAGAACATTGGCTTATAGATATTTTTTAAAATCAATCAAGTCGTCTTTGTCTATATACTCAATGTTTAACAAAGATGACGACTATATACCCAATGTACAAAGACTAATTGGAAAATAATTATTGTGACATATCCTCCTTCCGTAGAAAATTCTCTTGATGACAGTGAAAATCGTATCAAAATCCGTTCAATGGTGCAGAAGTTGTGCGTATCGGAAGAGACAGGAATTTTGATAATCTTTTATAGATGTATAGATACCAAAGTCAAAGATAAAACTAAAAACTAAATATGTATGTCATTTGGTGCAATTGTTGTCTGTTTGATTATAAAATTGAGAACGTTAAAATATCTTCTAATCAAATCTAAGTTGTTTTTTTTTTTTTTTTAAACTTAAACTTTTTATTTTTGTACTTAAACTCAGTCAAACTAAAATCAAATAAATTTACAAATCAGACAAACAAATTATTGTATTTCCATGAACTCAACTGTTAAAAACAAATTTTTTGTTATTTAAATTTCCATGAATAAATTTATTAGTTAAATGTTTATTGTTCGTTTCATCCAAACAGATGCAGAAAAATATAAAAATAGTATAATAGCAAAATTTTATAAACGAATACATAAATTTTATGTACATACGAGTTGCCACACAATTATCAACAAATTCCAATATGTTCTTACATATAAATTTTACTTTAATTTTTTTTTTTTTTTGGTTAATTTTGAGTATTTTATATTAAAATTTTTGTTAGTAAATTACACAAAAGAAAAATTAAAAATAGAAAAAAAGAAACACAATAAATTGAAATAATCTTCTCAAACCAAAAACCAAAAACCAAAACAATTGACCAAATGTAGCATAAAATATTAAATCCACCCGCTGCACAACTGATGAGAAGGCGTGAAAAATTGAGTTCTGTCTAAACAATTTATATAAAATATTTGCAATTTTATTGAAAGGCGCCACTTAAATGTTTATAACAAAACAACAAAATACTCGTATTATTGTATATACCAGAAATATATGTATATATGTACTTATGTATATGATTATAAAGAATTTCAATTATCTAAACAGATTTTTATAAACATTCATTGTGTGCGTCCGTCGGTCTGAGTTATTATTTGTGTAATACATTTTTCAAAGAATTCAACAATTTTTGATAGATTATGAAAAGAATCAAGTTCATGTAATCAGACAAAATTGAAGGAACAGGTGTTTCTTCTTTATTATAAAAATTATAAGAATTTTTACCGGCAAATTCTAATGACAATTTATTTATTTTTTTGTTTAATTTTTAGGTTAAATTACATGCAACGCCGCCATCGTCAAGTCAACAAGATCAACAGACAGCATTACAACGTGAAATAGGTTTCACAAAGTATATACCCAGGTTAGTATTGTTGTTGTTATTATCTTCAAAATTTTAAGTTCTAACATAATAAAGAGGAAGGATGTTCCCTCAATTGCATTGTCTAATCGGCTGGAATACCACGAAGCTGTGGAGATAAAGAACAGAAGACGATCAGAACCTAATCTATTAAAATGATATGTAACTCTTTCAAGAGAACATCCTTCCTCTTTCAATGGCTTTGTCTAATCGGCTTGAGACGTGAGACAACGCTTTCTTGTATAAGAAGCGTGATATCAAGAAATCTTTCATTACTGAAGCCAGCAACTTGACCAATGTCAGCTCATTCCGCTACAGTGGTCTTGTACACAAGAAGACCGTCGGCATTTAACCAATTGTCGATAAGAAAGGCTTATCCGCTATGCTGAACAAGCGTTTCCTTCAAGATTGGCCAAAGAAGCTCTCAGAAGAAGTTGAAGAACTTGCTCAGCGGCTCAAAGTACCGCTAGGACTTGATTTAGGCTGCTATCCGTTGTGTCTCCGCTGTGTTGCGTTCTCAAAAGCCCCCCGCTCTAGCAAAGAATACCACTGAATAAATGCAAATAACTCAGGGTTTTACGTTTCTGTACTAAAAAAAAAAGAGAATAAAATTAGTATATTACATCAAGAACAAGAGACGATCAAAACCTAATCTACTAAAATAATAAAACTTTTTTTCTTTTTCCTAAATGCAGATTCTATTTTCCACATGGCAAACCACAGCCAACAATTGCCATGGAACGCGTTTTGCGTGGCATCCTGGGTGCTTTTGATTCATTTCCGAATAATCAAGTAACCAAAGATGAATTGCCTCGTATATTGAAGCTGTGTGGGCTACCATTTTATTGGCGTATGCCTGTTATGGTCTTTTGTCAACCAAATAACTCGGGTCTAATTGAACGGCAACGTTTTGTTGAATTCTGGAAACAGTAAGAGGAAACATTAAATTTAATACTTAATAAATGAATGAAGACTTTTAATATAAAAATTTCTTTGAATTCAGAATGAATGTTTATTGTCATGAAGCCGAATCACGTTTTGTTTATATTTTATCACGTGGTCAACGTTTCCGTTCATATATTGTACCCGAGGATTTAGTGCCATTGGTCCAAGATGTTGTTGACACACATCCGGGTTTGGCTTTTCTCAAGGAAGCGACTGAGTTCCATTCCAGATATGTGCATACGGTAATCGCACGAATATTCTATTCGGTAAATCGTAGTTGGTCCGGTAAAATAACAATAGCAGAACTTAAGCGTTCCGATCTATTGGAGGTAAGTCGATTGCTATTTAATTAAGGAAAGATTAAGTCTAATGTGAATTTCACCTGTGTAGATGATTACTTTGCTTGAGGAAGAAGATGACATCAATCAGATTATGGCCTTTTTCAGTTATGAACATTTCTATGTCATTTATTGCAAATTCTGGGAATTGGATAAAGATCATGATTTGCTTATAAATCAAGAAGATTTAGCTCGACATAGTGATCATGCTTTATCTACCCGTATTGTGGAGCGTATCTTTTCCGGTTGTGTGACACGTAATGACAATAAAAAACCACCAAATGAGGAACCCAAGATGTCTTATACAGATTTCGTTTGGTTTATACTATCCGAAGAGGATAAACGCACACCCACCGCCATTGAGTATTGGTTCCGTTGTATGGATGTCGATGGTGATGGTGCCTTATCAATGTATGAACTGGAATATTTCTATGAAGAACAACAACAACGTATGGAAGGCATTGGCATTGAGTGTTTACCATTTGAAGATTGTTTGTGTCAGGTACACGATTACATGGCAAATTTTATTAATAAAAAGTTATTTTAACTAATTTTTTTTTTTACGAAATTTAACAGATGTTGGATATGATTAAGCCTAAAAATCGTGATTGTATAACATTGGGCGATCTGAAACACTGCAAAATGACGCATGTCTTCTTTGACACTTTCTTTAATCTGGAAAAATATTTAGATCATGAACAACGCGATCCATTTGCATCACAACGTGATGAATATGTAAGTTAACAAAGAAACAAAAAAACAGATGTGTTTTTTTTTTATTTCTAGGTAAATGAGTTATTGTATTTCAATATGCTTTACAATAGTTGAAGATTCATTGGCCCAGTTGATTCTCTAAAAAATATTGTGATACCCATTAAATGTGGAGATAAGAGACTGGAGACCAACAGTTCATAGTTTAAAACAATCTGTGTGACTTTAAAACTCCATAACTAGGCAACTATTACCTAGAACAGGGCTGCCCAACCTTTTTGATTCCCAGGGCCTCATTAGAAAAAGGCCGCAGGTGGAAAGAAAAAAAAAAAAAACTCACCACAAAGTTGATAGTAACGTTGTGCTGAGTTACAAAGAAAGATATTTCTGTTGTTGTTTCCTCTGTTGTCACTTCGAGTGTGTTTGGGACGTATGTCCTAACCTAAAGCTAACAGAAATAGCAGACTTCACTACAAAGAAAGTCATGTAAATCCTTATGAATAGCAGACTATCAGTGGAGCTGTAATTTTGGGATTTATTACAAAAGGCTCATTTTGGGGCCGATTGTCGAGGTGACAAGCTCTGTAGCACTTCCCTAATCTATCCTAAGACGGTTAAATTTTGAATAAATTTCCATTATTGTACTTCATATTTTTGATCCAAAACTTTTTCTTCTTCAACTACTTACAGACCTCCGATTGGGATCGTTTTGCGGCGCAAGAATATGAACTATTAATCACAGAGGAAAATGATTAAGGAAATTAACAAAAGGATAAACAAGAACATCATTTTTATCATAAAAAACATAACAAACAACAAATAAATTAATTAAAACAAATAAAATATTTTACAAATTTTTTATACGAAAAAAGAAAAATCCTTAAAAAAATTTAAAACAAAAAAAAAAAACATATCAAAAACTCGTTTCCTATTAAAAAATTATATAAAAAAAAATCACATGCAAGGAAGAGGGGATTTCCTTTAGGAAAACCGAGGGAAATCCTTATGGTGAAGTCCATAATGTTTTGTTTTGAAATTATTATTATTTTTTTTTAAATATAAAGTGCAATAAAAAATTTGATTTTTTTTTTTTTTGTTGAAAAACAAACAAAAAAAAAAATTAATTAAATAAAAGAAAATATTAATTAATTTTATTAAATTTAAGTATAAACAAAATCTTAGTCGTTTTCTAGCCAAAAATTATTAATTGTGCAATTTTAGTTGTTTAATAAAAAATGGAAATAATGAGAAAACAAAATACATATTTATTTAAAAAAAAAAATCATATTAACAATTGAAAAAATATGGGTTTTATCTTTTAAACTACTAATATCCGGAAAAAAGGGGGATCTATTGCATTTTGCTTGAATATGGAATATTGTTTAAACTAAAATATCAACTATCAAAATCCATTACAGTTGATCGAAATATTAAACTCCCTAGGGAGTAGAACTTTCTCGAAGCGTCGGTATCTATACTTAACCCAGACCCAAAAAATAGCCATTATTGGCCGCCTGCACAAAATTGAAATCCATCGAGAGAACACACATGTAGTCTTGTCCAAAAAGCTACATATAACGCCCAGTATAGAGCACTTTATAAAGAGGACAATCAATTTTGCTAATTGGATAAAAGAGAAACTGGCTTACAAAGCTGAAGATTCTGCTCATAAAAACAGTTTCCGGGAGTTGGAATATAGTTAAACAAATCGACCTGTTAAAGATGAAACCAATAAAATTAAAACCTTTCGAGACAATGCATGCACTCTTACCCATACAATGCCCAGTACAATACAAGTAATTTAGTCAATCGGATAAAAGAGAATATGCTGAAGATTCTGCTCATAAAAATAGCAAAACAAACTGACCTGCTAAAGAAGAAACCGGCGTTCTAATATCATTACAGTGAGAATAGTTAGTCAGATGGTTTAAATCACTTCTCTGGTGTCCTTAGACGTCATGACACAGAACTTGCCTGTAAACAGGTTGCATCATGTCTCCGCCTGTAACTTTTCTTGGTTAAGTTGCTTGATGGCTCGTTTAATTTTCTCCAAGTTGGGTGGAGATGAGTAGGGAAGAGCACTAGATGGACAAATTGAGTATCTACCCAATTTTAGTTGACCTTAGATCAAATCTCAATAAAAATTAATTCAGAATAGTACAGAGTTGAGTACAAGGTTCTTTTTTATAGCTCCATCATTAAACCAATTTGGACTAACGCTTCAGAATTATGGGGGGCCACTGGCGCGAGTAATATTGTTCTAAAATTCTTAGAACAATAACAGGCGCTTCATGGTACATCAGAAAGGAAGATATCCACAAAGGTCTTAATGTACTGCATGCAAAAGATGCGGAACTGTAACTATAGGGATAAACTTGTGCAGCATATCAATCCACTAGCCAGAGCTCTTGTTCATACAAAAAACACAATATCACCTCCTTAGCAACGATCGTCTAGCCCTTATGCTAAGTTATTGGCCTATAGTGAGAAGCAACACCTTCTTCTAAACAGCTTCTTACAAGTGTAAGTCATTTTGTTAGCCCTAAATTAGTAAATTGTGAGATATAGTTTCCTTAAAGTTAAAAAAAAAAAAATACAGATGACCCTCGATATATCATTCAGGGTAAATTAATCAGTCGTTAATGGCAAGCGCAAATAGGCTGATTGAACAATTGATTGCTGATGATGATAATGGCTATGAAAAAAAAAACAAGCAAAACAAAGAAATCAGTAGTTAGATTCTATGTGCGCACATTCATTGGCTGCAGTGTGTTTGTTTCGTCACCTACTTATCAACAATCAGCTCCTGTTTGCGTGTGCCCTTCAATGAGAATTTTGCTGCCTTGGGAGTAAAGTAACAGCTACAAGTGGAACTTGTGAGGACACAGCCGTCTGCATGAACAATACACGTAGCGCATACAAAGTTTCCATCTACATAAGTATCTCCATTTCAATCTATAGTATTTTTAGATGAGATAGGATGGGATGATGATAATAGTCTGCCTACATAGCATCACACAAATCATTCATTTGCTTTTTTGGAATGTTGTCAATCAGAAGAGTTAGCAATTGACTGATCCACCCACTTTCATTTCAGGAATATGAAATATTTATTTATTGTTTTTGTTTTTTTTAATTATTTTATTTTAAAAATTTTTTTTTCTTCTATCATCATTTAATAGAAACCATTAATAACTAAATATTTTTTGCAAAATAATTTCTAAGAAAAATATCGGACAATTTTTGTTTTCCTTTTATAATATTTCTACATTAAAATTTTTTTTTTATATTTTGTTTGTTTGTTTTAGATTTCTTATCTAGAAAAAAACGAGTTTCTTTATTTTACAAAATTGCTTAGCTTGATTATTTACTAAATTTTAATTATGTATGTATTTTTATAAGTAAGTAGTTGTTATATAACTTCTTCTTATAATTTATTTTAAATATTTTTCCTCTCTTCGTTCACTAAAGCTATGTTCAGACTATCTAAACACATGTGATTTGATTTGATTTGTTTGTTGTTAATTGAATAATGGATCGGTAATATTTTTTCTTTTATTATCCACATGGGAAATAGTAGTGGATCGATCCATGGATGCAGGAGGAGGTGGACGAGAAAGTATTGAGATTTAGTATAACAAACACACAAATTTTTTTCTTTTTTAAATTTACAAAATTGATGAGGATCACAAATAATTTTTTATTTTATAAATTTACATTAGTTGCTTTTGAAAATAATAAATGTTTTCGATCGTCAATATTTTTTCATTTTCACTTTTAACTTCGCCATCTTAGTAAGGAGTTTTTGTTTAAGGAAAAATTATTCATTGCATCGAGAATTTTCTGTAATTATGATTTATTTTCTGTTTTGAAAGAATTGAATGAATGAATGAAAGCCGTCAAGTCAAACCAATCAATAATAAACAAACTAAAAGAAGAAATTATTATATTATATTATAGAAATTAATAAATAAATTTATTTTGTGTAAGAAATTTGAGAATGAAAAATATTTCTATAAAATTTTGAAAGCACAGAATGATTTGATACCTTTATAGATCATCTAAGCCTGGTAGGAACATTTAAAGAAACCTTCATAGTTCTAGAACTGAAAACATGCTAAAAACTTGTCTCTTCCTTTGGACAAGAAACTAATAATAAATCAAAAAAATATGTTCCTAAGATAGAAGATTATATAAGGAAGTAAGTAGTGCCTTGATGATTCGGTATGAGTTCTTGAATGTCCCATGCTTCCAAGAGTCTACTCAAAAAACTCTTTCAAATATCTTGAAGAAAATCTTAAGCTAAATTATTGGTTTAAGAACATTTTAAAACTGGGCAACCCTTCTCGCTTTCAATATGAAAATCACCTATTTTATTCTGAAATTTAAACAATTTTTGGACCTCTTTATAAAATAAAACCTCTCTCTATTTCTTTTTGGTAACATGAAGAGATTCAAACTCAAGGGATTAGGCGTAGTTAAGAAGAATTGTCACTATCAAATTTTTCTTATTTCTACATAGAAAGTTCGTAGTCGACGGGAAGAAGTATATTTCTTGAATTATTGCCTTGGTTAGATTAGAAAATGGCGGAAGCTACTAGTTTCCTCGTTTGTTCTGGGATATCGAATATTGTAGCCTAATGATGAAAATAATAGTGAGGCATTTCAAGAAAACAATGGTTATTACTCTAAATGAATCATTTTTGCAAAACTTTTATTCGTAAGAATATAGAACATAATCTTGTAGTGGACTCCGTTTTGAGATATTAAATGTCAAGTTAAAAATTTTCATAATCTTCCGAAGTGTTAGTTAGGGGGCCTCCATATATTACGTCACACATTTTATGATTTTTTAACATATCACAGGTGGTCACATTTGTGAGAGTGCCCCTATGGTGTGACATCGCATATTTTGCAGTAGTGTCACCTTATTTTTCTTATCTTTACATATATTTGTCTCTCAGGGTTTCTATAAGAGGTCTGTATAGGTCACAAAGCCAAGTTAAAGTTGGTAATATTTTTAAGCTTTTCGTTTACAGTTAAAGTTTCGCGTTTTAATATGACGTCACAAAGCTTATAACCCCCCTTTCTGTCATAGGTGGTCACACTTCGTTGATACCCTCCCACCGCCCATAACATTTGATAATATATCGATGGCCCCTTAAGCTATGTACACACTGAACGAATGCATGAGAGCGAATTTTTGTTTGGTATCTATTGGTATGCGGTGGTATTGTTCCGCATCACGAACGAATTCAAGCGCAAGTAAACGAATGTGTAGGCTCTTGTGCGTTCGCGTTCGTTCTCCTAGTGTGTACATAGCTTTTTATGTAAAAATGAAAATTACCACCAAATATTAAAAATAGGAAAGAATTAAACTAAAATCTTTGAGAGAATCTGACCGAAATAAAATATTTGTATTCGCATAAATAAGCCAAAATCATGAAATTGAACTAAGAAGTAGTAATAAGCAGAAGTTTTCTAAATTGTTTTATAGATGATATTGTTGGTTTGTTGAAGAACTTTTGTCGTTTGTATTGTTTAGTTGTTGTTATAGATGACGATTGATTGATTGATTTTAGTATTTTGGTTTGGTTGGTTGGTTGGTTGTTTGTTTATTTTGTTTGTCTGTCTACTGTGTAAGTCGTACTTTTTCACTATCCTCATAATTTTTTGGTTCTGAGTTTGGATCGGGATTTTCAGTTTCTGTTGACGGCGTATCATCTTCACGTCCATAAATTGGTTGAGCGTCACCGCGTACATAATCAGCTGTTATATGAACAGTTTTTATATTAGATCCCGGGACTATGAACATTGGATCAAGTAGCAATTGTTCCTTTAAATAAAATACAAGAGTAAATAAGAGTATTTTTTTAAGTTAAGAATTAATAGATTTCTTTAGGTATTCACCATAATTGAACGTAAACCACGTGCACCGGTATGTCTTTCCATAGCAAGTGTGGCTATTGATTTCACAGCATCTTCGGTAAATGTTAAATCCACTTCATCGAGACCCAATAAGGCTTTGTATTGAGGCACAAGAGCATTACGTGGTTCAGTCAATATGCGTACAAGCATACTAATGTTCAGACTGTGGAAGGGTACAATAACCGGAAAGCGACCAACGAATTCCTAGATTATATTGAAAAATCAAAAATTATTAACATGAATTCCTTCCTTGGTAAAAGTGTAAGAAGAAGATTACTTACTGGTATCATACCAAATTCAACGAGATCACGTGCTTGAACTTTTGTCAGACATTTGTCACGTTCCTCTTGATCATTGTCCATGGGATTAGCAGCAGATTGGGCAGCACGACGACCTGAAGAACCCGATGAAGGCATACCAAATCCCAAATACTAAGAAAATTGAGGAGAAACCATTAAATGAATAAATTCTAATTACTATGATTTAATATAAAATTTACCTTCTCATTTAATCTTCTTCCTATTAAACGATCAAGACCAGTATAAGCTCCGGAAGCTACAAACAATATATTTGTGGTATCCACTTGCACAGTTTCACCACGCAGTTTACGTGGAGAATTACGTTCCGGTACATTGACTACGGTACCCTCAAGCATCTTCAGCATACCCTGTTGAACACCTTCACCGCCAACATCACGCAATTGATGTATACCAGGCACAGCTCCTATCTTGTCCACTTCATCAAGAAAAACTATTCCGGTTTGTGCACGTTCAACACTGAAACACAGGAAGATTCATTAATTTAATTAACTCAGAAAACAATTTCAACTCACTTGTAGTTTGCATCTTGTAGCAACTTGGAGATCACACTCTCGATATCTTCACCCACATAACCGGCCTGGGTGAGTGTCGTACAATCACAGATGGCAAAAGGCACATCCAAACAACGTGCAATAGTTTGGGCAATTAGTGTTTTACCAGAACCAGTTGGTCCCAACATGATAATATTGCTTTTTTCCAATTTCACTTCATTGCTTTGCTTCTCCAAAATTTCCGAACCAGATTTGTGATTGGCTGCTGCTGCTGTTGGTGATACACCGCCGCCAGCACCCATACCACCCAGACCAGCCATTTGTGTCTTCGGTGGCAGTTCACTGCCTGGTGTACTATTCAATGTATGACCAATGCCGGTTATATGCAATAGATCTGGTCTTGCCAAACCATCTGGACTCATGCCGCCGCTACCACCAGCACCACCACCCTGCTGTTGCACCAATTGTGGCAGATTGTAATGAATACGTTTGTAGTGATTGTAAACAGCAACGGAGAGGACTTTTTTCGCAAAATCCTGTCCCACAACGTGTCTATCCAGATATTCCATTATCTTTTGAGGCGGTGGTGGTGGCTTACGTTGATTTTTCGGTTCTTCTCGTGTATTGCGCTTTGAATCGATTTCAGAGAGAACAACAAAAAAGTAATTGCATTTGGCGCATTTCACAAAACGCGTTGAACTAACAAATGTTTCTACTTGAGTGCATGCACTGCCACATTTTGGACATGATAGGAATTTATCACCACCCGGTGAATCACCACCGGTTGTTGTTGTTGTCGAACCACCACCACTACCAAGTTTTGAAGGACCCGTTGAACCACTACTGTTTAGTGATCCCAAGGGTGTAATACCATTATTAAATCCATGACCATTTGCTTTGCTACTGTTATTATTATCATCTTTGGGCAAAGCATTTGTGATATCAATATCAATTAAACGTACAGCCTGCGATATTCTGTGATAATATCGTGTTGTCTGATAGAGTAGACTTCGTCTTGTCGCAGACATGATGACTCTTTTCGATGGTACATTATTGACTCTGGTTCCTGGAAGCACATCAACCACAAATAAATAAATAAATTTTATAGCAAATTTCATTATTTCTCAATCAAATATTTTTTTTTTTTTGTAAGTGTAGCTCATCAAAATCACGTCCAATTTGCAGTTATATCATTCAAACGTTAATTTTGGTTCATAACTCATCCACAAAAAAAAAATTATATATCTATATATATATATATTCATTGACATAGATTTAACTATAGTTTAAATACCCTTCAATAATGAAGTTGTGTATTTCAAAGAAATTCCAAACAAAATTAAAATTGAAGTAAATAAGTCATGAGTTCTGAATTAGTATAAACAATCTGAATCTATACTTATTATAAAACAATGTTTGTCTGAACGCCATAAACTCAAAAACAATCGAACGGATTTTTCATATGGGGTGCACCAATGGACGGATTGATTCATTATGAATGTTTAAGGAAAAAAAAAAAAAAATCCAAAGGAAAGTGAGATGCCATCAAATCGCCTTTGTCAATCCAATTAGTATCCATTGATTATTCAGGAAGATGGTTGCACGGGTATCTAGTATAATAATATTTTTGCTTTTAAAGAAGCATCTAACTAGTTTTTTACTACATACCTTATTTAGTGGATCAATTGCTATGGTGAAAGATATCATAAATTGATTGATTTTTTTATATTATAAATTATCTACAGATTCTTCCCAGCAGATTTCAATGAACTTTCAATTATTTCATTATACAGCATTTGACAGAGATAAAAATGATTGACTTATATGATCACCATAATCTTAAAAATTTTAAATGGTGACTAAATTAGGCGATTAGGCACACCGAGAATTGGATTGGAATTGAGGAGAAAACATTTTCTAGCACACTCGGGTATATGTTATAATCTAATCAGGTTCTCAATTAGAATCATCCTTTGAAAATTTACTTAGTAAAATATTGAATTTCTTTATAGAAAACAATTTAATTCATCCAAAAGTTGTGTTTATATAAATATTCCCTACCATCCAGTAATCGAAGAACTTACATTCCATTTACTATAAAAAGCAAACAGAATACTCTATGACTATTTACAGATATTCATATCAAAAACTGAGAAATTATTTTATTTACAAAGAAAATATCAATCAGTCTTAATTCTATTGAATGCCCACTTGTCTCTTTGAAAGTGCGTTACAAACACCAACGCCAAGTTATATAGAAATGTGAAGTGTTTGTAGAAAAACCAGTCACCAATTTTATCAGACATTCGGCCAGACTTAAAGCAATTCAAGTTCAGCACGCTATAGTCTCTGTCGTTGTTGATCGTTTACTTTGATTGAAAATATATAACGAATATATAAAAAACAGCAACAAAACAAAACATGCGATAAAATAATCAAAGTCGTGTTTGATATCGTAACATGACGACCTTCATATATCGATCTAGCAAAACCGCAACTCAAAGTATGTACTGTGAATGTGATTGACTCATAAAAAAACCTAAGATCAAGCAGAGGAATAAATTTGTGCAGAGAAATTCTTCAATCAAATTAAGTAGGCAGTATTTTGATTTCAGAGGTTGATTTTGGCATGAATTCAATCTTTGAAGACGAAATATCAAGATCTTCAGATCTTCAATTTAAAAAAAAAATACAGAAATGAATAATCACATTATGGAAATGGTTTAAGAAGTAAAGGAACGAGAGTTTGTTTTTAAGAAAAATCATCTCTGAGCCACAACAATACATAATCACTGTGAATTGAGTTCAACAATTTCCGGGATCCCGAACAAATTTATAAACTGGGCAGAGTATTTGTTGCTTACATTCAATGGGAAGAAAACCTGGTGCCACAAACCAAATTGAATATTCAAAAAAGAAGTCAGAAAATCTGAATTTTATCGCTTGCAAGGCATAAAGAAAGGGGTCATCATGGAGTGTTTGCTTGGTGGTAATAGTTCCCGTTTCGATAGTAATACATCCTTTTCTTATTACCTAGTGGCTAGTAAAATCAGGAGTCGTAGGTTATGCACAGGTGAACCAGTAAGTGCGCGTTTCCATAGTAAGTTAATAGCCCCTTTACCAGACAAAAGTAATGCAGAGGCGAACCAGTATGTGGTGGCAACAACTGGTGATCGGTAATGCAGACAGAAGAAGTAACTGGTGAATGGTTATGCATGCAGGCGGAGGCAATTACTCCATTCCAATGACATCGCCTTGTTAAATTCACCAATTGAATATATGTAAAAGGGAATATAGGAACTAGTGCTGGTTCCAAAGGGACTAGCCACAAACCAATTTTGGACCAGTGATTCATACTGCAAGGTTGAGAGTCTCATATACATCTGGTCCTAAGAGTTTAGGGCGTTACTTTGAAACACAATGATTTTATTTTTCCGAAACAAATTGGGAAATTCTACTTTGTCTCAGTTCCACACTAGTCATAATTCTTCTGGGATTTTTTGAGTGCCTTAAACTATTATTAAGATTATATATGTATTCCTCGTATTATTAGTTATACTAGATTTAGTCTATAATATGGATTTCCAGCTGAGGAAGTATAAGTGAGAACATTCTGTGTTACTAACCCGGGCAGTTTGGTAATGCTTGTGGTTAAAAATGGGTCATCAATCCAGGAACTATTTAGAGTTCAATTTGGAAGTACCGTTGGGTACCAAGTCTGACCAGAGACTGTGTCTGGTACCACGGGTGGTACAGGAGCCCACGGAACTTGTTCCGTCCTGGGCAGCGGGTACGGCCCCTTTAAGGTAGTATCGTGGTGGCTGTGGTTATTACCCAGATGCGAGTAGAGTACTAAATCGGAGTGGAGTTGTCTTTTACAACCCATACAGCAGCGGAGGTTTTAGATAGGCCTCAACTCCAGACGAAGGAGTGAATCATATAAGTATGACTCGAATTTGGTACATGCGGATATTATTCAAGGGGACGTTGATTGACGTTCATCAATCCTTGTGCTTGGCACCGTAATAATTGGTCTAAGCGACAGTTGTTTACGTTTAACAAATCGACATTACACTAGTCATAATGGGTCACTAACGGAAACTCTAAGCGTAACGTTATTTTATGGGATATTTTTTATGAATCAAAGAGCCACTGTGCAATTGTTGTTTTCCCCAACAAAATGTCAAACAGAACAGGCAGAAAACAAAAGAAGAAGAATGAATAAAAAAAACAACAATAATAAAATTGAGATAAGGCGTAAAAAACATACGTTCGTTCGTTCGTTCATTCAAATACCCAGCAGCTTAGACAGACAGACAAATAAACAATGGCGACTGTGCTAAAAGATTGAAGATCGTTGCGCCAATAATAAATAAATAAAGATGTGCACTCACTCTACTTATTGATGGTATGTATATGTGAAGTGATGATGATGATGTTGTTGATCACAATAATAAAACGTCATTCACACGCTAATAATAATACATAATAGAGACCCACCGGCGGGTATACAAAAAATACAAGTCAAATCAAAAGGGTCGAAGAAGAAAGTAAAAGCAAAAAGTATGAACAAAAACAAAGTGTAAGAAACAAAACTCAATAAGAGAAAAGTAAAAGATACTAGAAATTTGTTGTTGTTATTGCTATTGCCATTTGCTGTTTATGCGGTAATCATAACAACATAACATAACCAGTTTGAGCTCCCCTGCATAAATTAAAATAATAAACAACAATACACAACAAAACAATAACTTACCCTTTGCCCATACACCAGCATATTTTGGCATTTGGCCGAGGAACATTATACGCTTGACCATACTCATAGCTCCGCGTAAACGATCGACGCAACGCAACGCAACTGACGACCAACAAATCCAGCAAATCACACACTTGCTCCCAACAAAGTTGATGATGGATGATGTTCGATTGTTGTTGCTTATGATTTTAGTTAATCGAGTTGCAACCTTTTATTTTGTCTTTTTTTTTTTTTTGTATTTGTTACGTTATCCTATGTTCCGTTTTATGTGCTTTGTCGTTGTCTTTGTTGTCGTAACAACATGAACGAAGACTTCTTCGCTAGTAGTGTTTGCTGCTACTGCTGCTACTACTGCTTCACTGGGGCTGCTTACGAACTATGACGATGGTTACAGTGGAGAGAAGAGCCGCCGCACTGCTGTTGGATACTTTGCACTGCTTTGCTTATTACACTCACTTTAATTTGTCAACTTTTGCAATTGGATTTTCTTATAATTACAAATTTTTCTTTCTCACTACGACGCAATTCGTTCGTCTGTCCCTCGTCCGTCGGCTGTTCTTGTTGGTTTCTGTTCGCTTCTTCTTCTTTCGTTGATGGAAAATACGTGAATAAATAGATTTTTGCGCTTTTTATCTTTTGCTTTTATTTTTCGTCTAGTTTCCTTCTCCTTCTTTCTTCTTCTATTTTGCTTCGTGTGCTTCTAGCTGCTGATGCTGCTGCTTTTGGTCGAATGTCTTTTGCAAAGGTTGGTTTCTTTAAACAAAATGGTCACCCAACCGATAGATTGAGTTGCAAACTAATGTTCAACACTTCAAAAAAAAGACAGAAATCAGCTGATGTTTGCTGAACAGCCGCTATTGGCACTAAATTGTTTTGAATATTTCAAATTCAAAGAATGAGATGAGTATGTTTACACCATGAAGTGCACTAAATAATTTCGTAAGTGAAAACAAAAATTTTAGCCAATCTCGAGAGCCTCCGTGAGTTAGTTCTTGATAATTCTAGTCTAAAAATATTGTTAGTTGTAGCCAAAATTTTGAATTATACTAAATATACAAAGAACTTTCTTAAAATGTGAACAACATAATTTTTAGCGAATCCTGTGTGATCAGATCTGACCAATTTTGTTTAGTTGAAATTGAAAAAAGATTTTGTTACGGAAAAATTTTTAAAATTTAGAAAATTTATGCAAATACAAATATTTTTTTTTACAAATTTTTTAGACAAAATAATCTTCTGACTGAATGTCAGATGATATAAGAAATTTTTTTCTTATATCAAGTGAAAAGAACAAAATTTTTCAAAATTTAACAAAGCAAAAAACAAAAAAAAATTTGATGTGAAAAAATTTGTGAAATATTTACTAACCTTGGTGTATAAATAGTAAGTAATTGAATCATAAAAAATATTATTATAATTAATATAGATTTTTTTAGATATCTTATTCTAATTATATTATTTATTTTCTTGTCATTTGTTAAGCGTTCATCTACTTAGCTTTGCTGAGTCTCTACTATGTGTGATTTCCAATTTCCATGACCATTTGATATTCAACACATTTGTGGTAACTGGTTGATTCAATTGTGTATATGCAAGGGTCCCCAAAGAACTTTCTTAATGAGATTGGAACAACTTTACCTTCTTACCATCGAACAAATACCTTTGGTAAGTCAATTAAATTTCTACTTTTGCTTTTGTATTATCACCATGGTGACTTAGGTGTCATCTGCCATTTGACATATCTGTCAATTGATATTTGAATTTATTCCATTTTACAAAGTGAACTCGTCGAGTGAAGACGTAAATTTTTTTTGTGATTTTAATTCATTAAGAAGTTTGTGAAATAATAATAAATATAAGTTTTGTTAACCTGTGCATATGTGGTGGGTAAGAAGTAAGTTACAGAAATTCATATATTTTGTATAATCTTTATAAACAATTTATGTAGAATATCTAATAATTTTACGCCTTGCTGTGAACCTTCTAAAGTGTGTGTCGTTTTTCTTACGCCTTTTTATGCCAAAAAAAAGTAGCACCTGTGGCTACACTTTTACATATCCTACAAGTCCACTGCTTATTATCAATTCAGTGCAATGTGGGTTTTAGCCTTTCCGAGGAGGTGCCATAGCAAGCAGGTATAATGAATCAAATCAACAAATTAGCATCCGATCTTCCTACATATATCTCCAGGAAGATGCTCAAACGTCTGCACACTGATGACCTTTGGGTGCACAGACGCAAAAGAGGACGTAGGCTCCGTTTCTGTAATGGTCAAAGATTTCCGTGCAAAGTTTTTTTTTTGTTGAGGCTTTAAACCTTCTGTTAATCTCTTGGCATTCAGTCACATCAATTTTTTATAACCGTTAAATCGGGGGCTTATTATTGTCAAATAAATGAGAAAAAAGTGTCATACAAATACGAAATATTTCTTAATAAACTGCAAGTCTTTCTTCTTTTTTCTTTGTCATTTACCCCAGGCTACATCATTTTTAATTTCTGTCATTTTCTTTATCACCATGGTTACTAAGATTTAATAATCTGTGATATGTCAGTTGACATCATCAGTTGTTATAAATGTCAAGTGCAAATAGAAATTATGAGAATTTTTTCATTTATCAATTACATCTCGTCGAGTGAAGAGCTAAAATTTTGTAAATTAAAAAAAAAAAAAAAAAAAACAAAATACATATTCTGTAATATAGTGAACATTTTTATAAAATCCTTATCACCATGGTTACTAAGATTTATTAATCTGTGATATGTCAGTTGACATTAAATGTCAAGTGCAAATAGAAATTACGAGAATTTTCCATTCATCAGTTTGTTCTCGTCGTCAAGTAAAGAGCTAAAATTTCATAAATTTTAAACAAGAAAAAAAAACCCAAAATATTCTGTGATATAAAGTGAAAATTTGTATAAAATTAGAAACGAGTGAAATAAAAATTATTACAAACCTCTGTGGATACAAAAAGTAAGTTATTGAATTTTATACAGAATATATTTATTTATTTTTTTCCACTCTACATCAATCCGTTCTCTGTTAAGTCTTTGATGACCTTGCAGCCTTCCTTGCTTACAAAAGCTTTATGTGCACTAAAAATCTCCGATGGTAGGTTAACTCGTTGACTTATAGACTCAATAGACAGTGAATCTGATTAAAGCAGGATTTGGCAATAATAAAGGAACATGTTTAGTGTACCGTGAAATTATTAATCTTTGGGAAGATACCCTTGCATATTCATTTTATTTTCTTCATATGCAAATATGTTTTTGTGATTTTTCCCTTTGTCACCATGGTAACTTAAGTATCATCTGTCATTTGACACGTCAGTTGATATTAGGAGAGTTTTTCATTTCATAAAGTGAATTCGTCGAGCTCAGACGTGTGCATAATATACATAAGTAAGAAGAAATTAACTGCATATATTTATAAATAATTTATATAGAATGAAATAAAAAAAAAACTTTCCCTAGTTCTGTTAATCTCACGCCTTGCGTTGGGCCTTCTTCAGTGTGTGTCTGGTTTTTCTAAGGACTTTTTATGAAGGAAGTACATAGTACTTGTGGATACGCGTTCACATTCCTACGCGTCCACTGATTTGCACAGTGTTTAAGTGAAAAGTGGGCACGTGCTCATACAAAACTCAAAATATCTTGAATCTTGTGAATCTGTTACCTTTTTTCCTTGCCATTTATCTCAGGCTACGTATTATTTCACCATGGTTACTAAGATTTCATAATCTGTCACCTATTTCAAAACTGTCAAATGACATTAGAAGAATATTTCATTTATCAATTTGCTCTCGTCTTGTGAAGAGCTAAAATATAGTGAATGTAATACAAAAAGAAAATTAAAAATATTTTGTAATATAAAGTGAAAATTTTTATAAAATTGGAAAAAAGTGAAATAAATTTACATATTCGTAACCTCTGAGGATAGAAAAAGTAAGTTAATGAATTTTATTTCTAGTATATTATTTAAAGAAAACTTCCAAGAATCTTTGCATTTTCTACTTCAACCCATTGTCTGTTGTCGTACGCTTCTTATAGCCTTGCGCCTTATGTGTTTACAAAAGCATTGATGGTAAATTCATTGACTTGCTCCACAAACAGTGAAACTGTTTCAGAGAGGCAGTTATTAATGAATGGGTTTAATGCACCTTGATATTTGGACAGATGCTCATGCAGATTCCATCAAATTTCTTATTTGGCTTCTATAGATTCATCTACCTTCATACCTTCTCGTCTCCCTAACCTTATTTATATTTTATTTTACCAGACTATTTTTCCATTTTTTTTTTTTTTTTTGTTAAATTTTTCCTTTGTCACCATGGTTACTTAAGTGTCATCTGTCATTTCACATAAGTCAGTTGACATTAGGAGAATTTTTCATTTTATAAAGTGAACTCGTCGAGTGAAGACGTATAATTTTTTTATTTTACTTCAGTAAGAATTGTGATATAATTTTTGTTTTGTTGTTCTGTCATATAATTCTGAAAAAAAAAAATATATTCATTTCCAAATTTATTCTCCTCGAGTAAACACCTCAAACTTTGAGAATTTAATAAAAAAAAAAAAATATTTTGTGGTATAAAGTGAACATTTTTATAAAAATTTAAGAAAAATGAAACAAAAATGTAAGTTATTGAAAATAATTGTGCTTTCGATTTGATATAAATAATTTAGAAAAAAAGTGTAAGAATCTTTCCATTCTTTTGTGTTCATTAATTCGTTGACTACCTACAGCTTGAAACTGATTCCGGGGGGTTCCTGATTCACAATTAATAAATAACAGTTTTAGTGTACCGTGAAATTAAGATCTTTGGACAGAGATGCTCATATAAATTCATTTAAGTTTCTTACTAGGCTTCTTGGTGATTTTTTCCTTTATCACCATGGTTACTTAGGTGCCAAATGTCGTACACGTATTATTTGTACGCGTCTTCATTAACTATTATCAATGTGTGTTTCCGAGCCTTTCCGAAAAGGCGATCATAATATTTTTTAATAGTCTGTGAGTCTTTTTACCATTTATCTCGGGTTACATTATTTGTATTTTCATTTTTTTATCACCATAGTTACTAAGATTTAAAAATCTCTCATCTGTCTGTGACAAATCTAAGTTGTCAAATGTCAATTGTTCTTATGAAAATTTTTCATTTCCAAATTTGCTCTCGTCGAGTGAAGAGCTCTTAAATTTTCTGAATAAAAACAAGAAAAAAAATTATAAATTAGAAATTAGTGAAAAGTGAAATAAAAATTATGACTTGCTACTTCTATGGATACAAAAGTAAGTTAATAAATTTTGTACAAAATTAATATCTCAGAAAACTTTCAAGAAACTTTCCTTATTTTTTAATAAACTGCGAGTCTTTTACTTTCTTTCCTTGCCATTTCCCTGTCAATTGAAATTTCTAATATAATTTTCCTTATCACCATGGTTACTAAGATTTAATAATCTGTCATCTGTCTGTGACATATCTCAGTTGACATGTTAATTATTCTAATGAAAATTTTTCATTTCCAAATTTGTTCTCGCCGAGTGAAGAGCTCTTAAATTTTCTAAATTTATCAGTTTTTTTTTTGTGATAAAAAGTGAAAATTTTTATAAAATTAGAAATTAGTGAAAAGTGAAATAAAAATTATGACTTGCTACTTCTATGGATACAAAAGTAAGTTAATAAATTTTGTACAAAATTAATATCTCAGAAAACTTTCAAGAAACTTTCCTTATTTCTTAATAAACTGCGAGTCTTTTACTTTCTTTCCTTGCCATTTCCCTATCAATTGAAGTTTCTAATATAATTTTCCTTATCACCATGGTTACTAAGATTTAATAAACTGTCATCTGTCTGTGACATATCTCAGTTGACAAATGTCAATTATTCTAATGAAAATTTTTCATTTCCAAAATTGTTCTCGTCGAGTGAAGAGCTCTTAAATTTTCTGAATAAAAACAACAAAAAAAAGTTCTTGTGATAAAAAGTGAAAATTTTTATAAAATTAGAAATTAGTGAAATGTGAAATAAAAATTATTACTTACTACACTTCTATGGATACAAAAGTAAGTTAATAAATTTTGTACAGAATTAATGTTTCAGAAAACTTTCAAGAAACTTTCCATCATCGACCTCGATTCATCCTTTGTTAAGTATTTTATAGAATTGCAGTCTCGCATTGTGTCTTCTACGGTGTGCGTATCCAAAAACGTTGTTCAAAGAAAGTAAATTCAACTTGATTATCTATTATCTATCAATCCAGTGTTTAGCCTTTCCGAGCCGATTCTCATACAAACTCGAAATATTTCTGAGCACACTTTTACCTTCTTTCCTTGCCATTTACCCCAGGTAGGCTACGTCAATTGAAATAACTAATGTAATTTTCTGTATCACCATGGTTACTAAGATTTAAAAATCTGTCATCTATCTGTGACATATCTCAGTTGACAAATGTCAGTTGTTCTTATGAAAATTTTTCATTTCCAAATTTGTTCTCGTCGAGTGAAGAGCTCTTAAATTTTCTGAATTTAATAAAAAGAAAATCTGTGATACAAAGTGAATAGTTTTATAAAATTAGAAATTAGTGAAATAAAATAGTATTACTAACCTCTGTGGATACAAAAAGTAAGTTAGTGAATTTTTTTATATACATAATTTCTTTTTTATTTCTAAATAAGATAAAACTTATCTAAAGTACATACACATGTATTTTATTAGAAACCCGGTATAACTCTTCCCTTTTTGGAGGCCTTCTTAAGTTTTCTATTCTTTTTATCCTTGCTACGCTTCTCAAGATTATCTTGACGTTTCTTTTGGCGTTTATCTTTTTCACTTTCAACGCGTTCTTTGCGTTCTGTCCATTTGGTTTTAGACTTCTTCTTTTCGACCTTACGCTTCTTAATTGCTTTGTATAGCAGTTGTGGATCATCTTTAACCTTTTTGCCTTCGACTTTGTCGAATGCCTTTTGCCAGGCTAAATCATTTTTAATTTCTGCTGCTTTTTCTTCATCACCTTGTTCCTTAAGTTCATTGATTTTACGATCGGTATCCTTGATTTTCTTTAAGATTTCCCTGGGATTCTGATGGGATTTCTTGGGTTTCGTGCCGGGTTGAGCAGCAAAATCGAATTTTGAGAAGACAATCTTACCCTCAGCATTGAAAATGGGCTTTTGTTTGACACGCTTAATTTGTGATTTAGTATCATCACCAGCATCACCATTAACAGCAGACTCTTCCCCTGTTTTAATTTGTTTATTAGTTTCATTTTTAAGAGATTTGGCAGCCGAAACCAGAACTTTCTTGAATTTCTTGCTATTTTTTAGTTTTTTTGCTTCACGTTTTGCCTTGGCTCGCTCTGTGGTGGGTCGCTTCTTTTGACGCATTTTGTTTTTCATTGTAGCCATGCGATCTTGCAGTTCATCAAGGGATTCACCTGATGCTGCTGCTAATGCAACTCCATTTGGTTTCTTTCCATTGCTTGGCAAGAGATAATCGTCTTCATTGAAATCTGTTGTTGTGCGGAAAAATGAGATAGGTTAAAGATATACAGATAAAGGGAGGAGACCCTACCGGTAGCCGGCATCCGTCACCAATGAAATAACTTACCATCTACCTCATCCGGCACATTATGTGATATTAGAAAATTTCTAAAAAAATCAACTTCTTGACTAACAAAAGCCCTTAGCTTTTTCATATTTAGTTTGCCATTTTCATCAACGATGCCGTTGCCCGCAGTCGCCATTCTCAACACGTGTTTACTTTCTGTCACAAATTATTATAAAATATTGACACTCGTTATTTTATTTATATTTATTACTTTAAAACAAAGGAGTATTTGGTTTAAAGTGACTTATTCGTTTTTATATATTATTTCATATTATTTAGTGTATTCAAATTTTAATTGAATAAAATTAAAAACAAAATCCTCTGTTGCCGCATGCCGCGCAGATGATTTTGTTGTTAGTGATGCCAGCAAATCAATTTTTATTTTATCGATAGCAACGATAACGATAGCATGACCGAAAATCACATGAAATATGATCATCTGGCAACTTTGTAAATTTTTCATAGCCAAATTTGACAGGTGGCAGCACACAAGTATTTTTCAACATCATTTCTATTCATAGTGTTGTTCCAATTACTGTTTCTTTCGGCAAAGCTTCAAAAAAATCAGCTTTGAAAAAAATCGAAGCGGTTAGCAAAACAGTAATTTTTGTTCATTCCCAACACTGCTTTTTTCGGCAAAGCCACACCACTACTTGTCATTTGTCATTTCTATTTATTCGTTTTGTTGTTGTCGGTAGAGGAGAATGACTAATTTGTGTTTTTTGACTGATTTGCTAATAAAATAAAATAATATATAAAAAAAAAAAAATTACTAGGAATTCCAACAACAATAAAAAATCGTGCAGACATATAATATTACAACAATTATTACACAATAATTAAATAAAAATAAGCAAATAATAAAAATGAAGAAACAATTTACCAAAATTAAAATTGCGGCAGAAAATCTATCGAGGTAAGTTCATCATAAGAAGTTTAAGTTTTTTTTACACACACACACACACACACGCACAACAGTATTAGCAATAAAGTATAGAGAGGAAGGAGAAGAAGTTCAAAGGCCAATAGCAAAACCAAAACCAACAACAACAACAACAACAATAGACAGACAATAGGCAAATATAACAGCAACAAGAGCAGCAGCGCAGCAACAGTAGCTGCGGCGGCAGCAACAGCAAAAACAAATACAAAATTCCAATGCATTTGGTGGAACTTCAATGCCAAAGTTTATGTTACTTTGCTGTTGTTGTTATTATTATTTTTGACAAGTGTCGCTCGTTCGCTTGCTTTGCATGTTTATGTGCGTGCGTGCGTGCGTGTTTGTTCATGTTTTCTGTGCGATTTTGTAAATATTTATGTGTGAGTGCCCCCAACTTTATATAAATACACAATTGCTTGCGTGTGTGTGTGTGTGTGTGTGTAAGTTTGTGTTGAAGTATTGGGAGCGACCGTGTTATTTTTGCTATTTGCGCTTATCTCATGCATATGCGATAATTATTGCTTAAAATTACATCTAAATTCTTCCATCCCCTACTTGCCGATTTATCTGTAGCCCCTTCTTCTTTAAGATTTCATGGCTGCTTCAATTTTTCTGTCACCTTCTCCTCTTCAGACATAACCTTTATTTAATTTTTTTTTAAATTTATTTTTCTGACATTTCTTTTTATTGAATTGTATTTCTTTTGAATCTAGTAGCCACCTTAGTATTTTTAAAAATAAGTAAATCCATTTTTTTTTATTTATTTATATTTCTCTGAAACCTCAGTCACCTCATAATTTTAAGTACTGTAAGAATTTATTATCAATAAATTTATTTTAATAAAATAAAAAAATTCTTTTCCTTTCAGATCAAATAAAACTGATTGCAAAGATTTCGAATTGGAAATCATAGAAAAACAAGTGGAAAAATATCGTGATACAATCGAAAAAATTTTACGCAAATTACCTGCCATCAGCAGTGGTAGTAGTAGCAGTAATAAGGGTGATTCAAATGGTGGTCATAATGGGACCAGCAACAACGAAGAAATTGATAAGAGAATCAAGAAAAATACACATTACAAAATTGGACAAGCTTTAGATGAATCGTCCAAGGAACTGTCGAAGGATATGCCCTTGCATATTGTCTTGGCGAATTGTAGTAAGTCATAATAATAATAATAAAAAAAAAAAATGAATATGAAAAAAATCTCATAAAATGAATGAAGAAGAAGGTGTGGTGTGTGGGTGCCTGCACAGACGCACCCTCTTGTTTGTCATGCAGTAGTAGCAGCAGCAGCAGCAGCAGAAGTAGCATGTTATCACATCATGCATATTTGATGCTCAAACAGAAAAGCAACCCTATACTTAACCCCATGTATTGTGTGTGGACATAGGTAAAGGTGTTTTTGGAGCTTGGGGCTTGTTGGTGTTGTCTGTTCTGTTCGTGTGGTGCTGATTTCAGCGGCAGTCTCACCACACCCTTTCCATAAATACAGCTGAGCTACGTCCCTCTGGTCTGTCTATCTCTGTTTTTTGGAGGGCGGCCAACAAAAACAATAACAAGAAAGTCGCGTTTTTTTTTTTTTTTTTTACATTTTTTTGTGATTTATTTTCTTCTCCCTTTTTTTTGTTTAAGTAATTTTTATTATTGTATTTCTTTTTCTTTTTATCTTTTTTGTTGCTCGTTTTATTAATTTTGCTTTCTTTTGGCCTTTATATTTTTTTGTTTTTTGTTTTTAATTATTTTCTATTATATTTCTTTAACTAAATTTATAAATGCGGTTTTTTGTTATTTCTGTTTTTTGCTTTTGTAACAAGTTCGCCTCATATAAAAATATAAAAAGCAAAATAAAATTATTATTAATCTTTTTCATTGTTGTTATTGTTGTGACTATTGTTGTTGTTATATCTTTTTTTTTTTTTTTGTTCACTTATTTAATAATGTCGTCGTCGTAGTCGTTTTGTAAGAAAATTTATTGTGCGTTTAATTTAAATTTCAAAAGAATTGAGGTTTTTCTTTATTAATAAACAAAAAAATTAAAAAAAGTAAAGTAAAAAAAAATAATAAAAAATGGTCAGTGAAAAAAAGTAAAAGTATTTGTGATTTTATGGTGGCACAGCAATCTCAACTGAACTCTTATGACGAGGATTGTTACAAAATTGGTAACAATTGGAATACATACATCACTTAATTGGTGTGTATGCCCTTCTCTCTAAAAATCAGTGAGACAGACCCCCTAAAGTGTTCATTGGCCTGAGAAGCAGCATATGCTGTATGTCTTGCAACACTTGCCCCATCAGCAAATCACTTTAGCTCAGCGGCATCATTTGGCTCAGCAGCATCACTTGGCCCATTTAAGGTAGCCGCCTAACCACCATAGCAGCATATTTTATCCAAGATTCTCATCCCTTTCATTGTATTGTTTAAAAATACTTAAGCCGTCGCCTTAAGACTTCCGCACTTGAGAAGTTATTATATTCTTACTTACTTAGATGTCGTGTGTTCTTATTTTTAATATGCCACTTATTTAGCCAATCTTTTCCTTTCTCTTATTTTAAGGTGAACTTGAAAAGTCAATTGCCGAGTGCATTATTGAGAATGAACTGGAGACAGAAAATCGTGTTGTGCGTCGATTAAAAACCATATTGGACAAAGAAATTCAAGAGATCTCAACATTAAAACGGAATGTATCACGAACTTTACAGGAATATACTTCCTTGAAACGGAGCTATGAGGTAAGTTGTTGTCAAAGTATGCATATGTTTTAGAGTGAAAATTGTTAGAGAAAGGAAAAGAAAAGATTGGTAAACTTGTTAAAATCTTAATATTGAATCTCATTTGAGGGGTAGAAGTGAAAAACTAAGGAGTTAAACCATCAATTTGTTCGGCATTAAAGAAAATAAACATAACCTGCTCAATAGAATACATCACCAGGTCTACCTGTATTTGGGTGAGAATCGGAACCATTATGGTTCGAACTGAATGGCAGCATCACCACCTTGAGACCCCGTGAGTCGTTCGAAGCCATTACATAATGTAGACAAGCGGAGCCTGTTCTCATTCCGAATACGGTGGGTGTAATCAAAAGTCGGAAAAACATCTCTAACGAAGTCATTATGAAGACACGGCGTTTTTTTATTTTTTTTTTAAATATTTAAACCTCTCTGTATCCATATTCTCACTGTTCGGAGCGTGCTCTGGCAGAACTGGCAGCATTTTATTGATCAAAGATCAATGGAGGACTTATTCCAATTTAATATTTATTCTTCATAACAAAAATCTCAGTTTTTTAACCAAATGAGGAGAGCAACCCGCTGTGATGAACGATTAAATTTAATGGATCAATTGTAAAGTATTTCACTTTCAATTGTGTGATAGAAATGTTTTTTAAGTTATATATGAAAAAGTCTCTTGAGAAATTACTTAATAAAAATAAAGTAATGAAGCTAAAATTTCTGTAGATCGACGCCGGAACTTACCTTAAAGAGTCAAACGACGACAAACATGAAATTGAATGAAAAGCAATCGAAAAGTATAGCAAATTAATTAGGAAACGAAAAACTAAATACAAAGAAAAGCAATAATAACGAATCATACAATATCATAATCAAGTAGTAGTAGTCATGCCGAGGCATACAACTTCAATCAGTCAATTATTATATTTATATACATTTCTTTATAAGTAAAAATATAAATGTAGATAGATATGCATACATCTACATAGCACCTCAATCTTCCAATTCAGTCTCTTTACTCTTTTTGTCTCTTTTGCTTGTTTGATTTTGCTTGCTCCCTTTATCTCTTTTTGATAACGTCAACGACGACGATGGCGACGACAACATCGTCAACTTATCCAATTGAGAAATTTACGTTGATTAAAAGCAGCACAAAAGTTCGCAATAACAGCAATAAACATTGCCTCATTGCTTGATTTTACTAAATGTATACATAAAAAATACAACAACAAATATACAACTTATGTATATAAATTCCTTATAAGCAACAACTATTGCTAGTAATGGCCTCAAATATCTGGACAAGCGCCAAAGAAGTACTAATCCAAATGTGTACTGTAATATAAGAACAACATGACTTTAGGTTATATCAAAGATCATATGCCTTTCATATGTTGGAATTTTTACACCAACCATGACTTCTTGTGGGTTTGGGAGTTGTCTAGCAATTGAATTTTAACAGATTTTATAGATTTAATGATAAATTCCAATAATGTTTGGAAGGAGGAAGGGTAGATTATGGCCAAACAGATGGTTAGGTGTTTCACAGAGAAAATGCTGCCGCATAGTCAGGGTGGGCAGTTTGTTCCTTCTATGATGTGTTAATGCGTTACTTTGCTGTGTCCAGTTCTCAATCTGACAAAAATAGAACTTATCCGAAGATGACAAGAAGCACGAAAATTAATTGGAGGATTAAATGTCTTGTATTAAGGAACTTTAATGAATTGTTGATTAAAAAAATATGAAAGTTTTCCATATAAGGTTTCTTGTTTGGCCTATCTCTTCCAATAATGAGGAGAGTATATCAGTGAAATTACTGATTTTATGCAAAATGTTATCTTGATACCACAAAAACCGTGAAACTTTGAATTATTTTCATTATATTATTGTCGTAGTTATTATTGTCATTGTCTAGATCACTATGGGGATTGCTTCTTCGAGTATTTAAACTCGAATGGTAAATTATATGTATTCTTATCATACTGAAAATACCCATGTGGCTGTCCTAGTTGATATAAAATGCCTAAGCTTCTTATATAAAAATTCCTCTCTTAGCTTCATAAATTTTGCTAATGTTGTAAGTTTCATTCAAGAAACTGGGAACGACAGAAATTAGCTTATAATGCTGAACACTATCATACATACATATATTCTTATGTTCTTGGGTATCCAAACAGCAGCATTACAAACATCATTACAAAGTGTTTATAACCAAACTAAAACTATGATTGAAATGTAAACAAAGACATTAAAATCATTTTTAGTTCGAACCGTGTAAGGTTTTTTTTTTTTTTGTTAGTATTATATTTTTGATTCTATTTCATCGTCTATGGACAGACAATATACACATACACAGATGTCTGTCATTATATTGATGTGTCGCCCACCTTTGGTTTGACATGGCATAAGTTTATTTGAGTCTCGTTCTCATTCTGCAATGATTTTGCGGGTTTACGTTCTAATTTCAAATACAATATTATTGGTTCCGATTTTTTGTTGTGTATTATTGTGTTTGATTTCAACGTGCCAAACAATTGATGGCGACAAATAGTAGAAGTAGTGATGATGACGCGACACTTGTCAATTATTAAATTACAATAATTGTATTGTGTCGTCGAATATTTTTCTAATTATCAAACTTATTTTTTTTTTATTTTAATATGTGTGAGTGTTTGCGGAAATTCAAGAAGATCCGCAATAATATAGAAATATATGAATCAAAATTTGAGTCGTCAAACCCCCCACATACATAGTTACTAATAAGTATTTATCAATCGACACACTTTCTTGCCATTTTTGGCATGCATAGTTAGTTTTTCTGTCATTGAGCCATGAAATATGAAGCGTTAACGAACGAACATTGACTTGACTTGACTTGGATTGGATCGGATCAAATTTGAAGAGTGGCGTCATATTTTTAGTTTATAAATCATCATGATGTTTTCATGTTGATGATGACGATGACTGATTCATATTCTTTCCGCAACGTTGAGTTTTTCCTATATACAATATATTTTATGTGTGTTTTTCTTTATACTATTTTTTGTTTTTTGTTATACATTTTGTTTTTTCTTATTCATTTATTTTTCATTTCCATATCAAGTTCAAAGTTGGCGTCCCATTTTTGCATTTTGAAATTTGTTTTATGTCTGTTTTTCTTTTTCTTTTTGTTTTTGTTTCTTTATTTATTGTTTTGTATGCATTATTGTATATTTGTTGTATGTTATGATAAAGTCACTTGAGATATTTATTCTTATCGCGTGTTGGTTGTGCTTTTTCTTTATTGATTTCTTATATAGAAACTTCTGTTTTTGTTACAAAAGAAAGATTAGCTTTGTTCATAATTATGAAATCACATTTACATTTAGACATCATATTTTATTTATTATAAGATGAGATAAGATTGAAGTAAACAGATTTGTTAGAGTTGTCACAAGAGCAAAGTTGATTTTGTTTAGCACATGTGTTTTTTGTTTAGGTCACTAAAAAGGTCATCGTCGTATAGATGATTATGTCATTGTTATAATAGAGAGCAATGAAAGACGGAAAGCCTTTGTATTGAATTTGAAATAGAAGAGATTGTAGCTTATAGTACATATTAGTTATGAATCACCCGGACTGATCTTGTCCTGCCTCTACTTCCACAAAAATTATTGGATACGGATTCGATGACCTGATGAGATGTGTTTGACGGCTTGATTAATTTTAAAATATTTCTCTATTCTTTTTCATTTTTGTTTTAAATAAATGTGACGGTTACTAGATTATATAATCCATAGATACTGATTAGTTGCACCACACCTCAATCTTTTTAATTTTCTTTCTAAACCTTCCTCATAAATCACTCTGTCCATTGGTGGAAACGGAATGATCAGCCGTTCAGTAGTTTTTGAGTTAATCGCGTTCAGACAAACATACTAACGCGATTGAAGATATAAGATATAATACATAGATACTGATTAGTTGCCAAAACCATACATTTCATAATATTGGGATAGCTAATGGCACTGGGCTTGATACTGGTTCCACTACACAATCCTGGCTTTGTTGCGCCAGAAGAGTAAGGAAGAACATGTCACAGTTTTGTTGCAAATTCTTTCGAGTTATATTAAAACAATGTGACGAAATCTTAGCATATCATGAAATCAATGGAGACCATAAATAACCCTTTGATGAATAACAACTGCTATCATATCTACTGATTATTATAAATAATATTTGAAAATAAAAAAAAATAGATATAATTAATATTTAAATAATATTAATATTTATTATTTATTTTTTAATTTAATACAATAATAAAAGACAAGAAAGTTGTTTTTTGCCCCAAAAAAGTACATAGTTCGCTCATTAAATGTTACCACAAGTAAAAAAAAAAAAAAAATAACCTTGAAAATATGAAATATTATTTATGATTACTAACAACTTCTATGTATATAATTCAATTAAAAATAGCCTTGATTTGAGTAAAAATAATACAACTCAAATGACCTTACTGTGTGTGAGCATATTTCAAATTGTGCGACTTTAAATGTCGCTCGTGAGTTTAGTGTGAGTCACACCTTTTTTATGTTTGTATGAATGCATCATGTGTATCCCCATCTCATTCAAATTATAAATAGACGATAAGAATTTGTAGATGAATGAACATGAAATCAGACTTAAACGAGAAAATAATTAAAACGAAATAATGTTGTAGTGAAGGAGTGAGTATTAATAAAATAATAAGCGCCGCCAGACCATGGAATGAAACTTTGTTCGCTACTGCTGCTTATCTGTAGTGCAGTAGAGGGGCCTCTAAACTTAATATAAAGGGCCTCAAAAGTAAAGGAAAGAATTTCTGCTGCAGATCATCAGACTTTTCGACACATAATTCAGTCTACCTTCTAGTTTCAAGTTATCGTTGGCTTCATTTAGTTTATGACGCCCCATACACATTGTATGTCCGCCAGTGGTTTGTTTGTTTACTTGATTGGTGGTGTGAATATCAAATACAACGACTTAACAATGATAAGAATACAAATAAACAATTGATAGCAACCACCACATGCCTTAAGCAGTTCGTTTTTCTCTTTTCCATTTCTTCTTGGGTAATTTGGAAGGTTTGACAAGAAGACAAGCAAGACACTCAGTATTAACTTAGTGAGGCATTGAGGCCAAAATAAAATCACTTGAATGGGTATATTTTTTCATCAAAATCGATTAGATAGTTTAGGCATAAAATAGATTACAAATTAATTAGTGTTCCCGTATTTATATTATTATTATTATTTCTTAATTTTAGGCCGCCATACGATTGGATGAACCACCATCGAAAATTAATCATATAAAGGGACAACAGGAAGAATGTGAAGTAAAATTAGAAAAAGAACGTGATATTTGGGCGGCTCAAATGTTTGAACTAATCGCCAAAGAGGAAGAAATAGTTAGTTGCTTACGCGACTATGTCCTGAACCAAAGAAACTATCATGAACGTGCTCTACAACGTGTAAATGCCTCATTAGCTCGTATTCAAGATACGATACAAGCAACAGAAAAATCACGTTTTGGTACATCACTTAAGGATCACCTAATATCGACACATCGTGAGATCTCATATGTGATTGAATTGTGTGTCTGTTGTCTTATCGAACATGGTTTATGTGAAGAGGGTTTATTGCGTTTGGGTTGTGCTTCAACGAAATTGAAACGAATGAAACATGCCCTAGAAGCACAACATGTTAAGACGCCATTACCTGTAGAATATCAAGATCCACATGTGATTAGTTGCATTTTAAAATTATACTTACGTGAATTGCCAGAACCATTATTAACATATACTTACTATAAGGATTTCATACGCATCGCTGAGCTTAGCTCAGAATCGGAACGTAAATCGGAAATTAAAGCAATATTAGGAAAGTTGCCAGCCGAAAATTATGCTAATTTACGATATCTCACACGTTTTCTATGGCTAGTCACGCAAAATGTCGATCAGAATAAAATGAGTTCACATAATTTGGCCATTGTGATGTCACCAAATATGTTATGGCCACGTATGGACAAAAGTAGTCCGGCTGCTGATTATTTGGGTCAAGTGAATAGTTCATCGGCTTCAAATATAATTGTAGAAATGCTTATATCCCATTGGGATTATTTCTTTGATGGGCAACAAGTGGATTTCTTTGTGACATTGCAACGACATCGTTTATTTATTGAACGGAAAAGCAAATCGAATTCATCGAATGAACATTTGGATAGGCATGATAACAATGGTAAGCATAAATAAATTAAAAATTCCAATCAAATTGCTCTATATTGTTATTATGTTTACAGAAGTTTCTGATAGTCCACGTTATGGAACAATAAGACGTCAAAAGGCCTATGCTCCATCACCGCCAACAGCTTCAAAAGGCATAAATGAAAATGCAAGTGCACATGTGAATACGAATGGCGGCGGCGGCGGCGGTGGTAGTAGTAGTTATAGTAGTAGTGGAGGAGGAGGAGGAGGAGGTGACACATCACGTTACAGTCATATACATGTCAAAGAACTTTTCCCGCAACAAATGATAGAGAAACCTGAAAAGCCACCTGTGCCAAAGCTACCAGCACAATTAACTCTGCAACAGCAACAACAACAACAACAACAGGTAACAGTTAATTTACATGAATCTACACCTCCACCACCAACACCAACAACAATAACATCATCAACACTACCACAACCACCACCACCACCAGTATTAACACCTAAACCGGTACCCATGACGCGTACTCAATTTTTTGGACTGGATAATCTACCATCACCGACAGCTGATCGCAAAAGTAATGACAGCATTAATTCACTTAATTTTAAACCAGATCTCCCGCAAAAACCAAAAATACCCAAAAGGCCAATGGTCTTGGGCTTGGGTGGTAGTGTAACAATGTCATCATCAACAACAAATAAAAGTGATGATGATTTAACACCAACAACAATGCAAACATCACAACCATCATCACAAATATTTGATAATGGAAATGGTGGTGGCTTTGTACGCATTACAACGGAGAAGTTTATTGAGAAATTGAAACAGGAAAATTGTGATAATGGAATGATAACAAGTTCTAAAACATCAGGCCACAGCAGAAATAGTAGCATCAATAGTAATAATATGACAATAACAACAACATCAAATGTTGTTAATAAAGAAAATAATCATAATAATCAACAACAACAACAACAACAAATAGTGGAGGTGGAAGGAACTGAACAGCAGCAGCGACAGCAACAGCAAATAAATATAAATTCAGGAGTAACAGCAGCAGTAGCAGCAGCAGGAGCATCATCTGGTGGTGGTGGAGGAGGAGGAGGAGGAGGATTGGGACCAACAGCAGCTACAACAACAACAACAAATTTGACAACAAGTAACTATTCTACACAACAACAACAGCAGACATTAACACCAACACCAACAACACCCATTTCGCCAAATATGTTTCATACACCAAAACGACCTACAGTGCCGGCACCGCCGCCACCTATAAATTCTTCTGCTGTGAAAAAACAATCAGATTAGATTTAGGTATTAGACATAATAGAATAACAACCAACCAACTACTATATTGAGTAATTTCTAGTTTTTATATTTTTAAATTTTTTTCGCCAATGTCAAAACAGCCGACAACTTAATTAAAACAGATCAAATCAGATTAAAGCAGATCATCAAATTAGATCATTATCAGATCAGATAATTGATGATTGCCATTGCCTTATTTACATTTTATTGGCTACAAAATTCTCCTTTTCTTTACTTAGTATTCCTTATACATATAAAGTGATCATGATGATGATGATAATTTCCTTTATTTTAATATTATTTTTCTATTAAAACGTTAAACGCACACATAAAGTTATTATTTTCTAAGTATATTTTCGGCTCTAAGCCTCTTTTTTTTTTATTTATGTCTTATACACATATATTTAACATATACATATTTATATATTGTATGTATATATATATATATATAATATAATATATACAAATCATTAAAAATATATAATCAGATTTAGAATAGAGGAAGACACAATATACATTTTATTTTCATTTTTTTTTTTTTTTTAAAGAAAATAAACTTTTGCATTTCTTATTTTGTAATTTCAAAACAATTCCAGTAATCGTTAGATTTTGCAATTGATTTATTTATTTATTCTATATTTAGCACTTTTAGAGTAAAGGCATTAAATGAGTAAAGCAAATTGATGTTTGGCAAATGTTTTTCATTCATTTCAATTCAATCTTTATTTTATTTTTTTTCTTATTTTGGTCTAAAATTTCTTTTATTTTGTATAGTATCAGTGCACATTCTTTATGCATATTTGAGGAAGTGACAAAAGCGGTCTGTCCATCTCGTAGTTCGCATTGACGGTATCTTTTAACTTAGCTAAATTTGTAGTTCGTATTGAACGGTCCTTTTTTTTCAATGCAATTTTACTTTTAGTAATTGCCATAGCTATTCTTTTATTGGCAATGGGTACGAGTTCGGGTCCTTTTTATTTTATTTATTTATATTTATTTTAGCCAATGTTTGTCTTAGTTTGTTCGTAATTGCCTTTTATTGGCAATGGTTTGCATTTTTTTATTTCCCGGGTCCGGGTACGGGTTCTTTTTTTAGTATATTTATAATCCGTGATTTCCATTCTTTTTTTAGCTAATTGTTGCCTTTGTTTGTTCTTACTGTATTTTTTTTTATTTCCCGGATTCGGATTTGCGTCCTTTTTTTATTATAGTATATTTATAATCCGTGATTTCCATTCTTTTTTTAGCTAATTGTTGCCTTTGTTTGTTCTTACTGTATTTTTTTTTTATTTCCCGGATTCGGATTTGCGTCCTTTTTTTATTATAGTATATTTATAATTCGTGATTTCTATTCTATTTTTAGCCAATGTTTGCTCTATCTTCCTTGATAAATTGAATTGAAATGAATCAAAAATATTTGCCAAACATCAATTTGTTTTACTCATTTTAATGCCTTTTATTCTAATTTTACAATCAACTGTAGTATATCAGTCAAATTGATTGGTGAATAAATGCAAAAAAAAAAAAAAAAAAAAAAATAGAGAATTGATTTGCTTAAAATATTTTTTAAGGATTATTTTTATTATAGATCAATAAAATTGAATAATTTTATGTTATAGAAATTTCATTTGTGAGTTTTAAAAGAAAGATAATAAAGAAACAAAATCATAAATGTCTGAAAATAGATTTGATTTTAGTTGAATTTTATAATATATATTTTTTTAATAATCTTCTTTCCTTTAAAATTTAATCAAAAATTAATCCTTAAATTAATTGTTAAGCTTATAAGTTCTTTTTTTTTCTTTCTTTTTTTTTTTTGGTGCATTGCATAATCCCTCATTTGAGGCAACAGTTCTGTTATCGTAAGGTCATCGTATACGCAGAGAGTCTTCATTCTAAAATAACTGGATGTGGCTCCTGATTAGGTTCAACTGTGGAGGTTTCGATTTTTTTTCCATCATCCTTTATTTAAAAAAAAAATATAAAATGTGCCTTTTTTGTTTAACTTTCTTAAATTGTTTTTGTCATCTCTTTCATATTTCTTTTTTACATTGCTATTCACGTAACTTACATATTTCTTTAATCGACTAATAAGCGATGGATATCAATGTAAAGTGAGAATCGTATAAAAGTTGACATGCATTAATTTGTTGCAAAAAGACAAAGAATCTATTATTTTTAGTTCAATTACCAAACTTTTGAAAAAGGAATTTATTTTTTTAAAGATTATTATTAACTTTTTTGTTTTCTTCTAATGTTTTAATAATTCAGATTCTTTGCAAAGTCACCGATTATTTCCGTTCAGAGACCTGCACGGCTTTTGTGAGGGGAAAGACTATTCACAAACGCTTGCTGTAGAAGAGGCAGCAGTGGAAGTGGCTCTGATTATGTTCAACTGTGGAGATATGCCAGTAATAGACTTAAAATAATCCATTGGAGGTTTAGATTTTTTTTCCATCATCCTTCCCTTAAAATAATCCATTGGAGGTTTAGATTTTTTTTCCATCATCCTTCACTTAAAAGAAACCACTTATTTCAAAAAAAAAAAATATAAAATGTGCCTCTTATTGTTGCTATTGCTAGTCTTCCGCTTGATATCGTTTGTCCATTTTTTGGGCGTCACGCTTGTAATCTCTGGCTAACTTTTTTGTTTGAGATTAAATTCTAAATGCTGGAATTGTATTGGCAATGTGTCATTTCAATTTGAATACATTCTGTGATTGCCATTCTTTTTTTAGCCAATGTTTGCTCTATTTTTCATGAGAACGAGGACAATGATAAGCATTAACTGCTTCATGTCGGAGGATTGATTTAATTTTTTTAAAATTATTTTTGATTTCAGTTTTTTTCCTTTTTTTTATTGAAGACACTTTTTTTATTTAATGAATTGTGTTTTTCTTTATAACATCGATATCGCTTGATGCTTGGCACATTCGTTTTCAATTTCTGCCAATTCTCTTTCGGTATCTTCACGAATTTCTACCAATCTTTAGTATATTTATAATCTGTGATTGCCATTCTTTTTTTAGCCAATGTTTGCTCTATTTTTCGTGAGAACGAGGACAATGGTAAGCATTAACTGCTTCATGTCAGAGGATTGATTTATTTTTTTTTAAATTATTTTTGATGTTTTTAGTTTTTTTTCCTTTTTTTATTGAAGAACCTTTTTTTATTGAAGAACCTTTTTTTTTATTTAATGAATTACGTTTTTCTTTGCTTAATTCCGCTCTCTTTGCTTTCTTCTTGTATTCATTCCAATTTTAATACATAAATCTTTCTTTAATGAATTGTGTTTTTCTTTATAACATCGACATCGTTTTAATGTTTGGCATATTCGTTTTCAATAATTTTTTATAGCCAATGTTTGCTTTATTTTTCTGAAATGTTTAACTTGCTGAAAAACCCGATATCTGTCGCGTCTATACTGAGTCAATTTACGCCATGCATGGTGATGATTGCATTGGCATCTGTTGTAGATATTGGTATTTCATACCGCTCTTCTTGGTTTCTTCCACTTATTTCTTATTTCTATAATTTATATTTATTCGTTTTATATATATATATATAACGAATTGAACCAATATTCTGGCAATATTGTATTTTTTCCTGAAAAACTGAAGGATTCCACATCCGGTCTTCTCCAAGAGTCTTAAAAATAGTTGCTTTATTTAAAGATTTTTTATTTGATATCTTTTCCTCTTTGTTTTGTATTTTTTTTTTTTTTGTATATAAAAAATGTCATATATATAAAGTGTTAACCTTTTGGTTTGTCTGTTGCGTTTGATTGATCACCAATTCACTCGGTGATTTTTTGACCACTTCTTATAGGACATCCGTGCCATCTGTTTTAGATATTGGTATTTCATACCGCTCTACTGAAGCTCTAATAGGGGGCCATGGCATCATTAAAGAATCAAAGCTTTATTAATATTTTTTTAATATCTTTTTTTTGATTGATATATATTTTTCTTAGTAATAATTAATAATCTCGTTGCCATTTTGCTATAATAGCATACCTTAAATTTTTATAATTCATTCTAATTAAAAAGGAAAAAAATGAACGAACGACTCACCTCACATAAAACTGCTGACAGAAATTGCCAGCAATTCCTTTTGTTCTAAATATGTTTACATTTTAGAAATTTTCTTTTTTTGTTTTATTAATTTTTATTATTTATATTTTTTATTTGTATCTTTTCCTGAAAAACTGAAGGATTCCACATCCGGTCTTCTCCAAGAGTCTTAAATTTCTGCTTTATTTAAAGATATTTATTTGATATCTTTTCCTCTTTTTTTTTGTATTCTCCTTTTTTTTTAAATTTGGTTTCGTTTTTTTTTTTTTGTATATAAAGGTTTTTTATTAATTTAGTTGCCATCTTTCGTACAATTGTTTAATTTTTCACCGACTTAAATGCTGCTGACACCTCAAATTTTTATAATTCATTCTAATTAAAAAGGAAAAAATGTGTCATTGATATTTCTTGCTCTCACCTCGCAATTCCTTTTGGTTTAAATATGTTTACATTTTAGAAATTTTCAGTGCTGTCATCGTAAGGCCATCGTATACGCAGAGTCTTTAGTCTAAAATAACTCGATGTGGCTCTTGATTACGTTCAACTGTGGAGGTTTCGATTTTTTTTCCATCATCCTTTATTAAAAAAAAATATTATAAAATATGCCTTTTTTCATATTCCATGCTAAAAGATCATTCGTGCATCAGGAAATTCCAAATAACCCGTCCCTGATCTTCAAACAAATTTTTGTTTTCCTTTTTTTTATTGAAGAACCTTTTTTTATTCCATAAAACACGATCTGAGCCACATCAATTAGTGATCCGTTACTCTTTTTTTTCCAATCAAAAGAGCCAAAATTTGCATTGTTGCATATTAATGTATCTTTTCCTGAAAATCTGAAGGATTCCACATCCGGTCTTCTCCAAGAGTCTTAAATAGTCTGCTTTATTTAAAGATATTTATTTGATATCTTTTCCTCTTTTTTTTTGTATTCTCCTTTTTTTTTAAATTTGGTTTCGTTTTTTTTTTTTTGTATATAAAGGTTTTTTATTAATTTAGTTGCCATCTTTTGTACAATTGTTGTTTAATTTTTCACCGACTTAAATGCTGCTGACACCTCAAATTTTTATAATTCATTCTAATTAAAAAGGAAAAAATGTGTCATTGATATTTCTTGCTCTCACCTCGCAATTCCTTTTGGTTTAAATATGTTTACATTGTAGAAATTTTCAGTGCTGTCATCGTAAGGCCATCGTATACGCAGAGTCTTTAGTCTAAAATAACTTGATGTGGCTCTTGATTACGTTCAACTGTGGAGGTTTCGATTTTTTTTCCATCATCCTTTATTAAAAAAAAATATTATAAAATATGTTAAATTGTTTTTGTCATCTCTTTCATATTTCTTTTTTACATTGCTATTCACGTAACTTACATATTTCTTTAATCGACTAATAAGCGATGGATATCAATGTAAAGTGAGATTCGTATAAAAGTTGACATGCATTAATTTGTTGCAAAAAGACAAAGAATCTATTATTTTTAGTTGAATTACCAATCTTTTAAAAAGGAATTTATTTTTTTAAAGATTATTATTTACTTTTTTGTTTTCTTCTAATGTTTTAATAATTCAGATTCTTTGCAAAGTCACCGATTATTTCCGTTCAGAGACCTGCACGGCTTTTGTGAGGGGAAAGACTATTCACAAACGCTTGCTGTAGAAGAGGCAGCAGTGGAAGTGGCTCTGATTATGTTCAACTGTGGAGATATGCCAGTAATAGACTTAAAATAATCCATTGGAGGTTTAGATTTTTTTCCATCATCCTTCACTTAAAAGAAACCACTTATTTAAAAAAAAGTTATAAAATTTGCCTTTTATTGTTGCATATTGCTGAGATTAAATTCTAAATGCTGGAATTGCATTGGCAATGTGTTATTTCAATTTGAATACATTGTTTGTTTCATGGTATTGAGCATTTCTGAAACATGGTATTATTTTTAATGTTTTTAGTTTTTTTTTCCTTTTTTTATTGGAGACCCTTTTTTTATTTAATGAATTGTGTATTTCTTTATAACATCGATATCGCTTGATGCTTGGCACATTCGTTTTCAAATTCTGCCAATTCTCTTTCGGTATCTTCACGAATTTCTACCAATCTTTAGTATATTTATAATCCGTGATTGTCATTATTTTTTAAGCCAATCTAGGCTCTATTTTTCATGAGAACGAGGACAATGATAAGCTGTCATGTCGGAGGATTGATTTAATTTTTTTAAAATTATTTTTGATTTCAGTTTTTTTTTCCTTTTTTTTTATTGAAGACCCTTTTTTTATTTAATGAATTAAGTTTTCTTTGTAATCTCTGGAATTGCTTTGGCAATGTGTCATTTAAATTTGAATACATTCTGTTTGTTTCATGCTATTGAGCATTTCTGAAACATGGTATTATTTTTAATGTTTTCAGTTTTTTTTTTTCCTTTTTTTTATTGAAGAACCTTGTTTTATTTAGTGAATTGTGTTTTTCTTTGTAACATCGACATCGTTTTAATGTTTGGCATGTTCATTTTCAATAATTTTTTATAGCCAATGTTTGCTTTATTTTTCTGAAATGTTTAACTTGCTGAAGAACCCGATATCTGTCGCGTCTATACTGAGTCAATTTACGCCATGCATGGTGATGATTGCATTGGCAGCTTCCCAGTGCTTGGCGTAAATTGACGCAGTATAGACGTGACAGATATCTTAGCAAGTTAAACATACATTAATTTTGAACCACATAGTTTTTAAGGAATCTATTTACTTAAAGATTTTTATTTGATATCTTTTCCTCTTTGTTTTGTATTTTTTTTTTTTTTTTGTATATAAAAAATGGTTTATTGTCTGTTGCCTTTGATTAATCACTCGGTGATTTTTTGACCACTTCTTATAGGATATCCGTGGCATCTGTTGTAGATATTGGTATTTCATACCGCTCTTCATGGTTTCTTCCACTTATTTCTTATTTCTATAATTTATATTTATTCGTTTTATATATATATATATATATATAACGAATTGAACCAATATTCTGGCAATATTGTATTTTTTCCTGAAAAACTGAAGGATTCCACATCCGGTCTTCTCCAAGAGTCTTAAAAATAGTCTGCTTTATTTAAAGATATTTATTTGATATCTTTTCCTCTTTGTTTTGTATTTTTTTTTTTTTAATTTGGTTGCGTATTTTTTTTTTTTTTGTGTATAAAGGTTTTTTATTTTTTTATAATTTCGTTGCCATTTTGCGATAAGTGCACATCTTAAATTTTTATAATTCATTTTAATTAAAAAGGAAAAAATGAACGAACGACTCACCTCACTTAAAACTGCTGACAGAAATTGCCAGCAATTCCTTTTGTTCTAGATATGTTTACATTTTTTTTTATTTGTTTTATATAACGAATTGATCAATATTCTGGCAATATTCTCCTTCGCTATTTATATTTGAACTCTGTTTATTGATTTTATTTACTGTTTTTGCTCTAAAAAATAGTTTTATTTTTGTGTCTCTTCATATTCCATGCTAAAAGATCATTCGTGCATCAGGAAATTCCAAATAACCCGTCCCTGATCTTCAAACAAATTTTTGTTTTCCTTTTTTTTATTGAAGAACCTTTTTTTATTCCATAAAACACGATCTGAGCCACATCAATTAGTGATCCATTACTCTTTTTTTTTCCAATCAAAAGAGCCAAAATTTGCATTGTTGCATATTAATGTATCTTTTCCTGAAAAACTGAAGGATTCCACATCCGGTCTTCTCCAAGAGTCTTAAATAGTCTGCTTTATATAAAGATATTTATTTGATATCTTTTCCTCTTTTTTTTTGTATTCTCCTTTTTTTTTAAATTTGGTTTCGTTTTTTTTTTTTTGTATATAAATGTTTTTTATTAATTTAGTTGCCATCTTTCGTACAATTGTTGTTTAATTTTTCACCGACTTAAATGCTGCTGACACCTCAAATTTTTATAATTCATTCTAATTAAAAAGGAAAAAATGTGTCATTGATATTTCTTGCTCTCACCTCGCAATTCCTTTTGGTTTAAATATGTTTACATTTTAGAAATTTTCAGTGCTGTCATCGTAAGGCCATCGTATACGCAGAGTCTTTAGTCTAAAATAACTCGATGTGGCTCTTGATTACGTTCAACTGTGGAGGTTTCGATTTTTTTTCCATCATCCTTTATTAAAAAAAAATATAAAATATGCCTTTTTTTGTTTAACTTTGTTAAATTGTTTTTGTCATCTCTTTCATATTTCTTTTTTACATTGCTATTCACGTAACTTACATATTTCTTTAATCGACTAATAAGCGATGGATATCAATGTAAAGTGAGAATCGTATAAAAGTTGACATGCATTAATTTGTTGCAAAAAGCCAAAGAATCTATTATTTTTAGTTGAATTACCAATCTTTTAAAAAGGAATTTATTTTTTTAAAGATTATTATTAACTTTTTTGTTTTCTTCTAATGTTTTAATAATTCAGATTCTTTGCAAAGTCACCGATTATTTCCGTTCAGAGACCTGCACGGCTTTTGTGAGGGGAAAGACTATTCACAAACGCTTGCTGTAGAAGAGGCAGCAGTGGAAGTGGCTCTGATTATGTTCAACTGTGGAGATATGCCAGTAATAGACTTAAAATAATCCATTGGAGGTTTAGATTTTTTTTTCCATCATCCTTCCCTTAAAATAATCCATTGGAGGTTTAGATTTTTTTTCCATCATCCTTCACTTAAAAGAAACCACTTATTTAAAAAAAAAGTTATAAAATTTGCCTTTTATTGTTGCATATTGCTAGTCTTCCGCTTAATATCGTTTGTTCATTTTTTGGGCGTCACGCTTGTAATCTCTTGCTAACATTTTTGTTTGAGATTAAATTCTAAATGCTGGAATTGCATTGGCAATGTGTTATTTCAATTTGAATACATTGTTTGTTTCATGGTATTGAGCATTTCTGAAACATGGTATTATTTTTAATGTTTTTAGTTTTTTTTTCCTTTTTTCATTGGAGACCCTTTTTTTATTTAATGAATTGTGTTTTTCTTTACAACATCGATATCGCTTGATGCTTGGCACATTCGTTTTCAATTTCTGCCAATTCTCTTTCGGTATCTTCACGAATTTCTACCAATCTTTAGTATATTTATAATCTGTGATTGCCATTCTTTTTTTAGCCAATGTTTGCTCTATTTTTCTTGAGAACGAGGACAATGGTGAGCATTAACTGTTTCATGTCAGAGGATTGATTTAATTTTTCTTAAAATTATTTTTGATTTCAGTTTTTTCCTTTTTTTTTATTGAAGAACCTTTTTTTATTTAATGAATTACGTTTTCTTTGTAATCTCTGGAATTGCTTTGGCAATGTGTCATTTAAATTTGAATACATTCTGTTTGTTTCATGCTATTGAGCATTTCTGAAACATGGTATTATTTTTAATGTTTTCAGTTTTTTTTTCCTTTTTTTTATTGAAGAACCTTGTTTTATTTAGTGAATTGTTTTTCTTTGTAACATCGACATCGTTTTAATGTTTGGCATGTTCATTTTCAATAATTTTTTATAGCCAATGTTTGCTTTATTTTTCTGAAATGTTTAACTTGCTGAAGAACCCGATATCTGTCGCGTTTATACTGAGTCAATTTACGCCATGCATGGTGATGATTGCATTGGCAGCTTCCCAGTGCTTGGCGTAAATTGACTCAGTATAGACGTGACAGATATCTTAGCAAGTTAAACATACATTAATTTTGAACCACATAGTTTTTAAGGAATCTATTTACTTAAAGATTTTTATCTGATATCTTTTCCTCTTTGTTTTGTATTTTTTTTTTTGTATATAAAAAATGTCATATATATAAAGTGTTAACCTTTTGGTTTATTGTCGCTTTTGATTGATAACCAATTCACTCGGTGATTTTTTGACAACTCCGGGGTATCTGTTGTAGATATTGGTATTTCATACCGCTCTTCTTTTATAATTCATTTTAATTAAAAAGGAAAAAATGAACGAACGACTCACCTCACTTAAAACTGCTGACAGAAATTGCCAGCAATTCCTTTTGTTCTAGATATGTTTACATTTTTTTTTATTTGTTTTATATAACGAATTGATCAATATTCTGGCAATATTCTCCTTCGCTATTTATATTTGAACTCTGTTTATTGATTTTATTTACTGTTTTTGCTCTAAAAAATAGTTTTAATTATTGGAATTGAAATAGAGTTCTTTTATTTTTGTGTCTCTTCATATTCCATGCTAAAAGATCATTCGTCCATCAGGAAATTGTTGCAAAGTGACGAATTTCCAAATAACCCGTCCCTAATCTTCAAACGAATGCATTTTGTTTTTTAAATGTTGAGCATTTAATTTTTTATTTTTTTGTGTATATTGCTTGTCTTTAGCTTGATATCTTTCCACTTGCCTGGATATAAATCGGCGCAGTACCATGTGCATAAAAGATAGTTTTCTTTCTTTTTTTAATTTTTTATTTTATTTATTATAATATTATTTGTTTTCCATAATCATCGAAGCAAAATTATTAAAATTTCTGCATTTTCACGCTGTTTTGCACGTCGAAGTCTTGTTCACGGACTTCTTTTGAAATTCCAGTGGATCAAAAAAGGCACATTAATTTACTTTTTTTTCATATTAATATTATTTAATTTATTTTTTTAAAACAATCAATCCAAACTGTTGCTAATTTTGATATATTTATTTATTTTTTTAATCAAAATCATTTAATTATTTTTATAATTAGAATGTTGTTCAATAATATTCACGATACAGTTTTAAGAAGCCTATGAAAGGGCACCTAAAACCCTTTCCAATTTTAAAATTTCTACAATTTATACATTTAGTTTCATAATAAGAAGGTTATATATAGTAGTCCATGCATTTGATATTTATAAAGCAGAAGTTTTTATGGTGTTGTGTATCATATACAAACAAAAAACACAAAAACACAATTTATAAATGAATAAAATAAATAAAAATTGTAATAAATTTATTTTAATAAATTAAATTTGTATGTTATTGTAGAAGAACTAGAAAAAGAAATTTTATATTTATGTATTGTATATACAATTATGTATAAAAAAAAAAAAAAAAATAATAAAAAAATATATTTCTTGAAAAAATATTACTGAATAATAAAAGAAAAAATTGTTTTATTTATTTAATTTTGTGGAATTTTCATAATAAAGTATATAAATCCAATACATTGCAGTAGACGTTGGTAAATTTGTTTTTAGAAAAGTCTAGATTACTTAATTGGACTCTTTGGGCCTAGAAAATACATTATTTCAACAAAGTACCTGGATCCTGATCTTAAATGGTAACACGAGTTTCCGGGTTTTATGCACATCATATATTACGTTCTCTCGCCTGAGATTTCGTCCTCGTCGATTAATACCATCCTACTTCTCTGCCTATGGGATTCGTGATCATACTGCAGGCTAAATGCATTGGATGTCGCTGATTTCATCTATTTTGTCTTTATTATTGTAGCTTTTATGTCTCTGACCATACATGGCTGTGTATGGGGCATAGCTCGCAATTTTGCCAATAAATTTCCCCCACCGGGGAATTTATTAATTATAAATTGTTATAAATAAATAAATATATTTAAATCCAACTGAACTCATTTTTTTAATTTTAAAAAATTCTCAATTGTTAAAAAACCATATTCGAATCAGCTATTTTTTCGAAAAAGACAAAACCCCGATCGGTTTTCAAATCAAAACTTGTTTCTTAATTACTATAAAAAGTAATTCAGACTTGATTTCTCTGACAACCCCGAATATTTGAATTGAATAATTGATGTACTTTTATTGATTTTGTTGATCTTTATGATAAAAATAGCTAGACGGGAATGGTAGTAAGAACAATATTTATATTATTAAAAAAATATGTTTGAAAATATGTTTTATATGAAAAGTTTGATCTACTAATTTCGACAGATTCTGTAAATCGATTCCGATGAAATAAACGACATATGTTACACGAAGCTTGTTACAATACAGCAATGAAAACCACATTCATTCGTTTTTGAGATTAGCGTACACAGATTTAGCCATTTTTCTTTATTTTAGTTTACTATGTATAATCTCCAATTGATGTTGTAACACTACAAATCATATTATTATTATTTATTAGACCAACAATATATAGGAATTGTGTATAACTTTGATTTGTTGAACAATATAAGTCCATTTCAATTGATGGATATCCTATCGATGTTATAGTATTATTATTATTATTATTATTATTATGTTCTACTATAATATTATTATTTTTCGGTTCATTTTGTTGTACAAAATCCATAAAATTATCCATATTCAAGGCAGCGGGTCTCTTATTATCGGTTGGTATATTATCTTTTTGTATTTTACGATTAAATTCACTGCGATAATAATCATTGATCATGGACATCATACCCTTGGAATACCAATAGATAATACCTATTAATAATATACCCTGAACAAATGGACCAACCATTTTTGTATATTCGTAGTACAATTTTTGAATTTAATAAAAGTTTTTGTTTTAATTTTCACAATTGACGAATTAGTATTTATTGACGTCGCTCGTATTGAAAACTTTCCCACCATTGATGCAACCAATAGTATTGTTCCCGAATATTGGGCCATGCCATTGTAACAATTAACATTAATGTATTTGCAAAAATGAATAATTTCATCATTTCAAATGCTGTGAATAAAAAAATTGTATTAATATTAATTATTTTGAATGATTTGTGAATATATATATATATATATATATATATATATATAATACTATAATATATCATGTACAGACCCTCCGGAGTGCGTAAGTAATCACCGAAACCCGAATTTAAATCCTTATCTTTATCAATTTTTTTCCCAGCATTATCTTCAAATGGATTCTCATTTGGTTTTCCTGCATGCTTTATTATAGAATCTCGTTCATTTCTTAATGATGATGATGATGGTGTATTACTATTATTCCTATTTGAAAAATTATGCTTTTGACGACCGTATCCTGTCGATGAATTGGCAAAGGCGTTTTTCTTCGATTTCATTGCCCCAAAATTTTTGGGTCTTTCTTTATATACTTGTACTTGTGCTCAGTGCGCATACCAATTGTTAACTAAATCGTATTTGCTTAAAGCAATAGAATATTTTCAACAGCGAGTCATTTTTGTAGCACTTTGTTGGTTTCAAAATTATTGATTTCTTTGAATTGTTATTCGAAATAATAGGAATAGGTCAAAAATGCGCTTAAATTCTATGTATATTGTGACAAGGCTTATGAGGTTTTTAGTGCGTGTACTCATCATTGTTTGTTTTATTATTAGTGGGGGTTGTTATTTTGTTTTGATGAGTTTGGTTTGGCTCTTTAATTTGATAATAATATATATAAAATATTATGTTTCTAAGCTTATTGAAACCAGAAATCAATAGGTTTTACTTCTAAGAAAGAATGGAAAAAAAGTAACCATCGGATTCTTCTTCTCTAGTGATGATAACTTCAAAGTCTTTAGAGATTTGGGAATTGATTGGGAACTTATTGTTTAGTTAATTTCGGGAATGTACTATATGCCAAACCAATTGTGGAATATTTATGGGTGGTTAGTTGTCCATTGTGTGGCTATTGGAGTGGTGTTTAAATATGTCACAAAGAGAAAAACGTTTAGGTACATAAATACACTCTTGTTAGAGATCCATCCCAGGTTTCCACGGGTGTATTAGAAAAATTTATTTATGTTACTTCACCGGTTTCATCACCAAATCATCAAAATCTGTTCAGTGGTGCGTATTGGAAGAGACAGGGATTTCGATTTTCATTTATACTTACTATGAATTGATACAATATCATGCTGTCATACCCGTTAAACTACTGACTAGAGCATGTTGAAGTTTTTTTTCTTTTTGTTCCAACCTTCTTCTTAAAAATATCCCAAATAGAGAAATCCAAATGAAGAATACAAAAACACATTTTCTTATCCAATTGAGTGATTTCTGACTATATTAACGAGGTTTTTCTTAAATGTATAACCAAAGTTGCAAAGATATAAATTAAAATGCTTATATCAAACCCGGAATAAGAAAGTTCTCGTTACTTTTTGAATGTATCTCGTGTGTTTTTGTTTTGTTGGAACATAGTTTTCAATGTCACCAAACCCATCAACTGTACAATCACCCTAAGAAAAAGCGTCTGTCTAGTTGTAACTTACAACTCAACTTGAATCAAATCTATTATTTCGGTGTGATCCTGGATAAACGCCTAACATGGAGGGCAAACACAAAGGTGGTAATGGCGCGTTTCTACCAAAAGCTTCGGAAGTTGGACTATCTCCTCCGGTCTACAAATAAACTATCATTAAACAAAATGGGCTAATATAAATACGAGTATATGTAAGTGGTGGCACATTACGCTATTCAAATATGGGGCGTTAAAACAGCGTATAACATTGCCAAATTGCAGCGGTGTGAGAAGAAGGCTCTCCGAAGAATTACGGGCTTTCCTTGGTTCGTCAGAAATACGACGCTTCATAGAAACTTTAAGATGCTGACGGTAATGGAGGTGATCAATGTTTAAAGCAGTCATTACTTCACAAAGTTTTAGACGCAATCCATCGAACTGGGGTTCAACGTCAGCCGCCGCTTAACAAGGAGTAGACTGAAAAGGCTACGCTCCCCCTTTATAAAAATCTCAGTATTCCTTTAAATCATAAATATTTGTTATGCAATTTATTGCACTAAACATTAAGCAACAAAATGTATTGTTCGAATTTTCTTAAAGCTTCCTCCGATCTCTTACACTTTCATAAGAAAAGAATTCGGATGATGACTGGAGTCTTAACAGGGCACTGTGAAATTGGGTTCATGGCCCAAATGATGTTTGTTCCATATCGAGATTTCTGTCGTAGCTATGAAGATGACTGCCCCGCTCTTCTTAGAAGACGTATCCGTATTCTCGGGAATCCGTTGTTTGATGAATTGGCAGTTTGGCAAAGGTGCCATTAAGAGGGAAACCTGGCTCTGTTCGCGGAATCTTCAGGTTGATTTTAGAAGATAATGGAGATCTGTAGGACCAACTGCCGGACGTTTATCCCAATTTCATATCCTACACGAACACCCCCTCTCTCTCTCTTCCTCATCCTTTCATAATCAGGGATTACAATGAGCTGCAAGGGTGAATTCGCGTGTATTCGCGAGTGGTTTGCCTAGTCTAACCTAATCTAAACCTTCCTTAAGAATCCCTCCACTCATTTCAGAAAAGCGTATTAAAATCTATTCAGTAGTTTTTGAGATTATCGCGTTCAGACAGACAAATGTAGTGGGGGACTGTGTTTTATAATATTTATGGTATATATACGAGTATATAAATTTGGCACATGTAAAGTGAAAGGGATGTTTTTTTGAGTGTATAATCTATAAAATACATAAATTATTTTCTGTGTAGCTTTTTTGAGTTTTTGGATCACCATAGCAATGATTGATTTGTTTAGTTATGAAAATATATTCATTTGAATTTCAATTTAGAAAATAACAACAAACAATCGAACATAAAAATTCTATTGAATTGTATAGATTTTTAACAGATTTTACAATAAAGTAAAATGAATATAACATCAACATTATGGTAAGTTTTTGAGATACAAGATTGATCATACTATTTTAATAATCAATTTACTTTCGTTTTATTAAGTTGGGCCAATATCTGGGACAATCATACACTTCAAAATATCGGACCCGATGTTCTTTCATTACGTCAAGGCAACACCATTAAATTCATGGACTTAAAAACTAAAGGGACAACATACTTCAAATGTGAGACGCCAACAAATGGAGTTGATATAAGTGTCTATTGTGGACACAATCGTATTCCATTGTTTGCCATAGCTGAAGTGATATTACGTCCAAATATTTATGTCTATAAATATCCGGAAATGGTTAAAATGGTTTCATTGCCAAGTAAGTTGTATACAACACATGAGTAGAATAGTATTAGTATATAGTTTATTGATTTTTTTCTATATTTTTTTTTTTTTGTAGGACTTAATATTGTCCAGTATATTGATTTACGTTTCTCTGAATATGATTTACTTGTGGCCATGGGTGGTTATCCCGATTATTCAATATGTGTATTTAATTTTCGCAAAGGCGAATTGCTTATAAGGCAAGCAACTAATGTGGCTTGTGGCCCATTTTCCTTATGCTTGGAGATTCATCAAATTCCGATTTATGTTCAGTATTCGAAATTTGAGAATAAAATCTTGTGCTATGATATGGCAACTTATGAAAATAATGAAACCAGTTTGAAGGCTGTTGCTGAGTTTGAATTGGATATGAAATTCAGAAAATCTACATTTTTTATGTGTTTTGCACCAGATGATTATCGTCTTCATGTCGTCGATGATTATGGTAATTTTTATTCGGTAAGCAAAGAATTATATTCGAAATTATGGAAATAACATTTACTAAATGAATTTTCCATAATAATACAGACAGATTTCAGTATTAGAAGTTTGTTGCTTCGTTGGACTCCGCCACAACCAAACCAAGCATCATTACCAACACCAGAACAACAACAACAACAACAGCAACAACAACAACAACAAGAAGAAGGAGCAGAACAACAAGAACAATCGGAAGAGGAAGAGAATAAAATACAACCACAAAGTTATATGATAAACTATTATCGTGGTGGTTTCTTTATTAATAATCTAACAAAAGGTTATTATATTAAGAAAAAGGTTAACACCATGACACTCGAATGGACAATTGATGATTTCAAAATTGATATATCGAAATTCATTTGTACTGGTAATGGTGAAATATTCGGTATGACACCAGTCGGTGGGATCTTCAATTTTGGTATGGAAAATAATGTAACAACAATTAAGAAAATAGCCAGTCAAGGTGAATATATCCAGGATTATTGTTTAATAAAGGGCATAAAAGATGAAGTTGTATTGATCTTGAAATCAGAGGGTTTAATTGAACTGGTTGAACTTCTACGTGCGACGAAATTGTCAAAAATAACTATTGAAGGTGCCAGTGCTTTGTGTTCTCATAATACTCAACCTATAGTGGCTGTTGGTACATCAACGGGACACATTGTATTGGTAACATATGAGAAGATTTTAACGCCTGTTATACTCTATGATTTGGAATGTAATACGCCCGGTGTGGAACGTATACAAATTGTGGAACACAGTTTTCTGTATGAAGATGCCGAAGGACATTTTAACATAGCCTACATGGAAGTGAAGCCAATAAAAATGACAATGTATATAACCATTGATGAAGATGAATTGACACGTGGAGTTTTCATATTAAATTATTTCTTAATTGATTCCGCTCGCATTTTGTTTTTTGTAAATCGTCAACCCACGGACAGGATACAATGTGCAACTGAAATTTGGCTAATATATTGGACTATCAAAGATAAACTATTACGGCGCATAGAATATGATTTGCCTGGTAAATATGTGAATGTTTGCATAATGCCTTCGGCAATACGTTCCTCGTCGACTATAGAAATTGGAGCTATACCGGTAGGTACTACCATCTTTGAGACATTTCAAATGGGTAGTACTCCCAGTAATCTGGTTAAGATGACACGTACTCGTACTACGCATTTTATGCCCATGTGTAATCTATTTGCAACTAGACATTTATTAACCTGGGGTGTTGATGGTCTTGTGCTTCATTTTCGTACACATAAACGTTCAAGTAAACCTTATATGATATCACGTTTCTTGAAATTATTTTTTACTCCACGCATTATTCATCGTGCTGAAGAATGCTTCACTTCTAAGTGAGTACTATCAGATGAGAGAGAGAGAGATATATATATAGAGAGAGAGATAGAGATAGATACATTAATTCAATCCACTCTTTTTCTTTAATTCTAGATTTTTAATATTATTCTATAAAAATGGACTTATGCGAGTATTGCGTTTACCATCTTTGGTTGATAATATACGTGAAAATACCAGTTTAGAATTGATTGAACCCAGACAGAAGGTTGCCGAATCACAAGAAGGTGAAGAAGAAGATATAGAACTAGAAGAAGAAAAGACAGAATTCGAACCAAAAGCCTTTGTAAATACACCATTAAATCTATTAACTAATGTTGTCAAGGAAGTCGAATATTCCGCAGTGGTTCTACGTAAACGTGATAAAGTATTTCAAATGATTGCCGAATTCTCAAAAAAAGTTACCGAACTCATAGATTATGATATGGAGGTAACTGGTAAAAGTCAGGGAATCTTTAAGAAGTTTTGTTTCAATTACAGTTGGTTGGATAGACTTACGGTAGAGGCTAAGAAATTATGTGATGTTGAACGTCGTTCAATTGAAGTGGCTATTGCAGATCAAGCACGCATACGTGATTGGATTCTAAATTTGATAAAACAAGATTCTGAGGGAATTCATTATAAAGTGCGGGCGATTTTTGCCGATGCCAATTTCGAGAATTATACATTGTCTAAGCGTATTGATATGACTATGTTTGATAAATATCGTTTTTATGATTGGGAGGACTTTATGCAGACATCAATCGATGAAGACTTATCGATCGAAGATCTAAGACGTAGTACGGGAATTGGTGAAGAGGAACAGGAAGATGAAGATGAGCATAAAGGATTCAAGGCATTGAATCGTTTTGTTGTGGAGGGTAAAAGTATTTTTGATTATATGATGGCACCGCAATTTGCATTGCAAGACAGGAATCTAGTAACATCCAATCAGGTCTTCAATGATTTTGTCAAATATAAGGTAAATAGTACTTAGTAGTTTAAAGAAATACACTTGACAAAATTTATACTTATAGTATTGTAAATACAAAGTATGTGAAGAAGGAAGTTTATCAGCTTAAATCAAAGATGTTTTCCTTTGAAATTTATAGTTTTTTATTTTATTTTATATTTTCTCAGTATTATTTGAACGAACCACTGAAACAGGAATTCAATAAACTTTTCCATGAAGCCCAACAATTCAAACAGGAGACAATTAAAGCTGTCTTCAATACAAATGCTGCCCTGTATAAGATCTATGATAATATGAATATCATGCTGCGCCTCTTGAAAATGCCAAATTTTGAGACAGCAACGCTTAGTGAACCCAGCTGGGAAAAAGATGAAGTAGTCGCTAGAATAATGGAAGTGGATGACTCCGAGTTGGTGGCAATTAATCGACGCAAACGCAAAACAATCGATACCGGTGGTAAGCGTGGAAGATTGTTACTTTGGGCTATTGATTTTTGGTCAAGAGCTCTTATTACCATGATGGATGGAGTTGTTGAAAAATTATGGGAAGAGGAAATCAAAAAAGATTTACCCATACCAGAGTTCATATTGAAAAAGGACCCGACAGAGTATAATTTAGAAGAGCAGAAATTATTTCGTATTTATGAAGAAGCTTTGCTTCAATTGGCCGAGGATCGTAGAAAGTATTTGCGTATCTTAGGTGAGAATGAGATTAAGACATTGGAATTGAAAACAGAACAAATACTTAAGCTAAACCGACATGTTACGGACCTGATGCGTCTGAAATTGAAATATGATTTTGCCCTAAAACATAATATTATACGAATGCTTAATCTGCAGACGGTGCACTTAAAACGTCAGGAGTTACGAGATCGTATCGAGGTGCTGCGTCATAAGGATAATAGGCTTGAGTATTACATAGATGTAAATACACATGTTGTGGAACATTGTGAAACAATGTTACAAGATATTAAACAACGTTTAGAAGCAGTTCAGGGACGCGATAAGGCTATCGAACGACAATTTCGTAACAATTATTTGAATACAGTTCCGCATGCCTCACATGAAATGACAAAATTGTATCGTAAACGACCTAAAATACCAGCAAAAGTATTCTCCTCGCCATTGTTGTGTTCGGAAACAGCCAACAAACTTAGTGGCAGGCAAATGCAACGTGCCGGTTTTCCTTTACCAGAAGAGGTCCGGGAATTCCTGGGCATAATCGATGAAATTGATAATCAAAAGAATTGTCCACCATCGGTCGATCAAAAATCATGGGATACTTTTATAAAATTGCGTAAACAAAAAGTTGAAAGTGAATTACGTATTAAGGGAGTAATGCTTACTCTATTGGATTGTACCAATAAAGAGACTCGTGTTAATAAAGACATTGGTGGATTGAAAGAAACTCGGACTGAAAATCAAGCCACACTAAATGAAACTGTACAAAATTATGTAAGAATTTCTTATTGTTGAATTGCAACATCTTTATATTGTAATTATTATATAAATTATATAGATCGAAACGCAACGTAACTCAACGTTGCAGTTAACACTGACAATGGGTCAAGTTGAAGTTCATGTGGGCGGTACTGTTAAGAGTTTAGCTGGAGCTGTTTTAATGCATGTCGATGATATTATTCAAATTAATGCAATGATAAAGGTGAATTCACTAAACTTAGTTATGTAACTAAGTACTTTAATTGAAATCTAATTTCTTAGGAAGCTGGTAATAAGAAACTTAAGGCTATGATGCGTGTCGCAGTCTTTCGACGTCAGGTTATCTACAAAGAATGGGAACATAAAGTCCACCGTTCCAATATTGAATATCTTAAGTATATGCTTCAAGCTGTAGAAACATGTAAAGTATCCGCTGAATTCTTGAATATCTTACGCAATTGGGATAAGGTCAGAAAGGAACGTTCAAAATACATGGCCGAAGGTGCCATTGAACGTATAATAGAACAAAAGATGGCTGGCTTTCGTAATAACATTGAACGTGTGTAAGTAATCATGCTGGAGATATCTTGCGATCATAAATCATTAAAAATATTTCCTATTTTTTAATAGCAATGTTAAAATTGAAAAGGTTAAGGAAAAAATTCATCACCTAAAGCGTGATAATCACTCTATAAATCAGCAGATTGAACGCATGAAAGTTGACATAACATTATTCTCTATGAATCGTGATCACATGCTGGAGGAAAAACGTGATCGTGAACAACGTGAACGGTATGTTTAACTCTATTATAAACAAAACCAAGAAAGCGATGATTAACTTTGGCTATGCCGAAGTTGTAATAATCTTCACACACGGTTTACATCTTTTGATTATTGTTCTCAGTTAATGAACTGTGTGGCAAGTAGTTCTCCTAGTAGTCCGAGGATCTTGAAATTTACATGGTTGGTGGATATGGGTCAGACATTTATAGTATCCTAATTTCACTTCCATAGTACAAAAAACAAAAAAGTTTTTCAAATATGATGATGATGTTGAATCTGGAATTGTATAGAAGGTACCTCTCCTAGCAATCCGGGGGTCTTGAAATTTAAACGGTTGATGGGTATTGGTCACAGACTTTTAGTGTCCAAATTTCAAAAAGTTTTTCTTATAAGAATATGAATTTGAATCTGGATTTGTTTGGGCGGTACCCCGCCTATTGGGGCTGATTCCGACAAATGTATTGCGTATGGTGAAAAGAAAGCTTAGTGCAAGAATTTCAGCTCTCTTAAATTAACTCTTCTCGTAGCGCTGATCAAGAATATATATACTTAATGGGGTCTCCAATGTCGCCTTCTGTGTGTTACAAACTTCATGACAAACTTATAATGTTAGAAAATAAAATTCAATAGATTGACGTGAATTTGATCGTTCCTTGTATTGCTTATAAGTAAGTCAAGAAAGCCCCAAGCACTTCTAGAACAACAACAATTCAATAAACATTTCAATAGTCAATTGTTCTAAGAAAAAAGAAAAACTGACTGAATTTAGTCTAAACAAGGATAGATATTAAAATAATCTTGTGATTAAGACATGAGAAAGGTTTCAGTTTTCTATCATTCAATCAGTCAAGGTCAGTGTACTTTAGAGAACAGATGATGATTGAAGAAAGACTAAACGAACTTCGCATGCTTAAAATGTGAAGAAACTTTGGATATTTCTGATGAAATTCTCCTTTGACTATGTTTTCCATTTTGAATGCTATTTTCATTATAGATAGATAATATTATTTTCTATAGATTGTAAAGCTCTTAATATATCAATTTTCTTTTCTAGAATGTCACGATTGAAATGTCATGCCAAATTAATGGATACCATACGATCTGATTACGCGCGTATAATGGAATTGAATACTATAGTGGAGCTATTACGTTTGCGCACTTATCCAACATTGGGACCTGGACCACCACCATGCCCCCCAGCTCCTTATGAAGTTGAAATCCCTCCCCTGGATATCTAAATGATTTCTTGAAATCTACTAAGTTGATAGATCTACATAAACTAGTTAATTCAATAGAAATTTTCAATTTATTTTATTGATTGTTATGATGATTCTTTAATAAAAATTTATATTATCTAAGCATTACAAATCAAAGTATTAGATAAATTAAGACAAAGAATAAGAACAAGTGTAGAAAAACCCAAAGCCAATAGATTCTGAAATGAGAAAAATCATATATTTTAGAAATTTCTCTTTACTTTTTTCATTTAAAAGAAATTCAAAATTTACTTTGTAACATGAAGTTTATTTGCATTCACAGTGAATTGTTCGCCATGTAAATATTTATTAATTCCAATCACATGTCGCCGTACATAATCATTATAATCGAGTTCCTCAAGTTGCCAATAAAGTGAGGGAAATGTTCCATTTTCAATAACTTTTTTAAAGTAAATGCGACTTTGGTTTTTGAAAATCCATTCATTCAGTGAAAAGAAGCTACCTGAAAATTTATTCAAATTAAAGTTAAATTTTATTAAAGGCTTAAAATTATTAGGCCTAGATTATTCAAATGGGTTTTCGCACATCCTAAAATTCGGGGTGTATGAAAATAAATAGTTAAACTCAACGCCTTGGTCACGAGGTACTTACCTAACTGAGAAGAAAGGCCTTACCTTGAGACCTCCTCATAGCTTTATCTGGCCCTGCTACTTATGAAATACTATTTCAACATACCTGCGTAACATGCCTGACGAAATTTCCGTGCAATTGGTAACACAAAACGTTGCTTTCGCCTTAAAAGAATCGTAAGAAAATCCAAGAAAATTGCAGGCACAAAATGTAATACGATGACTGCTAACTCATGTTTCCAGGCATTTCGACGATATTTAAAATTTGGTAACATCAACATGCGTTTAGTGGGATATATACGTGACCATTTCATAGTAAGTTCACCCAAACGTTGCCAGCTTATAGGATTTGTATCTCCCGATGTGGCATTACAAATTGAAATGCTAAACAAAATTTCAGTCTCAGTCAATGAAATATTTTGTTCAATTAGTTATGAGTGACACCCACCTGCCTAACTTGGCACACTGCACCATCATAATCATAGCATTCACCACATAATCTACCGGTATAATGTCACAAATCAAATCCTTATCACCGAGTATACTACTTATAGTGCCTTTGCCAATTTCCATCATAATGCCACTGATCGCTTGTATATTATCAATCCATCCGGGATAGGGTTCTCTATAGGCAGCTGTAACAATCGATGGACGCACAATTACAATGGGCACTCGCTCTTTGTAGGAGTCAACAATTTGCTCGGCAATTGATTTGGTAAAAGTATAAGTATTGACATGTGGTCCTTTGATATAATCGGATAAACGATTTACATACTCATCGGGTACTTTGCTTATGCAGGCAAGAAACTGTCGCCAATCGATGGGTGGCAAAGTTGGATAGATGCATTCATCGACATATTTACGACCAGGATTACAATAGGCCGTTGAAACATATAAGAAACTCTGTACAATTCAGAAATGAAATTAAGTTTGAAATTAAAAGAGATATTTTAATCACACTTATAGAGACCATTTGATTACCTTGAGTTGTTTCATTTCACTACAAAGTTCGAGAAGATTATATGTGGCAATAGCATTAACTCGTGCCGCCACCATTAGACATTCATTAAAACGCACCTATTTAAGGGACTTTAATCATATTTTTCTTTTTCTTGATTTTTAAATAAAATGGAACTTACTGTGGCTGCACTATGAAAAATAATATTTACTTGAGCACACAACTCTTTACGATCCTCAGCACTCAAACCAAAGTAATCATCTTCAATGTTACCAGCAAAATAAGCAATTTTCTTTAGACGTTCCGGATAATGTTCACGTAATCGTTCAAAAATTGTATTTCCAAGAAATTGTTTGAAACGTTGTTCTGCGGTTTCACCATTTTTAGCTCTTATTAACATGAAAATGCATTTGATTCGTGGAAAAGTCCATAATAGTTTTTCCAACAAAGCTTTACCCACAAAACCAGTGGCACCTGTTAAATGGGTGGGTGGGTTGGGTTGGTTTCAATTAAAAAAAAAAAATATTGTATTGTATAAAATTTCACTGTTTGTAATTTTTACCAGTTATAAAGATCACAGCATCGTCATAAAGAGTTTTCTTTACAATTTCATTAGATTTTTCTTCAGCCATTTCTTTTGTTATTTATAATTATAATTATTAAATTCACTTTCTTTAATTTCTTAATAAATTTCACTTCAAATTACATCACTTTTCACAATTTTACTTATGTTGATGATGATGATGCTGATGATCTGCAACGTTTGGTCACTTGGAAGCAACTGATTTTCAATTCAATGCTCAATTGCATGTTTACTCATGTGTTGCGCTTCAAATGAAAGTGAAGTGCATTTTTCCACTTCATGCGTCAATGTTGTGGAAAATTCAAGCAAAAGTAATCCTAGAAAAACAAGTTTTTAACCAAACATGACTTCATCCATTTGTGGCAACACAACAGCAACAGCAACAAAAACAACAACAACAACAAGTGGTAAAGCTAACACTCATGTATTAAGAAAGTAAATATTATAAGTAAGTAATAGTTTATCACTAGATGGGACTTGCGCAACCTTTTGGCGAGGTCTCCTTTATTCATTATATCGTGATCGCATGCGAGTAGTTTCTAGTTTTTTTACGAATCAAGTTTGTAGCATGAAGTTTCATTCACAAAAAGTTTTCATTCATTTATTCATTCCATGATTTAAAGCTGCAATTTATTGGAGCTTTGAATTGGATATCTAAATGTGTATAAATATGTAACTTAGAAATGAAAATGATTTCATGCAAATTGACAAAGCCATGGGCGTACACGATGTTCATATCAGGAATTTCCTATAAACATTTAGTAAATAAATTGTCGGACCGAGAAGCTGCAGTCAGGGTCTAAAGGAAAAACCTTAAAGTGGTTAATATGTACTTCGTTTATGGATAATTTTAGTTTATTAAAACTTGAGGATGATAAGATGAGGAACAAATGAATATGACTTAGTAAGATGAAAGATGAAACTTAAATGTCTAAAGGTAGATTTTTTTCGTAGAGTAGCTCTAGTTAGAGCTCTCTATGTTTACTCTAGGCAGTGTACCCAACACCAAGAGCACTGTAGCAGTTGCCTCTCTCAACTCTAGCTAGACCAACAAACTCTAGATAGAGTGAACAACAATCGATAGTGTACACAGAGACGCTCTTGCTAGAGTGCTCTATCTCTATTCATCATGCTAAATAGAGTAAATAGAGCGCAGACATCAATTTACCCGTACAATGATAATCAATATTAATAAGAAATTAATTTTTAAAAAGTAAACAAAATAAATATTGTAATTAATAATAAATGAAATATTTGTTTCAAATTGTATTTTTGGATTTATATTTATTTATATAATATTTCATTATAAATGTTTCAAATGGAAAGACATACATTTTTTTTAAGAAAATTTGTTATATTAAATGTATACACATTCTATATAGTCGACACAAGTAGATGGTAGGTGATATAATTGATTTTAATAGATAGTCATTAAATGTATTGATATTGCCATGTCAATTCTCCTTCCATGGAGAATGCTTTCGGTCTACTACCCTCTAAATGCTCTCGACACAAATATAGTAATAATGTACACAGCTCATACAGCAATCTAGCTAGATTCGCTCTACGCGCATTCAGAGACTACTCTATCTAGAGCAAATTTCTCTATACTATACATACACAGCTAGAGCAGTCTAGCTAGACAAAGTCTACTCTAGCTAGAATTTACTCTACAGTGTAAATGATAAAAAATATATAAAAAAAGACAAACTTAGGCTATGCCGTAGTTGTATTGCTCCTCACGCCACTCCGAGGGACTTGAAATTAATATAGTTGGTGGTATATGGTATATAGTACATGAACCAGGCATTTATAGTGTCCATATTTCAAGTTGATAGTATAAAAAACAAAAAAGTTTTTCTAATAACAACATGAATTTCGATACAGGTGGGTGGGGGGTACCCCACCTTGAGGTCTGGGAAGATGGGACAAGTTGATCTAGCCATGTTCGCCTGTCTTTCTGTATTTGTGCAAACTAGTTCTTCAGTTTTTGAGCTAGAGATCTGAAATTCTTCACCATACGCAGTACATTTGTCGGAATCAGCCAAATCGGACCACTAACTGGGTACCCCCCATACAAAGCAGGATCCAAAATAAATTTCTTATTAGAAACCTTTCTTGTTTTTTGAACTATCAACTTAAAATTTTTACACTATAAGTGTCTGACCCATATTCACCAACCATATAAATTTCAAGACCCTCGACCTCCATACAAACCAGAATTCGAATTCATGAAGAGTATTATAACTTCGGCATAGCCAAAGTTAGTCTTTTTTATATATTTTTAGGGTTCCTTACCCATAGGGAGCTAACGGGACCCTATTACCAAGCTTACTATGTCCGTCCGTCCGTCTCCTGCTCTATCTCATGAACCGTAATAGGTAGAGAGTTGAAATTTTCACAGAGTGTGTAATTCACTTGTGTGTAGAACGATACATTTTTACAAGCATTGTTCGTTAATTTAACCTTTTGTTTAAATTTTTTTTTTGTAGTATACTTTTAAGCTATAGTTGTAGTAACTTTTAGGCTGTTAAATATCCACATAATTTAATATTTTAAGCAACAAATCATGTACGATGGTACGGAACCCTCCGTGTGCGAGTCCGACTCACACTTGGCTGATTTTTTGAACTTAAATTTGTTTTAATTGCCTTAGGTGTCTCTGAGATATTTGATATTTGGTTGTTTCCTGGTTCTGTATTTAACATTTGAACATAATGTTTGGAAATGGCAATAGGCTGGTGGCTTCGGTATTATTGCTGGTTTAATTGGTTGCCTCTGTTGGTTCTTTACCGATGTTGAAAGTAAGTTTATGATTATATTATAATATATTCATATTTTATCAATATTTTTCTTACAGTGCCTGAAGTATTTGAGATCATTCTCTGGATGTTATTTGCTATCATACCCAAGGCTGCAGTCTCATGTTCTCAATCAATGCTAATGGCTTCTATGCATGAATTTATGCCTTCCCATAAGCAAGGATCCTTTGCCTTTTCTGTCTTCACTTGGGATCGTGTTTGGCTACTCTCAGCTTCATTCTTGACTGTCCTGAAACAAATCAATATCGCCTTATCATTGAGTTTCTATTGTATTCTGGTTATATTTGGTGGTATCTGTACTTCCCTTTTACTTACGCCAAAACCATCTAAATCGGGACATAGTAGTCAAGTAATAATAATACATATATTTATAAATAAATTTTATAATAATAATTTTTTATTTACTTAAAGTAATCACAGTAATTTTAAGTACAAAGAGAAATATAATTTAAGTACATATTTGTATATAGTAATATCAATCTGAATAGATCAGATTTTGTTGTGGAATAAAGGATAATACATGGAATATTGATTTCTATGGTAATTTAAATCTATTAATATTTAAAACAAGAAATCTCAATTTCGCTCAATCTTAGACCTTTTTATGACATATTTTAGTGAAAATATCTTTTCTATTTCAATAAATTTCTACGTCTTAATCTTAAGAACAGATGATTAATTTTCCTTATATAGACAATGTATATTTTATTAAGGAAAACTATGTGGATCTCTGACATATTTTAACCTTTCAGAAAGGTCTAACAATTTTATTTAAATTACTTCAAAATTCCTTCCTCCTTACACTCTAAACTCTCGCTCACAGCCTTGTATTATTCTCATCGGCATCTATAGTCCATACAGTTGCATTCAATGGCGATTGTTCCTTTTGCGTTGCTACTTCTTGACCTGGTACAATGGCTGGTCTAGACACTCTTGGTGTTAGTAAGAGACACGTGCAAATGCCACCCACAATGCTTAAGACACAATATGAGGTTAACGACAGAGCAACATTGATCTTTTTCAAAACATTCAAAAATGGAGCCGATAACAACCAAATTCGTGCCCAAGTTACAACCGAAAAGACAAATGGTATTTTTTTATTTGCTGGTACAAGTTCATTCATGCAGGCAAGTAACATAGATTGGGCACATGAAACTCCTGCCTTGGGTATAGTGGCAATAATCATCCAAAGTGTTACTTTTAAGGCAGCATCCACTAGAAAAGTGAAAGAAAATTTGAAATTTATTAAAATATAATACAGAGATTAGATTTGATACTACAACTTACTAGTTGTAACTCCCGTGAAGGTCCAACCGAGACAACCGATTATGCCAGCAAGTATATTGAAGCCACCAGCCCATTGCCATTTCCATTTGTTATGCTTAAGGGTAAAGTGTAGAGCCAGGAAACAACCAACTATTTCAGAGAAACCTAATAGGATGGCGGAAAAAAGGTTTTAATAAATCGTTACATATATTGGAAAGGAGTAAGAATATGTATATATGTATATATATATAATATATAAGAAACATAATAGAAATTTTGGGTTGTTCCGAATTGAATTTAATTACATTTTTTCTTTATATTATAATTATTGATTATTTGTTTTAAAAAAGTTTATATACAAAAGCTATAATCATTTGGGTTTTAATCTTATTTCTGTATAAGTTTTCTTCTATTCTAAATCACTTAAAGCCATCACAACAGTTCCTAGATTAAGGCTTACCAACCATCCAGTGCAAAGCTATTTGCACCAAATAAAATATTTTTATTTATTTTTTTTTTTTTTAAAGAGAAAGAGAATTTTTTGAAATTTCTTGAAAGGAGTTTACTCTTCAACTTAAACTTACCCATTGCTATAGTATTTGGTACTAGATAATCTCGACCAAATGAACGAATATTCAATAACATGCCCATGAAGTTGATAATGAAGGCTGCCAAGGCCAAATGTGCAGCAACCATATGGGTCTTAGCTCGTTTGCCTTGCCATAAGGCAAGCCAAGGGGCTGGTGGTGGTTGCTTTTTAAGGGTAGCACTAAGTTTCTCAAGTTGTTGACGAAAATCTGTTGGAATTTTGAAACAACGATCATTAATCTCAGCACCATCACGTATAATTTCCTCAACACGATCAATGTCATGTTCATTCTGGGCATGCTTCAATAACCAACGAGGTGATTCAGGAGTCCAATTGAGAAGAAGCATAAGTAGTACGGTCGGGAAAGTTATACCCAAATAGATATAAGTCCAACTATTGAAGAATGAAGAGAGACCGGGTAATAAAATAACACCAATGGACCAAAAAGTATCATAGAGTATAATGGCACCAATGCGATGCTTTCCAGCAGTAATATCGGCAACTGAGGGTAAGAAAAATATTGTATTAAATATTAGGGTCTTACAATGAAGTAGTGTACTTACATATTGCTTGACCTGCAGTAAACATAATCGCACAACAAACTGCAGATAGACAACGAAAGGCGCAATGCAAACTAAAATCTCTCGCATAGCCAGTGACAACACCACATCCAATTTGAGCCAATTGACCAATGAAGTAAACATTCCTGGGGCTCAGCCAAAGCATTAACTTGGTGCCCACCACACCACCAACTAAGACTCCAAACAGATGCCAATATTGTGTCCAAGCAACAAAAATATCACGTAAACAAACTAAATCGAATTCCATGATCAAAGATTGGAAATCAAAATTATAATTGAAGTTTGTACATTCCTTTTTAGCATAGACATTTTCATAACCACTGACTTGCTCCAGCACATAACATTGATCACGAGTTATGGTATAGTTACTATCATTACTGACCAAATCACCGGGATCACAACTAAATTCTGTTGTTGGACGTAACTCGGGTGCTGTAAAGATTATGCAAGCCATAAACCAAGCAGCGGGTATTTTACAAAGAAATATTATGAGTATTGTACGCAATTGCCAAATGCCAAAGTCCCCCACGACTTCACCAATTATATCTGTACCAGGTACTGCTGGCATTGCAGCCGCTGTCGTTGGTGGTGGTGGTGGTGGTGGTGGAGAGGGTGCATTCGGTGTCGGTGGTATATCATATTTATTTTTACCACGGGCTGTCGCCGGCGGTGTTGTATCAAAATCATTTGTCAAAGTTGTAACATAATTGTGTGAATAGTGTCGCTGGGAAAGTTGTGGACTTGGTGTTGGCGAGTTGCCACGACGATTTCGATTATTCATAATTCTTATAATTAATTCTAGTAGCATCAATTGTTCGACTGCTGCTGCTTCATGCTGAAAAAGTTATAAAAACAAGAAACTATATACAATACAATATAAGAAAAATATAAATAAATAAAATAAAATTCATTAATAAACATTTTTTTTTTTTTATAAATATTAAAGTTTTTATAGATTTATAAATAAAAAAAATAATAAATACTTTGAATATTAAATTGCATTTAATTGATTGCGATTTACAATAGAAATCTGATGCATTTAATGACTAAATGAATTTGAGAAGAAGAGACTCATTCATTTTCTGTGTATCTATACAATTTTCTAAAGAAGAATGTTGTAATTTGAAACAAAATATAAATGGAGAAATACGAGTATGTTTAGTCTGGATTGGGGGTATATTAATTCCAAGTATGTAATTGGATTCAAATGCAAAAGAATGTTTCAATTATCATGAAACTAAAATAAGTATATACAAATTGAAGAAAGAAATTGATCAGTTGTTTATACATATTAATACTTAAAACTTATGGTTAAATCTGTCTGATATTTTGTAAGAAACAACTTGGTTAATCCTATGTACATTTAACATTGAACACAGTCAATAGAAACTCAATAATATCAAAAAATAGGAGAAGTGTATTTATTGTAATTGAAAGTCCCGTGATTCTCCAAACTAAAAGAACTTTATGACTACAATATACAATAAAAGTGCTCACACATTATGAAATCATTTGTAACTACAACTTCATGGGTTGGAACTAGAGTATTGCACACAAAGAAGTACTACGTGAGAAATAGACAGTCTCCGTTGTCTTCTTTATATGGTCCGTTTTAGAGCCGTGAGTCGAGAATGAAAAATTTGTATGTGAACCGACACGGCTGACTTCGTGTACCTGCGTGCGGCAGCACTCTGAATGTTTTGCATTCATTCATTTGGATTCATACTTGGTTCATTCGCATTCGGTCAGCACTTGAAATCAATCATTTGTTTTTTTTTTCAAGTACTTGGTATATTAAATTGTCGGCACGAAACTCTATTTGGTTGACCAAGAACTTGAAACTTGCTTCATTCATAATGAAACAAATAACTTGGTTGTCGTTTCAATTGCATTCGTGAAAGACTCTAGTTGCAACACTATTTGTTGGCATGTACAATGTGTACGGGGAAGAGTAGCATGTCGGTTGTTAAGTGATTATGTGTAGAGTCAAACATTTTTGGTTGTTCGATAGAACAACAATGATCAGCTCTGCCGATGTTTCTCTTCATTCTATTTCGCCTTTTTCGTGTGTTTGTTCATATCGTTTGGCTTGCGTAAAGTGAGTATGAATTTTTTTTTTACTAATTTTGACACACATGCACACATAAAACTACAAATGAATAGGAATTTCAAACAATTTGCTTTGCGACCCGAAGTAGACAAATTCACAAAGAAATATGAGTAAAGAGGAATATGAACAAAAATGTTGGTGAACGACACGCTGATCTGTCTAAATTGAAGCCAAAAACAACAAAGAGTAATCAGTGATAGCTGACGTGCTGTGTAAATCCCGTCTTTGCTGGGCCGACCTCACCACAGATCATGTTTTGAACTCTTGCCAACATTTGGAGACCATAAGGATTAGTATTAAGTTTAGTATTATAAGATTAGATTTAATTATGATAAATAAAGAAATAAAATTTTGATTTTTAGTTGACCGAACGATTGCATAATGTGTGAGCACCTCAAGGGAAACCTTAAAATGAAAGATATTTTCATAGCTTTAAGAGTAAAGTGTTAAATTTCTTAACAGTTTCTTATTTCAGTTTATTTGTTATACAAAGAAAGAAAAAAAAATATTCTCATATTTTGGTTCGAACTACAAATTCAAAGTACTTAGCAATAGTTCAAATCAGCTGTTCCCTACATGTGTTTGTTTCATATTTGTTTTATCTTTTATGTTTTGTTTCTTCACATTCTTTGATATGAAGTAGACAGTTTAAGTCTGTTTATGTTTAGTTGTTTAGTGAACTAAGTACATTTCGATTAAGCGATGTTTTCTTATCTCTGAATATAACAGTAAAGTCGAAAGTATCATCATCATCATCAACAACAACAACATCATTAAGTATGTATGATCAATAAAGAGTGTTATCAGTGGATAACAACAAATAATAATAACATCAATAAAAGCAATGGTTATTAAATAAGTAAATAATCTATACAAACATATTATAAAATAAATTCCCTTTGCCGTGTCTATTTGTTTGAATGCGATAAACTGAAAAACTACCGAATGCATTTTCATACGGTTTTCACCAATAGACAGAGTGATTCACCAGGAAGGTTTAGGAAAAATGAAAATTAAGAAAAACAAGAAAATGAGTTATGCAAGTTAGACGCATATAAAGCTTAGTGACATATTTTAAAATCAATCAAATCGTCTTTGGCAAACATCTCATCAAGTCAACCAATAATTTTTTTATCTTGTCTATAATAAATAAAAAAATATAAAAAACTAAACTAACTTTGGCTATGCCGAAGTTGTAATACTCTTCACGCCTCTGTCTCCTTATGTGTGTTACAAACTTCATGACAAATTTATAACACTATTCACTGCGTGAAGAGTATAAAAATCATAGAAGACATTTAATAACGTGAAACAAAACATAATTCCTTAAAGCTTTATTATGATTTACTTGAAGCGGTCTAAGTTTTTTTTTTGTATTTTGAACTATAGTTCATCCGGGAGTAACGTAGAAATCAATTTGATTCTCTAAAGATTCTCAATGTTACTGAACAGGAAGATCTCCTTCTAGCTTCAACAGATACATAAAAAACTGAAATGAATTAATCTATTGTTGATGGTGTAAAGTCTTTGAATGTGTTTACTTGCCATGCAATAAAAGTAAGTACATAATTTATGTTAAGATTTTAAGATAGATATTTAGGTTATTGGAACCATTTATAATCTGTATTTGGGTAATGATTAATTGAGTTTGTCTGTCTGTTAGTATTCAAGAAGTTTTTTGCTTTCATTCTTGATGAGTCTTTTTATCAAAAAAACATACAAATATAAATTACTGATAACCTTAAGATAATAGAATGCGAATAAGCATAAGCATAAGATAATATAAATCCCACAAGTACTTCAGATATACTTAGTAACATAGTTCTTATTAAATATATTGAACAAGTTTTTTATTTCTTACATATTTATTTTTATGTGTATATTTTGAATCAAGATAACAATATTTACTTTTAGTTTTAACTGATTAAGATTACAATTTATAACTTTAGACTCCGATTGTACTCACTCACTTAGTAATCTCAATATCATTCCAATAATTTCTCATTAATTCAATAAATAAATAAATAAATAAATTATAAATAACATAAGGAAGTAAGTAGTAAGTATATAAATGTTGTAATGCAAAAATTTGTAGACTTTCACAAGTGACAGTTAAGTTGTGATTTTATGGAGCTAATAATAAAGTTAAAAGTTAATTAAAAATATAAACAAAAAACACATGTTCATCATAAATGCATGAAGGTAAAATTTCAATAGAAATCAGAGCAATTGAAGCATTTTCGTGCCATGCACTGATGACAACAAACCATACAAAATTTACATAATCCCCCACCATCCCCAAACCGAATTCCTTAAAACTTGTACATAATTGAAGCTAAAATTGAAAAGTGTTAATTATTATTAGTTAATCAACTTGTCATATTGACAACTAGTATGAGTATTGTAAATTCGATAAAATCATATAGTAGTGAGACTGGGCTAGACAATTAGACAATCAAACTGAACTGCCTTTGCACACAAATATTGTATTGAATTTCAATTTTGAATTCAAGACTTTCATGATAATTTTATTTGTAAATATTGTAATAATTTTTTTTTTTTTTTTTTTTTGCCCGTGATAATTTTAGTCTAAACAAGTTTGTTTTGCGAAAAATTCATTGTGTTTGTGTACCCTTTACTTACATGCAAATGAATGGTTGTAAGACTTTGGCTTGAAGCTTGTTATGACATTTATGGAAGGCTTTCTACAATACTTATATCTCAATCAAAATATATAGAAATATTGTTTCAGTCATACTAATTATATGTTTGCACCTTTTTCTATGCATATGGGTCCTACAATCATCATTATAAGTCATACCTTATACTATAAACAGATACAAATTTATCATTTCTTAAGTATTGCAAGCAAGAATAAGGTGATTTTCCCAGTAAATGTTTTTATTTACAGTCGAACTCCTATAAAACTAAGTCGTTGAAGGTAGACAATCACTTCGTTACACAGAGGTAGTTCGCTATAGAGGAGTTCGATACAGAAAGATTCAAATAATGTATTTGTGACTTCTCTAGACTGGGGTTCCCCCATTCTAATTTTCCATTGTTTTTTTTTTGAAATTTTTTTTTTTTATTTATTTTAAAAAACCTACATAGATATTTTATGAGCAATAGCGACAAAGGCCTTCAGCAGAATATATTTTTTCTGAAAACATCTTAAGAAGTAAATATGACTAAAGGAAAGAAACTGAACTGAAAATTATTGCTATGGGTTAACAAAATTTATTAATTCGTGAAGTAGCACCTCAAAGTAATTTAAATGAAAGCTCAGTGCGTCGTTTTTTGAAAAAATTTCGTGAGATTGTCCAAGTGGAGAGGAAAGAAGGGTAAGAAAAATGCACTAGTCATAGGGAGGATCGTGTTATCATGAGAATGAGTCTTTAAGACCTATTCATAAATACTGTGTTTGATAAATATTATCGGAAGTGCACCAACATTTTGGAAAGGATATTTCGGCTTGAACAAGGAATGTCGGCTAAGGAATATAAGTTTATTCGCTAGAACACTTGCAAAACAGCAATTGATCGAATGGAAAAAATCGTTTGAATTGGGCAAAGGATAAAAATTTTGTCGCTAGGTGTTTGTTGTAAGTTTCAATTACGTTCATCTGTTAATTGTGGTATCATATATCTAGGCATGTCAACTTCAATAGTCAGATTCTTACTTCTAAGTAATTTTTCAAGTCTGCACATGTATTTCAGTTTGTTTACATTTCAATAAGTTGATTTTTATTTGCATTTTTTGATGCAATTTTGTTGCATAGTCGATTTTTCTTTTTCACAAATACTTTCAAACATTTAACATAAATATGGACATACATAAATGAAATTTCAGTGAGAATAGTGTAAAAATATCATACGTATGAAGATAAATCATATCATCAGACCATAGCATTATCCTCTCATTTTGATTGTCTTTGCTACAAGTACATATTCATAAACTCGTATTACACTTATGTGTGAAACACTTCGAACTTGTTCATCGAACAAAAACTCATTTCCCCACTAACTAGACGAACATTACTCACGAATATCATTTGCTATAAAATTTCGGTGAGTTTAATTTTTTTTCACCATTTCCATATTAGATTCCTTATCAAATTGTTGGTACTATTCTAATGGTTTGTTCCACGATTTATTGCCCAAATGTTTATTTGTATACTCCTCCTTTTTATTTTGCCACAATTCTGTCTTATTTTGGAAGTTTTCGATAAATTCGAGAAAAAAATCTTTGCTCATTTTGGCACGTGTTCAGTTTAAATATATTTTTCATAAATGATGTTCGTGCCATCGTTCGAACATGTTGCAACGAACACACGCAATATAGAAACATTTCTATTCTTTGCGAACAAAACGACGAACATTGAATTCTGTTGCGAACACCTCCACTAACGTTGAACATTTCTTCGAACACAACAACGTTCGACGAACAAATTCACATGTGAATGGCCTGCTTAACAAAGATCACAGCGACTGAGTGACCCTTCTCGACAAACGAAAATTTAGAGAGAGAAAGTTTTGCTGTTCAGACCGCTAGTGTAATAGCCGAAATACAAAGGCTTAGTAGGCATGAGTGTTAAGGCTTCGATGCATACAAAGCACAGCACAAAGAGAAGACGAATAGAAAATACTATATTTATATCTGTTTTCCATCTCATTTTCTCGCCGGCTAAATCTTATAAATGAATAGCTTGTATCTTTTTAGTGTCGCTTTTTCGTTTCATCAAGTTTTAAATCACTCACCGGAGATAAAGATAGTTTCATGTTTGCCATCTTACTATGCGAGCTTCAATCTAATCAGTCTTCCATCTTTGGAATAAGCTATAAGTTCCAAGGCTTTTTCCAAAATAATCTACGTTTTGCATAGATAACATTTACATATTTACTATACAATGGTAATATTGTATCTTCATAGAAAAACAAAGTTTCTATGTGAAACATATTTTAATTTCTTTTGCTAGGTTATGTTCGCTTTAAAGAAAGTTTTTATATGAATCTGAATTTAATATTTATCACAAGCAGAATAATTTATATCAATAGCTTTCATAGATACTCGTCTAACGATTAACTTGAATTTAACTTTCCATATGAAAAACTTCTTATTATTTTATGAATTTTTTGTCTTATGTGATGGGTATAAAATAATCGATGTAACTGAAGATTCTTGCATATTGTTTTATACAGAAAGGTAGGTCGTGTATAATTAGCAATGTGACTTGTCTTTATTTAAAAGAAAATTTATTAATTACAGTTAAATGACAATTAATTGATAAATGATAGTTTTTCTTCTTCGCCCTTAATCTTCTTATTACTTGAAGTGTTGCGCGAGTATTTTAATGGAATTTTTATTATCCACATAACTTTGAAATGCTTATTCTGTTTTTGTTACATTTTTATTGAGACACTTACGATTAATTAGTTAAAAGGCATTTAAACAAAATCAAGCAAATGGGTGTGGGTTCAACAATATTTGCATAACACGTTCATAATTTAATTTTATTTAATGAAAGTCATTTGATACTGGTTTCTTTTTTATTTTTTAAAGTTATTAAGTATTTTGACAAGTGATGGTTTATTTTAAATTTTAAGGTACTGTAAGTTGCAAAAAAATTGGGGTAAGCGCATTGTGTTATTTCAGGAAGTGTCTCAAGATTTTATTGATAATAAAAGAGAAAAATCACGTGATATTTAATACTTCCATATACAATTCCATTTGTCTAACTACCAAATAGTATATTGTATTAAGCTGCTTAATTGATCATTCAAATTTCCTTCATGGTCTCGAGTTGAGGTCTATAAAAGTAGCTCTGAGAAAGTAAACCTTGCAAAGGAATTCTTCAATGGGAAAAAAAGAAAAGCAAAAAATTTCCTTCATGTATAGAAAAAATAATGTGTTCTGATTTAGATTCTCTATCGTCTATAAATCATCAGAATTTAGGTGTGTAGAGGCCCGGCACATTGAAGAAATTTGAGGCCCTACTTTTCTGAGTGATGATCAAAACAAAAAAAAAAAAAGAAGTCAAATGAAGGTTTGTGAAGACCTTCAAAGTGATGAGCAAAACAAAAATAAAAATAAAAATAAAATCAAATGAAGGTTTATGGAGGCTTTTAATGTGTGTGGGGCCCGGGGCTAGTGCCCTGATTAAGAGCAAAAGATAAATGGGCCAGCAAAAAATTTAATAAGGCTTTAAAATGAGAGCCGAACAGGACAAAGTTCTAATAGTTTTTATTTTGTTTTTCCCTTTCCTCCTCCTTTTTCCGTTAAGAGAGCCAAACTTCTTGAATAATCTGTTGTAGAAAGATTAAAGATCCTCCTTATAATATTGAGTCATTTAGAGATTTTTATTTTATTCTTGGTAAAATATAAATTTCCCAGAAGTGGTATTTTGCACTAATCACTTAATCGAAATAATTTCTGATATCTTTGATTCTTTTTAAGTGTTTGAAAAACATATTTTCTTTGCAAAATGAATCAGGAAAAAGTCTGATTTATTTATTATTTACTTATTAAAGTTAACAAAGATTATAAATCTTAACTTAACTTAACTTAACTTAACTTAAGGGGGCTAAACTGGCTACTATGGCCTTCGTCTTAAAAAGTCTGATTTAAAACATTATTTGTTTATGATAAAATATGTTACTTTATAGATATTTCCTTAAAAATCAATCATCACTTTTATTCAAATATAATTTTTCTTGGTTTTTTTTTTTTTTTGGTTTTCATTCTATTAACATAAACATACCAAATTATATTTCTTTTTTTTTTGTTTTTTCAATAAATTGATTTAAATTGATTTCTTTATTGAACACAAATTAATAAAAAAAAAATTTATTTAAATTATTTTTCACTCGATCAATTGTTTTAAGTTTAATAGACACGACAAGACGAAAATTGATTGCTACGCTGCAACAATAAAGCGAACTCAATCGGTTGAGAATCAAATTGAGACTAAAAGCAAAACTACAATATTGTCATTTTATTGTACTTAGTATGTGATACAAATAAAGAGAACTGAGACGAGAGTAGCCGATGCCAATAGTTTGAAATATATTTTATAAATAATAACTCGAAGTGTCGTCCACGGAAAGAATCAAACAAATAAACGAACAAACGCGAAACCTTGTAAACAATAAAACGAACAACTTGAGTTATGGAAGAAAAACTTTATACCGATTCAAGTCAAACGTCGTCAGTCATCGGTATTACAATTAGTATGTCTTTTCAACGCTTTATTAATTTTCCTAATGAATTTCGTGTAAAACACCGAGTAATATGTTCCGGTAATCAATTTGAGAGTATTTCTTGAAAGAAATTAAGAAGAACAGAATGTTTCAGAAAAAGAGAGTAGCATATTTGTAGAATAGAAAATAAGAGATCGAATTTATTTGTCGAATCTACTACATCCTCATGCATTTTGGATAATGGAAAATTATCTGCTTTAACCACATATATTTTATTTATAAACATTACAAAGAACTTTCCTATGATTAGGGGAGGTGAGTCTCAAGTTGAACAATATGCCTTCGGTTGAATCTACCGTTTTCTTTTCATATCATTAAGACCACTGCAGTTTATATATGAATTTCTGAAGCATCTCAAGGTTAGTGATCTACATCTGTATTCTATATTTATCAGTATCTATATCTATACATACTTAGTATAAATGAAAGTCGAAATTTCTGTCTCTTCCGATGCGCACAACTTCTACACCTCTGAACGGATTTTGATAAGGTTTTCACTGACATTAAGAGCATTTTCTGCGGAAGGATGATATGTAAATATAATATATTTTCGATTATATTGTCAATATTAAATCAATTTTATTTTCAAGTGCTACGAAATATACATGTTTATTTTGAAATATGTTGTTGTTGTTGTTGCAACAGCGAGGGGGCATGCAATTAATAAGGACAGGGAACGGTAAAGTAAACGAAAATTTGTGTGCAGCAGAGGGAATAAAAGAAAAAATTGAAAAATAAAAGAATTAATATTAAACACGACGTTACTTAATTAGTGTTAGAAAAAATAGGAAATATTTTTAAACCTACGTATCAAGCACTAAAAAGGAAGCTACCTCTATCGGTCGAAGTCATAAGTCAATTTGAGTCAATTGGGTCGATTTTATGGGACAGTTGGAATGGTGAACTGTGATGCGAGGAGAGCCACCACACTGCGGACAGCGATCATTGATCGAAAGACCTATGCGATAACGACTACTTATAACGACTACTATCCTGATATCCCTACGAATATGTATGGAGGGAATAACGCCCATAATAGTGCTGTAGTTGGGGTGTGCACTCATATGTGTAGCCAACAAATACTGCTTATAAAGCAGGTGACGAACCGGTGGAAATGGTCAATTCTGGCCATCTGAAAGCAACCGGTCACTGTTCAAAGGGCGTTATTTCGACTTACTTGCAGATATCCCCATTGAGTATCAAAAAGGAAAGGAGACCATACAGGAGGGGCATAATTTAAGACAGAACGTCAAATTGCCTTATAGGTGGTGTTTAAAATCTCCTTTTCCTTTCCGCAGGAAGTTCCTGCTAAGGCCTTAAGGACTTTTTTTCTCTTTATCACACGATTGAAGGTGTTGTTTGTGTGTACGTCCCGGAACTACCTGACAACAACAGTCAGTCAAGGACCATTCATTCCATCCGCGAGTCTGCAGATATGTATGCGGAGAAGATCATTCAGATTGATGTAATCGGTAAAGAAATGTAAATCAATTTTTCAAATGCATCTGTGCAAAGCAGAGACGGGCTTGTAGTTGTTTTATAAAGCAGAAGAGTGTTACATGAAGCCAAACATTTTTTTTTTAAAAGAGTACCCAACCTTGCATCGCACGGGTTGTTCCCCTTCTTAGCATCACTATATCTCTGTGTTACACTTTGAGTATCAACAAAGAAGACTCAAAATGTCTTACAAAATTAAAATAGTATTTTAGTTAATTTTTGTAGTATACTTTTAGGGGTAAGGGTTGTTTGAATATCCCAGATCTTGGGAACGGGAATACATATCGAAACCAAAATTATCCTATGTTCAAGCGGGGAATGAACCATACACATTCACTAAATTTTAATGCAATCAAATGAACGGTTTGGCAGCACATAACACACGAACAAATTAATAAATCGTACTAATTTATATATATAACATAATATGATGCTTGTGCTTGATATGAGTCTATCGAACAGACTTCTGTCCAGGGATAGTCCGAAGTATTTGGCATTACTTTCCTAAGGAATAACATTTCTTTATTCAGAGAGACTAAATTTAAACTTTCCACTTGATTATGATTTTCTAGTATCATTTATTCACACAATTGTTTTTTTTTATTCTTATTGAATATTAAGTCAACAAAAGTACATACTTATCTGAGACACTCATATTACCAATAATGATGTCAGGATATGCTTCATCAACCGGAAATGATTCAAGTTCAAAAGGATAATATTACAAGAAAATAGCATGTCAATGTCATCGTTTTTCATTGTGTTTTGTTTATGTTTTTGTTTTTGTTTTTATTTTTATTTAGTTAATAAATATTTAATTTAATTTAATCCATTGAAGTCGCTCCTTCTTTTACTCGTATAAGTTAAAAAAGAAAATCAATATAAAATGACAAACATGAAATCATTAATAATAAAAGCTTTTCAATGCATTTCGCTATTTAGTTAATATTTATAAATATTTAATACTTTTTTAATGGCATTTCAAGTTTTATTAATGCAATTAGTTAAGACCAATGGTGGGTGATACAATTGTATAATGAATGCACAGAACATGGAATATTAATGAACTTTAAATTGATTCGATTAAAAAAATAAATGAATTAGTTTTGTTTAATAATAAAAAATAAGTAAAAAAACATTTCAAAATTAAATGGTTTTATTTTAGTAAAGAAACATAATAATAATGCAGATAATGTAATAAAACCTAAAAATAATAATTATTTCACACCACTCTCATCCTCAATATAGAGCATTGATCAGACTATGATAAGATTGTGGGGCTCATATCATTATGCAAAATGTGTGTTTGCATAAGTTGTCTATTGAGCAGATGCCTCCAAAGTATATAGAAATTCGACTCGTCCCAAAATTTTATTTTAATCTAATCAATGCTTTAGATATTTCATATTACATTGTCATCAGAACTAAAGGTTTAGGCGAAATTTCTGCTTAATCGGCTGTCAAGAAGTGGTTCTAATTAAGCTTGCAAGATTTGACCCTCCGACGACAGAACATTGTGACTTAAATAAAAACATTTAAAAACTTTAGTCTTCTCTAAGATGTAATAAATACAGTGAAAACTGTTGTCTAATTCATAATTTTATGAAGTATTTATTTTTTTTTTTATATAAAATAATTAAAAAAGTTATTTCATGAAATCTTTTACATTATTTCTTATAATATTCACCAATTTGCTACTTGAAATATATTATAATATTATTTTACCATGCAACATACGTAAAAATTTCCTTTAATATAGGACACTAATCACCGAATCGAAGGAGGAGTTTTACTCCGGTTAACAGATAGTGACGAGGATGATAGTAACTCAACTATCATATTCAGTAATGCAGTTACGAAAACTATTACTACTGTGCATGAGCTGGATCCCATTGACGGCAACACCGGTATGGAGGTTGACAACTTGGCCTCCACATTGGACACTACTAAGACCACAAGGGTGAGCCCTTTCTAAAGGCAAAATGCGATGGATCTGTGGAAGCATTCGTGTTAATTTGTTCGTCATTTGATACTGAGTTTCTCGTTTACCGATGAATGACAAACCAGAAGAATCAGAGAGTATTCAATACCTCTCCTGTGACTGCTCCGCTCTTCTTAAAAGACGTACCAGTCTTATCGGGAAACAGTTCTTTGAGGAATTGGGCAGTTTGGCAAAAGTGCCACTAGGAGACCAGGCTCTGTTCGTGGAATCTTCTGGTGGATTTTAGAGGTTGAGGGAGATCTCTAGGACTAACTAGGTACTGTCAGATAAGTTCATATCCAACACCCCATCCATACCTCTCTTCCTCATAATTTCATAATCAGGTGTCACAATGGGCCGTAAGGCTTCTGGGTGAACTCGCGTGTTCTTGCGAGTGGCCTGTTTAACAAAGCTTTAACCTAACCTTACTTATTGTTGATATATGTATGGATATAAGTATATAAATTAACTAAATTGAAATAATTGCTTCCCTAGCATTGAACTATGTACATTTAGAAATTGGGATCTACAATTATTTTAATTAGTTTTTAAAGGTCATAAACCTGTAGCAGCACTATGTGCTTTAATGAGTCTCAAATCTCAAAACAAGACTAATCACATATCATTGCCAATTTTTATCATCTACCCATTTAGCTCACGAAAACAAAATCAATCGTTTGATGTTCGATGAGCGGTCATGAATAACGGCTACTCATTTTATACTAAAATCACCCGTTAACTTATGGGAGGTGTTAATACTCTACAGCATTTTGGAATATTATGTTAACTTATATAAAGTAGTAAGACAGTGGCATTACAATAATGAAAATCTGGACAAATAGAGCCTTTTATAGAAATGATCATCAATACTATGAGAATTAGTTGGTCCTAGTCCTTTTATCAATCCCTTAGTTTCTAAGCAAATGAATCTCTGTGTCTGAAGTTTTAAGCTTAAACTTAGTTTAGACTCTTCATATTGTCGTTTACAGATTACTAATTGAAAGAAAAGATTCCTGATTCTGGAAGAGTCATACTCGTATACCAAAACATCTTCGGTTATCAAACTAAATTTTTGTATATTAATTTCTTTATAACTTAGTAAAAATATTGAAAATTCACAACTCGGTTTTGCCATGATTTCATATACTCAATTTTTTGAATAATCAATGCAATATTTTATAAGTATCTATGTACTTTTGCTGGAAAACAAAGTTTTTGACAAATTTTGTGTGAAACTAAATTTTAAAAATTTTCATTATCTCATGTTTCCTAGAACAAACTTCATGCAATTTTTCATGATCAACTGTATAGTCTACTATTTCAATAGTTCTATTTTCTTAAGATCCACTGTAATTTTTCATTCATCTCAGCTATCTTAATTTAGATACAATCTAAATACTATTGTAGTATCGACTTAGAGACAACAATAATTTGAATGCCCACACAAATCATGCGTAAGTTTAAAAATAACTTTAGATATGTTTTTCTTTCTCAAAAAGTTCAACACTTCTGAGTGCGTGAGTGACAATGAAAAGTTCTCTAGAAGTCTCTTTTTCAAAAAAAAAAAAAAAAAAAACTAACCTACACAAAACTAATTTCCACCAATTGAGAATTGCAAATGAAAAAAGAAAACGTTATACGACACGTGTGCAATGTAAATATTGTAACATTAATTACTATCTTTCTATCTATTTAACTAAATATACTGCAACTACAAAATATATATAAGTATCTTTGGCGACTGTCTTTACAATCTATAAAGATAAAAAATAAATTTCTATAATTAGATGACAATAAACTCATTATTGTGCGAGGTCTACGATGATGTGCGAAATGTAATGTGATTAAATAAGTATTTTTTTGTAGGCATTAAAAAGCAAAGTACTTACACAAATAATGAAAGATTCTAATTTCATTTACGTGTAGAAAAAGTATGTTTCATTTGAGGACTAAGCTTATTACTTCATTAAAATTTTGCAAATATACTATAAACTATAATAAAACCAATAAAAAGAAGATTAACTTAGGTTATACCGAAGTTGTAATACTCTTTATGCTTTTTTTATATCTTCTGATTGTCATTTTAAGTTCATATATGGGAGGTACCCCTCCTAGTAATCCGAGGGTCTTGGATTTGGTAGATATTTGGGGAGATCAACATTTCAATTCCATAGTACAAAAAACAGAGAAGTTTTTCTAATCAGAAGATGAAATTGAATCTGTGTTTGTATAGATGGTACCCCTCCTAGTAATCCGAGGGTTTTGAAATTTACATAGTTGGAGGATATGGGTCAGAAACTTAGAGTGTACAAATTTCAAGTAAATAGTCTAAAACACAAAAAAGTTTTTCTTATAAAAAGATGGATTTGGATCTAGATTTGTATGATAGGTACCCCTGCTAGTGATCTGAGGGTCTTGATATTTACATGGTTGGTGGATATGACTCAGATATTTATAAAGTTGAAATTTTAGTTCTACAGTACAAAAAATAAAAAAGTTTTTCTAATAAAAAATGAATTTGAATCCATGTTTGTATAGGAGGTATCCCTCTTGGTGGTCCGAGGATCTTGAAATTTGCATTGTTGACAGATATATGTTAGACACTTATATATACTATATTATATATAGAATCTGGATTTCAAGTTGATTGGACAAAAAACAAAAAAGTTGTTCCAATAAGATCATGAATTTGGATGTGGGTTTGTATGGAGGTACCCCCTTAATGGTCCGATTTGTCTGATTTCAAAATATATATTGTGTAAGGTGAAAAGAAATCTTCAGCTCTCTAGCTCAAAAACTGCGGGACTGGTTTGCATAAATATATATGGACAGACAGACAGACAAAGCTAAAGTAACTTGTCGCGCTACCCAAGAATGTATATACTTCTTGAGATTTGAAAGCTTCATGGATTGGAAACCCAAAGCCAATGACCTCATGTAGTCACTCACTACCTAAGATGTTTAAAAATTAAAAAAAAAAAAATATTATACAATTTTGTTATAAGTTTAAAATACTAAATTCAGTGTAAAATTTCTGGTCTGCAAATTGAACTAGAGATCTGCATGACTCCACTCAAAGTAACTGGCATTCAAAGTAGTAATGAATAACGCAAACCCCGTTTTAAATGCACTCATGCAGCCCTTTAATATGGACTTATGAATAAAGCACATTTGTTTCATCTTGCGATGCCAAAATATACAAAATGAATTTTCTATTTTAGTAATTGAAGTAATTTGTAAGCCCCAACAATCAAGCATGGGGATTCAGGTAGGCTCTTTAAGTTTTGGTTCTCATGAACCTTAGATATATGAATATTAGATATATAGCATGAACTATGGGATACTCGTACAATAAAAAAGTTGAAGACTCCACTCTAGTAAGAAGCCTAGATTATCTGTTTCGATCAAACTGACGCAAGTGAGCTTGAACTTGTGAGTGAGCCTTTCGCATATGTTAGATCAGATATATAAGCACTTCTTTCTTTATAAATTCATATTACTTACATTATTTAAATATAAAAGTAAATTAGTGTGTAGGGTATTATCAAATCTTAATATGTCATGCAAAGAATATCTGAAACTACTGCATAAAGTCATCATCATATTGACTTTGTGGCGAGATAAATAAATTTTATTTGCCCACTGATTAAGTTCCACAAGTGCTAAATGTTTAAATAAATAGGTGAAATTGCAAAATTTATATCAACATTGACGCCTTTGATATAATAATAAACTAAGATTTGATTAATAGATCGAAAATTACAAAATAAAATTTATTGCAAACTTTGGATTTATGGTAATAATACTGAAACCTTAAATTTATAAACTTACAAAATTATATTTTCTTCACAACAATTTTACTTTCTTTACTCGGATCTGGCTCTGTACTTCCATCATGTTCATTGATTGTATCGAAATTATGATGCCATAAATCTGATATACTAACAGCTAAGATATTGGCATGACAACTTTTCAGATCCAAACTGATACCACTAAAATCGGAACTTGCTGATGATCTACGACGATGCAAGATGATGGCTGAATTACGACGATAAGTATTCGGTGTGGGGACTTGACAAATATATGGTTGTTTGGTATTCCAATAGTAACGATTAAGATGACGTAAAAATATGCCATAGATCCAACCCAAACTGGCCACAATGGTAATGGGCAATAAACGATGCACAACAGTCAAAGTGGTCAAGAAAGGTGAGAAGATAAGGCAAAAACGACTAAAAGTGACTACTGAGAGCATAAGAAGAGCACGTTTCTCCAAGGATACCATTTCACAGGTGCAGGTAGTTAGAACAGCAATAGAGGCAGCATTGGCAAATTTCAAAAGCATCCAGAAAATTAACTCAAGACCTACACGTCTTGTATCTCGGGCTGAAAAGAAATATTGTACTAATAAATTATGGGGAAAGATGAGAATACTAAAATTGACTTACTTGTTTCCGGTAATAACCAAACCAAATATGTAGAAAGACCTGCTACAATCATAACATTGCCAGCCCAACGCCAACAACGTCGTGTATATAAAATTATATAGAGGCCCAAAAATAAACCCAACATCTCTGCGAAACCCAGACATGCAGTATTCACATGCACTTGGGCTGCACCCAATGAACGAATCATCAATAAAATTATATTATACAAGACCATGGCACATGCCCAGATCCAATGGATATAGAGCAACTGAAAATGTGATGTCTCTCCATCCCATATCGAGCAATAGTTTCTCTTGCGTTCCGAGCGTAGTTCTTGACCATAATTTTTCAATTGAACTTCAAGATTAAGAGGCACACTACGATTATTATAAGTTGCTGATTCCAACATGACATGCAGAGCACTATCAATATCATTATGACGTAACAACCACCTTGGTGAATTTGCTATCCAACGATGCATCCAAACAAGTATGAATAGTGATGAAGATATGGCAATATATAGATGACTCCAACTATCAAAGTAAATTGAAATAGCCGGTAAAAGTATGAGACCAATGGACCAGAAGAGCTCTGATAATGTAATAACAATCGTACGTGCTTTTCCAGAAGTTATGTCGGTTACTAAGGAAAGGAATGGATTTACAATATTAATTTTTTGTCTACTATAAAGAGAAATGTGACAAATTTAATACTTTTTTATACAAATACTAGAATTCGATAGACCTTTTCATAAGGAAGTTATAAGTTATAGTTATTTCCTTTCACCAAATATTTGAAGTCCCTTGCTAATAAATTGGAATAGTTGCCAGCCGACTACTTCTTGGGTCAGTCTTGAAAATTGGTTTTATCCAGAGCCGGATGTACGGTGGGGCACACATTGAGGGCCTCTACAAATCTTCAAATGTCCGTATTTTATTTTTGATCACCTCTTTGAGAGCCTCCAAAAACCTTCATTTAACCTCACTTTGAGGGCCTTCACAAACCTTCATTTAACCTCACCTTGAGGACCTCCACAAACCTTAATTTGATCTCACTTTAAAGGCCTCCACAAACCTTCATTTAACCTCACTTTGAAGGCCTCCACAAACCTTCATTTGATCTCACTTTAAGGGTCTTCACAAACCTTCATTTGACCTCACTATAAGGGCCTCCACAAACCATCATTTGTTTTTTTTTTTTTTTGCTTATCACTCAGAAAACTAATGAGCCTCCTCTTTCTTCATTGCCCCGGGCCCTCACACACCTAAATGCGACACTGGTTCCATCAGTCGATTATTTGAACAATTGAGTTGAGTTACGTTGGTTGTCATTTTATTCACTTTTAGTGAAATTTCGACTCTCCTTTGTAAAAATAGTGGCATATTTCCCGATCTATGAGAGCTATCATGGAACTCTGACTGGAACTTATGATCTGTAGAAAACTATAAAAGAAACGCTACTAAGAGTTCTATCCTGACAGACGGACAGATGGATGAACATATGTAACTGAAAAATTTTCCCTTTCCTATAAATTTTGATCTATGGGTTTTCCGATATCTCATTTAATGAGTCAAAAGTAATACAACAAAATAATAGTAACTCTATATGTAAAAGATATTACTTGATAAAATCTTCTTGTTTTCAATAAAATGAAAAAGTTTCTTTCCTAAGTCTTTAGTTTTTTAAATATACTTACAAATAAATTGTCCCGATGTATACATGAGGGCGCAGAACATCGATGTCAGACAACGAAAATAGATATGCAACTGATAATTTTCAACGAGACCCGTCAAATTGCCACAGAATATTTGTCCAAACATACCCAGTAACATAAGACGACGTGGGCTGATGCTATAAGACAAAAAAAATTGAGTCAATTAATGAAATCCAATGAACTTAGAGAGGATTTTCATATCTCATAAAAAATACTCAACTGTTTCAGAGCTCTATGTGCTAAGAGCCCCCCAATAAAAGCTCCAAGTGCATGAAACGATTGCGTCACAGCGACAAGCACACGACGTGAACATATCAATTCGAATTGCGTCACAAGTGAACGATAACCTGTAAGATGCTCTACACGACTACATTTAAGTGATCCCGATCCATTTTTAGTCTCATTTAGATCCACATCATACTTGGCCATAAAATCGACTGCTAAACTTTTGGCATAAGCATTGCAAACATCAACATTAAACAAACGATCTGTTGCACGTTGTTCATGCCAATGGGTTAAAGGTGTTTCCGCTGTTCCGGTTTCGTTGATAAATTCTACCGGTTTACATAGAATTTGACCCTTTTGTGGTAATGGTGCCGTATAAATGATGATTGCCATAAACCAAGCTGAAGGAATCTTACAAAGGAAAATTAAGAGAATTGTACGAAGTTGCCAACGACCGAAATTTCCATTAAGTTGTTGTACCACATCATGTTGTAATGATTCCTGGGTTTTCGTAGACTGTGGCATATGGAAAATTTAAGTTTGATTTGATTTCCCTGATTGTAAATATTATAAATGCGTTAGTGAGTGAATATGTCTACACGATGTCGTTAACCGCAACAGACTAAATCATTTTTAGTTTGATTTTTGCGACAAAATCGAAATGAAATATTCTTATTTAATTTATTTATTAACTCGATTTAAATTGAGTGTGAATTACTTGAGTGAATTAACATAAGACAACAAATAAAATTCGAAAAAATATAACTAATAATTTTATAATTTTTATTTTTGACTGCAAATCTGCAATTGTACAATAGTCTTATTTATTTATTTTAATTTTTACATTTTTACCAGAATTAATATATTTAGTTTTCATCAAAAAGAGTCGCATTAGGATGATGTACGATTTCTGTGCGTTTTTTATCGCTCAGCCCAAAAACCGCGTTGCTGCTGACAATTGCGTGAATGCTGTAAACGATTTATGAACCATAAAAAGTGCGTCACTTTAGAATTCAAACAAATAACTATAAAAACCATCAGCTAAATGTCACGCAACAGTAATAGATGATTGTTTATACTTATGAATCGAAAGGTTATAGAGAAATCTTGCTTTAAAGACGTATAAGAAAGAGGGACGGACGATGACAAAACCTCGTGACTGATTAATAGACTTACTGAATATAGCGACCGCGTGACTATAGAAATCGCAGGGCACTTTAATCGTTTGGAGGACTTAAATCAATTGTCGCTTAAAATCACTAGGCGACTTAAAACGCTTGGCGACTTAAGTCGCCCGGTGACTAAAATCACTCAAATCGCAAGAATGTCATAAAATTTCAGATGAAATACCAGACGAGCAGAAATGCACAGCAAACAAATGAGTCAACTGATGAAACTGCAAATTAGAGATGAAACATATAGCAGTTTGGCCGGTTACCGAATATTCGGCCAACTTTGTAGACGAATAGTCGTCCAAGAATAGCCAATTGTTGCATCTTACAAGCGAATATTCGTAGGTGGCGCATTCGTGCCTTTTAATTCATGAGCCAAGTTAAAGCTTCATTGCCTAATAAAAGACTATTAAAAACATATAATTGCTGACAAAAGTATTTTGACAACACGTTGTTGTTCAGAAAACAAAAGTATTTTGAATTGATTTTACCAAATTTTGAATTGTTTCCAATGAAATATCCTTCTAAAGTCCTTCTACCTCAAGAGACAGAGTCGGCAATATCGCACGAAGTTCAAGACACGTTCTGGGTCTACTTTCATGAGGTAGCGAATGATGATTGTTTTCAAGAAGAAGACGATTGCAACGGAGATTGATTTTTATCTGAAGTCAGTGCGCATTGGTCACGATCGTGATCCTTATATTTTTTGATTGATTGATAATTTGCTTTATTCGCCATATACATTTACATTTGTAATATTGCTTAAAGCTAGCAACTAATATTTATCAGATCCTTATATTTGGTGGTCAAATAATACTGTGCAATACCAAAACTTATCAAAGTTTCCTAGAATTTATTTTTCAGCGCCCTGCAGCAGCGTATACAAAGAAAGACTTTTTTCGGAAGCAGGTCTTGTATACGAATAATAAAAAAAATAATGATTTTATTTGTTATATGGATTAAATAAAGTGACTCTAAAGCTTAAACATATTTTTTTTTGTAAGCCCGGATCCGGTCGGATACTTGTTTATTATTCTCATTCAGATTGGTCTATTCGTTCACGAGCTGTAAGGAATTCAAGTAGGGATGAAACAGATATCCGGTAATTATCCGGTAAAACGAAGGAAGATGAGATGATCTTTCTAGGGTAAATATTCTCATTCAAATTCGACGGATTTTAAATTTGAGCCGGATACCTGTCTGTTTCATTTCTACTTCAAATCTTCGTGACCGAAGAAATCAATCTGAATGATCTAGAAAGGTCATCTGATCTTCCTTCGTTTTTGGTGTGACCTCTTAAAAAGAGACATAATTACACATGTAGATTTTAAGGTCGTTTTATTAACTTCCTGGTCCCGGATTGACTTTCATAAGGATGCATGGGAAAGCTCAACTTTCCAACTATATAACGTTGATTTAGACCGATCAACCGAACCATCTTCTGTTTAATTCTATTTATAATACATAAAATCATGCAAATACAAAAAGTAATAGTCAAATTAAAAAAGTAAAGCATACTTGTGGGGATTACAACTGTTTACATTGCAAATTTTCATTACATACCCCAACTCAGTCATAGGTTTGTGTCTAGAATAGAGCGAAGCGTCACCTATACGCGACTTAATTTATTAGAAAAAATTCACGCTCAAATTTGTGAACACTGCAAGTATGCGTTAGTCCCATACCATTTGTTTGAATTTCAATAAACTAAACTTTAAATCATATAACTCCAAAACAATTGTGTTGATTTCGGTCAAAAAATCCATTTGGAAAGTTTAAGAGTTTAACTTCCCAATGCATTCATTTGGAACTCTATCCGTGACCAGGAAGTTGGTAAAATTATTAAAACCATATTTTGATGTAAATTTTTGACCTTTCATTAAGGTTAGATCAAGGTCAAAGTTGAATAGTGGACAGTAGAACTGATAACCTATCTAATGACACTACTTCCATCAAAATTGGTCAAGCGGTTCTCGAGATATAAGTCTTTAACTTTTTTTGTTTACGATTTGAACTTTTGCCATTCGTTTAAATTAACCAAATCTGGAACAAGAGCTCTATTGTACTGGAAGTGGGTTAAATCACGGTAAACGGACTTTGTAGTCGGTTTTTGACCTTTCATTGAGGTCAGATCAAGGTCAAACTATAGTAACATAAAGCCGAACTCATAACCTTTTCAAGAACGTTACTCTCATCGAAATCGATCCACCCATTCTCGAGATATAAGCGTCTAAACATTTTTGAATCGGCAATATCGACCTACTGCGTTCTGAGCATTTCTGTTCGCCTGGTATTTTTTACTAAAATTTAAGAAAATCAAAAAAAATTCATTTGAATGACTCAGCATATTTTGTTTTAAATTTTAAAATTTAATATCTCAAAAACTACTGGACCGATTCGAATGATATGTTCTACGGTTATATAGATAAATAGTAAAGCTTTGATCTGAATTAACCGAGAATCGAATCTAAGTACTGGAAGTGGGTTAAATCACGGTAAACGGACTTTGTAGTCGGTTTTTGACCTTTCATTGAGGTCAGATCAAGGTCAAACTATAGTAACATAAAGCCGAACTCATAACCTTTTCAAGGACGTTACTCTCATCGAAATCGATCCACCCATTATCGAGATATAAGCCTCTAAACATTTTTGAATCGGCAATATCGACCTACTGCGTTCTGAGCATTTCTGCTCGCCTGGTATTTTTACTAAAATTTAAGAAAATCAAAAAAATTCATTCGAATGACTCAGCATATTTTGTTTTAAATTTTAAAATTTAATATCTCAAAAACTACTGGACCGATTCGAATGATATGTTCTACGGTTATATAGATAAATAGTAGAGCTTTGATCTGAATTAACCCAGAATCGAATCTAAGTATTGCAAGGGATTAAATTTTTGTAAAAGGGCTTAGAAGTAGATTTTAGACCTTTTATAAAAGTCAAATCAAGTTGAATAGTAGAAAGTAGAACGCATAACCTTTCCAGTGACACTACATTTATCAAAATCGACCAACCCATTTCGGAGTTATAATCCGTTAAACAGTTTTGCATATGAGTTTCGCTGCCACAGTTTTAGAAGCATTGGAATAAAATTTAACAGTTTGACTTTGCTATGCCATCATTTAAACCCGAATCCAGGAACAGGATATGGTTCAAATCAGGATAAACGCAAACATGTATTTTTTGACCTTTTGTAGAGGTCACTGCAAGTACGAAGGAAGATCAGATGAAAGTATGATCTATGTCTTATCTAAGGACACTACTCTGATTAAGATCCGTCTATCGGTTCTTTTCTTATAAGGATTTCAAAATTCAGTAGTTGACTCAGTTGCACAGTTTGAGAAGCATTGGCCATCCGAGTTCATTTTCAAACTAAACTTCAAATAGTCTTAACTCCAAAACGGTTGGACCGATCTGGACCAAAGTTTCACAATTGGAATGTTTATGAGTTTAGCTTTAGCCTAACAACTAAATAAATAAATAAACAAAATTAATTTCATTTATTTTTTGTTCTTTTATTTGAAAGTTTCATTCATTTTTGCTTGCATTTTCTTTTTTTTTATGTTTTATTTGATATTTTTTAATAATTAAGGATTTTATTTTGTATTATTATAATATTTTGTTTTTTAAATCAAAACTACTACAAATTATATTAAATACTAAGTACAGTATGTACTACAATATAAACATAAAAATGATTTTCCTTTTATAATAAAATTTTTACTTTTTACAAAAATGGCACTGCAAAATATTTTTTTTTTTTATATTTATTTGTTTTATTAAAATAATTTATATATTTTATTGGATATCTCAGATTATAAGACTTCTCAAGTATCTTAAGAATAAAAATGAATTAAATTTTTTTAATGCCGAGATCCTTACAGAACCCTTTACTTCCTTGTTGTAATATAATCAAATCTCTATAAAAGTTTGCTATTTGTAAGGATTGTCGGGAAGTAAAAGATTCTGTTTATTCGAGTTTTGTGTCTATGATAGAGAAAAATAATTAAAATCTAATGAAAAATAATAAAAAAAAAGAATACAATATTTAAAAAATATTCTCAAAAGTGAATTTTCAACTTTCTCTCCTTTGTATTAATTTATATATATAAAAAAAAAAATTGAATAAAATAAATTCTAACAAAATAAAAAGATACTTGAGAGTACATTACATTTCTTTTCCTTTCCTTTCCTTTCTTTCTGATTTTCTTTCATTGTTTTTTCTTGGTTTCTTTTGTTTGTAATTTTTCACAAATATTTTTATAATTTTTTTTTTACTTAATTAAATATTTTATACATTTGCTTTTTTAATTTGATAAATTATTTATTTATATCTTAATTTTATTATTATTTAATTATTATTGTTAATAATTTATATTATTATTATTATAACTTTTTGAATAATTTTTTTTTTCGTCATTTTGCAAGCCAATTTTTTTATTTATTTATTGTCTTAAATATTCTATTAATTTATATGTTCACTAACAATACTAATGCATATGTGTAATATTATTGTATATATGTATGTGTCTGTGTGTCTGTTTGTTAGAAGCATTTTAATTTATATATATATATTTATTTTTTTTTTAAAATAAAATACTTAGTTCAAGCGATTTTTCACATTATTTACATAAAGTTAGAAGAACAGAAGAAGTTCTTAACTTAAAAAAGTAAACGCATATAAATAAAAGCATATTTTTCTTATTAAATTTGTATAAACACAAAATTTACAAAAGTTAAAACAAAATTCATCAATTAATGGAAAAATATAAAAAAAAAAAATAATAATATAAAAAAAAAAATTATAATATAAAAAAAAAAATAAAAAAATTGGAATAAAGAAAATAATAAACAAAATTGAATTAAAATAAAAAATAACACTAATCATCAATAGAAATACATATATATAAATAAAAAAATCATAAAATTCATATAAATAAAAAAATAAATTCAAATAAAAAAGGAATTCAAATTAAAATTTAATGAAACAAAGGAAAAAGAATTGAAAGGAAATTATTCTGTGTTTAAAAACTGTCAGTCGAAGTAGCAAAAGTTGTAAAATATTTACTCAAATGTCATTGACAGTTTTTAGATTTTAAAACTGAAATATTCGCTTCGACTGTTGTTGCTTGAACAAAACTCAGTAGTCACAGTCGAAGCAACAGCACAAAATCAGAAGTGAAATGTTTGCTTTGTAATTTATGATTTTTTCCTCCTCTTCTTTACTGAATTTAATCTTTGATTTGACTTTTTTTCTCTTTTCTAAAATTAAATAAACCCTAAAAGAAAATAAGCGCACAAACAATTTAATGTGAATGACAAATATTTGACAAAACGTGGATTGCATAACGTCAAATTGAGTTCACCATGTGAGGCGCTTATCTAGGTTTAGTCATAGGCAATGGTCTTAGTCCACCTGCGAAAAGATGCTCAAGTCATAGTTGATAATTGGACAAGTGCCACGCCTTAATGTAAGCACGCAGTTCGCCGATTTCTCTACGTTTATTCTGATATTCCAACACTTGGCCCATGCATGGAATCTTTGCAAGAAATCCTGTAGTATCTCTGAAGTTTTTTGGGTCGAGAAAGAATTTACTAAGACGGCTGTGTAGTGATGGTGACTTCATCTGAGTGAGTGAGTGAGTGAGTAGAGAAAAGATGCTTATACACTGCCTAGCGGAACGACAGTTCTAATCTTTCCTTATGTCGCCCACGTTGACAAAGAAGGTTCAACCACATAGATAGCTTTGTATTAGGGTGTTACTTGTCTCTGTTTCTCATGAAATACACTGAGTTCTGTTTTAGTTGTTAATGTAACCACAGGCAGCAATATTTCCTGGTGCTGGTTCTGTTTCTATTCTGATCTGGGTTCTGTGTCAAATGTACTGAAATTTTGTTTTATGCGGCACCCATCCCTTAGTTGTTTTTCACTGACAGTTCAAAATTAATTTTTTTTTGCTGCTGCTTCGAATGTGACTAATGAGTTTTGATCAAGTTATAGACGAAGCAAACAGTTCAGTTTTCATTTTTAGGGTTCCGTACCCATAGGGATCTAACGGGACCCTATTATTAAGCTTACAATGTCCGTCCGTCCGTCCGTCTCCTGCTCTTTCTTATGAACCGTAGTAGGTAGAGAGTTGAAATTTTCTCAGAGTGTGTAATATACATTTTTAGAAGCATTGTTCTTTAATTTAACCTTTTGTTTAACAATTTTTTGTTTTTTGTAGTATACTTTGAGCTGTTAATTGTAGTATACTTTTAGGCTATTACAAATATACATAATTTTATATTTTAAGCAAAATATCTTGTACGATGGTACGGAACCCTCCGTGTGTGAGTCCGACTCACACTTGGTTGATTTTTTTGCTTTTGCTTCGACCGAGTTTTGTTCAAGCAAATGAAAGTGACTGACATTTTTTAAACATTGAAATTATTTATATAAAAAACTAAGAAAAAAAAAAATTAATAATTAATAAATTTTGTTCATTTAAAGACAACTTAAATTTACATTTAAATCTAAAATTTAATATCAAATTTGGCTTAGTAAATATTTAAAATATTATTGTATTAACTTGTTTTTGTCTTCGAAAAAAAAAAAAAAATGTTTTTAAATACAAAATTATGTTGTATAAACTTAATTATGACATAGTTAATGCGTTGACACAACAACAAAAAACATGACACGTTTAACGTTTAATTTTTGTTTTTTAATTTAGTTTTTTTTTTTTTTTTTGTTCAATTTCATTTCCACTTTCACTTTCTATATAAATTATCATATTTTATTATTTTTGTGTTTTATTTTAGAGTTTAGTACATACAAATATTTCTATTATATACAATTTTCATATTTATTTTATTTTATCATTTATCTTTTAGTAATTTGCAAATGAGTTTGGTTGTTATTTTTTTTTTTTTTTTTTTTTTGTAATATTTTTCTTTTTTTATTCAATTTTTGTTGTACTTAAATCTTCTAAGCATAAATAATACAATAAAAAGAGATTTTTGTTTTGTTTAGTATCATCTACATTTTGGACTATATACCTTTGACCCTTTGTTATGAGGTTTGTAACAGATGCAAAACAAGATAATAGACTTCATAAATTGATCAGAATTATATGGGTCCACAGACTGTTTTAATTTGTATGACTATGACATATAGAATCGATCAGGTCAAGGCAAAGCAGTCTCTTAGATTTACCTATATATTTTGTTACAATTTTCGATTTTGTTTTTAAGGTTTGAAAAGATAATTAACTTAAAATATTTTCTGTTGGATTAAATGGATTAATGTTGATGTTGCCTTTATGTGAACTTTCGCAATTTATGGACAACTATGTTCCATGTTAATGGTTGCCTTGTTTTTTGATTCTAAAAATTATATCAATATATAGACAATGAGGCACTTACACTAGTCGGCATAATAATTTTGACAAAATCTATTTGTGACTAATGAACCTTGCTTTCCTTAGTACTGTTTAAGCCAAATGAGTTTTGGAGTAGCTTTCTATGGACAGAAAAGTACAACTCATCAAAACAAAAGATTTTTGTAAGGTACGAAGACAAAAAAATATTCCTGTTCATCAAAAATTGATCCATGCTGAAGTTTCTGTCTTATTCATATTCAAGTATTTGGTCGACCAAATAGAAGGAATAAAGTAGTTTCATGGCGACATGAAGGTTTCATTTGTTTCATGGAGATTTCGTTTGTTTCATGAAAGGTTTCATTAGTCTTGCGAATGCAGCGAAGGGAATACCTCACTGTATCACTGTTCCCATATGTCGGATTCGTGTCGCTCTCTTTCGAAATTTTTCAGAGACGTAACGTTCATCGTGCTTACTTTGAGTGACACACACATTCGTTTTATGTCGCTCTGCGTTCCTTCTCGACTTGCTTAGTCTCATTTTTTTTACGAAACCTTCATAAGCAAGTTGTTTGCCTTTCTCTGTATCTCTGTCAACTATGTAGATAGATTTGCATACAAAAGATGGTGGCACTACTTTTAAGATGTCAAGGATGCTCATTGGGATTTGTTCACTCTTTACAATAAAGAATTTTGATTGGCAAGTTGTCTAGTATTCCCATTAGGTGATACTAGGAAGCTAACTATGATTTCATTGCTATTTTGTGGACTTTAATTCGTTTTTGTCATTTAGTTATACAGTTGTCAAATCACATATTTATAATATTCTTTCTATTGTTAGTCAGAGGTGACTTTAAGAACATATGAAAATGATAAGAGATTAGATTCAATTATCTTTCCGATTGTTTAAAATAGCAAAACTAATAGGCTATTCACACAGAACTAATTCAATGTGAATCGATTCTGCGTTCAGACCGCCGATTCTGTATCCTTAACATCGGTTTTTTTGTTTTACTTATACAAGTTAAAAAAAAAATAGAACGGAAGTCTGTCGAAAATGACAGTTCCTAACCGAAAATGAACGAAAAATGTTCAACATTTTCAGAAATTTGCCAGTCCTATTTTGATTCACAGCCGATTCCATTGTTGAATCTACTTGAATCGATTCACATTCTAGAACAAAAACTGTAATTTTTCCTTGTGGTTGTTGTTCGATTCAATGGTCAATTCAACATTACAATCGATTCATGCTCGGTGTGAAAATTAAATTCTATACAATTGTAGAGTTGTCATATCACTTAAAATATTTTTATTACAATTTTTTTTAGATACTTATGAATCTAAATAATAATTGAATTGGAAGTCAAACAAAATGTTCAATAAGATATGAAGCCTTTATATATGAAAGAAACACTGATCATGATTTATGATGACCCATTTAACCAATATTTGATATATTTGACATATAAAATTTTCAAAATTTTTAAATTAAGTTCTTCATTTCACGTATTAAAATGAGTGTCAAGGGTATAAAAGCTTCGATGAAACCGAAGTTTAATCATCATTTTTTTTAATTTTTTTTTTTTTGTTTGCTTTCATTTTGCTTTTGTTTTTATGTTTTTATGTTTTTTTTTTTTTTTTTTTGTATGATGCAATTATAAATTATATTAATCAATTATTTAATTAAGAGATTTTTGTTATGATTAAGTGTTCATATTACTATATGTGTTTATGTATATATAATTAATTAACTGTAAGCTTAAAACTAAATTAAAGTCCTTTCGTTTTTACCATTAAATTATTTCAATATTTTGTATAATTTTTTGTTTTTTTATCATATTTTTTATGTGATGTTCAGTATTTCTTTGTTTTTGTTATGTTTGATTATTCAGTATGTACTTATATATATGTAAGTATATTGTATATTATGAGTGCCATAACAATCGTTGCTCTGCTGCTTCGATGCTGATATTTGATTTTTGTTAAATGATTTTGCTGCTGCTGCTGCTATTTCTAATTTTATAATTAATAATCAGCATAACCTTCTCACTCATGCCAATGATGCTACTAAATACAATACTTACTAATTAATTATGTAGTAATTAAAAATAATAATTAATATTTGGTATTTGGTTTAATTTTAATGATCCGTGCTGAGGGCATCCTCAATGTTGCTATCCCAATTGAATTCCGTGACTCCTTGTTTATAATAAATATTACCCAAATTGGCAAATCTTTGTTCAAAATTGGCATCTTTTGCTTTCAAATGTTCGAAACTAAAATAGACAAAAGGACTTTATTAAGTATCGAATCGAGAGATAAGTAAGTAACAAACCGTTGAAATAATAAATTCTTGGCAAATGCATATAATTCAATATCCAAACTATTGAGTTGATCTATTCGACGCCTTTGATCTGGTCTAAGATTAGTTACAGCTGCTGCTGATATCGTGGTATTATGTTGCTCAAAGGGTATGGCAAAACGAAGATTGAATGTCTCTTCAAATATATACTGAGAAATCTATAAGGAACAGGATTAAATTATAATTATAGAAATCATTTGTAGCTTTATTACTACTTATACCTTCTGATATTCTGTTAAACCAAAATAAGCCATCGCTTGAAGATTCCTCTTTGCACTGGCCAACATGACACGATCACGTTCATGTGCCGGCATTGATGATTTATTATAACAACCCACAAGTGCCAAATCGGCCAACATGCGAGTCTGACGATTCGCTGCCAAATTGGAATCGCATGCTGCAAACTCATCCAAACCAACATCAAGCCAATCTTTGCCTTTATAACAGGCAGGCAATTCATTTGGTGTTGCTTGACGACCCAAACACCAATGTCTTGATCCTTTCCATGTAGCCCCACGTCTGACATGACGATATTCCGACATATAACGTGATATGGGTTCACGTAGCAGCGAAATATAGAAATAGCGACGTTTTGCTGTTTCTCCTTCATTTTTATCAAGTTCTACATCTACACAACTGGTCAATTCGGTCCAGTCAGCATGGAGGCCACACTTCCAACCTGTTGAGTAACGGGAGAACAACCAATTCTCATTGCGATGTGGACGAAAGCAATAGCAACGTTTACGTTGTCTTTGACATTCACAGGGGCGCTACAATCAATACAAATTATTAGAAGGAAATTCCCCCCTTTATCCTTTAATCAATCAAACTTCACTCACCTTTAGATCCAAGTCCCTTACTAAATGTCTTCCAAAGGAAGTGCCTCCTGTCTTTTGTATATGCAAAAACACCATTACATCATGTCCATCCATATCAAATTGAAAATCATCATTTAGCACATCCTCATAACTTAAACCAGGATTTATCATATTCTGTTGTTGAAGTATTTTTGCGGCACTCATCGCTGTCGCTGATCCATAATTGTTAATATTATTCTGTCCCATTACTCCTGGATGATGATGGACGCCATGAGCATTGTTAGCTAAACCAGCTGAAGAAGCTGCACCTATGGCTCCACCCATGGGTGGTAATGGTGGTACTTCATTGTAGGCACTAAGCATATCAGGTTGCAGGATCATGGCACGTTTCGATAAAGCACAAACCTAAAAGTTGATGTACAAAATAAACTGTGAGTAAGGAATATACATATAGCAAATATATGATAATAGTTTCATTTGTTGTTGAACATTAATTTTCCATTACAAATTGAATGGAAAAATTAAAAAAAAAAACAAAAAAAAAAAAAAATGTCATTTTAAGTGCTTGTGAACAATTTATTTGCTTTTATTATAAATGTCAATCAGCTGATTGGGTTCGATAGACACACAACTTGGAAATGCTCTCTAACTTTTTTTTACATTACAATTTTCCTATAAAATTATTTATCTACACACTTTCTGTACCCTTTAACCCTTGGTACCCTTACTCCGTACATCATGATCTGACCAGACCCCAGCCATTTATATGAGATATTGGTGGTTATTATTATTATTAATTATTATTTTGTGATATGTACTTTTTATGTGTCTATTAGATATGTAAAGCGAAGGCAAATAACGTGCAATAGAGCGCCTTCTATAAAAAATTTACTTTGTGGTAGAGTGCAGCATAAATGGAATAATATTCCCAGTACCCATGTTCACAAATTGATAGAAATTATGACTGTGCTTGTGTGCTGATATAGAAACCAAAGGATTTTGAATCAAAATTAAAAAAAAAAAAAAAATAAATAAAAAAGACTAACTTTGGCTATGCTGAAGTTGTAACAGTCTTCACGCCCCAGCTAGTGGTCCCAGGGTCTTGAAATTTATAAGGTTGGTGGCTATGGGTTAGACACTTATAGTGTCGATAAGTTAATAGTACAAAAAAAAAAAAAAAAAAAAACTATCATTTGGATCCTGGTTTGTATAGGGGGTACCCCACCCAGTAGTCCGAGGGTCCTGACATTTTCATGGTTTGTGGAGACATAGTAAAAAAAAAAATTATTCTAATAAGAACTTTAATTTAAAAGGGGGTTTGTATGGGAGGTACCCCTCCTGGTAACCCTAGGATCATGAAATTTATATGGTTGGTGGATATACCTCAGAAACTTATAGTGTCTAAATTTCAGTTCGAAACGTCAAAAAACAAAAAACTTTTTCTCATAAGAACATTAATTTAAAAAGGGGTTTTGTATGGGAGGTACCCCCCCTAGTGGCCCGATTCGGCTGATTCATGAACTTGATCGGCGTTTGGTAAAAAGAAACCTATGTACAAAATTTCAGCTCTATAACTCAAAAACTGAAGGACTAGGAGTGTGAACAGACAGATAGACGGACAAACGGACATGGCTAAATTATCTCGTCTCATCGAGCTGATCACATATATATATATATACTTTATGTGGTCTGCGATGTCTCCTTCTGTGTGTTACAAACTTCCTGACAAACTTATAATGCTAATCACTCCCGTGAAGAGTATAAAAATGTTAGTCATATTGAACAAAATGAGCATAATTGAGTAAATTCAGTAATCTTGGTTTTTATTTATTTTTTGTCACTTATTTTAATTTTCGATAAAATGACTTTGGGGAACTTTTGGTAATAGGAATATCTATTCTTTTTCCATAATTTTCTATTTAGACGTTCGCCTCCTTCAAACCAAAATGTTATTTAAACCATGGGAAACAAGATATTTACAAAAAACCAAAGGTTTCCACCAAGTTTCAGCTTATTTTCTTGAATTTCGAGATTCACTCATTTTTCCACTTTAATTTACTGGGCGATTTATTGTATGGATAATTTCTTATTATTTTTTAGCCTAAAAACCTTAAATCTTTTCCATTTATTTTTTATAAAATATAATAACTTTAAATTTCTTTATATTTTCGTTGAAAAATTCCTATTCAATTGAAGAGTATAAATCATTTGTATAATTAAAGTTTATAAAGCTTATTTACACTCTTTTCCATTGTTGTATAAATATAATACATAATTTATTTAATTTTTCATTTAAATTAAGCCAATAAATAAACAGCAATAA